>OX380341.1:10730546-12036810 GCA_947425015.1 Pterostichus niger
GGCCTATAAGAGAACTAATGAATATAGAAGAACCCGTTCTAGATACAATAGACAGGAAAAGATTAAGATGGTATGGGCATAAGAAAAGGATGAACCTCCCAAGATGACCAAAAAGAGTATGGGAATGGACCCCCCCCCCACGGAAGTAGGGGACCAGATAGTCTGAATCAAACGCGGCATTAGGAATTAAGAAAAGTTATGGAAATAAGAGACGAATAGGAAGCAATACATATTATTATTAATTTAAAAAAATGAGGATTATGTGGGTGTTAATATTTTGTGCAATATGTCAAATCCTCGATTTATTAGAACATCACAAATTGTTGAAACTTTTTAATTCGTTTTTATTAGGGCACCATCTATTATCAATTAGTGGAACTTGAACTGATACGTTATAAGTGTGCGTTATTGAGATTTTAAAATAAACTTGCAAAAATTGGAACTACGACAACGGTACAGTTTTCTACTAATCTAATAACTAAGTACTTAAACAAAAATAAAAATGAATTATAATAGAACAAATATTTACAATAAAGATTGTAATAAAATTCGTATTACCAAATATTATATTAAAAGAACTAATTTCTGCTAACAAAAATCTGCACAATTAATAGCTCTAAGAATTATATACTTAAATATGTACCTAAAAATTAAATGATAAATGAAATTAGTACTAAAATTACTACTAACGATAATAATACTAAATTATATATAAATTAATAAAAAATACTAGCAAATATATATTTAAAAAAAAACAAGTGACAATAATAGTAAATGGAGGCCAACTAAATGTGTATCTTTGTTTCAAATTTAATGTATCCCAATAATAACGAATTAGCATGTATTATTTTCAACATTCCTTGATAATTGTTGACATTGTTATGGCTACCTGCATAAATAGTAGATTTGTATAAATTGAAAGTGATAGAACGGTTTAAAACAGAATAGATACATTTATACATATATTTATGATTGTTTTATTCAAATTCTTTTAAATATGGAATCTAAAAATATGGTTATATTTTTATTTAGAGTAAAATTGGGATAAAAATAGCAACTAGAATGTGCGAAATTGTATTTTAATATTTTACCAATTTCAGCAAGTAAAATTGCTTATACATATATATGAATTTTTAATTCTTTGATGTTCGTATATCCCTTCCGTAGATTTTATAAAATGTTTGATGTAGATATAAATATTTATTTTTAATCATGTTGTCATAACAACACTCTGTTTGCAAAATATCGAAAAAACATGTCAATAGCATTCATTAAAAATCTTTCTGGTATGTTGAAAACACGTCATTTAAAAGACGACATCGGTATGAATATGCACGAGACCGCTAGATACCTCTAAAACCTAAAGAGAAGATAGAGTAAAAGAGAATCCTTCTCTGGAGATTTGACCAGGGCCGAACTGAAAGAATACAGACAATTTCCTGATGAACCATAGCCAAAAAATAGACATGAAATTAAAACTTATTTTTCATTATTATTTAATTATTAAAAAAAATATACTTGCAATAAAAGTAATTAAAATTAGTTATTTAATGCCAGATGCATTGCTTTTACTTAAACAATGAAGATTGCTTAAATGAAAAAGTTAGAATCGAGTGTTTGACAATAAATTACTGATTCGACAATTATTGTCGATATAATATTGTTTATTTAAAGAAAACTAAATATTTAAGTAACAACGGTGCAATTAGTCATACATCTTTGAATATTTTACTCGAAGAATGTTTGTCTAAAATAATTAAGCAACACTTAACAATTTTGCAATTTATAACTTTATCTAGATAAATCATTTAGAAAATATTGTTTTATAATTTAGAATACTTCTCTTATTTGTCTATTATAATTATGAATTTTATTTATTTTATGAATTTCATTTAAATAATATTTTTGTATATTAATAACTAATATTTATTTACTATTGAATTTATCAGTTTCATATATTTTTGAAAGCACTTGTCTTCTAATTATATTGCCCTAAATTAAAACACTTTATCTGTTAAGTATAGATATGTATTATGTTTTGTCTATTTAATAAATATCTAGATAATTATCATGCAGATCATTTTATTCTATTATTTAGATTGAAAAAGAATAGCTTTATTTAGATTAAAAATATTGTTCACTAGTTAATCAAATGTAAATATTACTAATTACAATTAAATTTACCTGAAACTGACAGGAAAATAAACATTTGTCTGACCTTTAAGACTCAGGAAAGCTTTGCTTTGCATACCTAGTCAGGAAAATAACATATTGCCTGCCTAGGCAGGTAATGAAAGAAACGTGATTGTCGAGTTAGGTACTTAGAAACATAAAATACTGACTGAATATGTAAGTCAAATATTTCTTTTAATTTAAATTAATTTAAAATATGTATTATTTGTTTATAAGTTTCATGTCAAATGTTATACGTACCACGTCAGTAAAGCGTCGTACAGGATTCGTAGACTGTTTCAAGCTTCGCATCGCTCGGATTGAAACTATCTACTCATCCTTGTAATTGAACACTTTGCTGACTTTTTATGTAAATAACTATTTCTTTCACCTCCTACAATCTACAATTATGCATTTAATAAGTACATTCCTGGAGCAATAAATAACTATTGTACAATATAAATATATATGTGGATTTCCAAGGACTATTTTCATTGTCAGTCCGGGCCTGGTTTGAACCCTTGCAAAGGTCCAGCGTGTTTATATCCCGATCATTCAGGGGTGGCCAAATAACGCAGAAAAGATATTCCGATACGTGACCGAAATTCTGTTGGTTATCATAGTTCCCAATCGCTGCGCCGCGCCTGACATCTCGCGGCGAGTATTGAAAGTAACAAGGATGGTCTTAAACTTTCAACAATACGATTTAAATTCACGAGGGATCGACGTGCCTAGTGCCGACCGAGAGCAACTGGTTTTAATATTGCAGACGCGCTGTTGCACTCAACGACAACTTATGCATTTTGTTAAATTGAAATACTCGACGAGTGCAAAATGAGTCTCATGCTCTGAGTCTCTTGTATGGTCTCATTGGTACACCTTTGAGGTATCTTTGCTCGCTGCACCGTGATGAATTTATAAACATAATTTACATTCAATTTGTCTTTAATCAACACTATATGTTTTCTTTTTAGTTTTAGCTGACAGACATTTTAATTAAATTTCGTTTCAAATTATTTAAATAGTACATTTTCGCAACATTAATACAATGGAAGATTAATTTTTTAAAATCAACATATGGTAAAAGCTTTCAGTTTAGTAATTAAAACTGTTTTGATTTAAATTTTATTTAAATTTATATTTCGGTATACAGTTCATTATTATTCTGAAAGAATCACGCCTTTTACCTATTACTGGGTGTGGCAATCTCCTGTAACAGATCTTGGTAAGTGATATATTTCCAAAGCTGTTAGTGGAGAGGAAGCCACAGGGGTAGTTTTAACGTGGTGAAAATTGTTTTCCAGTTATGGAAATCGAACCCGGGTTCTCAAATCCACATGTCGACTCGATACCACTGACAGTGCCGTTTTAAGGTTCTGAAAGGGCCCGGGGCCTGGGTTGATCGGCGGCCCTCCACAGATTTTACATGATTGAAAATGTCCAGTATTTATTTAAAGTTTATTGCATTATAGAATTAACTTGATTGAATCATAAAAAGACAGTCGTACATTTTACATAGCCACTTTTCGTGCTTTAGATAAAAAATTAATTGAATCTTTACTCCGGGGCCCCCTAAGATGTGGGGGCCTGGGGCCGTGGCCCCTCGGGCCCGTGCTTTAATCCGGCACTGACCACTGAACCACCCCATTAATTGAAATACTTCAGTTAAAATTAAAATAATACAAATGTTTATAATATGTAATGTTATCAATAAACTAATTTGATCTTTTAATCCATACATATTAATTAATGTTTTTGTTAATTTTGGAGTCCATTTCTTTGGTGACATTATAATTATATTTGCACATTTTAATTTCTTGATCGTTGATACAACTCACTAAACATAAAAGATAAAATAGCGGTCAGGTTGGTAAATACGGAATACTCGTTCAATGAGCAGGTCCAGAATGAAACTTAAATTATAATTGGATGCGGATCAAGTTTTTCAAAACATTTCAAATACGAAACTTAGATTGATTTATTTTTAAATTACATTATACAAGTTAACCTAGTATGAAACTTGTCAAAGTTTCTGGCCAAAAAAAGTATAATGTAAAATAGGATTCACACTAACTTTTGTATTTTTATAAATAAATTATATTTTTAATTTGAAAAAGAAAAAAACTCATATGTTGTTATAAAAAATTTGCACAGAAAAAATTCTTTGTAGCGTTAGTAAATTATATACTGAATTTACAATTTTGATGAAATTATTTACATTTTTTCCTAAGCAAAGCACAATATTAAACAAGTAAATGTAATTTATAATATTCTGGTTTCCATAAGCCGAACATAAATTTTGGCTGAACTTTTGGTAGAATTGCATAATTCATTAGATGTACATCTATTGTTCTTTATTATACGGAAAAACAAAACACTGTTTCAGCTTATTGGCGAATCGATATTTTCTTACGAACTTTGAACAAAAGAATGTAACGCAGTAAAGAAATTAACAAAATCCAATATTACTTATATATTCTCTCAAGATTGAAATAAAATTAAATAAATATATCATTAATATTTATTAACTAACAAAAATACAATTTCACTCTAGAATTTAACATCTTTAATTATATATTTAACTCTTTGTTTAAGTCAAGTATTTAATAATTTCTTGTCGACAAAAAAACATAGGTTCGGAACGGTTTTCGGTTCAGGTCTGGTTCAGTTTCCGGTTCCTGATTAGAACACGAGAAAGTCAATGCTGGTTATTTAAATTTCAACTAATTTAATTTTAAAATTCTTTAGATTTTACGGTAAATAATATTTTTTTCAGTAAGCAGCTATCAAATCTAAGTTTCTTTATCTACCTTTTAGTGAAGCATGAACCAAATTTGATCTAAAATCAAAGATTCAGTCTTTCAATTCACTGGTTTATTTACAATAACAGATAATGTAGAAATATGTGCAAAATACTAAATATGTAAACGAAGGGTTATAATTAAAATGCAACCTTCTAAATGCATGTAATTCTGAATAGCACAGATTATTCCGTAAATTCACGTACGTAGTCCATAAATGAAATTATACGAACGAATCCGTGTGCTATTAAGTTGGCGAGCACGTTCACATTTTCTACAACTAAAATAACAATTGCGTCCAAATATTTGCAATTATATTATAGAAAACAAAATAAAAATCTAATCATTTTACAAAGGTATTATGTAAATATCAAATAATTTTAATTTACGAGTATTATTTACTTTTTATAATTAATTAAAACTCAGCATTAACACAAGTTCAATTACAAAGTCTAAATTAAACTTGTAGTTATATATTTCATTGTAGCAAACCTCAAAGTACTAAAAGTAACTAAAACAGTAAAGAATGTAATTGCGTATTTCTGGAATAAATTTAGGATAGCATGGCTTGTAACTTTTCCTAGGAAATAATTTAAAACTTTATGAACCCCACATTATGAGGCTGGTACCGTTATTTGTATTTCACAGACTTGAGAATTTTCATCTGTTTACATCAACAGTATATTGCATAAAACAAATTTTAAAAAGCAATGTTAGTTTTATAAATCCAATGTTTGCTTTTCATGAGAAGCGTTAATTTTAAACGTGTATATTTTCTCGCATGGAAATATCTTTTGATTTAAATGCATATGAAGTGCGGATGTAAATGTCAAATAAAATGCATGGAAACTGGATTTTATTCTTGAAACTCGCGTAATTAAAAAGTGAGTTTGGTTATCAGTCGCGCCTTTGTTTGCGTTCGCACCAATCAAATTGTCGTTGCCACTGATTCCTGGTTTGATATTTTATACCCTCTGGCGAATATCCACATTTTATCATTTTGGTTCACTTTAGATTTATTAACTTTGAGAACTTTTGTTCAGTTTTTTAAATCCTAGTTTAGATAAAACTGTACAGTCAATATTTGATATTTAATGAAGTAATTTACTACATTTCATACTAGTGCTACATTCTTTTCTTCTATCCAAAAACTCGTAATAAATAGCAATATTATATGGATGTTATTTTACAAACAAAATAGTTTTTCCCGAATGTATTTAAAGTTTGAATCTTATTTGAAGTATATCGAACACAAAAGGAAAACACTGTTTCCACTCTCGGTCGAATGCCTCACTCGCAATACACGCATACCTCGCTTTACGGCCTAGATACGTTCCGCGAAGCTTGGCCGCAAAGCGAAAAGCCGTATAAGGAATTCAATTATTCTAATACAAATTCAATGGGAAAAAAAGTTTTTTTCCGTTATAACGAAACATTTTAGGCCGTAAATCGAAAACGTGCCTTAATTGAAAAGGGTCGTTATAGCGAAATGCCGTATAAAGAGCGGCCGTATAGCGAGGTATGGGTGTACTTGTGACGAAAACTTCTATATTTCCATCAAATATAACAGAAACATCCTAATAATTAACAAAAATATTTTTAGTCATTTTTTACTTCCTTGTACGAAGTAAAGGAAGTATTGTAATCGCGAAAATTTTCGGTTCTCAGATTTCAACGGAAATAGGTGTTTTGGCCCTCCCTGAATCCATTTTGACTAATTTCGTCATGCCGTCTGTACGTACGTATGTACGTACGTATGTACGTACGTACGTACGTACGTACGTACGTATCTCGCATAACTCAAAAACGGTAAGCCGTAGAAAACTGAAACTTTATATTTAGGACTGTTATAACATCTAGTTGTGCACCTCCCTTTTTGGTCATTATACAACTACCGGAAGTGGTACTTTACTTGAAGCCTATAATAGATTTTCATGACAAACTATATTCAAATATAATTTAAAACTTTCCAAATTTGGTATATAAGACTACTATTTCAATGGAAATAACATAATAGATTTTGGTTAAAATAGACTAACCGGAAGTGGCACATTACATGAAGTTGCTAACAGTTTTCCTTGAAAAAAATGGTATTATTTTAATTTTAGAAAGGAATGCTGCAAATAAAAGTTTTAGAGAATTAAATTCTGCGTCTAGCACATTAAAATTTTAAATTAGCTGTTTGCATAAACGAGATATCTAAATTTAAATATTATATATTTTTTGATTTTTTTAAAAATTAAGTTTGCTATGGATTAGAACAAAATATAAAAGATTTAATGTCAAATATGTGCAATTAAAAAAATATCTATAGTTTAATACGTGTACAAGGAAGTCATGTGGTGTCCACATCAGATATTTTCTTCATGGAAGAAGAGTAATAAAGTTATTTATAATAACATGGGGTAGATGACTCAGTGGTATCCCACAGCCGAAAAACAACGTTCACCATGTTAAAAATATCGCTGTGGCTTCCCCTCCACTAAAATCTTTGGGGGCCATGATTTGACCACTGGTAACAGCACTTCACGTGCATCAATATATCAATTATCGAGATCTGCTTCGGCGGAGTGCAACACCCAGTAATGGGTAAAATACGTGATGATATATTTATTTATTTACATATTAATTATATCAGTGGTATCGAGTCGATCTGTGTATCTTGAGAACCCTGGTTCGATCCGCACAGTCGACAAACAATTTTCACCAATTTAAATCTACCCCTGTGGCTCTCCGTCCACTAATATCTTTGGGGGTCATAATTTGACCACTGGTAACTGCACTTCACGTGCATCAATATATCAATTACCGAGATCTGCTTTAGCGGAGTGCCACACCCAGTAATGGGTAAAATACGTGATGATATATTTATTGATTTACATATTAATTATATCCGTTACTCATGAGTTTTGTGCTGAATAATAATTGCTAAAATATTTTGTTTAGTCTGAGAATAACATAAAAAATGGAATCATAATTATAAACTGAATAAAAATTGAAATTTGGTAATGGTGGGGTTGCAAAAGGAACAAGAGATTTTAATTATGAAAAATGACTGAATATGTACGAGATGAATCAATTGATTTTACTGATGGTTTTGAGTTGTTCACCCGTTTACCGAATGAAAGATTTAATTACGTCAGGAATAAATGAATATTGAAAAAGCAGATTTCGACAATACAGACTTGTATTTTTGATTTAAAATAATATTTTACAATTAATACAATTTTTTGTTTGCCATCTGTTGATTCTTATGAAATTTATTACATTAATATAAATATTTTGATAAGAATAATTATTAAAATAATTAACAACAAAGACAAAATTAATTGTCATCCAACACTTGGTGAAACTAGGTTTAATAATAAAATATCAAACTAAACACTTGTGTAAGTCTCACAAAATTCAGCCTCCAAGTCAATTTAAGAGCGAAACGCGTCTATGGTTACTAACTGTGCTGGCCAGCCTCTGACGATGCCCTCATAAGGTGACTTGGAGGCTAAATTTTGTGAAACTGAGCCAAGTGTTTATTTTATACTTTTTATTAAAATAATTCCTTAAAAGTTTGGATTTCATAACTTTAATAGTATTAAACAATGATTGTGACATCGTTTCGAATCTTGGTATGAATTACTCGTATTTTCAAGTCAGAATACAAAATTGTTTTAAACAATAAATACATTTTAAAATTAAAACTGAACAGGAGTAATGCCTGGAGTCTAAATCAGTCAATAAGTTTAGACTCCAGGAATTACACATGTCGATTTATTTATAATTTAAAAATGTTACTTTTATTATTTTGCACAATTTTGTGTTCTGACTTGAAAATGAATCGTAGCAATATTCAAAACGTTGTGTCGCTATCATCGTTTAATAAAATTTACCATTAAAGTCATGAAATCTAAACTTTTGTGGAATTATATAATTTTTTTGCTTTATTAAAATAACAATTTCGGATTAATCAAATGTAGTATATTTTTTATATATCATCATCACGCCTTTTTACTCATTACTGGGTGTGGCACTCTGCCATAACAGATCTCGGTAAGTGATATATTTATTCCCGTGAAGTGCGGTTACCAGCCGTCAAATTATGCCCCTTAAAGATATTAGTGGAAGAGGAGCCACAGGGGTAGATTTAAATTGGTGAAAATTGTTTGTCGGCTGTGGGGATCAAACCAGGGTTCTCAAGATTCACAGGTCGACTCGATACCACTGAGCCCCATTGTTTTTGATGTTTTAAATGTAATAAATCAAATTAGAATAATTAGTTCAAATTTAATCGAACAAAAAAGGGAGTAGGCTTCCCACTTGTGCAATAAAGTGACACTTTTAACACTAGTTGAATAAAAACTATTTTATTTTTTGAATCATTAAATAATTTATTCATTTTTGCAAATGGTCGACAAAATAAAGTAAAATTTTAGTTCTAAAGCTCTAGGTTTAACAGAAGTTGAAATTAAATCCAATCCTAGTGGTATCTCAATATTTCTCTTTATCATAAAGTTTAATTTAATTAAGTATGTTACATATTTACTGAATTTACAAATAATTAAATTTCATATTTCATAGTTCCTTTCTTTAATGACAGATTATTAAATATTTATGATATGACAAACAATTTTCGCCACATTACAATTATCCTAGTGTGTCCCCCTCTCAAGATCCACAGGCCAACTTGTTACCACTGAGCCACCTACCCCATCTATGTTTTCTTTTTATATAAATAATAAATCATTGATAGTTCTTTGTACTGGCGAAGTATGAAACGCAATCTTGTAAATTAGTAATAATTTGAGCTAAAATGTATTATAACGAATTGTGTGTGTGGAACATATATTCTATGGGCTCAGTATTTCTTGTTAAAAAATGTGTGTGTGAAGTAAGCTTCGTCAAGAATGCATTCTAATAGGAAAATAAAACAATTTTAACATTTGGAATTTTGTACATTGCCTAAGTAATGTATGACAGTTAATTCCAAGGTGGCTGTGGGTTATTTATATTCTGTTCGCTTGTCAACTGTCTCTTTCAACGCGTGTCAAAATTATGAAATAAAAAGCGACATGATATATTTATTGAAGATTGTCGAGTTTCTGAGGAAGGAAAGAATAATGCGCGTTGAAGACAAAACTGAAAGCAATAAAATTTCATTTTTTTTCTTATTTTATGAAACATAATTTCTTTGGTGAACAACAGCATAAACCGTGAACATTTTAGCGCGCATTTACAGTTTGTACAAAATTTGCAACAAACGCAAAGTAATAATAAAACACAGTCAATTTCTCCATAAATTTTCGTTCTCATCTTGCTTATACCAAATTTATTTGAAATAAAATCCCTGCTGTAGCTCAGTCCATTCTGTTAGATTATTCATTGTTCGGTTGTAAATTCCGTTGTTGTAAAATCGTGATAAACGTATAACAGTGTAAAACAGAAACCACGGGGATCCCCCGGGATTACAGTCGGGCACATTCGCCAGCCATCGTCCGAATTCGACGGTCGTATTTTCTCTTCACTTGTCTGTCCGGAGCTGCGGTTGGAATCAATGGTGGGAAATTCACGCGCGATTCGCTAAGTTCTGGCGCAACGAGCGGACGAACGGACGAACGAGATGTTTATATGGTCGCTGGGAGAATTGGGATTCGGAAAAAAGCAGTTAATCTTATGGTGAGCGCCGAGTTGGTTGTAGATACACCTGTGCTGAAACCGAAACTGGTTGGCAGAATGTGTGAACGACTTGTGCGCGCCCTATGAATGACCAATTTTCGCCCTAATTTCATTCTTTTGTTTCTATCAAATATTTTGCAACGCAATCACATTCATAAAATAGAATAAATGTTATTGTTATGTTCGTCCCAAGTTTAACACCAGTTATTAATAATAATATTTTCAGTGAAAAAGTAGTCAGTCAGTACGGTGGTGTGGATAGCGATACGGAATTCGAATCCGGAGATCCCGGGTTCGAATCGTATTCAAGCTAAAAATTATATGAACTATTACACTGCGGCTCGGTGAGTACGGACCCTGTACTGTAATTGGGATTAAGTTCCTGTTGTACAGCGTAACATAAATAAATAAAATACTAATTATTAATACTGCATTTCAGTGAATTCCTAATAGGTATGATTTAGAATTTTAAAACAATAATCGTTCAATATCTTTAAAAATTATAATACACGTTTCTACAGAGTGTCTTATGAAGCCCACCATTCCTAAATTTTTTATTGGAGAGAAAAAAACAGAAAAAGAGAAAGAGAAAAAGTTTAAATAGGCAAAGTAAGTATTTTATCTGCCAAAATTAATGGTGTAAAATTCAAACAATTAAAAACAAAAAAGCAATAACAAGCGAATAATTCTTGATTTTAGATCCGAAGCAGATCTCGGTAAGTAATATATTTCTTCGTATGAAGTGCGGTTACTAGCCGTCAAATCACGGCCCCCAAAGATGTTAGTGGAGAGAAGCCACAGGGGTAGATTTAATTTGGTGAAAATTGTTTCTCGGTTGTGGGATCGAACCAGGGTTCTCAAGATCCACAGGCCGACTCGATACCACTGAGACACCTACCAGTGACCTACCCCATTATATATTTGAAAACCAATGTTTTTTATCCAAACATTATTTCAATTACTTTTATGCCTTCCAATGACGACTTGACCAGTTGAGCTTTCTTTTTCGAGGAAAGGGTCTTATATTTGATTTATTTATGATCTTTGGGGACCGTGATTTGACGACTGGTAATTGCACTTCACGCACATCAATATATCACTTATCGAGATCTGTTACGGGAGAGTGCCACACCCAGTAATTGGTAAAAATTTATTCATTTCATTTTTAACGAAATATATAATGCTAGATGCCGTAAAGTTATAAATAATTTTGCATTGTTAAATTCACGAAGAATGCAATTACGAGATTTAGATGTAGATGCGAGTAGATTTTATTTCTAACGGTAAATTATGTTTTGTATGTTTCTTGTAAATCTTTTTTTTGTGTTAAACTTATGCCTATGGCACACTGGTCGAACAACAGAACGCACCCGTCATCGACGAAAAATAGAGGCTCCTCTATTTCCATCGAAGAGCTCATCGATGAAACTAACGTATCTCATTTCACTCGTATCTTTTATGTCTCATTTCACGTTAATATATTTTTGAAATTTAGTTTTTCTTTGTCAACTTTAGAAGCTTTTATTTTTCGTCAATGACGGGTGCCTTCTGTTGTTTCATCGAAGAGCTCATCGATGCTCATCGATGCTCTTCGACCAGTTTGCCATTACATTTGTACAGTTTCTGTTAAATTATTTTAATGTAAATGATATTCATGATATCATATTTATTTATATTTGAACCGATCCCGTCAAAAAATTCTAGATCCGCCCCTGATAGAGTATTTTGTAATTGGTTCAACTGGTAATTACATACATGTCATTAAAATATCTCATTACAAATCAGACACAAGAAAAGCAACAAAATAGTAAATTTCATTTGATGAATTATTGCCAATTCCATATTTTTCAACATAAATATGTGTGATTGGTTGTCAGAAAATAATCCGAAACGGAGCGATATTATCGCAAATAAAAAATGACGGAGATGTGGATATTCCGTCGCATTTACTGGTTAGCTCTGCTGCCATTTGCCTGACGCTCTGCTCTGATGCGATGGAACGATGGAACGATGGTTGTCCGTTCAGCGCTGCGTCGATATCAAATTTAAAATATCCAGGATTAAAGTAGATACAGTCCAATTTATCTCGAAGCTTATGCCAGGATTTTATAATTTTTTTATGTTTTTTAAATATTGCATTCATATTTGTTTTAATTAATCTAAATTTAATACAAAACAAACAACGTTTGATCCAGTATGATTAAAATATTAAAACAATATTTTATAACAATTTATTGAAATTCAAAATTTGAAACAAATATTACGTATTTAAAATTAATATAAATATATACATAATATTACGCCAAGTAAGTCTTATATACATAAATATATCATCACGCCATTTACTCATCACTGGGTGTGATATCTTTTTACGCGTGAAATGCGGTTAGCAGCCGTCAAATCACGGCCCCCAAAGTTGTTAGTGGAGAGGGAGCCACAGGGGTTTATATTAAATTGGTGAAAGCCAGTTTGTCGGTTGCGGTTGCGATAGTCTTATATGATACACGAAAAGGTATATTATTTAAATAATAAATTGTTATTTATCGAATTTATTTCAAATTATTGTACAGTTATTCAAAACAAAAACTATCACGAATATTTATAGTTTAACCCACAAATATCAAAACAAAGATAAGAAGAAATATATTCATATAAAAAATCAAATTGAAAAAATGCAACTTCACTATTATTGTATGTATGCAAAATCTTTTTCTGATTGGTATTCATAAAATCTAAAAATAATTACTATCATGCTTGAAATATAATTAATTATTTACTTTTTTGTTATAGTAACAAACTAAATATTTCGAACAGTCCACAAACAACTTTCATCTAATTAAATCTACCCCTGTGGCTCCCCCTCCACTAATATCTTTGGGGGCCATAATTTGACGGCGAGTAACCGCACTTCACGTGAATAAACATATCACTTACTAAGATCTGCTTTGGCAGAGTGTCACACCAAGTAATGGGTAAAAGGCGTAATGATATATTTATTATATTTTATACTAAATATTTCTTAATATTGTTGTGAAGAATAGCACCTATCCGACAAAATATTTTTCTATTGTGTAAAGGAACGTCATATTTCGCGGCAAGTAATAGGAGTATATTTAAACTTAGCTCCTATTTGTTTATTATATAAATATGCCTGAAATATACACAAAATTATATAATATGCACAAAACTATAAAATATGTATTTTTATGCAGTATCAAATTGAAAATATTAGCTTTATTTTGTAAGTTTAGCACAAAAATCAAATTGTTATTGAAATATGTAGTAAAAAAGTAAATATATGTTTGTATAAAAGTGTCAGCTCATTACATTCAATCTGAAATAAATTTCCAATAAATATTCTTATTATGCAACACTATTTTTAGTGAGAATAAACAATATTGCTTTATTTACAAATAAAGAATGCAAAAATAAAATTGTTATTATGATCTTTATTATTTTTCGTTTCGAGTGTACCATTTAAAAGAAAGAGAGAGAAAGAGAGAGAGAGGGAGAGAGAGAATGAGCCCTGTTGTTAGACTGCTGCTGTGATTGGACGAATATATTTTAGTCCTTTTTTGTAATTATTTCATGTAAATATTGATATATAGAAGCATAAAAACAAATGTTACATATCTAGATATATTGTTAGTAAAATACAAAAAGTATATAAAGCGGCAGCAATTAATTTCACATCAATATTTGATGAGAATCTACGTATTGCAAACAATAATTTTAATTGGTAATTCTACATGTACAGAAACAAAAAGGCTCATCACCTTTTGTTCGTCCAATCCTAAAATTACAACCGATTAAATATTTAAATATACATCTAGCAATCCCATTACAAAGAAGGCGTAAAACACAAAAACGCTAATTAAAACCAATAAAATACCGTCCGTTTGTTCGAATTTAATAAACCAATTTGCATTCATTTCACCGCGGTAATAATTATACATTTTTAACGTCTAGTTCCGAATGTGGAGCATTGGTTAGAGTACTCTTTGTATTTTTGTTCCCAACCACATCCTGAATTGCCTCATCTAAGATTCACTCTAGCTTGCGCACGAAGAACGAATTTGGAATTGATACTCGTATCTTTCTGAATTCACAGAACGAAATTCCTAAACTACAGAATAAACAATTAGAAGATAATTATTGTACCGCGTTAAAAGAAATTCTTATGGTTAACTGAAACTTTTGCGGTAAACCCAAACGAAATTAGAAGGCAAATTTTAATTGCAATATCTGGAATGTTTCAGTAAAACGTATAGTCAAAAAACAAAATTTGTTATTGAATATTATAAATTAGTGGCTTGCATTTATTATTTTCAATTATGCAGGGCTAGTGTAACAAAATTTACTAGATTATTCCTGAAGTTATTTTCAGTAAAACATGTTATATGAACATACGTCCTATTCCTCTTGGTTACAAAATTACAAGTGGTCTAAGTTTTATAAATACCAACAATTTATTAAATAAAGATCAACTTAGAATTGAACAAATTAGAGAAAACAAAGGGCCAACAAAACATATAAATTAAATAAATGAAACATGGAATAACGTAACAAAGTTTTATAAATACCAAAAAAAATTGAAATAAAGGCCAAGTTAGAATTGAACTAATTAGAGAAAACAAAGCACGATATGCCCAATAAAACATATAAATGAAATATATTAAACATGGAATAACGTAACAAAATATAGAGCAAGACAGAATAACGCAATATGGGATAAAAAAATAATATTTTTTTACAATAAATCTGTTATTCCGCAGTACTAAATTCATCCATTATGAAACAAATAAGGAAGACAAAATTAATTGTCTTTGAATGCTCACTTGGTGAGACTAGAATAATAAAATATAAAACTAAACACTTGTCTAAGTCTCACGAAATTCAGCCTCCAAGTCACCTTATGAGGTCTATGGTTACTAACTGTGCTGGCCAGCCTCTGACGATGCCCTCATAAGATGACTTGGAGGCTGAATTTCGTGAGACTTAGACAAGTGTTTAGTTTTATATTTTATTAACAAATAAGGAGCATCAATATCAGATTATATAGAAATATTAAAATGAATTTGAATACAGAATAACGAAAAGGTAATAAACCATCGAGTAATCATGAAAAATCAGGATTGTTATTAACTTATCGATCAATAACAGAGAATGCACGATTTTTTCATGTCATTTACTCTAGTCAAATGATACGAAGAACCTATTTTCTCGTCTGTAAAAGTTAACCTTTTTTCCATTTATTTGCGAATAATATTGGCAATTTTGTTCGGATGTATAAAAGGTAACTAAATTAGTCTCCTAAGTGGTTCAATTAAAATAGTTCGAAAAATCCTGATTGCAAAGTATGTACTCCGTTTGATTTTAGAGTAAATCTATCGCACAACATCAATACCTAACCTACTACAATTCGATTGTGTAACAAAAAGTAACGAATTTTCCACTCAAACAGACAATTTCCCGGATGAACAAATTACAAACGTTTATTGCGAACCTTGAATGGAATGAGGAGATGAGGCTAGCTTCGGTAACATAAACATTGCTAGACAAACTGAATTACCGTTTAAGTTAGTTTTACCGTTTCAGTTTACATGCATCCGTTGTTATATTTGCCAAGTTAGAATGTATATGTGCACAGTTCAAGAGTACATACCAAACTTTTGTAGGTACATATTTGTTTATAATACTCACATACGAATTTAGGATTTCCGTGAATTATTTTAGAGAAACATGCCTCGTGAAAATGTATGAATTCAGATATTAAGACATTCAAATTTGCGCTAAAAATTGTTCTTAAAACTAACAATCCTGACCCACGATCAAATAAATATACACTAAAATTTTCAAGTTTTGATATCTTGCCAAAATAATTTGAATTATTTAATGTATTCTGGATAAAAAATTCAAATATATTGTATACTGTGATGACAAGGGAACGAAAAATAACTTTTATAAAGATAATTATAGCTTTAATTTGATTATTTAATTATGGGGTAGGTGGTTCAGTGGTATCGAGTCGGCCTGTGGATCTTGAGAACCCTGGTTCGATCCCCACAGCCGACAAACAATTTTCACCAATTTAAATCTACCCCTATGGCTCCCCCTCCACTAATATATTTTCGGGCCGTGATTTGACGACTGGTAACCGCAATTCACGCGAAAAAATATATCGCTTACCGAGATCTGCTTAGACAGAGTGCCACATCCAGTAATGGTTAAAAGTCGTGATGATATATTTTTATTTACTTATTTTATTTATATTTGATTAAATAAATACATAAAATTGCTTAATTGAAATTAATAATAAATTATACTTCTTTCAAAATAATAACAATAATAGTAATTTTGTTTCGTTGTTTTCACACTCTCAATCCCAAATTTTCTTTATAAAAGCCATTTTCGTTTGCCTCATTACACCCTGTTGTATTACATAGTAACAATTTATTATATTTCTAAAAAAAACAACGATGTCGGATGTTTCTTTTTAAGTATTTACTACAAATTAAGCATCAACGAATGTTAAGTTTAATTGTTTTAGTAACTAGCAATTGTACAATGTTAATTAAAGAAAATTCCGTAACCGTACATAATGAAATCTGTGAAACAATGCGTTAAACAGGAGCATAAACAAGAAAAAAAGAGCAGCAAGTCTGTCGTGCGTATACATGTGTGTAGTTTACGAGCGACAAGGGTGCAGTCGTTTAAGGGAGCGTGTTTCTCCGTTGTAGTTTTTCCGTCGGCCGGCAGATAGCGCGAGCAAGCAATGAGTTATTCGTCTGCGGGTCGCCAGCAGATACGGTAGTTCCGCGCCTCGTATTGTCCTGAATATGCCCTGTATAAACACACACGTAAATACGTAAACATTGCTCTGCTGCAGATTTTTTGTCCAGTTTCAGCACATGTTTCTTGCTGCATTGCATGTTATAGATGTATTACACAGTGCGAGATTACTTGTTAATCCGTCTCTCTGTACAATAACAGGAAATTGAAGTAAAACTCATAAATCATTGCGTAACTTCTTCGTTATAACTTTCGTAAAATAGGACAAGTTCAGGTTTCTGGAGAATTTTTTTATTTGTACAAAAAGGTTTCGTGTTGTAAACTGCATGAAATGAAAAAGAAATAAAATATTTATCCTTAAATTAAAATATAGGCTGTTTTATACGTTGCGAAAAATTGAGGTATGTATTATTTGATGAACTAATTACAAAGGAAAAAGATTTTTTGTACCACTGGACTGGATAAAAATTAGTAAATATTAACCATTGAAAAACTAACCCCCTAACCCCTAACAATGGGGTAGGTGGCTCAGTGGTATCGAATCGGCCTGTAGATCTTGAGAACCCTGGTTCGATCAACACAGCCGACAAACGATTTTCACCAAATTAAATCGACCCCTGTGGCTCCCTCTCCACAAACATCTTTGGGGGCCGTGATTTGACGGCTGGTAACCGCACTTCACACGAAGAAATATATAACCTGCCGAGATCTGCTACGGGGGAGTGCCACACCCAGTAATGGGTAACAGGCGTGATGATATATATTTATATTTATTTATATAAAAACTAACACAACTTCAATTAATTATTATTGATTTACAATATATTTTGTTGCAATTTCTTGTAACAATATAATGTTTTGTTAAATATATACACATTTATTTACAAGCACAAACACACACTCCCTCACATGCCTCACCCTGGATTCACCCTTGCTACAGGTGAGCAAGGAATTTAAATTGTTTTCTTTGTTAGTATCGAATCGTTATTTATTATTTGTTTATAATTACGTTTTATTTTATTTCCTGACGAAGATACAGTATGTAAATAAAAAATTTCAAAACGTACCAAAAACCAACAATTGTACAGTTTAGAATTGCTAAATAAAATACACAAACCTCATTTGTTGTGATATTGGATGGACGGAGTAAATTTGATTCGATTTTAATTCTTTGTTGATTTTAACCTGATTGACGTCATCACTGTATCAGTCTATTGTCTCTCAGATGGCATGACCTTTATATTCGTATTGACGAATTAACAAGTTCGAATCGTATAAAATTTTGATGAGTGTCCCTTGAAGGTCTATGATATCGGTATAACCCTCGTAATAGTTAAAATTTTAAGGAGATAGATCTAAAGCATTTAAAGTCAACACAAGCATGTTGCTTAGATCACCCATTTTCGTTAACACTGCCAATTACAATTTGATGTGCGATAATTGGGATATTTTCAATTGTTCGCTGAGATATTTCGTATAGCCAAAGAATCTATTTTTACAGAATAATGTAATGTTATTATTTAGTTGTTATATATCAAGTATTTTTATGTTACACGTTTACTATACTTTACCTTATAAATGGATTCTTTTGTTAGGTAATAAATTATTATTTTGACATGTAGACATTTATAAATAGATTTAATAAAGATTACGAAAAAGTTTGCAAGTTATATTTAAAAATCTTCAACAAGTAGTATATTTCGGATCTAAAACAACAACAAAACTCTTCAGAAAAAACAAATTGTAACATGAGCAGTTTTACTTATTATCCGCTCTTTCAATAAAATCGTTTTTTACTGAATTATATTAAATAAATGTTATGTTAAATTTTACAAAATTTATAGATTAAATGATATTTAATACAAAGAGACCTATTATATCTCTTTTGACAACTTGACCCGAAGATGGCAAACAACAACAACATATGAATTAAAGTTACTTCATGGCAAGACTACATCTTGTCAATCCAAAAGCTAAACCACCACTGGCTATTTGTTGTTATTTTCCATGGGACGTGCTGACAAGGGGTAAGAGGGTGGAATCGTTGACTTGGTTAGAGATAACTGTTCCCATGTACAAGTTTACATAAAAAACACCAGACGCTTCTAAGGGATGGAATACAAGGATTAAAAGCTATCTCAGACCAACGCACAGCTAATAATTTATCCAGATATGTCATCACATAATAGCTAACAAGCGCGACAATTCAGAGAAGTCATAAACTCGATAAATAATGATCGAAGAATATTGAAATTATTACAAACATATGCACTAGTAAATTTGATAACCAAAACTCTGTTAAGTCAACTTTACAAAAAAGATACTTAAGATAATATTTAATTTGTCCGTATCTTTCGAAGCTGAGTTGATAGTGAAAAATCCTAATTATAACAAAAACTAATTCTGAATTGTTTCACTTACAAAATTCAGTTCAATTCCCCCTACCCTCAGTTATAAATTTATGATGAATAATAATAAACGCTGCTTCACAATAACATTTGTCTCCAGTCCCATCTAGTGGTTAATTATGAAGTGATAAGTGCTCAACCTATGCTATAACAATATATAATAATTAGGGTTAAATTGGGGAGTGTCTAAAACCTCCTTCAAACTAGTAATTCCCGGCGTGATGTGACAGAAGCAGGAGAGCAGCTCCTGCCGAGAATCAGCATGGATGCTGCAGCTCCTGCTGTTGCTGCGGTTGACATTAGAGACAAACCCCAACGCCAAGGGATCGCAGCATTTCTTACCAATAAAAACTTATACTAACTCCCGCAATTGACAAGGGTTGTCCACAGGATATAGAATTGTATTGCAAATTGTTATAGACATTCAGATTTAATTAAGACGGTATTGACAGGACTTAATTAGTGATATTTTAAGAATTTGAACTTCTGTTAATATACTTGTACAAATTTCAACTGTATGGATTTGTATTTGATATATTGCAATATGATATCTGATGACATAGTTTATTTGTCTAATATACAGATTTTATTTTGTCTAAATAAAATATAAATACATAAATATTTCATTACGCCTTTTCTCTGTCGTAGAAGATCTAGGTAAGTGATAAATTTATGTTCGAGAAGTGCAACTACGAGCCGTCAAATCACAGCCTCAAAAGATATTAGTTGCAGAAAAGCCTCAGTAGTAGTTTTAATATAGTGAAAATTGTTTGTCAGCTGTGAGAATCGAACTCGGGTTCTCAAATCCAAAGTTCGACTTGATACACCACTCATAGCCATTTGCAGCAATAAAACTTAACTTTTAATCTTGATTTAAATGAATAAAAGCAAAACGAAGTTACATATCATATGGAATAATTGATATTGCTGCCAAATATGAGATATTAAGTTTCAAATTTAAGTTTTGCTGGTGCAATTGACCATTAGCCACCTACCCCATTGCGTTTGACTAGGTAAATTTTATAATTTACTCCTTTTTATTATTATTATTATACTTTAAATAAAATAAATATATCAGCACCCTCATTTTGCTGTAGTAGATCTCGATAAATGATTTATATTTATGGACTTAAACTGAGGTTACAGCGTAAAATCTCGGTTCCAAAAATGTTAGTGACGGGGAACTAATGGGTAATATTTAAAGTAATGAAAACAAGTTTATCGGCTTTGAAAGTCGAAATTGGATTCTAAAATCCACAGTATAATGCTTTACCAATCTATTATACTTCACATTCAAAATTTATATAGTAGCTCGTTAAATTTTAAAGTAATATTAATTTCAGAAACCGATGGCAAATTGTTTTTCTAAAATAGTGTATAAATGAATAGCTAGATAATAGTGAAAATGTAAAATCAATCATTGCATTTGATTAATTTGAACTGTTTCGTAGAAATGGAACAGTGAAAATGAAAAATAAAGTGTATCTTTTGTTTAAAACATGGTTCTTTAAAATAATTTACAAATATCTGCTAGCAGAAAATATATGCAATTTGTGTTAGTGTTAAGTTCCGAAAATAGTATAGTTCGAATCTATTGTTTATATTTGCGATTCCTGTGATAGAATTTTCGAAATCACCCGATGTTCTTGATTGAAAGAAGGATGAAATTTGAGAAAGATGTTTTTCTTGTTTGGTAAAAAAATTGAAGGATGATAAAATATTTGTCAGCAATTTTGAACACCTGGAATTTTTCCCAGAGAGCACTGATATAAAGTGCAATTTTCTTTATACGATGACAATTGAATTTATCAAGTTTCTACACTGGCAGAATTGTTAGAGGTAGAAAACAATAACGTACATGAAACCAAACAAAAACGTAAACAATAATGCATTATTATTATAGTCGCATACGATATGTTGTTTACAATTATTCCAGCATTTCTCATCTATTGCAAATGCAAACTAACACTACTATAAATTTAAATTCATATAAATAAAATACTTCAGGGTTGTTTTCTCCAACTTTAGTTAGTAAATATATCGTATATTGTATGACCCAAATAAATAGAAACATAGGCATTGTTTTAATTTTATGAAAATTGTTTGTCGGCTGTGGGAATCCTACTCGGGTTCTCAAATCCACAGGCAGACTCAATACCATTGAGACATCGATCCGCGTACAAAATAGCCTTCATTATTAAATTGTTTCAAGTATAATAAAAGATCGTTTATAAACTCAAACTATAAAAAACTTATTTCCTATTAAATACTTAATTTGAAACATACGGTGTACCAAACAGATAAATTTCTATATCAGTAAAAAAAACTACAAGTAACCAAAGTATCAATATCAATAATTGGTGACAAGAATATAAATTGGTAGAAAATACATTTAACAATTATTAAATGGGTTAAATTAAATTAAATTTCAATTGTAAAATAATAATAAATAATATATCATCACGCCTTTTACCCATTACTGGGTGTGGCACTCTGCCTAAGCAGATCTCGGTAAGTGATATATTTTGTCGCGTGAAATGCGGTTACCAGCCGTCAAATCACGGCCCTCAAAGATATTAGTGGAGAGGGAGCCACAGGGGTAAATTTAAATTGGTGAAAATTCTTTGTCGTCTGTGGGGATCGAACCAGGGTTCTCAAGATCCACAGGTCGACTCGATACCACTGAGCCATCTACCCCAATTGTTTGTGCATTTAATTCATATAGCTGTGCATCTGTTGATAAACATAGAAGAATATTCCTGATGAGTGTACTTCGTATTCGTATCTATTTGTATGCGAACCGTCCGCTTTCAAAGTTCATTTGGAAAACGTAACAAATGGTCTCTAGTTCACCTACGTGAAGTATAGAAATTCCTTGGCTTTCCGAGCTAAAGCTTACGTATATATTGCTTGAGAAAAAGGATTTTCTATTTTAGTTTCTGCATTGATTAACGGATTTTCCATAAAAATAAAGGAAGAAATAGCATTTGTAGACTACATATATTACACCAGGTTTATTTTTATACAATGCAGACTTGAGAAATTTAAGAATTCCGCTGATCATCAACAATTCAGTGTTTCAAAGCTTTTCAGAGATTAAAATGTCAAAATTTTATGTTCTCTTTAATAAATTCGCTACTTCATAAAAATACGACGTGAATTATGACAATTCTGGAAATAAGAATGAGATTGAGGTTACGACCTTGTTTTGATAAAATGAATTTGTTGATAAGAAATAACATAAGAGTTGTGTTGCTCACAGTCAGGTTGGCCGAGTGGTCTAAGGCGCCAGATTTAAGCTCTGGTTCCCAAACGGGAGCGTGGGTTCGAACCCCACACCTGACAATTCAAAATTTTTCATTTTTATTTCCACATTACAACATAACCTTCACATTTTACTTATCACTAAAATAAATAAATAAAGAAAAACTAATACTTTTAATTAATTTACTTAATTTAGTATATCTTAAGAGCATTATAATTTTGAAGCAAATTGTTATAAAAAGAGATTAATGATTACAATATAAACAAATCTCCGCCATACAGGAATAGGCAGTGAATTTATTGTACAATACTTGTTTCAAATTTTTTTATCATTTTGATTATGACAGCGATATGTATTACAAAGTTGTTAGATTCAAATAAAAACAAAAGATGTACAAAATATCTGTTCACCTTGACAAAGGAATTATGTATCCTCGGCAGAAAAGTGAATTATTCCGTTCAATCAAATATTATTGACTTTCTATAGTTATTTGTATCACTAGTCCAGAAACTGCTATTTTACGAGTGCGAGTATATTTTGAAAGGACGAGCCGCAGGCGAGGCCTTTAAATACGAGCACTCGCAAAATAGTTTCTGGACGTGTAATACACAAGATTTTTCGCGCCGAAGTTTTTGTTAATTTAATAAAAAAGTTTAATTTATTACTCACATTCTAAATGTCAGGAAATTTTTTTTATGTTGGTATCATCTAATTGACAGAACTGTACTGTTAATTTTTATTAATTATTTATTGTTCATCAATTTACATCTTAAATAAGTTTAGTTACACTGTATACTTTATTTAATAAACATAAAACATAATTCATTTCTTTGTCTATTTCACAACTTGTCATTCCAGTATTATAACCTAAAAAATAAACATATTTTATTTGAATTTTACATTGCTAATTCAATTATAATTACTTACAATTTTGTTTAATATATATATATATATATATATATATAAATATTCTGTTTTCTTGTATTACAAATACTCAACTATGAATATTTTATCATAATATTTTTACGCCAATGCAATATTTTGCCGAGGCCGGCAAACACATGGTTTCCGGACGATTTTGCGTTATGTAATACTGCTATTGCCGGACGGTGGCGCGAAAAATATATATATATTTGCATGACTTAATAATGAATGAAGTAGAAATGTCGTGTTTTAATTTGCATAAATTGGAATTTATATAACAATATTTTATATTCAGATCGTAAATGCGTATATCCTTTTATTGACTTTATTCTTTTAATTAGATTAAAATGTAATAATATTCTGGTATTACCAGTGTACCTACTTAAAATACCGATTAAATTGATGGGTAAAATAATAAATATTTAGTAGAAAGATAACACTCCAATGCTATGAACACAAGATGAAAATTATGAAGAGTATAGGATAGGCCGTGAGAAGAAGATATAACAGATTCGGGGTTAAGTATTTAATTACAAAAGCGCGGATGCTTAAAAAGTAGGGTAATTTGGGGAAGACGAATCACGAATTCGCGTTTAGTTGAAAATTCATTAATCTTCCGTCGGCGAATTTCGTTAAAATAATATTTCCATGTCACGGAGATGAACAACGAAGAACGAACAACGGCAGCCGTTCGTCTGTGTTCGCGTTGCGTTGCGTTTTCAACTCTAATAACGCGGCCTTCTCTATTTTCCTTTCTCACATCATCTGTTACGTATTCTCTTTGACGCGTACGCTCTTATTATTTGTGTTCTCGTGTTGTTACCTCTGTTTGCGCACTCAAACACTAGTGCCATCCTGTATTGTAAAGATGAACTAAAGATCAAAGCTCACTGAGGTTCTACTTCATTCTGCTGTTGAGATAATGCTATTTATTCTACATTTGCGAGCAAATCGGTTCATGACCGTAATTCTACAATGTTTTAGGTTATGTTTGAATGAATTCTATTATAACGGAAAAGCTGATAGAAAAATGTATGAGGAGTTCAAGTTGGCAATCATTGGAAAAGCTCTTGTCAGCGCCACCATAGTGAACTAAACTTCATATTTCAAAGCTTTTACAATCAATTTTGAAATACATTACCTTTAAGGATGTCTTGAATTATTAGAGAAAAAAATCTGATGAAGTACATACCTGAAACAAAATAAAATATAAATTAAAAAATTGATGACGCAATATTATATAAAACTAATTTTAATTTTGGCAGCTTCTTTAATTAGGGTTAGTAAAAGAATATTTTATTAGATATAATATTTTAATTATTTTCTGATATAAATTTTTAATTACAAATGCAAAAAATAAATGAACATTGTTGATATGTTGGGGAAGGACTGTCTAATTTTGAGTGACAAAATAAAATTGGATAAAAACAAAGCAAAATTCTTTTCTTGCAATCTGTCAATTGTTTAAGTTTTTATGGAGTAAATGGCTCAGTGGTATCAAACCGGCTTTTGATTTTCACAGCCGACAAACAATTTTCACCACGTTAAAACTACCCCTGTGGCTCCCTCCCCATTAACATCTTTGGGAGCCGTGATCTGACGGCTGATAACCACACATCACGCGAAAAAGTATATCACTTCCCGAGATCTGCTACGGAAGAGTGCCACACCCAGTAATGGGTAAAAGGCGTGATGATATATTTATTTTATTTAAATTCAAAGACAAATTAATTCCCCCATTAGTCAATATAGCGTCTGTGGTTATCAAGTGGTTAGGACTTGACTATTGCATGTCGTAAGTCGTGGGTTCGAATTTTGTCTAGGGATTGGATATTTATGATGTCTTTGTAAGGGTTAGGTGCAAGAACAGTCCTCGGCTGAACTTTGCCCTTTACACAACATGATCAATAAATTCAAAGTAAATAAATAAAATATAAATTTTATATGACCACATGGCATATTATGATTCAGCAGCAAAATATTGAATTTAGGATTTGAAAACCTTAAATCGAGGACAAATTGATTTCCACCACATTTAAAAATTACTCCTGTATTCCCTCTTCACTAACATCTTTGGGGGTCGTGATTTGAAGGCTGGTAACTTATTACATAACAAATTTATTTAAAAAAATATGGCGTAGCTGGCCTAATGGCATCGAGTAGGTCTATTTATTTGAAAACCCGTGTTCGACTCCCACAGCCGACAAACAATTTTCACTACATAAAAACAACCCCTGTTGTTTCCCCTCACCCTAACATCTATGGGGCCGTGATTTGACGGCTGGAAACTGCACATTAAGAAATATATCATTTACTGAGATCTATTACGGTAGAGTGCCACATCCAGTAATGGGTAAAAGGGGTGATGATATATAATTTTTTATTTATTTATGAACAAAAACTAAGTAAATGTTTATTGAAACACGAAACAAAACTAAAAAAAAAACCTATTTATTATAAATATCGATCATATATTTGTTGCATTGTTCTGTTCTGTTCTGTTAGAGATACATGGCGGGCCCTAGAGCCAATCCTGGTTTATTTACATTCTGCTAAGTATTGAATAATAATTATTCAATATCCGAACAGAATCGCCAGACCGGACCATGCACCCTAGACATAAAGACAATACACTTCACTCCGCCCAGTTTCTGGCAAGAGCTGGACTGACCTGCTTATATCTTAAATGAAAGACATAGTGCAATGCAAATCAGCCGACGTCACGATACACAAAAAAAAGTTTAACGTCCAGAGCACGGCAGTGTAAAAACTGCGGCTCGGTGTGTCCGGTAGGCCCAGGCTCGATTTGGGCTGTAGCGCCACAGATGATGATGATGATGGACTCCCTAATATCAAGGTAAAATCAGTGTTGGGTGACTTTTTTAACGTGGGATTCTACCACACTTTGTTGCTTCTTTCCAAAATGCCGATCATATATATGTTTGCATTAAAATAAATTTATTTCAGAAGAAGTTAAATGACAAATCTGGGATGAAATTCTACGAGATCGATAGTGATATAACGAACATCCGTTGCCTAGGTTTCTTATTTATATACAATTATATTATGTTAGTGAAGTCGATGTCAATGTCGATTCGACGTAAGTAGTTCTACAGGGACGAGCCCATTGTAAAATTTCCTTAGAATTTGCGAGCCTATTATTAAAATTTGATTTACATATATATATATATATATATATATATATATATATATATATATATATATATATATATATATATATATATATATATATATATATATATATATATATATATATATGGGTTAGGTGGCTCTGTGGCATCACATTAGCCTGTGAAATTAAGAACCCGGGTTCGACTTTAGGCTAAAAACAATTTTCATTACTCCTGTGGTTTCCACTAACATCTTTGAGGATACAGATTTGACGAGTGCCACACCCAATAATGAGTAGAAGGTGTGATGATATATTTATTTATATTTCATCCTAAAAACAATATACCACTTTTATAAAAATAAAAATATATATATTACCTATAACGCCTTTTACCCATTACCCGGTATGAAACTATGCCGTAGTAAGTGATATATTTATGCGCGTGAAGTGTTGTTATCCGCCGTCAAATCACGACCCCCAAAGATGTTAATGTAAGGGGAAACCACAAAGGTAATTTTATTTTGGTGAAAATTGGCTGTGGGAATCGAATCCGGGTTCTCAAATCCACAAGCAAACTCGATACCACTGAGCCACCCATCCCACTTTCATAAAAACTCAATATTTATATATGCTGTTTGATACAGTTTTGTGTTTTTTTAGATAAATGTCAGTTGCGCCAACAAATCATAAATTTTAAATAAACAAAACCTATTCGAAATTACATGCCATGCAGAATAAGTAAGATTGGATTCCATTTTATTTATTTAAACCAAGCTCTGTTATTGTAACTAGCCATACATATTAGAGTTAAAGCCATCTTTGTAATATTTTGTTTTTTATGATTTTAGAGTTATCGTTGTAATGTATTATCTTTATCTTTTACTTGTTAATTAATATAATAATACTTATTAATTAATATAATACCGTTTATTTATTAATATGTTTGTTTATTGAAATAAAAATTAGTAAACTATTGTTAAAATTGTCATAGCTCACAACTGGATCTACGCATGATGTTTTAACAAAAAAAAATTGAATTTAATGTCGAGCAATCATAATTTTGTGGGTTAAATCATATTACAGCCCTAATATGATTACACGACTCGAAATGCTGCAATAATGCTTTCGAATACTAACAAACAGAACTATTATATATTTTACCCAATTCCATTATGAAAAGTCCTGTTTTACATCAATTTTTGACGTTGTGAAATGTCAATTTTTTCATAATTGTCATTCAAGAGTTATGTAAAGAATTCTTTACATAACTAGTTACGTAATAAATGTCGACAGTTTGAACTTTCTCAAAAATGTTTGCAAATAACGGAAAAAACTAGTATTTATATACATTTAATAATTTTCCTGGTATTAAACAGTTCTTCGATATCAGAAGGAAGGCCTGTCTCGGATTCAGAACTCATTTTCAATGATGACAAGCTTTAAATTTATTTTTTTTTAATTTAGTTTCACGGCATTGCTTTGGTAAATTGATTTAATTATTTTGAAATATACTGAACTATCATAAACCTAGAATTTTATGTATTTTAAAAATTATTTTAGCGGAAGTAGATAAAATTTTGTACGTAATACGTTATGAAAACGTGATAATTTGTAAAACTCGTTTTAGCAAATATTATGTTCGTCAAACAATATCAATCTTTTCATAATTGCTTACGTAAATAACTATTATATGGTCAAATACAAAATAACAATTTTCGACCATATTTTTTCAATTTCAAATAGTTTCATAACTTGTTGTACAGCAATATACACAGCATGTAACTACGAATTTAGTCCTTGCAGAGAGTAATGTACATGAGAACAAACTTTCTAAAACTAATCTTTCTGCTGCGTACAAATACAACCGCGAACCGCAGTGGCTTTGCAACTATCAAGCATGCGAGAGCAGAGCCATATTACCTGGTAACTAAACGGAAGCGCGAATTTCACGCAAAGTTTGTCTCAGCGCAGCATCCGAAAAGGATGCTGTTTATTATGTACCGCAAAGATGAATCCGTGTAGTTTTATCCACAGGAGTTTAAAGGATGAGTCATTATTAAATCATTACAAGATACAGCATCCGTATCCGGTAACCTGGTTCTGCATATTAAACCAGAGATTGAACCCTCATAATTATTTTACGACTATTGTGGACTGGAGTTAATTGCATGGAATATGATGCTGAATTGGCTGTATAACTATTAAGCATGTTCACACATATATTTGTTAAAGTAATAGCTTTACCCACAATATACAGCTTGTACATGTTTCATGTTAATCTTTAGTACATTCAAACAAAAATGTATAATAATTTGAAATAATGAGAATGAAGATAATGAATAATTGAATAATAATTTTAAGATATTAAAGTTATTTCAGTAGGTAAATTTTTATTAATAGATACATATTTATTCATTCGGTGAGTCCTCTAGATATGTGCATGATGAATCATGCGCGTAATTTGGTTTTGAAGTTGGCATCTTTTTGAAACAGGATGATATTGTTATTGTAAACAAGAACTTTTAAATAGCTATTTATGTATTTATTTATATATACACTAGAAATATAATGAATCTTTTTCTACGGTTACTGTGAAAAGTTGTCAATTACCCTCTCATTTGTCATCGTAAAGTTGACGTTTTCTGTGGAACAATCGAAAAATATCTTTTTCGCGCGTCTCCAATGGCAACGCGCGAAGAAGATGTTAAAAACGCGCGTTGCCATTTGAAAAAGATAATAAATGCGCGCTTATTTCAACAGTTACCAGGGATACAAACAAACCAGATACTTGTCATATTGACAGTTGACAGAACGAATTTATTTTCAGTACGTATACTTTTTTAATAATTTTAAGATGCAATCGTAGAAAAAATGATGTGTGTATCACGAGCGTAAAGTGCCTTTGTTCCTCTTACACTATTGCAGCTTGCGCCTTCGGCTCGCGCTGCAATTACGGTGCCGAGTAACAAAGAATCCACTTTACGTTCTTAATACACAAAAATAACTATTTTATTACTTTCCGTCCAAACGTTTGAAGAAATTTTAATACCTTTTTCTACTAATATATGTACAATTTACAAATTTTTATTTTCAATTAGACCCAACTTCAGACCCAATTAGGATCATGTTTAACGGATAACAAACAGATATAATTTACATAAACATAAAATAATGCTGCTATTATACGAGTAATATAAATACGTATAAGTTTATGATAAATAATATATTACTTATTCGAGGATAAAGTAAGGTTTATACATGTTTAAGTATCAAATTAAATAATATACACTAGTGTTTGCTATAATATGAAATTGAATAAATAAATATATCGGTCCTTCCGTATTTTAAGCTCTAAAATAAATTAAATGTAATTAAATATCTATATCTACCTAATTCCATTAGTTTTTGTTTTAAGTAAATACATAACAAATAAAATAAATATAACATCAAGCCTTTTACCCATTACTAAGTATGGCACTCCTTCGTAGCAGATCTCGATAAGTGATATATTTCTTCGCGTTAAGTGCGGTTACAAGCCGTCGAATCACGCTTCTCAAAGATGTTAGTGGAGAGGAAGTCATAGGGTTAGTTTTAACGTGGTGAAAATTGTTTGTCGGTTGTGCAAATCGAACTCGAGTTCTCAAAGCCACAAACCGACTCGATACCACTGAACCACTTACCCCATATATGTATAAGTGTATGTCAATAGTTGTATTTTTTAAAGTAAATAATTAAAAATCAACTTTAATTATAAAGAAAAAAATTGAGTTACCTCCAGAAGTTGGACCTGGGACCTTATGAACTTCGGTCATATGCTTTAATCAATTAAGCTGCGGTCTCCTGTGATTCAAATCTGATTTTATTCTAATTAAATATTACAATTGGTTACTATTCTCTTCAAATAACAGTGTCACTGCAGACGACTCTTGTGTCACGTTTTTCAGTTTATGAAAGAGTCATGAGATCGAGAATACCTATGTCATATAACAAAACCGCCAGTACGGTGATGTGGTTAGCGATACAGACGTCGAATCTGGAGATCCCGAGTTCGAATCTCACTCAAGCTAAAAATTATATGTACTACCACACTACGGCTCGGTGAGTGCGGACCCTGTACTGTAATTGGAATTAAATTCCTATTGTACAGCGTAACATAAATAAATAAATAAATAAAAGAAGACCTAAAAATTGGAATAAAATCAAATTTGAATCAAAGGTGCCTGTGGCTTAGTTGGTTGAACAGGAAGATCCGAGGTTTAAATCTTGACGATATCCCAATTTTTCTCTTTACAATTCAATTTGATATAAATACCTTTATTTTGATAATATTTTCTAGCAAAATCTATTAAAATGTCACGTGTCTAAGCACAATAATTCACAGAAAAACACAAAACTTCCTCAAAAATACTAAAACTGTTCATTGTTCAACGATACAAACACCACTGAGGCACGGACAGATAAAATCATGCTTTTGCTGTAATGCAAGTCAGAACATATTTCGTTAATTAATTTGTAGAAGGAAATAGATATCTATCTATAGATAGGCTTAGAAGCAATATTTTAAATAATATTAAAATAATAAATATATAACGCCAGTACATGGATGCCTGCAGAATCTTTTCGAGGTGTATCCAAATTTTTATAAGTACTCGTACTAGGTCATATATTTGTTACGAATTTTATCTCTGAATATAAGAAAAATATCGTATTAATAAAGAAAGTAGAACTTAATGGACTTTATTTCATAAAAACAACAGATACATAATAGTATGTTATGCATCAAGGGAGGGAAACAAGTGATTATTCCCGCGAGTGAAGTTGGCAAACCGAGACGTAAGCGAGGGTCAAAGGCATAATGTTTCTCTTCCTAGGGGAGAAAAGCAGTGTTTCTCTTTCTAAAATTAGGGAATAAGAACGTGTTTCTTGTGCATGTGTTACGAAAATTTTATTTACTATATTAAACAAGAGAATAATTAAAGAATAACATTGTATTACAAAATAATTATTTAATCTTTATTGTTGGTTTAGAATATTTGGACAAATGATAATGGATTTTGGTTGTGAGGAAGGAAAGAACTCGTATGGAGGAAGTGTTAATGTGGTTGTCGTATGTCAGGATGAGAATGTTCTGTGAATGTTTCAGGGGTTCGTGCTACTCCATTTAATGGAATATAACGTGATGTTATCTATGTATGTATGTATTTATGGATAAATTAAGCTAAACGAATTCATATTATTATAACACTTAAAGGTTTATTTAAATAATCAAACAATTTGTAATTTAATCTCGCTACAATTTTGTTCGATCAGAGAACATCACCATCAATGTCGTTTAAAAAGTTTTATTGTTATTTTGTGGATTTAGCTGAATTTGTTTTGACAGTTTCATATAGATTATATAAATTTGGGATATAGTTTAACTTTTAAAAAAGGGAAACTATTATAATTTTACATTTATCATAAATTCAATGATATCCAAGCTATCTTGAGCCAAAAGCTATTGCCTTAACGTGATCGACAATTTAATATAAGGGTTAAAGGCATATATCAGGCAATTTTATGCTTATTTATTCCTATAAAAAATAAGTAGATTGGAGAATAGAAATAAAATACAATTTTTGTAAAATACGGAGGTTATAAGACTAATCTCGTCAATTTACGTTCAGCGATGAAGATTCAAAAAATATTTGTCGGAAAATTGCGTAGTAAATTCGGATCGGAAGCGCTTTATTCCTGGATATTACTACTCGTAAACGCGGCTGTCTTGAAGAGCAAGGCGGAAATAAATTCTTGTCTGCGTCGTCGATTTCGATAAGCAGTTGATGTATCACCGATAAAAGAGAACAGAATCGATGCGTTCGCTAATAACATGTGAAGTCAAGATTCTGAAATGATGATAAATGTCCACGTAACCAAAAGCAACAAGCGATGGAGTCTGTAGTTGGTTTACAGCGCCATCAATCCACGTTAAGCCGCGCTCCAACCCCAAGGCCAGGGGCGCACTCGTCCAATTGGAAATTACCCTACTACGAGTAAACTGATCGTGTTTGAAATCATTGAATATTTTAATAGATAGAAAGCATAAAATTTGTTATTGTCTGCTTAATGGCTGGAAAGAGTTATGTCGTCGTTCCATTTAATGGTCGATAAATTGAAATATAGGTTATGTTATAGCTATTAACATATCTAGGAATGTTGAGTATCATTACAGCCGCAGATGTCAGTTTGAAATCCGAGCTCGTAGACATCTAAGGCCTGTTATGACTCATAACATCCGTGGTTTGTTCAATTGTTTACCGGTTTCAGAATAGAAACACGTTAACATCATTAATAAATATTATTTTTAAATTATTTTATGAATAACGTCATTGTCATCATTTTAGTAGGTGATCAAGTAAGTCTGTGGTCTGTATGTTTTTATTTTACGCCATGGTTACAATTGTTTTGTATCATATTTATAAATACTTTTTTATTTAAACGTCATAACGTGGTCATCTCTAATTTGAAAGACTACAATTAATATATATTATAAGCAGGAGAAGTAATCTTTGTATTATTGTTGTTTTGAGTTCCGTTTGTATTAATAGTGTTATATTATCATTGTGTTTTATTTTCATTTTCTTGATTGTTTTGACAAGTTAGTATGGTAATATTACCGTACTTACTTACCAACCTACTTTTGTGCATTTAAACACAGTTTAATATCCTGAAACCGGTAAAATAGTTTGACATTATTAAAGTCATAATAATGCAACTACTATTGAAATACAATTATTACAAAACCATATTAATGCATGGCTAACATCTAAGTTTTATTAGATAGCTTTTTATATAGAAAAATAATTTTAAGGATCATCTAAATGATTTGAAGATTTCAAATGTCAACTCAGCATTTTGAAACAATTATCTTATTCGGTTTTAACATCGTATATCACTTTTCTAATTTTAAGAATTTGGCTAAAAGATTAAAGTTACCCATCTTTCAGAATAGTTCTCAAATATATTAAATCTTAAAGTTGTACATAAACTATAAATAAAGATATTAATTAAGTGTTAAATTGTATTAAAAATTGTTTGCATAAACCTGGCATTAGTTGCTAAGTTTAATTTTATTATGTAGTTGATGTATAAACTAAATATGTACCTAACATATATCTTAAACCATAAATTTAATTACCTAATTATCACGCCATTTTACATATAATTTGTTTTTATTTCTCTGGCCAGTTGCACGGCCAAAAGTTAAAATTTAAACTTCACAATGTCACAGTTGGTTTAAAAATGGTTTTACATCGTTAAGGACTTTGAGTTTATGGTTAGTAACAACGCATTCTATAAGCAAAAATTTGTTGATCTTTTTATACTTTCTTTGGGTACACAGAAACATAATTAAAATAGTATATTAATATGCTACTTTGTATATAACTTAACCGAAATTAAAATACTTATCAAGTTTTCGAAATCAGAATGGTGGCCCGGATAAAAAAACACGTGTATCAGTAAAAAGTATTCAAATTGAGTGGCAAAATAAATGTAAAAAGGGTAAGTTGAAAAGGATAAATACACCCCTGCGCAATCCCTGGAGCGGATTCCGAACGCAAAGACCGCACGATTGACACGAGACTGCCGCTGTACAACGTAATTTACTTGAACGTTAAATCTGCAAATTTCATTACCCCTCGCCGTGAACTTCCGCATTTCCCGCTCCACCTTCCCTTAAACCGGTCCTGAACCAACTCTGAACAGAAGCGATCCGTCGCAATTGACGCCTTTAAAATATTACGCGGTGTAATGTTGTAAATGTCCGTGCAATGTCTGTAGTTAGTTAACCGAGACGAGACTGGCCAAGCCCGCAGTTTGTGCGAAGCCGGCAACTGACGTGGACGTTGCCGAGAGCTGGGTTGCTGTCAAGCCGGGATATATGGAATCGAATAGGGAATAGAGAATCGTGGTTTTTCTCAATAGTTTTAGTGGTTTAAACTATACTTGGTAATTTCAAATACTACAATTGGTTTTCATTGTTTCTTCCTGATACTTCAGGCAATAGATTGTAATTCAAAAGGTCTTAGTTCCTATCTCATTTTAGCCTTTTTTATTTAAAGTGTTTGTATAGTCATTTACAGCTCTTAACATAGTCACTGTTTTTGGCTTTGTGGAGTGGATTAAGCTATGTCCAGCTATTAACAGAAACATTGTTTTTATTTTGTTCAGATGCCTGTATAAAATAGCTTTTTTTTATTCCAGGTTGCGAAATGTTACTTTTGCATTCGAGAATGCAAAATCATTTCGCAATCGAGTATCAAACAACGTTTTTTCGAAAACTATGTCCCAAAATTAATAATAATGTAATGAGAAAATTTTGACGTTTAGGAATAATTAATGTCTCCATGACAACAATGTATGTAATATAATTGCTATCAAATCTGGTATTCCCTGACCAGCAATTGACAGATGGTTGGCAATAGAAACCAAGCAAACGTTCTAATTTTTTTCTGCGATTTATTGGGATTCGCATTGCATTTCTCAAGAAACTATTCCAGTATACCAGTTAGCTTCCTCAAGCAGGATAAATATAAATAATTGCTCAATTGGAACATTAAATATAAATTTTGTTAAAGAATAGAAGTATTGTTTCTAAGCAAAAAATAAAGTGACAAATTTTATTAAATTGTGAGCCTTTCTTCTATCAAAAAACTTTTGCATCCTGCATGCAAAAGTCTTTTGCGTTCTGTAGACAAAAAACACTCATTTCGCGTGTTGATAGTTGTCATGTAAATTTTAACTTTAAATGACAGTTTTCGAAAAAATACATTTTTAAAATATAAAATATTAGTAAACGGTAGAGTAATTGGTTTCTATAGTTCGCTACGATTATTATATACTTTAGGTTAAAACGACAAAACGAAAACAAAATTTTGAAGTTTCCAAACTTTTATGTTTGCTTTTGTTTTTATGTTTAATAAAAAGCTAAAACTATAGCGAAGCTATGTTCGGGATGACCATGTTGTACATTGTGATAATTGTTAACAGTTTTTAAGTTCCCGGAAAAAATTGATAACCATTTTTTTCAAAATTGTGATAGCACCAGGATTTGAATCTGAGAACTTCGAACCAACTGAGCTAGACTATCCATAAAATTCAAATTTGAAGTATTCCAATTTTTCCTCTCTATTTTAATTAAGTCCGTCAGTACGATGGTGTGGATAGCAATACGGAATTCGAATCCGGAGATCCGGAGTTCCAATCTCACTCAAGCTAAAAATTATATGAACTACCACATTGCAGCTCGGTGAGTGCGGGCCCTGTACTGTAATTGGGATTAAGTTTCTGTTGTACAGTGTAACATAAATAAATAAATAAATAAAGTGTCCAAAAGATACTATAACGTAGTTGGTTTGAGTTTTTTATATGTATGCCGCAAGACTGTTCAATACACACGTTAATTAAGGACCTCATTTTATCGGGGAGTCTATGATAAAAAGATGTCTACGCCGCCAATAATGTGAAACATATTTGAGTCATCAGTGCAAAGTATTTTTCTTAACTATCTTGCTAGAAATGTATACAATGTATTCTAAAGTGGTTAAATTTCTATCTAATCATAAATTCTCAATCGAATTTCTTTGATCAGAAAAATACCACTTACATTTTAGTACTCATTTCTGTTTAGTGTGTTTTCGTATCCAAAGTATTCAGTACGTTCCAATGTCTCCGTAGAAAGGTGGTAGGAGCTAACTAATGTTGATACGATTTACATTGTGATTCTTTCATTTTAATTCTGAATTTTTAATAAGAGTGGTGATGAATAATTTTGTAGTATCCATATAAAAATATATGTTTACTATGAAACAAAGTTAACTATAATCTACAGAATAAATTGTTTTTATATAAAATAAATAAATTTAAATATATCATCACGCTTTTTACCCATTACTGGGTGTGACACTCTGCCTAAGCAACTTTCGGTAAGTGATATATTTTTCGCGTGAAGTGTGGTTATCAGCCGTCAAATCACGGCCACCAAAGATTTTAGTGGAGGGGAGCCACAGGAATAGATTTAATTTGGTGAAAATTGTTTGTCGGTTGTGTGGATCGAACCAGAGTTCTCAAGATCCACAGGCCGACTCGATACCACTGAGCCACCTACCCCATTGTTTTTGATGTTTTAAATGTAATAAATCAATTTAAAATAATTAGTTAAAACTTGATCGTACAAAAAAGGGTGTAGGCTCTCCACTTGTGCAATAAAGTGACACTTTTAACACTAGTTGAATAAAAGTATTTTGTTTTTTGAATCATTCAAAAATTTATACATTTTTACCAAATGGTCGACAAAATAAAGTAAAATTTTAGTTCTTAAAGCTCTAGGTTTGAAATTAATTCAAATCCTAGTGGTATATCAATATTTCTCTTTATCATCAAATATAATTTAATTAAGTGTGTTACATATTTACTGAATTTACTAATAATTAAATGTCATAGTTCCTTTCTTTAATGACAGATTATTAAATATTTATGATATATTTGACAAACAATTTTCACCACATTAAAATTACCCTAGTGGCTCCCCCTCTATTAATATCTTTCGAGGGCATGATTTGATGGCTTGTAACCGCAATTCATGGTCATAAATATATCACTTATCTTCTACGGCAGAGTATCACACCCAGTAATGGGTAAATTGCGTAAAAATATATTTGTTTATTTTACTTTTATATTTGAGTTCATTTATATGTACAAGTTTGCCTTCAAAATATTAATTTTAATATTAATTTAAAAATGAAAAAATTACCAATTTATTTTGGCTAGTAATGAAGGCTACGCTTATTTTTGAAAAAATGCTTGTAAATGTCCACTCCACCGTAACGATTTTCTAGATCCATCACTAGTCAAAAGTATCTGAAAAAATAAACAGTAATTCGTATTCAATTGTTATAAATACTTTAGAATTTGCTTCTTTTACTATGTAGTATTATTCCAAAAAATTTAATTTAATTTTAAATTTATGTGTCTGTTTTTCAATATGTATTTTTCAACCCTCATAAATTTTGAAAAACGAATTTTTAATATCAATTTTAGCATAACTATACAAAAGTTGAAGTATAGCCCTCAAATATATAGGATAATAAACATAAAACATTAATTTTAGAGCTTCATAAAATTATATTACTATATAAACAGAGGAAACAATTTATTACCATGATTTATTAAACCGTGAATTTAAATGCAAGGCTGGAAGTAAAATGAGATCCGATAGAAAATTAATTATATTCAATTTATGTTTCAGCCCTGACAGTTACAGGTAAGCAGTAAATCTACTTTAAGTAATTAATACCTTAATACCAGTACTTCTGACATACGTTTAATACTGTCATTATTTATTGCTATTTAAAGAGTAGTATTTTACGCTAAAGATTTCAATTCCGTTTGCACAGCAACAAACCACGGCTTAATTTAGTGAACGATGCTAATAAGGTTTCGTTAATTTAATGAGGAGAACTTTGAAAAACTTGGAATGTAGCATTAAGCATATTAATTAAATTGTGATGAATTCTTTTTGAAAAACACAAGATAAAGCCTCAAGTCTCAGTTCAGTTAATAAGTACATTGCGAAGAAATAAAATGAGATGTAAGAGAATAAATATTTATTTATACATTTCATTTTTGTCTTCCAATTAAGAACCGATTTTAAACTCACATATAAACGATCTACATTTTAATTTCCTAACAAAGTGTTTAATAAATTTATTACATCAAAAAATTATAGGTAATACGATTTTCATTATATTTATAAATTGATTTCGATGCGATGTTTTTTGTTTGTTTGACAAACAAATTTGTAAGGAGAACGAAATATCGATGCTAAGGATTACAGTTTTAATTCATAATTAATGCACTGAATAAGGATCGGTTTTTCCATTTCCGAATAAAGCTCTTAATAACTAGCAGGTAATAATTATATGAATGCCATTTTCTTATTAGATATTTTTTCAATTTTCCTGCCTAAAATAATTTTTTTATTTCTACTTTTTCGACCTGTATTTTAAATAATAACGAATTTTTTAAACAAAGTAAAAGTTTTTCTACCGCATGTTCAATTTTCACGCAATAATATGTAACTATATATTTTAGCAAAATTTTTAAAATCTTTTGTTTCTCTTTAAAACTGTTCTTATTAATTATAGTCCTAAAAAAATCAGTACAGAAACTATTATTTTTTTTATTAATAAATAATCACAAATATGTTTGCCAAAGTTTATGAAGAATAAATACTATGTTAACTAATTCTTCTTTTGTAAAATTCATTTTACTAAATAAATTATAACAAAGAAAACTTGATAAACTAAGTGAGAGAAGCAAGTAATAGCTATTAAAGCTCTGATAATAACTAAATTAATTGTTTAAACAAGTGAATTGTTATTAAACATGTGAGAAAGAAAAATTATTAAAATCATTATATAATATTAGAGTGCTCATGACTTTAATTATTGCTCCCGAACCGAGAATTCTAGTAAAATTATCAGAAATAATATGTAAGAGATTGTTATTTGTTTTTCTCAAATTTGTCAAATTATCTAAATTATCGGAAAAGTAATGTGTTGAGGCCACAGCAGATTTTTTATTTTTCAATTTCATGTTATATCTAATCATGATTAAAGTATTGTAAATTTAAATTTGTAATTAACCATGGTTATTTCATTCTTTAATTAAATTAACCTGGAATAACCAAATCCAAGATGTAATTGGAAATTAAGAAACGGACTTTTCTGTTTATTTTGTTTACAACTGACATTATTATCTCTTCTACCAAAGTGAGTACCACGGATAATTTTAAGTTTATTTTGAAGAAGATGTAACCACGGGAAGGAAGAAAGTTAAATGTCTCAATTCACCTCAGTTTGTTTATGAAAAAACATTACTACATGATTGAAGAAACTTGCAGACCTCATTTAAAATATTTCATCAATTATTTAAGTATTTCTACATTATTAATTAAATTACAATGTTTGAACAGTTCTGATTTTGTTTGGCAATTAACAAATAAATAAATATGCTGAGGTTTTGTCAAAAAAAAAACTAATGTTAAAATTACACATTTTTTTTCAATATCGTAAATAAAATAAAAAATAAATATATCATCACGTCTTTTACCCATTACTGGATGTGGCACTCTGTCGTAGCAGATTTCGTCAAACCTCGACCCCTAAAGATGTTAGTGGTGGTGAATCCACAGGGGTAGATTTAATTTGGTGAAAATTGTTTGTCGGCTGTGGGGATCGAACCAGAGTTCTATAGATCCACAGGCCGACTTTATTGAAATAAATTAATAAAGGTTATCTAGTAAAAAAAATAATAAATGGAATATTAAAAACTAAGGACGTGTAAGCAATTGTGTAGCGATTTTCATAAATTTAATAAACAAACTTCATTTGTACGACATCAAAGACGTTTTAAAGAGAAAATATGGAACAAAAATATTTTCCAGAACATTATAACGATATGAATTTCCCCCTATGTGGTATTTTAGTCACATACAGTCCACGAGCGCAACAAAATTAACTTTTTTTGGGAAAGAAAACAACGAAAAACAAAGCAGGAACACGAAATTTTTACATTGATTCAAAATGAGCAAAATGTAATTTAATTAATGTTTTTCATTAAAATACTAAACATTTTTCTTTTAATTAATCCTACAACAAAACCAAAAGGTTTGATATTAAATTTTATTTTATTTTTTTTTGAGGATTTTGTTTTACTTCTCAAGTTTAAAAGAAATTCTGTTCTGCGGCTATGGATATAATTTTCTCTAACACGAAATTCAATTTCGTACGTTCTTTATAAAAGACCAAAAAGAAAAATCTTAATCATATTTTGCTCGTCGTTAAACGGTTAAACTGACAGACGGGAAGATGATCTTCAAATTAATTACATATTTTTTTGTTTTCTGCGATGTTTATTTCATAATAAATAAATATTTCATGTTGTTAATTGCAAACTATTTTTGAATTTAGAAAAATGTTATACAACTGGCTTTCCATATTTAAAAAAGAATTTTTTGCAGATTAACCAGCATTAAATTTAGTAGAGAAGAGTATTAGGATTTTTAATTACAAAAAAAAAATGCTATTCGCAAATGGCATATGAACGGAGTCAGCGTTTTGGCCGATTTCGATATGTCAAAAGGTAATTAAATCACAACAAAAATTAAGTAAGTATTCATTTTATGTTATGAAACTGATACAAATATTTATAAATTTCCATGAATTTTTAGTCTAAAAATTCCAAATAAGGGACGAAATGATAGAAGAGAAAATCCAAAAGTCAACAATGCCATAATCCTCATATTCAACTCATATATACAAGGATGACTCATCTTTAAAACTATGCCGAATATTTTTAGAAACTCTATCAAGCTCTAAAACAATCAGTATCTCAACATTATGTTACACATTAAACGATTAACTCAAATTTATGTAACGAATTAAACATTACGTAAATACTTAGTTGCGTTGTAAAGAGATAACATAAGCAAAGATAAGGATAATTAACATAAAGTATTAAACATAAATTAATGAGACGAAATAAAAATGACTGTAAGGTAAGCCATACTCCAAAGAAATATAAATTATGGAATGTGAAACAAGAAACGTGAAATATGAAATACGAAATATATAAATAAAATAAATAAATATATCATCACGCCTTATACCTATGTGTGACACTCTGTCGAAACAGATCTCGGTAGGTGATATATATCTTCGCGTGAAGTGCAGTTACAATAGCCGTCAAATCACGGCCCCCAAAGATGTTAGTAGAGGGGGAGCCACAGGGGTAGATTTAATTTGGTGAAAATTGTTTGTCGGCTGTGGGGATCGAACCAGGGTTCTCAAAATCCACAGGCCGACTCGATACCACTGAGTCACCTAACCCGTAAATATATATGAAATATAAGGCAGGAAAATCTGTTCATGTTGTACACAAAAAACAAAAATAAAATTAGTTTCAGTAATAATGGATGCCGAAGATAGTTCAGATGACGCAATGATTGCTATAAAAACAATAGTTTTATTAGTACAAAGAAGAAAAAAAACGAGATAAATTTTAAACATTGTGTATATCTTGTAGTATCAAGAGTAGGAAATGATTATCCAGAAAAATTTAAATTATTTTATGGAATATATATACTAGTCTAATCATACTAGTCTATTAAAAGTATTTATGAATGTAACATGAGAATTTTACATACTGTATAGTTACTTTTCTATTGTTTATTAAAATATATTTTTACTTGTCAACAGTAAACACTTCCTATACTACAAAGAACAAAATTCCGCGTACATTAATAACCATTTTGGCTAGTAATGAAGGCTACGCTTATTTTTGAAAAAATGCTTGTAAATGCCCACTCCACCGTAACGATTTTCTAGATCCATCACTAGTCAAAAGTATCTGAAATATATATTGGCACGAAAGTGGTTGAGCTGCTAAATTTGCTTACAATATCGAGCATTAATAAAGTAGGCAGCAAACTGGGAAAACAAACAACAGTGCACCGGAGCAAAGCGAACCGGAGTTCCCGCCACCAAGTCCGGAGTAAGTCGTGCGTGCACAGCGGCTCTCCGCTATCTGTTTTCAGTTCTCACGGTCTAATGAACGAAATAACAAATTCGAAACTTTCCATGCGTCCTCGTCGCCAGCATTTGCGCTTCCACACCGTGACACGGTATTAATTTACGCATTTATTTCCCAAAGATTTATGGACAAAGTTTTATTTCGCAGTCTCGCTCAGCGCTTTTCAAGTTTACAAGATAATTACAACAAGAAGCGGCGTCGGGCGTTATAAATGGCGGGAATTCAAACTCCCCTCACGCCCACGGTTTCTCTTGCATCTCTCAAAGACTTCCACGTGTCGCAGTAAATTTTGACGTGAAGAAAGTTGCTTTTTGTTTTCTGGGACGGCGATAGTCTCCAGAGAGAAATCTCCTGTGTAAACAGTCTGATTTTAACTCCTAAAATGATTTTCTTTGCTTTATTGATTATGTAAATTGAACGATTGGGAGCCTAATGAAGTAATACGCGGAAGAAATTTGATTAACTGTGAATTATTCTTTTCTTTTATCTTGCAAATTGATTTCTTAAGTGCTGTGGCCAGTAAAATACACTATTTTATTTAAACTAACTTTTTAAAATAGAATTCAATTTGGAATTATTGCAGTAGTTTTATAGTATATTATTTAACAAGTTTTATAAACATCTCTCTAGTTACGAGTGTATAAAAATCTAAAAGAATCTAAAAAAATTATAAATCAAGTCACATACTATATACTATTTCTACGGTCGCAAATTAAAATAACAAAAAAATGTTTTATGAATTATTTGAAAAGTAAGGTTAAATTACGATGACAGATGGATGCAGCTAACTTCACCCCATATATAATATGTCAATTGTTACCTTCACATCGTGATTAAAACGTTCAAAGCAACAGCTTGTCAACATGTGATTAAAATGTTATTTAACGCCATGGAAATCAGTACGTTAAATGATATTTTAATAACGATAGTAGAAAAACATACTCCGAGATAAAACGTTGAATATGTATCATGTGTGAGTGAAATGCCATTATATATGCTCGTACAAATTATCAAACTCATGCACAATGACTGATTTCATAATAATAATATACTATTATCTACGAGAAGATAAATATATCTCTTCCATTTTTAATCTAGATAATAATTAATGTAACTATTTAACTAACAAAAACAAAGATATGGGGTCGGTGAATGAGTGGTATCGAGTAGATCTGTAAATTTGAGAATCCGGGTTCGATTGCCTCAGCCGACAAACAATTTTCACTACATTAAAACAACCCATGTGGCTCCCCCTTAACTACTATCTTTGGGGGCCGTGATTTGATGACTGGTAACAGCTCTTCACGCGAAGAAATACATCACTTACCAACATCTACTACGGCGAAGTGCTACACCCAGTAATGGGTAAAATACGTGATGATATATTTATTTATTTACATTATAATTATATCAGTTTCCAGGAGTTTTCTACTCAGAATAATAATTGGTAAAAATATTTTGTTTAGACTGGGTATAGCTTAAAAATTCAACCATAATTATAAAATGAATTTAAATTGAAATTTGGTAATGGTGGGGTTGCAAAAGGAACAAGAGATTTAAATTATTAAAAATGACTGAATATGTACAAGATGAATCAATTGTGCCACACGCAGTAATGGCATGATGATATATTTATTTTATTTTTACAAATAAAATATATACGTGTACTATTACTACCAAGTAGCCCTTATAAAAATTATATTAATATAATATGATAAATTATAAAAATACTTAAACTTTTTTTACTTCATTTGAATAATTTATCATTAATGAAACAAGTGAAATTGCGTAACGAAAAATTCCTAGGTAGATATTTTTCGTACATTTTATTAAAGTATTTTTCGCTACAATAATACATAAAATAGTAGTTGCCAACTGGTGTAGTATTATTCATGTAATATATGTATATTTAAATAGCAAATAATCAATACAATATTCGGGAAATTGTATGTCTATTGGGACATATCACAAACAAATTCAATTATCATCAAATACATGATATTTATTGAAACAATAAACGTTCAACAAAACAAATTACACTCGACAGTTGTCCAGTAATCACAAAACCATGAAACCTATTTAGAGATATAAGTGAAAACCAGAAAACAATTACAAATAATATTAACAAACGCAATTGCATAATGCTCAGATACATTTAATTAATTATCTACAACAGACCTATTTCAGCACTGGTTGAATTAGGTTGAAAACTATCGAGAATGTTTTAAGCATGCTCTGCATTCGAATGGAAATTCGACACTGTTGGAGGGGATATAAACAGCGCATTTATCAAAACTAACTGGAAAGCTATTTACCGCTGTCTATCGGAACAAAACTGATGTTTTCGATAAACTTAAAGCACATACGCGTCGATATTTTACTGGATATCATTGTTATTATGCTGTTGTATGTGATTTTACTTCTAATATTTAATGCTGATTATCATAATTATCACAATTAACCATTATTTATTGCCCTGAAGGGAAATTTGGTGGCAGTGGTTGTTTGACATCAATAAATTGTGAAAATCACAATATGAATAACTTACTAACACAATAGAACTGCAAAATTTATATCTAGTTTATCTAAATGTTGAAACAATTTAATGGATATATTTTGTAACTGTTAATTTTAAAGGACCGTCAATATTTTTAGCCAATCAAAACATGTATTTTTTTTGTTTTGATGTCGTCTATTGTTATTGACCTTTAAGAAATTAGTTTCGTACCCAGAGAGCGGCAAATGTATTTGCCATTCTATAACTATTTAAATAAATAACTGAAATATTAAAATAGGTCCCTATATCATAATCGAAATTACAAGAACTAATTATAAAAATATATTCTGATTTAAAATTATTGGTGAAAAAAATAATAATGTTTTATTCCAGAGATATAAGAGATTAAAAATATAGTACAAGTACTGAAACGTTCTCATTGGCCACTTTTTTCACCTGGTAAATAAGAAGACATGTAAAAATAAATAAATAAATTAGAGATGGGCGAATATCATTCGCGAATAGTCGAATGACATTATTCGATATTCGAGATTTTTCTTTATCATTTGTACATAAACTTAAAGCTATTACAATACTTTGAAGTTATTAATAACAAAGATATTATATTTCAAATTTGTTTTTCGCCAACATCAGCCCATACGTTTCACCTTAAATTTGAAGTTTTCGTTTTTTTTTTGTTTGTACTTTTTATTTTAATTTTATTTTATCTTAACAATTTCATTCAAATAATGAAAAGAACATAATTAAATAATTATTAATAATAAATAAATTAACTTTTAGGAGTATTCGAATATTCGAGCACCTCGAATATTCGATGATCAATATTCGTATTCGATATTCGAATTCGAGTAATTTGATATTCGCCCATCTCTAAAATAAATATATCATGACGCATTTTATCCATTACTGGGTGTGCCACTTTGCTGTAGCAGATCTCGGTAAGGGATATATTTCATTGCATAACGTGCGGTTAGCAGCCGTCAATATTAGAGTCAAGTATGAAAATTGTTGTAAATCTTTAAAAATTGCTTTCTACATTTTTGCTTAACATAGTTACCTCTTTGTCGTATGTAAATGCTGTATATTTATTTAAATAATTTAATTTCAACATATTCAGATTATAATTTATCAAGAATTAAATCATATATTATTTGTATTCTTTGAACGAAACAAGTTAAATATCATTAAAGATACTCCTGATGCCACAATCCCACTTTTTCTAAAATCATATAATCCCTTGTAATATAAGTAATTTTAAACCCGTGTTTTCACTGACCGTGATTAGAGTACCGAAGACTTGCAGTAATGGTCATAGACGAGTGCGCAAAAAAACTACATTTGTTTTCGGTTGTAGAAAAATATCATTATAGCAAGTATGTTATAGAATTTGACCTGGGTGTGGCAACTCTGTATTTAGTAGAACTCTTATTTTACAGTGAAGTGATGTTACTATCAAATTATAATTTCTAAGAAGGTATCAAATAGAGAGGATATATTTGTGTCCTATCGGATATGTTAATACAAATAGTGTTCGTAGAATTACAGATTTCAAATGCAAAAACTGAAATCTTTTCTCCATTTTTATACAGCGTATTTTCCATTCAAATATTTACTTTGATATTAAAATCAATTACAGATAAATTTCTGTATTTAATTAACTTCCATTGCGCTCCTTATGATACTAACAAAAACAAATAGTGTGCAGTGAAACGAGAATTTTTCTAGATTCCAGAACTGGAAATATAAACTTCAATCACTGACAAACAAGGTACTTCCTTCCGGGTACGAATTTAATAATTTTCTTTTCCTTTTCAAACAATAGAGCAGACGGAACATGGTTATAGGCGGCGTCAGGATTCTTTTCTAAAAGGGGTACGTACAGTTGTAATAATGTTCTAGAGGGTTGATGTTTCAATCTCCTATCAAATTTTCTAATGAATTTATCTGTTGAGAAAATAAAAAATATCGTATCAAAATCAGTGTTCAAATTATGAAAATTATATTAAGTGCCTTTTTTGTTTATTTATTTATTTGTGTTACGCTGTACAACAGGAACTTAATCCCAATTACAGTACAGGGTCTGCACTCACCGAGCCCCAGTGTGGTAGTTTGAGTAAGATTCGAACACGGGATCTCCGGATCCGAATTCCATATCGCTATCCACACCACCGTACTGACGGATACATTTATTAGGAAGTTTGTTATTCATCTATAATTTTTATTTACATAAATAAACAATATATATACATGGGTAATACAAACCACTGTACATTTTTTATTCATTAGATTAATTATGGGGTAGGTGACTAAGTGGTATCGAAGAACACTAGTTCGATCCCCGACAAACAATTTTCACCAAATTAAATCTACCTTTGTGGCTCCCCCATCATTAACATCTTTGGGGGCCGTAATTTGACGGCTGGTAACTGCACTTCATGCGAAGAAATATATCATTTACCGAGATCTGCTAGGTAGGAGTGCCATACCCAGTAATGGATAAAAGGTGTGATGACATATTTATTTTATTTTATTTAGATCCATTCTGCAATTAATTTTTGCAACGTTACTTTTACTTTATCATGCAAACTTCCATTCGTATAAACTCATTTACTCCTCCCACTCCTCATCTCTCGTTCATGCAACAAACTTTGAATAATCTCGACCTATTTATTCTTAGATCGTCCGCGCTATCTCTCACTCTCATCAACATTTGTTTCACCAATTTTTTCGACTTACGATATTCACAAACTATCTAAATTGATACTAACATGTCTTGTTATAGTTTAATTAAAACAGGAAGAAAAGCTTAAATTATTTTATTACAAGGATTGCGGTGTTTATGGTATGGTCAATGTTTCCTTTAATAAATTTGTAATAATTAATATTTATGTTTCTACAAGAGAGACTGACAAGTAACACTACCCAACTGTCAGTCACCGATTTAAATGAAACTTGGCACACCTATTTTATTTTTCTTCCTCAAGTTGCTTTTTAGGAGTACAAACCACCCCTGAAAGGTGGGAAAAGCAAGAATCGCCATAAATGAAATTAAATAATACCAAAATATTACGCGTTCAACATTGATTACCTAGGGGTTTTTGAGATCGCCAAAATCTATTTTCGGGGTCATTTTGATCATATGCACTTTTTTAAGGGGTTAAAAGGGGATGGGGGATGAAATTACGATATTCAACTGAAAAAGAGTTTTAGGTTCAAAACTAGTCACTTGGGGGTTTTTGGGGTCGCTGAATCTGTTTTCGAGGTTACCCCTAGGTAACCAATGTTGAACGCGTAATATTTTGGTATTATTTAATTTCATTTATGGCGATTCTTGCTTTTACTACTTTTCAGGGGTGGTTTATACTCCTAAAAAGCAACTTCCGGAAGATAAAAAATAGAAGTTCAATATTTTGTAGCCGTTTTATTTAAATCGGTGAGTGACAGTTGGGTAGTGTTAATTGTCAGTCTCTTTTCTAGAAACATAAATATTAATTATTACAAATTTCTTAAAGGAAACATTGACCATAACATAAACAACGCAATCCTTGTAATAAAATAATTTAAGCTTTAAACAGGAAGAAATCCTGTTTTCATTAAACTATAACTAGAGATGTAATTTTTTTTCAGAATTTAGATTGAAGATTTTCATATCGTTAAAAGATATACATATTTCCTAGTGAATACAAGCGCGCTTTTGATCGTATCTTGGCGATGTTCATGAACACAGTCATCCAATAAAATATGATAGTCGTTGAAAATATCAGAATAACATAGAAAACATATGAAAGAAAATAAAAGTTGTATGTATTCACTTAGAATATGCATAATATAATAAGCTATGGCAACTATAAAAATATAAAATGCAACTTAGTTTATATTATAACTTACGTTTACGAGAAATATAAACATAAAAATGTGCAATATATCTTTTTAACGTCCGATTTGACTATTCTGCGTTTCAAATAGAGTATTGGAAAACAGTAAAATGCAAACATTCTTTCAAAGGACTTACAGAACATGCAGAAAGTATGAACTTTAAAAAAAGAATGAAAAATATACAGTTTAAGTTTTTCCCCCAACATAAATAAACTGATGTTATTTTGAATTAAAACCAATTTATTTTGAACTTCCATTATCTTTATTAGTGAAAAAATACTTTTAACAATTTATAACACAACGTTTCGATAGCGCAAATCTGCCATCGTCATCAGGTGAACTGATACTACAGTAGTTCAAAATAAATTGGTTTTAATTCAAAGTGAATCATTGTCTTATAAATTTAAAAATAAGTTAAACTGATGTTAATTCGGACTATACCGGGTGTTGAGTTGAAATACAATGAAATTTTTTAATATGATAGTAACAAGGATTAGAAAATGACTTTTATAAACAAAATTTGGGTTTGAGAGTGATGTGGAAAATAATTTAGCTACAAGTAGATGCATTTTTTAATACTGAACATTTTTTGTATTTATACTTTTAGTCGAATTTAATTAGGGAAGCAACAATTATCATATTAAAAAATACCATACAGCCGGTATAGTCCGAATTAACATCATATTATTTATACTTTTAGTCTAATTTAATTAGGGAAGCAACAATCATCATATTAAAAAACAATACCATTGTATTGTCTCTGTTACATTTTTCAATTCTACATCCGGTAGGTAGGTATATAAAAAATATTTTTTGTATTTTTATATCCATTTCTGAATGTAGTATTTTCATTTCAACCGAAACAGGTGCTGAAAAATTAAATAATTGATTACAAATTCTAAGTAATGACTAATTTGTTCAAATATTATGTACGAGTTTATAAAACTGAATTTTCTAAAATTATATCGATTACTATTGTAAAATGCACATGATGTTATGTTACGTAAGTAGTACATTAAAATCAAATTATCAAAGTAGATTAATTTTTGTTATTCTCTGTTGAATTTTGTGGCTAAAGCTATGTTTCCACCTCTTAACATAAGCATAGTTAGACTTTGTAACTAAGGATAAACAAAGTTTACAAACTTCAAACTTTCAACCACGATGCTACGTATAACAACGTGCTTTTGACATAGTCGAAGTTATTGATCTTAAAAGATTAACTGACTTGATATTTTTTTATGATTAAAGACAGTTTGATTAGTGGACTAGACTATCAAATTATTCATATTTCAGGTGCATGGTACACTAACTTAATATACCGGGTGTCTACTTTTTTCCGAATATAGGAAATTCAATGTTAAAATGTTGATTTAGCGATATCTCTTTACGTATTAATTTTAGAACAAAAGTGTACTGAAGAAAAATGTTCAGAATGAAAAACACCCGGTATATTTACTCTTTACTGGGTGAGGAAATCTGCCGTAGCGGATTTCGGTAAGTGATAAATTTATGCGCTTGTAACTTAATTGGATAAATACTCCAAAAAACTTAAATTTTAAACTTGGTTTAACAAAGCAATTCGAAATTATATATTATATGGAATAATTGGCATTGCTGTCAAACATTTAATTTGTTTTTATGTAAAAATAATAAAAAATATGAAATAAACACTTGGCTATGTTTCACAAAATTCAGCCTCCAAGTCACCTTATGAGGGCATCGTCAGAGGCTGGCCAGCACAGTTAGTAACCATAGACGCGTTTCGCTCTTATTAGAGCTCATCAGTATGGTATAACTCACTTCTTCACCTAGAACAAAGTTCACGTGAAGAAGCTGGTGACGAAAAACTGTTCCAGCAGAGAATAAGATCTCTAACAAACAGGTAAGATGACATGAGAAGTTCTGTGGAACAGGTCATGCCATCTACCGAAAAAGCTACGCAATAGCAATTTAAATAACAACAAAGACAAAATATTAATCCTTGTTTCACCAAGTGTTGGATGACAATTTATTTTGTCTTTGTTCTTATTGTTTTTATGTATTTAAACCAAGTTGAAAATTTAAGTTTTGATGGTGAAAATGGTCATTGTCTGTATCTTCCGGAGTTGAATTGTTAAAAAAAATAGCCGAATTAGAATAATTTTTTTGTATTGTTTCACTTTGTTATAAAGTAACTAAAAGCAATGACGAAGTTTATGTAATTAAATATTATTTTTCTACACAGTCCGTGAAAATAAAGGGTGAAACGTAGTATGCAAACACAATATTATCAGCACTCTTTTCTTTTGAATTCTTTGAGATTATTTTGTGTCAAAAGTGAACATTTAATTTTCATTTCCCTTTCATATTTTATCTCATTCATTTTCTTATTCAGCGCCTCCGTACTTTGCAAGTTACTTTATTTGAATATTGTTATGTCAAGCGAAATATCTTCCTATAAATATACAATAACGTCCAACTGTATTTAACAATTTCAAAGAAAATTTGCCGAGTCTCAAAGTAAACCGAACTCGTAGCTTCCGTATCGATTTGAAATTGTCTTTCTTTAAAAAGTAAATTGACGTGTTCTACAATAGTTGTTTATTGTTTTGTACATGGGAAAATATCACAACAAATTATATTTATTTTCTTTATTAAATGTGTCAAATACACTCTGAAACTTATTGAACATGTTCTAGTTTAGTTAAAGTTACATGTAATGTTGTAATGACACAGAAAATATCTCCGAGCATCATTTTATTATTAATGATTTCACAAAAAAGTAATCAAAACATATAAACCGGCAATTTTAATTTTCATGTATAATTTCTCCTATTATGTAACTTATTCATTATCTACTACCAATGACAACGCTTATTTTTCATAATTATTTTATAAACTATCATCATTTTCGAATTTTATAACTAGTGTTGAATCCAGACATTTTTTTTCGGGTGAAATTTGCTTTGCTCGGAGAGGAACAGATATATAATATTTATAGGTACTAATAATTGAGAGGAAAATTTCAATTAAAAATGTAGAAATGTATATTTGTAACAACATATACAAACAAAATAATATGCTAAATTATACATATAATTTTAGATTTTATAACAAACTGATATGTAAGATGTTTTATTCAACAACAAAAAACTGGGGAAAATAAAATGTACTTGCACATTATATAAATATGTAAGATAAATAATTTAAATTAATTGTATATTTCTTTGTTTTGGCCTTATTTTAGTTTGGTATTGTAGAATAGTCAGGTATAATAAATAAAATAACATGAATTTTTTGATAATTTTTCCCTGAGGGAATTTTTTTCCTCCAGGAGAACAATTCCCTCGGACACCCCCTGGATTCAATACTGTTTATAACCATTTTTTTTTTATGAAAATACATCATACGAGTACATAACATCATGATGCTTTCCATCATTTAGGAATTTTCACATGCATCTATCGCTCTACGACTGTTTTTGAAAGTTAATTGCAAACAATTTTAATTATAAATTCTATTGTAAGAACAGAAAACAAATCAAAAAGATAAAATAAAATATGAGTATAACAAATAAATTTTAACAATACGAGTACATTTTACGAAGCTGTTGGTGAACTATCATATTATATTATTTTTATAATATTAGGTATACGAGTAAGTAATTGAAGTTGGTAAAAATAATTGATATTCGAATTCGATCCGATTCGAAAGACGAATAAAATATCCGGTTGAAAGTTCGGATAAAACATTCAATCTGGAATTCGGATAAAACATTCAATCTGGAGGTCGAATAAAATTTTCGATGCGAAATTCGGATGAAATATCCGATCCTAAATTTTTATTCGCAGCTATAAATAATAAAATTTATAATTGTAATTATAATTTATTATCTTCAGAAAAGTAATTTTTCTTTTGAATACAAAACGTTACAATTGGTGCATAATCGTATATAGGAGAAACTTCATCAAGTCGGATATCAGATCGAATCATGAACGAGCAGATGTTGGATTAAATATCGGTTTTCTGTCGGATTTCAGATTGGATGTCGGTTCCAGCAAAATTAGCTCAATATGTAAACAGTTATTTAGGTGACAATAAAGTAAAATGTGATTATTGTTCCCAAATTCTAAATGTTAAAGAATCACCTGAAAGTAAAACATTTTACTGATCAATAAAATAAAAATTTAAAAATTCAGCAAAACTTATTTGATTTATTTTAACAGAGTTACCAATGTTTGTTTAAAAGCTGTAGACAATGGTAGATTATTCATGAAAGACGAATTTAGAACTTTCATTGTCTTTATTTTTTAGAAATATATAACATAATCTTTAATCGTTATCAAGTGAATACTAAATAATAATCATTAAGGCTCCAGCTTATATACTAAGAGTGTGTAAGCAATCGAATATCAATCGAAACGTTGTGTTATATATTTCTAAAAAATAAAGACAATGAAAGTTCGAAATTAATCTTTTATTAATAGAGTTACCAATAGTTTACAGTTTATAATTTGTAATAATTTTAAAGAATACCAATCAAAATTTTTGAGAAACGATAACGTTTGTCGGTTTCTTCACCTTAAAAAATATTTTCTGATGTCTCAATTGACCATTTGCAGATTTTCGAAGATGCGATCATTTTTTATCGTTTTTTCACCATAAAAATATTTATCGTTTCTCAAAAAATATTCGATTTTCCTGTTTCCACCTCCAAGGGGTTGGGAGGATGAGGTTGAAATTAGTAAATCAATTACAGTTTTTTTTGGAGAATGTTATTTTTCCTTGAAGAAATAAATGCTTGACATCAGAAAATTAATAATTGTAAAGTTGAAAAATAATTTGAAAAAATGATAACGGTTACTTTCCGCAATATATATTTTTAATGGTTTTGACAGACATTACATGAAACATATTTTGTTTTACATGTGATTGCTGTTATGTATTCAATTCGGACAGTCGGAATGAGTATTTAGAACGTAATACTAGTGAGAAAACTTTGGAAGGTACCCTTTCAACATGACGTTTATGTTTGCCATTACTAGAATTTCTATTCAGCGAATGGACGATTAATCTAGTAGCCGTAGACGGAATTTGTGGCGACAGCTGACGTCATATAAGTGTAATCAATTACTGTGAGCATTTTAGTCGTATGAAATTCTGCAGTGGTGTCACTTTGGACCGCTTTCATTTGTTTATTCTGTCAGCTGGTGACATGATACAAAAGTAGAATAAAAATTAACACTAGCTACACAAATTGCATGTTTTTAATAGCAAATATTTTCACATTTTTTAAAGAGCTTAAAAGCTTTTATAAATGCTTTTCAGTTTTCGCCACATCATTCATTCCAACTGAAACTGTAGTGTGCTTTGCAAATATTCTCGTTAAATGCGTTTAATTATTGAGTTGAGAACAAACGAAAGGTAATTATAACTTTTTAATATAATAAGCTACCTAGAACAGTAGACACTTATTAAAAAATAGCTATTTATGTAATAAGTTGCGAAAGAAATGTGTTTTAAGCAAACGACGTGAAAATTATCCTACGAGGCGTACCCGATTTGGATAACACGTCTAGTGCTTAAAACACGATTTCGCAACGTATTCCATACAAGATTTTTTATACTAGCGATTTAAAACAGATTATTTATATTTATTCTCAAATGTCAACATTTTGAATTTTTCAAAATTTAAAAGTAGACAGGCATCAGTTTCATCTTTTTTTTTGTATGCGATTCAATATGTTGTTTAATAAACATTGATGTCAACGTGCTCGGTGTATAATTTTTCTTGAGAATTTTTGGTAATAAATTTACTTAAAATGAGTGATTCAGAGATTGATTCTGATATTGAAAATGGTGCAGAGGCTGCATTGGCTACACTGGTTCCAGGAAAATCAAAAAAATTGTATGAAGAAACTTACAAAAAATTTGACAGTTGATGTACTTTTACTTTCACGCATTAAACTGTCACTTTTAAGCACTAGTGCTTAAAAGTACTTCATTTAACAACGGAAATGACAACCGAAAAGTTGTTGTTATAATACGCTAGTATAAAAAATCATTTTTAATCTCCGTGAAAAGTTTCAACAAAAACAAAAAATAAAAATCGAGATTTTTTTGCATTTTACAGTTTATAAGTTTAAAAGGAATATGAGTTTTATGCAAGAGGAATTACGAGTGACGCTTCCAGAATATGTTGTAATTATTAACATGGTCTCATTGGGTGTATTCATGATGTTGAACGCGTCCACGCAACAGCTGAAGCGATGTCAGTGCTCATAGCGGTGACTAACGGTACTAAACCTTGTAGTAATGGCTTGAACATTGGCTACGTGACAATGCAATTAGTGGAGATTTACATTTTATTAGTTTGAAATTGTTGTTGAATATGTTTTGTAAAAAACAACCCAGCGCATGTGATATTTTTACACAAAAATATAATAATTACACTGGGTAAATAGGTTCATATTTGGTTTTGAAATTAAAATGCGGGTCATGAAAAAGATATGTTTCATATTTTCATTTATTCTCCCTCATGTAATTAAATCTGAGTTTTGTTATCAGTAAAATTGTACCCAGTGAAATGTAAATATATGGTTTATAAATTTTCTAATTGTCGCCAAGTACACAATTTGGTTATTGTACTGCCGTGCAAGTTTTGCGACTCAAGTTCATTCTGTATTAAAATGTATTGCTAGTATTTTTATTTTATTTATTTATTCACGCCTTTTACTCATTACTGGGTGTGGCACTCAGCCGTGGCAAATCTCGGTAAGTGATATATTTCTTCGCGGGAAGTGAGGTTACAAGCCGTTAAATTAAGGCCTCAAAGATGTTAATGTAGGGGGAGCCATAAGGGTAGACTTTAAATAAAGAATAATATTTCTAGACTCAAAAAAGTTCTTAAGTGAGGGCCTCGATCAGAGATATTGTAATTTGATTATCAATTAAAATGATTTTTTATGAACTGTCAAAAAAGTTACCCTTATTCTTTATATTTTGTATAATATTACTTAATAGTTATTTACGTAAAAAGTCAAGAAAGTGTTCAATTACAGGATAAGTAGATAGTTTCATGCCGAGCGCAAGCGAGGCTTGAAACAGCTTACGAATCCTGTAAGACGCTTTACTGACGTGTTACGTTTAACATTTTACCTGAAACTTATAAACAAATAATAAATAATTCAAATTAAAAGAAATATTTGACTTGCATATTCAGTTAGTATTTTATGTTGCTAAGTAACTAGACACTCACGTTTCTTTCATTAGCTGCTTAGGCAGGCAATAATAATAATAATAATAATATTAATAAACGAATTTTATTTGGCAAAGTTGAGCCAATGGCTCCTCTTACACTTAACCTTTCCATTTACAAATACAAGAAAAATTCTACAGAGACTGTGACATACAATCAAAGTTATTACATACAACAAAAAATATAAATTTAGAAGAAGACATACATATTATACATGAAATACACATATTAATTATACCTATTCGAGAAATTTTAATATGTTATTTTCCTGACTAGGCATGCAAAGCAAAGCTTTCCGGAGTCTTAAAAGTCAGGTAAATGTTTATTTTTCTGTCAGTTTCAGGTAAAATAATATACTTATATTTTTGTTTATTCAATTTTAATGATTTCAGTTTATAGAATGTGCTTTATAATATTGTTAACAAAATTTTATACTTTATCAACTGTTGATAGAATAGTTTATTTCATTGTAATTATTTAATTTACATTAATTTAACATATAATTTAATTTTTCTACGATTGCTATGAAAAGTTGACTATTACGTTCTCATTTGTCATCGTAAAGTTGACGTTTTCTGTGGAACAATCGAAAAATATCTTTGTCGCGCGCTGTCATAGGAGATATCAAATGCGCGCTTATTTCAATAGTTACCAAGGATACAAACAAAACAGAAACTTGTCATATTGACAGTTGACAAAACGAATTAATTTTCAGTACGTATATATTTTTTAATCATTTAAGATGCAATCGTAGAAAACATGTATCACGAGCGTAAAGTGTCTTTGTTCCTCTTACACTATTGCAGCTCTCACCTTCGGCTCGCGCTGCAATTAGCGTGTTCGAGTAACAAAGAATCACTTTACGCTTTTAATACACTAATAACTATTTTATTGTAATTTTTCTATATTCAAGATCATAATAAATTATTTATTTTGCTATGTTCTTGTTTTGCATATTTTGGCCTTCATTCCAGAAACGAAATCTAACAACATTTCTAGCGAAATGTAAAACACATTAGCATTATTTAATGTAACTAGAAACTTGAATATAACCTAAATACCAACAACGTTAATAAACACTGCACTGGCGCAAAGTTCCTCGCTTGCAATTCTCCTGAGTACAAACCTGTCCTGCTACTTTTCATCCAGAATGCAGTGAGTTCGCATGCACCGGGGTTTTAATACACTGCTCTTGTTGGCCAACTTTTTATTTCCGCGCAACGGGGAAAAATCAATGCACGGATTTAAATACGGTGAAATTTTTACGCGGAACTTTGCGAATTTGTCAAAAAGAATAAATTAAAATGAAATGATGCTACAGATGGTTTAACGCTCTTAATTCCTTGCTGAAGTGATGAAAGATATACAGAAAATATCATACAGTTTTGAACAAATTTTTAAATTAATTATGAAGAGGGGATTCAATTTAATGAGTAGATATTTTTAATTTTAATTGAATTTAACACTTTTTTTACATTTACTACACTTCAAAGATAAGTTTATTATAAGTAAAATTTAAAAAATTATGTGAAAAATTACTAATTGCAAAAAAATTATGGAAAAAAGTAGAAGTCTGTAAATAAATTAAGTAAAAAGTTTTAATTACGACAAAAATGATTTAGAAAAATATGTTAAATATCAAATTATTTCAAGAGTCGGTTAACACAGGAACAAAATGTTCATTTATATTTTATTTAAAAGAAAGTACAATGTTCAACCATTTGAATAATTTGAATTTTATTAAAAATGTTATTATGGAAGAAAACTAAATGGAAATATCATGCGTTAAAATAAATTAAAATCATCCTGTAAGTTATATTCGTTGATATTTTATTCAAAAATATTAATAATTTTCTTTAGCTCAGTGGTATCGAATCGGCCTATGGATTTGAGAATCCGGGTTCGATTCTCATAGCTGACAAACAATTTTCACCACATTAAAACTACCTCTTTAGCTTCCCCTCAACTAATATCTTTGAGGGGCGAGATTTGACGGTTGGTTTTGCTTCAAAAACAAGCGCAGGGAGTTAATCCCTTCCTTCCTCATCTTTTTTACTTCATTTTCAGTTTTTACTATACAGTGTGTAACTGCAATTGTGTTAAATGTATTTTTAAACAAGCGCAGGCGATGCTGCCTTCATTTCTTATAGATTCGTTGTTAGAGAAGTGGGTGTAAGTGAAGATTTACGAATCTGGTGTACAGGAGCGAATGGATGAATGTTTGTTGCGTGTTGATGAATTTTGGTTGTGAGAAAAGAAAGAGTTTGTATGGAGGAAGTGTTAATGTGGTCGAATCGAGTATCGTGTGTCAGGATGAGAATGTTGACGGTTCGTGCTACCCCATTTAATGGGATATAGCGTGATGATATGTATGTATGTATGTATGTTTTGCCGACATCTGCTACGGCGGAGTATCACACTCGGTAATGGGTAAAAGGCGTGATGATATATTTATTTATTTTATTTATTCGTTCGCCGTAGTTTAAAAAAATATTTAATAATTTAATCTATATTTAGGACCTATTATTATATTTCAAAGTTACAATAAACTTATTTAATTTATTAGCGTTTTATTCTTTGATCCTCATTATAAAATTTAATAATAACCAAATAAAAATATTTGAATATCAGAGTAACCTGTGAACAAGCTGTTAATTAATGTACCAGGAGAACACCAGAGGCAATATTTAACTATGTCAAATTTTTAATATTATGTTGTGTTGTTTTGTTATTATTTAGTGGATAATCATGAGATTGAAAATATAATATAACGTATTTTCGTAGCAACGACAAACATACAATGAACAGCTAACTTAGTCGTAGAAAAAAAAACATTGTGCGTGCGCCACGAGTGCTTTTTCCATTCTAGCGAAATTATACATTTTTTATAAATAGCTCTTTCGTGACATTTACAATTTCTATATTACATGCTAAATTTATCATGAAATTACAACAGTTGTATTTATATTCATATTACAATTGGTTATTGTAACACGGGGTATGAGATAGGTGGCTCAGTGGTATTTAATCGGCCTGGATATTTGAGACTCAGGTTCGATTCCTATAGCTGAAAAACAATTTTCAACACGTTAAAACTACCTCTGTAGCTCTTCTTCCAAGAATATCTCTGAGGGTCGTGAATTGCCGGCTGGTAATTGCACTTCACGCGAAAAAATATATCACTTACCGAGATTTGCTATGGGAGAGTTATTATATTTATTTATAATATCACGGGTTCGTACTATTTTTCCTATATCGCATTAATTTACTTTTTCTACGATTGCTATGAAAAGATGAAAATTACGCTCTCATTTGTCATCGTAAAGTTGACGTTTTCTGTAGAACAATCGAAAATAACTTTATCGTGCGTCTCCAATGACAACGCGCGAAAAATATATTAAAAGCACACGTTTAAAGATATTAGATACGCGCTTATTTCAATAGTTACCAAGGATACAAACAAAACAGAAACTTGTTATATTGGTAGAACAAATTTATTTTCAATACATATACGGTTTTTAATAATCTAAGATGCAATCGTAGAAAAAATTATGTGTGTATCACGAGCGTAAAGTGTCTTTGTTTCTTTCGCCTTCGGCTCGCGCTACAATTACCGTGCTCAAAGTAATAATGAATCACTTTACGCTCTTAATACACAAATAACTATGCCAAAAATATATGAAATTAATTTATTTTGGTATTTATTAGTTAGGTTAGAATTCAAAATCAGAATTATCTAGGTTAATAAATTAGTGTTTTGCAGGTTAATAAACTTATTTTAATATAAAAAAATAATTACAATAAATTTGACAGGAGCTAAGCAATGATCTATACGAGTTATGTTTGATATTCTATATAATAAAATAATAAATATAAATATATCATCACGCCTTTTACCCATTACTAGGTGTGTCACTCTGCTGAAGCAGATTTCGATAAGTGATATATTACTTCGCGTGAAGTGCGGTTACCAGCCGTCAAATCACGTCCCTCAAAGATGTTAGTAGAGGAGGAGACACAGAGGTAGATTTAAATTGGTGAAAATTGTTTGTCGACTGTGAGGATCGAACCAGTGTTCTCAAGATCCACAGGCCGACTCGATACCACTGAGCCACCTACCCCATTCTTACAACTATAGAACAAAAAAATTGCCTTTGTAAAGAAGATGTAGGAATATCTCTTTTTCCTTTCCACATCCTAGTATTTCTAATTTCATGAAACATTTCCTAGATAACTAATCCTTAACCTTATTTTCTGAGTCTTTTTTATCCTTGTCGTCCCCAGATTATCATTTGACAATCTCATACTTTCTGTATATCCTTTTCTCTTTCTATCACATGTGTCCAAGTCCGCTATGCTATCTTCCCACGTCCATAATCACGGCAACAATGGCGGCGTCTCGTCACATACCGATGCCGTGAACGTCCGTGAGTCGCGTGAGGATAGTTGTGTGTGTGAGATGTAGGGTTGAGACGAGCAAGGTTTGTTCCTTGGATTAGGCGGTGCGGTGTTTGAGATTAAATTGGACACATGTTTAAGGAAAGTGTCAACGACGGAATGAGCTTCTGGTCAAATTGCCTCGAGCCAGTGAACCTCAAATGGTGGACAGGGTTTTGATCGAGGATTCGACTTTCCACCAAAAAAATAGTTATTAAATAAGATATATTAAAGATAAATATTTCATAATCTCTTAATAAAGTTCTAAATGAATTTATCATAAACAAACAGTTGTACATCAAACACTATAAGTTAATATAAATATCATAATGTGAACTATAATTTCTAATGCCTATGGCACACTGGTCGATGAGCGTCGATGACCATCGATGAACTCCTCGATGAAACAACAGAACGCACCCGTCATCGACGAAAATTAGAGGCTCCTCTATTTCCATCGAAGAGCTCATCGATGAAACGAACGTATCTCATTTCACTCGTACCTTTTGTGTCTCACTTCACGTTAGCATATTTTTGAAATTTAGTTTTTCTTTCTCAACTTTAGAAGCTTTTATTGTTTGTCAATGAAGAGTGCGTTCTGTTGTTTCATCGAGGAGTTCATCGATGGTCATCGACGCTCATCGACCAGTGTGCCATAGGCATAAGTGATATTAATTGAATTGCGCTACGTTTATTATGGACGTTTCATGTCATTAAAATTTCTAGTTTCATCAACTAGCGCCTCTGGCGAGATACATCATAACTAACATAACCTGATAAAATTGAATGTATAAATAAAATACGCAATTCCATGAAATGTATTTCATTATATCACATATACTTTAATTTTCAAACATTTGAAGGTTGTTTTACTTTAATTTTCAAATATTTTAAGGTTATTTTGGTCTCTTGACAGCATAGTCACTTTCATTTAATTGAAATAAGAATCACTAGATGGCAATTCTTGTCGTATCAAATTTGTAAAAAAAAAATATATGGCAAACGATAGAATGAAACGACCATAATTAGCGTTAGTGCAAGTTAATGAAGTTGGCCACGATTTGACAAAATAATTTATCATATCTTGGCTCAGTTAAGAATACAGTAGATGGTACGGTAATCAAAATTCACAGCTTATTGTATTTCATATTATGTATATAAATAAATATATCATTACGCCTTTTACCCATTAATGGGTGTGGCACTCTTCCGTACCAGATCTCGGTAAGAAATATGTTTCTTTGCGTGAAGTGCGGTTACCAGCCGTCAAATCACGGCCCTTACAGATGTTAGTAGAGGGAGAGTCACAGGGGTAGATTTAATTTGGGGAAAATTGTTTGTCGGCTGTGTTGATCAAACCAGGGTTCTCAAGATCCACATACCGACTCGATACCACTGAGCCACCTACCCCATTATAATTATTATATCACATTTCAAAAAGACACAGTTGTACGAAACATAATTGTTCGTGAATATATTTGAATTATTTTGCCTATAAATCAAATATGGATACACTTAACATTAACGGAAATTTTGAATCTGATGCAGCAGTGCAAAACTACTATTAATATTTTTCGTAGTGTGCAAACTGATCCTCGTTTTGATGTTTTGTTAGTCAATTAAAATTAACGTCTAATATGTCTTAAACTTGCTAAGCTGCGTCTATAGATGGAACAGAATGTGCTAATGTATAGGCTGATTTGATTAACAACTTTTGGGAAATTACATTAAAATTTAAAATATTTGTTAGATTTCTGACTTTAATTATTTGAAAATTTTTAATTGCAACGTTTCGACCTTTGTTTAAGTTTAAGTCATTTTCAAGCAGAATTATGTTTTAATTAATAAAAAAACTTATTATAAACTCTTTTGTTGAATTTCAAGCTTTAAATATATGAATGATTCATTGCGGTAAAAATATGTACTTTTTGAAGGGTGCAGGCAAAAATATGAATCATACCTTGTGTCAATTCCAAATTGACAAATTTCGTGTAATTCTATCAGACTTGACAGTTACAATTAACCTAGAAACGAAGAATAATATGACATCAAATTATAAATGAAGCTATTCAAACCATCGTTGTAACTTAAATATGAAAAATAATACGGTTTGTGGTTGTGGGCGTGAATTTCAACCCTCCGTTCACACAATGATTATCTGCGCTCACTTCGATCAATATCAGCCGTTGGATTTGCCAATTGGTGACAGGAATTTCAATTTCCAATTAGGACTTTCAATTATTTTTTTTATTGTTTGACTTTTTTAATTAACATTTCTTTAGATTACAATAATCCTATTCGTCAATTTTACATAGATAGGTACACATATACAACTTCAAAAATAAATTTAACTTTATTAATTAATATTTAAATGTATTTGTCAATAGTACGTACCGGGTGTACCAAGCAAAGCGGGTCATAGGAGTTTTACATGGGAAAACAGTTTTTCCGTGCGAATTGCTTTCTAAATTGTTTTATACAAAAATTCTTCAAATAGAAGTTGTAGAGCTTACAATTCTATATCTAAATCACTAAACTAATTTAATTTCCTATGTTTTGTATTGACATTAAAACAAAATAATAAACAATTGCGCGACTTAATTCTATCAAATAGTTTGATACATTGAAGTTTTGCATAAAAATTATATGTCAAGTATTTTGACATTTAATTTTTAATTTAATGAATTTGTTTGTTATTTTGTATTAAATTGTAATTAAAATTAAATATATATATATATATATATATATATATATATATATATATATATATATATATATATATATATTTTGACATCGACAATTATTATATTATTCGACCAAAGAATCACTACTTATATATTAAACATTTTTAGAGAAAAAAATCTCAAAATTAGGTATTACTTAGTTAATTGACGGGCTTACTAGTAAGCTATAAATACTTCCATCACTGGGTTTAAAAAAATATCAATTTCATTTAAGGTAGTAATAATATTTAGATTTTTAAAGTATCTAGTTTCATTATGTGGAAAAAATTCTTGGGTTTTTGTTAATATTAAAAAATTGTACACGAGTGTATAAAAGTACTTAATTTGTAAAGTCATAAAAGTGTTATTAAAAACAACTAAAAATATATCACCAGATATTGCATTGTTTTCATGTTAATTGCCCAGCTTCATTTTATTGCAGCAGTAAATAAATTCTGTACAGGGTTTATTGTGACTTATGTGTAAGTTCACGTTCAGTGGCGGCGGTAGGAATAAAAAACTATAAACACTATATTGGTAGGGCACCTTTCAAAAATATTGAAGTAAATTAGTATATTTTTAAAAAGAAATAGCTCTACGTAAGTAATCATTAACACATTTACTGTGCTAAGGGGTCTAATCATTCCTCATAGGACTTTCCTGTAATGAAATTTTTATGTTGCGAAGATTAAAACTTTTATAATTATTATCTATTTGTATAATTAAAGATAGCAACGTAAATGATAGAACTTATATTTTAATTTCTCATTAATTGTGTTAGGGTCACTTATGGTCAGTTATACTAACAAAACTTAAATTTTAAACTTTGAATAAATAAAAGCATATCAAGTATTTGACAGCCATATCAATTATTATTTGCATTAATATAATATAAATAAACAAATATATCATCACGCCTTTTACCCATTACTGGGTGTGGCCTCCAAAGATGTTAGTGGAGGTGGAGCCACAGGGGTAGGTTTAATTTGGTGAAAATTGTTTGTCGACTGCGGGAATCGAACCAGTGTTCTCACCATCCACAGGCCGACTCGATACCACTGAGTCACCTTTGAGATATGGGGCCCTTGCCACTTGCTCACTCGGACATTTTTTTTGGGGAGCCCCAAGAAAGTGAGGGCCCTAAGCTATAGCTTGTATAGCTTATACGTAAATCCTTCACTGCATCCCAGCTTCCCAGCCCTCCTTCAATAAAAGAAATCAACTTGCTTGGGGAAAACACTGAAATGCATTTTTTTTTTTAGTTAATGAGACTATCAATAAGACAACAGCGAGCGTAAATATAACTAAGTGACATTTAAGAGAATAAAAATTAATTATGATAATAAAATGAGCTTTAGAGGATACTACAAGAAATTTATTATTTAAAGAAAGAAAGTATACTTGGTTTTACTATATTAAATGAAGTTATATATGGCAATGTTTCAAATATACTTGGTATAAAATTGGCAAAGTTCTGAATTTGAAATATACTTTTTGCTGATGAATGTATCATGAACTGATATATTGGGATTTTAAATATCATGTTTACCTACTAATGTCACGATTAAAATTACTCTGAAATGTAAATTTAATTACCTACTTAACTTACAAACAACAACACTCAATCTGGAACAAGTGCTTCCCCATCGACTCAACTGTAAAAATTGCAAAAAACACTTGTCCTTTGGAACATTCTAAAATAAATCTTTCTTGATAATAATAAAATCTAATTTCTAACTTCCCTGAATTTTCCTGTATTAAAAGTTTGAGAAATAAAAGTAATTTGCCAAAATTATTATTATATTGATAGAAATGTGAAATGAAGCAATTGTTTCTAGTACAACAAATGGTCATGGCCTACTTAATGTTATGTACGCTCTTAGATTAAGATTTGAAATTAAAGATGTATATTTTTTAAATCAAACAAAAAACATTATTCAAACTACGTGCGTGAAGACGTCTTCCGCTCATTCGCGCTATTAAAGACACTCGCACCTTGCAGTCGCTCGTGCTTTAAAAATGCGCTCATGCGGGAACATCGTCTTCCCGCACTTAGTTCGTAAATAACTATTTGTTGTGGGAATAGAAGCAAGGTTTTCAAACTTACAGGCCGATTCGATACCACTGAACCACCAACTCCATAGTGTACCCCTCGCATGGAATGTCCATTTCTCACTTGTATAAGTACCATTACATGTTTGTTGTACAATATACTATTACACCCTTACAAGGTATATTATTTATTATTTATAAACATTCTAAATATATTTATAGTTAAATCAAAACAGATGTCTGTTTCACAAACGTAAGATACTTACCCTAAGTGGTTACATATAGGGGATAAAAAAGGGGAAATTTTTGGTCACGTCAGTATGAATTTTGCAAAAACTGTGGCACTTTTTTTCGTATAAATCAAATAACAGAGAGGTGAAGATGAAAAACTTAAGGTAACAAAATAAGAAGAAGACGAGAACTGAATAATGCAAACTCCATAAATTCAGCGCGCTTTCCATGCTGCACATTTGAATATTCTGAATAGGCACGGGAAATAATAATGTAATTTTCCCGACTGCCTTATCGTTTCATTTTCACCAGAGTTTTCTTCGCAGTCAATCAATGTTACGCTTTGTAATGAATGCCTGAAACTTTCATACGTTTGCTAATTTACCTTAAAACTTTATTTCAAATGTAACCTGCTCAAATCATCCAGACAAAGATAATACAAAGTTAAGCACCTCACCAGATTTCAAACATCTCATTTCAACACTTCTTTATTCGGTGTCATGTCAAGTAAATGAAAAGTAAAAAAACCTATCAATTATTGTTTCATCTTGTGTAAACAAATGGTTCTTAAATTTTCTTTTTTATATATAGATTATTTAAAAATTATTGCACTTATCCCACTTGTATTGTAAATAATTATTATCCCTGGGGAAATAATGTGCACATTATTTTTCTAGGAAGTTTATATTTTGACAGATCAGCTGTCAAATATATGTAAAATATAATAGAGTACAATGAATTAAATAAAAACCTAGAAACAGTTACAGAGCCTGCATCAATAATTTCTTGGGTTGGTTTTTCGCTGTATTCTTGAAATGCCATTTTAGAAATACAAAATAATTTGACATAAACAACTTTTTTTATATGAATAAGATAACATTTTAATTATGCAATAATATTTTCATACTAATTTGAGACTCCATATGTCGTTTAGAATACAATTTTAAAATACATATTTATTACCAAATTTTTTAACTTCTGAATCTATTTCGATTTAGATGGACATAAAGAATATTTGAAATTCCCTTTTTTACTGCAATTTGCCCCAAATAGTTTTTAAATCCTTTTCATATTTTTATTTTGGAATTCTTGCACTTACATTTTTATGGGGTAGGTGGCTCGAGAGGTATCGGCATGTAGTTTTGAGAACCCGGGATCGATTCCCACAGGCGACCATCAAATTTCACTAAATTAAATCTACTCCTGTGGCTCCCACTCCATTAACATCTTTGGAAGCCGTGATTTGACGGCTGCTAACCACACTTCACGCAAAGAAAATAATGGGTAAAAGACGTCATGATATATTTATATCTCAATATCAAAAAATAATTGCAACAGTACTGTAAGTTTGATGTTTATAAAGTAAAAAATTTTGTTTTTGACTAATATAAAACATGAAATAAATAAAATTTTACATAAAGTATTTTACTTTTATGACAATTCAGGCAATAGCGAGAAAATAAAGGTTCGTCTGTGGCATAAATTCGGAGTCCATTCAAATTTTTGAATTAAAACCAACTCGAATAATGTGAAATAAAATTCAAAACAGATATAGCTGAACTCATCGTTTGTGAAATGACTTTTAAATTCCTTTATAAACACTAATGGACACTTCTATGATTTTTAAAATTAATTTCACGTAAATATATTCTCTTCGCAATTTACAAAACATATTTAAGAAAGTTCCTAATTGCTTATATACAAACAGTTTATAGGGGACATCCTAGTTGCTCAGTAAAATAATTGTTCCATGACGATGTTCTTGGCATAGTAGTGTATATACTATGCTTAATTGTGCAACTATCTATTGAGATTTTTAAATAAATGGCGAACATTGGAACTACGACAAAAGTACAGTTTGCTACTAACCTAATAACAAAATACTGAAAAAATAAATAAAAATGAATGATAATTAAACTAGTATTTGTAATAAAGAAGATAACGAAACTATAATTATATAAATATTATACTAAAAGAACTAATTTATATTAGGAAAGCTATACTATTAAAAGATCCTAAAACTCACATTCTTAAATTAAATAAAATTACAACTAACGGTAATACAGAACTATATATTCTATAAAAATTAATAAAGTGTACTACTAGCAAACAGAAAATAAAAGAAAAAAACAAAGAAATACAAGTAACAGCAATGACAAGCTAAAGGAGACTAAATGAAAGTATACCTTTGACATGTCGTGATTAACGCTATGTCTTAGTAATATTTCATACATTCACATTTTTGTGAATGATAACAGCTTTAGCACAACATTCAATGAGAACCATCTCTTCTCGTCAAAAATTCCATTTAAAAAATAAAGTTTTCAGTAAAGTTGTTAAGTTTTTTTGTACGATTCTACGCAGTTATTCAATAAGAAATGCTTTTCTCAGCACTGAACTGAAATCATCCCTATAACTCTACCCTCTAGTATCATCTATAAGTAAGTGGAGACCGTATTTCATGTATGAAATATATCAAACCCTGAACCCAAACCTTTTGAAGTAGAACTGTCATCTTCAGGCTCCAGAAATAGAGAAGATATTATAATATATTTATTTATTTGTAAAATAATCCTGTTTTTTACATTTAGAGGCACACAAGTAAAACTCGCTTACAGTATATTCATTTAACGAATATTCAATTTAAATAATTAAGTGTCAATACAAACAGGCATATGGTATCAAAAATTTTCAATAAACAAATGTTGATTTCTTTCTCAAATTAATATTATCATATTTACAATAGTATAATATACTTTTTTTATTTTGTGTCATTTATTACAGTTTCAATTGCAAAAAATATCAAACCACAATTTAGGGATTTATGTGACCTAGTAACGCTGCTGAATAAATTTTGACGTTTTTCAACTGTAAATTTGGAACAATATAGTTCAAGGCATGAAAAATTTTCTTTTTACCGCACATGCGTATATGTATATATGAATTTAGTAATTTTCTTGCAAATTATGTAGTTATAATATAAAATCTGAAAATAAAGATGTTGACATTTGTAAAATCGTTTTACACTGGCCCTTTTATTGAGTTTTCTTAATAATAAATAACATTATAAATAACAACAAAGACAAAATTAATTGTCATCCATACACTTGGTGAAACTAGGTTTAATAAAATATAAACTAAACACTTGGCTAAGTCTCACAACCGTTTTTTAGAGATCTTATTCTCTGCTGGCACAGTCCTTCGTCACCAGCTTCTTCACGTGAAGTTTGTTCTAGGTGAAGAAGTGAGTTATACCATACTGATGAGCTCTAATAAGAGCGAAACGCGTCTATGGTTACTAACTGTGCTGGCCAGCCTCTGACGATGCCCTCATAAGGTGACTTGGCGGCTGAATTTTGTGAGACTTAGCCAAGTGTTTAGTTTATATTAAACATTATAAATTAATTATTTGTCGTTGAAAATACCTTCTAAGTGTAAAGCATATTTTAAAATATTTGTTTTTTTGCTTTTTATATTCGATGTGTATTTCTCGAGATATTTCACCGTCCCGGAACTTTTTGAACACCAGCTATATATTATACATAGTGTCCGAAAAAGATCTGGAAATGGACGCCACATGAAAGACGGAAAATAGAACGTCCAGCAGCAGAATGGCATAAACAAATGCAAGAAGACCTTCGAAGAAGAGGAATGAAAGAAGAAGAACACAATAATAGAGAATTGTGGCGTTTAGGATGCGACAAACGGCCAACTACGCTGTAACAAGCTCGCTTTGGTGATGATAAATAAATATGTATTTATAGCAACTGCAATCTGAAAATGTACTTGATGTGTGTATTTGTTTTTAAATTTTACGTTTAAAGAAAAAAATTTAATGTGTCATTCGGTGTAATGTGACTCGTATGTAATTATTAGACTCACGCTCGTCATGCAAACAATAACATATACTGCTAATAACTTCTTCTTCTTCCTATGGCGCTACAGCCCAAAATCGGGCCTGGGCCTACCGGACACACCGAGCCGCAGTTTTTACACTGCCGTACTGCCGATTTTCGTAGTCGAATGCTACATTATTTAAGGCGTATAAGTGACTAGCTTATAGCGCCCGAGTGTGATAAATTCATGTAACTGTATTTTATATTTTACGACAAATCACACATTGTCGACAGGCGGATTCGAACTGACGAACCTTGGCTCGGGTGACGTCACAGTATGTTAAGAGATGTGCCTTAACACGCTCGGTCAACGCGCCTGTCAATAACATATACTGCTAATAAGACAATATTCTGTTAGTAAAATATCACGTGCGAAGAGTTTGGTGGGCACTGGTCGAGAAAACAATCACCATATAGAAATAGGTAGATAGGACGGGTCGCAGGCCGTATCGTAATGTGTGCCCAGGTAGTAGAGAGAGAGTGAACGTCAAACGGGCGCCGCTAACTAGGGTTGCTGTTCGTCGTTCGTCGTCCGATCTGACTAAATTACGTTTTTCGTACGAGTGGAAGTGATATTGGCTCAACGCGGCTGTTGTATTCTGTATACCTATGTCTTCAATCTACTTGGGATGAGCCTACTAGCTTCAAGTGTTTAATTTCATTCTAGTCTGACCTTTTCAAACCCGACTTTATTGATTGAACCTCTTCAACTTCACTAATTTTAGTTTCAATTAACTCTAGCCAAATAACTTTTCATTATATTGAATTCGCAGAACATTTTCCTATGGAGGTATCATGCAAATTAATTAAAAAGACATACAAAAATATCATTGATATTAACTTGATGGTACTTGTATTCTTTAACCTTATATTCATATGTAATTTAATAAAGCTTCATTTACATCATGAAATTAATATAGTTTTAAAACTAATTTTATTGTCAACGTACTAACTACTAATTTGATTCTTCGTTTATTAAGTAAATTATTAAACATGATACAGCCAAAAGTCGTCTAGATTTCACTAAAATTGTCATTATAAAATAGTAGATCTAATTTATTGTCAAGTTAGAAGGACAGAAAAGTAAACCTTAATAAGTAAAAGCGTACTTCGATAGCAATAATGATGAAAATGTGCCAAAAAAATTCAAAATATTTTAATTAATTTTTCTAATATGGGGTAGGTGGGTCACAGGTATCGAGTCGGCCTGTGAATTTTAGAATCCGGTTTTGATTACCACAGTCGATAACATTCTTATCACATCACATTTGTGCGTCAGTACGGTGGTGTGGATAGCGTTACGGAATTCGAATCCGGAGACCCCGAGTTCGAATCGCACTCAAGCTAAAAATTATATGAACTACCACACTGCGGCTCGGTGATTGCGGACCCTGTACTGTAATTGGGATTAAGATCCTGTTGTGCAGTGTAACATAAATAAATAAATAAAAATTATTCCCATGGTTCCCCCTTCGCTAACATATATGGGGGCCGTGATTTGACGATTGGTTGCCGCACTTCACGCGCATAAATATATCACTTACCGAAATCTGCTACCACAGAGTGCCACATCCAGTAATGGGTAAAAGGCGTGATGATATATTTATTTATTCTTATCCTGTTACAGAACTTTCACTTGGTTCACATTCATCATACTGTTTATACAAGTATGCCTTGGTAGAATGCCACACCCAGTAATGGGTACAAGATGTGACAATCAATTTATTTTGGAAATATTGTTATTACGTTTTACATACATTTTTAGTAAAATAATATATATTTTCTTGATAATGACAACACTGAACATAAATATTATTGAATATTGTACTTTGATATCATACTTCAAACCAGTACTGTTATTATAATTGTCATTTTTTGTGTGTTGTTCATTGACAAAATGCTGAAAGCTCTTTAACAACAAAGAGAAAAGCATATAGTTAATTTATTAGTCACTGAAATGAATGAAATGAGGCAATATTTTGTTCTATTTGTTGAAATGATTTGAAAAATAAAAATAATGAGGTAGGTGGTTCATTGGTATAGAATCGATCTATGGATTTGTGATTTCCACAGCCGACAAAATAATTTTCACCATATTAAACTATCCCTGTGACTCCCCCACCACTAACATGTTTGGGAGTCGTGATTTGACGACCGGGAATCGCATTTCACACGCAAAATATATTACTTATCGACAACTGCTACGGCAGAGTGCCACTGCCAGTAATGGTTCAAAAGCATGATATATTTTTGAGTTATATCGATTTTTGACTTTTTTAAAAACTCAACTTTGAGAGTTCATATCTCGAGAACGAAAAGATATTGAAATGCGGTTTGAACGACAGTATTTCTCTTGCGCTACTTAACTTATAACGAAATTTTACCATTTTAAAAAAATTTTCAACTTTTTTTCAAAATGTTCTTTTCTCAATATTTCCAAAAGTTGAAGAGATAATGAGAATCTGAATAACATTGAATTCCTCGCGTGAAAATACATAGGTATGTAAATTTTAACGGCAAAATTCGCACGAATACATTATTTATTACAAAAAATCCTTAAGAAATTTCAAAATAATGGCTATTTACGATTTTTTAAAATAAAAAATGTATCCGTCTGAATTTTGCTGTACAAATTTTCATACCTATGTATTTTCACGAGAGAAATTCATTGATGTTTTCAGATTTTTATTATCTCTTTAACTTTTGGAAATATTGAGAAAATAAAATTTTAAAAAAAGTTGAAAATTTTTCAAAAATGTTAAAATTTCGGTATAAATTAAGTAGCATAAGAGAAATGCAGTCGTTCAAATCGCATTTCAATATATCTTTTAGTTTTCGAGATATGAGCTCTCAAAGTTGAGTTTAAAAAAAGTCAATAATCGATATTATTCAAAAATTATTAGAGATATCGAAATGCGGTTTGAACGAGTGTATGTTTCGTGCTCTGAATTACATAGAAACTTAATTATTTAAAATTCTATTTCTGAACCGGTTCAACCACGAATTCACAAAAAATAAACATACCTTTACCCATTCTGGCAGTGGCACTCTATCGTTGTAGATCTCAGTAAGTAATATATTTATGCTTGTGAACTGCAGTTACCAGCCGTCAAATACATGATGTTATTCCTTAATATTTATATAAGCAAAGCAATTTCTTATTTCTGTACTATAAATGATTTGAGTTATTTATATTGATGTTGAGTACAGTTCATTTAATTTAATTGTTGTTGTTTCTAATCTAATAAATATTTTAAGAATAGATAATAAATACAAAATAACGTTCAAAGTCGTCTAAAACTTAAATGTCTATGAAACTCGTATCATATGGGTTAGATATTTCGAAAGTCAAAGATAATACAACGAATATTTGAATACACAATAACAGCATTTAGAAAAAAAATACAATCCCTAATAAATAGACCCTCGGCCAGCAGACCACGGTTCCAAGAACAGTAACACGGCAAGTTGCTGGATTTAGCGGGTGCATAAGATTTAGGGGCAAAAACGAAAATTTTATTCACTCCGGAGTTTTTTTGTTAGAATCGAATCTCAGTAAATGATATATTTATGCACGTGAAGTGCGGTTACCAGCCTGTAGCTGTATCTCTCGAAGCTCTGTAAGATCCTAATTATATCAAAACCGAATTTTGAATTGTTTCATTTTATTACAACAGTATACAATACAAATTATAATTATAAGGACTGTTCTCATATTGAAATCAACTAAAATTTATAAAACCCTAGTTCAGCCAATAATAATGGTTTCATTTCATGGAATAAAACGCCATCGTTAATTTTCCGTCGACGCTTGGCAAAACAACATGCTGTATCCAGTGGCAAGACTATATATTTTCATCGGAGAAGCCATACAACTTGTTTTGTTAATTTTGCAACTAATTATCGCTCAACGTAGGATGTGTTATGTAACATTACCCCGACTCTACTCAGTCCTAGCCCACGTCATATTGAAGCCTCGCATTCGATCTAATTAAAACGATAAATGGCAACAGTGTGAATATACTGCGCATCATTACATGTGAAATGTTTTGTTTTCGTTTTGTTGTTCGTCTGGAAAATATTCCGAATATTTTTGGAATTATAGCAATATTTTTTGCGGGAACCATGAAAATAATTTCGTACGACAGATTAAAATTTTTTTGTTGGCTTGGCATTTTTTCTGTCGCTAATTATTTTTATCCTGTCTACGTATATTATGTGTATGTAGGTAAAGGTAATAACTTTGATATATGAGTGATTCTATTTGAAGAGATGTGCCCATTTTTATTACACAATTTTTTTTTGTTGGACTTTTAGTGATAGGGGGAATGAGTAATTTTCGAAATGGTAAAAGTAAAACAAACATTTTTAATTAATTAACATTAGCTTTTGTTTTTTTTTTCAGTGCCACGAGGTTATTAATCTCGAATCAAATTAAATTTATTAATTCAAGAGAACATTTTATGTACATTTTTATTTATAGTAGGATATATTAAAACAAACTACAATCTTTAGTGATAACAAACAACTATGTTCACAAAATAAAATTATTTTTCCACTATTATTTTTGGTGGTCGTGATTTTTTTACTTGCATTTTCCGCACAAAAACATGTAATAACAATATTTTGATAGTTACTTGTGTACCTAATATTGAATAATGAACTTGTCGGCCGAAGTAGACGATATTCTAAGATCACCAGACCCATTTTACGAATAAGGGGTACATAATATTTTAGTTTTCGTTGTCAGTATCGTTTTAAGAGTTGTGGTTGATAATTACGTAAAATAAAGAATCGTATTTTACGTAAATTCTAATTGATTTTAACAGTTGCATTAATTTTTTTTTAAATGGATAGTCAAAATAGTTAGGCTTTTGGCTCCAGAAATCCTAAATTTAATTCAGCGAATTGAAAATTTACACCTTTGGTAACACATCTTAAACTGGTTGAGAAAAGTAAATTTTCTATTATTATTTTTAATGGGGTAGATGGCTCAGTGGTATCGAGTCGGCCTGTGGATTTTGAGAACCATGGTTCGATCCCCACAGCCGACAAACAATTTTCACCAATTTAAATCTACCCCTGTGGCTCTTCCTCCACTAACAACTTTGGAAGCAGTGATTTGACGGCTGGTAACCGCACTTCACTCGAAGAAATATATCACTTACTGAGACCTGCTTCTGCAGAGTGCCGCACCCAATAATGGGTAAAAGGCGTGATGATATATTTATTTTATTTTTATTATTTAAATTTTCATTGATCCTATTTTGTTATTTCGTAAGATTGATCTTGAGTGAGTGTACTTTACGTGAAAAAACATTAGATAATATGCAGGATTCTGGTATTTCGAGTACACTAAAAAATCCGCTTACAGAAAAACGCAAATAAAAAATTTGAAAATACATTTAAATTTTTGAACGTTATTTATTGGGAATATCTTGTTAACAAAGAAAAGCGGCTTGCGTATCAGAAATAAAATGATTTGGAGATTCGAAAGGCGCTTAAATTCCGGTGTTGTATTACAAACGAATCCGGATCGCTTATGTTGTACGAGTATGTGTGCATATATTCATAGCACGATAAAGCGAAATTTAATATACATAGATGGGAACACCGTTCGCCAAACAAAATAAATCGATAAATTGAATATAGATACTTACAAGTTTCAGACTCAAACATAAGGTATACTCATATAATATAGACATTACATACATTACGTAATCAGGTTATTTCAATAATAATAAAATTAGTAGTTAGTTATGCATACGCTAACTAATTAAAATCAATTTCTAACAACAAAGACAAAATTAATTGTCGTCCATACACTTGGTGAAACTAGGAGGCTGAATTTTGTGAGACTTAGCCAAGTGTTTATTTTATATTTGAATCAATTTCTAATACAAAATAAATGTATCTGCAGATAGAAAGAAATATTATATCGCAATAGAAATATACACTTAAAAATAATCACCATTGAAGCTTAGGTAAAACAAATCTATAATAAACATATACAGGTTGTTTCAAAATTATTGCAAAAAAATACAGTGTATATATTATTTCATGTACTGATTACAACGCAGAAATAATTTTTCCAAATTTCGCAAAAATAATTCCACATTACTTGAAGAAAACATATTTCGTGTCACTGGACTGATAGGTTACAGTAATGAATAAAAATGATTTAGTATTAAGCATTAAAAGAACTATTACATAACTTCAATTAAATTAAATAAATTTTAAAGTTTACTAATTTTTATTTATTACTGTAACCTATCAATCCAGTGGCACGAAAAATGCTTGCTTCAAGTAATGTGCAATTATTATTTTATATTTCGAAAAAGTTATGTTTCCGTTGTAATCAGTACATCAAATAATACATAACTTTGTAACATCCTGTATATTAAGAATTAAGTATTCTAAAGGAAAAAAAGTGCGATATAAGTCTTATAAATTGAGTCATTTATACTATTTTTTTCTATTTTGCATCTTTTATAAATTAAAAATAGGGTAGTTGGCTCAGTGGTATCGAGTCGGCCTGTGGATCTTGAAAACCCTGGTTGTATCCTCACAGCCGACAAACAATTTTCACCAATTTAAATCTACACCTGTGGCTCCCCCACCACTAATATCTTTGGGGGCCGTGATTTGACGACTGGTAACTACACTTCACGCGAAAAAATATATCACTTACCGAGATCTGCTTAGGCAGAGTGCCACACCCAGTAATGGGTAAAAGGCGTGATGATATATTTATTTATTTATTTTATTTATAAATTAAAATATAAAAATAATGTGTGATATTTTAAACCGAGTCAATTTAGTGGAATTTCTATATGAAATGTTGTGGTTGGTAACTGTTATTGACATTTATGCAATTGTCCATATTTTGAGGTTATATTGAAATTTTAATATTTTCAGTTTGACAGTTTCAGTATGTCATCCGCTACTTACCCAACCATCTAAAACAAAAAATTGCAAATTGTAATGAACGCTCTTTCGATACGCAACTGGGTTTCGTAGTGACTTTCTTTTGAACGGAAAATAGTGAAATATCTCGACAAGATGAACTGTATGAAAATAATCTATGAATACAGAAACAACAAGATGCAATGAAATATAAAATTGTGCTAACTGACTATATTTACGATTCTTGTAAGATAAAGAAAGTAATTATAATGTTTATCATTTTGTTGAACTTATAATAATAATCAGATTATTATCAGTCAATATCAACTTTGAATAACAAAACATCCGTTTTCTTGAGCAGTCATCAAAATAAGAAATAAAAGACTTTAAGAAACTTACATTATTTGCAAATCCATTTCAGATCTGTCAAGAAGATCAATATAACTCAGCAACCATTAACTTTATCTCTGAAACTTTTAACAAGCCATTACAAAACCAAACAACTTGAATAGTAAACACTAACAGCTATTCCGCTATTCGGCAAGATTCGAATTCGAATCCAAGCCATGCTCCGTTAAAAACCGTTCTTATATTACATCTGAAAAAGGAGATGCTAAAACCTCGGATGGACCAAAAGTCTCAATAGAAGCGGCAGACTTTTCGTACCACTCTGTTTAGGAACACTGCGGGCGGTACGTATATTAATATTTTTAGTATCAAATAGCTGTTTATGGGGTAGGTGGCTAAGTGATATCAAGTCAGTTTGTGGATTTGAGAACCCCGGTTCGTGTCCCACAGTCGACAAACAATTTTCATGACTTTAAAACTACTCCTGTGGTTCTCTCTCCACTAACATCTTTGGGGGCCGTGATATGATGACTGGTAACCACACTTCAGGTGAAAAAATATATCAATTACCGAAATCTGCTACGACAGAGTGCCACATCCAGTAAGGGGTAAAAGGCGTGATGATATATTTATTTATTCTTATCCTGTCACATTCATAATACTGTTTATACAAGTTCGTTTATTTCTCGGAATCTTTCGTTCTCGCCACAAACTTTCAATTTAATCCATTCATTTATACAGGCGCGGTGGCCGATCGTGTTAAGGCACATCTCTTAACATACTGTGACGTCACCCGAGCCAAGGTTCGTCAGTTCGAATGTGTGATTTGTCGTAAAATATAAAATACAGCTACATGTATTTATCACACTCGGGCACTATAAGCTAGTCACTTATACGCCTTAAATAATGCAGCATTTGACTACGAAAACCGGCAGTACGGCAGTGTAAAAACTACGGCTCGGTGTGTCCGGTAGGCCCAGGCCCGATCTCGGGCTGTAGCGCCACAGGTGATGATGATGATTTTATTCATAGATCTTCCCGAAATCTCTCACCCTTAATTTGAGAAATAGTTGAGCATTTAAAAATTATAATACAATAATAAATTTCGGCGCAAAGTGAAAAATCAACACATCCTTAAGCCAGACAAAAGAATCGTAGCAAAATTGCTGTCAATTCAAACAACATATTGAATCTGAAACAATGAAATAAATAACTTAAAGAAACAAGTGATCACGCAATTCTGTTCTGCATGATCAAAGCATCTCGAATCAGAAGGGTGCGAATTAGCCGCCCCATTCAAATACCAATACCGCCTTGGCGAATTCCGTTCGCGATCGCATCGCGTGAAATCACGAACGACTTTGGGTGGCCTCGTTCATCGATCATGACGTCACGCCGTCACAGTGACGTCACACCGCCACATCACCCGACATACAACCCCTCGTGTCTATTCACTTCACACTCCACACGACATGATTCACTATTAATTTGGGATCTGCGCGATTCCGAACACGAGCGAATGTCTGCGTAGCATGTGGCTGTATGTCGTAAAGATATACAGGATGTCATTTTTGTTGAGGAGTAGCTATCTATTTTGATTTATTAATTAAACGTGAGTGGTCAATTTGCTCTTTGTAATTATTTTTATGCTATAATATTCAATTAAGAAATGATTGAATCATGAATCAAAATGTCATGATATAATACAGTAAATTTAAGTAAATAGTTTTCGGCATTCTGAAATAATGGTAACACTTTTTAAAATTTTTCCTAGCGATGCATTAATCAATTCAGAACTAATGTTTTATGAATAAATAAAAAATAAATATATCATCATGACTTTTACCCATTACTGGGTGTGGCACTCTGCTAAATTGCTTTATTTCTATAATATAGGGTAGGTGGCTCAATTATATCAAGTCGGTCTGTGGATTTGAGAACCCGGGTTTAATTCCCACAGCCGACAAACAATTTTCACCACATTAAAATTATCGCTGTGGCTCCCTTTTCACTAACGTCTTTGGGGACCATGATTTGACTGCTGGTAATCGCACTTCACGTGAAGAAATATATCACCTACCGAGATTTGCCACACTCAGTAATGATATATTTATTTAAATACAATATTTAGAGAAATAAGAACAATATATTATTATTTAATATTCTAAAATTAAATATTGAATTTGATCAATTAATAACATTTCCATGGAATCTCAATTCTAGATAAATAAATTCAACACATTATCTATTATTATACTTTATTCTCTATAGACCATGATAAAAAAGAATACCATTTTCAAGAAAGTATTACATCAGATCACAAAAACCAAAACCGACATAATTATATTTATTATTTATTATCATGTAATAAATTTATGCAATCATAGATGTTATCATATCTAACATGATAAATTGAATTCCCATATAATTGTCGACCCCCTGATTTCACCTATATTCATTTAAAATATATCATATTTGACCAATGATAACGAGTCATCTAGTTATATTATATATTATACAATTTTTTCTACGATTGTTATGAAAAGTTGACAATTACGCTCTCATTTGTCATCGTAAATTTGACGTTGTCTATGGAACAATCGAAAAATATCTTTGTCGCGCTTCTCCAATGGCAACGCGCGAAAAAGATATTAAATTCGCGTTTATTTCAATAAATACCAGGGATACAAACAAAACAGAAACTTGTCATATTGACAGTTGACAGAACGAATTTATTTTCAGTTACTATACGTTTTTTTATAATTTAAGATGCAATCGTAGAAAAATTTATGTGTGCTTCACGAGCGTACACTTACACTATTGTAGCTCTCGCCTTCGGCTCGCGCTGCAGTTACGGTGCTCGAGTAATAAAGAATCACTTTACGCTTTTAATACACAAATAACTATTTCAAACTGATGTAGCAACATATATGAACGAATGTTTTTCGTACTGCGTATATAAACAGGTCCATATTTTGACGTTTCGTTAGGCAATCATAATCAACATAAAATATATGTATAGTAATAGCAAGTATTAATTAAATGAAAACAAGGCATTAAGCGATGAAATGATTAGTAGGTAATTCAACGGTATATTCTAGTTCAAATTCCAACATGGCGGCTATACACATATTATATTTGATATAATATTTATTAATTATTTTATTATATACAGGATTCAGTTGCATATGAATAATTAATCATTAATAGTACACGTATATTAATATTAAATTATTAGTAGTTCGATATTTGAGAGGAGCGTTCGTTGTTTATTTTGTTTCACGTTTTAACAGCTCTGGGCTAAGAAACTAACTTTCATACAATCCACTTTAAATGATGAATTTTAATTCCTACAATATTTTGAATGTTTATTTAAGTATTTTTTCTAAAGTAACTTGAAACTCGATGACAATAAAAAATCTGATCTCATACATATAAAATTCTTATAGCCTGGTAGTCTCGTGACACCCTGTATGCAAGCGGCAAGGGTGAAGCAGCAAGGGAGAGGAGTGATTTATTCACGTAATCCGGCCGATATACTACTCTTCGGATTGTGATTGATCGATGACGTGTGCCGGAGATTGATTGGAATGAATTGAAGCCAGATATAGGATGTTTCTAGTTAAATTGGCACTGGGTTGAAGGGTTTCGTGTGGTTTCTATTATTTATTGAGACAAACAATAGATTCATGAACCCATATAATTTTTAATAAAGGCCAGGGATAATTGGTTTTTGAAAGGGATACTCAATTAAGTAATTAAATTGTCAATCATTGGTTAGTTACAGAATTACTGTTAAAACTTTTTGGACTGGTAATAAATTTAACAAAAAGTAATATATCATATTACCTATTATTATGGGGTAGGTGGCTTAGCAGTATCAACTCGGACTGTAGATTTGAGAACCCAGGTTCGATTCTCACAGTCGACAAACAATTTTCACCACATTAAAAAACCTACCTCTTTTGTTTCCCCTCCACTAACATCTTTGAAGGTCGTGATTTGATGCTAGTAACCGCACAGTAATTGGTCAAATAAATAAATAAAATAAATAAATAAATATATCATCACGCCTTTTACCCATTACTGGGTGTGGCACTCTGCCTAAGCAGATCTCGGTAAGTGATATATTTTTGTCGCGTGAAGTGCGGTTACCAGCCGTCAAATCACGGCCCTCAAAGATATTAGTGGAGAGGGAGCCACAGGGATAGATTTTTAAATTGGTCAAAGACGTGATGATATATTTATTTATTTTTATTTTACCTATTAATAATAAGTTATTATTTTGAACAATCAATTTAATGGTAAGTAATAACCAATATACAATTTTCGATTCTATGAATTCTAAATTTGTGCACTAGATAAATTTTATAAAATATAGGAAGGCAACTTGTATTTTTATTTAGAAAAGGCAAGAGATAAATAAGGAAAAAATATGTATGTAAATATTATTTGTCAAATTAGAGTGAAATTTGCTGTCATGCTAGATACAAAATTTACATTAAGGGCATTATCATCTAGTAATGTCCGTGGTGCATACAAGATTTTATTTTTAGAATATTTTTATTAGTTTTAATATATAATAATTACGAGTATAATCGTGCTTAACAGAATATTAATCAACTGTAGCATTGCTTTGCCAAGAATATATATTTATTTATTTATTTATGTTACGCTGTACAACAGGAACTTAATCCCAATTACAGTACAGGGTCCGCACTCACCGAGCCGCAGTGTAGTAGTTTATATAATTTTTAGCTTGAGTGCGATTCGAACTCGGGATCTCCGGATTCGAATTCCGTATCGCTATCCACACCACCGTACTGACGGATATATATATATATATATATATATATATATATATATATATATATATATATATATATATATATATATATATATATTTTCGTAACACATGCACAAGAAACACGTTCTTATTCCCTAATTTTAGAGAGAGGAACACTGCTTTTCTCCCCTAGGTAGGATGTTTCTCTCTCTAGGTAGGATGTTTCTCTCCCTAGGTAGCATATTTATCTCCCTAGGGAGATGTTTCTTTCCCTAGATACTACGATTATTAGCTGTTTGCGGCGTTTCCTAGGTAACTAGTTACGCAACCCATATTTGACATTTGTCCCGATAAGACAGTAGTTTTTGTGCACTTGTTACGAAAAGTATAATATGCTTCACGGGAGGGCGCGATTATCCCTTGATGCATAACATACTATTTAATTTTGTTTAATCATTTTAAATATTAATCCCATTCTGTTCTATATGTAGGTAGATGTTGAAGGAAGAATTTGATATTTCGGATGATATGTTAGTGAGACCGAAGAAAATAACGTTGACATTTCTTGTTTTAATCGTTTGGTGTTATTTAAAAAAAGTTAAAAAGATACGTTTCAAAGAAATTTAAAGTTTTGATAGATAAGGTCCCAGAGAAAATATTGTCTTAGCAATTTTTTTTCTTCGACATATTTTTGCCTGTACATCATAACTTGTTATTTTTCTTTTAAGCATCATCACCTACAACATTCATGAATAAAAGAATAAAATTTATATTTATTTTTTGTTAATTACCATTTATTGAAAAAAAATATTATTTCTCAAAAATTAAGCTGTGTCTAAAATTGAAAATTTAAATTAAATAAATAAAATAAATATATCATCACGCCTTTTACCCATTACTGGGTGTGGCACACTGCTGAAGCAGATATCGGTAAGTGATATATTTTTCGTCGTCAAATCACGGCTCCCAAAAATGTTAGTGGAGGGGAGCCACAGGAGTAGATTTAAATTGGTGAAAATTTTTTGTCTGCTGTGGGGATCGAACCAGGGTTCTCAAGATCCACAGGCCGACTCGATACCACTGAGCCACCTACCCCATTTTGTTTCTCAATGAAAAAACTGCATTCATTGAATCTTCGAAAAAAATATCCTCATACTATCTTTGTACCACAAACTATGAGTTATCATATCTTTTAAGAGTATAACTTTTTAATAATAATAAAAATATATATATTGTTAAAAATAGTGCAGATAAGATATTTTCTTAAAATACAACAATATATGTAATACACACATCTCAGTATGAAAACATAATAAAATTGCGGACATCAAAGGTACAGCACTGACGCCTGGCGCATTTTTATGAAGCACGATCTCTATTCGTCATTGTAAGCTCTTTGTATCGTTGGCGACCTCTAATATATAGTGTGCTGTAACTTCAACCGTCTATAAAGCAGACATCTATGTATCAAGGTGTGTGTGTATAGGGTGGGGGCGCATTGAATGTACTACTTCGTGGCGTATCTGTCAAACACAGAGGCGGAGAGATAGTTTGGTAATAACGTAACCTCAAATACCTTCAAGGCATATAATACAGACTGTTTAGTTAAGAATTTTGCAGAAAATATCTCGCTTCTGTATTAATTTAGAAATTTTGAGAATAACATGACTTCATACATATAATAAATAACATAAATATATCATCACGCCTTTTACTCATTACTGAGTGTGGCACTCTGCCGTAGCAGATCTCGATAAGTGATATATTTCTTCGCGTGAAATGCGGTTACCAGCCGTCAAATTACGGGCCCCAAAGATATTAGTGGAGGGGGAGCCACAGGGGTAGATTTAAATTAGTGAAAATTGTTTGTCGGCTGTGGGGTTCTCAAGATCCACAGACCGACTCGATACCACTGAGCCACCTACCCCATATAATATAACAAATAATGATTACCTTTATACTTATTTTTCTACTAACTTCATTAATATCGCTCAATAGCATTTCAATTACAAACGGCGTTAGGTAACTGACGAATTAAACACAAGCTGAATTAGCTTTCTGTATTTACATTGTAATTTAACCTTATTTTTCAAATATTTAATAGCCATACATCTACAAAATGAAATGTAACACAAATTATTGTACCATAAACAATTAGATAAATAGTTAGTAAACAAATTATAACATCCATCTACTGTACCAAGAGGTTAATGACCTTGTAGTCGAAGCATCTATAAACATTTAAATAAAAAAAATTATAAAACTTTATATTTTTAAGTTATTTTCGCTATCGCTCGGTATGAAACTATATACTCATTCTGTAATTGAACACTTTCCTGAGTTTTTATTTAAATAACAATTTATATTTTCCGACAAATCACACATTGTCAACAGGCGGATTCGACTGACTTTGGTTCGGGTGGCGTCACAGTATCTTAAGAGATGTACTTTAACACGCTCGGCCATCGCGCCTGTAATATAGTTTTCCAATATACTATTGGCAGATATAGTTTAAATGATCACAAAAAGATAAATAAATAAAAATAGTATAAAAAGTTAAACTAAACCAACGAAATTGTATTATTTACTTTACACTACTTTACAAACAATCTTCACCAATTTAAATCTATCCCTGTGGCTCCCCCACCACTAATATCTTTGGAAGCCGTGATTTGACGGTTGGTAACCGCACTTCACGCGAAAAAATATATCACTTACCGAGATATGCTTAGGTAGAGTGCCACATCCTGTAATGGGTAAAAGACGTGATGATATATTTATTTATTTTTATATTTACTACTTTTTTTTAACTTTTTGCAAGATTTTCAAAGTAGTATCGGTTTTTAAACGATTTATCGTTAAAAAAGTTGACTTTTATGATAAATATGCAAAAAAAATATGTAGCATATGACGTTTATATAAAAATTGTTGCACAATATACTATAATTTACAATTTAGTGAATCCGTAAAACATGTTTGATATTTGAATGACTGGGAAATGTAGTTATAATCAGAATGAAACCGATTTATTTTTAATTTTGCTAATTATCACATTATTCAAATTGAATTTCGTAGTGAATATTTTGTTAAATGTAATGAAATTACATTTTGTTGTCTGCAGAATAAATGTATAATAATTTTGATCAATGTGCGTCAAAATGAATTTACATTTCAAGTATTCAAATATTTTGGACTGTATCATCATGTTATTTAAATATGGGATAATCATGTATGGAAAATAACATTTATATGTTTGGAAAAGGTTGTTTGGTAAATTATATTATTATTATCGAAATATATCTATTTTAAAATATGCCATTATTTGCCAATTTATTTTATATAAATGAAGCAATTGGTGACAGATTCAAAATTGAATTTATTTGCTGTAATAAATTAATTATAAATTTAATAATTATAATAAATTCATGTACAAATTTTGTATGAATTTGCTAAGGTTTTTGAAGCAATTTATGAGGAAAAGTTATTTTAGCACCTAGTGAAATACTTCGTATTATAGCCTAAGTACTAAGGTAAAGTTTGTCTCATTAATAATGCAGCTCCCTAACAGCAAACTTCTTTTGTCTAACCAAGGGTAACCTCGTTTTCTTGCACGTACAACTATTGATAAAAGATGGCGGGACTTATATGTATAACATGCAACAGCACAAGAGCAAGACTGGGATCTGTATCAAAACGTGACTGACATTTCAGTACACCTCTGGATTTTAAACGACTTTCTTCGGATCTTATTTGTATTTTGTGAGTACGTAAATATCAAACATGCAATGCATAAACATAAATCAGCGATGCCCTAAATGTGCACATGAACATTCCGTTTACTATCGCCATATTTTACATTATAATGCATTTCGTGCATAAATTGCCAGGGCCGGCTAAAGGGGGCACAGATACAAGGTATTCGGGCTACCGATGATTTGATTCTCCTCACTACAGAAACAATTCTAATGCTATAATAGTTTTCTTAAATAATTCTTGAGATTAAATGACTTTTCAGCATTATTAATGAAGTGGTAAATTGAATTAAGTTGTTTATTGTTATTTTACATACTTAGTTTATAATTTCCTAAGGTTTATATTTATATTCTTCATGATCAAACTGAAAACTGAATATATATTTTTTTTAATTCGCAAAATTAAATGCAGCTTCCCTGAAATAAACATTTTTAATACAACTAGCTTAGTAATTATTTGCTAATAGAAGTATTAATAATTAAATTACAATGTACCATAATAGTAAATTCCCAGTGTGGCTCCCCATCCAATAACATCTTTGGGCGTCGTGATTTGACAGCTAGTAACCGCACTTTACGCGAAGAAATATATCAATTACCGAGATCTGCTTCGGCAAAGTGCCACACCCAGTAATGGGTAAAAGGTGTGATGATATATTTATTTTATTTATGTAAGTATATTTGTGATTTGTGAATGAATGAAACGGGTTTTTTTCTTTTCATATACGAGTATCTTATCTGTTTTCTGAAATTTATCTAGATAACATGTACAATATCTATTTTCTATATCTAGATAATTTGTAATAAGCTATCTTTCATCTATTATCTAGATAATAAAAATCGTTTTATGACACAACACTGGTACCAAGTATATTTAGTGATTCTTTTTGAAACGAATATAATATTTTTTATACGACCATTACAAATCTGTTCAAAAAATATTTAAAAATAACGTTTGATAGTTTTTATATATCCATGGATACGATGAACTTTTCATGAACTAGTACGTAAAAGTTACTTTTATGAAAAGTTACTCTTTACTAACTATATTTTATGTCCGTCAGTACGGTGGTGTGGATAGCAATACGGAATTCGAATGCGGAGATCCCGAGTTCGAATCTTACTCAAGCTAAAAATTATATGAACTACCACACTGCGGCTCGGTGAGTGCGGATCCTGTGCTGTAATTGGGATTAAATTCCTGTTGTACAGAGTAACAAATAAATAAATAAATAAAAAATAACATTATAGAAGTGTATTTAATGCCTACCTAAATACAAACTGTAAAAATGGAGGATTTGAAATTAAATTTGTCATATTATAGTGAGTTCAAGTAAAACCAAAATCACTAAGGCTCGTCTTTACGCACTAGCCCATCAATTTATAAAGAAAAATATATGGAAAATAATGTTTGATTAACTTTGATATTGAAGCTCTCACTTGAACTAGTTGTTGCGAAAGTAGGTATCCACTTAATAAACTAAGAAAGACACGAGTAGACAAAAGAGAAGATAACATATAAGAAGGAAGTATTACAAAGAATTTAGCGGAAGTTGGTTGATGATGAAAGTTAGAATCGTTCACGTACGCCACTGATCGGTCGTATACGCGAAGAGTTTCGCAGCAATAAACCGAATATATGGAAGCCAACGTCGTTCTCGATAGACGCAGTTCCCGTTACCGTTTCGAACCGGGCGAACCGGTAATCGTGCGGGCATAAAACACTGTTGAGGGGAACTAACTATGACTGCCGGGTAGTTTATTATGCGTTTTCAAATTTTATGAAAATAAAAATCAACCATGCGATTTTTATATTTGACGTTTTTATGCTCTAGTTATGGATGCGCTAGACAGATACATGTGACAGCTACGTTTTTCAATTTATTTTACTAAAATTATTGGACTGTCAATATTTAAATCCGCATAAAATATATCAATACATAAATCAAACAACATTTTACGTCGATATCAACAATTGTTTTATATGTTGAACATAATTATTAGACACATAGGCTGGTAGCACAAGCTCTGTTTTTGGGTGTTTTAAGAGCACGGTTTTAACATGCTGGAGATAGCTAAAACACCCAAAAACAATGCTCTTAAAACAGGCTAAAACATAACTTGTGCTACCAGCTATTGTTTGTAACAAAATTTTCAATATTGTAATAAAGAATTAATAGTATTTTTGATGGGGATTTGATTGCTAAATATTCTTTTAGTATGATATATCTTGACGCTTGTCAATTCTAGCATTAATATATAAAGATTTGTAACGTTGGTTTTGAGATTATTTAAAGTTTTACAAACACTAAAAATTGAATGAATTAAAATATAAAGATAGTTCTAATTATATAAATCTAGTAGATACAAGAAACGCTTCTTCATACTTGTCAGTTTGTCATAATCATGTCAATCACTGTCATATTTTATAAATTTGAAATTGATGTAATTATTTTTTAAATGAACCTTTAATGCATGATTTTTATTTTAAGTTAGAAAATATATTTTTGCCAACTTCTTATTTAGATTAATTAAATTTTGTTAATATATAGCAACATGTAAATTATAATAAAACAAAATTTAAAAAATATTTCATTGAAATGTTTACTGTTGCTTATGTAGAACAATTAATATATTATGATGCACATATATTACAGATACGCAACAAACAAGATCAGTGAGATTCTAACAGATATGTGTATGCATGAACAAAATTAAAAATATCGTTCTAAAATACAATCATTTCAACACACAATATCACAGAATTTATCTTTTAAAAATAAATTTTACAAAGGCAAATAATACTTTAAGTATTTACAAAACTCATTTGCAGCAGCAATCTACAAATTTATTTAAAAGTTTTTTCTATTTTCAAAAATGTTTTATCATATAAATAAATAAATATATATATATATCATGATATCTTTTACCCATTATTGGGTGTAGCACTCTGAAGTAGCAGAACTCGGTAAATGATATATTTAAGTGCTCGTAGTACGTTTACCAATCATAAAATCACGGCCCCCAAAATCTGTTTGTGGACCGAAAGCACTTCACGCGAGATAAAAAGGTTGATAATATATTTCGTTATTTAAATTGTAAAGACAAATATTTAGTTATTTAAATCATCTACAATTCCAGAACTAAATTTTAATATACCTAAATACAATATATAAATTAGAAATACTAATTTAATAAAAATTAAAGTGAATTTTAATTATCATCACACAAAGAAAATTCAAACTTTTAGCAGAAAGAGTATATAACTACTTCAAGTGTATTATAGGTTAAAATAATTAAAAGTTGTAAAGTACTTTTTGTACAAAAAATGTCTTTCATGATGGAAAAATAAATCTTGTTAGTCAAACAATAAAACTTCTTAATTTTTTATGGCAACTACGCTACGAACTTTTTCCAATAACAAATAATTTTTAATTAAATTTGCAGATCTCATTAGTGATCAAAGTTAATTGAAGTTCGCTAACTTTTATTGTCACACACGAACTATTTATAAAATTTAACCAATCTCATTAGAATCTAATCAATCATATTTTAACAGTTAATGAAATACAGCAGTAGCATGCAAATTTAGTTACGCAAATTTGATTCAAAATAAAATTGATAATTCTTTTCTCCTCTGGCAATTCTGACGGAAGCAAACTTTTTATTGAATTTAAATTTAATTCACATGAGCATTCACATGTAAATTTGCAATTTCTGTTCATTTTTTTGGCAATATATTTCACTTACTACCTAATCCGAAATTTCATGATTTTTCACAGACAAATATTTAAAATTATCAAAGGTTTTTCTTTATTGAAACAGTTACAGATAAAGCAACAAATATGATAATATGTAATTTCATACATCATTACTTCGGTAAAAAATATGTGAAATTAGTGAATTGAAAACCAAGTTGAATTTACCTAATATTCTTCTTCTTCTTCTGATGGCATTACAGCTCAAATCGGGCCTGGGCCTACCGGACACACCGAGCCGCAGTTTCTACACTGCCGTACTGCCGGTTTTCGTAGTCAAATGCTACATTATTTAAGACGTATAAGTGACTAGCATAAAGCGCCCGAGTGTGATAAATACATGTAACTGTATTTTATATTTTACGACAAATCACACATTGTCGACAGGCGGATTCGAACTGACGAACCTTGGTTCGGGTGACGTCACAGTATGTTAAGAGATGTGCCTTAACACGCTCGGCCACCGCGCCTGTTTACCTAATATTAGTGGTACCTAAAAATTCTAAAGTTATTATAATTAAAATATAAAATTTAATTATATCTCATATAATTTGAAAAGGTAAGTTAAGTTAAAATATTGTCTATCTTTTAGGAATAAAACATAATACAGCTTATGAAAATATTTTTGCTCGAAAAGAAAACAATAAATAAGAATAAACTATAAAACAAAAATTTATAACTTTCTATGCAAGGCAGAGATTTAATTTCATCGTTATTATGAATATATTAAAACTTTACGTTGTAATTTCCAGTCTTTAATATACACGTATATCTTTACAATAAAGATGTTCTCTTTTCTTTAATTTAAAATGCAATATCTCTTGAATGCAAACGTTTGAGAAATTGTAAAGCACGCTTTACTCTTTTGCAATAAAATGTCGCGTGTCTATTTATGAATCTAGGGCAAGATGCAACTCAGAATTTTACAGTGTGCACCAGGCTCTAAACAAAAGTAAAGTAGAAATAAAGTTTTTCTCCTTGCACAAATTTTGAAATACGTACATAATTTTGTTTTACAAACAAAGAATTTTTACAATTTTCCAGATTGTAATTAGAATAAATATATTTTTAATTTAAAATATGTAAGGGCAATGAAATGTTCTTAATTTGTAAATAATTGAATAACTCATTAGCGAATTTTAATATAGCATGTTATATTGCACTCTTGAACCATGCCCAATTTTTTGATATTTTCATTTTCGTGCTTAAATTAAATGAAATTATATTATTAAATAAAAGGTATAAAGTTTTGCAGACAAAATTATATTTTATGCTTTTATGTTATGAAATTTAATTTATTTTAACTAAAATTTAATGATGCTATGTAAAGTATAGCTGTTTACAAATTTTCATTCATTACATTAATAAAAGGAAAGTAGGACATAATTAAGTAATTATTTTAATTTTAATTAAAAATTAAATTTGTATTTAAAAATATGGCATAGCCCACAAAATTTTATAAAATTTCACTTTTTGGAATTAGCAAATAATTTATTATTATAGACAATCAAATTTAAATATATAAGTTTATGATAATTGACCTTTCCTTTTAATTTACAATTATTATATAAAGAACAAAATGAATTTACTTGCAAATTTATTTAAATTAACAAATTCGAATTAATTTTATTTAATTTATGACATGCATAATAAATTTTATTTACATTAGTTGTAAATTAGATAGTCGTTAATAAAGCTGTCCATTAATATTTGTAATTATTCATTAAATATTATATTATAATATATTTGATATTTGATATTTTTTTAATGGGGTAGGTGGCTCAGTGGTATCGAGTCGGACTGTGGATCTTGAGAACCCTGGTTCGATCCCCACAACCGGCAAACAATTTTCACCAATTTTAAAAAATCTACCCCTGTGGCTCCTCCACCACTAATATCTTTGGAGGCCGTGATTTGACGGCTGGTAACCGCACTTCACGCGAAAAAATATATCACTTACCGAGATCTGCTTAGGCAGAGTGCCACACCCAATGATGGGTAAAAGGCGTGATGATATATTTATTTATTTATTTATATTTGATATTTTAAAACAAATTTAATTTATTTATTAGTTTTAATATTAATTTTATGTTCTAAAATTCATATTTCTGGATTTGTTCCTAAATTTTAAAACTTTTCTTGAATTTTAAAGTAGATGTTTCACTTTAAAGACATTAAATCGTATTTATTTATATACTGCTCTGCACAATAGGAACTAAATCCCAAATTTAGTACAGAAGGTTATAGTTTCTATTTAAATTTGAACTACTACGATAGTTTTTAACTATCCCGACTTATACAGGGTGTTTTAAAACTTCGGTGAAAAACTCTTAGGGTATGTGTTAGTTGTTATTTAAATACGGAGCAAATTAATTTAATGTAATAGAATTTAAGTGTTTGATAATTGTGTTTTTAAAAGTTATTCATAATATTCCGAGTTATGTACCAAAATACATGTCGCGAACAGGGTATTCTATTAAATTAATAAATAAATATATCATCACCCCTTTTACCCATCACTGGGTATGGCACTCACCCATAGCAGATATCGGTAAGTGATATATTTCTTCGCGTGAAGTGCGGTTACTAGCCGTCAAATCACAGCCCCCAAGATGTTAGTGGAGAGGGAGCCACAGAGGTAAATTTAATTTGGAGAAAATTGTTTGTCGGGTGTGGGGATCGAACCAGGGTTTTCAAGATCCAGAGGCCGACTTGATATCACTGAGCCACCTACCCCATAATAAAAGTTGAAAAAATGTTATTAAAAGATTATTAATTGTTTTTCTTAAATGTGTTCAAATTACTCAAAGTTTAACACTATTATATTAAAGAACGAGTTTTATAAGACATGTTTTTTTGCACTTGTAGCTCGTTTTCTAAACGCGTGCGATGAAAGTCTTATAAAATGAGTTATTTATACTATTTAGTTTCTATTTTACGTCTTTTATAAATTAAAATAAAATCTTCAACATTTTCAAGTCAATTTAGGGCAATTTGTATATGAAATATTGTGGTTGGTAACTGTTATTGACATTTATGGAATTGTTCAGATTTTAATGTTATATTAAAATTTTGATGTTCTCAGTTTAATATATTTAGTATGTCATCCGCTACTACCAACCGTCTAAAACAAAATGTTGCGTATCGTTTTTGATACGCATCTGGGTTTCGTAATGACTTCCTTATAAACGCAAAACAGAAAAAATATAAAATAATATTTATACGATCGTCAATAGCTTTTTCATAAGTTATGTAAATTATATCAAGTTTATATGAATTTATTGTCGGTATAGTACCATGGTGGCCATAGCAGATTTTTTTATTTAAGTTGAAGTTGAAACAAAATTTGATCGCGTGATCTCTTGATTGGAAGACTCAAATTGTATCCACTGAGGTACAACTGCTTGTATTTGAACAGCACTTAAAGTAAGTTATATAATTATAAATAAGTCTAAACTTTGAAATCTTCCATCAATCGTTAAAACTAGATGTGTCTAAATGGAAAAGTCCAATCTTCTAAATATAGATTCTATAAATACAGCGCTAAGAATCAGTGGCCGACAAAATAATCTAAAATAGTCCAAGAACATGGTATAAACATAAAGTTGTATAACTTGGAAGCTATAGAAACTTTCGGAAACTATATATTCGGGGGATGTAGGCGAACACTTGAACTCTTTACGAGTTACTGGTACAATGCGAATAGAAAATGTCCTTTGCACTTGTCATAAATTATGTACCAACATAGACAACAAATGTTACTAGAAATGTGCTTACTATGCATTGCCTACACATGCAAAGTGGATTCAACTCTGCATATATTATTTAAAGAGGAACATTGCAATGATATCCCACTATCTATACACGTTTTAATATACTAAGTGCACTACCGTCCTATTTTTATTTTATTAGGAGACTTTTTACGACTGATTCACTCATAGAAATACAGTGAAAAGAATTGTATTGCACACGTATGTTAGATTCTCGTTTTCTATCAGGGACAGAACTGTAAATGATTTAAAATCTATGCGCGGATCATGAAAATTTAATTTAACTCAATTTTAAACATATTATCACGAGATGCAGTGTTGAACCCACGGGGTGCGGGAGTGATTTATTTCCCTTCACCCATAATGTAGAATTAGTAATATAAATACGTTGGTACTATTTTATGATTGCATGTTATTAATTATCGGCTTAATCGAATTTCTTTTCTTTCCCATATTTTTGATTCATTTTCTGTTTTTACTATGGAGTGTCCAACTGCAATTGTGTGGAATTCAGTTTCAAAAACAAGCGCAGGAATCTTTTTTTCTTCATTTTCAGTTTTAACTATACAGTGTCTAACTGCAATTGTGTTAAATGTATTTTTAAACAAGCGCAAGCGATGCTGCCTTCATTTTTTTATAGATTCGTTGTTAGAGAAGTAGGCGTAAGTGTAGATTTACAAAACAGGTGTACAGGAGCGAATGGATGGATGTTTGTTGCGTGATGATGGATTTTGGTTGTGAGGAAAGAAAGAGTTCGTATAGAGGAAGTGTTAATGTGGTTGAAACGAGTATCGTGTGTCAGTATGAGAATGTTGATGTGAACTGATGCTCTATGAATGTTTCAGGGGTTCGTGCTGCCCCATTTAATGGGATATAGCGTGATGTTATGTATGTATGTATGTATGTATAGAATATTAAAAATTTATATTACAATGAATCATTGTAACACATGTTTTTCATACTTATTTTCCTATATTGCATTAATTTACTTATATTTTAAAATCTATATTAAATCAATAATAATAAACTTTCAAGGAAGATACACTGACAGATCAATAATTTATTTATTTTGATAGTTATTAGTTAGGTTAGACTTCAAATTCATAATTATTTAGATTATATTATAAAACTTCATACCGTTAATTTTCAATAAAAAGTGTTTTGCATTGTAATGAATTTATATTATTATAAGAAATATTAATTGCAGTAATTTTAAATGAGCTAAGCAATGACAGCAAAACTGAAAGAATTATGTTTAACATTTTTAGACTACTTTACACCTAAACATCTCAAAAACAGTTAAACCAATTTCATTTTGTATAAATAATATAGGATACTATTTGTATTGTTTTGTTTATCTACTAAGTATCGAAATACATACACAACAGAAGTTTTCATTTTCCGTTCTGATATGTGAACTCCCTAGTCGCATTACTGACGACACCTTGTATCAAATGGGGTAGCACAAACTCATGAAATATTCATTAATTAGTTTCATCCTTCAATTAATCTTCGTCATTCCCACTTTAACTTCATCCGCATTCATAATTATATATAACGTAAGAAATCCGACGACTTAGTGAAACAAAAATCAATCATTACTTATATATTTAGTTTCGTTATACTTATACAAAAGCGATGATATAAACAAAGCCGAGATTTAAAATTAATGAAATGAAATAAAAATAACTGTTACAATTTATTCCTCGAAATTCGGAAATCCTTCGATCTAATAATAAAACTTCATTATACAATCCATTTATTCCTAGTTCGCATAACCTCTTACCTTTAATTATTTTCACTAAACTTTTGTTTGATATATGTTCTATATGACAAACTCTCTAAACTGATACACCCACTCTTCTAACAAACCTCTTCTCAATCTCAAATTCATCGCTCATGAATCGACGTATTTATTTTATTTATGCAAATTTTACGAGTTTCAGTCTTATACATAAATAGGATCAAATGTATTAAGTATGTGTAATAGAAGAAAATAGACAAACCTCTATATTCTATGGCAAATCTTGTAGCCGGTGTAGTTTTAAAAAGTTGACGACTTACCTGAAAAATAAGAAAAAAATATTAGTGACAAAATAAATAATGTTCTTTGCTTTAATAAAAAAATATAAATTCTAAACAAGATATATTTTTAGAGTATTCTAAATTCAAAAGGACAAAAAATATTATGAAATTTCCCTGGTTTCTGCTCATTTATTCTCTCATTTTCCATGCGCTGTATTATCTGTTTGCAGTGAAAGTTTTAAATTTGGCGACACTGGAGACCTTTACATAACCGAGATGAAATGAAAACATTACTGGGTATTCCCAAAAAAGACATAGGTAACTTTTATGAATAATAAATATCAGTTTGAATTATAACCTAAACTTTCATAACGGATGAGAAATGTGCTTGGTAAAATATGACCGCGACTGGTGTTTTCTTCGACCGCTACCGCTTCAGGACAGATACAGAGACAGCGAAGGAAAGAGTAGATCGGTAGATCAACCCTCACAAATCCGTAAAATATTTATCCGCAATGTGTGTTTATTAATTATTTATTCTTTTCGAACCTGTTCTCAAAACAAGTTAGGTTTTGTTGTCTTTTATAGTTTCTTGAATAAAATATAGCACCCATCAGGTAAATTTGTTTCTGTTGAATAAAATAAACAAGGTCTGAGAGAAATCTTGAATGCTTTGTTATTTATTTTTCATTCTCAGTTCAGACAGAAATATCAGCTGTATTTTTCAACAACGACACATGTTTTATTTTAAAAACAAAGATCGAGAGCCATCTATAATTTTGACTGATCATTGTAAGCTAGACTACTTTAAAATATAAACAAATATCAGAAAAATAAAAAGAAGAACTCTTGTTGAAACTACGCGGATTTAAACAACTTGTCAATTGATTTTAAATTGCTAATTAGTTAAGGTAAAAAATATAAAATCAATATATCATCAAGACTTTTACTCATTACTGAGTGTGACACTCTACCGAAGCAGATCTCAGTAAGTGGTATATTTCTTCGCGTAAAGTGCAGTTACCAGTCGACAAATCACGGCCCCCAAAGATGTTAGTGGAAGAAGAGCCATAGGAGTAGTTTTAATGTGGTGAAAATTAAATACATTTTATTTAGACATAATTATTTTTAACACTTAATACAGTATCATTTTTAAACTACAAAATGGCGAATTAAACAATTAAAGACGACAAGTATAAAAACCAACTTAATATTGTACTACTATGAGAGTCTGACGAGAGAGGATAATGAAGTAATAATAAAGTATTGTTTAATAATTTTTTTGTGTTTCTTTTTTCTCATATACTTTTTACATCTGTCTATGCTACTATGTACAATGACTTAACTATAGAATTTTTATAAGAACTTGACATCATCAAAAATTTATACATCTTTTCTGCTGTCAAATTATTTTAGAGACAAAGGTTTGAAATAAAGTGAACGAAAGTTTGTTTTTTTATTTCAAGCATTACGCCTTTTACCCATTACTGGGTGTGGCACTTTCCCGTATAGATCTCGGTAAGTAATATATTTCTTCGCATGAAGTACGGTTACCAGCCGTCAAACTCCGGCCTCCTAAGGTTTTAGCGGAGGAGGCGCTATAGGGGTAGTTTAATATCATGAAAATTATTTATCGGTTGTGGGAATCGAATCCTAGGTCTCAAATCTATGGGCCGACTCGATACTACTGACCCCATAAAATTATGTTGTATGTAGGACAAATAATAATATATTTTTTAGTTTAAACACTAACTATTCTTTTAGAATTAATAAAACGAAAGATAAGTACACAATTTTTATTTAGACTTTTCAAGAACCTTTCGTTGTTAAAGAAATATTACCCAGCAATAAAACTACCTCCACCAATTTTATTTACATTAATCGCGTCGTCAAAACCAAACACCAATGATAAATACCAGAAATTTCCTGTGACAAAGACCGGTCGCCATCGCAGCCATGTGTATGGACGATTTGGTCTCGACCGAAGGCATTTAATCATCCGGCAAGTGGACCAAGCTTCTGCTTTATGAGACGCGGGACGAGGAAATAAAATATCAGTTCTACCAGCACAAAGATGGTCCCCGCCGTCTGCCAACGTGATCAAGTGATAAAAACCAACTGACATCCACAGTGCTAGAATGCACGGACATTTATCCACAATTCCAGAATAAGAAAGGAAAGGTCAATGATTTGATAGAGTCACAGAAGTTATTTCATTTCAGCAAACAGTCTGGATCGTAATTTTTGGGTTTTGTATTGGTAGTTACAAATTATAGTAAATACAACAAGTAGATTTATTTATTTTCAGTTCTGCAACAGGATTACAATAACAAGTTTTTTTTTGGACACGAGTTGAACAAAGCGAAACAAGTGCATAAAAACGAGAATATAAAGAGTTTATAAAATAAATCACATATTATATTATTTTTACGATCGCAAATTATAAAATAAGTAAATAATTAAATATATACGCCTTTTACCCATTACTGGATGTGGCACTCTTCAGATTTCGGTAAGTGATATTTTTTTTCGGTTGAAGTGCGGTTATCAGCCGTTGAATCACGGCCCCCAAAGATGTTAGTGGAGAGGGAGTCACAGGGGTAGATTTAAATTGGTGAAATTGTATGTCGGCTGTGGGAATCGAACTAGATCCACCGGTCGACTCGATACCACTGAGCCACCTACCCCATCGCAAATTATGACAAAAAAAAATGTAGTTTAATGTTTTATTTGAACAGTAAGATTAAGTTACAGTGACAGATGCAGGAAACTAACTTCACCCCGTATTTAATATGTCAACTATTACCTTCACGCCGTGACTAAAACGTTTGAAGCCACAGCTTGTCAACATTGATTAAGATCTTATTTAGCGCCATGGAAACCAATACGTTAAATGACATTTTAATAACGGGAATATAAAAAATATATAATATTAGTTATTTATGTAATTGATGTAAATATTGCCTTTATTACACAGCTTGTAAACATTGATTAAGATGTTATTTAGCGCCATGGAAACCAGTACGTTAAATGACATTTTAATAATGGGAATAGAAAAAATATATAATATTAGTTATTTATGTAATTGAGGTAAATATTGTCATTATTACACGAATGTAAAGTTTACAGCACGACCTATAGATGAGTGTTGCAAATCCATGAGTGCAACTCAAGCAACTTTTGACAGGAGTTGTATACATTATTTTTTGTACGATCGAGCTTTAACTAATTATACTAATTAAACTAATTACATTTCAAACATCAACAACATTTATTTTGTAAATCATCTTAGGTTACGTATTTAAGGTTTTTTCATAGCAATTAGCGATTTAGATCGAAACAGAAACGAAATCTAAACTAAAAAATAAACGATATATTTTTCTTGAATCTTAACAGGAACGCAACGAAGTTCTTGATCTTACTCCAGAAGTGAAAATTAAAAACTGAAATATAAATTACAATTAATAACGTTATTTGTTTCGTTCTCGCTATACACTTTATGTTGAATTATTTTTTTTTAGAATTTGAATTGTATCGCTGAAGTTCATGGATGTTTCTTCTACCGTACCATCAAACAACGAAATAATATATATATATAACTATATCAAACATATCGTTCATCGACGACTTAATCATGTTTTTATATTATTTTATAATTTGTTAAAACAGGAACTTAATCTCAATTACAGTACCGAGTTACTAAAGCTAAACACTAGTCGACCGGTAGACTTGAATCTGGGATTGCACGGGTGTCTTATATCACAACAAGCAGTGATCTACGTTCTCACGTGCTCGATCAACAATATAATATAACTTTAATTTCCCCCGCCACGTTCCTGTAATAATTTTATTTCACCAACTATACAATTATTTGTCCGTCAGTACGGTGGTGTGGACAGTGATATGAAATTCGAATCCGGAGATCCAGAGTCCGAATCTTACTCAAGCTAAAAATTATATGAACTACTACCACACTGCGGCTCGGTGAATGCGGACCCTGTACTGTAATTGGGATTAAGTTCAACAACTTCAAGAACAATCGCGGAATGTTGAATATAATATATACTAATTCGTTATTATTGAGATATATCAAATTTGAAACAAAGGTACACAGTCATATAGTTGGCCTCCATTTACTATTATTGTCACTTTTTTTGTTAATATATATTTGCTAGTAGTTTTCATTAATTTATATATAATTTAGTGTTGAATTGTCGTTAGTTGTAGTTTTAGTATTAATTTCATTTATCATTTAATTTTTAGGTACATATTTAAGTATATGTCTGTCAGTACGGTGGTGTGGATAGCGATATGGAATTCGAATCCGGAGATCCTCAGTTCGAATCTTATTCAAGCTAAAAATTATATGAACTACCACACTGCGGTTCGGTGAATGCGGTCTCTGTACTGTAATGGGGATTAAGTTCGTTTTGTACAGTGTAACATAAATAAATAAATAAATAAATAAATTATTTCCTCCTCTCCTTACTATATTTATATTTTCTCTAAAGTTATTAGTTAGCCAGCAGAACTGATGGATGTCTTTAAAAAACTTACCCTGTAGATCCATATTCTATTTTACTTAAAAATAAAAAAAATATATGAAGTTGCGCAACAGCATTCGATTTCCTCGACTTAAATGATATAGTATCATATTTTCAGAAGATAAAATTTTGTGTACATATTCCGACTTATACCTTCTCACAGTGTCACAGTAATAAGAGCACAATCGTATTTTTATATGACTGTCAGCGACCAAAGCTTTGGCCATCAGAATACGATTGCCTATGTACATTGTTACTCATAGATTGAACAAATGAAGGTAAATTGGTTCGTGGTAATAAGAATGAAGAACTCAACAACAAATATTCATTACATTAAAAGTTTGCTTTTGTGGTCTTACGGAAAAATACGACAGTAGAGTAAATGGGTAAAATAGTGTTGAATTTCTTCTTTTATTTAACGTGTTGTAAAAATAAAATATTGCCTGTTTATGTGTCACTATGATAAATTAAAATAAAGTAAATATCATTACACCTTTTACCCAGTACTTGGTGTGGCACTCTGCCGTACCACTCAAATATTTATACGCGTGAATTGTCGTCCAATCTCGGCCTCCAAAGATGTTAGTAGAGGAGAGACTCACAGGAGTAATTTTCATTGGGGGAAAATTGTTTGTCAATTGTGAGAATCGAACCTGGGTTCTTAAATTCATTATCCGATTCAATAAAATTAAAATTTAAACTTGGTTTAAATAAATAAAAGTAAATGGCATGTTTGACAGGGATTTAAATTATTCCATATGACATGTAACTTCGCTTTTCTTTTATTTAATTATACTTTAAAATGTAACTTTTGGCAGTGCAATTTGGTCGTAAATAAAATGGTAATTATTTAAAAAATTATTGATATAACAGTATTAACAAGAAATACAAAAATATTTCGCTCAACTGTATTTTCTCTCGTGTATACCAAAAATGCGTAACACGTGTGCAACATTTCCATTTATCAAGATTCTAGATACGGTTCTTGTACTCTTGTAAGACGTCTTTATCCTACGTTGTTGTTGTTCATTTCATCAGTCTTCCGTAGCAGGAAAGCAGGAGAACAGTTCCTGCTCCTGCTGTTGCCATAAGACGCAGTGCGCTTTTATTAAATTAAACGAAACATGCGTAGGAAATCGCGTGGCAACCTAATCGATTTAAACGGATTATTCAGATCGACTTGTAAAAGGTTAATATTGTCGGAAGCCTTGCGAAAATCTACTCAACTGAAGAACAGACCGTCAAGTAACGCCGGGTTCTTAAGGCGAGAGGGATAATGTTTATGAAATTAGTACCGCTTGGAGAATTGATATTTTAAGGGTTGGTACATGCCTTGGTTGCAATATTTACTAATTATATAAATGATGTATTCATTTTGAATTATTTAATAAATTTTAATCGTGGATAACAAATTCCAATTTCATAAATTGCACCACTTGATGATTTCTTTGTTAAATTGCAAATACTTATTAATTAAGATCATTTAAAAGTTTATTAAGAATACAGTTAACAATACAATAGCTGGTAATAAGAGCTCTGTATTTAACTTAAATTTTGACAACATTATTTATTTATTTATGTTACGCTGTACAACAGGAACTTAATCCTAATTACAGTACAGGGTCCGCATTCACCGAGCCGCAGTGTGGTAGTTCATATATTTATTTAGCTTGAGTGAGATTCGAACTCGGAATCTCCGGATTCGAATTCCGTATCGCTATCCACACCACCGTACTGAGGGACAAATAATCCGTCATGGTTACGCATAAAATACGAATCATTTGTCATTAGCTATCAACTGTCATTTGTAAAACAAAAATCTGTAAAAGCAGAATTATAGAAGACGCTTTTAAGGGATTGTTTTACGTAAAAAATGTAGCTAACTAAATAAATGACGCAATGTGTCTATATGTTCACATGGTAAATTTTTACCTGGTTTTAAATAGATAAATGGATTGTTATAGTTTAGCAATTTAAAACTACTGTAGGTTAAGCGTCTTTAAAAACACGCATTTTAATTTTTAAAACAAATGTCTAAAGAAACACAATTACGAATCAACTGACAAATCAGTGACAACTATAGCCACAAATGAGACATATAGACGTGCATCAACATTGCCAGCCTCAAGAACAGAAATTACACTTTTAGTTTTTCCCATAAAAATGAAAAATAATTATTTATAACGCATATATCGATAGAAAATGTAAATATTATTCAATACTCTTTTATAGGTTTTATATTTTATTTTTTCACTTAAATATTGCGCTAGTTTTTATGGTCACGATTTATGACAAAAATAGATAAAACGAATCACTTTTTGGTGAATTTTGTGTAAAGTAAGTCATTAAATAATTAATGACAACATATTTGAATTTGTGACGTTATAAATAAAGTAATCACATCAAAATTTTGGTAGCTCTAGTTTAACTAAAACTGACAAAAACTAATTTCGGCAGAGCTTTTAAATTGTGGCCAATGAGTTTAATTTCAGACATCATGTTATTTTTGCAACTTGTGAGATTTAGTATCAAATTAATAAAACTATCATCACGCCTTTAACTCATTATTGAATGTAGTGTAGTTACCAGCCGTCTAATAACGGCTCCCACAGATATTAGTGAAGGTAATTTTAATGTGGAGTACAATTTATCAGCTGTGGGAATTGAAATCGGCTTTTCAAAATCACATTTCGATGAGTTGTGAATATAATCATAAAATAATGTCAAAAAAATATTATTGGATGGCTTTAAAGTCATATAAATGAGATTAAGATCTTTCCAGAAGTAATTGAATTTTGAGAAAAAGATCATTATTTTTAAAATTCAATTATGTGTAGAAGGAAACTCACCAAGGCAGTGATTCATTACTAGCCCAACAATAACAAGATCAAAAATTAAAGCACGTGACATTGATTGAATGCATTTGTCGCTATCAGCTTAAAGCAGGCGCGGACAATTTGACAACGTTGCATGCCATAACATCCTTTGATGCTCATGTGTACAAAAACTTCCGTACAAAGCTTTCAATTATTAATCAGAAGATAAATCATTGTTTTAGCAACGCTGATGAAAACAATTAGTAACTCGCACATTGTACTTTAATTATATTTTTGCTAGGGATTGTATAATATGAGGAAATTTTGAGCAAACATCTCTGAAAATGAAAACTAATCTCCTGTGAAAATTACATTCAGGACTCATAAATTTTCCGGTAGACACCTATGTCATAAGCACTTTCTCTTGACACAGGAAACTTTTCAGATAAGATTTTTTAAACGGTTAATAATGTATAAAATTGAAGAATGGTTCCCTTGTACGCCAAAATCTACCTTAATTTATTAACAGAAAATGATTTTTAAATGACGTGGATAATATAAACGACTTTTGTACCAAAATTTAAAAATGTCAGATTACATAAACGAAAAATAAAATCAACTTTCATTTATTTACAGAAAATGATTTTTAAATGACGTGGATAATATAAACGACTTTTGTACCAAAATTTTAAAATATCGGATTACTAAAACGGAAAATAAAAATGAAGTACATGTAGTTATTTTCTATCTGAAATAACAAATTGATAGAAAAAATATTCTTTTATTTTGGTTAAAAAAATTGCGTAAAATAAAAAATAGCTATTTTGGTATTAAGTGCACAAAATGAGAATGTTACTTTTAGTCGAGACCGCAGGTCGAGACAATAAAAGTCATTCGAACGCGCCAAAAAACAAGAATTTTGCCCACGAAATATAAACAACATGTTTTCTACAACTGTAAATAAAAAATAATACAATAATTTTTGATTTATTTAAGTAAATTGAAGGAAAACAATCAACAATAATATTAATTTGATACTATTGATGTGTTGTAACTAATGAAACCTGACAATAAATAATTTGGAAGCGTGCGCGAGATACTCATTTTGCGCACTAGAATACGAAATATACGATACATGGTAATGTAAATGATGAAAAAATTACGTACTTCGAGTATTGATATTAGTGAAAAAAATAATTTTTTGACAGTTTTAGAAAAAAATATATATTGTTCAGTATAAACAATAAATATTGACTAAAAAACATGTTTTTATTCTAGCGTATTATAACAACAAGTTTTCGATTGTCATTTCCGTTGTTAAATAAAGTACTTTTAAGCACTAGTGCTTGAAAATGACAAGTTAATGCGTAAAAGTAAAAGTACTAAATACCTATTATATAAATAAATAAATATATCATCACGCCTTTTACCCATTACTGGGTGTGGCACTCTGCCTAAGCAGATCTCGGTAAGTGATATATTTTTTCGCGTGAAGTGCGGTTACCAGCCGTCAAATCACGGCCTCCAAAGATATTAGTGGTGGAGGAGCCACAGGGGTAGATTTTTTAAATTGGTGAAAATTGTTTGTCGGCTGTGGGGATCGAACCAGGGTTCTCAAGATCCACAGGCCGACTCGATACCACTGAGCCACCTACCCCATAAATAAATACCTATTATAACTGTTTATTTATGATAAATATTTACAACACAATTACTTAAATTACTAAATTGAACATTTGATGTCGTTCTTAATACTTCTTCTTGGTTAACTGATTCTTTGTCGACAATTTTTATTTTTTTAATTGCTGTTTCTTTTTCTCCCAAAATTCTCAAGAAAAATTATACACCGAGCACGTTGACATCAATGTTTATTAAACAACATATTGAATCCTATAGCAACAAAAAGATGAAACTGATGCCTGCCTACTTTTAAATTTTGAAAAATTTAAAATGTTGATATTTGAGAATAAATATAAATAAACTGTTTTAAAACGCTAGTATAAAAATCTTGTATGGAATACGTTGCGAAATCGTGTGTTAAGCACTAGACGTGTTATCCAACTCGGCTACGCCTCGTAGGATAATTTTCACGTCGCGTGCTTAAAACACATTTCTTTCGCAACTTATTACACAAATAGGTATTATTTAGTAGGTACCTATTATTAAATAAATATTTAATAAAACATATTTCAATTATAATATTTTATAAAATAAATGAGATGAACTATTTTGCCATTAACAAAATATTAGTTATTAATTAATTATGTTGAATATTCATTACAAATTAAAAAAATATAACACTTATATAATAATAAATTAAACAGGTGTAAATTCTATATTTTTGTAATCGACTGATAATATACCTATGTTTAATAGATTCGTATTATATTTCTTATTTATCTTGTACGTTTAATAAAATAATAAAACAAATTTATATATTCATTACTCTGTTTATTATAAAAAAAGAAATAAAACACAAAATGAAATGAAATATTCATGAAACAAAATCATAAAACTGAATATGGAAGAGGTACAAGTATGTGTGCATAAATGCATTTCATTAGCTTTACTAAATTCAAAGTTACAGAAAACAAAAAAATAAAAATGAAAACTCTGTCAAGTTGTCAAAACAAAATCAAAACGAAAATCACGTTCTCAAACAACTGTTTCCTGTTTCCTCTTCCTGTGGCAGATTTCACTCTTATTAAGAAACGCTATGTTCGTGTCAAAGTTTCTTGTATCGAACTTGCCACCCGCATGTCAACTGTCATTGGAGAAAGATGTTCTTCTAAGATAGAAGTTCCCCCATAAAATATAAAACATGTTTCTCGCAAGATACACGATATCTCATACAAAATTTTACTTCTTAAAATGAGTTGGTTTTATTACATCATAAAATAAATTAACAAATTTAATGTGCGCTCTGAAAGTTATGTTTCATTTTGGATCTGATGATAATATTAAATTTATTTTGATGTATTTTAAAAACATCATGATATACGGCAATATAAAACTGTTTGGTATGCTATATTTATATTTTAAATAATATCATTGCGGTTTCATATGCCTTCATATAGTTATTAAACAAATTAAATTATGAAATAGGTGTATGATCATGCTACTGAACTTATTCACTCAAATGTGAAATGCGGTTACCAATCTACAAATCACGGCTTCGAAAAATATTGTTGAGAAAGACTTAACAGAGACAGAAAACTTCAGAACCATGAGCTCAGATTTAGTAAGGGTAGTAAAAAACCTGAAACTATAATCCTACGTTTTAAAATAAAATATCTAAAAGACTGAACTTCATTCAGGAAATAATGAGAGATATAAAGTTTAAAATAAAAAATAGATAAAAGAAACAACTTTTGTCCTCAATTTTCTTTCGAATTTTCATTCAATATAGTTGATAATATCGACTTTTTATGTCAAATTTTCTTGCCCCAAAGTACTTATATGCCTTTATTTTGTAAAACTTTTCCCAATTTTCTTTTAAATGATGTACTAAATGAATTTTTCGGAGTAGGTGGCACAGTGAATTTGAAAAACCGGGTTCGATATCCATAAGCAAGAAACAATTTTCACCACTTTCAAATTATTTCTATAGCTTTCTGTCCAGTAACATATATTTGACGCCTGATAACCGCACTTCATGCGCATAAATATATCGCTTTCTGAGATCTACTACGGCTGAGTGCCACACCCAGTGATGGGTAAAAGGCGTGATGATATATTTATTTATTCACTATGAGGTCTAGCTAGATAGTTTTCTAAGACTTTCATCGAAATCATTAGAACTGATTTCGGTCGTTGACAGCACATACAGACAGACAGAATTCAAAATAAAATACTTTATAACAACATGCATAAATACATACTGTTTTACTTTTTAATTCTGTATTTAAGTGTACATGGGAGTAATCTGTACCACTGAGTTGCACGATAAAATACTTTTTGTGTATATTAATTCTCTAATAAAATCGTAATAAATATTAAGATAATTGTTAATAATTTATAATTTAAAAATAAAAATAAATAAATATATCATCACACTTTTTACCAATTACTGGATGTGGCACTCCGCCGTAGCAGTTCTAGGTAAATTATATATTTCGTCACATGAAGTGCGGTTACCAGCCGTCAAATCACACCCCTCCATAGATGTTAGTGGAGGACGGGCCACAGGGGTAGTTTTAATGTGGTAAAAGTTGTTTGTCGGCTGTGAGAATCGAACCCAGATTCTCAAATCTACAGACCGACTCGATACCACTGAGCCATCCACCCCATTTATAATTTTCTAGAATAAAATTGATTATTTTTCATTTGTCTAATGCCAACCGAAGAAAAAAAAACATTGAACAAAGTTGGAGCGATACTTATATTATTTGACATCTGAATGCTAAAATTAAACAGTATTTTCAGTACAGTAAACATCCATTTGGAGTAAATTTATTTGTTGCCATAAATCTAAAATGTATATTTTATTGTTTATTATTCTAAAATATATTAGAGGTAAATAACAGAAATAAAAGTTGTGCTGTAATATTTTTCTAAATGAAATGGGATTTATCTGGCAATTGAATTTTTTCCTAAATTTAATTTGCTCTCAAAAAGCTTAAAACAACAAAATGTCCGCTTTTGTTTCGTTTTATTAATCAATCAGACCAAAATCAACTTTTTGTTCACGTAAAATAAAACATGTGAGGTTAAATTAACATTTATAAAAATTCTATTTGGGGAACAACAGCAGCATATTGAAATCCAATTCATCAACGCTCGACAGAAAGGCGAGGTATCAGTTAATGAGAATGATTTCAATTAAATTAAATTCGGCTCGGTATTCGATAAAGTGCAAATAGTGATCTGGCAGGTCGGCGAGGCAGCCATGGCGAAAATCCCATTACGCAAACGATTACGTCGTAGAACAAAATTTCCAAGTAATTTCGTCCTGGCGCACAGTTTTAAATGCTTATGGACTTGTTTCAGCGCTCGTACTCAACAGAATGTTAATGCACAAAGTTCTTACTAATAGATTATAAATCAGCAACAAAAACAATATTTATCATTTTATCAAATCTGATTATTTAGAACTTTTACTCAGACTTTAAAGTTTAGTTTTTATTAACATGTCTGTTACTTTTTACTTATTTTTCTGTAAAAGGCAAATAATAATCTTACATAGTTTCTGCTATTTTGTAATAGTTTCAAGTACATTAAGGACTTTGGAGCGAATTTCATGTAAAAATTAATTTCGAATTTTGTAATTATCAACTTATTCAACTATTCTAAAAACTAAAAAAAAACGATCCAACGTCTAGTTTCTTAGAAAAACGCTTATGAAGTTGACGTTTTAAACGTTCTAATACATAAGCTCTTATGGTAAAAACATTTCCGTAGTGATCTTTTTGTTCGTTTTACATTAATCTTTCAAACTCTGATGAACAAGAAACAAGTAAAATAAAATTAAAGAGATTTATAATGCCGTTCAAATTATTCTGAAAATTAAGTTCTACTTTTTTTTTTCATTTTCAATTGATAGTAGCGGAACAGATAAAGAACGACTTGGTAACGTTGTACAGGACAGTTGATATAAAGGAAAAAAATAAGAAAATAATTTGTATATATTTGATGGATAACTTATTTTCGAATATAATGAACAATTTTTTTAACAAGTAAAATTATTTATATTAACCTCAAATTCGACAGTCTTATCTCACAAGTATACACTTACGCATATAAACGAAAAAAACGCACATAATTACATACATACTTTAAAACTCAAGTCATTATTAATTATGTATTTATAGGCTCAATATACTTTTATTAACTTAAATTACTCGTATAAGTTTTGGCAAATATTTTAGAAATTAAAAATAATGTTGTTTCGTCTCATTAGTACCGCTTCAACCTCCTTAAAAAAATAAAAAATAGCATATTTAATAAAAGTAAAATTATAAATTTCGAACACAATTTATATAATATTAAAAGAAGTAAATTGTAAATATTTCGAATTTTATTGAATTTTCAGCAGACTGCTCTTGTAAATATTTGCCATAATACATATTATTTAAATTTATAGCCAGTGAAGTAAATATCGCGAAATACTTAGACAAGAATTTAAAAAATAAATAACTGCTTGTTATTCACACAAGAATAATTGAAATATTTCGCAAATACCTTTTGAATATAGATTTTACTTTGATATAGACGCTCGTATTGTATTCAAAACGTAATCTAAAAATACATATGGAAATATTTGAAAAATGAAAAATATTCCAAAATCCGCTTAGCTTATTCATATAGAGGATTATTTCTAACATTACTTATATGGACTTGGTAAATAACGCAAAATAAACATTGTACATATAAAAATAATTCATTTCAAAAGACTAAAATCAAAATAACAGGGTACATTTCTGCGACAGTGAAATAGAGACACAATTAATGTAATTAAAAAACAGACTATTCTTCAAATTAAAACATTTCTTGCTCTTTCATTAATTAAAGAAAATTTAATTTATGCATTTTCAGCAAGAAGAAATATAACGAAACCCAAATGAAGTCTTTTTGAAATTAAATGGTTAATTTTCATTCTAACCCACAGAAAAATGTCACTGCCAGGCTCTTTAATTAGTAGTTGAAATATTATCCCTCTGCTTGTTGCAAGAACAAGGCAAGCCAAGTTTTATTAATGCGCAAAACGCATTTGTTTCTATGAATATGACAGCATTTTGACGTTTAACTAAGTTATACTTCTGTATTATTTCACTTACATATGCACTAATGTCAGTTCTCTGTAATGGTTAAATGTCTGTTCATTCCACATATTAGAGTGGATAGTCAAGTTCATTAAAATCATGGATTTTAGATTTGGCGGGTTTGAGTTTTAGTTCCAGACTTTGTTTGTACTGTTTGAAATATGTTTGAACAAATATCGATTTATAAATCAAACGCATTGAATGTTTCGTGTTTTAATTAAGTTAGAAATAATGAATACTCCTTTGACCAATTAGTAAATACTTTGATAAATATTCGTTTGTTATTTATAAATACAGGGTGTATCTGTACTTCGGGAAAAAAATAAAAAGTACTATAAGACGTACTGATCATGGAACAAAAAGATTTTTTTAAATTCGCTAAATTAAGTATGATTTACTTGAAGTGAACATTTTTAGGGCCACTGGATTAGCATACTTTATTGCTTGACCTGCTGCGTTTAACTAAATTAAATTATTAATTACACAATATCAAACATTTATTTGATGTTGTGTAAACATTGACTTGTAAGAAGATTTAAATAAAATGATTAAAAATAGTTATCAACCAATGGCTCAATACGATGCAAAATTTTTTTCCAATTTAAAAAAAATTCTTTTTCTACGATTGCTATGAAAAGTTGCAAATTACGCTCTCATTTGTCATCGTAAAGTTGACGTTTTCTGTGTAACAATCGAAAAATTTCTTTTTTGCGCGTTTCCTATAGCAACGCGCGAAAAATACGTTAAATGCGCGCGTTTCCAATGGCAACGCGCGAAAAAGATATTAAATGCGCGCTTATTTAAATAGTTACCAGGGATACAAACAAAACAGAAACTTGTCATATTGACAGTTCACAGAACGAATTTATTTTCAGTAAGTATACGTTCTTTTATTAATTTTAAGATGCAATCGTAGAAAAAATTAGGTGTGTTTTACGAGCGTAAAGTGTCTTTGTTACTCTTACACTATTGCAGCTCTCGCCTTCGGTTCACGCTGCAATTACCGTGTTCGAGTAACAAAGAATCACTTTACGCTCTTAATACACAAATAACTATTTTGTTCCATGATCAGTACGTCTTATGGTATGTACCCTTTAATTTTTTTCTCGAAGTACAGATACACCCTGTATAAATAAATATATTATCACGCATTTTACCCGTTACTAGATATGGCACTCTGCCGTGAAAATCCCAAAAATGGCCAAGCTACAGGGGTAATTTTAATGTAGTGTAAAGTTTGTCGGATATAGGAATCGAATTCGGGTTCTTGTATCCTTTGGTTGACGTGATTCCACTGGCTATATATCCCCTTTCATATATGAATCTCGATATTAGGATTTTTAAATAAGAATAAGCAGACATAATATAAAAAATGTCATTTGCAAAGAGTAGCTAAGATCTACAGGTTACAATATTTCATCTGTGGCGCTACAGCCCAAATCGGGCCTGGGCCTACCGGACACACCGAGCCGCAGTTTTTACACTGCCGTACTGCCGGTTTTCGTAGTCGAATGCTACATTATTTAAGGCGTATAAGTGACTAGCTTATAGCGCCCGAGTGTGATAAATACATGTAGCTGTATTTTATATTTTACGACAAATCACACATTGTCGACAGGCGGATTCGAACTGACGAACCTTGGCTCGGATGACGTCACAGTATGTTAAGAGATGTGCCTTAACACGCTCGGCCACCGCGCCGGTTACAATATTTACTCTAAGTAATGGTAATTTAGTTATAGAAATATTTATTAAAATGTGTATTGCATATATTTTTATATTTGCAGCAATAATAATTATCTCAACATTTCTTGCAATATGCACCCAATTCTCAATTTCATTTTATTCATAATAATATGCACATTTTTCAGTTGAACAATTCCATATTCTAATTCCACTGCAACATTACATGTTCCCACAATGCAGTGAGCTGTGTTCAAGATAAAATGCAAATGACTGCAGTCCTCCTATTTGCAATGAAGTCAAAGGTTTGTGCAATTTATAAATGCCGCCGATGTTTTTGCTGCGCACATCGCTGTTTTAATCGTAGTGCAGCGCTGCAAACAGAAGGCTTTGATAAGGCGTTGATATCCTCTCTAAGTGGGAAAGTTTGGATGCAGGAACACGTGTTAACGCTAGCGGAGAAACTGTTAAGCTATACTGCTGGCAGTGCTGGCTACGGATACGGGTACTTCAAAGATTTAACATTTTACTTTCTTGTCTTGTTAGTCTTGGCGAGGGTGTCAATGACTGACCGGTTCGTGAATTTTAAGTTGAAGAGAATTAAATGTAAAGAGGATTCAATTAAAAAGAAGTTGTAGAATACATCTAATGAATAAAGTCTGTTAATTAATTTGTATTTACATAAGGCAGTAAGTTATATTTACAAATTATTAATCGGCAATTAGTTACTATCAAAACATACAGTGGCGCACACTGGATTTTATTGCGTGGATGTCCAAAAATGTATGGATAAATATATTTGATATTCCGGAAAAATAGACACACATATTACAAAATCTTTTGATTGATTTATATATTAATCTTCAGATATTTGGTGATTGTTTTCAACAGAAGCACTTTTTATTTAATTTTTTACTTATAAATAAATATGTAAAATTTTATTATTATTTAGCATTATTATAATATATTTATATCTTAAACTGATTGGGTATTTTTTTAATAGCCGTAGCCTTGGAATCGTCTATTTCTATTTTATTCAATATAGGTACACTCGTAATTTTTTAAAGATAAGTATACTGCGCTTGCGGTATACGAGTATGTACTTCATAATTAGAATCACAAGTGAGGGGAAAAGGGCCATGCCCCCATGACGGAGTATTGCGAGTTACTTGCTTGTCACTTATAGTTATGTTGAAAGATATACATCAAATAATAATAAGACAGGTCAACATTTAGTTTGAAAACAAACACCGGACTCTGACTAGGTACCCAGTGATTTTTAGGGTTGCTGATTTTGATGCCGATGTCGGTTAAGCTCTATCACGTTAGGTTTAAGGTCATTTGAAGGGCAAACTAATAAAAAGTGGATAAAAAAATCTTAATTTTTGACAGCTTCTCCGTTCTTTTTCAAATTAATCTTGAAATTGACCTCCGAATGACCTCTAAATGAGTTCTGAATGTCTTTTAAGGGTAAGCGAACACCAGATTCGGACTCAGATACTCCAAAACCTATGTATGAATTTTTTCAGATATTTTCATCCACCTTTTATTAGTTTGAACTTCAAATGATCTTGAACCTGACGTGATAGAGCTTAACCCACCTTGGCATCGGAATCAGCGAGCCTAAAAACCCCTGGGTTAGGTAGAGTCCGGTGTTTTTTTTCTCACTAAATGTTGGCCTGTGTACTTAAAAAAAAACCGGTAGTAATATGAAGTAAAAAATATTAATCTCGTAAAAGAAAATGTAACTGTTTCCAAGTTATTATAATTTAAAATAGTCAGTTTCTAATTATTTCCCAAAAACCAGAAAAATTTGTAATTATAAATGAAATCAATTAAAATGATAATCTTTGGAAATAATTATAAACTATAAGACTGAAACAAATAATAACAAATCTATTTTAGACCACTGAACTACTGAAATATAGTAATATATATTTTCACTAAAATTTAAAAAGAATCGTGTTTGTAAACCTACTTCTAATGCCTTCTTATAAATGTCAGACATATTTTTAAAGACATGAAATAAACATACGCTAAACTATTGTTTCCAAATGTCGGTAAAAACCACTCAAATTCAAATAGCAGTAAAATTCTGTCGCTGTCACAAAGATAAATAGACAAAAATCTATCAAAAAATAATAATTCATGTGCTCGAAATATCATAATATCAGAAATCCATTTAATTACATAGGCAGTGAAATACTGCTCGTAATACAAAAACAAAGCACAAACAAGCATACAATGATTTAAGTGCGAGAAAAGAAATCAAATACTGCCTAAAATACAAATTTAAATAATCAAAACAAAAACATAACCTTCAAATCGAAACACACTCCAAAAGAATGGCAATAAACAAAGAGCATACAACAAGCAGTAGTCCGTTATCATGTTGTCATCATCCTTTCTCCCACTTCACTAGGTTTCAAAACTTTGTCACCACTAGGTGCTATATACTTTATCTAATATTAGAGAATCGAAGATTGAAGTATTTATCTTCGTCTCGATATCCAAAATGATACTCAACCGGTAGAAAGCCTTTTACACATTGTTTTAGATGAATAGTTGTCTCTCTAAAATAAGAATGGATTCTTTTTAATATCTAAATTTGAGATTTATCTTAATAATTTGGATACTTTTCTTAATATTTCGCAGAAAAAATAATGTACGCAACACGTATATAATGTGTAAAGTGTCTTTACGAAGTTTATATGTATTCATTCTCGCCTAGCATTGACCTAGATCCGAAATCTGTTTACTCATTCCAAAAATAATCGCTTTACAAATATACTATTATAAAAAAACGTGGTATAAATTTCTTAATTTATTAAAGTTTTGTTGTTATTCCACAAACATAGTTAAAAGATTTAACTTCGGAAACAATTTCTATAACTTTATAAAATCATGATTTCAGCTAGTTTTGTAAAGATTACAAAAGAGATTATAGCAAAACTAAAACAAAACAAAATGGAACCGACAATTCGGCGGAGGTACTTAGAAAGCAAGGCTCGTTCCAGTTGAAAAAGAGCGTTAGGCGAATGGAAAGAGCAAAAATGGCTCTCGTCACAATGTCGTAGCAGTTTCCTTTGCTTAACGCCGTTGACAAGCTCGCAAGCTGCAAGACGGCGGTGCTCTTTTGCACTTTTTGTGATCGTGCGCACAGAGAAGGTACTGCACAATGCTGCAACTGCTGCCGCGAGGTAATTTTTTGCTTGGTTTAATTACAAGAGAAGCACAAAATGTGTAGTTAAGTCCAAGTTAGCTTTTTTTAATACCCTCCCATATATGAACTACATTTTTTCTGCCTGAATTTAATCTAAATTTAAAACGTACACAGTTTTTAACTCGTTTTTGAATATAAAGTCAAATTATGCTCACGCCTCGTTTCTGAATTTTTTATTTTTTTAGGCCGACTGTTTTAATTTTAATTTGCACATTAACTGCACTACTGCGCCTCTGAGTAATTAAATACTTTTACTTTTTGTAGTTTATGAATACCTAACAGCTTGGCTTAACTAGGTCAAATGTTTATTTATTTATCACTTCATTTTACCTGCAAAAATGTTTCGTACGGAAGCTACTAAATTTTTCATTTCTTTGTTTGTTTACCTAAGAAGCTTTACACTTAATTATCATTTTATTCAACAGATACCCACTGTACCTCTTTTCATATTTACATTACATTTTTAACAATAGCTTTTCTTATACAGGGCGTTTTTCATCTTATGGCACTTATTTTCACCCTATATAGTACTCAACGTGCTGCCTGAAAAACAGAAAGATTTTTTTTTAATTCGCAAAATTAATTGCACTTTACATGAAGTAAACAATTTTTAAGCCACTTATTTTAAAATTATTTCTAATATATTAATATTTAAATTATAATTATAACACTACCAACAGACATTCATCTAATGTTGTATAATTATAATTTAATTATTAATAGATTAGAAATAACTCCTAAACCAGTGGCACTAAAAATGTTTACTTCATGTAGAGTCCTATTAATTTTGCGAATTTAAACAAATTCATAATCAGTACGTTGAGTAATATATTGAGTTAAAATAAGTTCATAAATTGCGAAACACCCTCTTTATTTAAATTTTGTTATTACAGATTGTATATAATTGTATAAATTTAAAAGAAGCATTATTTTTTTTTACAAAAATGATTGTAACACCATAAGTAAAATTTTAAACTTAAAATAATTAATAAATATATCACCCATTATTGGGTGTGGCACTCTGTTGTAGCAGATCTCGGTAAGTGATATATTTCTTCGCGTCAAGTCCAGTTACTATAGCCGTCAAATCACGTCCCCCAAATATGTTAGTGGAGAGGAAGTCACATGGGTAGATTTAAATTGGTAAAAATTGTTTGTCGGCTGTGGAGATCGAACCAGGGTTCTCAAGATCCACAGGTCGACTCGATACCACTGAGCCATCTACCCCATCAAATTTTAAACTTGCTTTAAATAACTAGAAACAACGCCAAGTTACATGTCATATGAAATCACTGACATTGTTATCAAATATCCGATTCGTTTTTATTATTTAAACAAAGTTCACAATTTAGAGATTCCCTGCATGGTCTTAGGGGGCGCAAACTAATATATTAACTTTGTTTAGCACTATTTAACCCTTCAATAAAACATAATCCTTTTCTAATTGAATTAACCTGTATCTATATAGCTTAGCGTTTAAGGTGATGGATTGTGGCCCGAGAGTTATGAGTTTTAATCCACACCAAAACTACGCATAAATTCACTACTGCGATCGAGACTCACCCATGTCATATATCTGCGGGAGATCTAATTTAATTTTGTCTACTAAAATCTTCAGTAGGCCTTTCTAACAATTATATATATATATATATATATATATATATATATATATATATATATATATATATATATATATATATATATATATATAATATATATTATATAAAATCTAGAAATGTTAGTAAAACTTGTATCTTGATCTCAAAAATACATTTGAAACCATAGTTTTTCATGAAATTTTCATGAAATAAGTTTAAATAAACTTGAAAAAACAATTAACGGTACGTTAAATGTAATTTTTATATATTTATTAGAATTCTGTGGGCTTTAATTTGATATTAAACTCGACCTAATTTAAAAAAATTGTAGATATTTACTTGAGAATCAGTTAAATATATTTTTTTAATTTTTACTAGAATTTCTTGTCTGAGACCTTTAATTTGACACCAAACTCAATATATTTCGAATAATTTTTGAAAAAGTAATAGACGAACGATTAAATATTATTTTTGACACTCAGCTGTGTGTCATAAGGACTCTAATTTTATATTATGATTGTCATAATTTTTGTTTATTACATCTTTTAAAATAACAGAACAATTTTCAAAATTATCAACATAACTGATAATAATTTCGAAAAATATTTTAAGTAATAGTTATTTCAGATTAGGGTCCATATTAGTTATTACATCTTTTGTCATAAACAGTGCCGTTTACAGAATAAACATAAAATACTCATCAATAAAGTTGTGGTACCACTAATTATATATAGCCCATTAAAAAAAGCTTAAAAATACAAATATAAAATTTCAATCCAATATTTGATCGCGTTTTTCAGTTTGTTATTGTGCTTCTAGATCGACAGATAGACTGTCTTTTTTATGACTGTTTTTTTGGATTTAGTAAGGTTTAAAACGTGAAAATTCTTTAAATTCTAGAAATTAAAAAAAAAAACACCATACAATACTTTTTCTATTATGTAGTCGACAAAGTAAAAGTCCTTATAATATTTATAAGGAATCAGCAAAATAATTAAATTTTATTTCGTCAACTGAATCTTACTTTTGTATTCACAAATTCTAAAAGGTAAACTTTTGCTAAATCTCTAGAGAGTTTCCTTTGACGTTAAGCAGTTAAAATCAAATAAAACACTTTATTATGACACGCCAGTGAAATTGTTTAACGTCTTTAAATGTAAACTAAAAGTTTTAGGCGGACAAGTGTATGCCGCTAATTTCAGCGCTTTCAAGCATCAATTTATACCGAGAATATTGACTGTTGCTTTCACACCGCGAGCTTAATTTCAAGCTTTTACCGGCTAAAGTCACTGATATTGGAGAGCTTTATGCATACTGAAAATTTGTGAGGCATAACAAAAGTTTTTATGAAGTAATTTTGTGTATATTTTATACGAGGATGGTGTTCAAGTTTACTTAATTAGGTAAAGTCCTTTTTTTCTCATTTGTTTGTAAAATGTTATTTTTCCAGTATTTAAATTTTTCAATATGGTTTTCGCCATTGATATGCGGAAAGCAGTCTTGAAAATTATACCACAAATGGCACCTGTGGCTCCCCCTCCACTAACATCTTTGAGGGCCGTAATTAGACGGCTGGTAACCGCACTTCACGCGAAGAAATATATCACTTACCGAGGTCTGCTTCGGCAGAGTACCACACCCATTAATGGATAAAAGGCGTGATGATATATTTATTTATTTTATAAGGACGGTAAACAAAGGTTTAAAAGTATGAAATTTAATTCAAATTTTCCAGTTGTTCCTCCATAGAAGGGATTATTTATCTTTTAATGAAAGGCAGTTTTTTCTGAAATGGCAATTCAAATAATTTTTCTACCCTGAATAAAAGAAAAAGCATGTTGAATAAAATTGGAATACATCGACAAAATAACGATTTTGAAATTAAGTTCATATAACTATTTGAGTAAAAGATTTCTCTAACATTGGAAATAAATCCGTGTCACTATAGACGTTCTCACTGAAGCGAATAATCAGGTATTTTACAAGCTAGAAGTCAGTTAGACGATGGCGGTGCCAGTCCTTCTGTAGCCTGGCAATTTACTGTTCTTTTGTAATTAGTAACTTGTTCGTACGTTGTTCCATTTGTAGAGGGAACCACTTGCGCTGTATTGAGAGAGGAGAAACTCTATCCGCCGGCCAAATATCTAATACACTACGCGTTAGACTAGTCTCTAAAGCCTGGGAACTAACTGTTTTACGTCACTTTGATAAACATCCCCGAAATATTAATGACACAGTCAAACTCTATTTTAGTTTGCAGCCTTTGTTTTAATTAAAATTACATGGCTGTACAGCACGGTAAAAAGCACCAAATTTTTATTTATTTGCCATCTTCCTTATTGGAAAATAATTAATTAATTAATTTAGATAATATAGTTTTATTTATTATATCATCACTTTCATTTATTTTTGACACTTTAAATACCATTTTCCCAAAATTATATTGTTTAAACTTTGATAATACATTTAACAAAAAGCTTTTTCACGTGAACTTTGTTCTAGGTGAAGGAGTGTATTATACCATACTGATGAGCTCTCTAATAAGAGCGAAACGCGTCTATGGATACTAACTGTGCTGGCCAGCCTCTGACGATGCCCTCATAAGGTGACTTGGAAGCTGAATTTTATGAGACTTAGCCAAGTGTTTATTTAATATTCACCAATTTAAATTTACCCCTGTGGCTCCCTCTCCACTAATATCTTTGAGGCCGTGATTTGACGGCTGCTAACCGCATTTTACGCGACAAAATATATCACTTATCGAGATCTGCTTAGGCAGAGTATCACACCCAGTAATGGGTAAAAGGCGTGATGATATATTTATTTATTTATTTATATTAAACCTAGTTTCACCAAGTGTATGGATGACAATTAATTTTGTCTTTGTTGTTAATATATTTACCTTTAAGGTTTTATTTAGTCTATTAAATTTAATATTTATAATTTTTGTAGATTTAATTGTAGTATAATTTTTCTGTTTAAAGCAATATATATGATAGAGCAGCGATTCCCAACCGGTGGGTCGCGACCCACAAGGGGGTCGCCTTAGCTTTTTTGGGGGGTCGCCTTGGCGGTTTTGAGGGGAAAAAATATAATCACTAAGTCCTAAAATATATTTTGTCAAACCTTTTATTTTTTGTTTTATTGATCAAATATGGGAAAGGGGGGTCGCGAACATTTTTAAAAAACTAAAAAGGGTCACGATTAAAAAAAGGTTGGGAACGACTGTGATAGAGAGTAGTGTTGTTGAATTCAGTTCACATAACAATGAATATTCATATGTTAAAATTACTTTTAGATTGTTGAAATCAGTATGTCTTATTGTTGTGATCGTTCATTGTTCCAATCTCTCTTTGTTACAATCTTTCATTGTTGTAATCTTTTATCTTTTTGAACAACTAGAGCGCAATACTATTGACAATGAGCTGAATTCAGCAAGCGTCTTTAGCTTAGAATGTCGTCTCGAGGAATATTACATCTTTTTTTTATGATTTATAGTTGCTTATATTTTCTTTATACTCAGTTTGTCATTCAACTGTTATGTTTTTATTATGATTATTTTACTGTAAAAAATATTATAATTTCTATTGATGTTAGTTAATATTTAGTAATCAATCGATTGATAAATAAGCATTAATATTATTATTAGTAGAGAAGTTTCTTTATAGAAAGGTGTTGACTTCGGCTCAATGTGGCTAGACATGCTTCAATGTGTAATGCAATTTTTGTACAAAATTATTGACATAATAAAAATTGTTTAAAAATCTCTAATTTTGACTATTTATTAAATATCTATTTAATTATGATTTATCTTTTTTCTGTTAGATAATTTTTATTGCGATCAGTTAAAATATTATTATTACATAGGTAAATACTACAATTAATGTAGGACTCGATTCAAAAAGTGATACAAATTAAATTGACTAACATTTTAAAACTCTTGGTAGTGGTGACATACATACATACATACATAACATCACGCTATATCCCATTAAATGGGGTAGCACGAACCCGTCAACATTCTCATCCTGACACACGATACTCGATTCGACCACATAAACACTTCCTCCATACAAACTCTTCCTTTTCTCACAACCAAAATCCATCAACACACAACAAACATTCATCCATCGCTAGTGTACACTGCGCATGTTTCTGAAGATGGTCTCCACACAATTGCAGTTAAACACTCGAAACATCTAACCAATTAATCTAAAATCAAGAATCATACACTTGTCTTCATTCATCATATTTATCCAGCAATTAATTTTCTCCAAACATTCCTATCCTGACACACCACTTTTGCTTCAACCACATTCATAATTCTTTTCATACAAGCTCGTTTATTCTTCACGCTCAGAATCTTTCGCTCACGCAACAACCCTTCAATCATATACATCCACTTGTTCCTAGGCCGTCCACGCAAACTTTCACGTATAAATGAAAATGGTTTAGCAAAATTAAAGTCAAAGTCCCTAGCATCCAATTTAAGTTCTCAAAGGGTTGGTTTAAGCTGATATTAAAAAAATGTAAAAGCCCAAATGAGGATAATGCGTATTATTAATGACTGGCTATAATTATTAGACTTTTTTTGTAACTTTTTATATGAACCTACGTCACTGTGGAATTACATTTTTTTAGAAATGGAATTCGAAAGGATAGAAACTTTTTTTATCTGGTAACTTTTTAGATTTAAACTTCACCAAAGAAAACGTGATAAATTTGGTGTATTCAAGTTGGGAAAATAAATTTTAAAGATCGTCGCATTTTGAATTCAGATCGCTGATTTTAAATGTTTTTACGACTTCGACAGATTAAATATACACGACCAAAACAAATCAAAACGTTGTTATTTATTTCTAAAAACATCATATTTTAGAAAGCAATAAAATTCTATTTTAAAATGTTTCTGAATGGAGAAATTTCTCCAGCAATGCAAGAGCTATTTCAATGTTGTTTATTTGTGTTATATCACGATTTGGATAAGAAAAGAACTCCGCAATATATTTATTTTCCCTTATCACGTTTAAAGTCGTAAATAAATCCCAACTGTAGAAAAATTCCTGAGCTCCTGATACAGAAGTGTTGGTGCGATCCTCTCAATTATTTTTCTCAGATAAATTAGTTTTATTGATCGGATGAAAACGAGCGAGAGAGTGAGAAAGCATCTGTTCCGGTATCGGTTAGATATGTCCGCGTGACGCGGCGAAGAGCATTCCAGGGTCGTGCGAAGGGGTGGAAAAGGGTGAAAGTGGACGGATAAACGGACGTACTCTCTGGAAGCTGGAACCGCAGGGAGCGACTGCGGTACGTGCAATTATTTCGCAATTTCGAGTTACATCAAAGACTGGCCACCATTTTGCCTTCATTCGAATTGTGGCCACTATAGTGAAGTCGGCCGACAGAGTTATACCTTTCATTTGCTAGTTGCGTGCACTTTACCTAAAACTACAATGTTAGATTTCGTGTTTATCCACTAGGTTTCAATGCAGTTCACTGTATTTGATTATTCACTAGCTCTAAAACAGAAAATTAATTCTAACAATGAGAAGACCTACCGTTTGATGTGGACTAAAATCAAATGGATACATTGATGGTTGAGGAGCACCCAGGCCTGGTTTTAGGTTTTGCAGGGTCTGTGGCAGGGCTAAATCGCGCGGCCTTCTCTCCAGGTGAAAATAATTTCTACGAATTTCTATTACATCAAATTTATGAGTGTTTATCGACACTGTATAACAGACAAGGTATTTTTCTGATATTTGATTCATGTTGGAAGGATGGCGCTACCTTAAAATTATTTCAAATATCAGAAAATTCAGTATAGTTTGTTGGTAAATAATCGTAATTTCGTATAATAAAAATATGTAGAAATTATTTTTATCAAAATAGGTTATACTCGTAAGCTTTTTTAAATACTGGATTAGTATAGATATAGTATAGTTTTAAATAACAGGTTATGTTGTAAATCTTTAATTTCTAACAAAGAACTTTCTAAAATTAAAATAATACAATTTTTTTCAAGGAAAACTGTTAGCAGCTTCATGTAATGTGCCACTTCCGGTTAGTCTATTTTAACCAAAATCTATTATGTTATTTCCATTGATATAGTAGTCTTATATACCAAATTTGGAAAGTTTTAAATTATATTTGAATATAGTTTTTCATGAAAATCTATTATAGGTTTCAAGTAAAGTACCACTTCCGGTAGTTGTATAATGACCAAAAAGGGAGGTGCACAACTAGATGTTATAACAGTCCTAAATATAAAGTTTCAATTTTCTACGGCTTACCGTTTTTGAGTTATGCGAGATACATACGTACGTACAGACGGCATGACGAAATTAGTCAAAATGGATTCAGGGAGGGCCAAAACACCTATTTCCGTTGAAATCTGAGAACCGAAAATTTTCGCGATTACAATACTTCCTTTACTTCGTACAAGGAAGTAAAAATTTACAGTAATAATTTTACCTGAACTGAGCAATGACTAATAATTTTGTTTGACATTTTCACAAGACAACTTCACAAAAAATTTCCAAAAGCAGATGCACAAAGTTGAACTTTGAACCACTATTGCATCTAAAACAGTTGCATAAAATTAACTTTGTAAACGCGATATAGAATAATTTATTAAAGTACGTGAAAGACAGAGACTACTATAACAGTCCTACTAACATAGTTGCTAAAAGACTTAAATATCATTAAAAAAAATCATTTACATAAATAGTTATTTACATAAAAAGTCAGGAAAGTGTTTAATTACAGGATGAGTAGATAGTTTTATGCCGAGCGAGAGCGGGGCTTGAAACAGCTTACGAATCCTGTACGACGCTTTACTGACATGTTACGTATAACATTTTTACCTGAAACTTATAAACAAATATTAAATATTTTAAATTAAAAGAAATATTTGACTTACATATTCAGTCAGTATTTTATGTTTCTAAGTAACTAGATACTCACGTTTCTTTCATTACCTGCCTAGGCAAGCAATATGTTATTTTCCTTCCTAGGCATGCAAAGTAAAGCTTTCCTGAGTCGTAAAGATCAGGCAAATGTTTATTTTCCTGTCAGTTTCAGGTAAAAGTAATTTAAAATCATTATGTGACAGTTCTTTGTTTTCAAATATTAATGACAGTTTGATACGGTGATCAAGCTCATCAGGAAGAAATTTGTCATGTCTCGTATTTAATGATGTATCTTTGATGATACAAAATAATAACAAATCAACAATATTTGTCTCTTTGAATTATTAAAATGTCATGTTTTATGTTTTATCATAATTATATTAATGGTAATTAAAATCCATTTTCGGTAAAAGTAACTAAAATTACATTTAAAAAATACGATTATACTAAATATTTCAAATGTAAACAATTTTTTTTAACATATTTGTTTAAGATAATTTTTTTTTTAATATAATAACAACATTATTGATTGACTGTGCAATTATTTACATGTTTTTGATAAATTTATTATTAGAGGTAGTTAATAATATTACAACAAAAATTTATAGCAATAAATAATATAGTTTAATCATGGAGTAATCAAAGTTCATTGACAGGAATGAATATCGTAGTATTATTTGCAAAACAGATCCTTTTATCTTGATGCTAATAATTATGCTATAATGTGAAAATCATTGTTACTTCCAAAATGTAAATAAGTTAATTCCAAGATTTTTTTCTGTGTTTTAGCTTTTCTCCAATTTCCTCTTAATCCTTTTATCGCATCAAGGAGAGCAGTTCATTTTTTTGGTAGCTTTCGCCGTTCGTCATTCTTTCCAGCAGTTCGCATCAATTTATCTTTTGTTTTGTTTAGCTATTGTTTTTTTCACGTCACTATTCTTCCTTTGTTTTCGTTGTATTTCCTGCAGGAATTGGCTCAGAATGTAGGAGTGGCAAGTGCCCGCTTTGTGCTTTTCTCCTTTGGCGAGATTCACCCTAGTTGTTAAAGACGAGAAATTCCTTTAAGCTGTATTGTGTTTAACACTTTGTTAATGTCAAAAGGAATTATTAATTTTGAGTCTGTGAGTTTGCTGATCTATAGTTTATGATGTAATGTAACTTTACATTAAAATTATATTAAATTATTCATGACATTAAGTAAATAGAAGACTTCAAAAACCAATATGTTTAAAAAAAATATATTTGCGAACGTGTCAAGCCAAAAAATTAGCTCATTATCAACAGCTATAAAGAAAAACATAAAATATAAAATAGATATTTGTGAAATGTCTGTTTTATATTTTACGTTTTTTGGGGCGAAACCTATCGCGACTGAATAACGCGGTACGCACTATTTGTGTAAACATGAACATTGTTTTCCTATTAAAATTGCAATAAATAGTATGATCCTATTTAACAATTTATAATTATTTGGAAGAAAAATTACCACTATTCTTTTGTCTAATGACAGTTTGTTTTTGTTATATTCTAATTATAATACACAATTTAAGTAAACATTAAAAGACGAAACAAAAGAATTATGGACAAAAATGAAAAAAACTTGCAATAAACAAAGTTGTATGCAAGCTTAAGCTATTGAGTAATATTTTGGTTTGTTTCAAAAATCATAAAATTTTAATTAATTTTAAAAGAAAAATAAAAAAGTGTTTGTCGGTATTTGGATGACTTATAGTGTGAACAACACTACAACAAACGAAATATGTTGTTATTTTTTTTGAAAAATATTGAAAATGACAGAAAAAAATGGATCAACGTAAAATATAAAACAGATATTTATAAAATATCTGTTTTATATTTTACCGGTTTCAGGATATTAAACCTATGTTTACATGTACAAAAGTAGACTGGTAAGTAAATAATAACTATCCTGTACGGTATATTTATTACCATACTGACTTGTTAAAACAGTCAAGAAAGTGAAAATAAAACATAATGATAATATAACACTATTATTACAAACGGAACTCAAATCAACAATAATACAAAGATTACTTGTCCTGCTTATCATAATATATATTAATTGTAAAGTCTTTAAAAAAATTAGAGATGACCACGTTATGATGTTTAAATAAAAACATATTTATAAATACGTTACAAAACAATTGTAACCATGGCGTTAAATAAAAACATACAGACCACATACTTACTTGATAACTTTCTAAAATGATGACAATGACGTTATTCATAAAAGATTTTCAAAAACTAATATTTATTAATGACGTTAACGTGTTTATATTCTGAAACCGATAAACTATTGAACAAACTACAGATGATATACGTCAAAACAAGTCTTAGATATCTTAAAACCCTCTCGCTCTACGAGCTCGAATTTCAAACTGACATCTGCGGTTGTAATGATACTCATAACATTCCTAGGTATGTTAATAGCTATTACATTTTTTATAAAATAATAAATAAATATATCATCACGCCATTTACCCATTACTGGGTGTGACACTCTGCCTAAGCAGATCTCGGTTAAGAAATATATCACATTTTTTATGTTGCTGATAATAAGCTATTTTTCTTAGCTTGAACCGTTCGCAAATATTTAAAAAAAACCATTGGATTCTAAAGCCTTCTATTTATTTAATATTATTATTAATTGGACCTTTTTTAAATATATTCATAAATTAATCATGCTATTCCATTTCAGATTACAATTTACTAATAACATAATGAACTTAAAGGAAAGTATTCCGTAATTTCGAATGATATCACTTAAACTTATTGTAATGTATGAATATCTGAAAACATTAATAAAAAAGTGAACTTGTAGTTGTTATGAGTTACGGAATCCCACTGCTAGTATCAACCAATTAAGTATCCATTTATCAATGCTGCAGTAAACTGACAGCTAACCCATCGATCAGATGTGAAAAATATCATACCGATATCATAACCTAAATTGCAAATTAACTGTCAAATGACTGGTAATATTCAAACAATATTTGTTCAAATATTTGAGTGATCCAAGTATCGATGAACGTGTTCTAAATGATGTAACACACAGGTTAACTGATGTGATAATTAAGTCAGTGAATTTGTTTGTGTTACAAAATATACATTGATTAAATTAAAAAATAAATAAATAAATATATCTTCTTTGAGTCCCATAATTCCGTGTCGGAACATAGGGGCCGGGCACACCGAGCCGCAGTTTTAACACTGCCGTACTGCCGGTTTCTTTAGTCAGATTATTTAAGGCGTATAAATGACTAGCTTATAGCGCCCGAGTGTGAAAAATACATGAAACTATATTTTTATATTTTACGACAAATCACACATTGTCGGCAGGCGGATTCGAACTGACGAACTTTTGTTCGGCTGGCGTCACAGTATGCTAAGAGATGTGCCTTAACACGCTCGGCCACCGCGCCTAGAAAATAAATATATCATCACGCCTTTTACCCATTACTGAGTGTGGCACTCTGTCTCAGCAGATCTCGGTAAGTGATATATTTTTCGCGTGAAGTGCGGTTACCAGCCGTCAAATCACACCCCCCAAAGATATTAGAGGAGGGAGAGCCACAGGGGTAGATTTAAATTGGTGAAAATTGTTTGTCGCCTGTGGGGCTCGAACCAGGGTTTTTTAAGATCCACAGGCCGGATCGATACCACTGAGCCACCTAACCCATAAAAAACATATAAAATAACATATTTCGTTTGTTATAGCGTTCTTAAGTCTTTCGAAATGTTATCAATCATTAATATATTAGAAATAACTATCAAATCAGTGATACTAATAGTGTTTGCTTAAGGTAAATTATCATTAATTCTGCATACTTTGAAAAGAATCTTTTTGTTATATGATCAGTACGTCATATAACATAAACCTTGATTTATTTTTCGAAGTTTAAAAAGTCTTGTATAAAAAGTATCACGTAGTCAAAATAAAATATTTTCTTAGTATTCCTCACGTAACAGTAACTTTGTTATTATTACTGTTATTTTCTGTCTATATCGTCAAATATAGATAAACTTCCAAAGCTCAGTACCCCACATTCCAAATTCCGCACTGGTTTCAAATAAATAACCCAGGTACATGTCAAACTTTTTGCGTAGCCACAGAATCACAGATCGTGCTCTCCTTGCAGAATATGACTCTCATCAAATTGAATTTCCTCCATGGTTACGTTAGCTGTGCCGTCTGCCATCGTAGTAGTTCGATGCTCTCTGTTTCGCTTTGTTGGAAGGCGCAGTTGATCTTTTGATCTATCGCGGATTACTCCGGGACTCCGGGAGGTTTGGAAGACTCCGGACTATTCCCTGCACGCGAGCGAAGACGATAAACGCCCCACCTGAGCCCGAGGCCTCCCTTGTCTGATAGATCCACTCAAATCCGCTTTCACCAATTCCGCGATATTTGTTTATGTAATTCAATTTATCACTCGGACGTGACCTGATTTTTAAGATCAGAAAGGAACATTGTGTTTATTATAGTAATGAACTAATAAATAAATAATAAGATGTTCGAAATAATGAGGAACACATTTTTTTCTCCCCAATTATTTCCTTCTTTGTTATATTTTATGTATATATTTTTTTACTATATTTCTCATTATATTTGTATTATAAAGAACTGTTTTTATTTTTTTCGATACATACGAGAAAACACATATTTCGAAGATTCATTTCATATTTCAATAAAAGATCAGTAGAAAAAGAGACTCACGGTGACAAGTATTTTAATTATTGAATTTTGTTGTAGAACCCACAATCGTGTGTAGTGTGAATTGTTATTGACGAAAACGTCAAAATAAGAGATAAATGAAACAGTTTTGAATCATAATGGGCTTATTTTGTTTTGTTTCTATGACAACTATTGTCAGTTCAGAAAATTCATCTGAACGTGACTATTATTTTGATCTGTTGGTTTTAGTTGTATTTCTATTTTATATAGAGTGTTTCAAAATTCAGTACGGTAGTGTGAATAGCATTACGGAATCCGAAACGGGAGATTCCGATTTCAAATCGCTAAAAATCATACTGCGGCTCGGTAAATACGGACCCTGTACTGTAATTGGGATTAAGTTCCTGTTGTACAATGTAACGTAAATAAATAAATAAAATTATTATACAAAAAACAAGGATATATGCATCTTATTTTATTTCACATTTAAACATTATTTGTTGTACATTCTTATGATGTGAAGTATATAAACAACTTCATTATAACCGAGGCAATATATGCGAGCATTATGATTTATTTTGTTAATACATACTCGTAACTAATAAGGTTTTATTCATTAATCGAATTAAGTTTTAATTTCGTTTTATGTGTAAGTATACATAAAAACGTATATAAATAACTATTTTGTTGTTAGTTTCAAATAATAGAGACAAATATTACAAAGAAATTTAAGAGAATCGAATAATTGTACTCGATTTTACTTACTGAAAACCTAACTCCTGAAATATCAAATAATATTATTGATATTTATATGGTTAATATTAGTAGTGTGTTATTATTACTATTACATAAGAATAGTGTTTATACTGTTTCAGTATGTCATCCGCTACTACCAACCGTCTAAAACAAAATGTTGTGTATCGTAATGAACGCTCTGGGTGTCGCGTTGACTTCCTTATGAACGCAAAATAGAAAACATATATTAAACATTGAAATAATTGATCCACAACTTCAATGAAAATAATTTAATTATTTGTCCCGCGTGATGGCTGCGCGAGTTGGTGCTTGACTCATGACCGTAAGGTCGTGGGTTCGGCTCCCGCCCGTGACGGCCATTTACAAAGGATACGTATCGGCATATGACCGTTGGTCTGATATTAAAACAAAAAAAAATTAATTATAATTTTGCCTTATTATAGAAAAGTATATACCCTTTATTTTTTGCAATGATTTTGAAATAGCCTGTATACTAATTTTCAAAGTTATTTTTGTTGTATTAGTTTCCATTAGTTATGCGAGTATATCTTTGTCGTTTGAGTATTTTGTTTTTCGTCACCTTTTAAATCTCGACAACCAAGAATTTATGAATATTACTATTAATAGAGCCACAAGATCGACTTTTATTTAAATGCAAAACTAAAATTCAACTCAAGTCCTCAAGAACCACAAGCTATTATTGAAACCACTTAACTATATTTAATCTCGAGTGTAATTTATTTGAAATTAAACTTTCATGAGATAAAGTGCACAATTTCAGAGCAATTGGCTCTTTTACTTTTTAATCCTACTTTTATTTCTTAATAGCACTAAAAAAATCTACTGTAAGTAAATGAACATTTTATCCAATATTATCCAGTATATAGAAATATCCTCATACCTTCCAAATTATGTAGTATTTGAAAGGCATGGCCATTGAAAAGGCTCTCTACAAAATTCGTTTTTTCTTAATGCTTATAAATGACGTGGCTGTGGTATGACGGTGTATCCACGGCTTGTGCGATGTGCGATGTTCGCATATAAACGCCCTGCGCGCTTGGCGGAGGCAACAGCAACGCAACGAACGCGCCACTCAAATTGCGTTCGGATCTCACGCAGGCATTTCAAAATAGCGATGGCGTTATGTGTGTATGTGTGCGAGTGTGTTTCTATGTGTAGAATGCACACAGTCCCGAAATGGAGATCCAGTTTGGTTTACTTCAGGGTTGGATTCAGGAGGAATTGTCAACGTTCTACTCGTTGACAAAATTAAAATCGGTTTTAAATAAAGTGACTAATAGAGAAATATGGAGCTGGACGCAACGTTTTTACTAAATTTAACTTAGAAAATATACTAATTTTCACTATAATTTACTTGTTTCATTTGTTTATTTTTTAAATATATTACTTGGTGTGGCACTTTACCGTAACAGATTTCGGTAGGTGATATATTTTATGCGTAAAGTGCGGTTACCAGCCGTCAAACCACGGTCTGTTATGTTGTTAATGATGGGGGGACCATAAAGCTAATTTTATTGTAAAATAATGTTTATCGGCTATAAGAATCGAATAAATTTTACTATAAAATATTAATAGTTATTTACGAATTAATTGCGGGATGACGATGTACCCGCATGATCGCATTTTTGAAACACGAGCGACTGTAAGGAGCGAGTGTCTTTAATAGCGCGAATGAGTGGAAGACGTCTTCACGCACGTAGTTTTATAATATTTTTTGTGTGAGTACTGGTATTTAAAGATTTAAACAAAATACGTCTTTAATTTCAACTTGTGTGAGTACACCAGAATCTGCAAATTATACACACCTTTATCAATTGCAAACCAAGCTGCTCCAGGAACTTCGATTTCTAATTGTCAAAATTTCACTATAAATGTTTATAATAACACTTGTAACAATTGTGGCTCTTCCCAATCTAAAAATATTGGTTTTTAGTTCAAATATCAAACCTAAACTAGAAGAGATTAATTAATTTAAGCATTTTATGTTGTTATAATCTTACTTTTACATTAAACTAAGTTGTTATATTCTACAATATGTGTTTTTTCTTATTTATATAGTATTACTCGGGATTTTTGTTTGATTACAATCTGCAAGAAGTTGTATCAATGACGTCTTTAGTTCAGAGGTTGTCAAATAGATAACATAACTGTATACTGTGTCAATCCGCGATCTACCCTTCTGCATATTCTGTCTTTTCCAGGGAAGATCACTCAGGTTGAACCGAAACAATTTTAAACCGGTTTAATAATTACAGTTCAGATAAGAATCATGCTATAATAATATAGGAAAAGGTATATGTTCCGGTTTAGGTTAAATATGCCAATTCCATCTGATTTTGGTTCGATTTAAGTCCCTGAGTAGATTCAAATATATTGTCTACAATTCTTTTCACCCATCGTTTAAGAATAATAATACTAATATGTTTATACGTTCAATCTTTTGTCAATAGCTAGAGTCAGATTTCCGTAAGAATAAGATTCCAATCATTCTATTGCATGAACTAAGTCTTTACTTACATGTGTAAAATACAGATATTTTATATACTTTGTCTAGTAAGTACTGCATGATGAAAACAACTTATCAGTATACATTTGTTATTTCTTCATTAGGACAGCATCGACTTAGTTCATGCAATGTGATGAAGTGATTATTGAAATATTTTTTACCGAAATTAGACTATAGCAAATTCCATCATCACTCTATAATAGATATGGTGGTTTTTCAAATTGAAAACTAAGTCAAAGAACATAATCGGTACAGTAAATATGTCATACCTTGAAAAGTTGGTTCAGTTGCACCATCAGAGACATAGAAAATTGTGTCTAAAGTCTATATTTGTGATGTCATGGTAATAGAACAATAAAGTACCTTCAAAAATACCAATCATAAGCAACTATAGATTCGGTATTTCGACATTGACAGCATCCATATTAATAGACTACCAAAAGTCTGCTATCAATTGGTGAATAATGAAACTTGCTACACAAGAATCGAAATGAAGATTCAAATATTATGAGTTATTAGTACTTGTATATACATGCACAGGGTCGGATTTAGTCATGGTTTTTATGACGTGCGGCCCAGGGCTCCGTTCATTCAAAAAGCTCTCTTGGCGGTCAACAAAATAAAAACAATTTAAATAAAAAAAAAAAAAATAAATAAATAAATCATCACGCCTTTTACCCATTACTGGGTGTGGCACTCTGCCTAAGCAGATCTCGGTAAGTGATATATTTTTTCGCGTGAAGTGCGGTTACCAGTCGTCAAATCACGGCCCTCAAAGATATTAGTGGAGAGGAAGCCACAGGGGTAGATTTAAATTGGTGAAAATTGTTGGTCGGCTGTGGGGATCGAACCAGGGTTCTCAAGATCCACAGGCCGACTCGATACCACTGAGCCACCTTCCCCATAAAAAAATGCAGACAAAAATAATTATACAAAATTAATATATTTTTTCTGATTAAAAAAAGGGTAAAAGACAGTTTTTCGACAAAATGACGAATGCTTCGGATAAATTAACTCAAACTTAGGTTAGTTCGGTAGGTTTTGATCCAGGGCCGCTAAAGATAACAGTCCGTCTCTGCACATGCAAGTGAAAAGGAATTATAATCATACTAAAACATTAATAATGGTTTATTTAATTTGGAAGTATGCTACTATTATAACTATTTATCAAATACCGATTATACAAAAGCTAAAAAATAAAATATGTTTGTTTGCTGTAGATTCCATCAAATTTCGCATTGACGAATAAACATCAAAAAAATGCATAAATAACAAACTGCATACGCGAAAGTTTGTTTTAGTGTTTCAATTATTACTGCGTTGTTGGCAACATTTTCCGGTTGATTAGGCGAATCCGGTTCTGTGTCCCGGAGCCGGATATGCTTTTTGTGTTTATGGCGATTGAGAGATTCGCTGAATTGACGTACATTTCCGGGCTCCAGTCGAACGCTTCAACTTTGAATCACAAATTGCTTGATAAATAAATAGAAATGGGTCCATTTTTGGTTTCAACAGCAACGTCGTGGTAAACTGTAAAACTGTTCGCTAAAGTTACTGGAAATGAAACCGAAATGCATTTACACAACAAACGTCCGTCTGTTTATTTTCAATTATTCACTGCGTCAAAAATTCCTGACGTGCGAAACGAACCTATCTGAATTATTCATTTCACGCACCGCAGACTCAAATATTCCAGTTTTTCTTTTTTAATATCGTCACTTTTCATTATGAGTTTAAAATGCGCAAGTATGTAAGAAGAAACGATTTTTTTTATCATTATTTATTTTCCTTTTAGTTAGTTTTGCTTTAAAATAGTGTCTGACTAAACTAAAGAATATCAGATTGCAACAAGGGATTGAGATCATTAATTTATAAAAGTGTTACAAGAACTTAGTTCTTGTAACAAGAGAAGAAACAATTAAAATTCGTTCAACACTAAATTAAAACTTAAGAAATACCATTCTTCAAAGTTTACTACAAAATAAATATATACACCACATGACTTCCTTGTACACGTATTAAACTATAGATATTTTTTTTAATTGCACATATTTGACATTAAATCTTTTATTTTTTGTTCTAATCCATAGCAAACTTAATTTTTTTTTAAATAAAAAAATATATAATATTTAAATTTAGATATCTCGTTTATGCAAAAAGCTAATTTAAAAATTCTTAATGTGCTAGACGCAGAATTTAATTCTCTAAAACTTTTATTTGCAGCATTCCTTTCTAAAATTAAAATAATACCATTTTTTTCAAGGAAAACTGTTAGCAGCTTCATGTAATGTGCCACTTCCGGTTAGTCTATTTTAACCAAAATCTATTATGTTATTTCCATTGATATAGTAGTCTTATATACCAAATTTGGAAAGTTTTAAATTATATTTGAATATAGTTTTTCATGAAAATCTATTATAGGCTTCAAGTAAAGTACCACTTCCGGTAGTTGTATAATGACCAAAACGGGAGGTGCACAACTAGATGTTATAACAGTCCTAAATATAAAGTTTCAATTTTCTACGGCTTACCGTTTTTGAGTTATGCGAGATACGTACGTACGTACCTACGTACGTACAGACGGCATGACGAAATTAGTCAAAATGGATTCAGGGAGGGCCAAAACACCTATTTCCGTTGAAATCTGAGAACCGAAAATTTTCGCGATTACAATACTTCCTTTACTTCGTACAAGGAAGTAAAAATCGAAACCTAAAATATAACCATATCCGCTACGGTTACTATGGTTACTAACTGTGCTGGCCAGCCTCTGGCGATGCCCTCATAAGGTGACTTGGAGGCTGAATTTTGTGCAACTAAGCCAAGTGTTTATTTTATACTTTTTATAACTATATCCGATTGATTTAGATTACACTAAGCTGGATATATGCAGTCAATGGCATTATTAAACCAAATTAAAAATATGCAACCAATTGTTTCAATAAATGCGAATAAATTAGAAAAATTAAATAAACTATCATTTTAGTAATAATACATTAATAATCGCATATCTTATTTCCAAGTATTTTAATTTACATTTCATCGCGTGCAAAAAAAGTTGTATGTCCTAACATGTTTAATATGCAAAATAAAACTTCAGGTAGGTTGTGAACAAAAAAATTATTGTTTGTTTTATTGATACTCATGGTTACCATATTAAAAAAATGTTGATGTTAAGTTTGTGATCTTAATTTTAATTTTAGATGTAAGAACGTTATCCATTTCAATAAAAAAGTATCCATTTCTATTTTAGAAAATATACTGGTACGGTACAATGCCATACCCAGTAATGGGTAAAAAGACTGATGATTATTTATGTAACACTGTACATTAGGAACTACAGTCCAATTATATTACAGGGTCCGGATTCATCTAGCCGCAGTGTGGTAGTTTCTTTTTTCTGTAGTTATATACACCACCGTACTGGAGGACATAATGAAACTTCCATTTAATTTACTTAATTTGTTTAATAATGTGTTCATTTTAGTATGTGAGTATATAAAAATAATTGTTGAATCTTGGTTTAATTTTAAGTAAAGCTTTGTTACGAATAAACAATACATTTAAACTGAACTAATGCAACTGGAAAACCTCAGTTGCGCCTCGTGTCTTAAACATAATCTGCGCCCTTAAAATATAACTGCTGTTGATGCATAAATAACTATTATTTCTACCATAACATTTTCAAGAAATGTTGTTTACAATTGCAGAGCCAGAAGTCCTGGTAACGGGATGTTTACTGATATGTTTTATTATTAATGTAAATATAAAATACTGTAGGATATGTCTCTCTTGAAAATATAGTGATCCGATTTGAAAACTACCCGTCAGAGAAAAAATGACAAGTCCTATTTTGTGTCACTTCGGTGGAAAACATGTCAGATATTTCGATCAGTCGTGAATTTACGTGATGTCGGATGGAACCTTGATTATGTCAGTAACATACACAAGCGTCACTTCGGATTATACGTTCTCATAAAATCCAACATCCATTCTGAATTCTTTAGCACTGGGTGGATACTCCCGTTGCTTCATCTAGTTTATGTTGCGATCAAACTCATCCAATATACTTATAGATTCTGCTTTTCCGGTTTTGATCATGTTTTTATAATATTCCAAGAAACATTGAATGATGCAGCAGTAAAGAATTTACGATTTTATTTTATGGAATTCAATTAGAATTTTAAAATTATTGTTTGGAAAACATTTTTAATATTGTGGAAAAATTTTACTGGCGATAAATTATGATCATAAATAAAAAATTATTATTGGTTCGTAAAAAATGGCAAAGTTATCTTTCTAACCTCAAATGGAGTTAATGATGTGTATAACCCGGAAAATAAATAAAAAATATGTTTAATTTTCTGAAAATTTCATAATGCATAATGTAATGCATACACACTTTGTGGTTTTCTTCGTTGGGAATGAAATATTGAGCGCTGTTTTTAATGAGCGTAAATGCGTAAAAAATGTTATTAATTTAAAATTTATAATACATAATAAATAAGATTTCCTTAGCGGCTCTTCTGATTAAATGGATTTTTTGTACAAATAAGATAAATGATCTTCCTTCTAAAATTGCTTGATAATAAATGATTATTCGAGACTCTGCAGAATTAGCGTAATTATAAATCGTTTTACTTAAAATTGCTTTTAAAAAATCTAATTATTTTTAACTCAATTTAATGGCTATCGAATTTTTTAATTACTGCCATGTTGAACTTTCGTATCAGAGATTCATATTACGAATTAACAATTTAATAAATTAGGTTTCTTGAGGAATCTCTTGTACGAGTAAGATGATATCAATTGATTTATATAAATTAAATATCAATACAGTTAGTATAATTAACCAATCATAATAATTTAAAAATTTTATATTGTTCCTCACAAAGTATATACATGTTAATTTTAATATACAGATCTAAAAAATAATTATCGCATCTATCGGAAAGAGAAATATTAAAAATACTAACACAATAATTAATTGTTACTTATTTATTTTAATTATGCTACTCTGCACAACAGGACCTTCAACCCAATTACAGTACAGGGTGTGTACAAAGTAAGCCGCAATATGATAGTTCATAATTTTTTTAACTTCAGTGGTATTCGAACTCGGGATTTCTGGATTCGAATGCCGTAACGCTATCCACACAATCGTACTGCCGTCGGACATAAATAAAATAAATAAATATATCATCACGCCTTTTACCAATTACTGGGTGTGGCACACTGCCGAAGCAGATCTCGGTAAGTGATTTTTTTTTCACGTGAAGTTCGGTTACCAGCCGTCAATTCACCGCCCCCAAAGATGTTAGTGGTGAGGGAGCCATAGGAGTAGATTTTAAAGGCTATATAAAATAAATATCTATTAATATACAAATAATTGTATATCCAGTATTTAGTGTATAAGTTTTCAAGTTCCAATACTTCAGGAAAAAATTAAATGGCAGATGTTATAAGACACATAAACTGATCTCGGATCAAGAATTTTTTTTATGACTGCGTCAGCAAGTAAAACTACATTCAATTGAAAGAAGAAGGTAATACTCTTCATCCCTAATGAGGAATAGTTGTTTGGTACAACTAATAATTAAAGCATTGCTTTTTTCATTAATTTCAAGATTGATGCACGATGGCGAATGAATGATAAAAATGTTTTCATTACAATTTGTATACGTAATTTTTTACATTTTGATTATTAGATTCATTTTATGGTTATACAAATTATTTTGATACATGTCAAAATTTTCATAACATGTTTGTATATTTTATGTAATCTACAAGGATATAAATAAATATAACTGGTAAATAAAGTAAAATTAAACCAATGAGAATGTAATATTTAATAAGTAAATTAATAAATATATCACCACATCCTTTACCCATTACTGGGTGTGGCACTCTACTGTAACAGAATTTGGTAAGTGATATATTTCTTCGCGTGAAGTATAGTTACCAGCAGTTAAATCACGGTCCCCAAATATGTTATTGTAGGGAGAGACACAGAGATGTGAAGAAATATATCACTTACAGAGATGTGCTGCGGCAGAGTGCCACATCCAGTAATGGGTAAAAAGCGTGATGATATATTTTTTTCTTTATTAATTAATTAATTTCATTGCATTTAATGCAATTTATACATCTTCATACATTTACAAATTATTTGTTTTGACAAATTTGATAGTTTATTGATTATAAAAAATATTATTAAACAAAAACAACAACAAAGCACACTTTCAGATAAAACTAAGTTTTTCAAAGTAAGATACTTTATAAAAATAAATCGCCTCCAAGCAGTCATAACGCTTTGTATGCAACTTGTACCTAATTAGACTTTATATACCTGATATATAAATAGCTATTTCCTGAAGTATTGAATCATCCTGTATATGTATATTATATTTTATATTACAGTTACCTGTTTAGTTTCTTCTAATTAAATATATAAAATCTACAGATTTGACACGCCTAGAAGTCATAAAAAACGTGATGAAAAAACCCCTTTATTTATTTATCCACAAAACAAAACTTTATTCTTCATTCCTAACGATAACCCAATTAACCTATTACCGATCAACTTTCTAAGGAAACAAATAACACCCTTAATCCAATTCTCCTCTTCGACTGTCAAACTTCAGTTCAACATCACATTACGACATCTCATCCCTGTGGAATTCATCTCTCTGCATCTCACACTACCGAGCATCGCGACGCCAGTAATCCTCTATACGCGTTCCTAGCGTCAGTCAGGCGACATCGACGCCAGGACTCGAGACAGGTATGTGTTGTGTATGTACGTTATCCTGTACGTGGCAAAGCGGGAGCATTTTCCTGTCACGGCGCTGTTGTGCACATTGTCAAAGCTTTTAGAGATAGCTACAAAGGTAGAGATACTGTTAAAATATGGTGGTATCATTTAGCTTTGATGCAGACTGGAGAGTTTTATTTTATTCTTGTGATGTATTTGCACTGAACGGTATTTTGTAGTTTATTTTTCAATTAAAAGTACAATCAAAAGAACAAAAGCTTATTTATAATGCGCAAAACCTATATTGATTAAATATATTTATTCAATTGCAATTAGTTTTCTTTGTTATATCTCAATGTTTCTTTTTGTACATGAGCTTTATGCATTAATTAGTTTTAACTTTTATTTTTTTTACAGCGATCTTAAATACAGTTGAACGAAACACGTGACCATTAGGATACATGTTGTCTAATAGTGATTAATTAGTAGTTTATTTTTCAGCTATCAAACGAGAATAAATTATTTATTCTATCACCAACACAGTAAGTATATCATTATATCCTTGGTAATAAGGATACAATGGGTCATTTATTGTCAATCAGTATACCCTATTGCCCAAATATTTCAACAGAAAAAAAATCGTACACAAAAACTGTGAAACATCATTCTTACTGCGGGATTAATATCTTATTCTAATGATTAAATTTCTCTTTTTATGTCAATTTAACAGGAACGTACAGGACTCTTCGTCACAAGTGCACAGAAATGGCCCCTTTTCAATGCGTGTCTTGTTTTGTGACGTAATTATCATTATCGCCCAAGTTTAGGGCTATAACATTTTTTACCGGTCCGAAACAGGACGTCAATGAAACCACCTGAAAATAGTTATTTTTGATTCGAGAATGCAAAAGCATTTCGCTCTCGAGTATCAAACAACGTTTTTTCGAAAACTATGTCCCAAAATTAGTAATAATGTAATGAGAAAATTTTGACGTTTAGGATTAATTAATGTGACATCTAATGTCTCCATGACAACAATATATGTAATATAATTGCTATCAAATCTGGTATTCTCTGACCAGCAATTGACAGCTGGTTGGCAATAGAAACCAAACAAACGTTCAAATTTTTTTCTGCGATTTATTGGGATTCGCATTGCATTTCGCATTGCATTTCTCAAGAAACTATTCCAGTACAGCAGTTAGTTTCCTCAAGCGGGAAAAATATGAATAATTGCTCAATTGAAACATTAAATATAATTTTTTTTAAAGAATAGAAGTATTGTTTCTAAGCAAAAAAAATAAAGTGACAAATTGTATTAAATTGTGTGCCTGTCATTTATCAAAATTTTTTTCAAAATTCGCAAAATGAATTGCTCTTTACAGGAGTTACGGAGAGCAACCTGCCCACGTTGCAGTAACTAGAGACAACTTAGGATAAGATAAACAAAATGTATAAATATAAGCGTAGTAATGTAGTAGCACATCTTCATTGTAAGTTATCCACTGTAGAGGTAATAAACTGTAAAGATCCGTTGAAAAATAATTCTTTTTAAAAACTCAAGATCCCGCAAAAGAATCTTAATTGGCGCAGTCACGGTAGGATACTCGAAGTTAATCATATCGCATGGTTAACGTTTGTATCAACAATTTATCGAGTACAAAAAATCGGTCCGGGAGTGAACTCAAACACAAATCGAACGAATATCGGTTTGTCACGAGACCTTCAGCAACCGAAGACGGGACAAGAGTTCGAAGAAAGAATTACAACGCCTGGTGGAGGACAGCATCGCCAAAGCCAGCCTGGTGAAGGACAGCATCGCCGTAGCCAGCCCCTAAGACCTGGGAGAGGAACAAAATCGTCCAAACCTATAGGCAGTAGATTAAGAAGATGAAACAAACATTTATGTAAGTACGCTCATTCCTAAAATATTACAAAATCCAACAAGCTTTAAGTTTCAATCATAGGAAAAAGAAAACATAGTAATTAGCCACGTAGTAATATAATTAATGACAGAAAACGAAATACTAAATCTATCAAATTTATTAGATCAATTTAATTTGCAAGATCCAGACACAAATATGCCACAAACAGATCCACAACCTCAAAATCCAGTAAACTACCAACTTTTACGACTATATGTAGACTCTATTCCAAATTATGAGGGTAATCCCCATACTCTCGGTATATATTTAGATTCTTGTCAAAATTTAATAAATACATTTGGTACAGCTACAAATTTTGCTTTAAATAATTTCTTAGAGCAATTTTAGGTAAATTAACTGGCAGAGCTTTAGTATTAATTGGATCACGAACTGAACTCACTAATTGGGAACAAATAAAAGACGCATTAACATTATGTTTTGGTGACCAGCGAAATATCGATTGTTTGGTACAAGATTTGATCTCGCTGCGTCCACATAAAAATGAACCACCGTATAACTTTGGTATGAGATGCCAAGACGCACGCAGTCTTATAGCTTCAAAATTAAATACTATGCAAATTAATGCCGCTGAAAAAACTATTCAACAAGCAAACTATAACGATTTAGCATTAAAAACATTCATACGCGGTTTACCTTCTAATATTCAGACAAACGTTAGACTTAGAAACCCTGATAATCTAGAAAAAGCAATGAGTTTAGTTATAGAAGAAGAAAACTTTCTTTATTCTACTCAAAGACAAAGCACATTGAACTTACAATCAAATTTCAAACCATCACACAGAATATTACCAACTAGATCACAAATACCACCAAGCTATGGACAAAATTTCCAACATTTCCGACATAATCCAATTCCCCCAAACTACCAAAATTCACAACAACGTCCAATGCAACCTTTCACACCAAGAATAAATCCATTCCAAAGAACTAACAATCAACCTAATTACCGTCCTGTGCATTATGCACAAAGACAACCGCAAATTCAAACGCGTCCACCTACATTTCAACACTTTCAAAAACCGATGAACTTCCATCAAAATTACACCCAACCTAATTTCCAACAAAATACTTCACGTCCTAACTTCCAACAAAATTATGCACGTCCAAATCAAACCCAACAATATAAGCCTGAACCAATGGATACATCATCTGGCCATTCCAGAAGAACATTCACTTCAAACGCATTATTTAACCAAGACATTAACCCTGAGCAATCCCAAGATTCCCATGATATACCACAAGAATCCGAATTTGAAACCTATGAGAACTATCCTGAATACGATGCTTACGAGACACATCACGATTATTCACACGCATCATATGACGCTTCATATGACGATTCTCATTACGTCACTGATAACACCGTATACGAGCGCACTGCTCTCGCATCAAATAACACTGATACAACTGCAAATTTTCCTATAGCCCACAATCAGAACAACCCGACCTAATCCAACTTAACGTTTTAAAATCAAATCTACCCCACATCTATAGCCAAGAAACCCCAAAGTTCCACAACCTGAACACAAACCCTGGACTCTTACCATTAAAACTCGGACATGCACAAATTCAAACAGACTACTGGACATTCGTTCAAATATACGACATTTCTGACATCATATCCGAATACAATATATGAAGAAATTCATTTTCAAAAATTAAACACGAAATTCACAAATCTGCACAAAATAAAGAAAGCTATCAAATTATACAAATTTTGGAAGATAAAGTTTCACTTCAAATACAACAACTAAACCCATTATTAATAAAAAGAAATAAAAGAGGCATAGTAGATGGCCTTGGCTCTGTAATTAAAGCTATAACAGGAAATCTCGATCAAAGTGATGCTGAAAAATACGACAAAGCGATATCAAACTTATCAAAAAATCAAAATAAATTTAAAACAATAATTGGTGAACAAATAACAATCTTAGAAACCTCTATTAAGAAGTTTGACGACAACATAAAAACACTTTCTAATAACCAACAATCTCTTAATTTAAAAATTAACGAACTAGAAGAATATATAAATATTACATCTATTTTATATGTCGAATCAGCTAATTATTTACACCTCCAAACCGTCCTTACCCAATATATCGCTAGTATGCAAATTATTTACGATCTATTAGAAAAGATAGAAGTGGCAATTACATTCTCAAAACTCAATACCTTTCACAATTCAATCATTGAACCTAAAGATCTATTAACTGAAATTGTTTATATAAATAATTTATTAAATACAAATAAATTCCCATTTACACCCACTTTAGAAAATTTACTTTTGTTTGAAAAGATTATTGTAATCAAATGTTTTAGTAAAAATAATCAAATTACATTTTTAATCGAAATTCCTATAGTAGAAACAGAAAGTTATATCCACTATCACTTATATCCCTTGCCAACTCTTCACCAAAATTCATTTAAAACAATCATACCTCAATCCAAATTCCTTTTAACCAATGAGCAAGCTTACGCATTCCTCGACAATAAATGTCAAGAAATTATTCCTGAAGAATTTCTCTGTCATGAAGCACACTCATCAAAAATAGATGCAAATGCACCTTGTGAAATACAACTATTAAAATATGCAACTAATACTACCAATTGCCAGCAAATAATTACAAACATCCCAGACACCATAATCCAGAAAATCGAAGGACATCAGTGGATTGTCATCGCCCCGAGCAGCGTCGTCGCTATCCAGAAATGTGGAAGAAACATAGACAACATCCCTTTAACCGGTAGCTATGTAATAGAAGTCAACAACGAGTGTGAAGTGAAAGTGCAAAACACTGTGCTTAAAACATACCAAACTTACAAACCTAAATTTAAAAATATCATTTTACCCAGTGTATCCCTTTTAAATAATATCAGTGATGAAAACATTTTAAATTTTAAAACATTTAACATAGATCCTATAAATTTAGATAATACTGAACACATCTTTTCACTCCTAAAGAAACAAAAAAATGACTTAAATAAAATCAATGAAACACCTATATACTATGATAAAATTGGCATCTTCACTATGATTTTATATTGTTTTATAATCTTGTGTATCATATGTATTGTGTGTTATTATGTTTATAAACGTAGAAGGACCACAAGAATACCCCAACATGGACAACACGAAGCAGGTACATCAGCTGCACCACCAAATATTCAATTTCCGCCGAACTATGTCTCCAAGACCCCATAGTTCTCATCTTGTGCCGGAGGAGTTACGGAGAGCAACCTGCCCACGTTGCAGTAACTAGAGACAACTTAGGATAAGATAAACAAAATGTATAAATATAAGCGTAGTAATGTAGTAGCACATCTTCATTGTAAGTTATCCACTGTAGAGGTAATAAACTGTAAAGATCCGTTGAAAAATAATTCTTTTTAAAAACTCAAGATCCCGCAAAAGAATCTTAATTCAGGAAGTAAATATTTGTAGTGCCACTGGGTTGAAAGTTATTTCTAATATATTAATAATTAAATTATAATTATAAATACAAGTAAAGTGCAATTAATTTGGCGAATTTTAATTACATACATTTATAAATAAATGTTTTTACATGATTTTAATAACTTTTATCTGAAATAAAATCTACTGCTTATATGTTGACTAGGATACTTTGTTACTATTGGTCAAGTGCACATATTTCCTGCATTTTCTTCGTTGAAAAATTTAATATAATGACAAAGGAAAATAGATTAAAAAGAGATAGTAATATCATAGACTTTAAAAGTTGTTGTATAATGAAAATAGAATCAAAATGAAATTATAAAGAGAAATTGATTTCAGTTTCTTGATGGTTTCTTTTGGAGACTCAATCCAGAGTACATTCTATTCTAAGTTACTATTTTATATTAAAGGGGTAGATCAATCAGTGGCATCGAGTCGGCCTGTGAAATTGAGAACCCGGGTTCGATTCTCACAGCCAACAAGCAATTTTCAGCACGTCTAAACTACTCCCGTGGAATCCCTTCCACTAACACCTTTAGGGCTGTGACTTAACGACTGGTAACCGCAGTTCATGCGAAAAAATATATCACTTACCGAGATCTGCTACGGTCGAATGCCACACCCAGTAATAGGTAAAAGACGTGATGATATATTTATATTTGTTTTATATTATAGTAACAATAAATTAATGGCATTTGACAAATATACTATGAAATATTAGACAATAGAATTTATTTTTAGATGTTGATAAATAAGAGATTGTATTTACCACGACCGTTAAGTAAATTTAAAGATCTTAGGTGTTTAGAAGACCTTCGGCTGTGCCTTATATCCCAAATAAAACCTTCGACTTTAATACATCACTTACATTAAGATAACTATTTTCTACCATCAGTACAGTAAGTACATCATTACTTTCTTGGTAACCAGCATGTTCTATTCTGTTTTGTTAGGGATACATGGCGTACCCTAGAGCCAATCCTGCTAAATATTGAATAATAATTATTCAATCAACAGAATCGCCAGAACGGACCATGTACCTTAGACATAAAGACAATACACTACATTTCATCCAGTTTCTGGCAAGAGCTGGACTGACCTGCTTATACCTTAAATGAAAGACATAGTGCAATGCAAATCAGCCAACACAATGAGACACAAAAAGGTTTAACGTCCAGAAGATTCCTCAATTTTCAAATTGAATTATTGTTTTAATATGGGGTTCTACTACCCTTTGTTGCTTTCTTCCAAAATTCTGTACAAATTTCGAGCTGGCTTATCATTAGTTGAGTTAATTTACCAATTGCTGTTGCTTTTTAGTTACTATTATTACAGCCTTCGCAACCAGCATGTAATGAGTTATTTACCGCTTATGAGCGGTAAAGAAAATTATGACATTATTGTTATAGTAACAACATATCAATCATCACTTTAGACAAATACATTTCAAAATATTTAAGATATTTATTTTTTATTAATTTTGTATGTATATAATAAGCGTTAAGTGTCATATCATTTATCATTCTTTATATGCAAAACAATTTCTATACAAAGTTAAATTTGAAGAAACAAAAATCATTACTAGACCTAAATATATGAATGGTTAATTGATCAGAGAAGCTATTAAAATTTACAATTTATGGGGTAGGTGGCTCAGTGGTATCGAGTCGGCATGTGGATCTTGAGAACCCTGGTTCGATCCCCACAACCGACAAACAATTTTCACCAATATAAATTTACCTCTGTAGCCTTCGCTCTACTAACATCTTTGGGGGGCGTGATTTGACGACTGATAACTGCACTTCACGCAAAGAAATATATCACTTACCGAGATCTGCTTCGGAGAGTGCCAGACCCAGTAATGGGTAAAAGGCGTGATGATATATTTATTTATATTTATAAATTAAAACTAATTCTACATATTCTAGTAAAAAATAAAATTTGGTATGAACCACGCTTTTGGTGCATAAATTACTATTACATTCTAAGGGAGGTAAAGTAGTATTTTTTCTCGTTAAATAAAGAATATAAACTGATGAATAAAGCCCATACATAAAATGATTTTCGACCGCAAAAATAATATTTAAATTCCTTACAATTAAAAGTGCTTTTCACACTCATATGATTTCCGAATTAGACTTCGTCTCGTCCAGAAATTTCTTTCATTGCATTTTTCGTCCTTGTCTCATAAATAACTATTCCATTTGGCATGATCTATAATTACTTCTTTCTTTCTTATAATTAAACATCATCTTGATAAACTCCAACTATCCGATAAAAATCAAGCACCCATTTATCATCAGAAAGTTGAGCACCGTAATAAAATTAATACCCATAATATCTCAGTAAATCGTTCTAAAAATGCAGTTCCAATCCAATTCCATCTTACTAGATCGTTCTAACTCATCCACTAACGCTTTCCCTACCGCGAAATCCCACAGATTCTCTCCTCTGCGAGAGACTCTCCTCTCATCAATTCACGCGACAAATCGCGGCCCCGGCCCAACCCCTAGATTTATATCTCACGCTGTCATCCTTCCACATCGTGACGTATGAGCGATGACGTCACAGAAGGGAGAAAGAGATAGAGGTAGATGGTAGATGTCCCAAGTCTGCTGTTATAAATGTGCGTTACGAATGCTGGCTGTATAATGCCCATTGTTTTTCATAAAAGTCGTAATAAGTTTTGTAACTGTGTGAGTGGGGCTTGCGTGAATTGCTAGGGATGTGATTCTTTTAAGTGAACTTGGAATGTTGAAGTTGAGTGAGAGGAATTTTAGGTACGTCATGGTTTCAGGGAAATGAATATACATGAAGTTTTTATTTATGAAACAATGCATTTTTAATGTGTATAAGACCGTCTGAATATTTGTTATATAAATGAAAACGCAGTAATAAAATTAAAAAAAACTGATGTAGTGGAATATAGCTTCTAGTCCTGAAATATTCAAACATTCAGGGCCGCAACTAGGATAAATATAAAAACTAATTATCGTTTCTGTTTAAAATTGTTAGTAGGGTGACCAAACGTCGCGATTTCTTTGTGATTTGTTTCTATTTTTTATTTAATATTCCGATGTCGCGATTTTCAAATGAAATGCGGTTTGAACGACTGTATTTCTCTTGCTCTACTTAACTTATACCGAAATTTGACCAGTTTTCAACATTTTTCAACTTTTTTTCAACCAATTATTTTCTCAATATTTCCAAAAGTTAAAGAGATAATGAAAATTTGAAAGCACCAGTGAATTCTTCGCGTGAAAATACATAGGTATGCAAATTTGTACAGCAAAATTCGCACGGATACAGTTTTTATCGAAAATAGCTATTTTTTTAAATTTCTTAAGCCTTAAAATTTTTACGAATTTTGGCCATTTTTTGATGTTTTGTACACAAAAAATTTATCCGTGCGAATTTTGCTGTAAAAATCTGCATACCTATGTATTTTCACACGAGGAATTCACTGGTATTCACAGATTTACATTATCTCTTCAACTTTTGGATACCTATATTGTGAAAAGAAAATTTTGAAAAAAGTTGAAAAATTTTCAAAAATGGTAAAATTTCGGTATAAGTTAACTAGCGCACGAAAAATACACTCATTCAAACCGCATTTCAATATCTCCTTTGGTTTTTGAGGTTTTAAAAAAAGACTATAAAACAATTGTCAGAAAACAATAAAATTCCAGCTCCAGCGATGTTCATGAAGCAGCTGATCGCTGGGTGGACAGGTGTGAATGGAATAGTGTGACTTCCACAGTCGACAGACATATTTTCTCTACATTAAAATATTTACAGAGAGCCCACGCCTATTAATGGATAAAAAGATAAACGTGATGATATATTTAATTATTATTTGCAGTTAATAATCTCATATACCTATAATTTGTAATAGTTCAAATATAACAATATACTGTTGTAGGAAAATGTACTATTAAATTAATCATGTTTGTTGTGACAGTCTGTAAATTATGAAATATGAAATTCGCGATGCACAGTGAAATTATTATGTGGTTTATGTCTCAAAGAGAATAGAAATATTAATCTAGTTTTACTGCGGTATTGTACGAGAAGTCATAAAGAACGAACCGTATTTACAGTTCAGTATCTTTTGCAATGAAACACTGAAACATATAAAAGTTTTCCAGTTTTCCGCAACTTTAATTTAACTTTCTAACCTAAATATTATTATAATTTATAAACAAGAATAACAATTTTTGTTTCAGATTTCGTAATAAAATATTAAATAGTTTTCAGAACTTTTCAGACTCTTACAAAAGTAAAAGCATCATTTCATTTAATCTTTCAAACTTTCAAGTTATTGCAATTTCTTTTTTGTAATTCAAAAACAAATATGTCCTACTAAATTCTAATTTTAAAAACAAATATTTGCTACAATTTGTTAATGAATTATGAATTATGGAAACCGGCTACATTGGTTACCCACGGGTAACCTCGAAAATAGATTCAGCGATTCCAAAAACCCTCGAGTAACTAGTTTTTAACCTAAAACTCTATTTCAGTTGAATATCGTAATTTCATCCCCCCATCCCCTTTTTAACCCATTAAAAACTGCTTATGATAAAAATTACCCAGAAAATAGATTTGGGTAACCAATTTTGAACACGTAATATTTTGGTATTATTTTATTACATTTATAGCGATTCTTGCTTTTACCACCTTTCAAGGATGGTTTGTACCCCTAAAAAGCAACTTCCGGAAGAAAAAAAATAGGGGTTCAATATTTTTTGGAGTTCTATTAGTGTGCCAAGTTTCATTTAAATCGGTGAATGACAGTTGGGTAGTGTTATTTGTGAGCCACCTACCCCATTACATTGTATTACATTGTTTATTATTAATATATTCAAAAGCAATGCTACTAAAAATGTATCTAATTTTCCTAATTTAAAAAAAAATATTTTCTTGTACTTTAATTTATTTTATTCTGTCTTGTAAATAGCTCTAACTTTAATATGGAGTTAATTTAAAGCCCGTAAAATTTACGACAATTTTTCACTGACCATTTCAAAAATATTTTATTTCAATAATTCATTTCTGTTCATAAAACACTGATTCTATAACACAATCTTTTGTGAGCTGTAAAAATATTTCAGTATATTCTTATTGTAAAATGTACAATTCTATTTTATTTAAACAGAAAGTTACAAATTTGTGACAAAAATCAAATTTCACCGAGTTTAAAACAAAAAGAAAATGTGGTTTGGATATTCAAATAGCTGAATTGGAACAACTTGTAAATGTGAAACAAATGTTAAATCAAGTGAAAAGTTTTAACGCCGCAAAAAGTTGGTTGGCGTTGGTGTGCGTGGCCATCGCCGCAAAATGCATCATGTGGTATTGTATCATGTAGTCCGTTAGAGCTACATAAAACACTGATGTTCGTTGTCAATAAATTTACTTTTTAAACCGTATCTATTTCACTAAAAAATGCAAATCCATAAAATCTATATGAAACTTTGTTTCATTTAACGATGTTGTTACATAAAAAATTCCTATATAATTTTTATGTTGAGCTTTTATTCGACTGTTTTGTTATTGTAATTTTCTCGCTGTTAAATAAATACAGGTAGATGAATATATATTTATGTTGTTGTCGTGTCAGCTACCATTCATTTCGATTAATAAACCGAGCAACAAATATTCATCCATTCGCTCCTGTAAGTGAAGATTTACGAAACAGGTGTACAGGAGCGAATAGATGAATGTTTGTTGCGTGATGATGGATTTTGGTTGTGAAAAAAGAAAGAATTCGTATGGAGGAAGTGTTAATGTGGTCGAAACGAGTATCGTGTCAGGATGAGAATGTTGAAGGGTTCATGCTACCCCATTTACTGGGATATAGCGTGATGTTATGTATGTATGTATTAATCTTATAAATATTGTTTTAAATATTATTGCGATATTTATATAGCTCCTGGTTTGGATGTAGTTGTTCTGAAATTCCAGAACTCTGTATGTAAACAAATTTTCACAAAAAAAAATGTACAAATAAATAATAAACATTAAATAACAAAGGTAATTTGACAAAATTACTTTTTTAACATAAATTTTAAACAGGCGAAAATTGGATTGAAATACATATAATTTTATATCTATCCTGTTTAAAGTAAATAATTAGTTTTAGCATCAACGTTTTTAATAAGTTTATTTATAGCTACTTCTAGACACTTCTGATTTGTAAAATAAACTGATTTCCAATGTTAAAGGCGTATATCTATATTTATTTGAGACATACAGTATATTATGTTTATTAATTAGAACGTCTATTCTACTATCTGACTCTTAGAAGACATCACATGTTAATATGAACAAAATTATTTTCTTGAAATACATGCCTGCTCAAATTTTCAAGTACAAAATTTAACAAAGACGTATACCAAGTTTATTTTAAGAACATGAAATTTTACTACAAAAGTTTTGCTTAACAATGTGTTCAACGTGAAAAACACCTGCCTGTCTGGTTCAGAATTTAACAGCACAAGATTTAAATTTGAATAATTTTAGTTAAAGTTCTTCATAGTATAAAATGCTTAATATAATAATATACATAAATAAATAAATGCGCCATGTTTAAAGTACCTAATAAAGAATTTTTTTTTGTGAAATATTATTCTAAAATTTTGTTTTGTAAGCGCGTTTATATTTTATATTCATTAACGAAGTAATTTAAATAAATTTTAATTGAAGTGTATTAATAAACACTGAATAGTAATCAGCAATATTTATGTTTTCCTGTTACAATATTTTAGAATCCCGGTATGTACACATTTCAATTTGATACTAGTGTATATTGTGTGTATACATAAACAATTTCATGATTAAATAAATAAATTATACGATATATAGGTACAAATTTACCTCTAGGTTCTAAATTCTAAAATAAATATATACTCGTTTACACCGTAACGTTGTAATGTATAATATTATATTTATGTATTTATTTATACCTTATTTTCTGAAAACATACCAGATCTATCTTATTATCTCCTACTAAATTTAATACTTTAATTAATAATTTATAAACTAGTTTATTTTATCAAGGGATGAAATATTAAACATTAAAGTTATTTACAATATTTTATCTTCATCAACCCTTATTTATTCGAGGTATCTGTATCAGAAATAACATTTAAATTGTTTATAAATGTTACTAAAATCTTCATATACATTATCTGTTAATAGGTTTTGTAATTGTGTAGAATTCATTTTTAAAAACAGATGTAGGATACACTAACTTCCTTCAATATCTTTTTGATTTATTTTCCGTTCATACTATTACATACATACATACATAACATCACGCTATATCCCATTAAATGGGGTAGCACGGACCCGGCAACATTCTCATCCTGACACACGATACTCGTTTCGGCCACATTAACACTTCCTCCATACGAACTCTTTATTTTCTCACAACCAAAATCCATCATCATGCAACAAACATTCATCCATTCTAAATCCGTAAATTTTCACTTACGTCCACTTCTCTAACAACGAATCTATAAGAAATGAAGGCAGCATCTCCTGCGCTTGTTTAAAAATACATTTAACACATTTGCAGTTACACACTGTATAGTAAAAACTGAAAATGAAGTAAAAAATTGTATGAAATTTAATTTAAAAATAAGAGCAGAATGACGCTTTCTTCCTTTCTTATCTTTTTATATTCGTTGTTAGAGGAGTCGGTGTAAGTAAATGATTAATAAAACAGGAGTATAGCAGCGAATGGATGGATGTAATTAAAGGGTTTGATGCATCTTGAAAGATTCCGAGTGTAAATAATAAATGAGCTTGTTTAGAAGGAACATTAATGTAGTTGAAGCGAGGATGGTGTGTCAAAATGAGAATGTTAGCCGAAGATTAATTCTTTGATAAATTTGGTGAGTGGATGATCTGTGAATGTTTCAGGGGTTTCGTGCTACCCCATTTGATGGGATATAGCGTGATGCTATATTTATGTTCTAAGTATCTAGCTGATATAAACTTCGTAGGCCAGTGTATAAATCTTCTTCCAAGGAAGAGGTCGTACGTTGTAAAATAAATAAATATATCATCACACCTTTTACCCATTACTGGGTGTGGCCGTCTGCCTAAGCAGATCTCGGTAGGTGATATATTTTTCGCGTGAAGTGTGGTTACCAGCTGTAAAATCACAGCGTTTAAAGATATTAGTAGATTTAAATTGGTGAAATTTGTTTGTCGGCTGTGGCGATCGAACCAGGGTTCTCAAGATCCACAGGCCGACTCGATACCACTGAGCCACCTACCCCATTGTAACCTCGCTTACATCGAAATATATACTTTAAAATGTCTGAGTGGTTCGGGTTTTATTATAAACTCTACATCGCCAGTACTGTAATTAAGATTGAGTTCCTATTGTGCAGAGTAATAAATTCATAAATTATATTATGTTTATTTTAATTTTAATTAGTTTTCGTTGGAGAAAATGAATCAAATATTGACTCATTAATATAGATATCATTTAACACCTTTTTTTATAAATTGTACTATGTATCTCAAAAGTTTGAGGATTCAATTTTTAATAGCAATATCAATTACTTCATATAATATGTATTTTAGCAAAGAGCATAAATTACATGTAATGTATGCTCTTTGATTTTAGTTACATACAATAAAATAATTTAATTTCTGACGATGAAACTTGCCTGATTTATCAATGCTGAAATAAAAAAAAAGATAAAAAAAATGAAATAATATCGCAACAAAATTATAGTATAAATTGGTCATATTATAAAAATTGAATGTAAAATTAAAACTATAAATTATATTCAAATATTTGTAAGAATATCTAAGGTATTATTTTTCTTAGAAATATTGTAATATACTTTATATTAATTTTTATATTGGATCCTTTTTCAATACATATTTATAATATAATTTACAGTTCTAATTATATATGTAATTTTTTAAATATCCCTGTACAATTTTAAACAGTGTATTAACCTGTTATTCATGGATATTATTTACGGGGTATGTGGTTCAGTGGTATCGAGTTGGACTGCGGATTTAAGAACCCGATTTCGATTTTCACAGCTAACAAACAATTTTCACTACAACAAAATTACCCCTGCGACTTCTCCTCCACTAACAAATTTGGGAGACGTGAATTGACAGCTGGTAAGCGTACTTCACGAGCAATAACCTACCGAAATCTGGTACGGGAAAGTGCTACACCCAGTAATGGGTAGCAAGCGTGATGATATATTTATTGATTTATTTATTATTTTGTTTTTTCATTTATCTTATAAATAAATTATCTATTACTTTATCTCAGCAGAGTTAAACAAAGTGCTACTAAACCCACTAATGGGTAGAAGGCGTGATGATATATTTATTGATTTATTTATTATTTTGTTTTTTCATTTATCTCACAAATGAGTTAACTGTCACTTTATCTCAGCAAAGATAAACAATCCCTTGAAGAGAAATGGAAACACCTAAAAATGCAAATCAAACTTCAATCGTCTCGGTAGAATCCTTAACAACTGTCTGATTCACAGACAATACACCTCCGTTAACATACAAGATAGATACATGAATTTTAGATAAACATTACGCCGAATGTAGTGTAGTAACAGGCAGCACTGGCATCAGTCACTTGTTAAACAAGGCATTGAATCCAATATTTGCCAAGAACTCAGTTCGAGCAACATCGGATTCAATTGTACAAACACGAGCCAGGAAACATTTTATCCTGTACACGTTTCAAGATTTGAATCAACTCGACAATTGAATGCTCTTTTATTGAAATGAAATTACATCTGTCACAAATTCGACATTTCACACTACAGTAGAAGGGCGCTCTGCACTCCATACTTACTCAAAAAATCGATTATTCGTCCACCAACTCATGCAACCATATCGTGTTCAAAACTTATGAAAAATATATTACACCAACAATGGGCCATAAATCAAGTAAGCGCGCTCGATGTATAAATTGCTACTAAGATTAAGTGCAATTTAAGTTTCAGCTCTCATGCGATTCTAAATTATTTTTGAGAAAAGTGGTAGAATATTAAATTGTTTGTATCTTTTTTTTTTAATTTATAACTGAAAAATAATTTATGAATGTTTGATAGAGAAAAATATAGTTAATCACCCTTAATTAATTGTTCGTACTATTGACCGTAGTAGTTATTATTCATGTATTTATTGAAGTAGGTAAGAAGTAACGGAAGTAATTCAAAGAGCGTGATTCGACGTTTGATAATCGCACTTCGCACGTAAAATATGTATATCACTACCGAAATCTACTACGGCAAAGTGCCACACCCAGTAGTGGATAAAAAGCGTGGTGAAATATTTATTTATTTTATAATTTTTAGTATTAACATTTTATTATTAAAACATGCTAAGATATAATGTGTTGATTGAACTAAAATCTAATGGAAAACATTACTTATTCAACTTGAAAAAAGTTTAGGATCCTTTTTCTATAGCATAATTTAAAATTGTTATATTTATCAAAATATCAACTGTTTCTATAATATAACGCCATTTTTTCTTCTACAAATATGAACAAATTTGCTGTAAATTTATAAAATAAATAAATAAAATATACCATCACGCCTTTTACCCATTACTGAGTGTGACACTCTGCCTAAGCATATCTCGGTAAGTGATATACCGGGTGGTGCTCGGTGAGTGCGAACATAGGAATTTAACATGGGATATTAGTTTTATGCAATTTCCTGCTCTCCTGTACATTTTACGGAAAAAACTGTAGAGGGAAGATTTGTTCAGAATTAAAAGTTACCCATGAAACTGTTTTTACATGTTTTATTAAGTTTTTGGTTTAGCCGTAACATTAAAAATAAATTTCGAAATTTCTGTTACTTTGTAGCAATAGCCATGACTTTTCTTTTATTTTTATGACAAATGCGTTAAATGTCAATTTTTGATGTTTATTAAAGTTAATCTTATAATTTAAATTAAATCTTTGTGTAAGCTATAAAATGAATGTTTATTCAAACGAAGAACGTGTCTTCATTATTAAAAATTATTATGGAGGAAATAGTTATAGGAGGGTGCGGGATTTATTTTCAATTAAATATGAAGATAAACCAATTCCAAGTGTATCAACAATTTCAAAACTGGTTACAAAATTTGAGAGTACAGCTAGTGTAGCTGTGACCGATGGTAATGAAGGCAATAATAATAATAACAGAATACGTCATAACGAAGTGAATGAAGAATTGGTATTGGCTATGATATCTCAAAATTCAAGGTACAGCATAAGACATATTGCTTCTGAATGTGGTTTGCATCATTCAACAGTTCTGAGAATTTTAAAAACACATGGATATAAATCTTACAAATTTCAAACACATCAAGAACTTCTTTTGGCTGATTTTGAAACTAGAAGTACATTTTGTGAAATTATGCAAGAAAAGGCAAATCGGGACCAGCACTTTATTTCGTCGATTTGTTTTACAGATGAATGTACATTTACTTTAAATAATGAACCAAATGTTCAGAATACTCGTATGTGGACCACAGAAAATCATCATTTAACTGTGTGTACAGGTACCCAATATCCTGAGAAAATTAATATTTGGGTTGGAATTTTTAAGAACAGGATTATACCATTTGAAATTATGGGAAATTTAAATTCTGATATGTATTTAGAACTTCTGCAAAATCATATAGGTCCTGCATTGGATGAGGCAGCTGCAGTAGATGAGGATATTTGGTTCCAGCAGGATGGGTGCCCGGCTCATTATGGAATAAATGTGCGGGAATATTTAGAATCGGTGGATTGGTCGTGGTGGTGGAATAAATTGGCCTGCAAGATCTCCGGACCTAGCTCCTTGCGATTTTTTTTTGTGGGGGCATCTTAAAAGTAAAATTTACTCTAAACACTACGAAAATTTAGATTTACTAAGACAAGCTATATTCGAAGAATGTGATAATATTACTGACAGGCAATTAGCCAATGTTAGAACTTCGTTTTACAATAGACTTGGTTATTGTCTTGCTGAAAATGGTGGCTTGTTTGAACATTTATTGTAATTTCTTTATTTTTTTATGTAGGTATATTAAATAATATTGTTACAATTATTACTTATTATTTCACATTAAATTATTGTAATTTAAAATTTTTTAAAAAAATTGAAATTGTTGATAAACTTGAAACTGATTTATTATTAAATATGAAAATAAAACTTTGTTCAAAGAATAAAAAATGTGATTTTTTTGATTTAATTTAAATTATAAGATTAACTTTAATAAACATCAAAAATTGACATTTAACGCATTTGTCATAAAAATAAAAGAAAAGTCATGGCTATTGCTACAAAGTAACAGAAATTTCGAAATTTATTTTTAATGTTACGGCTAAACCAAAAACTTAATAAAACATGTAAAAACAGTTTCATGGGTAACTTTTAATTCTGAACAAATCTTCCCTCTACAGTTTTTTCCGTAAAATGTACAGGAGAGCAGGAAATTGCATAAAACTAATATCCCATGTTAAATTCCTATGTTCGCACTCACCGAGCACCACCCGGTATTTTTCGCGTGAAGTGCAGTTACCAGCCGTCAAATCACGGCCCCCAAAGATGTTAGTGGAATTTATAAACAGTTAATATTGAAAAATTAGGCAAAAACACTTGCAAGGAGATTTATAATAGTAATAATTGACTGGAAATCGTAGTTCAGTAGGTAAAATTTACGTTTCTTAATTATCAAACAAAAGATCGTGCGTTTAAATCTCACTGACTTCAACGATTATGTCTGACTGGTTCGAATTCCACTATAAGCTGTAGGTTCCCTGTAATTAGGATTAAGGTCCTATTGTGCAGAGTAGCAAATACATAAATAATAACGCCAGTATCACTAATTTTTGTCATATTATACGACTGAAAATACAGTGTTAATGAAAAATTTAAAGTTAAATTGATGACAAAAAAATTCGGGTTACGCCTGGATTCGAACCCGTTTTTTTATCATTATCACTGTACTTTCAGTCATGTCATATGCCAATAAATCAGTTCGTGGTATGATTTCCTTGAAAATCAGACATGTGTCGCTGTAGACGAAACCCGTTGTCAATACCTATCATATAGGAGTTTTGGGATCGATGCTACGTTAGACACTATGACAGAAGAATTTAGTTCGTACACAGGTGATGTGATGTAGCGGTTAGCATCTCTGTCCGGCAAGCGGAGGGATTCGAATGCAGGCGTCACCCGAATTTTTATGTCAAAAATTTGTCACTAGTACTATTTTAAATTTATTTTTCAACGATCGCGCAAAAAGTGAGTCTATATGTAGTAATTTTCAGTGCAAGAAGAGATTTTTTATCGCACGCTGATAAAGGCAATTTAATAAAATAGTTGCAACGAAACAAATTGAAATATATAACCTACAAAATAAATGTTTTCGACGATTGAAATGTAATTAGTAACATTACTATAATTAATTAAAACTTTATTTTGATAAAAATAGTTTATGCAACTCGTGTTAAAAGTGTATATTGCACTCATCGGCTTGTAACACTCGCCTATGGCTCGTGCTGCAAGCCTCCTACTCATGCAATAAAATAACACTTTTAACAGTAATTACATAAATAACTATTTTAACTTCTTTTATAATTCATGAAACACGTTTATATTACCTTACAATTTGTTATAAATATTTCCAGTCCAGCATCAATTTATCTCCTTCACTTGCCTGAAATTAAAAGTTCTATATGATCCTAAAATGATGTTAAATGGCTTGCCTGTTTTATGAATTTGGTTCGTAATGCTTTATTAATTATTTACAGATTTTCGTGTTAGAGAAATACAAATTCAGTAAATGATAAATGATTTGTACAACTCATGTAATTTTTAATTTTGCGGACTAATTATCACTATCATTGTTGGTGAAATAAATCAAATAGTTTCATTAGACATCTCCCACGTCAAATTATTAAAATATGTCAACAGACTGTGTTTGTCATCACAAATGTAGTTCCGCCTGTTCCGATATTGCAATGCGAAATGCAAATCTGCTAGATCTGTTCAGAATTGAATGATGACAAATGATTGCATGCCAATCAGTGTCAAGCACATCTACAACCAAGTACGCTCAATGCTGTGTATGTGGATATGGAAATTTATTGTTCGGGAAATTTATTTCAAACTATCCGCATACGTCATTGAAAACCATTGAACAAACCGGAGAGCAAATATTTTACACATAATTTCTTTTGTAAGCTTCATCCATAATTCAAACTTCACAGGCTTATGACCAGAAATATAACTGAATCCGAATATCCTGTACTAGGTGTTTTGCAATTCAAATTAATTTTCTGTTATGCAGGGCATTCAATTATAAAAATATTAAAACCTTTGATCGAAGATTAATAAGTTGTCAACTATAACTTACGAATATCCCTCGCATTCATACTTTTCCTCATTTGAGGTGAAACCTAAGTCTAATTGGACATCTGAAAGCTGATTTTTCAGTATTTTTTACTTCCTTGTACGAAGTAAAGGAAGTATTGTAATCGCGAAAATTTTCGGTTCTCAAATTTCAGTGGAAATACGCATTATGGCCTTCCCTGAATCCATTACGTACGTACGTATGTATCTCGCATAACTCAAAAACGGTAAGCCGTAGAAAGTTAAAATTTTATATTTAGGACTGTTATAACATCTAGTTGTGCACCTCTCTTTTTGGTCATTATATAACTTCCGGAAGTGGTACTTTACATGAAGCCTGTAATAGATTTTAATGAAAAACTATATCAAAATATAATCCAAAACTTTTCAAATTTGGTATATATCAATGGAAATAACATAATAGATTTTGGTTAAAAGAGACTAACCGGAAGTGATACATTACATGAAGTTGCTAACAGTTTTTCTTGAAAAAAATTGAATTATTCTGATTTTAGAAATAAATGCTGCGAATAAAAGTTTTAGAGAATTAAATTCTTCGTCTAGCACATTAAGAATTATTTAATTAGCCTTTTGTATAAGCGAGATATGTTAATTTAAAAATTATATATATTTTTGTTTTTTTTTTAAATTAAGTTTGCTATGGATTAGAACAAAAAATAAGAAAAAAATTAAAAAATTAATGTCAGATATGTGCAATTAAAAAAATATCTATAGTTTAATAAGCGTACAAGGAAGTCATGTGGTGTCCACATAAGATTTTTTTATATTGTTATCAGAGCTAGGCAATAGCTAGCTACTTTTATGCTTAGCTACAATTACTTTAGGTATATTTGTACAAAGTTGTAAACTAATTGATAAGATATACTACATGTTTGGCAACGTTAATATATTTTTATTTATCATTAAAATAGATAATTTTACCTACTAAATACAATGTACAGATCCTACAGCTCTCGAATTTTGCCGATAATAAACGAACAAAACCGACTGCTATTTTTTAAAAATCACAAAATTAGTGTTCATTTGCCAACTACACACCAAATTGGGCATAAGATTCTCCTTAAAAAACTATAATTTAACTAAAAAATATTGTATGAAAAGTTATTTGATTTTAGCATTGCAAATCATAGATAATATTATTCTGAATAATCAGAATATATTCTTCGCAATTATTCTGAATTATAATCTACCCATTTATTAGAATATTAATAAATCATGAAAGGAAAGCATAGTGATTGTTTGAGAAGCACTGGTGCAAGAAGAAGAGAGCACAAAATCGGAAATCCATAAGCGATAATGAAGCATCTATATTTCAAATTCGCACGATTTAAACTTGCGAATTAGAAATTATATATTCAGCTCCTAAATTTGAGAGCAGTTCATAAGTGCGGTAGCGGTTAGCGGATTAGCCGGCTACCGGTAACGGGAAATTACCGGATTTCACCTCGCACTGACTGTGGTAGTTATAATCCGACATATTGAAATAAGCGGTTTGTGTGAACAGAAACACTGTCAGCAGTCCGCGTTTGCACCAATGTTCCATGCCTCAAGTTGCTAATCGTAGTCGAGGAATTTCCAATAAGCGTATCGATAAGACGCAATCTCCTCAGTAATTCTCTGCTTACACCATTAAGTTCGCGATATTAAACAGAATATTTAAAAATGAACCGAAGGAATCCAAAACAAGCACAAGTTCTCCAAGTTCTGTTGTTGGCCTCGCTAGTTCAATAGTTTCTAGGTTATTGCTCTGTTGACAATTCCGTAGTTCGAATGTCATCCACAGTAAACATCATTCTGATATCTTTGATAACTTTAACTTTACACTTTTAAATAAGCATTATTTAAATAGCAAACTGTACTGAACTTTTTGTTCTTTAATAATAAATACTCATATGTAGATTATAAATTAAATTTTAGCTTACTTGCCGTGTAAATCACCAAATATCGTAACACGAGCAAGAGCTGGGTGAATAAGTCAATCTTACCGGACTGCACCAATTGTAATACGAAAGGAATGGATGCAGTCTTGAAATTTTATTAACACATTAATAACAAGTATTTTTATACTAATTGTAACACGAAAATATGAGGATGAAAACAGAATTACTATTTAAATTACATTTTTATTGATTATAATAATTAATTCACTAATCAAGTTTAAAATAAAGTAAACGCGAACACCGCGTGATGTGATCTTCACTCGTTGAGTCGATGGACGAGACTGATGGTTTCCACCACAACACTTGCTGTCCTGGGTACAATACCCACATCTGGAATCCATCCCTCACACATCGGGGTGGACACAGATGTCTCAAGTGTTTTGATTATGTAGTCTGATACTCTGGCACTGCAGATAACGCGAACATGAAATCTTGTTGGAATTCTAAGAATATTAACTATAACTGTCTCTTTTTATAATTTAATGCCGTATATTCGAAAACCAAAAGATCTCACACTCAGCCTTAATGGCACATGTTTTTACAATATAAACAACAGTAAAAGATTACCCCCACTGCGATAACAGAAGAATTTTTAGAGACTGTGTGACTATGAAACAGTGGTCCTTTTGATAAATTTATATATTTAAAATTAAGTTGTACTGAAATTAAGTATAACGGTTTAAGTTTGTAACGTGAGAATTCAATGGGCGTAAAGCTTGTTTTATGTTATACTTTGGCTAGAAACTTTGACAAGTTTCATACTAGATTTACTTATGTAATGTAAAACTCAATCCAAGTTTCGTACTAGAAACGTCTTTAAAAACTAGATTCGATCCAATTTTATTTCAAGTTTCATTCTAGACTTGCGCACTGAGCACTTACTCCGTGTTTACCAACATACCAACTTAACCGCCATCTTATTCTGGTTTTTGATATCCCTGTTACTGTATTTTTTGTTAAATTGTAAATCGAGGATATTAATATCTAAACGCAATTATTTAAATTTTGAACATTTTGTTTCATTAGTTTAAAAGTGAAGTAGATTTGAAGAACTATGTATTAGTTTTGGTTATTATTACATTTGTTTATTAACAATTTTTATGCAATAAACTAGACAAATAAATATATAAATATAAATATATCATCACGCCTTTTACTCATTACTGGGAGTGACACTCTGCTTAAGCAGATCTCGGTAAGTGATATATTTTTTCACGTGAAGTGCGGTTACCAGCCGTCAAATCACGCCCCCCAAAGATATTAGTGAAGGGGAGTCACAGGGGTAGATTTAAAGTGGTAAAATTGTTTGTCGGCTATGGGAATCGAACCAGGGTTCTCAAGATCCACCGGCCGACTCGATACCACTGAGCCACCTACCCCATAAACTAGACATTAACTTAAAATCTTAACTATATAAAATAATAATAAATATAAAATAATGTTATAAAATTGTTATCTTTTGTTTCATTTTATTTTGCACATATTCCACAAATTAATTTCTTTACGCCAGAAAATTCTTGTTCATCATCAGCTTAATCGTCATTTACTTGTACTGTTTCTGATTCTCACTTTCATTATCAATAATTAAAACAATTTCATTCTATTCTTAAAAAAAAAATACAAATATTTAAACGTTAATTTCTATGGGAAAAATTAACTTTTTATAAAAATTCGTATACTATTCGAATTGTTGTATTTAAAACCATATATAATTGAATATTAAAATTAATCCCCTTAATCAATCATAGCGATCAGCCAGCACCGACACGGAAATTTATTCTCTATGCTTTGAAGTTACGTTGAAACAGAATATAGATAAATTCAATACCAATTATCATACAACATTTTTGAACTAATTACTCCCAATAACATTTATTAACTTTTCAATAAAGTTTATTTTCTATAACTATGAATTCTGAACAATATTAACAATAATAATATTTATCCATACCTTGAGCAGAAATCAGCTAGCAATTTTCCTCAGCAAATCTTAGGTCTCTGAGATCCATTCAATCTGTTCCACAACACTAGCACTTATATATTAACATCTCTTTTATATATCACACACAAATACGCATAATAACGAACAATTTTTGCTAATTTACACTTTAAATTTTTACTAAATATTCACTGTAACACTCACAAAACACCGAAAACATGTCAATCACTACACAGCCCGCACTCGACTAACCCAACGTAAAGAAACGTTGTACAAGGTTGTAAACTAATTGGTAAGATATGCTATAACATGTTCGGAACGTTAAAATATTTTTATTTATCATTAAAATTATAATGAACAGATTCTGTAGATTCCGAATTTTGCCGATAATATACGAACAAATCCGAGGGTCGATTTAAAAAATCTTTATACAACAATATACAGTGCGTTCATTTTAAATGGAGCATCATTGCTATCTCAAATATAGGAGCTATGAAGCGGAACAAGATTTTTTTTAGACCAATGGTTCTAAAACTATGGAATATAACTTTCATATTTAAAATGGGAACCTATTTTTGAATGTTTTTGTGCGGTAGAGAATTTTATTCTGAATTCAACAAACACAAAGTTCAGTACCTCATATTGCAAAATGCTATGAAAGAAACAATAAACAAATTATTAATATTTTTGTTTGTTTAATTTATTATTAAATCAATACAACCATTCTGTGAAGAATTTTGTTAATTGGTGAAGAATATTATAATTTGTTTTTATACGTCTTCCATAGCATGCTGACTCCTACGGGATTTAAATTAAATTAATGTCAATTAATATGCATTTTTTCAAAAGAATTTAGTAATATTAGTGTACTGAACTTAAAATTCGTTTAATTCAGAATAATTCACAAAAAAATCTAAACAACATTCTTGTTTCGCTCATAAAATATAAATTGTTTGTTAATTTAATCAACTTTGTAGCTTCTATACTTTTCGAGATATCAATAGTGCGCCACGTCAGCTATATTACGTATATTTTCCACTGTTAGTTAAATATGTGAAGAAAAACTAATTAAATATTTTAATTGTTTTAACTGGTGGTTTAGCTAATTACTTTTTGTAACTTTTCAAATTCATTCAATTTTGTAAAACTCAAAATGTTTTCATATACTGCAATTTTTACACAATTGTATTTTTTTTAAAGCAAGCACTGTTTAAATTAATAATTATTTTAGAGATAAAAATTATTAATAATTTATTTAATAAGATAGCTAGCGCAAAGTTTAACTAAGATGGCTAATTGCCAAACACATATTGCAAAATAAAAATTATTATAGTTATTTGAAATAAATAAAGTAAAATGAATTTTTTTTGTACAGGTAAGCATTCAGTGATATAATATTTTGGCAACTGTTATTTCAGTCATCGAATTGATCAGTCAGTCATTTTTATTTAATTTAGCATCATTTCAAAAAATAATAGTTCTGTAATTATAGATCGCAACACACAAGACGTTTATTTCTCATAAATTTGAACAATTATTTAGCCAATTTACAGATGTTAGTAAAAATTAATCGCAGAATATATTTCAAATAAAAAAATATAAATAAATATGTCATTGCGCCATTTTATCTATTACTGGATGTCACGAACACAAGTCCTCTAAGGTACAAGCACAAACTACATTATAATCTAAATAAAAAAATTAGAAATACACAATTAAAACAATTTCATAACGTAAACTTACTCGTATGAGTATTTAAACGACGACTCAACGGATTTGCATATGTGCGGAACATACATATTTTACATAATAATCGAAACATCAACTATGATAATTTAAAATTATTAAAGGCTGTAAATAACATTAAACAATTAGACACGTTTCAGAGTATGAACATATTTAAAAATAAACATCGGTTGATTAATTCTGACCTGAGTCCCATACTATAAATTAACTTAAGCGTTATTATTAATTCTTAGACATAGTTTTGTTTTAGTATAAATAGGTAAATATGTTCCGTTTGAGCAAATTGGATTTAATCTTGACCACTGGCTTGGTTCACAAGGGTTCATTGAGGATGAGTACTTAGTTCTCGAAATACGTATCTAGATTTGATTCTTTGTTAGCGAGTTCTTAGCCTTAGATTTTTTTATATTTATTTTATATAATAATATGTTTAAAATTTAGGTCTAACAATTCTATTTTTAATTATTATCTAGTATGTATTTCTGACTTTACTGTAATTTATTTTTATAAAAACAAAAATTAATTCTTTTTGTTCGCTATTTGAAATAAATTTTATTTATTTTATGTTACGCTGTACAGCAAGAACTTAATCTCAATTACAGTATAGGGTCCGAAGTCACCAAGCTGCAGTGTGGTAATGCATATAATTTTTAGCTTGACAGCGATTCGAACTCGGGATCAAAGTTTCGAATTCCGTAACGCTAACCACACCACCGTACTGACAAGCATTATAGCGAGAAATTTTTCATATTACTATATTTTTCAAATATTATTTGTTTTAATTTCTTAATAATAAAAAAAATCATTTCAGAAATGTTTCCAAGTTGTCTTTGTATCACATCCAATTACTGGAGCCCGTGCATCTGTTTCTGTAAAATTTAGACTACGATGTATTGTGTTAACTAACTTTAACTAAACGTGTTGTAAGTTTATGTTTTATTAAATATTCAAGATATTTCAACATTTCGCTCTTTATGAAAATATTTCCTTAGCATAGTTTATGTAAAATGTAATTAAACAAAATTAATGTTAAATTTATAATTGCTATGAAATGTTTTTAAGGTAACTCTTGGCTTATTCTGCATTTTAAATACATTCTTGGCTAAATATCCTATTTCAATTCTCGTCTTGCCATATATTCTTGAGGCTTAAAGAAACAACTAATATAATAATAATAATTTTCATGCATAATTGTTTAAAATGAAAAATCAGTTTTCTGTGATCAAATTAAACATGGCAATAATGGGCCAAGGTTTACAGACATGATTTAATACGAATTATCTCATTTTAAATTTCAGTGTTTTAAATTAGAGACATTCATAAAAATATTTATATTGCTTCAGATTTCTTTGGAATTAGAGTTAATTCCGCTTCAGCAGCTTTTTTTAAATATTTCTTCATTTAGTATCAAAGCTTCGCGAAGAGACATTTTTTTGTTTACATGAACAACAACAAAACAAACATCAGTCGTCATGGTAACAAATACTGTTTTATGACAAATACGTCTTAATTTTATATACTTGAGTAATAATTATTTTAGCAAATACAAACTAAATTAAATTTCTTGTAAATAAATTGTAATGCTAGTATAAATAGTACATGAAATTCGTTTATAATTCAATATTATGGCATTTATGAAAATATAAACTAATTTCATAATATACTATTTTATACTTTGCGTTCAAAATCGGTCCTTGATTATACCGAAAACAGTTTAATAATAAAGTCTATTGTTAAACTGGTTTTAGTAACTTTTTATTTTGTAAATTTGGCACTACTACCCAGCCATATGTCATTTCAGAACGATAACCTCAAATATTTTAGAATAAAATTTTATTATGATTTATAAAACTTTTTGTTTCGAGTGTACTAGTTAAATCTTCGATAAGAGATAAGCAAAATTTGCAGTCTACAACAGCTAACGTTTTTATTTGAAGAGATGACCGATGGTTAAATGGGCAAATTAATGCTCTTTTGTCTAACAAATATAATTCATAACAATTGTAGATTAAATAAGCGATTTAAAACCAAATATATAATTTTTTTTTATAAAATACCATATGGAAATTAATACCATCCAATAGCTATCGGACAGTAATATTTTCAATCATGATTTATTATAAAAATTATGTTGGTTATAACTTGTGTGTTTAATAATCAATTGTTTATAAAAAATAAATATATAAATATATCATCACGCCTTTTACCCATTACTGGGTGTGTCACTCTGTCGTAGCAGATCTCGTTAAGTGATATATTTTTTCGCGTGAACTGCGGTTAGCAGCCGTCAAATCACGGCCCCCAAAGATATTAGTGGAAAGGGTGCCACAGGGATGGATTTAATTTGGTGAAAATTGTTTGTCTGCTTTAGGGATCGAACCAAGGTTCTCAAAATTCAAAGGCAGACTCGATACCACTGAGCCATCTACCCCATTGTTTATAATTATATATACATATCTAAGTTTCTTCATTATTTAAACAGTCGATCATCATATTTACTCTAAATATCAGAATTGTTACTAGACACTAGACAGTTAAGTTAACAATTTAATTGGGTAAGTTTAAGGTGTAATGGATTTGAAAATCAATAAGGTTAATTAGTAAGTCATCAATCACTTATTAAAATGAGTCTAGTAGGCCACTTGTGGTGCGAAACTGGAACTAGCTTGAAAAGTGTTTACTTCTGCCAAACATTTAGGCTACTCTGAATTCTCGCAGGTCATTTATATTCCTGAGCTGTCAGCTGCACCCTAAACATCCTCCCGAAATTGATTTGCCATATAACCCACGTACAGTTTATATTTTCAATATATGTATTGACGGGAACATTTATAAATTACAGTTATTAATAAAATTACCAAACAATATTTACATTGAAATAATTCTGTTACAAATTAAAAACATAGATAATTATAGATTGTATTTTATTTATTTTGTGCAAAACATACTTCATTAATTTTATTATTATTATTTATATTTTAAATATTAATCAAACTGACAATATCAAATTTTGCTTGTTACTGCGTTCAGAGTTATCCGAGTTCAATAATGATGTAATTATCTATCTGTTTTACATAAATCTATGAATATTATGTTTCCCAATTTCAGTGATTTAAAATTCAAATATTAGTACATAAATTTTTATTCTATGACTGCTATAAAAAGTTGACAATTACGCCCTCATTTGTCAACGTAAAGTTGACGTTTTCTGTGGAGTAGCTGTAAAATAACTTTTCACACAACTGTCAAACAAAGTTGACATTTACGTGCACAATTCAAGCCGAGTGTTTTTTTTTTGTAAACAGCCCAAAAATTCATTACTGGGCTGTCAGCTACTTTGGCGTGCTCTTCTAAACCAATCAAAAACAAACACGATTACAAAATGACGTCAAGAAACAAATTGTTATTATTTCTGAAAACGTTTTCTTGGGTATACATTCATATTTATAATAACCATCATTTCGAGATTAAATTTATAATATATTTTGAAGTTTTTTAATTAACATTATGCAGTTACGTGAAAATTTTTATGTGCATCTCAGCCGCGAAATGATTTGGTATTTATTTATTTATTTATATTACGCTGAACGACAGGAATTTAATCCCAATTACAGTACAGGGTCCGCATTCACCGAGCCGCAGTGTGGTAGTTTTTTTTATATATAATTTTTTGCTAGAGTGCTATTCGAACTCGGGATCTCCGGATTAGAATTTCGTATCGCTATCCACACCACCGTACTGACGGACATGCTCAGAAAATAATCGAACTTTTCTTCGCCGCACACAAACATTTCCACCCTACATACATAAACAATTATTGTTGCAAGTTGTCTTGGGAGATAAGCGACAAAGAACTTTACAGTCGCTTAAATATCGTTTGTTATAAATTGCATAAATAATTAATGTATACTTGGAAATTTCAAGTCACCATGGATTCAAATAAAATATAAACTTATTAACTTATTAATGGGGTAGGTGGCTCAGTGGATTTTGAGAACCCTGGTACGATCCCTACAACCGATAAACAATTTTCATCAATTTAAATCTACCTCTGTGGTTCCCTCTCCACTAACATCTTTGGGGGCCGTGGTTTGATGGCTGGTAACCGCACTTTACGCGAAGAAAGATATCACTTACCGAAATCTGCTACGACAGAGTGCTACATCCAGTAATGGGTAAAATGCGTGATGATATATTAATTTTATTTTATATATATTAAGCTGACGGAACGAAATTATTGTTAATAAAAAATAGTGCTAGAAAATATTATGTGTACATCTGAAGCGTAAAGTGTGTTTGTTATTCCTATGCTCAAGAAACAAAATATCAATTTACACTCTTAAGACTCAAATAATTATTTATTCTAAATTGCGATCATAGCAATTATAACATAATGAGTGAACTATGTTCCAATATTGATCTCCAGATATCTAGAACCATAAGAGAAAGTATATTTCGTATGAAATTTTCCTTAATCAAAATGTTGTTTGTATTAATATCTAATTTCTTAATTTTGTGAGAAAACTTTACCCTAAGAGAAATTACCATTTTGTTTTAGTTTGAAAAGTTGAATTACAATAAAAGAGTTCTGTAAACTAGATTATGACCCAGAATGTCGCGAAGAATTAAATTTATTTGAAATTCATCTAAAACTAACAAAAGAAACTAACTAAAAGTTGGCTGATTAAGAGAAAAACCATTCAGGGCAACTATCAGGGGACTCAAAGTTTTTACAAAGATAACATCAAGTTTCCGAGACATTGGCCAAACTTCTTCGAATTAAACACTTAAAATCTACATTTTTTCTGGAACTACGACTTTGTTCTGGTTTCACAAAACAAGCAATTACTGTAAACTGGAACACTACGCATCCTGAATAAGTACTCATTTGGTAAATATGTTAATTAGTTTCGAAAGAGGGTAATTTGATAGATATGTCTAATTACGCTAAGTGACAATTAACCTTAGTCGCTTATTTTACGTAATATCATAAAATGATAAAAGTTATGATAATGTAATCCATAAAAATAGTGATGCTGTTGAGACGAACAATATATTGCTGTTCACTAGTAGCGTACCTAGAAACTGCCAATCGGGAGGAGAGGGAAATAAAAAATTTGAAAGAATAATCACTTAATTTTTTCAGTGTTTATAACAAACTTTTTTTGTTGAAGAAATAGAAAATAGGTAAAATAATGCCATTTTATCCGAGAAATTTAATTATGTAATTGGAATCAGTCTAATTTATTTTTAAAAAGTTACAATTCCGATGTTTCGGCGATAGCCATCGCCTTCTTCAGGAATCTACAAAGTAATTAACCATAAGACTTTTTTTTTTAAAACAGAAACAAAACACTTACATGTAACGTCTAATAATTGACATAAACAAATTGTAACTTTATAAAAATAAATTAGACTGATATTCCAATTATCTAAGTTTCTTCATTCTGATATTGATTTTAAAATAAACTTTTGATATTTTGCCAATATTGTGTCTGCATTAATTGACGTACGACTTATTTTAATTTATTCAAGAAATTTTATTTTGTTTACGTTATAAATTACAATATCAAATATTATATTCTTCTATAATTATAACTGACAATAAGCTGATATGATAAATAAATAAAATAATTTTAAAATACCTCAGAAGTTGTAAATATTATTCATATCCATGACATCTGTCACTTGCAACCTACATAAAAGTTAAGGATAAAAATACATTGAAACAGAAAATCAAAACAATTTATAACTAAATATACTTTGCCACACCTCTGATACTTTTCAATTCTGCCACGTCATATTCTAAAATTATATGTTGTACTCTAACTTTTATTTTTTAGAGCAGAGTTATAGAATACACAAATAAATCATTTACCAAAATGCTGGGAATTCTAAAATATCACCTTAAAACTCCATTATATCGTATATAGTAAAAATATCAGAAATAGATAAATGGTATCATAATATATTTTTATAATTAGAATTATATAATTACTCTATTAATTGAACACAATTTTAATAGGGCTCGCTTTATAATTTCCAGTTTAATAAAAAAAAGTTTTTAGTAACTACAATTTAAAAAAAAAATAAATAAATATATCATCACGCCTTTTACCCATCACTGGGTGTGGCACTCTGCCTAAGCCGATCTCGGTAAGTGATATATTTTTTTCGCGTGAAGTGCGGTTACCAGCAGTCATATCACGGCCCCAAAGATATTAGTGGATGGGGAGTCACAGGGGTAGATTTAATTTGGTGAAAATTGTTTGTCGACTGTGGGGTTCGAACCAGGGTTCTCAAGATCCACAAAACAGATTTTAACAGTGCTCGTTTCTCACAACACACAATCTCTACTTTAACCTAAAAATCGGCTTTAGAAACTAACCTTAAAAGCTAAGTTCATCTTTAAATAAAATAAAATATAAATATATCACCATACCTTTTACGCATTATTGGATGTGTCACATTGTCGTAACAAATTTTGGTGATATATTTATGAAGTTACCAGCCGGCAAATCGCTGCTCCCAAAGGATGAATGGAAAAATATGTACAGGAGTAATTTTATTGTGAAAATTAATTTGTCGGCTGACGGAATGGAACTCGAGTTCTCAAATTCCGTATCTTTTTGATATAAATTTATAATTGTATTTATGTTCGACTGCATCATATTACCTTATTTTACGACACTGTTTACTGTCCATAATCGGGTACTTTATTGGACTAGTACGATAAAAATACAAAATTGGACTGCTGTCAATGTCACATTAAAACAAAATTCAAAAGAAATAGTAGATATAATTTAAAGCATTTTATTAGAATGAAATTACAATTAATTAAGTAAAATACTATTAAAGTATGCCAGGATACAATCTTCGGTGGTTTTTTTTATTTTCATATTTAAACACCATTTTCTATATGTATTATATGTGTCTTCATACATTTGTTTCGATTTCGTTGGTAATAGACATTCTCTTGCATTACATGCAAGACCTTTTATTTCTTTTGGCACGTCTTCAATGTCTTCATCCATCTCAATATTTTTTCACTTTGACAATTTGATAATAAAGCAACAAATGCATAACAACGAAGCACACTTTGAGATGCAATTAAATGTTTTAAATATAGGTATTGACATAATCATATTTTAAGAGAAAATATACTCCATGCAGTCGAACATAAAACGTTGTATGCAACTCGTACATAATCGGACTTTATAGACTCGACTTATTTATTAGCCTCGCTCGCTGCGCTCGCTCTGCCATCAAATTCGGCTCGTCCAATAAAGACCTAAATTATGTACTTGTTACATAAACTACTATTGTTATTATTTTTACAGATCTTTATTGGCTTAATATGTCAATTAAAATTATTGTGATATTATGTCAAAATAGTTGTATTTGCTGATAAACTGCTAGCATTGGTAATAGTTAGCGTATTATTTGCAGCAGCATACGTGAGATATTCCAAAGTTTCAAGAGACAAACTAAAACTTAGCACACTCTCGGGCTGCAAACACGAGACGAGGACGAGAACGTAGCGAACTGTACTTCTTAGTGCCTCTCCGGAACAGGAAACACGCGAATTATGTTCGAAGCTTTAGTCACGTGATTAATAATTATATTAGTTTGCGTTCTATTAGCTTCGAGTCTGACACTGTGGGTACAAGCTCAACAAGCAAAATGGAGATAGATCTGATGCTTCACTGATTCCAGTGTAGATATTGAATTGTGCAATTTACAAAGCTAATTTCACTTCAAAGAAAAATTGTTATAATAAGTTACTATGGGATAACGTGGTATCGAGCCGGCCTGTGGATTTGAGACCCCGCCCCTCCCATAACCGACAAACAATTTTCACCAATTTTTAATCTACCCCTGTCTCTCTCTCTCTCTCCACTAACGTCTTTGGAGGACATGATTTGACGCCTGACAACCGCACTTCACGCGAAGAAATATATCACTTACCGATATCTGCTACAGCAGAGTGCCACACCCAATAATTGGTAAAAGGCGTGATGATATATTTATTTATTCACTATGAGGTCTAGCTAGATAGATTTCTAATACTTTCATCGAAATCATTAGAGCTGATTTCGATCGTTGACAGCACATACAGACATTTATTTATTGAAGAATTGAAACAATAAGGTGAAGATTGTCTTATCTGGAAACAGTATAACGATTTGAAAGGTGAGTAAGAAATTAGTTTTTTGCAAATCAAAAATTATCCGATAGTAATTTATAATATTAAGTAGAGAATTCACCACACGTCACTGTCAACCAATAGGATCACGAATTTGTTTGAAAATGAACCAATGAAATGTACATTTCGTCGGAAATTCATCACTAGTGAAATTGATATCGGAAATACCACTGTTAATAATATCCTTGGTTACGAATAAAATAAATGATATTTTCAATATTTTCATAAACGTCAATTCTACATTTTTTCAGTGTACATTTAATATTCAAAATTTTCATCACTGTAATACCTAATTAATAATGTGCAAATAAATACCTAACTATTCTTGTTAATTAACTCTTGTTTGGTAAATCTCAAGCCGAATACAACTCGTAGTATGAAAATTGACAGATAATATTTGACATAAATATACATTCGTTGTTACGGAAATAGGAAACACAACTCGTGCTTCGCATTCGTTATGTTTCAATTTCCATAACAACTCATAATTTATATCAAAATATTTTCAGAAATTTTCATACTACTTGTTATATTATATATGAAAATATAACAGGCACGGTGGCCGAGCGAGTTAAAGCACATCTCTTAACATACTGTGACGTCACCCGAACCAAGGTTCGTCAGTTCGAATCCGTCTGTCGACAATGTGTGATTTGTCGTAAAATATAAAATACAGTTACATGTATTTATCACACTCGGGCGCTATAAACTAGTCACTTATACGTCTTAAAATAATGTACCTAGCATTCGACTACGAAAACCGGCAGTACGGCATGTAAAAACTGCGGCTCGGTGTGTCCGGTAAGCCCAGTTGTTACCAGAAAAACTAATCAGAGAAAAACTGTTCATCAGAAAACTGATTTCAACGAAACTTGATTGCGCAATAATACTGTTATTATAATTTGTTAAATGTATTAATGCTTTTGCAAAAACTAATAATAGTATTTGTTTCAACTTTATTGATTACTTTTAAGTTATACCGAAATATTTTATAAAAGTTTTATTCACGTGCGAATCAACCCATTAGTTCGCACAATTTCCAGATTTCCATAAAATACGGCTATTCCGCAATCAGCGCAGCACCTTCACACAAAACACAACATTACCCGGTCCGTTTTTCGCAACACCGGGGGGCGTTTTTAATTAATCGCATCTCCGCGATATAAATGAGTTGTTTTGTGAAACAGCTCACGCCGCGTCGCTCCACATACGAGGGAAGCCTCGGTACAGGAACAAGAGCAAACGCTCGGTTCTCGGTTACTGCCCTGACCAAGTCTGAGCGTTCATTCGTTTAATGATTTCGTTTTATCACCCTAGCAGCAGTCGCCAACTGTTTGTCTCCCGGACATAAACACACGATTACCGCAGAGAGGTTATGAGTTTATGATTGCCGACATTAAAAGTTTGCTGGAGATGAATTGGCGACAGTTTTTACAATCGTTAATTAATTTTTGTGACAGTGTATTCATTTATACTTTATATGACACTACAAGACACTGACATTTTGTCAAATATGTACATCAATGTTGATATAACGTACTATATACGAATATTTGTTTTTTCTCGAGAAATTATCTGGCGTGAAGCATATTGATGTTCGCGTTGCGTATCTCTTGTCTGGTACAGAAAACAAGGTTAACCGGTACTCCATCTTATTTATTGGATAAATTAATAAGTAAGCAAGAAAATTATAGTCCACGAATTACTGATCTTAATATCGTTCCTTCATTTCTTAAGGCTAAATTTAAAAATTCCTTTTCGTATTTGGCGCCCACTTTGTATAACATTGTATTCACAATACAATTGATTGCATATTCATCATGAGTAGAATTCTATTTCAAGTTTCCAGAGTGTCATCCAGATATAAGAACGTTTTCTACTTGCACGCGGCAAGAACTCTTATGCTATCGAAGTCACCAATTCATCAAATGATCAATTCTCACAATGTCATTGAGGATGAAATTGATATTTTTCATAACAACATTAATGATATAAAGAAATCTATTACTTCTTTCTAATTCTGAGTTTCTTCCTTACCCTAGAATTGGGCGCTTGCCTGTTGGGTAATGTATTAATAATAATAATAATAATAATAACAATATTTCTAGTTCATTGAAGTCTTTATCGTTTAATTCGTTTAAAACCTTTGTTAAAAATTTATATTAAAAATGCACTTATGTAAGGTGACAATTTCCTTTGTTATTTTTAGATTTAAGATGTACACTTAAATTAATTGTAAAGAGTACACTGATGTCACTACTTCTTATTTGTTTATGTTTCTTAATGACTTTGTAATTATTATTTGGCAGTTTATATGCTATATTATTTTGTAGTGTTATGTACACGGGTTAGGTGGAAGAGCAGCCTTGGCTGAACCTCGCCTTTGACATGAACGTCAATAAAGAATATTATTATTATTTCTCTTTATTCAATTATCTTTGCGGCTACATTATCATACAACGGCTCCTGAGGAGCAAGTAATATATAATAATTGTAAATAAGGTAAGTACATTTCATATAAATATGTACATGTCATTGATATTTGTATTGTATTTCATTTGCAGGTTATAGTTCTTCTTCCTATCTTGGATTAGGGGACGAGTCTGCCTTTGATGGTGCCATTGGTGCTCTCGTTCATTGGTTCCCTGAGTTGGTTAGTCCTTAATGTTCAACGTTCAGAACGTGACGTACTATTCTGCATGTTTCCAGCAGTGTTGATTTTTGGAGTATCATATATGTATCTACCTGGATATCTAATTCTCTTAGAGAGTCCTGTAAGCTGGTTGGGATCTCTCCTGTGGCTCCTATGATAATTGGTATGATCTTAACAGTTTCAACATTCCAAATCTCTTTTATTTCCCTTGCAAGGGCTATGTATTTTCCTATCTTTTCTTTCCTCGTTTTCTCCAAGTTGGTGGGGTGCGGAACCGCGATATCTATTAGATAGGCTATGGACTTGTCGTAGATTTGATACACAATATCGGGCCTGTTGTGTCTTATGGTGTGGTCAGTTAATATTTGTCTGTCCCAGTATAATTTTCCTCTTTGGTTCAGAATTACGTTATTATTATTATTATTATTATTATCCGCTTTGTCACACTACCCTCCAGGGTAAAATTGACCTGCCACCCTATTTCAGGGAGGCTAGGCGCGGTCGATATAATACTCAGGTGCAGCCATAACACCTGAGCATTATATTATTGAACATCAATAAAGAATATTATTATTATAAGTACATCTGTACGATATTACGGTAAACAATATTAATTGACCGGTTTTCGGAAAGTAATTTTTATCTACTTTTTAAATTCGGACTAGAATAAGATAAGCTAATCCAAAATTCAGGATTAGCTAAAACTTTTTTGAGAATCGGGCGGTAAAAGTTAAATTTCATCAAAATATCAATAGATACTGCCATTTAATTTGGGACAACGGTGTAATGGTTTCATATTTTTTCCATAATTATTCGACGATATTATCATTTTGTCATTACTGAGTGTGACTCTGACATAGCAGATTTCGGTGATATGTAGCAGATTTCAGTAAGTGATATGTAAAATGCGTAATTATAATCTAGTAAAAATTAATTGTTTATTTCCATAGTTCGATATTTATGTATTTTTATTTTATGTATGTACATTTTGTCATTACTGAGTGTGACTCTGACATAGCAGATTTCGGTGATATGTAGCAGATTTCAGTAAGTGATATGTAAAATGCGTAATTATAATCTAGTAAAAATTAATTGTTTATTTCCATAGTTCGATATTTATGTATTTTTATTTTATGTATGTACAGAAATGTTGAAATATTTTTCCGAGTTAAACAAAGAATTCGAAATTCTGGATGAGTTAACCGTACATATCTTTCAAGATCAAAGGAATATCATTTTTATTTTCCTACAGAATTTGTTTCTAGTGTACCTATACATATACTAGTCGTTTTTATTACAAAAATTTTCTATTTAAGTGACAAAGAATTTTTTTCTGAACGACTGAATGGAGAATGCAATTCAAGTACCTATCAATTTGAATAAATTTCCTTGCAAAGTTTTAATAGCTAAATTTAAAAGTGCCTACAAAGTATGACAAAATTTAGCAAATAATACGTTAGAACAAAGCAAGCGTCTTTTAGGCTGTCAAGATATTCGACTTTGTATGTACTCGTATTTACATTTTAAATTATTCACAAGCAGGTCAACTTTCTGTCATTTTATTCAACGTTCCACTTTACATATTTAACCATGTTGTCCAAAATTCGTCAACTTCTCCATTTTATTTTTTTAATTTTATGCGATCCTCAACTTTGTCTAGTATATAAGTGGAAAATCGTCCGCTGCCATTAAAAATCTAGTTTAAAATTGTAACTAGTTTAAAGTAACTTATTTTCATGCATTAAAGATGCATATTCTAGGTAAAACTACGTAAAAGTTGTTAAACTATCACTTTTACATTCCCTAATTCGACATGAGAAATTATATCATTATTCAGAAACTTTATAATGAGATTTTCCACTATTTTTTAAATATTATTTTTATAAAACTACATCTAAATTGAAAAATAATGTACAGTTTAAAAAAGAGTTGATTGTTAATAATTTATATTTAATTTTCAGACGTCAGACTTAAGATTGGGACTCACATATAATTACAATCAAATAAATAATTTATTTTATCATTTAAAACAAAATATATAAATGGATTTTAAATTTATTTTCACAGCAAATAATTAAAAATGTGTAAGGATATCAATTATTTAAAAAAGAAAAATAATTTAACATAAAGATTATCTTAGTCAAAGGTCACTGGTATGATTTCCTGATACTATTCCGTATATCTTTCACTCCACTGATTTGTAAGTTTTGAACAAAGCAATATTTAACAATCATTTTTATTAGCTAGACATATTCGTTAGTTAAGACATAAATAATATATAAGATATGTACCTATTTAAAATATACATTTTTGTATAAAATTACGTAAACAAAATTATAACCAATAACCTGAAAATAAGCTGTCAGTTAGACGAAAACAGAAAATATGAAAAGTAGAAAAAACGGAATGATGATTAGTTAAAGTGTTAAAGAAAGACGCCAGAGTTAATGGCATGAAGAACTCAAATATCTTAAAAGCTAATAACATTTTTGAAAATATAATCGTCTCTGCTACGAAGTTTTTGGGTCTAATATAAATATAAATGACCAACTATAAAAAAAAATATTGTTTTCATTTGATATTTTTTAACTTCTCAACAATTATACAGGCTGTTGCACAACTTAGAGTAAAAAATTAAAGGGTATATTATGTACGACGTGCTGATCATGAAACAAAAAGAATTTTTTTTTAAATCGCAATACTATTTTCCATGTTTCCCAGTACAAAATTTTTCGTTGCCACTGCCACTGGGTGGATGATTATGTTAAAGTTATTAATTAAATAAAATTCTATTATAAATAACTGCTAATAATTGAATTGTGTAATTATTCTTTCGTAGTTCATTGATTGTGTTTAATAGGAAAGCGAATCCAGTGCAGTACTACAAAAAATGTTTTAGGTTAACAACCCTTAATTTTGCGATTTAAAAAAAATCTTTTTGTTTCATGATCAGCACGTCGTACAGAATATACCCTTTAATTTTTTGCTCTAAGTTGTGAAACATCCTGTATATATGTATATATATATATATATATATACAGGGTGTTATATTTTAATAGACCCAGCAAATATCACGCTTATTTATCAACTTAGCAATTTCTTTCATATAACATGATTTATACAGCAACATGAAAGCTAGTTGATGACGGATGTACATTCATGATATCATTTCCGGTTTATTAGTAATTAATATCAACTTTGCAATTTCAAATGGAACATACTATATTTTTTTACAAATTTGAAAAGTCCATCAAATTTGCTTTACAATCATGTAAAATAATCCATATGTTACATTATTAAAAAGTAAAATGGCGAGCACTTTAATATACACCAAATCGGAAAGTGAATAGTGAGCCATGACTGTGGCTTGAAATAAAACAATTAACTAAAACAATTGTAACTATTATTAATAAATGAAATAATATTTTAAGGAACACTTAATAACAACAAAATGATTTTATAACAAATATTCAAAATAACTCTCAGCCTCTTCAATGCATTTTCTCCCGATATGACCACTTGATTTTTGTATGGAGCTACGTGAAAGATTTTGTTTGTAATGAACCAGTAAACACATTAAACGGACTGAAGAATTAAAATGAAGCAGCAATTGAATCTTTATCTGCTAACCAAATATAAAGGGCTACTTATTCTGTTTCAAAACGTTGTGCAAAATGTATTGAAGAGACTGGGAGCCATTTTGAATATTAGTTATAAAATCATTTTGTTGTTATTAAGTGTTTCTTATTCTTATTTTCTGTATTATTATGACAAAAAAATATTATTTCGTTTAATAATAATAATTACAATTGTTTTAGTTAATTGTTTTATTTCAATCCACAGTCATGGTTCACTATTCTCTTTCCGATTTGGTGTATAATAAAGTACCCGCCATTTTACTTTTTAATAATGTAACATAATTATGGATCATTTTACATGATTGTAATGCAAATTTGATGCACTTTTCAAATTTGTAAAAAAATATAGTATGTTATATTTGAAATTTCAAAGTTGATATAAATTACTAATAAACCGGAAATGATATCATGAATGTACATCCGTCATCAACTAGCTTTCATGTTGCTATATAAATCATGTTATATGAAAGAAATTGCTAAGTTGATAAATAAGCGAGATATTTGCTGGGTCTACTAAAATATAACAGCCTGTATATATAAATATATACAGGGTGTAGAATTGAAATGTGGCGTATAGGGATTCCAATGTTATTTCTTAAATATTGCTGTATCTCTTTACCTATTCACTTTAGAGCAAAAGCGTAAATACAAAAATTGTTCAGAAATCAAAAACGCTTCCTATAAAGTAAATTTCATTACATAAATGTGAATAGTTCACGAGATATTAATTAAATGAAATTCAAAATTTATTCAAATTTTTTGTAGATTGCGTTGGAAAATTAACAAATGGACTGAATATTTGACATATTGTAAAAGAGTTTGACATTTGTTTGTTACAATGTTGTAATATATAATTTGAATAAATTTTATTCAAATTTTTTGTAGATTGCGTTGGAAAATTAACAAATGGACTGAATATTTGACATATTGTAAAAGAGTTTGACATTTGTTTGTTACAATGTTGTAATATATAATTTGAATAAATTTTGAATTTCATTTAATTAATATCTCGTGAACTATTCACATTTATGTAATGAAATTTACTTTATAGGAAGCGTTTTTAATTTCTGAACAATTTTTGTATTTACGCTTTTGCTCTAAAGTGAATAGGTAAAGAGATACAGCAATATTTAAAAAATAACATTGAAATCCCTATAAGCCACATTTCAATTCTACACCCTGTATATATATATATATATATATATATATATATATATATATATATATATATATATATATATATATATATATATATATATATATATATAAATATGTATACATTCCATTTTGTATTGAATATTCCGTATACACGATGAAGACAAAAGAGCGCAGTGAAATTCGTACATTTCCCACATTGCTTCTAGCACTAACCAAACGGGAAGTGAAGTGAACCAATGCTATTACTATTGTTTCCGTTTCTAGATCGTAGTGTTCGCAGTTCGCATCAACCAATCACCGCAAACTGGAGAGTGGAGACTCAGCATTGGAGACAGGAGAGCAGCAGATAGGACACTCACTAAATGCTGTGTGAAGACAAAGGCGGATAAGGAAATTTGAGATCACATTTCCTGGCCTTCGTTAAAAATAATGTATTGGGTCAAATTCACCACTCTTCTCTAGCTCAAGAACTTTCTCTAATAACTAAATAAATAAATATATCATCACGCCTTTTTCCCTTTACTGGATGTGGGGCTCTGTCATAGCAGATCATATAACAGTTCAAAATCACATCATTTAGCCTAGAATACATTTTTAGTTACAAATTAAAATATTACTCAAATCGCAGAAATCTTACATTTACTAAATTCTACAATTAGTTTCTAATATTTTAAACTAAATTTCGTACCAAATGTATAGCAAATAACAATATTAGTAGCCATTGTTTTCCAAATAAAAAAAACATATGAACTATTATAACTAATATAACAAGTAATAAAATAATTGCCGATAATATTTTGACATGAATTATGCGCACTCGCTATATTTACATTTCCATAACAATGAATTTAAATTTATATCAAAATATTATCTGACAAGTTAGTATGATATTATCAGTTATATTTTGCATGAGAATTTAACAAGCTATTTCAATAGATTTTTCAACTGGCGTTTATGAAAACTGTATTTATTTATAGGTAACCAAGGAGATTTAATTACAGTGAAAAAGTATCACTTATTAATTTCACTATCGGAAAACTATCTAAATAGATTTCATTTCATTGGTTAATTTTCAAACAAATTATTGATTCTATTGGTTCCCACATATACATAATAAATTCTCATAATTATTATCTTGTAGGCAGTTTGGTGAATGAAATCAAAGTTGATTATTAATTAAAACAAACTATAATTATACAGTTTTTGATAAAATGAATAAGTTTAAATAAGTACAGAAATGTTTAATTCCGATTTAAATGGCTGTCATTCCAGAATAAATATATCAATTGATATCAAATTTTAGTTAACAACGGCTGGAAGTAGTTGGCTCAGTGGTATTGAGTCAAACTGTGGATTTGAGAATCCGGGTTTGAATCTGACAACCGATAAACAATTTTGATATTACCTCTGTTGCTTTCCCTCCAATAACATCTTTGGAGGTTATGATTTGAAGGTTGATAACATAATATGATTCTTATTGATGATAATAAGCTAAAAAAAATATTTTTGTTATCTGTGTCTTTAATTTGAAGTATTTTCTTTCAAATATTTTAGAAAAAGTTAAAATTTAAATTAGCTATTTACTATCAGTAGTATAGGCGGCACTCCCGTGTAGATGACGTGCAGGTGTACTAATTAGGTTATTGACCTTGGAATGGTGGGTGAGGGGAGGTTATGTTATTTGTGAAATTTGGAATGTCGTTTTCGTAGAATTTGATTGTGAGGGGTGAGGTGGGGTTATGTTATTTGTGATTTTTGGAATGTCGTTTTCGAAGAATTTGGAAAAGATTTGACTTTCTATCTGGGGAAATTTTATGTACGTATGATTTTTGATGATCTGTAATTATGAAAGAATTTGGAAAAATTTGTATTTGTAAGTTATTTGTCATTAGGGCGAGTTTATATTTAAACTGAAAGTTATTTGTTATTACGGTAAACTTTATATTTAGTTAATGTATGTAGATTTTTATTTTTAGGTTATTTGTAAGTTTTGGAATGTCGTTTTCCGTATTTAAGAAAGAATTTTCAAAAATTTGTTTTGCGAATTGCTTGTCAACAGAATTAACTTTCTATCTGGGAAAATTTTAGGTACGTATGATTTTTGACGATTTGTAATTATGAAAGAGTTTGGAAAAATTTGTATTTGTAAGTTATTTAACTTTCTATTTAGTTAATGTATGTAGGTTTTTATTTTTAGATTATTTGTGAATTTTGGATTGTCGTTTTCCGTAATTAAGAAAGAATTTTGAAAGTAAAATATATTTTTGTGAAATATATTTGTATATAACAGCATGATATGTATAAAAGAAGAAAATAAATTATTTTTCTTTCTATTACTATACAAACATCAAGTAGGCTAGTTCGAAGTGCATTAGTGTAAGTATTTTCTATTGTTTATATTATTATTATTTATTATTATTATTATTATACATAATATTAATTTTATTATTTTTATTTACAGAACAATGAATTTTGATAAAATAAATAATTTAGGTTTATTGAAAGATTTGAAACCTACAAAGAAAATTACGGACCTCGTACAAGATGAAAAATATAACGTAGTGAATGCAAAAGCTGTAGAAACAAAGATTGGAAGAAAAGTTAAAGTAGAATTCAAAGACTATGGTGTTTTTCTACCAACACGCTTTGACGACATGTCTGATGAGGATATAAAATATTTAAACGAATCAAATGGTCGTGTAGCCATGATTTATAAGGGAAAGAAGGATTGCGGTCTAGCCAGAGAAGCTACGTGTATTGTATTTGAAAAATTGTAAATGCTTATACATTTTAATATATTATTATTGAATGTTATTTAATTGTAAACATAAAATACCTATGTATGTATATATTTTTGTGTTTGAATAAATTGTTTTTGTAAGTTATTTGTCATTAGGGCGAGTCTATATTTAAACTGAAAGTTATTTGTTATTACGGCAAACTTTCTATTTAGTTAATGTATGTAGTATTGAAATATGATTGGGTTGAAAATAGCGTTGGCTTTGTTATTATATTTGAAAAATTGTAAATGCTTATACATTTAAATTTCTCAGTACCACTGATTTTACGTAAATCCATTAAAAATCAATTACCAATATTCTTTAAAACTGAGAAACACCTGAATATAAATTTAGCTTGGTATCTATCCTAACAGTAGTGTTGCTATTTTATTTGTACGTGTGTATTAGGTAAAATAAAATATAACTTTCTACAACATGTTTTAAATATTTGTAAACTATTAATAAATAATATAAGTAGAGTTTTGACATTCTTTAATAATATATGTGTTTAGAATTTCTTGTATTTACACTGGGAAAATAATAAATCCAAGTCTGTTTGAACGTAATTAATTATTTGGTTATACTATTTTCAATAATGTTATTGTTTGTAAAATTTAAATTTAAAAACATATATACAATAAAGTAGAAGTTTCATTTTATTATTAATAAATAATAAACACTCTGTCTTAATATTAAGAGTACTATTATTTAATTATTTATGAATATTTATTATATTTGCATGAATTTTAGATTATGTAAAATAAATATTATTTTCTACATGTTTTTATATTTGTAAAACTAAAACTATTAATAAATAATATAAGCAGAGTTTGACTTTGTTTAATAAGATGTGTTTAGAATTAACCGTCTATACACGAGAAACAATGAATTTGTCTGTTTGAAAGTAATTAATTATTGTTTATACTATTTTAAATAACGCTATTGTTTGTAAAAAATTAACATATATAAAATTAAACCAACTATCTGTCTTAATATTAAAAGTACTATAATTTACTTATGAATATTTATTATAATATTTATATATTTATAAAATATGTATTATACTTGCGTGAATTTTAATAGATGGTTGTATGTGAAACGACTTGAAGAACTGATTCAATCTTGTCCTGTAGAAAGTTTAGGGTGCTTAGCGTAGTAATTATATTTTCAAAATTCCTATTTATATTTACAAAGAGAAATTTTGGCCATTAACATTCGTATTGAATACGTCCAGCGGATTAATTATAAATCATTACCGAAAATAACCCTATTGAATTTGTTATACCTGAACACAATATACTTATACAATTATATTTCACAAAAGTGTATATTATAATTCAATAAATTCTATTAATTTTGCTTGTTTAATATAAATTGACCACTTATTTGTTAACAAAAATATTATATACAAATATATTTCACAAAAGTATATTTACACTCATTCCTAAATTCACAAGTACAAAGTACAAAAATCTATAATTTCTATGTGCCTTTGCAATTTCGTAAAATTTAAATTTTTCCTACATAGTAATAAAAGTAATTTTTTGGCTAAATTATGTATTTATGTGTATTAACACAATCTGGGAGCATAACATAAAACTATTATGAAATTCGATTTATTTAATGCATGTTACATAGAAAAATATAACGTGGTATATTTTGCATTTGAATATATTGAAGGCGCGTTGTAATTAAGTTTTAATGACTCTAGAACTTTTGGGTTACTTATTTTTAGATTATTATTTGTATTCGTGAATTTAGGAATAGTTGTACTTTTGTGAAATATTTTTGTTACCAAATAAGTAGTAAATAATATTATTTTTACGTAAATACTTGGCAAAAAGTCTTTAGAACATAGTTTAAAATGAGATGTAAACACCAATATAAAATAAACATAAAATAAAAATATTATTGTAAATTTTAGAAGTTAATTATTTTGTAATATGTTCTATTTGTACTATTCTTTTCAATATTTAAAATAAATAAGTAAATCATCGCGCCTTTTACTCTTTACTGGGTGTGGCACTCCGCAGTAGCAGATCTCGGTAAGTGATATATTTCTTAGCGTGAGGTGCGGTTACCAGTCGTCAAATCATGCATCTACCCCAAAGATGTTAGTGGAGAGGGAGCCACAGGGGTAGATTTGATTTGTTGAAATTTGTTTATAGGCTGTGGGGATCGAACCGGGGTTCTCAAGATTCACAAGCCGGTTCGATAATATTTATTGTAATAAATTCATTATCCGTGTAAAATAAGCTCAGTTTATTTGAAACTGTTATTTTGATAAGTTATCTAATTAATATTTATTGTCTTTTACGATATATGTTATTACTGGTAACCGCACCTGACGCGAAGAAATATATCACTTACCGAGATCTGCTACTGCGGAGTGCCACACCCAGTAAGGAGTAAAAGGCACGATGATTTACTTATTTATTTTAAATATTGAAAAGAATAGTACAAATAGAACATATTACAAAATAATTAACTTCTAAAATTTACAATAATATTTTTATTTTATGTTTATTTTATATTGGTGTTTACATCTCATTTTAAACTATGTTCTAAAGACTTTTTGCCAAGTATTTACGTAAAAATAATATTATTTACTACTTATTTGGTAACAAAAATATTTCACAAAAGTACAACTATTCCTATATTCACGAATACAAATAATAATCTAAAAATAAGTAACCCAAAAGTTCTAGAGTCATTAAAACTTAATTACAACGCGCCTTCAATATATTCAAATGCAAAATATACCACGTTATATTTTTCTATGTAACATGCATTGAATAAATCGAATTTCATAATAGTTTTATGTTATGCTCCCAGATTGTGTTAATACACATAAATACATAATTTAGCCAAAAAATTACTTTTATTACTATGTAGGAAAAATTTAAATATTACGAAATTGCAAAGGCACATAGAAATTATAGATTTTTGTACTATATTGTGTTCTACTATTATTATTCATTGTTTCTTGTAATAATTGAAATTACACAAAATCAGCAGTAATCAACTGATACTGTAAAATGTCTAATAATTTATTTTTAAATTATCCAAATAGTTTCTTTAAACTGTTAAAGTATAAAATATACTACCTACGTTATATTTTTCAGTATAACATGCAATAAATAAGTCAAATTTCATAATAGTTTTATGTTAAACTCTCAAATTGTATTAATACACAAATATACAAAATTTAACTCAAAATTAGTTTCATTATATAGAAAAAATTAAAATATCATAACGAAATCGCAAAGACACACATAAATTATAGATTTTTGCACTGTTTCTAATATTATTATGCATTATTTATTGAAATAAATGGAATTAGGTACACAAAATTATTTATTATTAAATTAACCAAATAGTTAATATTAACTATGGAAGTCAAGTGTTTGTAACGTTTAAATATTTTATTCAAAATACATTAATACTTATTTGTTACGAAAGAATTCTATACAAATATATTTCACAAAAGTATATTTTACAATTCAACAAATTCTATTAATCTAGCTTGCATATCAGAACATTAATTTTTCATTTGAGCAAATTTTACAAACCATTTTGTTAAGAATTTCTCAAATTAACTATGTCTTCACAAGTTTAATTGTCAATTTATCCCGTAAAATAAATCATAATAAAGATTTTACATTCGCCGATTACTTTTTTTCCAATAATAAACCTAGTATAAATAAATAATTTAGCAAATAATTTTACTATTTATTTATTTCCGACGATCATAATGGCTACTATGCAGCAGAAAGCGTTTTGGTGTGTTTGAGTAAATTGTTAAGTATATATCACAAATCGTATTCAAAATATTAAAATAAGTTTGCTAATTTCTTACATGTTACGAGTATATTCGTATTACAGTTTGAAAGAAAGCGATGGTTCACCTAATATATGGTCCATTACTGTCTTACCAATAACTTGTAAAATTTTGGTTATTATAGAATTTGTATAATGTACAAATATTTTGCTAATAACCATTAAATATTATTTTCAAAGTCTTTGAATTACATTTACTTAAAAGATATTAGATTTTATAAGTACCCATTTATATCCGGAAAGAAATTTTTGCTCCTTATTTTTATAGGTTTGAAATTATGTTTAACGTTTGTAAATATAAATAGGAATTTTGAAAATATAATTACTGCGCTAAGCACTCTAAACTTTCTACGGGACAAGATTGAATCAGTTCTTCAAGTCGTTTCACATACAACCATCAATTAAAATTCACGCAAGTATAATAAATATTTTATAAATATATAAACATTATAATAAATATTCATAAGTAAATAATAGTACTTTTAATATTAAGACAGATGTTGGAAGAAAAAATACTAAAACATGGACAGTTAATACGAGTACTATAGTTTTGAAAGATTTCTACTCAACAGTTTGTGGATATTACTGTTCAGTTTATCTTTTGTTTAGAATTATTGGTTACACACATACAAATTTTCTGCAATTATTTAATAAATTTAATAAGTTTGATAATGATAATTTTGTTGTATACATGTTCCACTATTATTTGAAATAAAAAAAGCATATAGTATTTATATATTGTTTTATTAAATAATATATTTTCCAGTCTTTAACATAAATATTTTTGCATTTTCTATGTCTCTAGTTACCTTAAAACTATAATTATTAAATAAATCCCAAAATACTCGACTGTCAGCTCCATTGTACTCTATTAAATAATTATAAATGAACTCTTTAACTATATTATTATTATATCTAATACTATCCACACCAACTTTTTTAATTAAATTTAAGTAATTATTAAAAATATTTACACTATTAAACTTTTTCTCTAATTCTTCTTTTTTTCTTAAAACTATATCTTTAACTTTAATAATATTTTGCATCTCTTCATTACTTAACATTATACAATTATAACATGAAGAATATGTTAAACAAATTTTACAAGTTTTTATTTTCATTTCACTACTATTTTCTACCTTAACAATTACAGCTTTATTAAATTTATAAATTTTATTATTTACTTTAGTTTCTTTTAAAAATAATGCTATTTTCTTACAAAAGTTATATATGTTACTTATATCTATAAATCTACTTTTGTTATTAACTAATCTTATCCTAATCTCATATTTTAAATTGGGATCAATACCCACACTAACACATTTACGGTCCTGGGTACCATTTATATTATAATCACTTTTTTTTAATAAAATGTCTTGGTTATCCCTAGCGTCAAACATAAGAGGTAGATCATATTTATCGATTACTGACGCTGTACCGTTGACAAGGTCCATTCTCTTCATTTTCTCGTCCGTGGAATAATCCTGATTATCCAGGTAAAATAAACAATCAAAATTATCTACCTGAGCATACGGTTTCTTGTTTTCCTTCGCTTTTTGATTATTTAACTGCGGTATTTCACTGGTATTAGATGTTGTACGTTCATTCGTATTCGTAAGATCAATACCAGTGTTCGACGTCAATAATACAGTATCAATGTTATCAATATTAATACTGTTGATATCTGACACATTATCGCAAAAATCTATAAGATTCTTCATGATGCTAAGCTCGCTGGCGATGGACTCCTCATCCATCTGTATGCTGCTATTGTTACAGAATTTTTTAACAGCGGACCCGTCATACACAGTTTTTAAACCTGGTGCTGGCTGTAGAGGTATACCATACCCTTCTCCACTTAAAGTTTCACGGACAATATCTTCGTAAGTCGACATTTTCAACTCAAAATACTTGAAATACAAAACTACAACTGTATAACATATATCAATGCTATATAGTAATTGAAAGAAAAATAATTTATTTTCTTCTTTTATACAGATCGTGCTATATTATATACAAATATTCAAGATTTCTCGGTTTTAAAGAATATTGGTAATTGATTTTTAATGAGCTTGCGTAAAATACGCTTCTCCACTTAAAGGCGTCATTTTTAACTCAAAATACTTGAAATACAATTCAATAATATTCAATAAATAATAGCAAATTTCTTTCCGGATATAAATGGGTACTTATAAAATCTAATATCTTTTAAGTAAATGTAATTCAAAGACTTTGAAAATAATATTTAATGGTTATTAGCAAAATATTTGTACATTATACAAATTCTATAATAACCAAAATTTTACAAGTTATTGGTAAGACAGTAATGGACCATATATTAGGTGAACCATCGCTTTCTTTCAAACTGTAATACGAATATACTCGTAACATGTAAGAAATTAGCAAACTTATTTTAATATTTTGAATACGATTTGTGATATATACTTAACAATTTACTCAAACACACCAAAACGCTTTCTGCTGCATAGTAGCCATTATGATCGTCGGAAATAAATAAATAGTAAAATTATTTGCTAAATTATTTATTTATACTAGGTTTATTATTGGAAAAAAAGTAATCGGCGAATGTAAAATCTTTATTATGATTTATTTTACGGGATAAATTGACAATTAAACTTGTGAAGACATAGTTAATTTGAGAAATTCTTAACAAAATGGTTTGTAAAATTTGCTCAAATGAAAAATTAATGTTCTGATATGCAAGCTAGATTAATAGAATTTGTTGAATTGTAAAATATACTTTTGTGAAATATATTTGTATAGAATTCTTTCGTAACAAATAAGTATTAATGTATTTTGAATAAAATATTTAAACGTTACAAACACTTGACTTCCATAGTTAATATTAACTATTTGGTTAATTTAATAATAAATAATTTTGTGTACCTAATTCCATTTATTTCAATAAATAATGCATAATAATATTAGAAACAGTGCAAAAATCTATAATTTATGTGTGTCTTTGCGATTTCGTTATGATATTTTATTTTTTTCTATATAATGAAACTGTAGCAGTTGGCCTCGTTAGAATATCGTCATGGATATTATTACAATTGTTATCGTTGTTATTTACACAGTTCTGACATATTTTTCTCAATAAAACCATATTTTCATGTGACAAAGCTATTTTTACTTTCTTAAATAAAAGCATTCTCGACCTACTCCGACAAGTCTCGTAATAATTGGCGCCCAAACGTGTAGGGCCAGAGAACGCTAAATTCCTGGAAGTAAAATTGTATTTTCGTTATCCTACTCTTTACGTGTTTCACACAACTCGCTGCGTCTTCTGATAATCAGCATTCACTACAAGTTTAGTGCAAGTGTTAAACATGCCTCCAAAGGTAGATAAATCGGAACCGGTAGCTTCAGTGCAAGCTCCAGCTTCAGTCACATTGACGAACGAACAATTTCAGGAACTGATGAAACAAATTAAATTAAATACTGATCAATTGAGCAGTGCTAGTCCGAGTTCTGTAAGTATGTGTAACACAGGAACTTTTGCCAAATGTTCAGCTCGATATGACGGTAGTCAAACTGCTGATGTTGACGCCTTCTTAGACGCCATCCTCACATACAAAGACTGTATGCAAGTGAATGATGCCAACGCACTTAAAGGATTGTCGATGTTATTGGAAGGTTTTGCTGCCACTTGGTGGAAAGGTGTTAAAGATAGCGTACAAAATTGGGACAGTGCTGTCAAAATTTTACGTGATACGTATTCCCGTAAGTTGCCGCCGTATTTATTGTTTCGTGAACTTTTTCGACGTGAACAGCGCGATAGTGAATCGACAGACATTTTCGTGTGTCATATTCGCGAATTAATTTCTCAGCTACCATATTCTGTACCGGAGAGAATGCAGTTAGACATGATTTACGGACTATTGCGGTACACTATTCGTAAAAGACTTAATCGCAGTGATTTTAACACGTTTGATAAATTACTTGCGCGCACGCGTGAAATCGAACTGTCACAACGTGATCTTGTTAGAAAATTGCATACTGACTTTACAAACACGACAAAAGATGTTCATAAGAAACAACGACCCAAATGTTCATTCTGCAAGAACTTTGGCCATACTGACACCGATTGTAGGAAGTTGCAAAGAAAGAAGCAGGAAGACGTGTCATCCTCGAAGCCGACAAATAATGAATTTTCAGCAGGAGGGATAAAATCTAAAACATTATTAACATGCTTTGGCTGTGGTACCCCAGGATATATTCGGAGCAATTGTCCAAATTGTTCACGTCATAAAGAATCCGTTGATCCCTTTATTGCAGATTCATTTAGTTTCAGTTCACTAACAACTCCAAATTTATATGAGAAATTGAGTCGTCCAATGATTTCCGTCCAGGTGGAAGGATTTAAAGGAGTCGGTTGTTTAGACACTGGTTCTAAAGGAAGCATTGCTGGTGCGCAACTCTACAAAATATTAACAAATCTAAATTGTTCATTTATTGAGAAGACAATGGAAATTCGATTAGCAGATGGAAAGCTCAGGCAAGTCCTTGCAAAAATCTTCACCATTGACATAATTGTGTGTAAACGTGCAGTAAAAACTAATTTAGTAGCAATACCTGAGTTCACTGAATGTCATACGTTACTTGGCATTGATTTTATTCAGAAAGCGCGTATGGTTTTAAACTTTCCGAATAACGAGTGGTACTTTTCTGATAATGACAAACAGCGTTATAAGTTTTTGTCAGAAGATGTTACAATTGCTAGTTCCTACGCCATTGATGCAGCTTTACTCCAGGGGGAGTCAAATGATGAGCGTCCTGTAGAATATGCCAAGCGACGACAAGGACCGACGTACAAGGTTGGCGATAAAGTCCTAGTTGATATTCATGCGCTGAGTAACGCTCAACTAGCGTATATGTCAAAATTTGCACCACGACGTGATGGCCCATACATAATTTATAAACAAGTGTCATCTACTTCGTATCAAATAGTTGCTCCTAACAATCCTAAGACTGTTTTAGGTGTATATCATGTATCCTCCTTAACTCCATTTGTTAAATGTTCCTGGGCATCAGATCCAGAACCTATTCGCCCTCTTCGACGAAGAGGACGCCCCAAGAAGAAGCCCTAAACCCGAGTATCTTCTTGTCTGGCACACGAGGTCGTATGTGCCATCCAAAGGGGGAGGATGTAGCAGTTGGCCTCGTTAGAATATCGTCATGGATATTATTACAATTGTTATCGTTGTTATTTACACAGTTCTGACATATTTTTCTCAATAAAACCATATTTTCATGTGACAAAGCTATTTTTACTTTCTTAAATAAAAGCATTCTCGACCTACTCCGACAAGTCTCGTAATAAAACTAATTTTGAGTTAAATTTTGTATATTTGTGTATTAATACAATTTGAGAGTTTAACATAAAACTATTATGAAATTTGACTTATTTATTGCATGTTATACTGAAAAATATAACGTAGGTAGTATATTTTATACTTTAACAGTTTAAAGAAACTATTTGGATAATTTAAAAATAAATTATTAGACATTTTACAGTATCAGTTGATTACTGCTGATTTTGTGTAATTTCAATTATTACAAGAAACAATGAATAATAATAGTAGAACACAATATAGTACAAAAATCTATAATTTCTATGTGCCTTTGCAATTTCGTAATATTTAAATTTTTCCTACATAGTAATAAAAGTAATTTTTTGGCTAAATTATGTATTTATGTGTATTAACACAATCTGGGAGCATAACATAAAACTATTATGAAATTCGATTTATTCAATGCATGTTACATAGAAAAATATAACGTGGTATATTTTGCATTTGAATATATTGAAGGCGCGTTGTAATTAAGTTTTAATGACTCTAGAACTTTTGGGTTACTTATTTTTAGATTATTATTTGTATTCGTGAATATAGGAATAGTTGTACTTTTGTGAAATATTTTTGTTACCAAATAAGTAGTAAATAATATTATTTTTACGTAAATACTTGGCAAAAAGTCTTTAGAACATAGTTTAAAATGAGATGTAAACACCAATATAAAATAAACATAAAATAAAAATATTATTGTAAATTTTAGAAGTTAATTATTTTGTAATATGTTCTATTTGTACTATTCTTTTCAATATTTAAAATAAATAAGTAAATCATCGTGCCTTTTACTCCTTACTGGGTGTGGCACTCCGCAGTAGCAGATCTCGGTAAGTGATATATTTCTTCGCGTCAGGTGCGGTTACCAGTAATAACATATATCGTAAAAGACAATAAATATTAATTAGATAACTTATCAAAATAACAGTTTCAAATAAACTGAGCTTATTTTACACGGATAATGAATTTATTACAATAAATATTATCGAACCGGCTTGTGAATCTTGAGAACCCCGGTTCGATCCCCACAGCCTATAAACAAATTTCAACAAATCAAATCTACCCCTGTGGCTCCCTCTCCACTAACATCTTTGGGGTAGATGCATGATTTGACGACTGGTAACCGCACCTCACGCTAAGAAATATATCACTTACCGAGATCTGCTACTGCGGAGTGCCACACCCAGTAAAGAGTAAAAGGCGCGATGATTTACTTATTTATTTTAAATATTGAAAAGAATAGTACAAATAGAACATATTACAAAATAATTAACTTCTAAAATTTACAATAATATTTTTATTTTATGTTTATTTTATATTGGTGTTTACATCTCATTTTAAACTATGTTCTAAAGACTTTTTGCCAAGTATTTACGTAAAAATAATATTATTTACTACTTATTTGGTAACAAAAATATTTCACAAAAGTACAACTATTCCTAAATTCACGAATACAAATAATAATCTAAAAATAAGTAACCCAAAAGTTCTAGAGTCATTAAAACTTAATTACAACGCGCCTTCAATATATTCAAATGCAAAATATACCACGTTATATTTTTCTATGTAACATGCATTAAATAAATCGAATTTCATAATAGTTTTATGTTATGCTCCCAGATTGTGTTAATACACATAAATACATAATTTAGCCAAAAAATTACTTTTATTACTATGTAGGAAAAATTTAAATTTTACGAAATTGCAAAGGCACATAGAAATTATAGATTTTTGTACTTTGTACTTGTGAATTTAGGAATGATTGTAAATATACTTTTGTGAAATATATTTGTATATAATATTTTTGTTAACAAATAAGTGGTCAATTTATATTAAACAAGCAAAATTAATAGAATTTATTGAATTATAATATACACTTTTGTGAAATATAATTGTATAAGTATATTGTGTTCAGGTATAACAAATTCAATAGGGTTATTTTCGGTAATGATTTATAATTAATCCGCTGGACGTATTCAATACGAATGTTAATGGCCAAAATTTCTCTTTGTAAATATAAATAGGAATTTTGAAAATATAATTACTACGCTAAGCACCCTAAACTTTCTACAGGACAAGATTGAATCAGTTCTTCAAGTCGTTTCACATACAACCATCTATTAAAATTCACGCAAGTATAATACATATTTTATAAATATATAAATATTATAATAAATATTCATAAGTAAATTATAGTACTTTTAATATTAAGACAGATAGTTGGTTTAATTTTATATATGTTAATTTTTTACAAACAATAGCGTTATTTAAAATAGTATAAACAATAATTAATTACTTTCAAACAGACAAATTCATTGTTTCTCGTGTATTTACGTAAAATCAGTGGTACTGAGAAATTTAAATGTATAAGCATTTACAATTTTTCAAATATAATAACAAAGCCAACGCTATTTTCAACCCAATCATATTTCAATACTACATACATTAACTAAATAGAAAGTTTGCCGTAATAACAAATAACTTTCAGTTTAAATATAGACTCGCCCTAATGACAAATAACTTACAAAAACAATTTATTCAAACACAAAAATATATACATACATAGGTATTTTATGTTTACAATTAAATAACATTCAATAATAATATATTAAAATGTATAAGCATTTACAATTTTTCAAATACAATACACGTAGCTTCTCTGGCTAGACCGCAATCCTTCTTTCCCTTATAAATCATGGCTACACGACCATTTGATTCGTTTAAATATTTTATATCCTCATCAGACATGTCGTCAAAGCGTGTTGGTAGAAAAACACCATAGTCTTTGAATTCTACTTTAACTTTTCTTCCAATCTTTGTTTCTACAGCTTTTGCATTCACTACGTTATATTTTTCATCTTGTACGAGGTCCGTAATTTTCTTTGTAGGTTTCAAATCTTTCAATAAACCTAAATTATTTATTTTATCAAAATTCATTGTTCTGTAAATAAAAATAATAAAATTAATATTATGTATAATAATAATAATAATAAATAATAATAATATAAACAATAGAAAATACTTACACTAATGCACTTCGAACTAGCCTACTTGATGTTTGTATAGTAATAGAAAGAAAAATAATTTATTTTCTTCTTTTATACATATCATGCTGTTATATACAAATATATTTCACAAAAATATATTTTACTTTCAAAATTCTTTCTTAATTACGGAAAACGACAATCCAAAATTCACAAATAATCTAAAAATAAAAACCTACATACATTAACTAAATAGAAAGTTAAATAACTTACAAATACAAATTTTTCCAAACTCTTTCATAATTACAAATCGTCAAAAATCATACGTACCTAAAATTTTCCCAGATAGAAAGTTAATTCTGTTGACAAGCAATTCGCAAAACAAATTTTTGAAAATTCTTTCTTAAATACGGAAAACGACATTCCAAAACTTACAAATAACCTAAAAATAAAAATCTACATACATTAACTAAATATAAAGTTTACCGTAATAACAAATAACTTTCAGTTTAAATATAAACTCGCCCTAATGACAAATAACTTACAAATACAAATTTTTCCAAATTCTTTCATAATTACAGATCATCAAAAATCATACGTACATAAAATTTCCCCAGATAGAAAGTCAAATCTTTTCCAAATTCTTCGAAAACGACATTCCAAAAATCACAAATAACATAACCCCACCTCACCCCTCACAATCAAATTCTACGAAAACGACATTCCAAATTTCACAAATAACATAACCTCCCCTCACCCACCATTCCAAGGTCAATAACCTAATTAGTACACCTGCACGTCATCTACACGGGAGTGCCGCCTATACTACTACTATCCAATCAACTAGTTACTTCTTTGCCATTAAGAGCAAGTTTAAACTCCGATTAAGGATAGTTAATTAACAATTGATAAACTTGATTATTCAGTTGTCAAACTGTCAAATATCCAAATAAATTTTGAGGACAATATTTCAAATAAAGATAAAATAAATATATCATCACGCCTTTTACCCATTACTGGGTGTGGCACTCTGCCATAAACAGATCTCGGTAAGTGATATATTTCTTCACGTGAAGTGTGGTTACCAGCCGTCAATTAACGGCCCCCAAAGATGTTAGTAGAGGGGGAGCCACAGGGATAGATTTAATTTGGTGAAACTTGTTTGTCGTCTGTGGGGATCGAACCAGAGTTCTCAAGATCCACAGCCCGACTCGATATCAAATGAAGATGTTTAAATAATATTAGGTAAATATTCTTGATTCCAATAATTTTGTAATAATAATATAATTCTTTAACGTCAAAAGATTATGTTAAAGACAAAGGAATTCTAAAGATTTAATAACAAGCTCATTAAGACTCACTAAACTTCTCATATGAAATTGCCAATATTCCAAATATGATCTAAATTAGGTTCTCTTTATAGACTGTAAACAGCTTTATATGAAACCTAGCATTGTCGTCATCAACAGTATGTAAATCCTCCCAAAACAAAGCTGATGTACGACAAGCGTATGTCTGTTGTGGTTTCGGTTAATACGGATCACTAAGTATTGATACAACACGAACCGTTTTGAAGCGAGAAGCACCTATCCCAGTCAGTCCATTAGCTGCTGGTAGGGCTTAACATGTGGTATCTGCATACGAGATCGTAGCTCGTGTTTCGGGTGCAAACATAAGCGCAGTTAGGTTATATCCGCTTGTCGGAACCGGACACAGAATTTGTACGGGTGGATGAAGATAATACTTGTTATTCGAGTTCTGTCCCCGGTATTGTTCAATGAGTTTGGACTGTATCAGATTTTCATGTAATTTGTTGTATTTTGTGGTTTCGTTGTTTGTTGAATGAAAAACAAATTTTATGGTATTTGTCGATAGTTTTGTCGAAATGGATATGGGAGATTTGTTCTTGTTAGTGAAGTAATTCATCATTTTATCGCTTTATTTATTGAATTGGCACACACCTTCACATTCTACATTCTATATTATTATATTAAAATTAGTCTCAAAGCTTTTCTACATCTAAGAGTTTTTATAATGTAAATGAATTTGTAAAAATATAAATGTATCTACCCGACATTGTCTGCAAAACTGTACTACTGTTATAAACAAAACTGTACTACTGTTATAGACAATATTAAAAATTCATTTTAAAAAACTATTTTTTAAATTACATTTTTGTAGGAAGTGAAATACATTGATTGCATCATACCGGACTCCTAAGAAATCTGGTAATTGTATACTACAAAAACATTGTTTCTATAATATAAAAGAATATGTAGATTGCGTAGAATTATAATCTTAAAAACTATGTACAATTTTATCTATTATGTTTTTTTTATTGTTGTTGACTTGGTGATGCATTTTTGTAATGTCTTAAACTTGAGAATAAATTATTATTATTATTATATGTTAAATATACCCATATATTCTATATCATTATCTGTTAATAATTAATAAGTTATAATCTTTGTTCAAGCAGCAATCCACAACTATCATAAACTATCAGAAGCATGCGCAATTGGATTTTAGCGTTCGAGCAATGCAAAATCCGTGACTAGCAAATAGTTAGTTGTTCAAGCATGTACAAAAATTAGTTGGAATTCAAAACTATTATAACTAATATAACAAGTGATATCGTCGGTAATCTTACAAAACTTCGTAAGTTTTTCCAAAGTCTGACTTACTAACTTAAAATACGACTTAGATTTATAAGGAATAACGATATGTAAATATCGAGAAGTTTAAATGGAGAAGATTTAATAAGATGTCAATAGACTTATGCGTTGTTAAAAATCAGACTTACAAGATTTAGTAATATCACAGATGATACGATAATTGCCGATAATATTTTGACATGAATTATGAATTGTTATGGGAATGGAAATAGAGCGAGGGCTAAGTACGTAGCTGTAATAAAAAGTATATGACAGCTCAATGATAACTTCATAACAAACTTGTATTATATGTTATTTTAGAAGAAAACAAAGTTTTAAATGAGCTATTTATTAATTAATGTTTACTATAATCAGTACCAGTTAAGAGAATGCTCACTTTTGGATGAGCAATGTCTCAAATAATATCAAATTGCAAACTACACTGCTCAAAATTGTACAGGGATATTTTAAATAAAAGGCTTCTTAAAAACATATTTATAAAATTGAAACTATAAACTATTTATATTCAAATGTTTCAAATGGAAAATAATAACTTAGGTATTCTTACAAATATTTGAATATAATTTATAGTTTTTCAATTTTTAAAATATCCTTGTACAATTTTCAGCAGTGTAGTTTCATAACTGCATTTTTTTGTTATGACTTTTTAAAAATTACTTATGTATTTTGTATAATTTTAAACTCAGTAACATTAAATAAAATTGTTTAATTGTAACGATATATTGTCTCATTATTTTCAAATATTTAAGAAAATAATTTTTAAAAAACGTAGTTAACTAAAAAGTACATTGTACTTAAACAACATTTTAAAACAAATAATTAAGTATTGAGTAGTTAAAATAACTTATTTGTCAATTAATTAGTAGTTGTAGTTAACTATATTTTTTGGGTAGTTTGTCCAGCTCTATTTGCTGTTAAAATAAAAAATATTACATAATACCAGAAGCGCACAAGGTACATGCCGCTGTGTTCTGATTTATATTATCATATTATCTTCAGAACTCTGGTTCGATTCCCACAGCCGACAAACAATTTTCCCCAATTTAAATCTACCCTTGTGGCTCCCCCTCCACTAACACCTTTGGGGGCCGTGAGTTGTCGGCTGGTAACTGCACTTCACGCGAAGATATATATCACTTACCGAGATCTGCTTATGGCAGAGTGCCACACCCAGTAATTGGTAAAAGGCGTGACGATATATTTATTTTCTAATATTCTAACCTGATTTTTAAATTAAACAATGGTCATACTTCGTGAAACTTTTGTGCTGTAGGTAAATAGTAATAAGTTCCAGAAGGTGAAAACAAATCCAGATCCATAACTAAGTTAACACCGTCAGAAATTATTTAAATGAAACACAGAGCAACAAAAGCCAACTACTAATATATTCAACAATTCAACATATCTCGCCTTACTTATACATTCACACAAACAAACACACATACACGTACACCGCAAGAGGATTATTAGCCGTAACTGTGCGCGCAAATATTTAACAACTAAATGTGAACGTATTAGAACTCGACAAGGTAAGAGTTTACTATAAAACTGTGCAGAACAAACACTGCTACGAATTGAACTTAATAGTAAATATTCCAATCCGATTTTTCACCAATTGGAGCACGTATTACATTTAGCTCAAAGATTATGAAGTATCAAGTTTTACTCTTTGAACAAATTGTTGTTTTAAGATTTGTTTGTTTTGGTACGTTTGTTTAGGATATATGCTGCTCTGTTATCATGATATTGGAAAAGGTATGTTATTTATAATTAAGATTTAATACTGATATATTGTCAAACCGTTCGAATTTGTCGAGATATTTTCGGCACTAAATATAATATGTCAAGCATGAAGGGCAAAGGATTTGACTATACTCGTACATTATTCGATTATCCTTCGTTTGTACTTGAAATACATGAGCTCAAAACACATCTGCTATTATTAGGTTGTAATTAAATCTTGAATGAAGATGGTTTTCAGCGTCAAGTGTCCCCTTGGCGTCGGTAAATGATGTATTTACTGTTTACTAAATATATTTTAAATATATTACTCGTACAGTAATAAATAAGATATAAATATATATTTATTTATTTTAATAATTTTTAGTTGAATTTCAGGCTTTAAATATACATACAAAAATAAATTTAAATATTCATTATAATTCCTTTTTTGGATCTCGATGACGGCGACGTTTCGGCACAATTATTTATGCCATTTTCAAGCACAAATAGTAAAAATTAACATTGAACAAATAAATTTTACAAATAAAAAAAAATTGTAATTTCTCTTTTGTTAATTATTATTAGTTTTGTTAATCATTTTAGTTACAATGTGACTCTTGAGGTTTACACCTCAAACATGTTTTATTATTTTATCTGACTTTCGAAAAAACATTTTTTTTATTGTAAAATGTATTTGTTAAATGTTAAGTTTTACTAATTTTGTTTGAAAATGGTATAAATAATTGTGCCGAAACGTCGCTGTCATCGAAAATAAAAAAAGGAATTAAAATGAATATTTAAATTTACTTTTTATTTGTAATTAAAGCCTGAAATCCAACTAAAAATTATTAAAATTATATCATTCGGCTTATTAAAAAGAATTAAAATATTTTGGATTTTAAAATTTTCTATATATTTATTTATTTACTACATAACTGACCATGAGCTAGATAGATCAGTGGTATCGAGTCGGACTGTGGATTTGAGAACCCGGGTTCGATTCCTACAGCCGACAAACATTTTTTACCAAGTTAAAACTACCCCTGTGGCTCTCCATCTACTAATATCTTTGTGGGCCGTGATTTGACGACTGGTAACCGCACTTCACTTCACTTACCGAGATCTGCTACGGCAGAGTGCAATATCCAGTAATGGATAAAGATGTTAGTGATAGGGAAGCCACATGGGTAGTTTTAACGTGGTGAACATTGATTATCGGCTGTGGGAATCGAACTCGGGTTCTTATATTCACAGACCGACTCCGTAAAACTGAGCAATTTACCCCATGATTTTTTTTATTTTTGATGTAGTATAACGCTGAAAACTTGAAAATTAAATTCTTAAAATAGAATAAAATTATTGTGACGACTGTAGGAAAAATGTTGTGTATGTTTCGAGCGCAAATAACTATTTCTGAACTTGAACTTAAATGCAGAATTAAACTGTGTACCATTTGTATTTGAAGCATTTTTGTCTAAAATTAACTGGTCAGTTTTACGCAAGAAAAACTGTTTTCTCATGTTAAACGATTATGGCCAGATTTTAATGTTACACTTGGAACGTAAAAACGTTCTATAAAAATTCAGTAAGTACTAATTTACATTAGTTACATTAATTCGCATTAAATTTGTTCGAAAACAATTAAAGATATAGGTTGGTAGTGCAAACTTTATTTTTGGGTGTTTTAAGAGCAAGGTTTTAACATGTTAGAGATAGCTAAAACATTCAAATACACTGCTCTTAAAACAGGCAAAAACAGAGCTTGTGCTAGCAGCTAATGTTTATAAATAAACAGCAAAATTATAAATAAAAATAAATAAATATGAATTAAAATAGTTTAAGTATAAAAAAATATCATCTTCACGCCTTTTACCTATTACTGGGTGTGGCACTCTGCCGTAGCAGATCTCGCTAAGTGATATATTTCTTCGCTTGAAGTGCGGTTACCAGCCGTCAAATCACGGCCCTCAAAGATGTTAGTAGAGGAGGAGCCACAGGGGTAGATTTAATTTGGTGAAAATTGTTTGTCGGTTGTGGGGATCGAACCAGGGTTCTCAAAATCCACTCGATACCACTGAGCCACCTACCCCATTTTATTTTTATTTTTAGTATTCCTTGAAAATGATTAACACTGGAACTAAATGAAACCTTGCAAAGTTTTTCACCAATTAAGAACCATCACGTTTCTATCACTATCTCTCTCTGGGCATCTTTGTTCCTTCTTGGACTTAACGCCTTACCCCACGTCTCATCACATGATTTATTCTAATTAAGCACAAAGTTGGCTATAATTTATTGCAATTATTCACTGGTAAGCGCGCATAGTTTGCTGTTGGTGCTCAACGGAAACTATACACATACTATAATGGAAGTAAATCACATCTGTATTTATCCATGTAAAATATGGATGTCGGCATTAACTTTCAATTAAATTTCTTAAATAATATAAATATGGTCTGTTGCACTAACCAAGCAGTATTTTCTCATTAAATTTAAATTGAGGTTACAAAGATTAAATGTAAACATGTTAAACAAAATGGAACAAATTGTCTCTCTAATTAGCTAATATTAATGTTGATTTAATAATAAGCTGGTTAAATCGTTTACTTTTAATTCTAAAAGTTCCAGACAGACACTGACACATAATGGACTGTAACATTTTAAACTTAACAAGTATAAATATTCACGATTTTTATTATTTTTTATATGCTGATTTAATGATCATAAAATTTAATAAATAAATACATTATTACATCATTTACCCATTACTGGGTGTGACACTCTGCCGTAGCAAATCTCGGTAAGTGATATATTTCTTCGCGTGCAATGCGATTGACAGTCGTCAAATCACGGCCTTCAAAGAGTGGAGAGAAAGCAATAGGGATAGGTTTAATATTTATTTATTTATTGAAATTCGATCCTACAGGACGAATATAACATACAAAATACGATTTTTACCAATTTACACGAAGTGCGGAGAATTTTTGCAGGAACATTGAAATAGAGGAAAAGTTAGGAAACTTTGTCAGCTTCAAAATGCTTTTTAAATTTTTCCAATGATTTTTTTGATTCGAGTTACACTTATTTGAATGTAAACTGAGCACAAAAATTTCGATTCGCTGTCACGAGCTTGCTGTGTGCCATTTGAAACTTCTACCAAGCAATTTTGGCGAAATTTCGATCCTCAAAAAATTATAAATCAGGATGGCTAAATTCCAATAAATGAGAGATCCCGTGTCAATATACAAGTAAATACGGCTCTCTTACTTTTTTAAAAATGTCGTATTTATTTATTTATGTTATTTATGTTACGCTGTACAACAGGAACTCAATCCCAATTACAGTACAGGGTCCGCACTCACCGAGCCGCAGTCCGCAGTGTAGTAGTTTATATAATTTTTAGCTTGAGTGAGATTCGAACTCGGGATCTCCGGATTAGAATTCCATTTTTTTTACTATAATCTTTATTTACCCATTTTATTACAGCACATTCCGCTGGTTTCCTGCTCATGTGCTAATGGCCGAACAGCTGTCGAACGCACTGTATGTTACAGCATATCTCAATCCCGAATAATTTGCGGATAGCTGTAACATTGCAGCGCTACGATCAGCTGATCAGTTTCGCACGTGGCTAGGATACAGAAAGTGCATTTTTAATTTGTAGTTCTTATTACTATTCCTGGCAAATTACAATAATGGATAATGAGCACAAGTGAGATGGGGCGAATGATTGGATGATATTTATGGGAAAACACAATGAAAAAAACCCATTTGAAACAAGAATTCCATATTGCTATGCACACCACCGTGCTGACGTATTACACTAGCATCTGCAGAAAAATCATTTACTCCCTGTTTTAAGGACAGGACAAATTTACTACCCATAGTAAAGGTAGTTAAATTAACAAATTCAACCTATTTTATTTATTTTATAGTATATTAACATTTCTGTCAAAAGCTCAACTGTCATTTGAATTAATATACTTTTTCGCGCTTCTCGTATTGTAACTATGTTTTTCATCCCCACTTACGAGCAATGTAAATGGGTTAAAAACATTTGAATATTATTTTTCCTTGGCGAAGGACAACTGTTACATTTCTATGACAATAACAGTAAACTCAATATTTTAATAATCAATTTATATTGAAATTATAGTTTAACATTAAATTAACAACTGCATGAATAAATTTTATTTACTTCAAAAGTAAATTAATTTCTCGTTTATAAAACCATTAGACAAATTATAAGTGGAATTATTGTTTTTCATTGATCCCATTCACTAAATTGATAGTAAACAAGAAAAATTAGTATCGCAGTTCATCTACCACTAATTTACATTTAATGGCTGGTAATCACTTAATTTTATGGTCAAAATATATTACAACCAAGATGGCAAGATCTGTGTAACTGTAGAGCTGCTGCAACGAGAATGATATATACGAGTATATTTCATATTAGTGACGTAACTATAAATTGGCGACCCTTACGCAAAGTTAACTTCTGGGGAGAGGGGCTTCACCGATGATTCAATATTGAATGTGTAATATGGCTTAAATTAAAAAGTAAATAATAATAATTTTGAACAAATAGTATTTTATACGCTAAGGGAGAGAAGTGCATGAAAAAACTTTACTATTTAGCATTTAAATCGTATTTAACAATTTTTTAAACAAGCGCAGGCTATGCTGCCTTCATTTCGTATAGATTCGTTGTTAGAGAAGTGGGCGTAAGTGAAGATTTACGACACAGGTGTACAGGAGCGAATGGATGGATGTTTGTTGCGTGATGATGGATTTTGGTTGTGAGAAAAGAAAGAGTTCGCATGGAGGAAGTGTTAATGAAGTCGAAACGTGTATCGTGTGTCAGGATGAGAATGTTGACGGGTTCGTGCTACCCCATTTAATGAGATATAGCGTGATGTTATGTATGTATGTATGTATGTTAACAATTTTTATACTGATAAAAAAAGTTTAGACATAAAAGACACAAAAGTGAGTAGGCAGAATATTAAATTCTTTTACTTACTTTGGAATTTTATAAAACCAGTCATTAATAAATTAAAAATTATTAAATCTTATTATCGTAGTTACGTGAAACAAAATAATGATCTTCCTATTATTACTATAACCATGTAAGCTACTAGTAAATTTAATTTAATTAAGTTCTTATTAAAATGTTTGCTAGTATGAAAGTGGTATAGAGTCGGCCTGTGAATCTTGAGAAACCTGATTCGATTCCAACAGCCGATAAACAATTTTCACAATTTTCTATTCCTGTGGCTCCTCCACCACTAATATCTTTGACCAGAATTATTCATATACGATCATTTTGTCTCAATCTGTTACCTATGTTACTGAAACAATAAATATTTAAACAAACAATACTGTTGACATTTTTATCGTGAAATTTGTACATTGTATAAAGAAAAATGGATATTAATGAAGCCGTAAGGGTTGCAGTGTCGAATTTATTACTGAAATAAAAACAGGAAAAAGGAACGAATTTACATATGAGACATTTAAAACTTGGTGCACCAAGAAAAATGTGAACATGGTGTCAGAAAATGTAATGCTTGCGCTTACACCTTTGAAATATCTGAGAAATTAAAGTATCCAACCATTTTATACTGCAAATACTCGATGATAAAATGAATATCTCAAAATTTGCAAAAGTAAAAACAAAGGATATCTCAAATATTAAACAAAGAATATATAGGTAATTTGTTTACAAAAAGTTGATGAAACATACAGGTGATTACAAAAATTACATCAAATCGTGCTATGAAAAAACAATGGTATATCTTAAATTAATTAGGTAATTATCTGTCATAATTGACTTTTTAAATGAAATAAATGTAATTGGTTCAAATATAATTATTTTGGTGATCGTTGAAAGCCATGGCGTTAATTGATAAGATTCAAAATTATAAATTTAAAATTAATTATCTGTCACAATTAACAAATTATCTTCTTTCATTGTTGTGTTTTCATTTATAACTGGCTCAGTGGTATCGAGTCGGCCTGTGGATCTTGAGAACCCTGGTTCGATTCCCACAACCGACAAACAATTTTCACCAAAATTAAATCTACCCCTGTGGCTCCCCTTCCACTAATATATTTGGGGGCCGTGATTTGACGGATGGTAACCGCACTTCACGCGAAAAATATATCACTTACCGAGATCTGCTTAAGTAGAGTGCCACACCCAGTAATGGATAAGAGGTGTGATGATATATTTATTTATTTATTTATTAAATAAAAAAACGTTTATTAATTCCACATAAATGAAAATTATTGAATATTTTTATATTTTTGAAAGAAAGACTTGTCTATTATTATTTTATTTATTTATTATTTTTTATCACATTTTACGCCGGGTCCCGACGCGTTGTGTCGCTTTGTACTCCCAAATTAGGTACGTCACTGTTTCATATTTCTTTTCTGATTTTATAAAAAAAGATATTTTTAAACTGTATTATATGAATATGTGTAAAAGTCTGACATATAAAATATCTGGATTTACATTGTTCTTTTTTAGCTTTAAAACCAAAAGAAGTTTTGACACATTTTATTGTTCGTTTTAAATCCTGAATCCTTCTTTTTGTTACGGATTTTGTTGGGATATTTAGGGAAGATTTACATATATTTTTATTCACACAGAAATATATACAAGAGAAACAATTCCAATAACAACAAAGTTTTGCTTTGAAATAGTTAGTAGTTCAACTGTAAATTAATTTGGAAACATACGTATTTAATATTTAAAGCAGCGCCTAATTTTAAGTGAGTTATTCATGAAACGTACACATTATTCAATTAAGATTATGTGCTAGGTATGAAATGAAATAATCACATTTGTGACAGCTCTGTGCTCAGCAGGAACAATGCATTTATTAACCTCAACATGATGCATACTATATTACTTAAACATTTCTGAATAAAATTCTAAAACATTCCTTTAAACAATAGGAACTATTTGCAAGATCCTTGGCCGTGTCCGTCTAAACCGTAACCTGTATAATATTTTTTATTCATGAGAATGTTCATTATAAAATAAATCCCAGAACAAACGTAATAAGGCTGACTTTTTATGAAAAACTGTCACGGTAAAATATCAAGTTTACTACATTTTTATTAATAAAATATTACAGCATCTGCTTTTCTCCGCGTCTCATAAAAACCGGACGAAAGTAGCTCCCAACGTTATTGAATAAAAAATCCGATAGAAACTCAAAAAAGCTGAATGCATGTAGGCTTTTCGGCTGATGAAAAGATTTTTTTGAAAGAAATTACGTGGAGCTGTATACAAAGAATAGAGCGGATTGTCCTCAGGGAAAACACAAGTCCGTTAAAACTACGGACATCCATGGAACGTTTCACCGTTTCAGTTATTTTGAGAAAAAAAATGTTCTCCGCGCCAAGGGAGTTAGTTGCGTCCACTGCCTGGGAATTCGCCGAGTGTTTGGTTTGTTGTCCCCCCTGATAAATAGTTTTGGTGCCTCTGGCACTGTTCTACCTAGGGATTTTAGTGTCCCGAAGCAAATATAAAATGATTTGTGACTTTTTCCATTACAGTTTGCTCGATATTGGTCTACTGACGAAACTGGAAAAGTTAACGATACTGAATGTAAATTTCTTCGCCTGACCAACTTCTTGACACATTTTAAACTTTCGAACTACTAAACCTTATTTTATCTTCATTCTACCCTTCACTAGATTCGAATGCAAACTCCAAAAATCCTAAATAAATAAATAAAATGAAACGTCTATTCCTAATTTCAAATATCTGCTCTACCATAGTTTATTTTATCGTAAAACATGAAATTTACCATATCCAAGATTACGAATTTAGCAGCACTGTATCAGAACATTTATTTTAAAACGAAACATAGATTGTCAAGTTCAAATAAATATATCATCACGCCTATTACCCATTCCTAGGTGTGGCTGACTCGATACCACTGAGCCACCTACCCCACAAATTGTCAAGTTGTAAATAAAATAAATATATCATCACGCCTTTTACCCATTACTGGGTGTGGCACTCTGCCTAAGCAGATCTTGGTAAGTGATAATTTTTTTCGCGTGGAATGCGGTTACCAGTCGTCAAATCACGGCCCCCAAATATATTAGTAAAGGGAGAGCCACAGGGGTAGATTTTAAATTGGTGAAAATTGTTTGTCGGCTGTGAGGATCGAACCAGGGTTTTTAAGATCCACAGGCCGACTCGATACCACTGAGCCACCTACCCCACAAATTGTCAAGTAATAAATAAAATAAATATATCATCACTTTTACCCATTACTGGGTGTGGCACTCTGCCTAAGCAGATCTCGGTAAGTGATATATTTTTTCGCGTGAAGTGCGGTTACCAGTCGTTAAATCACGGCCCCCAAATATATTAGTGAAGGGGGAGCCACAGGGGTAGATTTTAAATTGGTGAAAATTGTTTGTCGGCTGTGGGGATCGAACCAGGGTTTTTAAGATCTACAGGCCGACTAGATACCACTGAGCCACCTACCCCACAAATTGTCAAGTTATAAATAAAATAAATATATCATAAGGCCTTTTTACCCATTCCTGGGTATGGCACTCTGCCTAAGCAGATCTCGGTAAGTGATATATCTTTTCGCGTGAAATGCGGTTACCAGCCGTCAAATCGCGGCCTCCAAATATATTAGTGGTGGGGGAGCCAGAGGGGTAGATTTAAATTGGTGAAAATTATTTGTCGGCTGTGGGGATCAAACCAGGGTTTTTAAGATCCACAGGCCGACTCGATACCACTGAGCCACCTACCCCATAGATTGTCAAGTTGATATTTATATTTAATGTAGCATTGCTATTAATAATTTGTTACTTGTAATTAACATATATATTTTTAAAAAATGTTCAAATGTTTAATAGCCTGCTCAGTCTGCGGATCTAGCGCAACTGTTTTTTTTCTTTTTTTAATCAAGAGTATACAGTGGCAATATTTTAAATTTAGAAAAATTTTACATTCATATTCAAAACCTGTCTGAAAATATTACAGCTGATTAAATATCTAATATTATAAATTAATTTTACAACCAAATAGGGCAGTGTTTGTATAATTATTGGTTATTTGCAATTCTAATAATCGTTCAATGAAATAGTTCAATCAATATATTTTGCTTCCTATGTTTCATTTTAAAATGAACGCTCTGATACATTGCTGTCAAATTCATAACATTGTATATGGCAAATCCCATGTTATACGTTATAATAAACTCATGTTATAATTGCATATCACAGTAAACATAAATCCATATATATTCAATTAAAAATACGTTCGCTTGTTTTACACTTTCTATTGTTATAAACTTGTAAAATATAATTCTAATTAAATAATTTCTTTTTCAATTTCACCTCAGATATCATCAAAACAAAACAAACATTTTATGACAAATAAAAAAAATATTAATATTCACTTGATAACGATTGAAGATTATATCAATCAAAACCTTGTGTTATATATTTCTAAAAAAATAAAAACAATTAAAGTTCTAAATTCATCTTTTATTCATATTAGAATATTATTAAATAATTCTAATATTTAAGCAGCCTTTTAAATTACTTCATACTTAATTCACACTTATATAAATATTTTATATATTTTGTCCCTAGTTTTGAGTTTAAGCATACTGCTATTATTAGATATAGAGAATAAATATATCATCATGCCTTTTGCCCATTACTGGGTGTGGCACTCTGCTGAAGCAGTTCTAGGTAAGTGATACAAACTTTCGTCACAAGACGTAAAATCGCGCCCCCCAAAGATGTTATTTAAGTCGCAGGGAGGAAGGTATTTTTTAATGTGAGTCGGCTGCGAGAATCGAACTTGTGTTCTCAGATTCACAGTTCAAAACGTAGCTATAAATCCATACAACCCATTGAAGTGCCATCAAATAAAATAAACATTAATAAAATATAGAATTAAAGCAATAAACGCAATATTCATTTTCTATTTAATAAAAAAGATTAAATAAAAATATCTAAAGCAAAATTTCGCAAATAATGAACACATTGTAGTTCGTTAAAAAAGTGCAATAATATATGCAAATAATGCAAGTAAAATTACAAATTAATTCATGAAACTGCATCCGAAAGAACACTAAAAATAAAAGTAAAAAGTTAGCAAAAAAACGATGTTAAAAATTTAAATAGTTCCAGGTGTTCCGTAGTTTTTTTCAAATATACAAAGTGAGAGAATAATTTATTTAGTTGGTATTACGTCGTCTACATAGAATGAAATAAATGGTGTCTCGCCGTGAAAATGTAAATAGAGTGTATGTCCTTTGCATTGACGTAGAAGTGAGTACCAAAGTACACTAAACATTTTATATTAAGAACACGTGGCTAAAACAGCTGTCTTAGTTGCCAAGAATTCTCAATGAGAACGTGTTATTTTTATATCTGATTTACCAACAACGAAATATTATATTTATATCAAACATCTTTTATGAATCTCATTTTAACATTTTAAACTACATACATAACTAAAATAACGAAAATTCTGTAATGCAATAATTATAATTGCTTGTTTACTTCGTTACATGTTACATTAGCGTTATTTAATTTTAAGTTTTGTTTCAGCGAAGGTGCACATTTTATATACCGGAATGTTGAATTTAATTAAAATGGCAAAACTTAAAAATCGATTTAAATATTAAATATGATTTCTGAGAGCTTTTGTCTTTTCTCGTATTTGAAACTACATTTTGTCTTTATATCTTTTTGTAAGGCTAGATATTTATAATATTGCTAATCATAAATAGTTTGCTTATCAAAAATTAGTGTTGAATAACTCAAAATCGTTTCCGAGCAAAAACAAGGAACTTTGGTATGGTTAGCGTTGGCATTAACTAGCTTTCAGTGTCGGTTTGTGTTGAATGCTTGAAGGTTAGAGTTTTTACCAATTTTAGAGTTAAATTATTCACTGTATACTCAAATGTAGGTAATTATAATTCAATTTGCAGTTGCTGTATACAACCAATAAAGAATATGTATCTAAGTAGAGAATTAAAACATTATTAATAACATTTTCGGTAACTTCTTTAAAATGTGCTCGAGTACACATTATAAAATTTCATCTTACAAATGAATTGTTTATATTTATTTAACTCTCTCAAAAGTACAGTTTCTAGCCTAGTGATACAAATAACTATTGTCATTTATAAAATGTCCACTATTGTGACTGTCTCGGCCAACAAGTTCATTCTTCAATATGCTAAACACTCTTTTCACGGCCAAAGATCAAGGTCTATAAGTAACTATTGTAAATTTTAATACTTTAGTTCACTTAATTAAACCAGTAGCGAAATTTCTTTATCTTAAATATTTTTTCTATTTTGCTTTCATAAGAAAGTGATTACGACACCCAGAGCGTTTATTGTGATACGCAACATTTTGTTTTAGACGGTTGGTAGTAGCGGATGACATACTGAAACTGTCAAGCTGAGAACATCAAAATTTCAATATAACCTCAAAATCTGAACAATTGCATAAATATCAATAACAGTTACCAACCACAAGTTTTCATATATAAATTACTCTAAATTGACTTGGTTTAAAATATCGCAGATTTATTTTAATTTATAAAAGACGTAAAATAGGAAAAATAATATAAATAATAAATAACTCATTTTATTTTTATAGGGTAGATGGCTCAGTGGTATCGAGTCGGCCTGTGGATCTTGAGGACCCTGGTTCGATCCCCACAGCCGACAAACAATTTTCACCAATTTAAATCTACCCCTGTGGCTCCCCCTCCACTAATATCTTTGGGGACCGTGATTTAACGGCTGGTAACCGCACTTCACGCGAAGAAATATATCACTTACTGAGATCTGCTTAGGCAAAGTGCCACACCCAGTAAAGGAGTAAAGGCGTAATGATATATTTATTTATTTTTTTTATTTATAAGAGTTTTATTGCATTTGTCCTTTAGAAAATTCGCCTGCGGCTTGTTTTCTAAACTTAGACGCGTGCGAAAAAAAAATGTTGTATAAAACTTGTTCTTTAATATACTATTAATATTGCAAACACAATAAAATAGACCAAATGGTTGTGTACTTTGCACAGGTCAAGTAATTTTGAGAAAATAGAAATAAAATAATTTCACGTGAAAGTTTTTGCAGGCGCTGATATATGATCGGAATTTAGGGAGTTAATTTATCTTAGTACTGAAATCTGCCGGCCCAGTCTTCCTATTTAATAAATCTAGTTTTTTTTATTATCGCTGGACAGCAGAAATGAGTACAAACACCCTTATTTATAGTGGACATAAACTTTTGTTTACTAAAATGCTCTACAGCTCTACCCTATGTTTACTACTTTATATTTACGCAAGAAATACACGAACGCTAACGAAAATACTCCAACGTGAGCTTTTCCTTATCGCTGGAATTTTGCTGCAAATTTTTATCAAACAATATTTTTTTAATATTTGTTTTACACTTAACTCGCATTTCAAACTTCTTCGTGTAGGTGCATTCAATTTTAATCTATATTTAAATCTAGAGATATAATTTAGATATTTAAAAGAAAAGTCAAATACAGAGCGACAAAAGAAATATCTTTCCGACCAAAACGTTATCTAATTTGACATTTCTTATTAAATTTGTATTTATATTTATTTCAATTAAAATATCTGATGTGGACACCACATGACTTCCTTGTACACGTATTAAACTATAGATATTTTTTTAATTGCACATATTTGACATTAAATCTTTTATTTTTTGTTCTAATCCATAGCAAACTTAATTTTTAAAAAAATCAAAAAATATATAATATTTAAATTTAGATATCTCGTTTATGCAAAAAGCTAATTTAAAAATTCTTAATGTGCTAGACGCAGAATTTAATTCTCTAAAACTTTTATTTGCAGCATTCCTTTCTAAAATTAAAATAATACCATTTTTTTCAAGGAAACCTGTTAGCAGCTTCATGTAATGTGCCACTTCCGGTTAGTCTATTTTAACCAAAATCTATTATGTTATTTCCATTGATATAGTAGTCTTATATACCAAATTTGGAAAGTTTTAAATTATATTTGAATATTGTTTTTCATGAAAATCTATTATAGGCTTCAAGTAAAGTACCACTTCCGGTAGTTGTATAATGATCAAAAAGGGAGGTGCACAACTAGATGTTATAACAGTCCTAAATATAAAGTTTCAATTTTCTACGGTTTACCGTTTTTGAGTTATGCGAGATACGTACGTACGTACGTACGTACGTACGTACATACGTACGTACATACGTACGTACAGACGGCATGACGAAATTAGTCAAAATGGATTCAGGGAGGGCCAAAACACCTATTTCCGTTGAAATCTGAGAACCGAAAATTTTCGCGATTACAATACTTCCTTTACTTCGTACAAGGAAGTAAAAACAGAGCTGTACCAAGCGCAATGGGAAAGTGAGTGAAGCATTTGATTCAATCTGAGGGAAATAGACATTAAATTTGTATATTTATTTTTGTAAAACTCGCTTCGCTAACTGTTTTACTTTTTATTTTATATAAATACATCCGTTAAACATTTAGTTTTCCAAACAAATTATTTGTGCTACGAATTTTACAAAACTTGGTTCACTCGCTAACAACAATCCTGTAGACTCATATCAATAAACTTAATATAAATAAACAAATAATTAATTTAAAAAATGTTTTAAGAATGTTTGCGTCGTTCGTTTGTTTGCATTTTTAACAATAAAATTCTAATCAAATAAATACATTTAAATAAATATAAATAAATATATCATCACGCCTTTTACCCATCACTGGGCGTGGCACTCTACCTAAGCAGATCTCGGTAAGTGATATATTTTTCGCGTGAAGTGCGGTTACCGGCCGTCAAATCACGGCCCCCAAAGATGTTAGTCAAAGGGGAGCCACAGGGGTAGATTTAATTTGGTGAAAATTGTTTGTCGACTGTGGGGACCGAACCAGGGTTCTCAAGATCCACAGGCCGACTCGATACCACTGAGCCACCTACCCCAATAAAATACATATCATAGAAACTAAAGCCATTAAACTTGATTATCAATTATTAATTATGACTTTGCAAATAAGTTTTTATATTTTGAACTTATTTTATGTTGAACTGCACAATAACTACTTAATTTATGACTCTGTTTAGTAGTTAGACATTTGCACGATAAAATATCAAAATTGAACTCCTGTTAAAAAGAATAAAAGTCAAAGTAAAAATTATACCTATAGTTGTAACTTTATAGTTAACCGATTTACACAGCGAAAAATATAATAACGAAATTTAAAAATCTTGGAAATATAATCACAATCACAAAATTGAATAAAACCGTGAAAAAATGCCTTTACTAACAATGTATGAATCAAACCAAAAAAAAAGAAACAAATGTCACTTGTCGTAGTCACTATCTACTGTATTTTTTGATACATTCTAAATCTGCTACCGTATTTATATATATTCCCTATGCTGAGCATCGCTATTAAGTTAAGGTGAAATAAAGTATAATTAATTAATTAATTTCTTTGCATTTAATGTAAATTCTTTTACTTTTTCTCATCTTTTTAGACAAATTTGACAATTAATAGTTAAACAACAAAGCACACTAAGTTTTTCACATAACATATTTTAACAAAACATATCGGCTCCAAGGTAGTCATGAGGCTTTGTAAGTAACTCGTTCAAAATTGGACTTGTACTTGTTATATACAAATTTAATAGTAAAAATATATAAAATACTTATTTGACCAAGCTCTGTTTGCACCGGAAAAAATAATAGAAAATATGTTTATTTTGTTTTTCTGTTCAAATGTTAACCTAAACATATAGAAAATAGCTACTGATTCCAATGAAAAATAAAAATCTTCTCCATTTCGTGACAAAAATACACTCCAATTCTTGCCCAGAACTTTCCAATTGAAACCTAAACAAGTAGCACAGTCTCCCATGGGCGTAAACATCGCCCTCGACGCAAACCATCGAAACAGATTTCGATAGCCGATATCGCAGAAACAAAACTTCCAAATGAAAAGTGACTTCAAACTCACCGACTGCAGTGAAGACGCCAAAGATCCTAGTGATTGGCTGCAACGTGTCGTAGAAGCAGTCGCTCTTGGAGGAGGATTCCCTCACCCGGATTTGAGGGGAGCTCATGGTCTGATTGTAGGAAAAGTACATCAGAGCATTGCACCAAGTCACTCACAACGCTCACTGTCTCACCGATCGGTTCGCGGATGAGTAAAATCAAATGACAGTTGCTTCATCTTGAATATTATCTGTAACAAATAGGTTTCATTCATTTTTATTTTATTTACTATAATCTTTTCTTTTTATTATTATTATTATTATTTCAAATGTCATATTCGATCTCAGTTCATTTTAGATATAAGTATTATTGTAATACTCTCGTTTCAAGTATACTTGTTCATTGATATTTTACTGATTCCCTGAATACAATAGTTATTTGTGCATTAAGAGTGTAAAGTGATTTTTTGTTACTCGAGCACGGTAATTGCAGCGCGAGCCGAAGGCGAAAGCTGCAATAGTGTAAGAGGAACAAAGACACTTTACACTCGTGACACACACATAATTTTTTCATCTTTAAATTATTAAAAAAACGTATGCATACTGAAAATAAATTCGTTCTGACAACTGTGAATATGACAAGTTTCTGTTTTGTTTGTATCCCTAGTAACTATTGAAATAAGCGCGCATTTAATATCTTTTTCGCGCGTTGCCATTGGAGACGCGCAAAAAAGATATTTTTCGATTGTTCCACAGAAAACGTCAACTTTACGATGACAAATGAGAGCGTAATTGTCAACTTTTCATAGCAATCGTAGAAAAACAAAATATTATATTCATTATAACAATATATTTTTTATAACAATGAATTGATTACAACAATATATTGAGTACAACAATATATTTTGATTACAACAATACAATAATGTGTTGATTATATCAAAATATTTATGTTGATAAAACAAAACAAAAATAAAAAAATCTCTATTTCGCAACTCAAAGGATTTAAACATGTAAAATTATATTTTTATAATTCCTTGCTTCCCTAATTATTTTAGACAGAAAATTCAAACAAAGTTAAAAATACTCTTCATTTAAATCTGGAAGCCAAATTAATTTTGTATGCTTTATAACAGCATAGACGAGATTTGAAAATGTTAAAAATCATCTCAAATTACCATGGAAATGAAACAAAAATGTTTGATGTTTTATCTGTCAGAATTTCTTTAAATAATCAGAAACAATAATTGTGAAATTGTAGATCAATTTTCAAATCTGTTTTCTGCATTATAAAGAATGCAAAATTAATTACTGTCCTGATTTAGATGTAGAATATCTTTTACATTTATTTGAACCTTTTTGTCTTTCTGTTAAAGTCTTATAATCGAGAGAACTGTGGTCCCCAATCTGTATAAGAAAAGAAAAATTCTGATTTTCAAATTTTTTAAAACTACTCTGTATTCATGTATTTTTGTGATTAATATCTAAGAAAAATATTGAAAATAGTGGGCAGCTTTGCCAAGTAACCAAAGATTTATTTCTCTAGCGCACTGACGTTAACTGTTCATAGGTTATGTTCCGTGCATTTACGTAAAACTAACGACGGAATATCTATTATCCTTCGACATGAATAATTGATTTTCAGTTTTGCATACATATGCTAAAATATTGCATTCTACACAATAATTGACTACTTTTAATTATTTCTAACATCTAAATTCACACACAAAAAGAATTGGGTTCCAATTCTACTAAATGAAGTAGAGAATGTTTTTTCTTGTAATGTATTGGTGTTTCGTATTTGTTAAGGAAAAGGTACGATGTGATTCTATTGATGCTATATCTTAGAAGGAAATTGTCTCAGTGTTTCTAGAAAACAGTGGCACCTGAGAAAATAATATAATTACGTAGGCAAGAGTGGTTACGATGGTTTACGGATAAATTGTCTCGGATAAATCGTCCTCACATAAATAGACCTCGGAATTCTGGTCTCCGACTGAAACAAGTTTATCTGAATACGTTTGAAATAATCCCGACGAATTTTAAAATAAATATTGTTTGTAATTAATATTTACTATTTTAATAACAGAATTAATATGCAGTTCTAAATGACTATATTTTACTAATTACAAGAATTGTAATAATTTTAAAACAGGAACTGAATCCCAATTACAGTAGAGGGTCCGGACTCATCGAGCCGAAGTGTGATAGTGTATATAATTTTTAGTTTGACTACGATTCAAACTCAGAATCTTCGGATAACGTTAACCGCACCACCGTACTGCTACTACTACTATACTACTACTATATTATGAAGCAAATTAAGTGTTTAAAAAAAGAAATATCTAAAGAGTTTATAAAACGAGTTACATACTACGATAGTAAATTAAGACAACAAAAAAGTTTTATGAATTATTTGAAAAGTAAGGTTATGATATAATGGCAAATGCAGGAAGATAACTTCACGCCGTATTTAATATGTTAGTTGTTATCTTCACGTCGTGACTAAAACGTTCGAAGATGTAGTTTGCTAATATATAATGAAGATATAATTCACGTGTGATACATCGTTTTACAATAGTAAATCTATGCAATCAAGTTAGAAAAAGGTTCAAACCAATTTGAATGGAAATGTTGTCAAATAAGTGAAATATCAATGTTGTCAAAATGTTGCTGTAGTATAAATTGTTAGTTGTTTATAATCATGGATTTAAACATTTTAGCTACAGAAAACTTTTATATATTTATATGTCTGACGATTCTGCTTGAATATGGAATTATTATTTAATACTAAGCAGAATGTAAATACACCAGGATTAGCTCTAGGGCCCGCCCGACAGAACAGAACAGAACAGAAAACTTTTATATATTTATATGTACATCAAAAACTGCTACTGTAAGATACAAATATGTTTGCATTACAAATAAAATAAATAAATATGTCATCACGCCTTTTACCCATTACTGAGTTTGTCTTCCACCGTAGTAGGTCTCGGTAAGAGTTCAAATCATGGTCCCCAAAGATATTAGTGGAGGGGGAGCCACAGAAATAGATTTTAATTTGATGAAAATTGTTTGTCGGCTGTGGAGATCGAACCACGGTTCTCAAGATCCACAGGCCGACTCAATACCACTGAGCCATCTACTCCATTGAATATATTGAATTATATGTTTGCATTATGCCGGAACTAAATATTCCGGTGAGTGATTGGTTGACGCCAATCTTACTAAATTTTCAAGACTGGTTTATCAATAAGTAATTTTTTAGGAAACTGTGCTCGGGGACGAAATGTCCAGGACGAATTGTCGCTAGAGATCAATTCTTCGAACGCAGGTAAAGAATCGGTACTAGGAATACAGCATCAAGGTTGGAAATTATTCTACTTTTTTACTTTTTCATTTTGGAATTTAACCTCAATTTAATTATAGTCACGGAGAGTCTTACTGAAAATAAATGAACTTTAAAATACTGTTTACTCTCTTAATTCGTTCAATTTTTCATAATGTTGTTTGCTTTCTATTTCAAATTTAATTACTACAAAACATAAAATGTGTTTACTGATTTACTGTATTTTTATGAGGTAGATGGCTCAGTGGTATCAAATTGTCCTGTGTATCTAAGAACTCGAATTCGATTCCTACAACCGACAATCAATATCCACCATATTAAAATTCTCCTCTACTAACATCCATTGGGAGCGTGATTTGACGGCTGGAAACCGCACTTCACGCAAAAAAATATATCACTTACCAAGATTTGCTCCGGTAGACTGCCACATCCAATAATGTGTAAAAAGCGTTATGATATATGTCTTTATTTATTTTGTTAAATCAAACAATTTTATTCCTTAATTAATTCGTTGTTTACAGGAAAAAAGGAATGAAAATAGATGCCAAAATAAACTCAAATCAAATTTGAAGTAAACAGCTGCAAGCGATTATACGTCAGCAATTATTATGCCAGCGCTCCAAAAATAAACAAAGGGTTTAGGGTTTTAAAGCAAATTTTTAAATCGATTTTCCTTTTAAGTTCAATCTCAAAATGAACAATAGCCAAGAGCCAGCCATTAAACTGTTGCAAATATTTTGCAACAAAATTGTTCAATTTTAGTAATTTGAAATTTTGTTTGGACTGCAGATTACAATTAAAAGAGGTATTATATCGAAGATTAAAATGATAAAATAAATATATCCATTACTAGACATGGCAGATCTCGGTAAGTTATATATTTATGCGCGTAAAGTGTGGTTACCAGCCGTCCAATCACGGCTTCCAAAGATGTTAACGGAGGGGAAACCAAAGGGGTAACTTTAATCGAACTCGTATTTTCAAATACACAATCGGATTCAATACTACTGAACCAGCTACCCTATTTATTTGAATTATTAATATTACAAAAAAAATATCAAACTGAATTGTGAAAAATAATGTTTGGAGTATATTTATCTGACCGTATATAATGTACAAAAAATAAACAAACAATTTTGCTGTAAAGAACTGAACATCAAATCTCTACTTTTGTGATTTTCGACAAAAAATAATGCGTCCTAAATCCTGCTAAAACTGTGCTTCCACCAGTAGGCTGAACAAGAAACTACAACCAAAAAATCCCCTCTGGGGTAATATACGACCCCAAAACAACCCCCAGGCTTAGTCGGGCAATAAACCCCGCACTCTTCGAAAATCCGTCCTTGTGCACGATCTGACAACACCGACCAGCCTACCTGGCAACTAGGCAGGGATCCAGGGCGCGAAATTTAAACACAGCGGATTACGAGGGGGTTTGAAGGCATTAAGTGCAAGGGCGGTGGTGACGTCGGGGTTGGTAGAACTCCGCCCCTCGCGTGAAATGTTCCGAAACAAACGAGATGACCGACGATCAGCTATAAAAGCGAATGTGTCGACAATGGTACGAAACTGTTTCGTTGGAAGTGCGGTACGATTTAGATTCGGAAACGAGAATGTTACTTTGCCTTTAATTAGCTGTGGCTCGGGTTTTAAATTATGTGGTTGACTTTGATTTTTTGTTTAAATTTAAAGTAACGAATCTTACACAGCGTAAAGCTCAAACTGATTTTAAAATGCAGAAATTGTATGGGTAGCATTTTAATGTTGACTGTATCGTATTAACAAGAAAACAGATTCAGTCAATATAATTATTCTTATTTTGTCAACGTTTCGGCTAACCCTTTTAATGACAAAATAATTATATACGAGTAATTTATAATAGGATTTTAAAGAGATTCTTGTATCGGTATAAAATTATTTAATAATATAAGTTTTAATTAATTAAATCAGATACATTTATTTTTACGCCATCTCTCGGATCACGGCATATATATTTTTATTTGCGATAATACATACTAGAATAGTTGTTACCTGTCAAATATAAATTATGATTTTATCTAATATAGCATAAAATAACCAGTACTATATTATATATCAAGTTTTATAAACGTATCTTTAGTTACGAATGTATAAACAAGCGGATATCTAAAGAGTTTATAAAACGAGTCACATAGTATGTGACAACAAAAAACGTAATGTTTTATGAATTATTTAAAAAGTAAGGTTAAGTTACAATGACAAATGGAAGAAGCTAATTTCACCCCGTATTTAATATAGCAATTGTTATATTCAAGCTATGACTTAAACGTTCGAAGCCGCAGCTTGCAAACATGTGATTCAGATGTTATTTAGCGTCATGGGAACCAATACCATTTAATAACAATTTAATGACGAGAATACAAAAATGATATTAATTACATTTCTACCATAAAATTATTTAGTATGTAATACTAATTTGGCGATTTGAAAATTATAGCCTGCATTCTATTATAGAATTCTATATGGCACGATCCCAATACTGCTTTGAAAGTTTATCTTTTTGTTTTGTTTTTAATGCTAAAACCGATCGTTTACAAAACGTCAGAACATCAGATTGATAAAATTTGACAATAACTAGCAATTTGTTTTCAATACATATATCTTTATTTTACTATTTTTGAGATTCTTTATCTTTCAGGAGCAAAAAAAAATAGTTTGTATAATATATGCCGAAAGTTATTTGTGGCACAGAACCGATTACAACAGCCTTCACCTTCGTTCAGATCGCAATTTTCGTTTTGGTTCAACAAAGATACACTTTTAATACTTGTACCAATAAACATTTTCTGAAAATCTGTAATATATATTTTTTTAATATTTTTCAGAAAAAAAATAATTTTCTTGCTTTCAAGTTTATATTTATCACAAATATTGTATGACTCATTCTACACTCATAATAATTAAAGAGAAAAATAAATAAATAATTTAATCATTATACTTATTCCTGTATTAATAGATCTCGGTACATGAGCTATTTTTGCAAATAAGTATGTTTTATCTGCTTTCAAATCACAGCTACTAAGAATTATGTCGCAAATATTTACCTCCATTTTAGCACATTAAATTAGACGACGGTCCACAAAGCGAAATGCATGTTTGGTTAAGATTTATTCGTTTGGTTAAGATTTATTCGTTTGTTATTGTTATGATATATCTAATAAATATAAAATTGTCTACAAATATTCAAGAACGTACACTAGAATCGACAGAATTAGCACAACTAAATATTTGAAATGTTGATGCAGTCTGGGACTATTCTGGATCATTCTTGTTATTTCACAATTTATAACTAGTTACTCAATAATAAATATGTCGAAATCTTTCATGCGCAGAATAGAATAAAAAATTAAAGTGTAAGTATTTAAATTTTATGGTAGAGAGAATCTTTGAATTCTAATTAAATGTTTTTATTATAAGTACTCTTTTTTTAATGTCATCTAAATAATAATTCATAATAAGACAAAATGATGTTTTAAAATATCATTACAATTGCTATTGTAATGTAGGTATCATTTTAAAAATTGTCAATATTAGTTTCATCAGGTTTTAGGTACTTCAGTTCAAATTTGTATTTGTTTACAACGAAAACAAAAGAACAGTATTTGAAACTACAGTTACAGTAAAATACTAGCATGTTTTGTTTACGTTTTTAATTAAACAGAATTTCATTAAGCTGTTGAAATTTGTTGCATACATCAATCAGAAACTGATTACTGAAACAGGTAAAATAAAGGTCATTTCGTTTTTTGTTTAAATTAAAAAAATTCTAATTGAATTTTTAAAAATATTCCACAAATAATTTTAAAGTAAATAAATAGTGAATACCCAAAATTATTTTTCCTAAAATAATTCTGTTAGTTTTTGTAAAACAATGGAATCCACAAAAACACAGTTTTGCAGTGAAACAAGTGAAAGAAAAATGAACGTGAAGAGTATTGTACATATAATGAAGGTTCTGGAAGCTTTTCATCGGTGTTAATTAATGAAAATATGTGAACAACGATGAAAAATACCATTCGATAAATCGCGATCTTAAATTACGTCGGAGAATGACGTCCGTGCGCGTTCGTGCGAACGGTAAAGCTCTCAACAACGTGAATTATGGCTATCGCCGCTCACGATGAGTGAGGAAATTCCCTCTTTTGTTTCGTGATTGTTTTCCTCGCGCTTTTTTGTCTGTTATTGTTAAATGAGGACGAGAATTACCTACTTGATTTTGAGGTGCGGATAATAAAAGAACAATAGATTAATTGAAAAATATTTTTGTTCTGGGCGAAATTGTTTTTCACAGGATTTTGTTTTTTGTGGTTGGTGCAATAGAGGTTTTGTTCAATCAATCCAGTTATTTTGTGATATCGGACACTAAACAAACAGGTGTGCTCAATTTTTCATTATTTATTATTGTTGTACTATTTGCTCTAGTTAATTAGAAATATATTTCGGCCATAGAAAAAAAGGTACAATTTTATTGATATACAATTTAAAAAGTCGAAACAAAAAATATTAATTAATTAAAATACATGCTTGAGATGAACACAACAAAACTACTTAAATAATATCATTCAGCTTAATTAAAAATGTAAATAGTTTTGGTTTTATTTTTTCAATTAATCTTTCCAAAGACTACAGGAACTTAAATAAAAAACAACAAAGACAAAATTAATTGTCGTTGAATGCTCACTAGGTTTAATAATAAAATATCAAACTAAACATTTGTCTAAGTCTCACAAAATTCAGCCTCCAAGTCAACTTATGAGGTCCTCGTCAGAGGCTGGCCAGCACAGTTAGTAACCATTAGGGTTGTGCATTTGACCAGTCAAATATTTTTCGGTCAATTGACCGACTATTTGACCGGTCAATTGACCAAGAAACATTTAATAAAAATCACAATTAAAATTGTAATTTATTTATATAGTACTGTTTACTACATCCAATATTACTGAAAATGAAAAACCAACAACAACTAATAAACAAAACCACATAAAATTCAAAATAAAGTAAAATGAAATGAAATAATATGTATTTATTTTATTTGTAAAGTAAAGTAAGCAAATTCTCCAGAACCCAGAATATCAAACTAGATATATTCATGTAATAATAGTAAGTAGCTATTTCTATTGAACAACAGATGTCGTGGCGGTTCCATTTAGATTATTTGACCGTATTATTTGGCTGTCAAATATTTTTGGTCAATTGACCACGGCACAACCCTAGTAACCATAGACGCGTTTCGCTCTTATTAGAGCTCATCAGTATGATATAACACACTCCTTCATCTAGAACAAAGTTCACATGAAGGAACTGTATGACGAAGAACTGTGCCAGCAGAGAATAAGATCTCTAACAAACAGTAAAATGACATGAGAAGTTCTGTCGAACCAGTAATGCCATCTACCAAAAAAAGCAAAAGCTACGAAATAACAATTTAAATAAAAAACAACAAAGACAAAATTAATTGTCTTTGAATGCTCACTTGGTGAAACTAGGTTTAATAATAAAATATCAAACTAAACACTTGTTTAAGTCTCACAAAATTCAGCCTCCAAGTCAACTATGGTTACTAATTGTGCTGGCCAGCCTCTGACGAGGACCTCATAAGTTGACTTGGAGGCTGAATTTTGTGAGACTTAGACAAGTAACAACAAAGACAAAATTAATTGTCATTCATGCACTTGGTGAGACTAGGTATAATAAAAAATATTAAATAAAACTCTAGGCAAAGTCTCACAAAATTCAGCCTCCGAGTCACCTTATGAGGGCATTGTCGGAGGCCGGCCAGCACAGTTAGTAACCATGGACGCGTTTCGCTCTTGTTAGAGCTCATCAGCATGGTATAACTCACTTCTTCACCTAGAAAAAAGTTCATGTGAAGAAGCTGGTGACGAAGAACTGTGCCAACGCGTCCATGGTTACTAACTGTGCTGGCCGGCCTCCGACGATGCCCTCATAAGGTGACTCGGAGGCTGAATTTTGTGAGACTTTGCCTAGAGTTTTATTTAATATTTTTTACTTAGACAAGTGTTTAGTTTGATATTTTATTACAGGAACTTAATTCAACATGTCCTTCTACTATGCCATAAATGTTTTTTTTTTTAAATATAATTAGTGTATTAGGTAATAATCAATATCTATCATCTAGTTTAAACAAACGTTTTTGTTCCACGCGCATAATATTTAATAACTCATTGTCTGTTACATAATAACTCTAAAATTACAATACATATACCTAATTTAATAACTATATCCATGCCAAGACCCATGAGTTTCAATAAACACTAAATATGAAAACAATGCAGATTAACCGTGCTATCACAAACACCGATCAGTTTATCACAAGTGAACCGGATTGAACCGAGACCGAAGCGAGAAGCAACTCATTGAAGGTTCGTTTTATTGTAGAGTCGAGGATGGATTGTGCTGCTTTGCAGTTATATTTATCAGAAGATTCATCTGCGTTTTATGCAAAATACCGGTCTGAAGATGCGAGCCTTGTCAGATGTGTCGTCGTCACCTGATTTATGCACTTTTATTTTATCACGGAAAATATCTAAACGCACCTAAATCTTCTTGTCGCGTACATTTTTCAAATATTAAATTTGAAAATGTGAATCGAATTATTATTTCGCGAAGAATGAAATGTTGAATTATATGGAAATCATCTGAATCAAATAAAAGTCTGCTTCGGTAAGATTTATGCAGTCTTATTGTCACGCTTTTTATGCTAATAGTTAATTATATTTAGCATCATTCTGGAAAATACCTACAAATAATTTTAACTAAGTTACTGATGCCTATGGTACACTGGTCGAAGAGCATCGAAGACAACAGAACACACCCGTCATCGACGAAAAATAGAGGCTCCTCTATTTCCATCGAAGAGCTCATCAATGAAACGAATGTATCTTATTTTACTCGTATCTTCTGTATCTCATTTCACGTTAGCATATTTTTGAAATTAAGTTTTTCTTTCACAACTTTAGAAGCTTTTATTTTTTGTCAATGCGTTCTGTTGTTTCATCGAAGAGCCCTTCGATGCTCTGCGCCCAGTGTGCCATAAGCATAAGTAGTATCAGATATGCATTAGCTAAACTAAAATTATGACGCAAATAAATAAATATACAGGGTGTTTCACAACTTAGAGCAAAAAATTAAAGGGTATATTCTGTACGACGTGCTGATCATGAAATAAAAATAATTTTTTTTTATATCGCAAAACTATTTTCCATGTTTCCCAGTCCAAAATTTTTCGTTACCACTGCCACTGGGTGGATGATTATGTTAAATTTATTAATTAAATAAAATTCTATTATAAATAACTGCTAATAATTGAATTGTGTACTTATTCTTTCGTAGTTGATACCTACTTCATTGTTTGTGTTTAATAGGAAAGCGAATCCAGTGCAGTACTACAAAAAATGTTTTAGGTTAACAACCCTTAATTTTTCGAATTTTCAAAAAATTCTTTTTGTTTCATGATCAGCACGTCGTACAGAATATACCCTTTAATTTTTTGCTCTAAGTTGTGAAACACCCTGTATAACGTTTCATTTTGAAATATAATTTCATATACAAAAATTGTATAATTTCGTTCATTTAAAAAATATATCATCCCTAAAAAACTAATTTAATAAAACAATTTCTGTAATACGAATAATAATAATATTAATAAAATAAATAACTGCTGATTGACATTCCCTTTCTTTATTATCTTTAGATTCGTTTATTTTTTTAACAAAGAATGTCTAAGAGCAGTTGTAAATAAATATATTATCACGCCTTTTACTCATTACTGGATGTATCTCTCTGCCGTAGCAGATCTCGGTAACTAATATATTTTTTCGCGTAAAGTGTTACAAGCCGTCAAATCACGGCCTTTAAAGATATTAGTGACGGAAGAAACACAGGGGTAGTTTTAATGTGAAAATTGTTTATCGGCTGTGGGAATCGAACTCGGGTTTTCAAATCCACAGACCGTCTCGATATCACTGAGCCACTTACAACATAAAAAAATAAATAAAATGTACTTATTTTGATATTCAGTAAAAAAAAATTACAATAGTGGGTAAGCGTAGCGTAGCTATATATGATAGTTAGGAAAATAGAACAATGAATAACGGTAGCTACACACAAATAGTTCAGTTAATATTTATTTGTCATATTGCTCCTGAACAGAAACACAAAGAGCACATGGAAAAAAAGGAAATAAATAATGCAAAAACAAAAACAAAAGCGTACTTGGTCCAATAGATCCGGAAGTACTTTATGAAAAACTAGCGCATGAATATAATATTTGTATCATCTAGTGTTCAACAAAAATATCAACTTTTATGAGAGGTAATATGAACATGCATTAGTTATAAGAAGTTTTCTGTTTACTGAAGTCCGTGTAACTGGTCCACTGGTCGGACTCCAGGACACGGACAGACGTCCGATAGCCAGTTTCGTCTCAGGTACGTACTTCGGCAGATGTAAATAAACCAGCAGGAATTTCCATTATGTATAAGTACTCATGGGAATAAACTAAGCGAACTTTGCAATCCTCATTCAAATAAACATTTAAGTTCATAGTTAACAGCAAACTACAGCGAAATATTAATTAATAATTAAATAAGTAAACACTGTTCTACTGAATATGTTATAAATACTAGACCTTGAAATATTCATAACACAAAACATTAATATTTAGTGATAAAATAAATATATCATCACGGTTTTTAGTGTTTTTACCCATTTATGGTACTGGTGGTATATTTTGCGCGCGAAGTGCGGTTACCAGCCGTCAAATCACAGTTCCTAAAGATGTTAGTGGAAGGATAAGGGTAATTTTAATGTGAAGTAAACACAAGCCGAAATGTTTCCATTGGGGTATCTAACGCATTTTATAGATCAGCGGTTCTTAACCTTTTTTATTACGGACCGCCTTTAAAAATTGTTTTTTTGCTGCGGATCAGCAAGGTTTTATTCAAGATTTCCAACCCTACAGTGCATCAAATATTTGTTTAAAATTTGTTATAAAGGGCTTTTATGTACGGAGAGAAAAAAAAATAAGTTAATTTGTTAATGAACACGCTAATATTATGACATTGTTTTTGAAATTTTTCTATATCAATACAAATTTAAAACAATGACAACAAAAAATAAAATTAAGTAAAATGACAAAAAAATTTGAATTTATCAATTTATTAAAAAGAAAAACAACACAACATTTTTTTACCAGTTTCGAATCTTCCCTGAGTCATTTTTAAGAACTGAAGAAAAATATAACTAAAAAATTATATAAAACATACAATTAATTCTTTTTGAAAATAAACTGCCTACAAGCTACAAATTTGTGTATTTTTTTCATATAAATCTAGTCAAGAAATTATTATCAATAATATTATTTATTATTATTATTATTAGTAATGGCTATAATAATAATAAAATATAAGTTTCGTGGACCCCTTGTGAAAATAACGACTCCCCCACCAATAGATCCGCGGATTACAGCTTAAGAACTACTGATATAGATGATTGAGAGATATTTAAAAATATCTATTTTATTTTATTAAGAGACGGACTGAAACTCGATCATAATAATGGATCAGGCTGGATCCAAACATCATCCATACAATCTCCAATAAGAATTTAATATATAAATATATCATCACACCCTTTACCTTTACCCATTACTGGGTGTGGCACTCTACCTTAGCAGTTATCAGCCGTCAAATCACGGCTCCCAAAGATTTTAGTGAATTGGGAGCCACAGGGGTAGAGTTTTAACGCGATGAAAATTGTTTGTCGGCTATAGGAATCGAACCCGAGTTCTTAAATCCACTAGATATCACTGTGCCACCTACAAATTGATATACTACGGTAATATTGATAAAATTTAATTTTATTATAGAGTAAAAAATAGAAATATCACAGAGATATGAACCTGGAACCTTTTGAAACCCGGCCAAATGCTCTAGCCAACTGAGCTATGGACTTCATGTAATTCAAATCTGATGTCATACCAATTTATACTCTCTATTTAGTTATGTGTCTAAACCAACCTCGACCCTATAAGATTTGATTTTATTAATTGTTACGTACTTACTTAAAAAATACTAATTAAATATTTAAATAAGAATTTAATATATAAATACTAATTAAATATATACTAGTACTCGTATTATACTCAGTATCGAGCTGCCTTAAACACACAACAAAATGTAGAAATTAGAATGTCATCAGATTTCAATATAAGCTTCATAGTTTATTTCGAGGCTCAGTTGACTAGAGTGTTTTAAGTCAAAATGTCCCATGTTTAACACGACTATCCCAATTTTCTCTCTCTAATAAAATTTGAGTTTAAACCTCATCAATAATTAGTCATGGATAACTTACAACAAAAGAATAACTAGATTCTAAATTTAATTCGTTACAAAGGCACAATATACAATATATAAACGCAGCGAAAGATGTAAACAAATTAACAATACCTAATTTTGATTAAATAAATTAAGCTACAGAATTGTCATCATAGACTGAGTCATCTACACCAGCGGTTCAAAATCTATTTGACATCGGGAACCCCCAAATTTTCCAAATATTTTTCGCGACCTCTGGTTTCTACTGAAATTACAAATATTATATTGATTTTTAAATAAGGACTGAAATAATAAATACCTCAAATATATAAATTTAATGATGTTTAAAAGTTTTCTTACTCTGATCATGGTAAAATACGATTCTTGGAATGTTTGAAATATCTAGCTATATGACCATAAAAAATTACAACAAAAAAAAAATTATAAATAATATTTCGCTAACAAATGTTGAAATACAATTTAATGGGGTAGGTGGCTCAGTGGTATCGAGTCGGCTTGTGGATCTTGAGAGCCCTGGTTCGATCCCTACCGCCGACAAACAATTTTCACCAATTTAAATCTACCCCTGTTACTCTCCCTCCACGAATATATTTGGGGGGCGTGATTTGACGGCTGGTACCTGCACTTCACGCGAAAAATATATCATTTACCGAGATCTGCTTAGGCACAGTGCCACACCAAGTAATGGGTAAAAGGCGTGATGATATATATATATATATATATATATATTTATATATATATCGAATTCGAAATTAAATAAGACATAAAATAAAATATATAATAAATAATTACAGACAAAAATACTTGTATGTCACAGTTAAAACATGAGATAACTTTTAAGTTTCGTGGACCCCCGGTTAAAAGTCACTGATCTAACTAATGAAACAAATACAAATTGGAACTACTTAATAACATGTCTTTAAAAAAATCTAGAATAAATATAATTATATGTACATATGTAAATATACTAACTATAAATAATTAAATACGTACATACCTACAGTTATGCTGCGTAAATTAGAAGTTAAAATATTTTAAACAGAAGATTTAGTTATAATAATAATCAGGAATGTACATAATATTTACATATTTTATAAAAATAGTCTCATTTCGTCAAATCATATTACTTAATCTGAAATCAGATTAGATTTAACTAGATAAATCAATTTGTCAATACAAAGCCATTTTTTAAATTTTACTGATTATTTTAATAATACCTTAAATAAATGAAAAGTATTTTATTGCATTTTCAAATCAGTTGCGAATCATAAAAAGGTATTGGGACTTGCGCTAAAGTAGTGTGGGTTGTCAACATTCAACAGTGGTTCTTAACCTAGCAGTAATTAGCCCCAAAGGGGTAATTATTGATGTAAATGCAAGTAATAAGCTACTAAATTTTGTATGTTTTTATGTTAACAAAATATATTTTATTGAAATGAAAGTATATCGTTTCTCTAATTTGTCATTTGACACATCCTATTATTGTATGTGTCTTACATCGAAGTACATGATCTACTGGCATTTTAAAAATAAATTAATATACCATCACGCCTTTCACCTATTACTGGGTGTGGCACTCTGTCGTGGAAGATCTCGGTGAGTGATGTATTTCTTTGCAAGTAATACTAAAAATGTTCGCTAGGAATGAAATAGCCTAATTTTTGCAAAAAAAATATTTTTGTTCTATAACCATATCCATTTATATATATGTCATTAAAGTTTCGTGCAGATCTATAAAAACACGCTGTATATAGGTATATCAAAACAATGATTTCTTGTATGAACAACTAACTAACAATTTGGGATAATGTGACAGATCATTCATATGTCAGATAAGTAAAAAATATCGCATGGAAATCACAGTATAAATAGCTCAAACTATAATTAAAAATATTTTTTTATTTTAAGTACTGTAGAAAGTTATTTTTAATTAAGCAGTCCTTAAAATTTAAGTAAAATTGGCCATAAATGTTATTTATTGATACAATATTAAATAAGATATCTTTCAGTTTATTTCAGCATTGATAAATAAAATTAATGATAAGCTAGTAATTGACTAACTTAATTTTTCACTATGAAAGACAATCCTGAAATATTTAAATGCCAAATTCTTCAAATAAACTAAATATTATAACACTTTTACATATATAATTTTTTTTTAAAGAAAAACAATATTTGGGACTCTTTGACAATTGAACAATAAAGTTAATCAATTGATAATTAGTCAATCAACCTTATTTGCTGCCTATAATAACGATAAAAATTTATATTTTATAAAATATACAAAAAATATGTATATATTTTAATGACAATAATGATATGAATATAGAAAATAAATATCTAATTATTTCGGGTTATTATGTAAGTTTGCAGAAAGATAACGATCTATCAAATTGGCAGAGAGCAAACAAGTTAACGAGCTATGCAAACATATTCCACGCTCTAAACTTAACAAGCCATCATCTCACACATCAAAACAATGAAAAACATTCATCATATTTTCAGTTAGCAAAAAATAAACATAGTAGTAAAAATAAGACTTACCTAACCTAACAAACTAAGAAATAAACAAAACAAAAATAAACTAAAACACACAACTGTCTACACTACTAAAACCTCATATTGTCATAATAAACGTTCGCGAGAACAAATTCGACATTCGACGTTTACGATTCGCATAACTTTGTCCCGTTACTATTTTACGATTTTCGTTTTCGATATTCGGCGACAATCCTTCCCACAGCAGGAACGGTTGAACACTGCCTGCTATCGCGCGCGAATTCCCAGCAAGAGCCAACAGGAACCAGCGACTGCGCAAAGTTGATTCCCGGAGCGAGGGGTTGGAGAGACGACAGGTATTATAATTAGCAGACGCTTGTTTATTTCGTAATTACTTTTGTTAGGTTTATCTGTACTTGATTGTACTTTAGAAGTTGCAAATTGGACAGAATTTAAAATTATATTTTCTTTAATCAAGACGTAGAAAAAATAAACATGAATCTGAATATTAAAATTTTAATTTTTAAAATACAAGCACTTTTCATTTTAAATACGAGATTCTATTATTAAAAAATATTATACTGATGTTTAAAGTTTAATTTTAATATTTTGTTAGTTTTATTCCCTCCCCACTAACTTTGAAGGACATGATTTGACGGCTGGTAACCGCACATAAAACTATTTTATTTTATTTGTTTCACTGGCGTATTCAATGCACCTGTCTTGATATGAAATTGTTCTAGTTAAAGGTGAATAATTCAACTTATTTTACATTTACTTTGTGTCTTTTTGATGAAAAATCATGTCTATTTGAAAAATAACCTTAGTTGCACTCCTTATGTTAAATTCCTAGCTGCGTCACTGCGACTATTTAATGTAAATGTTTACTAATAGCAGTTCATCTACATACAGTTTAGTTTACAATAATTATAACAGAAATATAATTGAATGAAAAATCAAGCACGAGTTATATAAATATTAGTAAACTAAATTACATTTTAGAGTAAACATCGAAAAAACAGATATTATTTCAATCAAAAATTTCGAAAGACTTCGGAATTTAAATTGTGAATTTGTGTATATCCAGTTAAATGCTCTGCTGCTAATAGCTCCCGGGTTCAAATCCAATCGTCTTCCGAAACTGTTTTAAATAGATAATTTGATTTCATCAATAATACAATAGTACAAAAATGGATAAATTAAAAATAGAAGCAACAATTACAGATTTTAATATTCCTCGACAAAAAGTATTGTTAAATTCGTTTAACCCGGTACAATGATTGTTGCCATAAATGTTTGTTTGTGAATAGAATAATTTTTCACTAAATTAGAAATTAGAATCCAGAAATACTTTGTCTTAAAAACATATATTTAAATATAAGTATATCTAACTTAAATTTGAAAACAAATTCAAGTTTTCATATATTTTTAAAGTTAAATTTATGACAGAAAAATTCGGATGATGCCTGGATTCAAATCAGGAACCCTCCGCTTGCCGGGCAGAAATGCTAACCGCTACACCACGTCACCTGTGTCCGAAGTATGGCATCAACCGAATTCTTCTGTCATAGTGTCTAACTTAGCATCGATCTCAAGACTCCTATATGAACAAAAAAATATATATTTTCTTATTTATTTAAAATCTATGTATGTTTGTTGTTTAAATACTAGTAGTAAATAAAGAATTATTGTCGACAATGTACGCTGAACAAGCAATAATCAGTTTCGCAACACTTAGAGAAATAGATCGGACGCTTACGCTCCTTATATTTGTATACTGACATCTAATGGGATAGGTGGCTCAGTGGTATTGAGTCGACCTGTGGAATTGAGAACCCGGGTTCGATTCCCACAGGCGACAAACAATTTTCACCACGTTAAAACTACCCCTGTGGCTCCCCCTCCACTAACATCTTTGAGGGCCGTGATTTGACGGCTGTCACTCGCATTGCACGCGAATAAATATATCACATACCGAAATGTGCTCCGACAGAGTGCCACACCCAGTAATGGGTAAAAGATGTGATGATATATTTATTTTTATTAATTTGACACTTAGTTACTATATAGGTGTCTTTTTAAACAATCAACATCAACAATGTAAAATTGGCAAATTTGTTTATTAAAAATAAGTATTTAAATATTACAAATTGAATTGTGTCCGAAGTTAGTTATGACTCTGCTAACGTCACAACAAGCAGTAGGCTACACTAAAATGTATTAGACCACCGCATTTAAAAAGAAAATTATAAATTTATTTATGTTTGTCTGTTAAAAGACCGATATATAACAATATTTTAATAGCTTTTAAAATGAAATAAATCGTTTCTTTTCACTAGAAATAACCATAAAAAAAAAACTCAACAGCAAGAGAATCACTTACTCGCCTCGATTTGTCAAAATCACACACAAAAGCATCTTGGTTCGTTGAGCAAACATAAAATCGTTTAATTTCACAACTGAAACATAATATAAAATAATAAATTCCGCACAATAACGTCTCCATTCTCATCTCGGCGGATCCTCGTGCTTGTATCCTTGTAATGACCGGCCTCTTCTGGGCAAATAACCACGCGAGATGAAATTGTCCTGCGGACGACGACGAATTACTTGCTTTAATTCAACGCTCGATTTAGCTTCAAAGGGAAATGGTTTACTAAAAATTTATCAAATATAAAACATGGTTGTTCAGCACTTCTACAAAACATGGATTTGTAAATGTTTATAACGATGGTAAAAAGAGTTTTTCGCTGTTTAATTTTATCCTTTCGGTCTCTGAAAAGAAGACAGTTTGCTTGTAGAAACATTATTTTAATTTCACTGGGAGACAGGGCCGGACGGGCAATAAATATAATAGTGAATATTGGTGTCCGATGAATGTGAGTTTGAGAATGTAATGTATGTCGAATAAAGATTGATGAAATTGAGCAATTGAGGGAGAGAGATTGCATGGACGAAAAACTACGAGTGAGATAAATAAACAAGATGGTACGAAAGAAATTATGAATTTGAGTGACACGAAAGTGGAGTATTAGGATAAAAATGTTTGTGAATATTAATTGTAGAATAAGATTAACAAATAAATGTTCAATGAATGATTGAAATATTCATGCTCTCTGCTACCTCATTTCGATACAATATTGCTGCTTAAAATTATATACAGTAGTAAGTTCACGCGAGCCCATTGTTAAGTTTTCTTAGAATTTACGACATCATTGTTAAAATTCGATTTACGTATTTGTTTTAATCCTAAACGCACATAAACATCAAGGAGAAGAAGGAAATATTGACTGATAGTTTTGGCATAGTTTTTTTTGTTGTAAATAATGATAAATTTCATCAACGTAGCTTTAATTTTAAATTCAATTATTTATTAATACGTTTATAATATAAGAATAATGAACGTAGACACTTGATGTAGTTTCACAAAAATTATTTATTAACAATAAGTTGATCGATTTCGGCTTATTAGGCCATCTTCAGAACATTGAGTATTGTTAATAAATAATTTTTGTGAAACTACATCAAGTGTCTACGTTCATTATTCTTATTCATAATGTTTCACCAAGTGCCAACGGCTCATACTTTTAATATTACGTTTATAATATAATTATTCTAACAATTTTATGTATTATCATAATCCCTTTTTTACCGAAAAGAATTGTGAGCCTATTGTCAAAATTTGCAAACCTCATTAATTCTCGTTAGTAATGTCTAGATCACATCTATATGATCCTGTCTCGTCGTACAGAATCATATGAACTGTTCGCTACTCATTTCACGATGAAGTATTTGAATATTGTTTTATTTTTTGACCTAAATTCACTTCATGATTTGATACTTGGACATTTATAGTCCGTTCGGTGAAAGATTACAGTGTGGTTGTACAGGACATATTTTATTCTGATTCTAATTGACTGACTAAAACGTCAAAATGAAGATATTTACATAACATAAACAAAATTGATAGTGACAGCACTAATTGTTTTCCAAATAAACATGGCATACAATTTGGTTATATGTCCTAAAATGCTCTATACATTCATTTTGTGAAACTTTTACATATTATATATCAACATTTACTTTATGCTACATAAACATGTATTCATTTCGACATGTTGAGCAGTAAATTAAAATCAAAATAAAATACATCTATGACACAGCACTCTCTTACTAAATGGATTTTAGATGAATGGATTTTGTGAAATAAAATTGTTCTCGCCTTTTTTTGTAATATGTTTAGTTTTTTTATATTGTCGAGTAGTTTATATAGTTTTGTTTTTTCTAATATCGAAGTAGATAGTTTAGTAATATTATTTCCTATATTTTATATTTATTTTTGTAGAAAGCTATTCCCGTTAATAATATTTTATATTTTTAATTAATTTGTAAGTAAATCATGTAGAATAATCTAAAGTAGACAACTTTTTTAATGATTTTTTTCTACAACTGTCAAAAAATGCTCACATTTTTTTTACTAATATCAGTACGCGAAGTACTTGATTTTTCATTAATTACTTTACCATGATAACGCATATTTTGCGCACTGTTTTGCACCCTAGTGCGCAAAATGAGTATATTGCGCACTGTTTCGCATCCTGGTACACAAAATGAGTATTTCGCGCACGCTCCCAAATTATTTTTTGTTTATTAATTACAACACATCAATAGTATTAACTTCATATTATTGTTGATTATTTTCCTTCAATTTACTTAAATAAATCAATAATTATTGTATTATTCTTTATTTACAGTTGTAGAAAAAATGTTGTTTGTATTTCTTGTTTCTTAGGCGCGTTCGTACGATTTTTTTGTCTCGACTAAAAGTATCATTCTCACGCGCAACAAAAAAACAGTCATTTTGCATTACAAAAATAACTATTGTCACACAGTTGTAGTTTTTTTCATCCTTCTCCTCGATTTTCATCGTATATATTGAATAGATATGACGTAGACTTATGTACGAGTATGTACAAAGGACAAGCTATAAATTCCACGGCCCAGTTTCGATAGTCCATTAGGCAATTCCCGGTAACCCGACGGAGTAGTCCGGTTCCACTGGAAGGTTTTTAAAGAAGACAGCAGAATTAACTGTAACCAAGTCTGCCTTTATTACAAGTAAAGAAACGCCAAAAAATAGTTTGCATGAGTTCAATCATTTGAAAAAAAAAATACATAAATATAATCTAGTATGATTAAAATTTATAATTAAAACATTTGTCTTAAAACAAGAATATCACATGATACATGATGAAATAAATAATAGAATGATGACAAACAAAACGTTGAATAAATACAATGAAATAAAATACTTATGATTACTACTTACTTTACAATGGAATACTTTTATTTATTTTCCTCTAGGAATCATGACTCAAGACTCTAAGATTTCAAGTAGGGGTAAAATATAACAACTTAATTAATTTTACCATAAAAAATCTATACTATCACCCAATTTTTTTTTATTCAGATTCCATATCAAAAGTGTCTCCCTACCGTCAATCTCATACAACGTTGAAAATTAAGATATTAAAAAAGTGCATCTGAAACAGAATTTTGTGACTTTACTTTAGGTGTTCAAACTGTAGGCAACTTTAAAAGTTAGCACAAACAAAATTTAATGTTACTAGAGCATGAAATCATACTGATCTTGATGATATTTTTGACAATGATTATATTACTTTTGCTATATATCTACATGTCAATGAATATGTTACAATTTTATTCATTTTATAATTATAGCTAATACCCAATAATATGCGAACATACTGATCGATATACAGAATTTTAAAATGAAGTAAAATAATACATTGCACATTACCTTGTAATAATATTTTTGACCCTGCTGTTAAAAATATATTTTACAGTTAACAAAACGAACACAGAATACTTGTTCATCTTACCTCTGATCACGAAACATATTTGTTTCGTGATCAGGGATCTTACTTATAATAATTAATAGTTGCTGAATTAATTGGGACAAATGTACACACACAGAAATTAGTGTAAAACTTTTATACAAAACATTACAGCATTTTAAATTTTTTGTGTAATCAGGACGGTCTGAAAACTAAATATCCTGCAATATTTTGTACATAATTTTACTTAATTATAAAAGTTTGTTTTCAAATTTGACTTGATTTGAACTTATTCATTACTTGACTTTACAGAAAACATCTATTTGACAACAACTATTTAATTTCAATATTTTTTACGATATTTTATTATTTGTATTCATAATAATGTTTAGGAAAGTTGAATTATGAATTTTACATCAACAAATTGTTGAACTATCAGATTTAAATTTTCAAGTTGAAAGAAGTTAAAGAATTTAATCATCATTTTAATTAAGTTTAAATTTTCTTGTTTTGTCTGTTAAAGTCGATCTGTCCATCTGAAAAGTTTGACAGCAGTATTTATGTATTTGCTTTTAGATTTGTATATTTATGTGACAGATGGTAGAAAGATCGTTTCCCCAGACTTTGTTATTTAACCAAACATTTCAAAAATTAGTCAAATAATGAACAAGTATAATTAAACAATAATCAGATGAACAGATTAGGCAAACATAACCTACAAAATAAATAACCTATATCACAATCGCAGAGGCAGAGGCTGAGGAAACCAAGGATGCACGAACTCTACCCAACATAACCGAAGTTAGTAGAATGGTGGCTGATGATTGGTGGCTCAAGGGGCGACGGTAGGTCGGGAGCGGCTCCGCGTGCGCCTCGGCAACGAGGACGGCTGCAAGCGCGACGGCGGTGGTGGCTCGCCTGGCTTCCGCCACAGCTTGAGCGGCGGCGTCCGGGAATTCTCCACCATTGATTGCGGACGTGAACGTCGGGTCGTTTCATTCGCGCTGGAAGAAAAATAAACAGACTTTAGCAAGAACACAGAAGTGTGGTTGTTGTTAAATGCTATCGAATTATTACCACCAATTATATTAATGTTTTACACAGCTTGGAGCTGTCGATTGCACACTTAAGACACTATTTTATTATTAGATTCCTAAATTTACAAAATTACTTTTATTCATCTGTATGGTTCTGTTCGAAATAAATGTCGTGTACGAAAAATTGTGCAAAGTGACGTAATATTACTGAACATTTCATATGATTTTTCGTGTTGAAAATAGCAGCAGTTCTACTTGTTTCTTCAAACATGAAATAAATTATAAAGATTTAACATCGAATCGAAATACATTTAATGAACTAAAGGTCAGTTGTACCATCTTCTCACTTAAAGTTTAAGGATCACTTAATTAAAAAAAAAACTGAAATTCTTAGTTGACAATTAATCTGGATATAATGTTGTTAATTTAAGGCAGATTTACAACTGATATAACAATGATGCAACTGGACAGTAATTATAAAAAATTAAGGCATTAAAAAGAATAAAGTAACTACAAGAGTGGAATCAACTTTCATCTAATAATAATACCAATGAATTAATTGTGAGCTGTTGTGTGCAATCCATAGATCCTTTAAGTTTAGGAAATGATGTAAATTGTCGATAGCATTTAAATGTGGTGTAAACTAATGAATGCGTGCCCTACGACAAAAGGTAAAAGGTTTAAATTAACTTACCCCAAATGGCTAATTATAGCAGCATGTAACATTGCAATTATAATTACAAGTACTGCTGATTTGGTCGACGTTCATATCACAGTCTATCTATATATTACATGACATGCTATTTAAAATGGAAAGTGAATGAAACTGACTTAGAGAAATTAAGGCACCAAACAAGAAATAATGATCGTTGTATTATAAAAACTAACGCCGAATTTAACGAGAAGATTACATTTCTCACCTAAGGATTCTACGCTTATTATTATTTTTCTTTTGCCAATTGATATCAAATATTATTCAATAAGGATCTATACTTTTAGGGATTAAAATTACTATCACCACTGAATCTATCACAATCTATGACAGACTTTTAAAATTACAATTTCGGACCCTATTGCAATATAAAAATTAAATTACCTACATTAAATATATCAACAATTAATTATATAGAAGACATGGAAGATTTGTTTTTAACATTAACAAAAGTGGAACCAAATTTTATGATAAAGATATAAAAATATATCTAGTACCAATTTTGTCCTTTTATCCAACCTATATGAATAATAATTCTATCGTTTATAGAACGAAATAATAATTAAAACAATTATTATCATTAATGTACGTATATGAATTTGAAAACCATACCTACTTATCTATCCTAATTGAATCCCAAATTTCATTAATATTTGAGTGTAAATTATAGACGATTAAACCAAATCAGTTTATCCTACTTCTAGCTTGTATAGAAAGGGACTCAACGAAATTCCGATTGATTCTAGAGAACATTTAGATTTGGAAGGCTACGATTAAGGACAACATTGGTCATGTGACCAGGGTTGAAGTCAGAACATCTCGTCTAGAGGATAACAAGCGGCACAAGAATACAGTAGATGCAAGAAACAAAGCAAGTTTATGGCGCCTAACACACATAATCCTAAAATCAAGTCGGCACACTGTACCTTCCCAATCCGGAAACTATGGAGTCCAATCAGAACAGCAGCGTTAAAAATGGAGAGTCATATATATTATTTTATCCTATACTAATAATTTTGATTTCTCAGCTACTCCACAGAAAATGTAGTTAATTAAAAACAAAATTATGAGAAAAGCTAATTTCTTCTTTCTCATAATTATTTATTAAATTATTATAATTATTTGAAATTTACTGCACCAATTATGTAAAACTTGATTAAATAATAATAAAAATCAAATATATCACCACGCCTTTTACTCATTTTTGGGTGCGGCATATAGCTACAGCAGATATCGGTAGATAATATTCGTAAAGCTACATTCATAGCTCTTTAAACATGGTCAATGTTTTTGTCTTTGTTGAGTGAAACTGGACCATTTCCATCTATTCATTAAAGCATTAAAAGGCGTGATGATATATTTATTTATTTATTATAATTTGATTTGATTTACAAAAACAATGCTTAAACCCCATTACTGGGTGTGGTACTCTGTCGGAGCAGATCTCGGTAAGTGATGTATTTCTTCGCGTGAAGTGCGATCACCGGCCGGTAAATCACGGCCCCCCAAAGATGTTAGTGGAGGGAAGGGAGCCACAGGGATAGATTTAGTATGGTGAAAATTGTTTGTCGGCTGTGGGGATCGAACCAGGATTCTCAAGATCCACAGGCCGGCTCGGTACCACTGAGCTACGTACCCCATTATAAAGAGAAAAATTGGGAAACTATCAGGATTTGAACTAGGAACCTGTAAACTATGCTTTAAACCAACTAAGCTACGGTCGCTTGTGATTTAAATCTGATTTTATTCGAATTTTTATCTCTATCTTTGTTATGTGTTGTGGTATCGAAGCTGCCTACAACACATAACAAACAAAGAGAAAAAATGAGATAAAATCAAATTTGAATCACATGCTACCATAGCTTACTTGGTTTAAAACATATGACCAGAGTGCATAGGTTCCAGGTTCAAATCCTGAGTGTATCCCAATTTGTTTAATTAATGAAATCAAATATGTTGAGAGCACTTAGCAGATATTAAAAGGTCCCAGGTTTAAATTCCGGTATTGCCTGTTTGTCTCTCTAAATAAATTTGTTATTTGTACATAAATTAAGAAATATGAATATTTTACAAAAGTTTGAAGATATAAAGCGAAGTGTAATATTTTCATTTTCTGTGAAATTGCAGAAATATTCTGAGAAAAAGTTGATATACCTGACTAGAGGGCCCATGCCTCCATCGGGTGGTAAAGTTTGAAGAAGAGATGGTCCAGCAGAAAGTGGTCTAACCTATAATGCAAGGATTGAAATAAAATATAAATCCAAGTCAAAAGAAAACAAAACTAGCATCAAACCATTCCCTAACCTCAAACGGTTTTAATATACTGCGAAAATGCTTTCATCAAATCAAGATGGAAATACCAAACCAGTTGTCCAGTTTCTTCAAAACACTTTGCAAGATGCCAGTTGTGGGCTACCCAGATAGCGATAAATTTAAACTTATAATAACAAATGAATTAACAGCGAGCAGCTGTCATGCTGTTAAAATAATATTTCACACGGTTATAAGCGAATATGATCAATATCTTTATTATTTTAATACATTGTATCACACTGATAGTCGTTCAGCAACAACTATGCGAAATATATTTAGTAAATAAATTAAATTTATTTAAAAATAAGGTTAGAAATATTGCTGTCCTCACGGTATAACGTCATCATAGTCTATTCGTCTATTGTCATTTGTCAACCAGCAGAAAAGTTTAGTTTTTATTTCAGTTCAACTCATATATCTACTAAGATTTAGTAGGTATGTCAACCTAATTCTACAATTGACAAATTGCGTTCCAATTTATCACTATCTGGCTAGTTCACAATTGACATCTTTTGCTTTAAAAGAATTGGAAGCCTGTTTTCAAGTCCGTCTTTATGATGTGACACTTTTCTAGTTTAGCAACAACCTCCTAAAAGCGTCCTCATTTGAGGTAACGGGTTGATTGATGCGAATCACCATGCAAAGTTACCCTATCGGTCTGCGTGGCAGCATTGCAAGTTTCAAAATCTCTGTCGCCCTCTCGTTGATGTTTATCTAAATTGTACTTGGATATTTGGTTCTGGAGCTGGTGCACAGTGCGGTCGCGGTCCTCCAGCTGGCTCTGCAGGAACTCGATCTGTCTGCGGAGCTCCGTCATCTCCAGCGCAGGGCTGCTAGTCAAGTCCATGGAGTCCACCGAGTCTAGGTCGGACTGCTCGTTATTCAGACCGTTGTAAAGCCCATTCTTCAACGACTGGTTTTCGAATGGGTTGAGAGGTTCAGTCTACGCATGCAATACAGGATCATTTTTACAAATGCTATTGACTTTTGTTCTAATACAGCTCTGAACTCATTTTTCTAATACTTTTTTAAGCTCTAATTTCTAGATTAATGTGGGGATGACAAACTAATAGTTAACTAAATTTATTAAACATTACTTAATTATTTATGAGAAAAAAATTCCTGTAAATGATGCTAAAAGAAGTTAAGAAGCTTCTACTACTTTTATTTAAAGCATTATTCTCTCAAATATTTTAGGAATATTTGTAAATAAAGTCAACTAGTAGTTTAGTCATACTAAAGGAAAATAGTTACGTCACTGAATTTGTTTGTTACGCAAGAAATATCTTCCTCATTTTGTTTCCATACATACTATAAATTTATTTTAACATGAAACATTGAATTTACCATATCTATGGTTACGAATTTGACAGTAATGTATCAGAGTGTTTATTTTAAAATGAAATATAGAAAACAAAATGATTTGATTGAACAATTATAAGAAGTACAAATAAAGAATAACAATAATAAATTTAAATTCCTTCATTTACTGGTAAACAATGCTCTAAACGGTTATAAAACTCATTAATTATATTAATTATTTAGATAGTTGTAATACTTTCAGGTACGTTTTGAATTTGAATATTATTTCTTTTCAATTTAAAATGTTGCTAAAGTATACTTTGGATATTAAAAATTCCCAGTAAAAAAAATCCAATGGTGCTAGATCGGCAGACCTACCAGGTCATTCTATTTCTACACAGTTCGGGTTTTTAAAAAGTAAATATATAAACATTTTCTTCAAATGCATATATTATTTACAGATAGCAAATCGTTAATAACAACGGCTGGTAGCACAAGCTCTGCTTTTGAATGTTCTAAGAGCACGGTTTTAACATGTTAGAGATAGCTAAAACACCCAAATACACTGCTCTTAAAACAGGCAAAAACCAAGCTTGTGCTACCAGCCAACGTGACAATAGTAAAAACAAATGTTAATTTGACAACTTATGTTTTATTTTAAAATATATGCACCGATACATTTCTGTCAAATTCGTAACCATGGATATGGAAAATCCCACGTGTATCGTTAAAATAAACTCACAGTGTAATAATTGCCTAAACATATTATTCTACTCCCGTTATTAAAATATACTAATTTCCATGGCGCTAAATAACATCTTAATCACATGTTGACAACCCGTGGCTTCGAATGTTTTAAGTCTCGGCCTGAAATATTAAGCACGGGGTGAAATTAGCTTTCTGCATCTGTCATTGTAACAAACTTATTTTTTAAATAATTTATATAACTTTAAATTCTGGTGTTGTCTTAATTCGCAACTGTAGAAAAAGTATAGTACGTGATTCGTTTTATAAACTTTTTAGTTACGAGTGTATAAAAAACTAATATCTAATAAAATACTTATAAAACTTGCTACATAATATTCTATTTTCTAAAATCAGTAAAAAAGTAGACTTTTAAACATTTTGTGAATAACTTTGATTGAAAGTATCTTTGCAGATCTCGACTAATTGCAACCTCGTTCTGCAAAGGGCTACTTTCCACCCCTGATGTACAATAGTTATTTGTCTACCAAGAGCTGAAAGTAGCCCTTTGCACACAGAGGCTAGAAATTGCAGCACGAGGGACACATCTAGACAAGGTCTGCAAAAATACTTTCAACCAGAAGTGTACACAACATTTTTTCTACAACTAGAAAGTACGACGAATAAATTTTTAATTGTAATTAATAAAAGTTTTTAATGTATGTAACTAAGAAAACAATACAATAACGACGGTCTGCACAGTTCCTTGGTCTGCAATTGTTCGCTTTCTGTCACAAAATGACGTCCGGACAGCCTACTTTTTTACTGACCCTAGAAAAATTACTATTTCCTATATCGCGTTTACAAACTTAATTTTGAGCAACTGTTTTTGGGGTCAAGTAATAATATCAACCATAATTCTAGCAGTTTAGCCGTCATTGCACAGCTCATGAAAAATTATTGTAAATATTTTTTCTACAATAAAATAATTACATTAAACTGCAAAACACTTTTTTTATTAAAAAATAAATGTAGATTTATAACATAACCTAGATAATTATGATTTGAACTTAACTAATAAATGTTAAAATAGATTTAATTTCAAATGTTTATTGAATCTATCATTTTATTTTGATTACAATATAGTATGTTATGCATCAAGGGAGGGAAACAAGCGATTATTCCCGCGTGTGTTTGCCAACTTCATACAAGGTCAGTACGGTGGTGTGGATAGCGATACGGAATTCGAATCCGGAGATCCCGAGTTCGAATCGTACTCAAGCTAAAAATTATATAATCTACCACACTGCGGCTCGGTGAGTGCGGACCCTGTACTGTAATTGGGATTTAATTCCTGTTGTACAGTGTAACATAAATAAATAAATAAATAAATATTATACTTTTCATAACAAGTGCACAAAAATTACTGTCTTATCGGGACAAATGTCAAATATGGCTTGCGTAACTAGTTACCTAGGAAACACCGCAAACAGCTAATCTCTCTAGGGAGAGAAACATGGTACCTATCGAAACATAATGTTTCTCTCCCTAGGGGAGAAAAGCAGTGTTTCTCTCTCTAAAATTAGGGAATAAGAACGTGTTTCTTGTGCATGTGTTACGAAAAATACTATTTTGAACAATATACGTTACATCTTTGTTATTTCTATGGTAACAAACGAATTTATTTATATGGCGTAACTGTTTTTTTTTTCTAAATTATGACTGCAGAAAGTAGTTTTTGGAAAATAATGTTAGTTTACATCAATTTCTGAATTATATTTAAAATATATTTCCTTTAGGTTAATAATATCTGACATTAATTTAATAGCGTCTAATATAGTTCAGTACTGTTCTAGACATAAAAAGTAATATTTATCCTTACCCTCATCAAATTATCTTCTTCGGTCTGGTTGGCGGAGAAAAATGAAACATGCACAAAAGAAAAAGAAAAACACATAAGCAAACATAAATTTATTAGTAACACTCTATCTAGTTATTAAAGTTAGTTACACAAACATGTATAAAACCTTTCATAGTTCCATACATTTCATGAACCACATTTACCAAAATAATCTAGTGATATTTATGTTTGCATCAAGCAAAATGAAATGACAAAAAATGATAGCATAAAAACTAAAATAATATAGTACATGCAGCTTTACTGAATTGTCTCTTACCTCTTGTAACACTCGTTTAAGTTTGTGAAGCATGGTCTTAATGCCAACGATATCGTTCACCATGGAGCCATGCGAGAGTCTGTCAAGTCGCGAGGAGTCGTCAGAATCGTAGGCGGCTGGTGAACCGTGCGTGGTGCGAGCGGATCTCAACAGTGGGCTGTTAGCGTTTGTGAGACTGCTCCTCAAGCCGACCCTGTCCAGTGAACGGGGTGAGTCCGGCACTGAGCTTGGGGTGTTTGTTCGGGAGCGCAGGAAGTTGTTTGTGCGGACCACACTAAGAAGAAAAATGTTATTGTTATTTATTATAATAAATCGCTAGGATGAACAACCGATGAAGGTTGACAAATTTTATTAGAAATAAGAAATAAGAATATGGGGTAGGTGGCTCAGTGGTATCTTGAGAACCCTGGTTCGATCTCCACAGCCGACAAACAATTTTAAAATAAAATAAAATAAATATATCATCACGCCTTTTACCCATTGCTGGGTGTGGCACTCTGCCTAAGCAGATCTCGGTAAGTGATATTTTTTTCGCGTGAAGTGCGGTTACCAGCCGTCAAATCACTGCCCCCAAAGATATTAGTGGAGGGAGAACTACAGGGGTAGATTTAAATTGGTGAAACTTGTTTGTCGGCTGTGGGGATCGAACCAATTTTCACTAATTTAAATCTACCCCTATGGCTCCCTCACCACTAACATCTTTGGAGGCCGTGATTTGACGACTGGTATTTACCGAGATCTGTTACGGCAGAGTGCCACACCCAGTAATGGGTAAAAGGCGTGATGATATTTTATTTATAATTTACGAATGTTTGATAGCTGAAGAATAAAGTTAGTCGCTGTTAACTGGCGTCCATAGTACCATTTATTATTTGTTTTTTTTATAAAATAATATGTTGTTATAAAACTGTAAAAGTAGAAATTATAATAAACATTGTTTGCTAATACAAATTGTGAAAGTTTTAATGAGTATATTTATTAGGATATTTTTCATTTTGAAGGAAATATTACATTGAAACATGTTGACTATAATGAAAACAAACATAGTTATTTCTTCCCGGGATTTTGTAATTTCCTGCCACATTAAATATTTTAGATTGTAATTTATATTTATTGTAACCGTTTTAATTTGCACTGGTAGCAATGCATGTACGAATCATTTTTAATTATTTTTTTATTGTTTATATCGTAAATTATTGTAGATACCGTTTTGTTTCATTAAAAATTATTTTATTACTTCGTTTATTTTATAAATTGCTTTTGAGTTTTTCTTTTAGTTTACACGTTGTATTTATGTTTCTACGGAATTTTCGTATCGTATATTTTCTATTCGGAAACGTTCCCTAATTATTTTTAAAAAGGTTTCCAATAATATAATATTCATTTATCATAATATTGAATATAAAGGATAAAAATTACATACCATTAGGATTTGAACCTGATATGTTCTAAAGGAACTAAGTTACGATCACCTTGCGATTAAAAACTATTATTATGTTTGAATATTTTTCTCTATAATTTAATATATCATTAAAAGAGTGGCTACAAAATTTGTGTATTTATAAATAATATTATATATGTATAAATTGATAAAAAAATAATAAATCACGTAATAAGCAACCTGTACTATCTCTGATTCTGAATGTAGGTAGGTGGACATTTTCCTAATATATTTTTCCTAATTATTTTTTCCTAATATATTTTTACTAATGTACTGGTCTGTCCTCGTTGTGTATAGGTTAGGTTAATAAAGTTATAAAAATAATAATTTAGAAAAAACAAGTATTATTAGGAAAAAAAGATTAGGAAAAATGTCCTAAAATCCTGAATGTCATCCTATTGGCTGCTTGTATGTGCTATTATCACTGAATTAAAAATAGGGAACTCTGATTCCATATATAAGTATGTTAATAACTAGAATATTATAATTTTTTCTAGACCTATTTGACAATTCAAAGTTAATTTACTATTATTGATGTTGTAAAGTGTGTTTTAAAGGGTTGTTAAACAAGATTCCATTCATATTTATATTTCAGTGTCTGTATGTAAAATGACGTCACAAGAGTGAGGTAGTTTTATTCAAGAATTTTTAGCGCGATTCGTTTTATTGTAATATTTTAATACGTAATAACAGTGAATATATTTGCATAATCTTCTAATTAGATTTTTTTGTCAAAAAATGCAACCACCATATTGCTATGTATTTATTTAAAATATATACTAATTAAATTTCAAATGGTAATATTCTCCTAAAATAATAGTGTGATTGCAGATGACCCCTATGTCTTTCAGTAGATTAAGGAGTCATAGAATCGAGACAACCGTAGCTTAGAGCATTTGACAACCGTTCGAAATGCTCCTATTTAAATTCTGGCGATATCTCCATTTCTCTCTCTATTAAATTTGTGTAACCACATTTTGGGGTATATATTATTGATATCAGATCATGAATCAAAAAGAATTTTGTTGAAATTCGTAAATTGAAATATGGGTTTAGTTACAGCCTGTATAATTCAATTGGATATCATCAATTTTTAAATATACATTTTAAAAATATATAAATTAAATTCCCCATTGGTCAGTTGCATCAACAAAATTAAATTTTAAACTTGAATGAAATTAATAACTACAAATCGAAATTTCATGTCATATGGAATAAAAAATGATATTGCTGGCAAACATTCGATATGTTTTTATTTAATTAAGTTAAAAATTTAAGTTTTGTTGGTGCAACTAATCATAAAACTATTATTTGGATCATATTTCACTAAAGTAACTTACAAAAGTTTAAATCCTGAAATGATTAATGTTTGCGAATCCATTAATTTTAATTAAATTAAACAATAATATTAGCCTTGTGGGAGGCATGAGAGTAGTAGCCATTAGTTAGAATATCGGACACATTTACATATATTCATTACATTTACATTACGTCATTTCTGTAAAAGTGTAACACGGTTCTTCCATTTGTAACGAAATAGTTTTTTTTTTAAAATTTGTTTTGTATTTGTCTAAATTAATTTTATATTAATTACGCATAATTTTGTTATATATGTTGTTAAAAGATATATTTACGAATACAATGCAAACAAAAGAATGAAAGATGATAGTATTGTGTTTTTGTCAATGTGCCAAATTTCGTAGTACCTGACTCTGCCACGAGATCTCGCTAGTATCGGCGAGCCAGCAGGGGTGTTTCCTGCAGAAGAACACTGTTTCCTGGCTTCTGCTCGTACTCGTTTCAAAGCAGGAGAAGACGTCCGAGGAATAGCACCGTTACACTGACTAGAGTGACTTACTGGGTTCGTATTCATATTCATTACAAAAATATCCGGAATAATTCATATAAAAATAGTGCTTTACAAGTGGAGTAAGGTTATGAAATACTATCGAGTGAGAAAATATCTTTATTGTATGTAAAATTTGTGCAAAAAATTCATACATTAGCTAAATGGTTTAAACACTGCACTAGAGATAAAAATTTCATAAAAATTGATTCAGTTTTGTAGAAAATAAAAATATTTTGGTGATTAAAAGCACAGATTCACTAAAGCATCACATCTTATTTCTATTTAGGCACATTTATCACAAGGATTAAAAATGAGTTTGTAGTAAAACGGCCGATAATTGCTGCATCACTACGAGATGTTTGTGGTTATAGCGCAACATAGTGTGAATCACTTGCGCTAGTAGAGCGCCCGGACTAGCACAACCGGACTCCCGGAGTTGAACTGAAGTGTGTCTAGACGACACCGGAATCCCCCACTATTATCATCGAGCGGCACATTACTTGAACTTTAATGAGTTTACACACATCTTTCGCACGAATTAATTATTAATCAATTTACTGTTTATAAATTGCAGACAGAATTACACGCCAATAATTTTAATAAAAAATAACAGTTTTTTTATCGCCAGGCGTGACTAACTTTTATGAAATAAACTATTAGTTTCACAATTTATAAATAGCTTTGATCCGAGAATATAAACTATATGATGCTGTGTAAATATATTCTTATCAAAATTGGCACCCACTCAAATTTCATATTTAGATAAATTACAAATTTGATAAGATTAAAATAATAAACTGTTGATTCCGAGAAACATAGCAAACTTTGATTAATGCAATCATGTTGAAACAAAAGGTTCATTTGCCGTTAACCGATAACAATAATTCGTAATAAATTATAAATAATTCTCGTGACACATTTCTTTGCCGCTTTTGTGGATGGAGCACGGTGTGAAGGTAAGGCCCGCCCTGTGCAAAATTCGGTTCGATAAAAGCTGATATGCGCGCGTTGAACGCTGAGCAATGCAAGAACGATGGTAGTAAGGGTAGAATTTACCAGCCCCGCGTCGGTATTGGCTCGACATTTGGTTTATAGGTCGGTGGGGTAAATAACGTTCAATTCAAACACGAACTTTGCAGAGGTCAATATATCACTGGCACGGATGACTTTTTGCGCGGAATTTAAGTTATGCATGACCGCGATATAAATAAATTCAAGTTTATTTTTCGTGACTAATTGACATTTTGATATTGATGATTAGATTGGGTCTAGCGCAAAAATTGAAATATGTAGAGAAGAAAATTCATATTTCATTTAAAATAACCAAGAAGGTAGCTAATCGATTTAGTGCAAAACAAAAATGCCTGACTAAAAATTTAAATTGTCAACATATTAATTATTTAATTTGTATTTTTTTTCAAATTTAGAAATATTCGCCATGTTAGTGAACAACAACATGTTGTCATGGTTTCAAAAGTGGCATAACTGAATACTATACCTATTTTTTATGAAACTACTTAATAAACTATGACGATCAGTGAATACGCGCATTTAAATTTCTTTACATTACGAAATGATTTAAAAAAATCATGTATCAGGAATGTGACGTCACTAGTATCATTCAGTGGTACACAAAAATTATTTAAGCAGAGGAGAGACGTTATAGGTCGTGGATAAAACTGTACAAAATGAAATCTTACTTGCACCGAACTGATAGAATAATAAATATATTTGTAAAGTGAAAAAAGGTAAACATTAATGATATTTACAATTATTTAAAATTAAAACATAATTAAACATGTTTTTCAAGAAATTTTAATTTATTTAAAAGAATTTAAGTTCATTTCTTTACCAGGCGTTGAGACCGACTGGTTTTGAAAACGTTTACTCTCAATCCATTTTGTTTCGCGTTATCGTTTGTCAATATTGTTGTGATTTGTGTGTTATATATTTGATAAATAATGCCTAAAGCATTTAAAATGTTAGAAAATTTATTATACATTTATGCAACAATCATTGCATTTAATTTTTTGTATCCTAGAACGCAGCCGTTTTTGACGTCACTATTCTAGATACAAATTTTGATGACGTCTCTCTTCTGCTTACAATTTTTTTGTATACTTAATTTGTGTCATACAAAGAGTGCAAATAATATACGATTTAATTCTTGAAAAATAATCTGAATATGTTGAAAATTATATATTTAATATAACATATTGTTTGCGATAACGATGATGTTAGACACAAATGTGAAAAAGAACTATCAATCATTTACAGCATTTTCTAAAAGTTGACTTCTCTTCTCTTGTTTATGATATTTGAGATTTCATTTGGCGTAGAAATAGTTATTTTTCTAATAAGTTCGCTTAAATTATTGTTTTTTTTTTGTTGCGCGTGAGAATGTTACTTTTTGTCGAGACCGCAGGTCGAGATAAGAAAAGTCATTCGAAAGCACCAAAAAACACAAATTTTGCCCACGGAATACAAACAACGTTTTTTCTACAACTATAAATAAATAATAATACAATAATTATTGATTTATTTAAATAAATTTAAGGAAAACAATCAACAATAATATGAATTTGATACTATTGATGTGTTGTAACTAACAAAACCTGACATAATATAATTTTCACATGCACAAGAAACACGGTCTTATTCCCTAATTTTAGAGAGAGAAACACTGCTATTCTCCCCTAGGGAGAGAAACATTATGTTTCTCTCCCTAGGTAGGATGTTTCTCTCCATAGGTAGCATGTTTCTCTCCCTAGGGAGATGTTTCTCTCCCTAGACACTACGATTATTAGCTGTTTGCGGCGTTTCCTAGGTAACTAGTTACGCAACCCATATTTGACATATGTCGTTATAGTAATGTAAATGATGAAAGAATCACGTACTTTACATATTGATGAGTGAAAAAAAAACGTGAACATTTTTGACAGTTGTAGAAAAAATATATTTACAGCTAAAAATAAAAATGTAGCATTTAAAGATTAAATTTATTACAATACCCGTACTTTCAACCTTCAACAAATTATGTAGAATACAAAACAGATTTGATTTATATCAGTTTTCAAGTGCCAACTTCAGATGGAATTACGCACATGATTCACCATAATAAACATTAAGATCAATTTCCATTAAACTAATTACAATTATCTCTATTTAATTCAATAATATTAAATCCAATTTAGCATATAGTTTAACAGAATTTCTAATTGGACCATTAATAATTAATAACACGTGTACCTAGTATGTCTCGCTCGTAAATATTGTATGCTCATGCAACTGCATAGATACTTCTATCAATGAATACACGTGACATTGTAAACACATGTTCTGCAACACGAGCAGATGCAAGGTTTCACATTAGTTCAGTTTTATAGGAAACCAGTTCGCCTATCAGTTCATTGATATTCAATATCTGGTTACATGTTTATAGGTTATAGGGAAGTCAAATACCGGCGTTTCTACTTGTTTCCTACACTTTGCTAAGATACGAGAGGAGATATGAGTCACATTAAAAATATAAAGTAGAGACATTAGTTTTATCTAGAACTAGAACCGTTTTAAAATGAGTTCTAACAATCATACCTTTTTCAACGTTAAGGTTCAAGTTTTTCATAAATAACATTTACATTTAAAATATTGTTTCCGGTACCGGCATTTTTTTTATAGATGCAACAAACTAATCAAAATGTTACTGAACTCTGATTTAATAATATTATTAGCCGACAAACAATTTTCACCAATTTAAATCTACCCCTGTGGCCTCCCTCTCCACTAATATCTTTGAGGCCCATGATTTGACGGCTGCTAACCGCACTTCACGCGAAGAAATATATCACTTACCGAGATCTGCTTAGGCAAAGTGCCAAACCCAATAATGGGTAAAAGGCGTGATGATATATTCATATTATTTATTTATTTAAGTATGGGGTAGGTGGTTCAGTGGTATCGAGACGGCCTGTGAATCTTGAGAACCCTGGTTCGATCCCCACAGGCGACAACAATTTTCAACAAATTAAATCTACCCCTGTGGCTCCCTCTCCACTAACATCTTTGAGGGCCGTGATTTGACGGCTGGTAACCGCACTTCACACGAAAAAATATATCACTTACCGAGATCTGCTTAGGCAGAGTGCCACACCCAATAATGGGTAAAAGGCGTGATGATATATTTATTTATTTATTTATTTAAGAATGGGGTAGGTGGTTCAGTGGTATCTAGACGGCATGTGGATCTTGAGAACCCTGGTTCGATCCCCACAGCCGACAAACAATTTTCACCAATTTAAATCTACCCCTGTGGCTCCCCCTCCACTAATATATTTAAGAGCCGTGATTTGACGGCTGGTAATCGCACTACACGCGAAGAAATATATTACTTACCGAGATCTGCTTAGGCAGAGTGTCACACCCAGTAATGGATAAAAGGCGTGATGATATATTTATTTATTTACTAATTAAAGTACTAAAAGAGTTGAAATTTTTGGCTACGTGTACCATCAAATTTTCAATTTGTCTTATGCCTCAAGAATAAGGCAATAGCAAGAATCTGCGATGAAAATGATAAGGACGTCTTTAATAGCTACTTATCTAACAAGTATATAATGCAGGACTTTATTGGACGAATCTTAGTTTAATGTCCGAGTGAGCATAGCGAGCGAGGTCGATAAATTAGATGAGTCCTATAAAGTCCGATTATTTATTTATTTATTTATGTTATACTGTATAACAGGAACTTAATCCCAATTACAGTACAGGATCCGCACTCACCGAGCCGCAGTGTGATAGTTCATATAATTTTTAGCTTGAGTGAGATTCGAATTCCATATCGCTATCCATACCACCGTACTGACGGACATTATGTACTAGTTAAATATAATACTTTGTTCGATTGTTTTGGAAGTGATTTGTTTTTAAAATATGTTAATGTAAAAAACTGTATTTCAAAGTATGAGTTGTTCCTGCTTTTGTCTAGCAATGTCATTTATAATTAATAATATATCAAATTTGTAAAAAATAAAGGTAGAAAAAGATGTTCATTATGTCAAAAAAAAATCGCAAAAGAAGTAAAAGACAATTACAACAATGCAAAGGAATTAATTAATTAAATGATTTGAGGTATTAATTATATCTGTCCGTATTTAAAAATGAATATACTATTTGACCACGAAAAATATTGTCCGCGATGACACAATGATTAAGAATCGCTGCTGTACCATATGTACATGAGATTAATAATAAATTGACAACATGGAATTGAATGTTAGTTTTCTTCTTCTTCTTCCGATGGCACTACAGCCCAAATCGGGCCTTGGCCTCCACCATCTTCTTCCATTCTTCCCTTTCCAGAACCGCGTTAAAATGTTAGTTTTACAGGTCTGAAATTCTTGTAAGTAGTAACACGTACTTATAAAATAAAATGGATAACAGGTATCAATCTTTATTCCTGTTCAAAGTTTAACTTATTCACGAGCCATCTTCATATTACAAATCAAGGACAAACGTAGGTAATTATTAAAACATTTCATTAAAATCATAAACCACATGCAGTAATAATAATAATATTAATTACAAAACAAATCTTTCCTTCTTCCAATTTGTCATAAACATCAACAACTAAAAACCCCGCAGGAAATCTCTCATGTTTACTCATTTTCCTGCTGCATCGAATTACATAACGTCAACTTTGCTCTGTTACTCATCGCAGTTCGTTGCTCGTTCCAGTGCCGAAGCTTGACCAACTACCGCGGAGTCGAACACCGAGCGTCACGGGGTCAGCCGTCATTGCCATCAGCCTCCAACGACATGGATGTGGCTGTGGATGGTGTAGTTTCAGAGCAGCCAGAGCACTCTTTGTTACACGCGGACAGCAGGCGTACCTGGTCAGTGACGTCATCGCCTGGTACCGAGAGTTGAAGTTGAGGACGCGATAGCGAGAAAGCAAGAGGTAGATGTAGGTGGATTTCTTTATTATCGGATTTGTTTTGTAATATTGATTGTGAATAAAAGGAATTATTTCAATATACTTTTTTGGATACATATTCATTTACTTATAGTTACTTTTAGAAGACGTAATTCATGATAATATTGTAAGCCGGTAAATCGTAAAATTTCAATAAAATTTGCCATTTAAAAGTACTTTCTGTGGAACAACTATTCATTACTTTGACCAGGCCATTGTATTTGGATTAAATGTGAGATGGGCGATCCGAGGTACTTTCCCTTTTGTTAATTAATGACGCAATTATTGTACTACAGATTAATATTCTGATGATCTAAAAAACAGTTCTATTCAGTGTTGCCAGGTGTTCAACTTTTCCTGAAATTTTGCATTTTTTTTGCATTTTCAGAAATGACATCAACTTTTTCGATATATTTATATACATAGGAATATTGTAAATTCATCAATATAATTAAAATTATATATACCGGGTGTCTACTTTTTTTTCCGAACATAGGAAATTCAATGTTAAAATTTTGATTTAGCAATATCTCTTTACGTATTAAATTTAGAACAAAAGTATACTGAAGAAAAATGTTCAGAATGAAATACTGCATTCATAGAGTATAAGTTTGTTGTTCAATTGTTTCTTATGTCCGAGTTAGAAGCAAAATAAAATACTCGTTTTAAAGCAATTATCAGAGTGCCATGAGAAATAAAACAATAATTTGTTTGTTGTGTCTGACATTATTTGACATATTGGACCAGAATTGGACCAGAATTGGAAGTTCACTCTAATTTATTTATTTATTTATTTATTCGAGCATTTCATTTAATAATAAAATTAATTATAGCAACTATTATTTTCTTTTTTCGAAATAATCTAGACAAATAAATACCTTTTCTTAAGTTATCTAATTTGTCTTATTTCTCATGGCACTCTGATAATTGCTTTAAAGCGTGTATTTTCTTTTGCTTATAACTCGGATATAAGAAACACTTGAACATGCAGTTTTTCATTCAGAACATTTTTCTTCAGTATACTTTTGTTCTTAAATGAATAGGTAAAGAGATATCACGAAATCAAAATTTTAACATTAAATTTCCTATGCTCGGAAAAAAAGTAGACACCCGGTATATATATATGACTGTGTATGTGTGTTATTGTTTGCATTGGACCATATTTTAGGAGTGCAGCTTATTAATCCTCAGCTCTTCAGCTTTCTACAAATATGACCTGACAACACTGGTTCTATTACGTTTATTCGATTTTAAAAACTAAAGCCAAAATGGCAGACAAAATATAAAAAAATTAAAATAAATATATAATCACGACTTTTACCCACAATAGGGTATAGCACTCTGCCGAGGCAGATCTAGGTTAGTGAAATATTTACACGCAAGACTTTATATCCAATTTTAACTAAAATATTCCATGTTCAATGTTCATATATTGCAAGTGTTCGCGGCAAGGTTCGCTTCATCTGCGTTTTAAACTAACAAACTCGAAGTTCGTAGAAGTCTTTGTAGTTATTTTTGGCTAAACTTGTATGATTTAATGCATGATTTAACTTTGCAGATGGCGTAAAGGGTCTAGATTTAAAAGAAAATAAAATTTAAAAAATACTTTTAAAAATTCATGCAGTCTTAAATGTATTTTTTTTTATTATTTATAGGTAAATTAAAAAATGTTTACGTTCTTCACGGATCAAAACTGTAATCAATTATTTAACAGCTGTGACATAGTTTTATTTACACCTTTACGGTATTATCAACAATTTGATTCGCTTTTCAAAACCCACTATTTACAACATTTAAAAAATTGTGTCAAATTCTAATACTTTTATTATTAAACTTTATCATGCAGAGTTGCAACTTACAAGCATCTTTGATAAAATAGCAGTAAGAACATTTAACGAAATAAGCCAATAATTATATTTTTATGAGATTCGTAATTTGAAGGACTTAAAATGCTTTTATAAATCTTTATATTTTTTTTTTACTCAGTAATAGGTAATGAAATATAGGTACTGAAGAATGAAGTTGTCTATTGACGAGGCACACGGTATTCTGAGAACGCCAGACATGTACACAATATTATTATAGACTACAAAATATACAAAAAAGAACTGTAAAATGTATTATAAATATAAAAGCTGTTTTTTCACGATCATGTTGGTCAATATGTAATTATTTTCAGTGCGAAAAGTGAGTGTTATCGCACGTTGCTACGAAACAAATTTAACTACATTATAACCTAAGATGAAAATAAATGTTTTTGCCGTTTGAAATGTAAGTAGCAAAATTAACATAATTAGTTAAAGCTTGATCGGATAAAAACTCGTGTAAAAAGTATCTTGTATTGCACTTATGGGTTTGCCGCACGACTTATACAATAAAGTGACACTTTTCATCCGAGTAGCATACCTATGATTCTGTAACCAAGAAAACAATAATCTTATATAAAATTTATTCCCAACAAATATTTGTTATTTTAACAGTTTTGCCAGACGTCGCCAAAAGCAGCGGCCGATAAAATTATTTTAACAGCTGTCGGTAATAACAATGATAAAGTAGTATTGTCCGACAGTATAGTGCTGTAGTTGACATTAAGACATTCGAAATAAAAGACGACGAGTTCGAATACCACTCAGGCTAAAAATATATGAACATACTACGGTTCGGTGAGCCTGGACACACTGTCATTAGGATTAAGTTCCTGTTGTATAAAGTAGCAAAAATAAATTATTAAAAAAAATATTAACATCATGGACAGAATCGCGTACTATTCATTACAGTTGCATAAAAAATTGATTTATTATTATCCTTAGCATAAATTAAAACTGATTTGTTTCAAACATATCTTTTTTATAAATGAAATAAACCAATGCAAAATCTTTCGTTCTGAGCTCAAATAAGCTTTCCTTCAACGCTTCCAGGGCATGTAAACAACATCGAAACCACCGGCACGGTTTCACCGACAGTCTCACCGTCTAACCGCTTCCATTCGTGCGATCAGGTAGCGTAACTTGGCCGCATATCGCATGATGACTCATGAATGTCGCACACTTCATTCGTTCATTCGTTCGCTCCGCGTTGCGGTAAAAATCACCGGAAGATATCGACACCGACCGCGTGGGTTGACCGGTCGAAATCCTAGCGAAATTTATGTAAATTTTATACCGACTCATTATAATTGTAGACCGAAATATAGTTTGGAAATCTAAAAGTTTAGGAATGATTTAATAGCACTGGGCACGCGTTGTATTTCGGACACGCGAACGGAATTATTTCAATAAATCATACAGCTATAAATGTTACATGTATATTTGCATATAAATTGGTATTTAAATTTAGGGAATGAAAATAATAGGGTCTTTATTCTAAATAAATTAAATATTGATAACAGATTGGCTAATGATAAAACAGTTGCATATCAGTAACGATAGCAACAAAACAATACAAATGAATTCACAAAAACAACTATCGATTTTATATCGTAGTAGCTTTAGAAATACTCATAAACAAAAAACGACGAAATATACAGTTAGACAGAGCAAAAAATTTCGAGACATAATTATAATGATGATGACAAGAAAAATTGTACAGTTACCCATTCAAAGAATTTCTGACAGCGTCGTGAGAACGAACTTCCATTGTTTCACGCATTATTTTCACAAACTAAATGTTTAGAAGCCGGCACTGGAGTTTTAAAAATTAAATATTCTCAAGACAATTGTTGTTTGTAAACAATTAGTTACTGCACACTGATGCATATTTATTATAACTTATTATTGCATACATTTTAATTTAAATATCACAACTCAATTTGACACTGTATTAATATTGCTACTTCACAAAAAAATGTTATCGAAAAAAGTTAATTTATTGCCTTCCAATCTATTAAATTAAAAAATATCACAGCTGGATTAAGAAAAAACACTACATAAGTCACATTTTCGTTGTAACAACATTTTTCAAACTTCTACTAAGATATTAAAACTCAATTTTAATGTAAAACTAACAATTTATCACAGACATATCGTAATAAACAACGTGGACATTGCACGAAAAGCGCTACAGTCATGCTTATCATCCTGCAGACAAACGTCAACTGAGTAGTTAAATACGTTCGCTTTGTTGGCAAATTTCGTTGTCGGAGCGGTCATTTTTACACTGAATGTACTCCGACTCTTTCCGAACACGGTCGGTGTAACTTGTGCACCTGTTCAGGTAACTTATTTCAGAGGTTTTATTGAAACTATACTTATTAACATTCTTTAAAATGCGTCTTTCACTTTCAACTATTACCGTTGAAAAATTTATAAGAAACCGCAAAAATGTCTTTAAGATTTACATCATAAATAAATTTATTGAAAGTAAACAAATAATTTTCTTTATTGTGTTGTTTTTATTTATTCATTTCATGTTCATATTATTGTTCAATATTGAAAATGAGTCATTTCCAATAAAAAATACAACTACAATGATCCAATTAAATTTATTTATTACCGTTCTATATTTTCTCGTAGTTCTTGGAAAAAATATCATGAACAATTTTGATGGATGAAACGCTCTAAAAATCAATGTGAATACGAAGAGAAATTACTGGCTTGAAGTTTGTGTAGGTTGAGTAACTTTCAGGATTGAAATGCGAGACGAGAGATAATGAATTTGCTAATTTGTTCCATGAGCTATTAACAGGACTGTCTTATAGATGTTTATGTTCGACTGCATCATATTACCTTGTTTTACGACACTGTTTACTGTCCATAATCGGGTACTTTATTGGACTAGTACGATAAAAATGCAAAATTGGACTGCTGTCAATGTCACATTAAAACAAAATTCAAAAGAAATATTTAAACACCATTTTCTGTATGTATTATATGTGTCTTCATACAGTTGTTAGATATTCTCTTGCATTACATGCAAGATCTTTTATTTATTTTAGCTTTCTTCAATGTCTTCCATCCATCTCAACACTTTTTTCACTTTGACAATTTGATAAATAAAGCAACAAATGCAAAACAACGAAGCACACTTTGAGATGCAATTAAATGTTTTAAATATAGGTATTGACATAATCATATTTTAAGAGAAAATATTCTTCATGCAGTCGAACATAAAACGTTGTATGCAACTCGTACATAATCAGACTTTATAGACTCGCCTTATTTATTAGCCTCGCTCGCTGCGCTCGCTCTGCCATAAAATTCGGCTCGTCCAATAAAGACCTAAATTATGTACTTGTTACATAAACTACTATTGTCGTTTAATGATTTGTCGCCAGTAATAAATCGATGTCAAAAACAGTTTATTGAATATTTGAAATAAGAATAATAATTTTACAAGTATGTACAATTCGATAACTTTAACGATCGTTACAAAGAAACAATGATACATCAATTTAGTATGAAATTAAATTTTGATGTGAAAAATGTTTTTGTACTTATGGAACTGTTCCAATGTCGTTAAATAATCGTTTTAAATAGAAATGTTTGTAGATAAATAAAAACGAATGCAGGCTTTTAATATTTTAACTAGACACATATTTATAATTTTGATAAAAAGAAACAATTAAATGTAAATTTGTACATTTGCAAATTTTTCAAATACAGTACTGTATGTTCAATCAGATAACTATCATTGCAGAAGAATATTTCATTTCTTACTAATTAATTTTTAAAGAAACTTAGTATTTTCTCTTTTTTATTATAACTATTTACAAGTTAAAACACAATATTGTTAATCAATAATTTTCGCAAATATTTCGAGTAGGATTTACAGATACAAACCATTGTTTGCGAAGCAAATAAAAAAAATTAAAAAAGCAAACAAAATAAATAACGATTGCTCAACTTTCTTCTATTCAAAAATACAAATAACGATCGTGGGTAGGTTATATGTTTTTAACTGGTTCTAATTTTAAACATTGCAATTTGGAAAAAAAATATGGCGCAAAGAATTTGTATGTACCCATTGGACAGTCCCACTGTCTTCTGTAGATACGTGATTAGTAAAGCCCGGATTTTTAGGCAATTGCCTAGATTCAAATTTTAATATACTTCAGGCAATTTAGTTTTTCTATACATAGGTAATATGTTTACGTGCAATGGCAGGTTTTTTTTTCGTGCCTTAGAGCCTATTTTTTCTATATTTTGGTTATTGTGCCTATTTTACCTTATACAGCCTATTTTGCCTATTTTTGTTGCCTATTCTAAATTTTATTGAGCAGACAAGGTTTATCATCTACTTCGTTGACTAATTCAGCACTCGACAAAATGTTTCAACCTAACATATAATATTTAAAGTACTTACTTTAATCAAGTTTTTGTGTGTGAATTTAAAATGCCGAAAGAAAACACGTTTTTTAGTCAAAATTTTACGTGGCAATTCAATTGTGTCGTTGCCATTAATCAATGGAGCTGAGGTAACTTTAGACGATATGGCTAAATATAAGAAAGCTCCTGTCACATTTCGTGATGTCGAACGAAGTTTTCAACTTACAAGCAAGTTCTGACAGACCGAAGACAGTCCCTTTCCGGAAATTTCATAGAGCAATTGCTCGTAATATTTTGTGAATTAAAGTATACTACATAATTTGCATAATAGTTAATAAAATGAGAACCCTACATTATTATTTTTCAGATTGCGTTAATTTTTGTTTAAAATGATTACTTTTTGTAACGAAGAGTAGATACGAGTACCAATATTAGAAAAAGGATTCGTTCATTTTTTTAAAACAAATTATTTACATTTAGGCTGCCTAAAATCACGCCTATTTTAGAGTAATTACCGGCCTATATGCCAGCTTATTTGGGTGTTTTTAAGAGCCTAAATATCCGGGCTTTAGTGATTAGTTTAAATAGTCGTTTAAAATAGAAGCAGAAATAATACAAATTTATGTAGATAAATATAAAACGAATGCAGTCTACATATTTATAATTTTGATTAAAAAAAATGTTAATTTTTTCAAATACAGTACTATATGTTCAATCAGATAACTATCATTGCAGAAGAAAATTTAATTTCTTATTAATTAACTTTTAAAGAAACTTAATATTGTCTCTTTGTTATTATAATTATTTACAAATTAAAACATATAGGCTGGTACCACAAGCTATGTTTTTGGGTGTTATAAGAACACTGTTTTAACATGTTAGAGATAGCTAAAACACCCAAAAACACTGTTCTTAAAACAGGCAAAAACAGAGCTTGTGCTACCAGCCAATATTATTAATCAATAATTTTGGCAATATATCGAGTAGGATTTACAGATACAAACCATTGTTTACGAAACAAATAAATAAAATTAAAAAGCAAACGAAATAAATAACGATTGCTCAACTTTCTTCTGTTCAAAAATACAAATAACGATCGTGGGTAGGTTATATGTTTTTAACTGGTTCTAATTTTAAACAATGTAATTAGGAAAAATATTTGGCACAAGTTTAGATGTCATTTTGAATTAATAAATTTAGACAAATAACACCTTGCTATGTTTATGTCACTGTTATATTAATCGCATAATATTATCATTTATCTTCATATTTAAACGACTGTACTTAAAAATAAAATTTATTTTTTATCTTTACCTTGAAACAAATTTTCTAATTTGAATTTTATCACTGATATATGTATGTTTCTATTATCTTTTATGAGTCATACTATTGTATATTTCAATATTAATTAAAAAAAATATTTCGAAATAGTTAATGAACTTCTGAACGAAAATTACAGATTATAAACAGGAAATATTAATTAGAAAAAAATAATTGAATGTTAAGTGATGAGCGGAAATACCAATGAAAACTGGTTTTAATACGAAATTAAAAATGCAAATCTAGTAAAATAAAAATTTAAGAACCGGAACTTTTTCTCATTAGCATAACTCATTTAAATATTGTCCGTTCAGAGAAAAGATACCCCAGAGTTCTACTAAACGCATAGTAGTTGTGTGTACAATGTTGCTTTAGACGATAATAGTTTAATAATTGTGAACTAAAGTCACTACATACCATTTTACAAAGTATTGTTACGATAATAAATTGTCTTGTCAAATATCATACATTCTACTACAAACTATAAGTTAGAAAAAAATAAAATGTGGTTATTCTGACCTGTACGGTGGCGAATCTTTATTTGAATGCGTCCCTAGTAAAGATGACCATTGTCTAGCAACAACTGCATCCTGATTTTCAAGTTCTGATCTTAGAGTTTCTTCGTCCAATGAGTGTAGGGCGCCATTTTCGTTTAAATGTAATCTGAAACAAACGAAAATCATTTCAATAATTTACTATAATTGTAAATAAGTTCATAAATATACTATATATTTCAATAAAAGTTTACTATTCTAAATTAATTAAATTTAAGAAATTGTGTCTGAATGATGAGTGTAAAATTAAGAAGAATGCTGTAAGAAAAATAGAAGTTAGTTAATTGATATGATGAGGATATGTTAAATGACAAGTTGGTTAAATAGATATATAAAATGTTCCACGACATTGCGCCGTATACGTAAAGCATGGGAAACATCTTTTTCGCAACCATTACTTGCCTTCGTACTTTATAGAAAAAGTTTAAAATATAATAAAATATATAAATTCTTCACGTGAACATTGTTCCAGGTGAAGAAGTGAGTTATACCATACTGATGAGCTCTAACAAGAGCGAAACACGTCTATAGTTACTAACTGTGCTGGCCAGCCTCTGACGATGCCCTCATAAGGTGACTTGGAGGCTGAATTTTGTGAGAATTAGCCAAGTGTTTACTTTATATTTTATTAAACCTAGTTTCACCAAGTGTATGGATGACAATTAATTTTGTCTTTGTTGTTATTTAAAATATAAGTTTTAGTGAATTAAATACTTCATCAAACTAATATTTCAATTTACGAATTATTAAAATTAAGTTTTAAATGTGTATGTATCAGTTAAATGTTTCACATTTGTTACAATTTCAAGACTAACTAATTATACTAAATAACAGCAGTTTTTTGACAACCATTAAAACATATTTTAGCTATAATGAAATCAATAAATGAAATATGTTAATTGATTTAAATGCAGAATTATCTAGAGCTTTTACGCATTTGAAACCTTTTTCTGTAAATTAAATATAGGGTAGCGATTCAGTGAGTAAATGGATAAATGCAACTGTGTGTTTGTTGCGCGAATGAATTATTTTGTATTTTGAGAGAGAATAATTAGGAGAATTTGGAGAAAGCAAAAATATATGTTAAGATAGAAATATGCAGCGAAGATTGAGTAATGTATGAATTTGGTTAATCACAAATGGCGCAGTTACCGTGAAATGTATATAAATTAAATTTAGAGTAGCAAAAATAGTATGTTAAGATAGAATTTGTTTAAGGATTTTAGTTCTTGCAAATATCAGAGCGCAATAGAGAAATTGAATGTGGTCCTACACATCGCAATTAGTTTTCACTTCCACCAACCACCAAAATGTCATAAATGAATAATTTAGGTATAAAAACAGTTTTACAGTTTACTCTCCACTATCGTTAACGTTAACTGACAAAAAAAATGCAACTTACACCTGCAAGTACAAAGTCGCCACATCCATAAATGGATGGAAGATGTAATAATATGATGATTTTTGAGTTTTGAGTTCTATCTTTTATGAAATTAAAAATGTTGTCTCACCTGTCAGTCGAGTCTTCAATTCCACTGCTCTGACTATGATCAAAATCCATCATCAAATCATCAGACGCAATACTCTCACAGGGTGACAATGTATCAACAGACGCAGTTCTACTCAACAGTGGATTCTTCGCCCTTGCCAAAGCAGGACTTCCCTCACAAGATCTCAAATTCTTTCTCGATAACTTCGGAGTGCTGTCCACTAAAGTAGCCACACTATCACTTATATTCTGATGTTCGCTGCTAACTCGATCCAAAGATAGATCACTAAACATCGATAAGTTGTGGCTAGGTTCATGTCGCATTCGATCAATTGAGTTTATCGCAGGGACTGTTTCGTTGAACATCAAAGCAGGCTGATCTGCAATTTCGTCATCGATTAAGAAATCCCGACCTTCGGAAAGAGATAAAGACGCATTTGTCGGAGTTCCAGGACTTTCAGGACTCAAAGGAGATTTCTCGTTTACGTCTTTTGAATCTGTTGAACTTTTACTGGTTTTAGCTTTATTTTTAGCCATGATTTCTTCGGATTCAGTGTAACTACTTATTAAACTGTCAACAGGAGATGTTTCGTCGTCTAAAAGATTCCCAGAAGTAGATGCAGCTACTGCTGCGAATTTTGGATCTTCAATGGAAAGTAATACTGATTTTAAATTATCTTTTGGAGTTGATGATGCTGAATTTGTTAAAGTCGAATTAGTCATTGACCGAAAATCGTTTGGATTTTTACTGTCTTCATCCAGCATATATAATGATGATTTTAGATAATCCTTTGCTGCACTGCTAGTAGAACTGCTCATAGATGAAGAACTAGTCATCATTGAACTTGTTAGTGGCCTCGGTGGACAAATTTGGCTTAATGACGTATATTTCGGTTCTTCTATTGTTAATAATACTGATCTTAAATTATCTTTCGGTAAAGCGCTGCTAGAACTACTCATATGATATGACGTTTCTGACGGAATGTTGGATTTAATTAATGAGTGCCTTAATGATTCCCCTGTAAATAAAACAATAATTGTAGTTTTCATACTAAATAAAATAAGTTTTTCCTTACCTGGCTTGTCTGTTTCATCCCTACTATGTAATACTGATCTAGAACTATCTTTCGGAATCGCTCCTGTGCAAGAACTGGACATCTGATCTGCATGACTCGATTTTGTAAATGAAGTTCGTAGTAATAATGGAGAAATTTCTTTTTCTCTACTTTCATCACTGGAACTGAAACCGATGCTACAAACTTCTGCCATTGCTTCACCTCCTAATTCCCAATCTTGATCATCAGAACTCGTTGGACTAGAATCCTTGTCGGAATGTTTCGGTTTGCGAGAATGAGATTCTGAAAGAAGAAAACAAAATATATTTGACACTTATGCGATAGATTTCTTATTGGAAAACACGACGATCTGTGGATTTAAAACCTGAGTTTGATTCCCGCAGCCGAACAACTTTATTCCACATTAAAAAATTACCGTAATGGTTCCCCTTCCCCTAACGTATTTAAATATAGTATTTACTGAGATCTGTTACGGCAAAGTGCCATACCTAGTAGTAGGTAAAAGACGTGATTATAAATTAATTTTATAAAAGTTTTGAGAATAAATTTACCTCTGTACGGTTTTGTAGAAGAATAAAGCCTGCTGATAGCCTGTCCCGTTTTTTCGTTTGAAGACCTATCTCTAAACGATTTTTCTTCTTCTCCATAATCTTCACTAAGTCCTTCACTAGAAGTAACAGAAATTTTCCTTCTATTTTTATCAATTTGCCTTTCAAATTCCAAAGTTCGTTCTCGGACCATTCCAGTAGAAACATTCCCAAAAACGCTGCTATTTGTACTTCTAACATCCAACGAATTATTCGCGAAGACACTCGGCAACCTTGGGAGAGGAATCACAGCCACTTCAGTCACGACGCCATCTTCAGTAGAGTCGTCCAGATCTCTAATATCAAAGTTATTTTCAGCTACAATTAAATCGAGATTCCTAGTTCTAGAGGGTTTCCTTTTAGCTCCAAAAGTAGGAGAGCTATCCATTAGTTCTACCCCATGGAGAGTATCAGAATCCCCTGCAAAATTACTGTTGGTGCCACTGGTGTGGCTTCCTACTCCAGAGTCTTCAGTTACTGATCCTTCTTTGGAAGAAAACGCTGCTTCATCAGATCTTTGACTTGCAGAAGATACTTTTCGGTTAATATTTGCTGCAGTTTTAGCATTTTTCGATTCAACTAATCGTACTGGTAATTGTGGTCTAGGAAGTTGAGTACTATGGAATGTATATTTAGTAATAGGAGCAGTTGGTTGCGACGGTGATGTTACTTTAGAAGATGATTTTATTTTACTGTTTACTGTAGTTTTGTTAGTTAATTTACTTTTAGGTACTGATGGAGCTATGCTAACTGTCTTTTTTGGTTTTTCTTTTTCGACGTTATTATTTTTATATTCTGCGGTAGTAATTCCTGTAGCAGTAGCCGGCCGAGTTCGATTTCCATTCGCCGAGTTTCTAAACCCGAAACGATTGAGTCTCGTGGCGTTGGCTTCTTTTTTCGGAGGCGCCAGGCGAGGTGTTGTCCTCCCAGAAACATGTTCGGAGTCCGGTGATTCCAAGGAATCATCGTTGCCGTTGTTATCTACCGGGTGGACCTGCTGCTTGTTGTTAGAGCTGTCCCGAGAAAGCGGGATCGCCGATGAAGGGCGCTTAAACCCGAAGGATGTTCGGACACCGCGAGTGAATGAACGCCGGGTGTTGTCTCTGTTATAGTCATCCTGATTCTGAAAATCAATAAATTTAATTAATTACAAATTTTTTAAGTAAACCGAATGATACTATTTTAGTTGATTTAAGCATTAATATTTTATTGGATTTTGGGCTTAAGGTATGATAAAAAAATTATTATTAACATTTATTAATAAAACGTTTCTGTTCAGATTATGTTCAATATCAAGCTAAATTTTATATTATGTATTACAACTCGTTATAATTTAATTTATTACAAAATTTATAACTTGTCTTTTGAAGTGTATACCTCAATATATTTTTTATTATTTAAATTTTGTATATTCCATGAAATAGGATAGCACGAACCGCTGAAACATTCATAGGACATCCATTCATCAGATTTAATAAAGAATCAGTCTTCGTCAAATATTCTCATCCTAACACACCATTCTCGCTTCAACCACATTCACAAGCTCATTTATTCCTCACATTCGAAATCTTTCATCACGTAACTAATCTTTAATCAGATCCATCCATTCGCTCCTATACACTTGTTTAATTAATCTTTCATTAGACATCCGCTCCATGCTCAAATCATATCAACTTATTTATGCCCACTCATTTAACAACGAATTTAATAAAATAATTATGACGAATTGTAATGCATCATGTAAAATTTTGCTAGGACGAAATGTAAATAAACTTTTCTCCTTATACCTTAAGCCTGAAATCCAATAAAATATTGATATTTCAATCAGTAAGAAATTAATTAACAATACAGAATAATTAAAATCTCTGAGACGTGTCTTGCGTGTGAAGTTTAAAATGGACCAAATTAAAATGACTGTTTCGTTTTCTCTCCTATTACTGTCAATTTTAAATTCGCAAGTTGCATGTAGAACAGAAAATTACAGGAAATTAATAATTGTTACATTCTTTGACATTAATTGCTTTTGTTGCATACATTTTTTTCTTAGTAATAAAATTTTACTTTTACCCAATTAATTTTTTATTGAGACATGAATCAAATAATAATAATTATGGTTTTGTTTTTACAAAACATAATAAATAACTTTTACTGAATCATACTTGAAATGATGAAAGTAAAATCAGATTACGACTTGTTGTAGCTCAATGATTAATCTATTTGTTAACAACAAAGACAAAATTAATTGTCGTCCATACACTTGGTGAAACTAGGTTTTATAAAAAATATAAAATAAACACTTGGCTAAGTCAACCTCCAAGTCACCTTATGAGGGCATCGTCAGAGGCTGGCACAGTTTTTCGTCACACGGCTTCTTCACGTGAATTTGTTCTAGATGAAGAAGTGGGTTATACCATACTGATAAGCTCTAATAAGAGCAAAACGTGTCTATAGTTACTAACTATGCTGGCCAGCCTCTGACGATGCCCTCATAAGGTGACTTGGAGGCTGAATTTTGTGAGACTTAGCCAAGTGTTTATTTTATATTTTTTATTAAAGCTACTTGTTTATTACGCGAGTTCATCCCTCACTAACTCATACAAATAAAGTCCACGCTTAACTAATTTGAATTCTACTATCAGCTATAGCTTCCTGGAGATTAGTTCTGAAATTAATTTTTTGTTGTGTGTTGTGTGAAATTGTTACAAATTCAGCGTTTTAATTGTGAAATAAGAAATCAATTCTTGGCGTATTGTTTAACAAAATGAACAAAGATTTTCGAAATAATGTGAAAAACTTCCTGTCATACTAGGTAATTATATTAATCGTCGGAAATTTCTATAAATTTGTCAATTGTCAAAAACCTGAACTTCCTGAATAACTGAATAATTAATCATCACTCAAGAACCAGTCGTGGCACTTTCGCTGAAGCATGTTGCCGGTGTGTGCGGTGGCGGTGGCCGGCATTTCATTTCGCACGGACTCGGACACGGATACGGCATTCACGTGGCTGCGGCTACTCTAGTTTGCATTCCACCGCCCACAGATGCAATGGATTCCGCCAGGCCCGCAGACTTGTCAGGACGGTTGCTGCTTGCAAGAAGCGAGAGAGCTTGTTTGCGCGATGCAGTGCACCAATGCGGAGGAATATATCGTCTGCAGTTTGGCGCACTTTAAATGTTAGAGTTCGCTCAGTTATTGACTTTTTCCTCGTAAATTTTAGAAGTTTTAGAAAATTGCTTCGCTCATGCTATTACTTTTCAAATTTTATAGCTTGCCAACTATTTCCTACTGCATTTTTTGTTTTTTGTTTTGCTTTTAAAGTTACTACTTCAGTCCAATCTAATAACTATAAACATATTCCTTACTTACAACTGATTTTTTTTTAAATATTACAAAATAGTACTTCTCAAATCCCTTTGATAGGTCCTGTACTTTAACTTAAATCTTATAAAATAAAATAATAAATAAACTTTGTTTTTTTCACGAGGATGTCAGAAAGATTTTATTCTTAAAAAAATTTCACGCTAAATTTTATTATATTGAAATATGACATCATTAAGGTATGTTAAAACCAATGAGAATGCGATGTGTATGAATTAAAAAACGATTCTGATGATTTAATGTCTAGACGGAAGCATATAATCTTTGTATGTCAACATTTGTTAAAATCTTTAGATTCTTTACTTTCTGATGAAAAATATTTATAATTGAATCAGAACCACTCAGACACAATTGTATTTTTTAAATATAAATCGAAGTCAGTGAGATTTAAACATACGATCTCTTGCTTCAGATACAAGTTTTGCTCAATATTATCCATTAGACACCATGCTATAATTACTTGTTAAGTTCAATAATGGTTATATTAAATTAGTGGTAATTGATGAGTCTTTGTGAATTTTTATGTTTTTTTCTTTCGAAAGCGGTAGGCTTTATTACAAAATGCAAAGGCAATAAATAAATACATAAATAATCTATTGAAAAGAAAATTATATCAACATTGAAAAGTATTCTCGTGGCTCAGTCTCAACTAACAAGGGTCCAGTAATTTGACAATTGGTACTTGCGCATCATTCTACCTAAAAACGAAAATGCGAAATATTCTCATAAATCGGAAAATGTGGCATATTCTTTACTTTACTTAAAATCGATTGTCGCCTAATGTAATAGAGATATCGTAATGCGGTTTTGCATTCTGACAGCTTGATAAATTTGCTACATTTTGTATTTAGCGTTTTTTAGGGTGTCAACAACAACCCGAGAAAAGCCAAGGTCAAACTAAAAAAAGTGTCAAATTTTAACTTTTTTTTTGTTTAAATTGATTTTTCGCAGTAATTTTCGCTTCAGAAATAAATGAAAAAAATCGTAGATGTTCTCTGTTTAGTGTAGATTAATTACCTGTTACCGAAAGTTAAACTAAAGTCATGTCAGTAGGCCCAAACAATTTTTTTCCAAAAACATGTCAAAAAATTAGTCTTTTATGGATTGCCAGCAGAGAAATATATCTATAAAGTTGGTAACCATCTAAACCTTGTTTTATTTTACATTTTTGAAAGGGCCAACAGTGCCAAGTCAAAATCGCTCTGGGGCCGATTCACTATGCTTATCCCGCTACCCCCTTTGAAATTGCCGACTTGTGATGTGATTTGAATAACAATTTAAAATTAATTTATATTGCACCCAAATTTGGCTAAGAAAATTAATGACATATTTTTCATAAATATTACAGGAACTTTTAGTAAATTAGTAAGTACTTTCTCAATGTGATTTACAGATTAAAAATTTCGATTTTTTTTTGCATAGTTATTTACTGAATAAAATATATACAGTATACTCAATTTAGTTCAATTTAATCAGCTCGGATTTACATTTAAGAATTTAATTAGCACACTAATTTGTGTTCAAAATATCTTAACGAAACTAATTGATTTAAATAAAGTATTCATTACTAAAAATCTTTTAAGAGATAAAGAGATTCGCTCCGTATGAACTGCACAGGTTTCCTCAGTCGGTTGCAGTTGAATAATTTTTATAAGTTGCGTGTCAAATACACGTCTTCCTAGTCTTAAAATATGTACGTCTATTCATCTGGCTTTTATCCAAGTTCTAAGCCAACTAACTAACGGTTAAATAGTAATTTCACGCTAGTCTTGAATCACATAACGCATACTGTATATACAATTGCATTTCACAATTACACGATGCAGTAAATGGTAAAAGATTGAAAGTTTTGTTTGTTAATTTCCTGTTAGTTAAAATACAGTATAAAAGCGTGTTTATTTGCACAAAGCTTCTACTCTCATATTAAATTAACGGGAATGAAAGTATAATCTGTCGAAAAAAAACATGTTTGCTGCTAATTCTCATTGTAATTATTATTCTAGCAAATTTAGTGAACTGGAAAGACTGGTAAAGAGTATTATTTAATACTAGTGTAAAATATATAATTATACTAATTAAATATATGCACTTGACTAGCTTTGTATCTGATAATTGTTTTACGCATAAATGAACATAATAAAGTATATCAAGATACCTACTCGTACATATAAAACATACAACAATCAATACATTTTCTTTTGTCATGTGATTCTTACATTAAAAAGTCAAGGTTATCACCAAATTAAATATATCACATCGTACGTACTCCGATTTACTACAATAAAAGCTAGTATACAATAAAGAATATACCGAAAAAATTAAAAAGAAACTATGCTTGAATAAAAAGATAATCTATTCTGAATCTGAATTGAAGACTTCATTTTTTACGGTGCTATTATCAGCTGTCAAATCATGACATCTACAAGATAACAAGATATAAAATTAATGGAGGATGAGCCACAGGGGATATTTTTATATCCTATAAAATAACATCTATGATAGAAGTGAACTGAAATGAATCTAAAATGTCTAGATCAGCGATTCTTAACCGGAGGCCTTGCGAATATCTATAAAGAATAATCTGTATATTTGTACTTCCTTGTATGAAGTAAAGGAAGTATTGTAATCGCGAAAATTTTCGGTTCTCAGATTACAACGGAAATAGGTATCCATTTTGACTAATTTCGTCATGCCGTCTGTACGTACGTATGTACGTATGTATCTCGCATAACTCAAAAACGGTAAGCCGTAGAAAATTGAAACTTTATATTTAGGACTGTTATAACATCTAGTTGTGCACCTCCCTTTTTGGTCATTATACAACTACCGGAAATGGTACTTTACTTGAAGCCTATAATAGATTTTCATGAAAAACTATATTCAAATATAATTTAAAACTTTCCAAATTTGGTATATAAGACTACTATATCAAGGAAATAACATAATAGATTTTGGTTAAAATAGACTAACCGGAAGTGGCACATTACATGAAGCTGCTAACAGTTTTCCTTGAAAAAAATGGTATTATTTTAATTTTAGAAATAAATGCTGCAAATAAAAGTTTTAGAGAATTAAATTCTGCGTCTAGCACATTAAGAATTTTTAAATTAGCTTTTTGCATAAGCGAGATATCTAAATTTAAATATTATATATTTTTGTTTTTTTTTAATTAAGTTTGCTATGGATTAGAACAAAAATAAAAAATAAAACATTTAATGTCAAATATGTGCAATGTAAAAAATATCTATAGTTTAAAACGTGTACAAGGAAGTCATGTGGTGCCACATCAAATTTTTTACAATAATTTTTGTCGTTTAGATACGGGTTATTAGATATAGTAATTCAATTTCGACAGATACTAGTGACATCTTTGTATATTGTGTGAATATAACATGGTTGTGATTCATCGAATACATTGGCAACCAAGGCAGTGGACTTGGAATCGGAGTAGGAATTTCTAATCAGTGTAATCAGAGTCGAAGTCGGAAAAACGTACCGATTTCGACTTTGACTCCATGTATAAATTTTATACAGATATAAAAATTGCGGATGGTTCGTTTCTGTTTTTAGTTGAGTTCAAATTTTGATTCATTTGAATTTTTACTCAAATTATGAAAAATAAATAAATAAATATATCATCACGCCTTCTACCCATTATTGTATGTGACACACTATTGTATCAGATCTCTGTAAGTGATATATTTCTTTGAGTGAAGTGCGGTTTCTAGCTGTCAAATCACGGCCTCCAAAGATATTAGTGGTAGGAGAGCCACAGGGGTACTTTAAACGTGGTGAAAATTGTTTGTCGGCTGTAGGAATCGAACCCGGGTTCTCAAATCCACAGGCCGACTCGATACCACTGAGCCACCTACCTCATTCTCTCAAATTTGGAATCATTTGTTATATATATTTTTCTCATTTTTATTACACATATCATACAAAATGTCGTATATTTTATCGACTCCGCAGCTCTCCTTGGAGCTTTGAATTTTCATAAAGAAGAAAAATGAAGAAGTAACTAAATTCATTTTTGTTCTAGATTGAAATTATTGGCATTAGAGTTTTTATTATGGAGTAGGTGACTCAGTGGTATCGAGTCGGCATGTGGACTTGAGAACCCGGGTTCAATTTCCACAGCTGGCAAACGTAAAAACTACTCCTGTGAGTCCTTCTCTACTAACATTATTGCGAGCCGAGATTTGGCTGGTTACCGCACTTTATGCGAAGAAATAAATTAGCGACATCTGCTCCGGCAAAGTGCTACACCCAGTATAGGATAAAAGGCGTGATGATATAATATAATTTATTTTAAGAAGATTGTTTATAAATTTGTTACTACAGCCACAGGGGTAGTTCTAATGTGGTGAAAATTGTTTGTCGCCTGTGGAAATAGAACCCGGGTTTCTAAAAACACAGGCCGACTCGATTAAAAATTTTTACTTATTTTATATGCCTGAGCAAATATTGTGTTCTATTAGAAACAAAGAATCAACGAACAATATTTGTTAAATCTACGATGACTAAAAAATTGAGAACCACAGCTCTAGAGTTCAAAATTATCTACAAACTATTCACACATGTTTGGTAACATACACTATGTATATTAAAATTAAAATTGCAAGACTATAAAACTTCATATAAACTTTTTATAATTATGTAATATTTGAAAGAATATTTTTTGCCATAAATTTTGATATTGTCCTAATTGGACATTACATAAATTGCTGCAATTTTGGAAAAAACTAACCACAGAACAAAAACTATACCTTTATTAAAACTGCATTAATTTAACTCAACTGGAAAATCAATTTGTAAAAAAACAATTTGTATTTAAATTTAATCAGTTACAGCACAAACTAAATACATACTTAATGTCCATTCAACGAGAGATTAAGTGTGGTTGCATAGGACGTATTTTATTCTGATTCTAATTAAATGACCAAAACGTACGTCAAAATGAAGACATCTTTACAAAGCACTTGTATTGTTAACATAACTCATTACAACATAGTTTTAGTATTGTAATATTGTTATTGCGTTATGAAACAAGGTAAAACTTATTTGTCGAACTTATAACGTATATAACTATAAATTTCATTGATACATCGTTCGAAAGATAGCAACTGATGCAAAGAAAAGTGGCATTCAACGATCTATAACTGCAATTTCATAGAAGTTATTGTCATATATAATATAACAAGTAGTATGAAAATTGCTGAAAATATTTTGACATAAATTATGAGTTGTTATGGAAATGGAAACATAACGAGTGCGAAGCACGAGTTGTGTTTCCTATTTCCGCAACAACGAATGTATATTTATGTCAAAATATTATCTGTCAATTTTCATACTACGAGTTGTATTCGGCTTGAGAATTTACCAAACAAGAGTTAATTAACAAGAATAGTTAGGTATTTATTTGCACATTATTAATTAGGTATTACAGTGATGAAAATTCTACATTTTTTCAGTGTACATTTAATATTCAAAATTGACGTTTATGAAAATATTGAAAATATCATTTATTTTATTCGTAACCAAGGATATTATTAACAGTGGTATTTCCGGTATCAATTGCACCAGCGATGAATTTCCGACGAAATGTACATTTCATTGGTTCATTTACAAACAAATTCGTGATCCTATTGGATGACAGTGACGTGTGGTGAATTCTCATGTAAGTAACCTCAGATGAAATCGGTATGTAAGAATGTGACTTTATCTGTACAAATATGTAAATGGCTTGTGAACACCATAAAGAGTCTACTATTAATTTCACTAACAAATAACAAACCATGTGAAAAAATGTGAGAAAGCGTCTGCGTTTGACATTCGAATGAAATTGAACGCAGGTCAAAAAAGGAATTCACAATTCCCATGATCTCTAAATGGCATTATTGTTTAAATAACATCATGTGCACCTCTTATCCAGTGCTGTACGTCACTCAATCAACAAAAAACATAAAACCATAATTAACTTTCAAAATTTGAACCAAATCTTTGACCTTATTTTACCCAATCAAGACTATCCAATTCAATCTAATCAGTGTGTTTTGAGATTCAATTTTCGTAAGACAATTGAACTCTAAGTCTATTGTTGTATTAAGAGAATGTCCCTGAAGGTACGCCACTGCTCTTGGTAAATAGTGAAAGGCTAACGCAAGTGGACGCACCGTTAGCTCTGGACAAAGAAGGAATATCTTGTATCGTTTGCCGGTGCAGAGTTAACACTTTACAATAAAGCTATTGTAATTTTTTTTCGTTCAAATTAGAGTCATACGATGAATGTACTTTCGCTAGCCTGTATTAATACCTACTTGAGATTCGAAACAAGTTTTAGAATAGTTATAATCAAAGTTATTCATTAACAATTAGCCAACTACGAAACTGAACAACAGGAAAGTATCTTGAACTTCAAGAAGTAATATATTGTTAGTTTTAATTTATTATTCAAATGCATTCTTAGAATCTATGTGTGATCAGAAATGGGCAGAACCACTAAATGTTTCATAAAAGGTAAGACGAATTAACCTTGAATGATGATCACATTTTTATTGTCTGTGTTATGAAAGAGGAAAAGCTGTAGGATGAAATAAACATTTTGACAAGAGCACTGACATATGAACGATCTCATTTTAATTGCCAATTTTGCCTACGCGGATTATATCTCTAATGGTCAGTGGCATCGCAGTCCCTCATATATTAACTATAACTTAAATAAAAAACGATGTAGGATAGAAATAATATGGATGAATATTTAATGTTTCAAAAGTCAAATTAGTTGATTTAAAAAGAAAAATATAATTGAGTGTTTGTTTAATGATACCGAAATATAAACATTTCAATTCTTTCTCCCCTGTAGCTTCGCTTCACTAAATCTTAGCGGATCGTGATTTGACGGTTGGTAACCGCTCTTTACGCGTAAAATATATCACTTACTGAAATCTGCTACGGCATAATAGTTAAAAGGAGTGATGATATATTTATTTATTTTATTTTCAGAACTTTACTTTTTTACCCCAAACCAACTAACTAGACTTTTGAAAAATTAAATATTCATCTATTAATATAATACAAGTCCATGATAAGAAATAGATATAATATCAAATGAATTAATATACTTTGTTGTCAACAATTCGATTAGAAATAAAACTAAATCGAAAATTTGAACTGAAAATATACAAATTTTAATAATGAATACTTACGTGAGCGCTTTAAAGCGAGGGTTGTAATCCTGTGTCGGATTCCAGTCTTAAAATATGTATTATTTCAGTATTGATTACCGGGTTTAACGGCTTGAATTTGTTAAATGTTATTAAAACTAGAGTATAATTGTTTAAAATGCGAGCGGAGCGAACATTCCGAAAATATATATACATATATACCTATTACTCAGATCAGAATTTTCTGTAGCAGATCTCGGTAACTGATATATTTAGCGCGTAAAGTGTGGTTACCAATATTCGCATCCCACTCAAGCTAAAAATATACGATCTACTATCACTGCGCCTGTACTGTAATTGATATTAAATTCGTGAGTAGCATTTTAGTGGTCCGTGTGTTTTGTCAACGAGCGAAGCGAGTTTTCCAAAACTCGTACTAAAGATAATTTATTTAGAAAATAAATTATTAACAGAATAAATTTATATTAAATGTGGAAAGTGAAACAGCGCGCGAAGCGAATTCAACAACTGCGCCCTCATATTAATGCGCAATTGCCACAGTTGCCTCGCCCTTGTTTCGACTCTAGGAGTAATTTTGATATGTTGAAAATCAGTTGTTAACAGTTGACTGTAGAAAATGAACTCGAATACTCATTATAGTTCTATACATTGCCACTAACAAGTAACACTACCCAACTGTCACTCACCGATTTAAATGAAACATGGCACACTAGTAGAATTAAAAAATAATAAACCCCTATTTTTTTCTTCTGGAAGTTGTTTTTTAGGGATACAAACCACCCCTGAAAGGTGGTAAAAGCAAGAATCGCCATAAATGAAATTAAATAATACCAAAATATTACGCGTTCAACATTGGTTACCCAGGGGTAACCTCGAAAATAGATTCAGCGACCCCAGAAATCCCCGAGTAACTAGTTTTGAACCTAAAACTCTATTTCAGTTGAATATCGTAATTTCATCCACCCATCCCCTTTTTAACTCCTTAAAAAAATGCATATGATCAAAATGACCCCGAAAATAGATTTTGGCGATCTCAATAACCCCTGGGTAACCAAGGTTGAACTCGTAATATTTTGGTATTATTTAATTTCATTTATGGCAATTCTTGCTTTTACCACCTTTCAGGGGTGGTTTGTACCACTAAAAAGCAACTTCCGGGAAAAATATAGGGGTTTAATATTTTTTAGAATTCTATTAGTGTGTCAAGTTTCATTTAAATCGGTGAGTGACAGTTGGGTAGTGTTACTTGTAAGTCTTTACCCTTAAAGAAAAAAAAATATATATTTCCATATTTCAAGATGCAAATGAAGACGTTAATGTAATATAAGGAACAACAACGAGATATATTAACAAGTGAGTAAATATTGCACAGATGTTGTAACAAAACAAATAAAAATCCCGCAAACATTTTCTATTTTCGTAACATCTGCAAGGTGGTTTACTACTTCCTGGTGTAACATGTGTTTCTGTCAGTCGAAGAGCATAAGAACTAAAAATATCTACTCGGTAGATGGCTCAGAACTACGCAACGTGTGTTTTATTCTTTGAATATTTTCATTTTATTTCACGCCTATAGCAGCAGTAACTCAACTTGGTGAAATTTATGTTCTGCACAACAATAGAAAATAAAGATTTAATATTGAGAATTCTAACTGCTCCGGGATAAAAATAAACAATGATGTTGTGGGTATTATATTCAAATTAATAACAATTATTTTATTTATAATAAATTTCAATAGAATAATGTAAATATAAAGCAACAGTTTAGCATGCAAATTTAAGAAATAAATTAATTTTTAACACAGTTTATAATTTCATTTGAATATATTTTCAATTCGGAAAACAATTTGTTTTTACCTTTAACCCGATTTAAAATAGGGAAATTAGTACAAATTTTACTTCTTTCCTCAATTTATTTGAATGAAGTTGAAGTTGTTAACACAGTTAGTGTCAGTGACTAACTCTCTTTTGAGCCTCTTGTAATTACCTAATATCAAATTCAGCTACCTTTTTTAAATGTTCAAAAAGATCTAGTATTATGACACCAAGTGTTAATATGATAAACATTTGCATGTTAATTAATATGACGTTTAAAAAAATAAAAACAAAAATTGAAAGATTTCAGAACTAACATTTTAAATAAATAATTAATAAATATTAACCTGAAAAAGGCAGCACTGTGCTCTATTAAAACGTCGTTATTTAAATAACTATATATCGGAGTCGACCTTAAGAATTGAGAACTCGGGTTCGATTCCCACAGGTAACAAACAATTTTCACAACCTTAAAACTACTCCTGTGGCTTCCCCTCCACTAACATCTTTGTGGACCGTGATTTGACGGCTGGTAATCGCACTTCACGCGAAGAAATATATCACTTACCGAGATCTGAAGTGCCACACACAGTAATGGGTAAAAGGCGTGATGATATATTAATTTTATTTATTTTTACAACTTTACAGGGTAGATTGGTTAGTGGAAGCATGTCGGCCAGCCGATTTGAAAGCCCAAGTTCGATTTCCGCAACCGACAAATTTGTAAATAAATAAATATATCATCACGCCTTTTACCTATTACTGGGTGTGGCACTCTGCCTAAGCAGATCTCGGTAAGTGATATATTTTTTCGCGTGAAGTGCGGTTACCAGCCGTCAAATCATGGCACCCAAAGATATTAGTGGAGGAGGAGCCACAGGGGTAGATTTAAATTGGTGAAAATTGTTTGTCGGCTGTGGGGATCGAACCAGGGTTCTTAAGATCCACAGACTCTCTCGATACCACTAAGCTACCTACCCCATAAATTTGTCTCCACTTTAAAATTGCTCCTGTCGCTCAATAATATTTTCGAGGGCTGTGATTTGATGGCTGGAAACCGCATTTCATGCGCAAAATATATCACTTACCGAAACCTGCTACGGCAAAGTATTACACCCAATAATGGCTAAAAGGCGTGATGATATATATATTTATTATATTTTCAGAAGTTTAACATCAAATAAATTGTTTAGTAAATAATTCATCTTTAATTCAAATTCAAAACTACAATTCAGAACAGATAGCTTAAAATTTAATAATGTGTTTTAATCAATAAATAAATAAATAATAGATATTATATTAAAAATACACATTAGACAGTGTTTAAATCTGAATTTACGAGTAGTTTTTAAAACTGTTTTCTGGCATGACATTTATATTTAATATCGTTTGATTGATGAAAATAATAACAAATTTAGTAATAGCTATATTATTAATAATTACACGGTATTAGTTTCATAATAATTACAGTCAGACGTAAGGTGTAAAACTTATTTCTAATTGAAATATTCGCTTATAACAGCAATAGCAGATAAAATTGACATGAGCTAGTAAGTACGTCTAGATATAATAGAATTGCATATTTAATCATATAACTAATCCAGCTCAAGGCTACAACAAAATAAAGGAACGCAATTTAATTATAGATAGTAAATTATAAGTCTAACAACATACAAACGCATTATGCATTATTCTGAAGATAAAGATATTCATCTACAAAATAAATCATTCATAATTGCACACAAGTACATTGACTACGAACAATTCATTATAACTATCATGTAATCAACAGTTTAAAAGAGAAAATTAAAATGATTTAACGCTGGAGGCGTGTTTAAAATCCTTGTGTTTTCATAGAAGTGTACTTGAATATTTGGAGCAGGTACATTTTTAATGATTTTTTTAGAGGTCGGCAAAAGTATTCTATATTCGAATCCGATACGATCCAAAGTCGGATTTCGGATCAGGTCGAATTAGAATCTTCTTGGATCGACACCGATCCGAAGTTTCGATGAGATATCCTATTCGAATTTTTCATTCACTGTTTTTTAAGTATACAGTCTGAGTAAAAATATATAAATTTCAATTTCATAAAAATTATAAGGCTACGTAAAATTTATAACTCTGATACAACACTCTGTATATTCTAAAAAAACAAAAATCCTTATTCATACAGTGAGTTACTACACTGTTTTTATTTTATTTATTTATTAAATAATGAAATTTCAATTAAAATTCATGACGACGGTGAAAACCCAGTGTACATTTGGTAATTAAGGAAGCTAAAGTTATTGTAAAGGTTCGGTAAGTCCAGATAAAACAGCAGGAAGTTAATCCTTTAGCGCTTTGATCAAATGGAGATTACTTTTTATTCGAACTTTATTTCCAAAATGAACACTAACTTGAAATTTAATATTACTTTTTTCTACAATTGTCAAAAAATGTTAATTTTTTTCACTAATATCAATACGCGAAGTACATGATTTTTTCATCATTTACATTACCATGACAACGAGTATTTTACACATTATTTTGCATCCCAAATTATTTGTTGCCAGGTTTCATTAATTACAACACATCAATAGTATCAAATTAATATTATTGTTGATTGCTTTCCTTCAATTTACTTAAATAAATCAATAATTATTGTATTATTTTTTATTTACAGTTGTAGAAAAAATGTTGTTTGTATTTCGTGGGCAAAATTCTTGTTTTTTGACGCGTTCGAATGACTTTTATTGTCTCGACGTCTCGACTAAAAGTAACATTCTTACGAGCAACAAAATAACACTCATTTTTCGCACTTAATACAAAAATAACTATTCTATTACAACTGATTTAACGCTACTTAGAGTATTTATTAGCATTACTCAAATTTGACATATTTTGCAGAGATTTAGACCAATTTACACTTTAATTCACATATTTTCCAGTTTGTGCTAAAATTAATGTTTTCAACACTTAAATTTATATTTTCACAGTTAGAGTGACAGTTGTCACAAAATCTTAATTCTTCAACTCGATTAATAAAAGAAAGAAAATATGATAGAGTTCTTTGTGCCACAACTATAAAATGGATTTAAACTCATGTTAATAATGAATAAACTGAATAAATAATTGAAATCCTGTTTCTGACTGTAATGTGCCTACTTGTTCGTGAATATAAATACTCTGTTGAATAGTTTAATAGTTAACTGTACTACAAACGGACCGTGAGATTTGTTCGATATTAGCAAATCAATATGATGGGACATGCACTTATATTATACGATACGGTATAAATGTCATTAACATGATTTTTTTTGCAATTCTGGCGTAAATTATTGTATTTTACGATGGCAACTCAACACACAATCCTACTTTACCTTATGAATGTTTTCTACATGAATATGGATCCTACGGATCCTGCGTTCTAACAGTTACACTTTATACTCTGCATTAGGGAATTGAAACAATTCATATAAAATAAATAAATATATCATCACGCCTTTTACCCATTAAAGAGTGTGGCACTCTGCCTAAGCAGATCTCGGTAAGTGATATATTTTTTCGCGTGAAGTGCGGTTACCAGCCGTTAAATCACGGCCCCCAAAGATATTAGTGGAGGGGGAGCCACAGGGGTAGATTTAAATTGCTGAAAATTGTTTGTCGGCTGTGGGATCGAACCAGCGTTCTCAAGATTCACAGGCCGACTCAATACCACTGAGCCACCTACCCCATATATATATATATATATATATATATATATATATATATATATATATATATATATATATATATATATATATATATATATATATATAATAGCAACAATCCACAACTAAACACAGTGTAGTAATTCATATATTTTTATATTGAATTGGTTTTGAACTCGGGATCTTGGGATTCAAATGTCGTAACGCTAACTACACTAATGTACTGCCGGTATATTATATAATTTATGAGGTACTGGCTCAGTGGTATCGAATATGACAGTGGATTTAAAAACCGGGTTCGACTCCCACAGCCAACAAGTTTCACATTAAAATTACCTCTATTTTTCGCTTTCACTAACATCTTTCGGGTGCGTGGTTTGACGGCTGGTAAACAGCACTATACGCGCATAAATTTGCTACACTCAGTAATGGGTAAACAGGCGTGATATATTTTTAACTACACCGATGTTGTCATTTTTTAATAAACCATGTCAAATTAACTGACTATTTATGTCATTTTTTATTATGACAACAGTATTCGCAAACGAAAAGTGTAAATAACAGAAATAAAATCAGTTAAGCATGTCTTATACTATAAATTTATAATTCCATTTCGTTTGGCATTAATTTTTTTTGCGTAGATATAACTCAAATTTACCTTCCAAACTAAACTTCTAATAGAGGAAAGTTAAAATGTTTCGGATTTCAAAATAATTTAAAAATTAAAAGAAAAATTATATATATATTATATTTTTCGTGATGCTTTCTTTAATTAATTTATGACCAGTAGCACAAAAAAAATTGTAGGATTCGGTTTATCGATAGGGCTTCCAAGGCAATAAATTATGTTCACAAATTATTGATCCGTAAGTAATTGCTTATCGATTACAAGGTAGTAAATAATAATAGTCCACTGTGGCAACATAGCATCCACACAACATCAAAACACACTTTACAATTAACTACTGTGACAAGTAAAAATTGTTTTAAGTATAAAAATAATTATTACATATTTTTAAATATTAATTTTGTTATTGCGTAGCTCGTGTAAAAAACGTAATAAACATTGCGGATAGTAAGTTTCTTACCGGTATCAAATACATTGCAGATCCCAATTTCCTCATAATTTGGATCATAAAAAGGAAATTTATTAATTTGTATGAACTATGAAAAAGCGTTGTTATTTAACATCAATTACGTGATTAAATAATTTATTCTTATTTATATTAAAAATTACGAGTCAGCCAATGGCACAAAAAATTCAAATCCTTAGTTTCGCGAATTAAAAACAAATATGGGGTAGATGGCTCAGTGGAATTGAGTCGGTCTATGGATTTGGGAACTCGGGTTCGATTCTCACAACCGACAAATAATTTTCACCACATTAAAACTACCCCTGTGGCTCTCCCTCCACTAACATCTTTTGGGGCCGTGATTTGACGGCTAATATCCACACTTCACGCTAAGAAATATATCACTTACTGAGAAATGCTACGATAAACTGCCATGCCCAGTAGGAAAATGATGATATATTTATTTTAGGTAAAGATAGTGGTTCGTGTGGAACAATATAATGTAAGTCAATTTCTGTTAAATTCTAATCGAGTCACTACCTAAGAATATGTTGGCATATCAATAATAATAATGGGGAAGGTGGCTCAATGGTATCGAGTCGGCCTGTGGATCTTGAGAACTCTGGTTCGATCCCCACAGCCGACAAACAATTTTCACCAATTTAAATCTACCCCTGTGGCCCCCCCCTTCACTAACATCTTTGGGAGTCGTGATTTGACGGCTGGCAACCGCACTTCACGCGATGAAATATATCACTTACCGAGATCTGCTTCGGCAGAATGGTAAAAGGCGTGATGATTTATTTATTTATCAAAAATATTTTTTTTGTAAATTTTTCTCAATAAAATCCTGTATGTGCTACTGAAATTGCTTATTTAAGCAATAAAAGTAAATCAAAATTACATGTCAAATGGAATAGTTAACATAATTATCAAATAATCAATTCGATATTGTCAACAAATACTTAAAATTTATGTTTTTCATTGATGCAACTTAATGATTCATTTCTTAAATCAAGAACTGCTCTACAGGATTTAACCAAATAAATAACAAAAACCACAAAAGCATTTCTAAAACTTCCTCCTACTTTCCACCAATTCTCAATTACTTATTCATCAAAGTAGAAGTACAAACAAGAACAAGTGAACAACAAAGTAGCCCAATAAGAAATACACGCATAATCAGCTTCTCAATCTTTGAAACCTCCATCGATACTTAACATAACCAGATAACAGTACCTCAAGTGTTTAACCAACAAGTGATGAATAACCAGCAGCGTCAACAGCAGCTGTGGTATGCAGCAGTTGGTTACCTCTATCCTGGAGGTGTTGATGGTTACTACTTACTGAGAGATATCATGAGATATCTACCAGGTAAACTGCGGCGTGATCGGTTACAGGTTCAATAACGATTTGTGAGCGAAATGCGAGAGAACAGTTAGAGAGATGCACGATTTAGATGCAATAGAAATGGGTCCTAGAAATGTCACGATTTATATGGTAACTGGGTAATTTTACTAAGCACTAAACTACGTAGGATGATAACATCAAATGACTGGAAAGATGTAACGTAAAATTGATAGTACATTTTATCGTTTGTAAGAAGATGCTAGTGGTTCTTTGAAGCCATAGTTCTGTTTAACTTTAAATACCAAGTTGGGTAATAATGTTATCGTGATATTTCCTTAGAGACATTAATGGACAATATACAGAGATATCTATAAAACATGTATGTACTTGATATTTTTTTGAATGGTTTAATATCTTAGCTAACTAAGATATAAATATTCAATGGATTTCATGCTTTAATAAACTTTAAATTTAAATTTTAAAAAAATTCAGATAAAAATTTCTTAAGAAACAACAAAGACAAAATTAATTGTCTTTGAATGCTCACTTGGCGAAACTAGGTTTAATAATAAAATATCAAACAAAACACTTGCCCCACAAAATTCAGCTCCTTCACGTGAACTATGTTCTAGGTGAAGAAGTGAGTTAAACCATACTGATGAACTCTAATAAGAGCGAAACGCGTCTATGGTTACTAACTGTGCTGGCTAGCCTCTGACGATGCCCTCATAAGTTGACTTGGAGGCTGAATTTTGTGAGACTTAGCCAAGTGCTTATTTAATATTTAATTATGCGACGTTCCGGCACAATTTTTTGGCCAATATCAAGTAATAATATTGAACATATTAAAACTAGAGTTTAATTTTGACTCAAGAGTTTTTCACCTCAATGGCTGGTACCACCAGCTCTGTTTTTGCCTGATTTAAAAGCAGTATATTTGGGTGTTTTAGCTTATCTGCAACATGTTAAAACCATGCTCTTAAAACACCCAAAAACAAAGATTGTGGTATCAGCCATTATATTTTATTATTAATATTATTTGATTTAAGTTTTTATTTAACAATGTACTTCTTTAATATCTTAAATATTATTACTTAATAATGGCCAAAAACTCAGAGTTTAATTATGATTCAGAGGGTCTTCACCTCATTGGCTGGTAGCACAAGCTCTGTTTTGCCTGTTTTAAGAGCAGTGTATTTGGGTGTTTAATCTATCTCTAACATGTTAAAACCGTGCTCTTAAAACACCTAAAAACAAAGCTTGTGGTTCCATCCATTGCGTTTTATCTTTAATATTATTAGAGTTAAGTTTAAGTTTTTACTTAACAGTATAATTCTTTAATATGTTAAATATTATTCTTGATAATGGCGAAAAAAATGTGCCGAAACATCGTATAATTCAATTTAGAAATTTTAATCTTAATTTATATATACACATAGAAATAATTTCAAAATTGTGATGAATCAATTCTATGCCTTACCCTCAGCTCACATCGACAAGAGGACTAAAATATTCGTTATTAACTATTAAGGCAATGGTTCATTGTCAATTATTTTACCAGTTTATCTTTCTTTACATCAGAAATTATTTAAGCTTTGCAAGATTTTGTAATAATTCTTCCTCTACTATTAGCATGAGTAGGTATTTGAACATCTTGATTTAATAATTGGATTATACATAGGTGTAGACTTTTCAGTTCTGGGATACAGTGAAAGATATCACATGTGTAAGATTAGTTGTGAAAATGAGATTTCCCTCATTTCACGTAAACATTAAATTCCTGTTTTATTTTGGTCGAAAGTTGTTATCGAATTGATTGCAAACAGAGTGGTGCTGTACAATAAACTATTTAACTTTTTTGTTGTAAAATATTAAGGGAAGCTAATAATTGAACATTTCAAAAATAGCATTGAAAACGCTAGGGTGCGTACTTCAATTCACCACCCTGTAGTATATCGTAATTTTGTATATTTTTGACTTACTAGAAATTAATTGTGATCTAATAATCTTGCAATAATAATTAGACAAAAACTGAAAATAGCTCTCAAATGATATGACGATTAATTTTGATTTATAAGAATTATTATTTATTGATATCTGATATTTCATTTCTAATAGATTATCTGACAATGTATTGAAGTATTAATAAACGAATCATAAATGGTAATAAAAAAATATCATTTGCCTGATACGATATGTAATAATGTAATTACATTACGAGTACGATAAAATATCTTGGAGTAAAGTAAACGCTGTAGATTACATACTTTTTTATTTAGTTTATCAGATATTAGATTCAAACTGGCTAAATTATATTATTAAAAGAAATGCTATCTTTATTTTCAGATAACAAAGGTAGCATAAATCAGATCAACAGTTGTGGCAAAACTTTTCGAAAGTTTTCAAGATAATTGTTTCATTTTTCGAAACACATATAGGAAGATCGGAATGCATATGGTTCTTGTTACACAGAAATAAGGCGAAAACATCCTTGTAATATCTTTTCTAACTTTGTTATTGAACTAAATTGCTTCAAAGTAGGTAAACATTTCATCCCTGGCGGCAAAATTTGCATATTAAATAACGTATGTCAGTTTCATCAAGTAAAACAAATGTCTTATCTGTAACCATCTTTTTATGAACATTCCTTGAGAATTATAACACAGTTATCTGCTAATAGTCGCTTATTATTTAAAAGTACAACTCTTGTAGCTATGTACATATGCTCATTATCAGAGAACGTATCGGACAGGAAATGCAAAAGGAATTAAATTTCTCTCATGTTTAAACGCCGCGCAACTACAATAGCTTATAAATAATTATAATGGAATGACTGACATATCTGACATGAAGACGTCCTCCAAGATATCATGTTCTTCTATTTCGTCCACTCCTGTTTCATCTATACACCACTGTAATTGTGCACTCATTTTGAATGTACAAACATAAATTGTTATTAAAGAAGAAACTTTGATAATTGGAATTTCAGTCTAATATATTTTAAAATTGTTACAATTCCAACGTTTCGGTGATAACCATCGCCTTCTTCAGGTATCGTAACAATTTTAAAATATATTAGACTGAAATTCCAATTATCAAAGTTTCTTCATTATTTAAACAGTCGATCATCGTATTTACTCTATAAATTGTTATTATTAACTTTTAAAATGTAATTTACTTAGTTTTTTATAATATGTGACTTCTCTACCAATGCTTCGAAAATGGCCCTATTCCTGGGATCAAAATGTCAGCAATAAAATTTTATTGAAATAAAAATGCCTTGAGAATCCATCCAACAAGTTTTTATTAATATTTTCGACTTATCCAATTTTTCTATTTGAAAATTAGGTATAATTTAAAAATATAAACTCGTATATAATCATCACGTCTATTTTCCATTACTTTGTGTGGCATTCTGGTGTAGCAGATCACGGTAAGTAAAATATTTATAAGCGTGAATTTGACACCAAAAGTATCAGAGTCTTCATTTCAAAATGAAACATAGGGTAACGTTTGTATTAATTAATGTTGAATTGTTATTAACGATTTGCTACCTGTTAATAATATATGCTGTTGCAGGAAAAATACAAATATTTAATTTTTCAAAACCTAACGGTGAGGAAATATAATAGTCTGCTAGGTTTCCGAAACTAGCACCACTGGATTGCGAATTTTTAAAATCCAAAGCAATATTTGAATTTAGACAAATTTAGATTAAAAACTTGTTCCTTCCTATACTGTAATTGGGATTAAGTTCCTGTTGTACAGAGTAATATAAATAAATAAATAACCGATAATTTACTATAATTATTGTTTATTTGTATTTCTGATAATTGTTCAATCATTTGTATATTGTAATACTAGTGAGGAAAGGGTTTAATTTGCAATAGAGTACGAAAGTTGAAGCACGAGCGACAGCGAGTTTTGCAATGGCTCTTCCCCTCGTGTTTTTTTAACTTTAAATGTGAAAATTATATTGTTACGTTTGCGATACAAGAAATTAAATAATTATTTTATATAAATCAAAGGAGTTATATGCACATCAAGTTTCCTTGGTCACCATTCCAAATTACAATTCCATCACTCAATTTAGTTGTGGCAGTAACCGACGATTTACTTTCATCACTAGTGAGGAAAACGATTACTATCACAACTGAATTCAGTGAGAGAAATGTTATTTTCACAAGTAATGTTAAAAAGCATATTTGACCTGAAACTGACAGGAAAATAAACATTTGCCTGACCTTTACGATTCAGGAAAGCTTTGCTTTACATGCCTAGTCAGGAAAATAACAGGTAATGAAAGAAACGTGAGTGTCTAGTTACTTAGCAACATAAAATACTGACTGAATATGTAAGTCAAATATTTGTTTGAATTTAAATTAATTTAAAATATTTATTATTTGTTTATAAGTTTCAGGTCAAATGTTATACGTAACACGTCAGTAAAGCGTCGTACAGGATTCGTAAGCTGTTTCAAGCCTCACTATCGCTCGGCATGAAACTATCTGCTCATCCTGTAATTGAACACTTTCCTGACTTTTTACCTAAATAACTATTACTTACTATGTTTTATTTTAAAATAAACGCTCTAATACATTGCTGTCTAATTCATAACCAGGTAAATGGCAAATCCCATGTTTCATGTTAAAATAAACTCACGATATCTAAAATTTGTTTCATTATCTAAATCTGATATAAGCGCCATAAATACATATAATATACGACAATTTATTCCAAATACAATACTGGAATCCTACAGCTTATACTAAAATCTAAACCGCTCAGACTTCATTATAAGCTGCAGCTAGTAAAGTTTGAACTTTCTAACACTATTGCTTATGAAGTGCAGCGCAACCGTAATGTACAACTATCAAGGTAGATTAAATATTATTCTGTTCCTAAAACACTTGACTAAGTCTCACAAAATTCAGCCTCCAAGTCAACTTATGAGGTCCTTGTCAGAGGCTGGCCAGCACAGTTAGTAACCATAGACGCGTTTCGCTCTTATTACAGCTCATCAGTATGGTATAACACAGTTCTTCACCTAGAACAAAGTTCACGTGAAGAAGCTGGTGACGAAGGACTGTGCCAGCAGAGAATAAGATCTCTAAAAAACGGTACGATGACATGAGATGTTCTATCGAACAGGCAGCAATTTAAATAACAACAAAGACAAAATTAATTGTCATCCATACACTTAAACCTAGTTTCACCAAGTGTATGGATGACAATTAATTTTGTCTTTGTTGTTATTCTGTTCCTATTTCAATCGCCTATAAAAGTTACTCTTCTTTGACCTTTGTACAACAAATACCAGAAGAATGTTGAAGAACATTTATTATTACGTACATTAATTTTCTCGTTAATTTTTTCGTAGTAAAAACAGTACTTAAGAATGTCACTATTCAAGAGCTTGCGAGTCATTCTTTAGTTTGTCTCTATCATCTTCGAAGAGCCTGACATGAATACGGAATTTGTATTTGCGTAACAGAATGCGTTATGACGTTATGAGTCACTGGCTCTCCTTAAACTACCTACAGATGTGTTATTAACTCTGTACCACGTCGAGGACGTTGAACACATACATGTGACATACGCAAATGACATTATGTGTGTATTATATTCTGTTTGTTCATTCAGGAATCCTAACGTTTGCTTTGTACTAAACAAATATTGTTTGAAGTTGATTTTCTATTCATTCAAATTGAAATACTATCAAGATGTCTTAGGAAAATCGAGGACACATTCATTTATCAAAAAGTCGTTTGTGGTTTTATCATTTTTCATGATGTTACTTTTAAATGCTCGTCAATATTTTCTTGTAAATAACTTCTTAAAAAGTGTTTCGTTAAATAATTTCTACTTTCATTAATGCATGAAGATTTACTTAAGTAAATTGATCTTCTTAAGATATTTGAAAGTAAAAATATATACTTTCAAATGTCTTCTTATTTACTTTTTATTTTATAGACGTTTCCTGTCTAATATAAAAATTTATAAACTGAGGAGGAACTCGGTTTTAAGTTCGTAATTAAATCAATTAAATGTTCGAAGTTTGAAGGACACTTAATCAGTTTACTTGTCAAAGTTTGGATTTGGATCATCGGCATCTTGAATTAAGAAGTTTCTAGAACAGAAAACTCATATAATTCAAACGATTTAAACAGTAATAATAAATTAAAAGAAGATAAAAATGTTCTATTAATTTTTACAAATGAATAAGTATGACAAATAAACAATGAATACTTATAATTAATTTTGATTCACCGGAAATTTATTATTATTAGTACCATTAGAGAGAATCAATAAAACTTATAAAAAAATTTGAACACAATTATATTTTGGTTACATATTATTCAACTAGTAAGAGATGACGTTGATCACGATATGTCAAATTTGAGACAAAGGTACACTTTCAATTCGTCTCCGTAAACTTATCATTGCTGTCACTTGCATTTCTTTGTTTTTCTTTTATTTTGTGTTTTTTTTATTAATTTTTATAGAAAATAGTTCTGTGTTATCGGTAGTTGTAGTATTAATATTAGTTTCATTCATAGTTTAATTCTTATGTATAAATTTAAGTATATAGTTCATAGGTTCTTTTAAGAGTATAGGTTTGTCTCGATTTTTTTTTAAGGTTAGGAGCAAATTATACCTTTATCGTAGTTCCAATTTCCGCCACTGTAAGCGCATTCTGATTTTAAAATGCGAATAATAAATTGAATTCAGCGCAATTAAAAAGCTATAAGTCTGTAAATTATTATTGTTTAGATTTCAAAGACTTCTTTCATTTGTTATTTAAGAAAATGAGAGTAATTTCATAAACAATTGCAATTTAATCATAAACAATGAGAAATTAAAAAGAAGGTTTGAAACTAAACATACTATTTCATATTATTATTGACGCTGTGACGCATAGAAAACCACTAAATTATGAGAAAAAACTCTTTCTCTTGCTTAACACGCCATGCACAAACAACAAAAACAAAAGGCAGGAAATGTACACGAAACATTCATGTATGTAATGTTTAAAAGCTAAAATATGAGCCCAGAAAAATTCTCAGCATTCACAAACGAATTAATTAGATTAAACGTTCTTATAAAGAGTTGAAATATCTTGGGACACTGATGTATTGTGAACCAACCACAATTTAGCGTGGTAATGACCCAGACAGAGGCGTATCTACAAAAGTGGAAGGAGTAATTAGGATGATACAGTAATCCCTTAATTCTTAAAAGTGGAAAAAGGCTGAATTAGGTTCAATTTATAGCAGCACTTTCTAGATAACTTTCGTCTTGTCTCATATTATCTAGACGAGTTTAATAGCTCCAACTGCCTCGAACGTTTATCGACAATAGATGAGAAAAAGCCAATTTTATTTTTTTACAGTTTCAAATCTTCGAGAATTCTGGAAAAATTGTTTGTCTCAGTGTCATCACTACTTCCTTGAGAAAATCCTGGATACACCCCTGGACTCAGCCAACCTTTAAATTTATTATATATTATATATCATTGTTTATTGTTTGTCAGTAAATATTTATGATTATTTTCCCAGAAATTATTTATTTCTTGAAGATAAAATTGAAATAAAAACTGTTTATATACGTGAAACGTTATTGCGTCATAGGTTTATAAAAATGCAAAGTATGAATTTTTCTTTTACGTTAAGTAGTTACTTATTATGAACGTATGAGTTAATGCTAATGATAATGACAAACAGATACGTATATTTACATTCACTAGATATAGTTAGAACAGTATTACAACATGTATACTATTTGTTGTTTTATTTTTTTTAGATGAACGTGCATGTTAAGTATACTTAAATAATATAGTAGTAGTAACAGGAAATGTTTGTTTATTTATTGATATTTGTCAATTAGCATCTTACAAATGTTTATGTTTGGGTGCCACTGATCTAATTACGACGACGCGACACGCAAATGTTAGGATGTGTCAAGATGTCAAGTTGAAATGTATCTGCCAAAATTTTATTTTTACTTTTTTTCTTAAAATAAAATCTGACCTGAAAAACATGTTTCACATTTCAGGAACTAGGTAAATTCACTAAAATCAAAATAGTTTTTTTTATATAATATTTACTGTTTTGTTTGAAATAAATACAATTTCACAAATATTTAGTTATTTCTATTAATTTTGACCTCATTTTACGTTAAATAATGAAACTAATTCACGAAATTAACGATTAACGTACTTCACTTTTCAATAACTCACCGAAAGATCATCAGGGCTCAATAGATTTTCACACTGCTGCATTTTCTTCTTTTGCATCACACAAATTAACAATTACATCTTCACTCCAGTTGTCAAATTCAGCAGGATTTGAAAATTTCGTCTAGCACAAACAACCGATTTAGAGATTTAGTTCTACTGCGGGTAGAACAGGCATCGCGTTTTATTCTGCAGATGAATTGATCGGTACAGAGACTTCTACTGCGACGCCGCGTTTAACAGCGCCGCGGCGACGCCAGGAACTAACGCCGACGCCGATTGTAGACTTACCGGCGACTAAAATGATTCACTTGGTCAGCAATGATACTATGCCAATATTACTAATTGAATTTTAATGATAACCTCATTTTACGTTCGTTAATTTGTTGCCGTTTTTTTACTTTGATTCACCGGAAATTGACCTTGTCTTGCTAATTTGTTCAAAACTAATTTATTGCTTTTAGCAAAACATATGCTAATGATGCTAATTTTTACAATGCAAAATATCGAGATCTGCAATTGCAGCGACAATCCTCAAAAAACAAGTCATATATTAAGAATTTTAATGATTACGAGTATTATAAAATAAATAAATATATCATCACACCTTTTACCCATTACAGGGTGTGGCACTCTGCCGTAACAGATCTCGGTAAGTGATAAATTTATGCGCGTGAAATTCGGTTAACAACCGTCAAATCACGGCCTCCAATGATATTTGTCAGACAGTACGATGGTGTGGTTAGTATTACGACATTCAACTCCGAAGAATCCGAATTCGAATCCCACTCAAGCAAATAATTTATGAATTAACATCATTGCAACTGTACTGTAATTGGGATTAAATTCCTATTGTACAGAGTAGCATAAATAAATATTTATCAGTGCTCTTGGTTAACATCAAATCATGGATTCCAAAGGTATTAGTGGTAGGAGAGCCACAGGGATAATTGAAATAAGGTCAAAACTGTTTGTCGGCTGTGGAAATTGAACCCGGTGACTAAAATCCACAGGCCGAGTCAATACCACTAAGCCACCTACCATATACAAATTAAATAGCGATTGAAATTTAATTAGAAATTATTTCAAGAAATATACAAATAATTTTTAAAAACTTCTCTTTCATTCTAATTTCAAATAACGCCAAAAATAAATTTACACCATGATAATTATTATTTAGTTACTTCTCAAAAACTGTAAATGTAAAAATATTTCAGCCAGAATTGGGGAAACAATTAGATAAAATAGTAAAATAAGTAATAAGTAAATATATCATCACGCCTTTTACTCATTACTGAGTGTGGTACTCTGCCATAGCAAAGCTCAGTAATTGATATATTTCTTCACGTGAAGTGTGGCTATCAGCCGTCAAATCACGGCCCCAAAGATGTTAGTAGATGGGGAGCCTCAGCTGTAGATTTTAAATTGGTGAATATTGTTTGTCGGCTGTGGGGATCGAACCAGGGTTCTCAAGATCCACAGGTCGACTCGATACCACTAATCCATCTACCCCATAAAATAGTAATTTAGCAAAATCTACAATTGCACAAATATCTTTTTTTAAATGGATTGTATAGCATGATAGAATTATATACGGAGAAACTGTAAATATAAAGATGTCGCTCTCAGAATTGAATGATTGGATTAAGTGTGATGAAATAAATTTCTGCCACGATCTGCAGTTACAGAAGAGGCCTACCTAGAATAGGACAATTAGCAATTAAATTCTTGTTCTGTTCTGTTAGAGATATCTTTCGAGTCCTACAGCTAATCCTGGTTAATTTGCATTCTGCTAAGTATTGAATAATAATTATTCAATATCCGAACAGAATCGCCAGGCCGGACCATGCACCCTAGACATAAAGACAATACACTACACTCCGCCCAGTTTCTGGCAAGAGCTGGACTGACCTGCTTATACCTTAAATGAAAGACATAGTGCAATGCAAATCAGCCGACGCCACGATACACAAAAAAAGTTTAACGTACAGAGGGCTCCCCAATTTCAAAGTAAAATCAGTGTTGGGTGACTTTTTTAACGTGGGATTCTACCACACTTTGTTGCTTCTTTCCAAGATAATTAGCAAAAAAACTTGACTATAAAAATTGTGCTAATATACTTCTTTCATAATTGAGTGAATGATTAATTAATTAAATATTAACCACCAAGATTTACTATTGCAAATATATCTTCTTCCGAATTTAAAATATACCTAGTTATCTACAGAATATCAGGAATATACAATCTAGAATTGTGTTAATGTTATAACCATATTTGTATTTATTTTATTTGCAGTTTAATTTTATTTTATTTAACTACTGCTGTAGGTAATCACGTACAACTTTAATAATAGTTTGTTTAGTTAGATATTCTAGTTCCTGAGAGGCCGGTTGTAATTTAATATAATAATTTGAATTTAATTCTCTGCTATTAAGGTGTAAATTAAGAACAGTAATAAAACTTTAAAAAAATGAAAGCTAGTTAAAACATAAAAATAAACGTTCTTCTCTCGCTAAACCATTAGTTTAATATTCCATTTATCCCAAGATACATTAGCTAAAAATTTAGGATAATGTTTCATTAATTTAATTTTAATGTAATTCCAGATTATCCGTAACGTTAATAAAGATTAATGTTTTCCTTTTATTATAGAAATCATTAAGTTGCATGGGAAAGTAATAAAAGTGTTTGTTTGTTTTGGCTTAGTATCAAAGACCTTGAAGCAAAAATTAAACTATATTAAGACAAAAATTCAATAAAAAATCTGCAAATTTACATATATTAATAATGTCAAGGTAAATTGTATTTTTAACAATCACGCACTTGTCAGCACTTATTTCTAATGGAGGAGTTTAATGAAACGACCGTGGCGCTGTTATTCCAGGCAATTATTTATTAATTTCACCCCTTCATTTGTTTGACGTTCAAATAACAAACAAATAAACAATAGTTGTTTTTTTACTACTACTCTGCTTATTGTATGTTTGTCGTTATTATGAAAATGTGAAACATTATACACACATTTTCATCTTTCACCATACGAGTAAATATTTCACAAGATATGAATATGAATGTTATATCTCACGGATTATTATGTTGCTAAGACAGTAAGATTGTCATATCGGAATAGTGAAATCGGAACAAACATATTATTAAAATATAAATAGAGCATTCGTAGTTGTAGACAGTCGAGAAATATAAAACTTTTTGGATTCTCATTTTTCGAAATTTTTTTTATAAAAATTTCGATTTCATTTCTACAAAAATTAATTTCGAAAATCTCAAAAAATCTTTCACACATACAGCATCGGTAGGTAAAATACAAATCAAAAAAGCTTAAAGTTAATTTGAATAAATTATGATTATGGGTTAGATGGCTCAGTGGTATCGAGTCGGCCTGTGGATTTTGAGAACCCTAGTTCAAACCCCACAACCGACAAACAATTTTCACCAAATTAAATTTACCCCTGTGGCTTCCCCACCACTAACATCTTTGGGAGCCGTTATTTGACAGCTGGTAACCACACTTCACGGGAAGAAATATATAACTTACCGAGATCTGCTTAGGCAGAGTGCCATACCCAGTAATGGGTAAAAGGTGCGATGATATATTTATTTTATTTTTATTTATATACAGTTTTTGGAATCAATCATATTTAAAAAAAATTAATTCAAAGATTTTAAAGGATTATTGATCTTTTGTACGCACATTAAGAATTTTTGATGTTCTTTAAAGCTACTTTTAAAAAAAGATTCTGTTTCTAGTACATTTACATAAAATCTTGAAAAACCACTAATCTCTCGTCAATTTTTAATTTCGTTTGCGATATGATTTAAAACCTGACAACGGAAGGACAAAATTTGTTGTTATCTTTAAAAATATTGAAAATGTAATGCGTACATAACGTACGATAAACAAATTGCATAACATAACTATCTTCTTATCTGATATGTTTGATATTCACTGTAAATTTAAAATATTGAAATTGAAACAATACCGCCATCCATATAGAATAGAATAGAATAGAATTTATTAGTTCAATGATCATAGTACAAATGATATAGAACAAGTCAAGTAATTACAAATTAGTATACATAATTCAAATATTCTTGTACATTATAAAAGCAATTCTGCAACAAATATAATTTTAGTTCTCTTTTAAACTTATTTAAATTTACAATTTTTTTCAATTTTTCATTTAATTTGTTGTACAGAATTGTGCCTATATATTTTGGGCTTTTCTCAAAGAGTCCAAGTTTATGACTTGGAATTAACAAAGTATTTACATTTCTTGTACAATAAGTGTGACTTAAATTTAGCATATGAAACTGATCGATATTATTCTTCACAAAAATTAGTATTTCGTAGATAAATAAACAGGGAATTGGTAGTATGTTTAACTTCTTAAAATGCTCTCTACATGAATCTCTTGATCTCAAGCTTAATATTATTCTTATAATATATTTTTGTAAAATAAAAACTCTCTCAGCGTCTTATAAGATTAATATAAACGTTACCGTTCAGATAAAAAAATGAAGCATAAATAATACATTCTGGAGGATTTTACACTTGAAGAAATCTACGAAATATAACAGTTATTCTCTAATTCAATTTCATTCTAAAACCCAAACATAACAGTACAAAATTCCCTAACAATACAATCACAAACTTTGTGTAATAACGCTTCATAACAACCAAGCTAACGTCACTCCTCTCACAATTTCCTTGCATTTATTTTCATTGACGTCAAACTAACACATTATCCCTCCCGTCTGCAAATATTACGTCAGTACTTCTCCGCCCCTAGCGAGGGTGGAGCACGAACAGAGGCCCTTGAATTCTTCACAGCTGGGTGCGCGATCAATACAGGGAATAGGCTCTGTTCACACGGGGGTTGTTACGAGTGAAAGTGTAGCTTAACGCACGGAAAATTACGTTAAAATATGGCGGGGTATTAGATTTCAATGCGCAGACGTCGACAGGATAGATTTCGTAACTTGGACTAGGTAGACAGGGTTAAGGAACTGTATATAATAAAAAGATATCTGGTGCATGGTGCAGCAAAAAGGAGAAAATAATAATGGGAGTAGAATGTATAAGTATTGAAGAGATGCCAGAAATGTTACTCCATGTTTTTTACTTCCTTGTACGAAGTAAAGGAAGTGTTGTAACCTCGAAAATTTTCGGTTCTCAGATTTCAGTGGAAATACGCATTTTGGCCCTCCCTGAATCCATTTTGACTAATTTCGTCATGACGTCTGTACGTACGTATGTATCTCGTATAACTCAAAAAAGGTAACCCATAGAAAATTGAAATTTTATATTTAGGACTGTTATAACATCTAGTTGTGCACCTCCCTTTTTGGTCATTATATAACTTCCGGAAGTGGTACTTTACTTGAAGCCTATAATAGATTTTCATGAAAAACTATATTCAAATATAATTAAAACTTTCCAAATTTGGTATATAAGACTAATATATCAATGGAAATAACATAATAGATTTTGGGTAAAATAGATTAACCGGAAGTGACACATTACATGAAGCTGCTAACAGTTTTCCTTGAAAAAAATGGTATTATTTTAATTTTAGAAATAAATGCTGCAAATAAAAGTATTAGAGAATTAAATTCTGCGTCTAACACATTAAGAATTTTTAAATTAGCCTTTTGCATAAGCAAGATATCTAAATTTAAATATTAAAAATGGTTTTTTTTTTTAAATTAAGTTTGCTATGGATTAGAACAAAAAATAACAAAATAAAAGATTTAATGTCAAATATGAGCAATTAAAAAAATATCTATACTTTAATACGCGTACAAGGAAGTTATGTGGTGAAACATCAGATTTTTTCTATTTGTGATTACGTTTCCTTGCAAGATATAGGTAACTAGACAAACTTGTTCTTATTATTGCAGAAGAGCTTTTCCCCTAACGTGTAACTAGATTATTATTACATTTTTGATGGCATTCAATGTAACTTCTCTGGATACTAGATACATTGTAATTTTTATATAACCAAATTGATTGCAATGATTTACTTTCCAAGATATATTTTGAGTGCTCAGATTTTGTACTAGATATTCTAATACTTCCTTCACATTTAAAGTCATCACAACATGTTGCTCAGATCACTCATTTATGTGATCACTTCCAATTATAATTTGATGTGCGATAATTTCAATTGTTCGCTCAGAGAAATTCGTATAGTCAGTGAATGGATTTTTGTGCATTCAAATTGAAAAATAAGGTAATGTTATTATTAGAATTAAGAACCAAAGTTAGATTCTTACACATGACAATTCATTCTTCATTTTAACTTTAAAAATCTGATGTGGACACCACATGACTTCCTTGTACGAGTATTAAACTATAGATATTTTTTAATTGCACATATTTGACATTAAATTTTTTATTTTTTGTTCTAATCCATAGCAAACTTAATTAGAAAAAAAGAAAAAGTATATAATTTTTACTTCCTTGTACGAAGTAAAGGAAGTATTGTTATCGCGAAAATTTTCGGTTCTCAGATTTCAGTGGAAATAGGCATTTTGGCCCTCCCTGAGTCCATTTTGACTAATTTCGTCGTGACGTACGTACGTACGTACGTACGTATGTATCTCGCATAACTCAAAAACGGTAAGCCGTAGAAAATTGAAATTTTATATTTAGGACTGTTATAACATTTAGTTGTGCACCTCCCTTTTTGGTCATTATCTAACTTCCGGAAGTGGTACTTTACTTGAAGCCTATAATAGATTTTCATGAAAAACTATATTCAAATATAATTTAAAACTTTCCAAATTTGGTATATAAGACTACTATATCAATGGAAATAATATAATAGATTTTGGTTAAAATACACTAACCGGAAGTGACACATTACATGAAGCTGCTAACAGTTTTCCTTGAAAAAAATGGTATTATTTTAATTTTAGAAATAAATCCTTCAAATAAAAGTTTTAGAGAATTAAATTCTGCGTCTAACACATTAAGAATTTTTAAATTAGCCTTTTGCATAAGCGAGATATCTAAATTTAAATAGTATATATTTTGTGTTTTTTTTTAAATTAAGTTTGCTATGGATTAGAACAAAAAATAAAAAATAAAAGATTTTATGTCAAATATGTGCAATTAAAAAAATATCTATAGTTTAATACGCGTACAAGGAAGTCATGTGGTGTCCACATCAGATTTTTAAATTTACATATCTCGCTTATACAAAAGGCTAATTAAATAATTCTTAATGTGCTAGACGCAGAATTTAATTCTCTAAAACTTTAATTTGCAGCATTTATTTCTAAAATTAGAATAATTCCATTTTTTTTCAAGCTTCATGTAATGTATCACTTCCGGTTAGTTCCTTTTAACCAAAATCTATTATGTTATTTCCATTGATATAGTAGTCTTATATACCAAATTTGAAAAGTTTTGGATTATATTTTGATATAGTTTTTCATTAAAATATATTATAGGCTTTAAGTAAAAAAATTTCGCGATTAGAATCCTTTACTTCGTACAAGGAAATAAAAATGGTGTGATTTTTATATCACTTTTGTTCATTGTAGCATTTATAAGCTTTTCTTAAGTTCTGACTAGCACTTTTAGTTCGTTTAGTTTCTTTATTTCAGTTGATAAAAATTGTGTGTTATAAAAGCTCGTTACAGTATTTATAGACTTTTCTTAAATTATGACAAGCATTTTTAGTCCGTTTAGTTTTGAAAATAGCTTTCCTTCATTTGCATACACGCAGCACGCATCTAATTATACCATAAAAATCCTTTCTGTCATGTAATTCATAAACATTTGTTTTCATTAACTAGGTAATTTTGGTTAATCAATACAAAAGAATATTTGAAAATAAAATTACTAAAAGATAAGAATGTCTCTTATAATTAATAGTTTTTGTTATGCCTATGGCACACTGTTCGAAGAGCGTCGAAGAGCATCGATGAAACAACAGAACGCACCCGTCATCGACGAAAATTAGAGGCTCCTCTATTTCCATCGAAGAGCTCATTGATGAAACGAACGTATCTCATTTCACTCGTATCTTTTGTGTTTCATTTCACGTTAGCATATTTTTGAAATTTAGTTTTTCTTTCTCAACTTTAGAAGCTTTTATTGTTTGTCAATGAAGGATTCGTTCTGTTGTTTCATCGAAAAGCTCATCGATGCTCTTCGACCAGTGTGCCATAGGCATTAGAAATATTACAGTGTCCTTACGAGGTGAGAAAAGGTACAAGAAAAAAATGTAGGTTACAAAATAAATTATTATCCACGGTCACATAGGCGACTGCTTGGGTGCTTAGAGTCAGTATCGTTCATAATTTATTCAAAAAACAGACCCAGTAACATGATAGTGAATTTTGTAGTCCAAAGGTCTGTAATAAATAAATATGTTTGTTACGTTGACTGACTATTATGGGAATTGTGGAAATTATAAACTTGACTGACCATTATATACGATAAAACTGGTTATCTACGTAGATTACACAATTAGTCTTATCACTATTACGTTTAAATTTGCAACAATAGTAACAGTTCTTAATTACAATTTTATCAATTTTAGGTGTCGAAAAAATGCATGATATACGAGTATAATTTATTTATTTATGTTACGCTGTACAACAGGATCTGAATCCCAATTACATTACAGAGTCCGCAGTCACCGAGCTGCAGTGTAGTAGTTTATATAATTTTTAGCTTGAGTGAGATTCGAACTCGTGATCTTCGACTACGAATTCCGTATCGCTATCCACACCACCGTACTGACGGACAAAATTAAGGGAAATGTTGACGTTACAACACTATTTATAATGATACAAATACAAATATGAATATTCATCTACAATTTAACAAACAAGTATTACAACGTTATCATATTAAAATTTCCGTTGTTTGCTTTTAGCTAAAACTATGTTAGAAGCGAAGTCTTTCTACCAGCAGGAACTGCCGAGCAGGAAACGCTGTCAAAGGTTTTAAATTATTTTAGAGCAAAATGCTTCAAATAAAGTGGTACAAAACTTAGGTCGCTATATCTTTTAATTGAAGTATTTTATAGTTATTTTTGTATTAAGTGCCAAAAATGGGTGTTTTTTTTTGTTGCGGTGAGAATGTTACTTTAAAAAAAGTTATTTGAACAATATTTTTTCTACAAATATAAATAAATAATAATATAATAATTATTGATTTATTTAAGTAAATTGAGGGAAAACAATATGAATTTGATACTACTGATGTATTGTAACTAACGGACCTGACAAAAAATAATTTGGGGGTATGAGCAAAATACTCATTTTGCACACTAGGAAACAGAACGCAAAATACTCATTCTCTGCTCTAGAGTGCAATAAATGCGTAAAATATGCATTGTCATGATAATGTAAATGATGAAAAAATCTCGTATTTCGCAGTTGTAGAAAAAAGTGTTTTAGAAGCGTTTGATAGCGGAAAATATGTGATATCAATAAGTTTGTACAAGATAAGAGAATTCTGTATGGATACAGTGTACTAATAATGGTTCATTTATTAAGATCAACATGCTTTCTACCCAATTCTAGTCGTAACAGACTATTAAATCTAAGGACATATATTTATTTGCTATATTGCACAACAGAAAATCAATCCCAATTACACTTTTAACAGGGCGCTGCGCGCCCCCTGGAGTTCTAAAAAATTTTGATATTCTAATAATATAAATTAATATTTGTAAGAAAAATATTTAAATACTACATAATATTATTAGGCAACTAAAATTAATAGATGTAGACAAAACACGGCAAGGATACACATAATAATGATATGTTTTGTGTAGTGTAGTTTAGGCCACGTTTAGGATTTATACTTTTGATGTAAAACATCAAAAAACTCTTCTTGTAAAGGTATGTACATTTTCCGGCTAAAGCTTGAGTAAATGTAACTGTAGTAATAGTAAAAGCACAATTTTGTAAATTGCTTATTTTTAGATTAAATATTCAGTTTCTATAGCATTTTATTGCATTTTGTAAAAAAGGAAACAATATGGAATATATTTTCATTTCTGTGTTAACTTATTTATGACTATCTTTTTTCATATTTTTATATTCTGCACCTCTTATATGATGTAGGTTCCTGTACATTATTATTCAATAATATATATATATATATTTTATACGAATGGAAGAATCGTGTCTAATAGTTAAAAATGGATAGAAATTTTGTCGTAATTTGGACAAATACGTTATTGTTTCGACAATTTTATTACTCTCTTCAGAACTGTTAAATCAGATACAATATGTTACAAGAGAAAATACAAAAATGAGAAATCAAATAACAAACTGTTAAGGTATGTATATTACAGTTTATTATTTGAATTCTCATTTTTGTGTTCTATTTTATAAGACATTCTTATTTGATTTAACAGTTCTGAAGAACGTAATAAAATTGCTGAAACATTAACGTATTTTCCCTCCATATTTATTTATTTGTTTATTTAACAAACAAAAAATACAACACGAATTTGCATCTTTACCAAACTTGGCGTTACAGTACTGCCACAGTCAAGAAGATTTACTTTATTTATTTTTGTCCTTGATTAGAAACAAAACATGCTATACTTATGCCTATGGCAAACTGGTTAAAAAGCTCTTTGATGAAACAATAGAATGTACCCGTCATCGACGAAAAATAGAAGCTCCTCAAAGTTGACAAAGAAACAAATGCAAACCCACGCTAATGTGAAATGAGACACAAAAGATACGTTCGTTTCATCGATGAGCTCTTTGATGGAAACAGAGGAGCCTCTATTTTCGTCTTTGACCAGTGTGCCATAGGCATTAGATGATTCTCGTCAAAGGAAGAAAATTAAGATATCTACCTGGTTGTCGTCAGTGTAGTGATGTCTCTTGAAATGCGAATTCATATCCGGGGCGGCCATGGGCCGACCTGATGTTCCGGAGGTGCTCGAGTATGCACCGACACTCTTACGCGACGCGCATTGCCCCATAGAAGACGGCCGGGAGGTCGCACGAGGCGGGCTCGACGCCTAAACACACCAAGAAACACGCACATCATACATACATCACAACATGCGACACGTCACACTAAAACTTAATTAGTAACCTTCACCTTTCATAGCAGAGTAGTATATTATGTAGTAAGCAGATATTTACATATTTAGATTTTTAATTTTATTATTCCGGAAATTGTTAAAAATTGTGTATTGAAATTAATATTAATTCAATTAATTGTCAAGGACTTAATACATTACCAAAATCATATTTAATAACAATTAAAAATATATAGCAGACACATTATCATTCACATAAAGAAGTAAATAATTATATAGAAATCTAACTAAAATTTCAGGATGAAAAGCAGTCCGAATATTTGTAATTTTATTGGACGCCAGTAAGTTTTGTTCAAAATAACTATTAATATGTCTGTTCATTGTAAGCTTGTCGTTGCTGAGGAATTACAGTATATCGCACACACATTTTTCTATATCACGGTTACCATTGGCAACGTGAGATATGAATATCATAACTTACGGGTTGTTAGGATACTAATTTAGAAATGTCAACAGAATAGCGAAATATGTATAAACTATGAATTAATAAGGCAATAATAATGTTATTGTAGAAAAATAATAGTGCATAACTCGCATGGAATGGTACTCATTTCGCACGAGTATGAAAATTTGTAGTATGAGCCGAAGAAAGGACATTCATCACATGAATACAATGAAATCTAATATATCAAATCAAGAGTATCAAACTGGCTTCAAAGCAATTTGATGCGGCCTGAGAAATACAAAAAAAAGCTTGTTTTTTTTAATACAAAAAAAAGCAACTACTATAAACTATATTTTTATCGCAAATTCAGTGCAACAAATGTTACAATGTTGCAGCGAATTCTGTGATTTTTTTAAAATTGGATTTGAAATAACACGTAGAATATGTGGCTATACAACTTTATAATATACCTGCAGTTTAAAGTTTATAATAGTGCGCCGAATGTCAAACAAACACGATCCAACGATACGGGTGACCGGTAGCGTAATCTTCTGGGTGGGAGTTTAATTAGTACAGATTTTAGTCAAAAAAATGTATTGCAGCCTACTTGAGATACCTATTTATGGAAAATGACCTTCGGTGCTAATTGAGATTGACTCCCCTATACTACATCAAATAAATAACTTATTATATTTTAGAGCAGACATGTCCAAACTACAGCTAAGCCTAATTTGATCCAGGTTAACAGATGAACATTTAGAAGCCATTTTAAAATGGCTGCCACAAATAAGACACCTGAGATTGAGAAATGATTAGGAAACCCAAACACTTCATTCATATTATTAAATTTAATTGAATGTAATAATAACATATTTTTGTAAATTTTATATTTATTATTGTTTTATAATGCAGAATAAACATTTTAGTTCCCATTTTTAACAATAATTATAATAAGTTCATTAGGTGTAGTTGTCAGCTCTGAAAATATTTTGTTTTTATATTTCGTCCAAAAATTAATACATCAGAAAATATCCACATAAAAATTTAAACACTGTACTTGTATTTTGTATATGTAGTAATTGGTCTGCGAGAAATTTTCCAATCAAAATGTGGCTCGTCTATGAAAAAGTTTGGCCATGTCTGTTTTAGAGGAATGAAATTTGTACTTGACAAATTATATCAGTGGTATCAAGTCGACCTGTGGATCTTGACAACCTTGGTTAAATCCCCACAGCCGACAAACAATTTTCTCCAAATTTAATCTACCCCTGTGACTCCTCCACCACTAACATCTTTGGAGGCCGTGATTTAACGGCTGGTAAAATATCACTTACCGAGATCTGCTACGGCAGAGTGCCACGCCCAGTAATTGGTAAAAGGCGTGATCATATATTTATTTATTTTATTTATCTTTTCTGCACTCTCTACTCGAGCTGCAGAAACATTCGTTTTACAAACTTCTAAGGTAAATAGAGGAGATCAAACTAAAAACTTTTTATTATAAAACATAGAGTAGATTACGTATTAGGTTTTCACGTACTAGATTTATTTAATTTGATTTCAAAAACATACCAGATCTTATGTTACATAGCAAAAACTTTTTATTTTGGGCTCTTCTACATACTCGAGAAATTTGTAAAACAAATTTTTCAGCACCTAGTATATTATTAAATGTCAAGGCACTATATTTGTCAACCTTAATTACCTTAAATTTAGGGTTCTTGTATGTTTTAACTATCCTTCAAGTAGTACAGACAAATGCCATAACTTTGAAATATACTAGATTAGATCTTCCAGTTACAATATCTACGATGGCACTTGGTAAAACATCATTATAAATGATTTAAATAAAAAAACCTTTGTTTTACTAACCTAACAATGTCAACTTATTGTATAATTTCGGCATTTACGTCATAAAAGAAAGTGCTTTCATTTAAACTTCTTTCAGTTACAGATGAAGAACACAGATAGCGTTTACGTTCTTTTAAGCTTATTATTTATTCATTAATGGTGTTACTTTGAATTCTTTCAGTTTATGTGCTAAATGCCAAAATCAACTATTCAAGAAACGCAGTAGAAATGTGTGAGTGCAGTATTGAATCTTTATAACAGCAAAAGTATTCCTAACAGTACATAAAGGTAATACACATATCTAAACCTCCTAAGTAGTACAAGGAAAATTGCAAACACTTAGGTAATACCGTTAAATAATATAGATTTAATATCCCGCATAAATGTGAATACATAAACAGATAAGTATGCATAGCGAATTTACGTAGAAAAATATGAATAATGCGAAATATCGAAATAGACATGTTTTTAGAATGTTTATTAGATAATTACAACTTTAATGTTCGGTTGAAAGACCGTAAACAAAATAAATTAAATTAAAATATTCAGGTCTGCTAACGGAAGAGGAAATGATGATACTGAGAAGTAATGGAAAACATTTTCTCATGAGTATCTGTACATTTCTTCTGACATGTTACAAATATTTTAAATTAATATTCTTTTCAAATAATCCTACAAGGCTTTCAAAAGAACCGTTTTGAATATTCAGTTAGATCTTTAATCATATTTCAGTTTGCTATGATTTTTTTTGCAAAGCTTCATTAAACCTAAAAAAATGACTTTCACAAAACATTTAATTATATTTACTTGAGACAAAATTAGTAGGTACAAACTCTAAAAATAGAAACTGACTTACTTTTAGTACGAACTGTAATTAAATTGTAATGCTCCATTATTATTTGGATAGGCAAGAATTACAGGAAATTGAAACTAGATTCTTCCGTTTTTGAGACTTGAGATTATGAGATTATAAAGTAAGTTAATAGTATTTGTATGGGTTTAGGATTTAATTTTATAGCTTAAATACTGAAGAAAATAAATATGCTAGCATAATTCAATCAAAATTTAGAGTTCAAACATACAACAATACAAGGGTAAGAAATAAATTAGTTTTAATGTTATTAAAGTGAAACATGTGCCTAACTGAGTATGAAATAAGAGATTGACCATTTTTTATTATTGTTATTATAAATGAAACATATTATGTATTTTACGTATTTTTTAATTTAGTTGTTGAAAGTATTTAAATATATTTATATAAACTTTAAATTTATGTGCAAATAATAATAGAAAATGATTTAATAGCTATTTATGTAACAAATACATAAGTCCCATTATGTACTAGTTACTTATAAAGCTTTTTGTTCGTCTGCCTTGGAGGCAATTTATTTTCTTAAAATATGTTAATGAGAAAAATTTAGTTATATCTCAAAGTGTATTTTGTTGTTTCTTTAGTTTAACAACGTCATTTATAATTATCAAACTGTCAAATTTGTTCAAAAGGTAGAAAAAGTGTTCATAATGACAAAAGAAATTTCATTAAATGCCAAATTAAATGGGGTAGGTAGCTAAGTAGTATCGATTTTAAGAACCCTGGTTCGAATCCCACAACCGGCAAACAATTTTCACCAAATTAAATCTATCTTTGTGGCTCCCCCTCCACTAACATCTTAGGGGCCCGTGATTTGACGGCTTCACGCGAAGAAATATATCACTTATTGAGATCTGCTATGGCAGAGTACCACGCCCAGTAATGGGTAAAAGATGTGATGATATATTTATTTATTTTATATTAAATGCTAAGGATTAATTTAATTAATTCGCTACACTGTTCATTTTGACTTTTATTTTTTGATGTTGATACATTTATTTATTTATCTACTGAACACAATATATATATATATATATATATATATATATATATATATATATATATATATATATATATATATATTTATGGCAACTATGCATTGTGAATTTCATTAAGTTGTTTGATGAATATGATAAGAAAGTTATGGTTGTAAACCACTATGATTATATTTATACTTTTGTTGGTTAAATAAGTGTAGTATCACCCCATGCCGTTAGATGAAAATCAAATAAAAACGTAAAAATGGTATTGTACTAGTTAACTCTGGTTAAAATTACTATTTCACAAACTGTTTATCATGGTTGCCATGGTTAGCTTAATAAAATAATTTTCAGTGCCTATTTAAGGATGAATTTATGTTAATAATTTCGATGTTTTCGGTCGTCGATAAAATACTGTATCTTGTACAATATATACGTAAAGCATCTTTAGTTATTTCTAGGAATAAAACACTCGCTTCGCCCGCGTTTAAACTCTGACCCACTTGTGATTAAAGACTAGTTTTACGTACTTATATCGTAAATAACTATTATATAGATTCTTAAAAAAAATCATGATATTTATAAAATATATTGATTTATTATTTCATTATATCTTATTCCGTTTAAACTGAACAATTTTAAAGAAAATTAAATTAAAATTACAGTAATTTTAATTTAATTTTAATAAATAATAATATTTTCTTTCACGACCACTTCACGACCACTTCAAACCTAATGAAGGACATGTATCACCTTAATCCGACAACTAATATAAGTATTTTCTTAAATTTCGTTAGCCAATTTCCAATTTTAGCTAAAAAAAATTAGGGAAAAGTAGGGAAGAACATAATCCTAAAACATAATTTTCTAAAAACGACAGTTTGCAAATACAATCATAGTTGCAGTGTATATAGTTCAAAGCAAAAACAAATATACTCGTACATCTAGGCTGTGTATAAAAAGAAGAAGGCATAGGGAGAGGCAAATAGACATTCAAATTTTTATTTTGAGAAACATACAACAGTCACTATTGCCCTGAATACGAAGTAATAAGAACATCAGTATCTAGTATCAGTATTTACAATAATTAGTCTGTATATGTACTTAACACATAAATAGGAACATGAAAGTACGTAGGTCACTAGATGCACGAGAATAAATCAGTAAGTATGTAGGAAATCCGTGACTGAGCAATCTTAATCTAGCAAAGAAGAAAGAACGAAGAACTAACACCATCACCTTCGAAAAAAAGATGAGCACCATCACCAGACAGAGAAAGAAAATTTACTTAATAAATGAACTTCACTTGAGACTTGCGGTCAAATTTATTTTTAGGTCAATGCAACTAAATTAATTTTGAATCACTATAATTATGAACTAAATTAATAATCATTTACCTGCAAAGTAAATAAGTAGAATTAACAAAAATACCTATTAATTTTCATGTTAATAATAAATATTATCTTAAAGAAATCTAACATTTGAATTTAAAAAATTAAATATTTATTTTAATAATCTTGATTTTTATTTTAATGCTCTTACATATTTCAGTGTGTCTAAATCCTCTGCAATTGCAGATCTTAGCAGATGACACATTTTATTTATAGTATCATTACAGTTTAAATAAAGCTAAAATAATTGTTTTAAGTGAAAAATTTTGAGAAAAAGGTAAAAAGCAAGCAAGTCTCAAAAAGTTCTTCGGCAAATATTTGCCCTACTATTTACAGATTTTCTTTACTCACAAAATAAATTCAGGAATTTTTCTTTCCTTCTGGGCTTTAGGGCTGCACAAAAGGTCGACTGTAAAAAATGATTTCATTTGTCAAATTAAAACCCTGACCAAGACCTTCAAAAATGTTGGTTTTCTTATGTGGAACAAAAATAAATAATAGATAAATGTATAAAGTTGTGACGTCGTGATAGTATGGTAGAATTCACACGGGTTTCATGTGCATATCGGATAACAAATTCACCTGTTTTTATAGGAAACACGTGACGATCGAAGCCATATGGCTTCAGTGCGCAGAAATACACGTGATGAAGAACTAGATAACATAATATTAACGTTGCATGGCATATGAATAAGGGAAAATAGGGGATCTACCCTAAAATATAAAACTACTACTACTACTTAACATAATTAAATTTTTCTGTAAATGAGAATACAAGTAAATATTTGGAATGCGGAAAACATGTTTGTCTGGTTTTATTTATGTTTAAATATTTGTTTTTGATTATTATAAATTATTGGACTTTTAGACGTAGTAGATTTACAGAGTGTAATGATTTATAAAGTTATATTTAAAGAATTATCTCAATAAATTTTGCTCAGACAATATGACTAATCTCAGTTCGTCTGAGGTTTTGACGTTTTGACTTTTAAGTAACAGGAAAATACTATCAGAACCCACAGTATAAAAAGATAACAGCAGTAATATGATAATTTCTATAAACGTTTTTAGTAGTATTGTAGTATTCATGTTTTTACAAGCCTTTACATCTTGTTGATAAACAATATATATTTTCAAAGACAAATAAATACATTTTTGCTTATCTTCATGTCAAATACGTAAGAAGATATTTTTATTTTGTTATATAATTATTAAAAATGAGAGATGCATCTTGAATTAAGCGAAAGCAAATGCGTATTATTATATTTTATTAAAACTGAATTATGGCAAAAATATGACTATACATAATACATTTATCAATTGTTACGTATATTTTTGAATTTTTCAAACTAAAAAACTGTCTAATAAATACCGGGAAACAAAAACAATTAAAATAAATCAATAAAATCTAACAATACATACCTTGTGATTTTTTGTTACTATTGTAAAAACACTTGCACTTACTATTAACCATAATAACATAAATTATTCACTCAAAATGCGTCATTAAAATTAGCACCGATGCCTAACAGCACTAAACACTACACTTCAACTATACCTGCAACACCTGTACCTGTTCAACCACTTACTGACTTACAACAAACAAGTGTCGGACTGAATCACTGATTTCAGCGCATGGAGCCAGCTGACGTGCGTTCTTTTGTCTGTAGAAGCGGGAAAATAAAAACGCACTATATTTACAAAATTAAACATTTTCTATTGCAAATTTTAAAGAATTGTCGATTATATTTAGTTGGTTTAATTTCAATCTATATAAATACAATAAATGTAGCTGAATTATAAATATGAGAGAAAATATAATATTATTTTCTTAAATAGTAATTATTATGCCCGCCAAAATATTGATCTTATTAGAACCGCGCAGTTTACCAGTTTTACGCCAATTTTTATAAATTTGATAACATATAATATTTTCATTTTTGTACATACGAGTAATAAACGAATTTATTATGCGGCTATATTCTCGTATAAAAATTCTTCTTTATCTTCATTGTATAAAAACATACAGTAGGTGTGTGTTTCTGTACCTTATTACATAATAATTGTTTAATTTACCGGTAAGTGTATTTTGAAAATATTTTGGATATTCTTGGAATAGAATTTGTAATACGGTTGTGAAAAATAAATATAATTGATTTCTTGATTAATTGTAAGTTTGCAAAGAGGATAAACATTATTGCATCTGTTTCAATAACATTTGATTTTGTTTTTAATGAAGAAATTTGTAAGTACTTAAGGATTATACAAATATATATTTTTTTATTACTGAGGAGAAACGAAAGGATCTAAATAAAACTATGTTGCTTGTTTATAATTTATTGTTCATTTGGAAGACTGAGTTCGAAATATAATATTGTTATTCGAATTCTAAAATATCAAGCTAAATTTATTTATACACTGTCTTTTCTATATTTTTTAACATACAAACAAGTTTTTCTATGAAATAAATATATTTTATGTGTGTAAAGTGTACATGCAGATATTTTTTCACTTCTCTATCAAAACGTGTTGCTATAAAATTTATAAGAATGGCTTAGATAATACTTATAATCACACCATAGGTACAAAGCTAAATCATTATCATTAATGTGATAATTTTTTATTTAAAATGTCAAATAAAAACATTTGACTTCGTTGTTTCTCGCATATTTTTTATGACTAGATAAATATTATCAACCAGCTACTAATTACGTATTGTTACGTGGCAATATAGACTAGCATAAAATAATAAATTTGGTAAATTTAAACATTATAAATTTGATCGATTTTAATTTTCCATCTCAAAATAAATGTATAACTTGGAAACAACAATATACAATAAAATACAAAACTTATAACAGAAACATAAATATTAAAAAATTGAGCCAAATAACTGGAAAAATATTCAAATAAATATTTGAATTTCTCTACTCTAATATTCATGCAAACTTCCAAGTTAGTAACTCATCCAGGATTTTTTCCATGTAGGGGTTTCCTCCAAGATTTCGGACTTCTTCTCGAGCTTTTAGGTCCAAAATACTTAAAGTATCACAAGTGTATTTAAAGCTACCATATTTTTCCAACAATGAAATGCAGTATTTTTTCACTTCGACATCTCGGGTTCTTTGCCGGAGTATATCTGTACCTGATTGGTTAAGAAAAATGTCGCCAATATTTAAATAGAAAGGTTTCACAAATATATATATATTTCAAAAGGATCAAATTAATAATAATATTAAATAAATGGAAAGCTTCAGAATCCAATATGTTTTTTCAAAATTTATTTGGAAAAGTTTCAAGATAAAAAATTAGCACTAAAAAAAAGTTAAATATAAAACAATTTTACAAATATCTGTTTTATATTTTACTTTTTTTAAGGTGTTGATAATGAGCTATTTTTTTTAGCTTGAAACATTCGCAAATCAATTAAAAAACAAATTGGATTTTGAAGCCTTCTATTTATTTAATATTTTAAAGGTGCCACTATATTATTTTTTTTAAGGATACGCATAACCTGTCCATCACTGGGCTGAATATGAATTGCATGAATAATAGGAAAACTGAATTTTCCTTCAGTTAGATCTTCGCAATAACTTTTGTTTTCTGAATACTACAAATAAAAATTATTTGAATTTTTTTTATGATAATTTTTTTCTATTGTTTACCTCGCGTTTACATAAATTGCAATAATCATCGCGTATTTGAAAATATAGTCCTAAAATGCCAGCCAATTTAGCAAAATCAGATTTATTTTCGCTAAAAAGTTGCATAAGTCTGATCGCTAACATAAACAAACCACCGGTTTCTAAAACAATAAACAGATGAATTATTTCAAACTTTCAATTATTTATTACAAACAATACTTCTCATAGTCATTTGTTTATATTCTTCTTCCGATGGACAAGTAAAATTATCTCTCCAGTAAATTTCCATTCCTTGGCCTCTGTGAAGTTCTAATAATTGCTCTGTGTACACTTTAGTAGCCTAAAAACAAATACTTAGAAAACAATCATTAATATAGTTCAGCGAATTATTCTTACATTGGGATGTCCCAGACTAAGAACTCGCTCTAGTGCAATAAATAAAACATAATTAGCAGCGTTGATTGTACTTGCAACTCCATAAATTGAATGTGCTACTGGTATTCCCCGTCTAAGTATTGAATTATCTTGTATGTCGTCGATTCTTAATACATATATGACAAATATTAACGATAAATTACTAACATTAATTTAATTATACTTACAACAAGCTGGAATTATGCAGCATTTGAACAATATCTCCAACAACATGTAACTTATCATCTGGAATTCTCAACCAAATATTAAATGCTTGAGCCAACTTTGCTCTAATTTGTTTTCCGGGTACTTGTAAAATGTAGGTAAAAGGCTGCAAAAGTTTCTGTAACAATAAAATCAATAATTAATTTTAGGTTATAAAATTAATGCATTTTCTGAATGTACCTCATCTTGTGATTTATCTCCAGATGAACTGTAGGGTACACTGGTGCATTTACTTGGATCCACCATTATTATCTTATTTATAAACGTGATTATTTTTAAATTTGAGTATATCTCAGAGAAATGACAGCCGCCTTTAACTCGCACTAATCACTAACACCAAACACAAACTGCAGTGTGGCCTTCGTATATATGTACACGCATGCGCGTCGATTGCTGTATACGCAGTATCGTACTAAAGAAAATTTTGCTAAATTTATACAACTAATAATTATTTTTTAGAACATGGTATTAAAGCTTGCTGCTAATTAAAAAATTTCATGTAGATAAACTATGTATCAGTGAACTTTTTTTATTGGTAAATAAAAATATGTTACTTTTTTGTATTTTATTCTTTTTTATTTTATATTTATGTGAGTCATAAATAAAGCAATTGTTATCAACACTACACAATTAATATACTTTAATTATAATTTAAATAACAATTACAATAGGAATAATAAAAACAATAAGATACACTTGAAAATAATAATTAACGATGAGACCTTGAAATTAAAATAATAATTCAAAACTTCGATACTAAGTACCTATTTACAACATACTTATCTTTTACAAAATTCGTAATGTTTAGTCTGTACATTTATACAATAATCTCAAATAATAATTATTTTTTGTTAGAACATATCTTTTTATTTAAAATTCATTATAAACGTTTTTGTAAATACATTTATTTATAATTACAAAGTATGACATGTATTAATTACAATTTTTTTCAAATAATTTTAAATTTATAAACTTCTACAGCTTCTTGCACTCACCATTTAGCTAATTGTTATGTTGCACATATTTAATAATATCTAATTGAACTGTGAAATGCAATTAAATATTGTTATTCAAATTTAATTTGCAATATTACACTTTATATTAATTTTTATTGTTTAAAACTGCATTTATAGCTACACTACTCAAAATTGTAGAGGGATATTTTAAAAATTGAATGTAAAATTAAAACTTAATATGGTATATATACTAGGCTTCTTAAACACGTAATTATAAAATTAAAACTATAAAATATATAGTGGTATCGAGTCGGCCTGTGGATCTTGAGAACCCTGGTTCGATCCCCACAGGCGACAAACCATTTTCACCAATTTAAATCTACCCCTGCGGCTCCCCCTCCACTAATATCTTTGGGGGTCGTGATTTGACGGCTGGTAACCGCACTTCACGCTCAAAAATATATCACTTACTGAAATCTGCTTACGGCAGAGTGCCACACCCAGTAATGGGTAAAAAAGGTGTGATGATATATTTATATTTATTTAAAACTATAAAATATATTCAAATATTTCTAAGAAAAATAATATCTTAAGTATTCTTATAAGTATTTGAATATAATTTATAGTTTTAATTTTACATTCCATTTTTAAAATATCCCTGTACAATTTTGAGCAGTGTATTTCCACCGTCAGAAGTTAAAACTTGGTTTCGATTTGCTTTCGTTTATTCAAACCAAGTTTAAAATTTAACTTCTGGCGGTGAAAATGGCCCTTAATCAATTGCATCAATATTTTGAAAATCTGTATTAGATTGACCATTCGTACTGATTTTGTTAGTACAGTACTGAATTTCACACCTTTATACTGTGATTTTCGATTTTTCTTCATATTTTTTTTAATTTAATTTATATAATCTAAATATCAATTAATATATCTGATGTCTGTTTTTTATTAATTAAATCATATAAGATCACATAAGATTTTGTGAATTCTAATAATAACATTGTTCTGTACTAGTAGATATGAGAGGGAATAAAATCTTTCATCATTTCTCCCAATTTCAAAGTCATGTAACCTGATACAATAATTTTCTTTAATTAATAATATGTGGACAGCCGAAACTACACTATAAATTAATATACTTTAATTATTATTGAAATAACAATAACAATAGGAATAATAAAAACAAAATTTCAAAGTCATGTAAAAAATGTGATTTATATTGTAATTTTGTTTATCTGTGATAATTGTTAAGCTGAGAAAATATATTTTCTTTAATTAATAATATGTGGACAGCCGAGAAAAATTATAGTAAAATAGGAATTATGAAACGAATGTTAATTTTGAAACATAACATAGGTATATATATATGTATATATTTAATTTTTTCCGTCCTGAGACCAATAATTTCATGCAATATGGATCTTGTGCTAATTAAAAAAAAAGTTCTATTTAATCTAGGTATGAACTAATTAATGAACAAAATACTAATCAAGAAGAATATTTATTCAGTGTTAATGCATTTATTTCAATTAAATATTTGCTTTTCATAATCAATATTATCTCTCTATCATAATAGTTCGGAGACAATCGTTCTTAATACCTAACATGTGGTACCAATCCAAAATAGGAATAAAATAATATTTGCTAACATGGATAATAATAAACATATTTGTTTGAATTTATCAGTATTTATTGATACGCTTTTAATTAGAATATGATTTATTGTCGGTTTTGTTGTAGTTTATTTACGTAGATTAAAAATGTATTTCTCCTTCTCAATAAATAGGACAGATAACAGCCGGTCTACATCAGTTTTGTCCCGCCTTCCAGCAAGCTAAGACAATCAAGCATCAAGTTCAAGATGAGCCGCAAACCTGAAATTAAACACACCAAGGTAATTTTTTCAATCATTTTTTTTCTATTATTTGTTTGTGCCTTTAATACATTATTCATTTAAAATTTAAAATACTCAATAGAATTTCACATTTTTTCATTGATTATGGATAATATGCACATACTTTTATTCTCATAAATAATGTATACTATTGCTAGAAACGTTATAAAATTTATTTTAATTCTTGATTTATTTAAATAAAATAAATAGATAAATATATCATCACACCTTTTACTTATTACTGGGTGTGGCACTCTGCCTAAACAGATCTCGGTAAGTGATATATTTTAATTTTATTGAGTAAATACGATGATCGACTGTGTAAATAATGAAGAAACTTAAATAATTGGAATATCAGTCTAATATATTTTAAAATTGTTATAATTCCAGCGTTTCGGTGATAACCATCGCCTTCTTCAGGAATATGTAACGTCTAATAATTGATATAAACAAATTGTTTAAAAAAACTAAACATAATTAGTTAGAATTTAAAATAATAAATAGTCAAAAAAGTTTAAAATTACAACTCTTAACAACTAAGTATAAAACACATTAAAAAGAACATTACAAAAAATCATGATCACAGTTTTAAATCTAGTACATTCTTGTACTAGATCAATTATTAGACGTTACATATCCCTGAAGAAGACGATGGTTATCACCGAAACTTTGGAATTGTAACAATTTTAAAATAAATTAGACTGATATTCCAATTATCTAAGTTTCTTCTTTAATTTTATTGTTTCAAATTGTAATAAGATAGTTTTATTGAATTTATTTCTTTTTCTTCATAAATTCATACACAAACCTTACTAATTACAACTGTTCAATTTATGTTTTTACAAATCGTACAACTATGTATTCGTTATAAATAGTTGGAATATTAATTTTATTTGGAGCACCAAAGTAAATAATTAATAAGTTTTGAAACATTGAAAATGAGTACTCATATATCAAGTAGGAATCTTATAACTGCACAGTAAAATAAATACATAAAAAAGTAAAGTCAATTAATGTGATATAAATTAAATGACTCTTAGTTTTGAGAAGATATTGTCTAATCTGAAAGATAACTTTATGGTTGATGACCTCTAAAATAGTTTTCTAAAATTAATATTTAAAATTTTCTAATTTTATCTCCCTTTGAGAATGTTCTTTTGTATTTTATTTACTCAAATAACACTTACAAGTTTTTATAATATATGATAAGATAAATATGAGTAAATGAAGTGTTTACCCATATTATCCAAATTTTCAAATTGTTTATCGAGAAGTTTTATTGACAGAAATGAAAAAACTTTTATTCAAATTCAATTAAATTAACTGAAAAATGTACAGCAATGAATACAATAGCGTTTAATTTATTTATAATTTATATTAAATAATGCAAAATGCAAAAAAATTAAATTGAAAGTAAGCAAATTTTCATACTACTGTGTTTTGTAGGTTACAAGCCAATCATGCAGAAGTAATACAGGCCTGTATTAAATTATTTTGAACTCATACTCTATGCGAAAGATTTTTATATTATTATATTATTCACCAATTTAAAAAATCTACCCCTGTGGCTCCTCCTCCACTAATATCTTTGGAGACCGTGATTTGACGGATGGTAACCGCACTTCACGCGAATAAATATATAACTTACTGAGATCTGCTTAGGCAGAGTGCCATACCCAGTGATGGGTAAAAGGCGTGATGATATATTTATTTATTTTAATAAATACAGTATTTAAAAAAGTATTAATATATAGAAAAATAGTATTTTATATTCTAGGGAGACAAATAATACATTATTTTTCATGGGGTGTAAATATATAATATATAAATATATATAAACGTCTTATGACGTACGTAGACAAACTGTGATAGAGAACGTTTTCGTTGGCGTGAGACGACAAAGAACACTAGCTTGCGAACTGACTATTGTATGTAAAGTTGCCGAAATATTCGTCTACTTACGTCATTTTAAACAGATTTTTCTTTTATAAATACATTATATTATAGTATTATTATAATGCATGTATGTCGAAAGCATTGGAAACCCGTATTCTAATCGCAAAAAAATATATTCTGCTTTTAGTAACTTTGTCAAAGTTATGAAAGGTCGTCGCACAAATTAAATTTCTGAGAAAACCAGAAATTTTGGAATCAGTAAATAATTTTTTCTACACGACAGTGTGGCTAGTGCTTACTTTCCGCCTTCTTTTACGTGCGTAAAATAATTATTTTTGTACTCGTAGTTTTCAAAATAACCGTTGCCGCATGCAACACTCAATCTGGAACAAGTGCTTACCAATCGACTCGACTGTAAAAATTTGCAAAAAACACTGGCTCCTTTGGAACAGTCTAAAATAAATCTGTCTTGATAATAATAAAATCTGATTTATAAAATATAACCTGAATTTTCTTTTATTAAAAGTTTGGGAAATAAGAGTAATCAGTGTAAGTATTTCGACAAAATATTGATAGAAATGTCAAATGAAACAATTGTTTCTAATAAAACAAATGGTTATGGCCTACTTAATTTTATCTACGCTTTTAGATAAAGATTTAAAATTAAAGATGTATTTTTTAAATACCAGTACTCGAACAAAAAATATTATACAAACTACGTGCGTGAAGACGTCTTCCGCTCATTCGCACTATTAAAGACACTCGCTCCTTGCAGTCGCTTGTGCTTCAAAAATGCGCTCATGCGGGAACGTCGTCTTCCCGCATTTAATTCGTATCATCAGAATGACATTATTGTTTTCGGTTGCTATAAACACAAAAATTATAGTAAGACAATAGATTTCACAACAATCTTTGATATTATTTAAGTAAATAAAAACAGATCTAAAGATAAATAATTCTTCTAGAGTAAAATGCTAAATTATCATAAAAAAAATAATATGTAATATCCGTATTTAAAAGCCACTGGTAAATTTGTGTGAATGCAATACTCACTTATTCTCGTATTTCATCTTCACACGTTTTTCATTGTTACCTTTGCAACATTTGTATTACAATATAGTATTTTTAATTTTTGATCATAATGATTGTCTGTCAGTACGGTAATGTAGATAGAGTTACGGAATTCGAATCTGGAGATCCTGAGTTCGAATGGCACTCAAGCTAAAAAAATATATATAAACTAGCACAATGCGGCTCGGTGAGTGCGGACCCTGTATTGTAATTGAGATTAATGGTGCTCTTCTGTAATTTTCTATAACGCTACAGTTCTGTAAATTTGAACAAAAACGCATAGATTTTTTTGACAAACACATTTAATGCTATTTGACAGTTAAATATGATGCGCTTTTGTTCAGATTTACAGATCTGTAGCATTATAGAAAATTACAGAATAGCACCATTAGTTCCTGTTGTACAGCGTAACATAAATAAATAAATTAGTGTTTCCAAAAACGCTTATAAAACAATGAATTAACAATAATTTGTTATTTCCAGCTCTTCATCAACAATGAATTTGTGGATGCAGTCAGCAAGAAAACCTTCCCAACATTAAACCCAGCAACAGAAGAAGTCATCATTCAAGTAGCTGAAGCTGACAAGGTACAGAGTTCAAATCCATTCAACATCACAATTCTATCCATTCTTTTATAATACACCTAATTTATGTAATAACTAAATTTATTAAATTATAGGCCGATGTGGACCTTGCCGTTAAAGCCGCCAAAGCCGCCTTCGCTCGTGGTTCGGAATGGAGGAAATTAGACGCTTCCCAACGAGGAAAACTCTTGTTGAAAGTAGGTCAACTACATGTTGTAACATTACATTCTCAGCGGTAATCTTGGATTTTTTATACAGCTGGCTGATCTGATTGAACGAGACATTAATATCTTAGCTGAACTGGAATGTGTGGATAATGGAAAACCATTGAATGATGCTGTTTTTGATATGAATTGTGCTGTCGATACCTTTAGATATTATGCAGGATGGTGCGACAAGATTCATGGAAAGACTATTCCTGCTGGTATGTTTTTGTTTATTTATTTTTAACTAAAGATAATATGATCTTCATCTGCACATAATATTGTACTCAAATGGGGTTGTATGAATTCTTGAAATATTCGCTGAGCATTTGTTCATTAATCTCATCATGAAATTATTTTTTTACAAATTTTCAACATTGATAGAAACCCCTTTATAATTATCTGAACTCTTTCGTTCGGCAAACAAATGAATAAATTCGAAAAATTAAGGGTTGTCAACCTAAAACATTTTTTGTAGTACTGCACTGGATTCGCTTTCCTATTAAACACAAACAATGAAGTAGGTATCAACTACGAAAGAATAATTACACAATTCAATTATTAGCAGTTATTTATAATAGAATTTTATTTAATTAATAACTTTAACATAATCATCCACCCAGTGGCAGTGGCAACGAAAAATTTTGGACTGGGAAACATGGAAAATAGTTTTGCGATTTAAAAAAAAATTCTTTTTGTTTCATGATCAGCAGGTCGTACAGAATATATTTATTTCTAGATCATTTCATCCATATATTTACATTGCGGGTTTCGTTTATAATGGATCAACGAAATTGGTACATTTAAAAAAATAAATATATATTCACGCCTTTTACCCATTACTGGGCGTGGCATTCTACCTTAGCAAATCGTAGTTAGTGATATATTTATGCGGTTACCAGCTGTCAAATCACGGTCTCTAAAGATTTTAGTAAAAGAGCTACAGGGGTAATTTTAAGGAAGTGAAAATTGCTTGCCGGTCTTGGGAATCGAACAAGATATTCTCAAATCCACAGTCCGACACGATACTACTGAGCTATTTTAATCAAGTGTCCATTTTATGAGAATCTGAATAAAATAAAATAATAAAGGAATAAATGTATGGAAATATAAAATCAGAATTTAATGGATTACAGGGTTTATATAAAATTTATGGCCGAAACGTTGTAAATGTATTGAAAAATTTAAGGTTTAGATTTTTTCCTTTTTTACTGAAGCCTGTAATCCATTCAATAAAAATTTTATAAATCAATCTTGCAGCTTATTCAAAATTAATAAATAGATTTTTAAAGGAAACATAAATCATACACACATATTCCAAAAATCTTTGCATATCCAAGGTTCATTTCTTTCTTCACATGACAGAAACTTATTTCCAACTCATACATGTTGTCTGCTGTACACTATATTTTACCAATATTTAATTCGACGGATTATTTATTTTAAAATTTATAATGTTCATCTTAATTTATAGATGCCGGGCTCTTTTCCATGACCCGCATTGAACCTGTTGGAGTAGTCGGTCAGATCATCCCCTGGAACTATCCTGTGCTGATGCTGGCGTGGAAATGGGGCCCTGCTCTTGCCACTGGCTGTACCGTGATTCTGAAACCAGCTGAGCAGACTCCGCTCACCGCTTTGCACGTGGCTTCCCTCGCCAAGGAGGCTGGATTCCCTGCTGGAGTTGTAAATGTTCTGCCTGGGTATGGACCTACTGCTGGCGCGGCCATGGTGCAAAATATGGACATTGATAAGATTGCTTTTACTGGATCCACAGAGGTAGATATTATTATCTAGGTTCTAGATATATACAAACATTTGGGAAAACTCTGCATCTATTTACTTTTTAGTATTTATTTATTTCGTTACAAAACAGTTCAAGAAAACTACAACTTACAGTAAAAATTTGAATCAGTCGGATGCAGTTTGCAGTTGTACATGTAGGATGTTAATTAAAAAGGCCCTAAACATTTAACTTACAAAATAAGTTTTTCTCTGCGTTAAATTCTGCATCTAAGTTAGCAAACAGATTTAATTTTTGACATTTCATAACAGAAAAATGTTTAAACTTATTTGAGATTAAATACTTTATAAGAATATTTGTATGACATTGTCACAAAAAGGTTGTATTTTATGATTTTCGTTCAATATCAGATATTTTTGAAAGTATGAAACAGTTTTCTTTTGAAGAAAAACTTCAGGATATAAAATAGTTATGTTCTTGAACAAAAATCACAAAACAGAGACTTTTTTCACAGTCATAGAATTATTTTCAATTCCATAACTTTTTCTATAAAATGTTTTTGTTTTCTACTTGATCTTTGCAATTTACTTCGCAGTAAAATTAACCCTGTGGTTCCCTCTGCATTAACATCTTTGGGAGCCTTGGTTTGACAGCAGATAACCTCACCTCACGCCAAACTATATCATATATCGAGATCTGCTACGACAGAGTACCACATCCAGTAATTGAGAAAAGACGTGATGATATATTTATTTTTACTTTATAAATAAATTTAAAAATATGGTTATTTGTTTCATTAGGATTAAAAATACAAGTTTTTGGGCCACTCGTAACGGAGTCTGGCAATATTGCAAGGCTTGAAATACAAATAAAATAAATAAATATATCATCACGCCTTTTACCCATTACTGGGTGTTGAAATAGATCTCGGTAAGAGATATTAATGTTGGGGGAGCCACAGGGCATTTCTAATCCGATTTATTGAAATTAAAATGAAACAAATTGACGAAATTATTTTACGTGACTGTTTTTTGGTCTTTGTACCAAAAATCGCATTTTTACTACAGTTCTTATGGTGATAAATAAAATTTCTGAAAGAGCCTTCTTTTACTATTAAAATTTAAATTATATTATCATATTGAAGTGGGTGAAAAAAATATATTTATTTTGTTTTTAGGTTGGTCGCAAAATCTTAGAAATCGCAGCAAACACAAATATGAAACGCGTGTCTTTGGAATTAGGAGGAAAGAGTCCTTTGGTCGTCATGAATGATGCTGACTGTTAGTAAAATTATCCTACATGATCCTTTTATCATATTTACTCAAAACTTTATTAAAATTTCAGTGGATGAAGCCGTAGAAATCGCTCATAACGCCATTTTCGCCAACCACGGTCAAAACTGCTGCGCTGGATCTCGTACTTTTGTTCAAACCGAAATCTATGATGAATTTGTTCGTAGAGCAGTCGCTAAAGCCAAGGGAAGAAAAGTAGGAGATCCGTTCAACGATGAAACTGAGCAAGGACCACAAGTAAACTTTTTATTTCTCTTTTATTTGTCCTCTGTGATGCGTTTTGCATATTTATTGAAACAAATTAATCTTTTTATTTATAACAACATGACAACCGATAATAAAATGATGCATAAACGATGTTTCCTTTTTTACTTTGTTTGTAATAAAATATTTTGACAGGTCGATAAAGAAATGTTCGATAAGGTTCTACGTCTCATCGAAAGCGGAAAAACTCAAGGCGCAAAACTCGAAACTGGAGGAACTAGAAAAGGAAATAAAGGATTCTTTGTTGAACCTACTGTCTTCTCAAATGTTCAAGATAACATGCAAATCGCCAAAGAAGAAGTAAATATCAAATTATAATTGTATTATTAATTATTATATAATATTTTGAATATGTTTCTAGATTTTCGGACCAGTTCAAAGCATATTCAAATTCAACACTTTAGAAGAAGTTCTCGAAAGAGCAAATGATACTGCGTATGGTTTAGCTGCTGGAATAGTTACCAAAAGTCTTAACAGTGCTCTTTTGTTTGCTCAAGCTGTCAAAGCTGGTTCTGTGTGGTACGTACTAAATAATAAACTCCAAATAAGTCTGTATCTATCAATTACCTAACTTTGTTTCTTTATTGATAAAAGTTCCTAAATCATATATGAAAAGTATATTTCATATACAAGAAGAAGAGAACATATTTTTCTGTATCATTTATTTGAAGCAAATTTCTTTAAACTCATTTTTAGTCTTCTCATCTGGAAGAAATACTAATTCAATTAGTTTTTTCTACGATTGCTATGAAAAGTTGACAATTACGTTCTCATTTGTCATCGTAAAGTTGACGTTTTCTGTGGAACAATCGAAAAATATCTTTGTCGTATGTCTCTAATGGCAACGCTTGACAATGATGTTAAACGCGTCTCCAGTGGCAACGCGCGAAAAAGATATTATATGTGCTCTTATTTCAATAGTTACCACGGATACAAACAAAACAGAAACTTGTTATATTGACAGTTGACAGTACGAATTTATTTTTAGTATGTACACGTTCATAATAATTTTAAGATGCAATCGTAGAAAAAAAATATGTGTATCACGAGCGTAAAGTGTCTTTGTTTCTCTTACACTATTGCAGCGCGAGCCTAACGTTTAAGACTCAGTAAAGCCTTGCTTTGCATGCCTAGTCAGGAAAATAACATATTGCCTGCCTAGGTAGGTAATGAAAGAAATGTGATTGTCTAGTTACTTAGCAACATAAAATACTGACTGAAGTCAAATATTTCTTTTAATTTAAAATATTTATTATTTGTTTATAAGTTTGAGGTAAAATGTTATACGCATGGTTCAGTTTGGTTAAAAGAAAAGTAGATGAAATGAAGGAAGATGTTTGTTAGTTGTATTTTATTAATATCAATGTTGAAATATTATGTTCATTAAACAACAACAACAAATTTCGATATTTGACTTTGAAAATGCTTTTTTATTCTATTGGTGTTCTCTAAATCGTAAACTATAAAATATAAAAAATGACGAACTTTCCCCATTCGACCTAGAGAATAAGGAAAACATGTATATGTTTTAACTTTACGGTTACGGTTTTATATTTGGTTACAGCTTAACCACAAAGACAGTAACAACTAAAACATCTTCTTCTTTTATTTCATTTACTTTTCTCTTAACCTAACTGAAGCAAATACTTTAAATATAAACAAAATATCAAATTGTACCTAGTATTTTGACCTCTTTTTTATTGTTATAAAACTAAATTGCTAATTAGTTTTAATAACAAGCCACACACATTTATCATCACTATACTAAAATATAGTATTTCTCTTTCAACAGAATAATTAAAATCATCAAATAATTTATTGCAATTTTATGCACATTTCATTATAATATCCTTGTATTAGATAGAAAATGTCAATTTTTGCGAATTTCGAAACTGGTCATATTCAAGGTCATTTAATTTTTTTAATGTCTGGTTTATAGGGTCAACTGCTATGATGCTGTAGTCCCTCAATGTCCATTTGGCGGATTCAAAATGTCTGGCATGGGGCGTGAACTGTGAGTTTATTATTATGTTTGACATTGACTGAGACATTTTAACTTTTTATAATTTCAGGGGCGAAGATTCATTGAAAGAATATTCAGAAATCAAGACAATTTCTGTGAAGTTACCTTCTTTGTAAGGAACAAGTTACTAACACTAATAGTGTTCTTTGTTTATATGTATCTACTGTTTATTATTGTTTTGTTCTTGTTATTATTTTTATACGAAAATTGTGATTTATGAAGCTAATAAAACATATATGCATTTACTTTAGAATTTAATAACTTACCTTTATTACCATAATTAGAACATTGAATTTATTGCATTAAAAAAATCTATGGACAACTATCACTACTACTAGATTTTAAAAGTAAAATTATTATGATTTCAACAGTAATATATTATATCTACTTACATAATTACAATTTACATAACACCTTAAATATATATTTTTTACAATTTCTAGAAAATATAAATAAAGTAAATTATACGATTATTAGATACAAGCTAATAATGGATAAATGAACTTTTGAAATTTATATTAAAATTGTTGTCTATGTTCGTACATCCCAAGAACAGTAAAATTTACAGGTTGTTTCTATACCTCTGTACGAAACTTTAATGACATATATGATATACTGATTATAGAACAAAAAATTCGCAAAAATAAGGGTATTTCATTCCTAGCGAACATTTTTAGTGTGACTAGTTTAACACTAAAAATGTCCACTGGGAATGAAATAGCCTATTTTTGCGAATTTTAATAAAATTATTTTTGTTCTATAATCAATATATCAAATTATATATGTAATTAAAGTTTCGTGCAGAGGTATAGAAACATCCTGTATAGTTCAGAGTATTTGCGCAAGTCTCCTTGCTTGGCTCTGTTCTATTTTAGATTTTACCTAAATGATTTTTATTACTTCATATTGCCATAGGAAATTGTACAGTTTTCTAATGACACCAACTTAACACATTGTCATTGTAATATCTCTGAGTTAGAGGAGACAGTAAAAAAGGATGTTTTAAAGTGCTTTATAGCGAACAAATTAAAATTACACCAAAAAAAAAAAATTGTTTCATCTAAGCGCAATGTCGAGAGGAAATTTTGTTGATGTCCTTGGGATATTTGTTGATGATCATTTAAATTAGGATCATCATGTTATTAATCTTGGAAAAAAATTGTAGTATCAATTTCTTACTGTGTAAATTACATTAAATTATAAACTGAAATTCTTTAAGGTCAGTATACTTGGGACTATTTCATTCTTGTATAAATTATATACTTCATTGGGGAAATTCCTAAAATATAACCAGTATCTTTCGCCTGCAAAGGCAAATACTACGAATTAGTTTAATAACAAATATTAGGAAACATTTTAAACTAATATTTATTAAATTAGGAGTAGAGCCACTTCTATGCATTTACATTTCAACACCACAATGGAGATTCATAAAAACAAAAACAGTTTCATTACGGCAACTGAAGTTCATAATTATTCAGCTACATCAGAGATTGCCAAACTTGTTTGTTTCCTAGACCATTTGTCATGTTTTTCGTTTTTGGGTAGACTCCATGCTTACCTAATATTGTTTTTTATACAAATTCATCAAGTTCAATGTTAAAGTTAATTTTATCACAGAAAAATTCGGGTGACGCCTGCATTCGAACCAGGGACCCTCCTCTTGCCGGGCAGAGATGCTATCCGCTACACCACGTCACCTGTGTCCGACGTATGGCATCAACCGAATTCTTCTGTCATAGTGTCTAACGTAACATCGATCCCAAGACTCCTATATGATAGGTATTGACAACGGGTTTCGTCTACAGCGACACAGTTCTGATTTTAAAGGAAATTATACCATGAACTGATTTTATGTCATATGACATGACTGAAACTACAGTAATGTAGATAGATAGTAAGATACATTTTAGAGTTATATTTATGACAGAAAAATTCGGATGCCATACGTCGGACACAGGTGACGTGGTGTAGTGGTTAGCATCTCTGGCCGGCAAGCGGAGGGTCCCTGGTTCGAATGCAGGCGTCATCCGAATTTTTCTGTCATAAATTTAACTTTAAAATTTATCATCATTACTGTAGTTTCAGTCATTCATATGACATAAAATAAGTTCAAATGTGTTTTTGACAGCTGGTATAGTGCTACTCACTTTTAAAGTGTTTTTATAACTGTACTGAAATGTAGTGTGAGAAACTAAAAAGAAAACCACATGTTAAGTTTTATACATTTAATAATTAAATTCTAATTAAAACGATCCAAATTAAAATTTAGTATCTGTTACATAAAATGGTTAATTAAAATAGTAAATACTTTTAGTGAGAGAGATGAATCTAATACTTTAATAATAGATTTTCAATATTTGGCATCAATTTAGTTAGGTTTAATCTCAAATCCCCTTGATTAGTGATGTCCATTCTGATTGGCAACTATGAAATCCCTTTCCACTAGATATGAGGATGGAAAAGCAATTAAAAACATTCTCGCGATATTCCATAATACGGGATAAGTAACAGGTATGCATTTTTGAAGCCAGAATTGCTGATATTCGTTTCTAAACTGTACCTTAAGTTCTTCGTTAGTGCTTATTCTGAGCAGTTCCTCTTGTAATGTAATATCCGTTTCTTCAATGTCACCATATGAAGTTATTATCCACTGTGGTATAACAAGAGTCAAAACATCCTCAAATCTAGTTTTAAAATCTGAATAGAGGGTATTTGAATGTTGAACGTAGGTTGAAACGTCATCCAACTGGCAATTTGTCTGGGACAAATTGGGAAACTGGGAAAATTCGCGCCGTCCAATGTTTTGCTTCATTAGCTTAATTCTGCTAAGAAACGCTGAAATGATGGATTTTGTTTTAATCAAATTTAAGCTGTCAACTTGGAAATGCAAGTTAATCTCATTAAATTTAGTAAATAAATCTGTTAAATAGGATTTGTCGGTTTTCACTTGATTAATTTTTTTTAATTGGATCTTTAGCATACAAAAACTCTAAAACAGTCTCAAAAATTAAAATAAATTTATTGAATGTATAATTGAAATAGTGCATTATAAAATCCTTACTTCGCTACTAATATTATAATTACGAAAATAAGTTTGTATACAAGACCGTAGTGTATTGTCGGTCTGTTTGTTACGTTTTCACGTAAAAACTAAGCAACAAATCTATCTGTGTATGTGGATAATTGCATTCATTGCTTAAATGAGATCTACTAGCGCGGACCCCCATTTACATCTCACGGACCCCAATTTTTTTTTTTCGCTGACTTGGACCTCTTGTAATTCATCGTCTACTCCTGGGAGTCGATATAGACCACATTGTGTATCACTGAACTACATCATCTAATCTTATTAGAAATTAATAATTTAAACTTAGTAAATCTAAAAATAATTCTCTTGATACTGATTTATATTATTTTGTACCATCTACTAAAACTCGAAATATAAATAAAGCTAGATTTAAAAGGAAAATTAAACAATTTTTATTAAAATATTATTTTTATTCTGTTCAAGAATATTTGAAACATATATTGATGAAGACTATACAGGGTGTTTCACAAAATTAAAGGGTATATTCTGTACGACGTGCTGATCATGAAACAAAAAGAATTATTTTTTAAATCGCAAAACTATTTTCCATGTTTCCCAGTCCAAAATTTTCCGTTGCCACTGCCACTGGGTGGATGATTATGTTAAAGTTATTAATGAAATAAAATTCTATTATAAATAACTGCTAATAATTGAATTGTGTAATTATTCTTTCGTAGTTGATACCTACTTCATTGTTTGTGTTTAATAGGAAAGCGAATCCAGTGCAGTACTACAAAAAATGTTTTAGGATAACAACCCTTAATTTTTCGAATTTAAAAAAAAATCTTTTTGTTTCATGATCAGCACGTCGTACAGAATATACCCTTTAATTTTTGCTCTAAGTTGTGAAACACTCTGTATAGAAATAAACGATATTTTTAAATAAAGTTTATATTTTTTCCTGTCCAATTAGTATAAAAATGTTCAATAACTATATATTTTAAAGTATTTCACTTTTTCTATAAAAAAGCAATACGGTAATATATTTGAGAAATTCCTGGGTCGATATAATTAAATAAATGATAATAATATAAAAGTACTGCTATATTTGCTAAATCAGAATAGTCCGTGTTTGCAAATATATTAAAAAAATATTATTTTAACTCTCCAATAACTATATCATTTACATTGTAGTACATTTTATAAAGAAACATGAATTACTACTTTGACCTTCGATATGCACAATTAGTTTAAGGGGTGGATCCAAATTGATTAAATTCGTCGTATTACAAAATATGTTTATGTAACTTCACTAATGAAATTAAAATTGCATAGCAGCTAAGTAATTTTCGTTGCTATTGCAATGTGACTTGTAATATAAATTTATGAGTTCATAATTCAAGAAATTTGCTGTTACACCATAAAATATCAGGTGTAATTGGAAAAGCGAGCCACGAATCAGTTTTTCTGTCGCCATTGCTCGCCAATTTATTTTAGAGAAAAATGCTTCAAATAAATGTTGTAGAGATATAAATTCTTCTTCTAAATCAATAAACAATTTGTTTTTACAAGAATAACTAAAATTTAAACAAAATCTTTGTATTTTTTTTACTTCATTTTCAGTTTTTACTATACAGTGTGTAACTGCAATTGTGTTAAATGTATTTTTAAACAAGCGCAGGCGATGCTGCCTTCATTTCTTATAGATTCGCTGTTAGAGAAGGCGTAAGTGAAGATTTACGAAACAGGTGTACAGGAGCGAATGGATGAAGGTTTGTTGCGTGATGATGGATTTTGGTTGTGAGAAAAGAAAGAGTTCGCATGGAGGAAGTGTTAATGTGGTCGAAACGAGTATCGTGTGTCAGGATGAGAATGTTGACGGGTTCGTGCTACCCCATTTAATGGGATATAGCGTGATGTTATGTATGTATGTATGTATAAATTGAAGAATTATGAGAATATTTGAATATAGAATATGATGTTAAGTTAAATGACAAACATTTAGTTGCATTTTGATCATATTTCAAGGCTATTCATTATGAAAATGAATTTTTAAATAATTTTCAAGTCTATTGCAGAGTAGCAGAAGGCTCAAACACATATACAATGTGTAACTTTTCTCCTCCACTAACATCTTTGGGGGCCGTTTTTTAACGGCTGGTAACCGCACTTACTGAAATTTACTACGGCAGAGTGACACACCCAGTAATGGGCGTGTTGATATTTTTATTTATCATTTAAAAATTCTCTTCTGGACACATTTTTAATAGGAGAAATAAATGTCAAACTAACTCATTTCATTTTTATACCTATACTATCTGATTTTGACTTGTCTTTAGTAACCATGGAAATATTTTACATCTTTCTCTTATTCATTTATTGTTGCATATATCTTTCTTTACACTGTTATGTTTAAAGACGCTTCTTCAGTTAGAGAAGGGTGCTTAATTCAACTAAAGATAAAATAAATTCGATAGATTTAACTGTCGGTTCTCGTTGAAACATTTTATAATAAAATTAAATTAAAAAACACTAGGTTAGTTTCAAATAATGTAAAGTTTATTTTACAATACGTATTTCGGTCGACTAGACCAGTGGTCGGCAAAGTGCGGCTTCAGAGCCGCATGTGGCTCTTTGGCTCCTTAAGTGCGGCTCTGGCACAAATATCCACGGAAGGCGCAATAATATTTTCATTTAAAAAAAAAACTCGGTAAGAAAATAATTAAAAATAACAACATACAAACCTGACTTACTCAAACTATCCAAGGAGATGCAAGCACATTGTTCGCATTCATAAATATTTATTAAGTATGAAATTTAGTTTTATTTAGTATACTACTTATTTAGTGTAATAAAAGTTTACTAAACAAGCAGATTTGGCTCCCAATTTTTTTTTAATTGTTGTAATGTTCATATTTGGCTCTTTGGCTAATAAGTTTGCCGACCACTGGACTAGACCATCATCAGGTGAACAAGATATGAGATATCTTGTTCACCTGATGATGGTCTAGTCGACCGAAATACGTATTGTAAAATAAACTTTACATTATTTGAAACTAACCTAGTGTTTTTTAATTTAATTTTAAAGATAAAATACATGTTGTGTTTACCTCAATTCATGTATTTTATATTATCTGTTTCGACTTTATAAATTAATTTATAATCAACATGTAGCTAACTTTTTCTATATTTTTTTCTTGATAATAGCCAAACACAATGGCTGAAACGTCATTGATTAAATGATTATTTAAAGTATAAAAAAGTGTTTTTGTTTACATAAAGCTTGAAATCCAATAAACAAAACTATTTAAATCAATAGTTTTTGGATCAAGTTTCATTCTGTCTGTTATTTATTGTATTACCTACTTGTCTTTTCAACAAAGTGTTAAAGTTAATAAATTCGAAATAATGTGAATTTGCACTACACTGTACACAATGTTCAGAAACTTAAAAATAAATAACACATCGAATTTAAATATGGTTGATTTTTTATGAGCAGTGTTTTGAATACACTATTAACTAACAAAATATATTGTTATGGGTAAAAGATTAGAAAAAAACTATTTTATTATTCATCTAATAGTACCTATATTAGGAAATTTCTGATGTCATATGTTTCAAATCTTATTTTTATAGAAATTAGTAAACAACATGATCGACGATTCATACCTCTTTTCCGAATTAAATTTCTATGCCCGGCCTCGCAATACTCGCAACACATACGTTTTCCAATGCGGCTTTGCACGTACTAATTATAATTTCAATGGAATCATAAACTCTATGTGTCGGTCATTCAATGAACATTGTTTACAGCTCGACTTTTGTGAAAAATTCTGTATATTTAAGATTAAGCTGAAAAACTGTTTAGGGATTTATTAAATAATTAATTTATTATTGTTATTCTCATTTCTCGTGTTATGTATCAACATGATTTGATTTATTTACCTTTGTTCAGAGGTTATTATTACTGATACTTATTTTATTCTATTTTTTCTCTTTGTAACCATGCTCATTATTTTTTTTTTCAGTTTCTATATGAATGTATTATTATTCTGTTATTGGTTTTTTTTTAACCTGTTGAATAATAAATAAATAAATAAATATTGGGGTTTTCTATTAATAACAAACACTTTGATTATCATTTAGTATTTATAAAATTATATTGAATAATTTTTTAACATGAAAGTATTTCGTGTACATTATTATTTTAATTTTAAAATATTTTTGTATTTCAAAAATTTATTTTGTTGCAGGAAATAAAAATGGCTGTCGAATATTCGTAAATAAATAAAATAAAAATAAATATATCATCACGCCTTTTACACATTACTGGGTGTGGCACTCTGCTGTAGCAGATTTCGGTAAGTGATATATTTCTTCGCGTGAAGTGCGGTTACCAGCCGTCAAATCACGGCCCCCAAAGATGTTAGTGGAGGGGGAGCCACAGAGGTAGATTTAAATTGGTGAAAATTGTTTGTCGGCTGTGGGAATCGAACCAGGGTTCTCAAGATCCACAGTCTGACTCGATATCACTGAGCCATCTACCCCATTCGTAAAGAGTTACGGAAATATTTATCGGACAAAAACATTTTCATTACTGCTGCAACAGAGTTATTGGAAAATTATAAGTTGAAAAAATTTTACGATTTTGTCTTTACTATCTGATTTTTAATTTAAATAATTAAGTTTTTGTGTTTAATACAATGTAATAAATTTTATAAAAACATAAACTACAGATAAACTTTTTGTTGAACTAATCATGCTATCATGACAAGTTTCATCATTTTATGTACCTACATTGATTCATTCTTAAAAATATATTATATAATTTTTAAATTGATTACTTTCAAGAACAAGACGTCCTTGAATATGATGAAGAACGGTATACAATATTTTAAGAATCAAGACTAGAATATCACATTTAATATAAATAAATTTTTAAATAATATTTCTGAATTTGATAGATGCCACTTGGAATCAATAATTAATACATTTTTAATTACATTCACTATTTTAATTAATGAAGCTCAATGTATGTTTGGAACTGTTAATTCATGCAGTTTAATTAATAGATATAGTAAAAAAAATTAGAATTATTCATTAATTACATAAAAATTGTTTATGAAATTAAAGTGAGGACATTATACCTGATATTTTATTTACTCATTCTTAACTGCAAATTAAGTTTATTACATTAATATGAGATGCAAAAAAACTTATGCATATCATCCATCAATGACCCAAAATAAAAAACATAAACTAACGAATAAAATAAATAAATGAATATAAGCTAAAGTATAGATACATAACAAAACAATAAACTATATAAAATACTTTTTCTATGATTGTTATGCAAAGTTGACAATTACGATCTCATTAGTTATCGTCAAGTTGACGTTTTCTGTGGAACAATAAATATCCGTTACCAGAAATACAAACAAAACAGAAACTTGTCATATTGACAGTTGACAGAACGAATTTATTTTCAATACGTATACGTTTTTTTTATAATTTAAAAAATTAAGAGTGTATCACGGGCGTAAAGTATTTTTGTTCCTCTTACACGATTGCAGCTCTCTCCCTCGGCGCGCGCTGCAATTACCGTGTTCGAGTAACAAAGAATCACTTTACGCTCTTAATACACAAACAACTATTGAGACTAGAATTCAGTGTGTAAAGTTAGGCATAATGACAATATCGCGACAATGTTCATTCTGTGCGTAAAGTAATTATTTTACGCATTATTTACTATAGTTTCCGTGGTAGTTCCAATCAAATAAGAATGGATTTTTCAATATTTAAGGATAACGGATAACATTATGCAACTCGTGTGTAAAGTGTCTTTTACGAATTTATATTACTTTATACAAGGGGTAGGTGCCTCAGTGGTATCCAGTCGGTTTGTGAATCTTGAGAACCCTGATTCGATCTCCACAGCCGATAAACAATTTTCACCACTTTAAATGTACCCCTGTGGCTCACCCACCACTAACATCTTTGGGGGGGCATGATTTGACGGCTGGTAACCGCACTTCACGCGAAGAAATATATCACTTATCGAGATCTGCTTAGGCAGAGGGCCACACTCAGTAATGGGTAAAAGACGTGATGATATATTTATTATATTTTTATTTATACAGTTTTTGGAATCAAATAATAAATATTTCGATTTAATTTTTTTTTATTTACGAAATATTTAGAGGTATTTCGGCTTCTTGGGCCACTTATACCCCGGTACAATAGTTATACAATATGTAAGTAATTGTTGTACATTATATTTGATTAATGAGGTTTGTGCTGTGATTGGAATTTTATCTATAGCTGTTACGTATTTCAAAAAACTTAATTCAAAGATTCTAAAGGATTATTGATCTTTTATAAACACATCAAGAATTTTGGATGTTCTTTAAAGCTATTTAAAAAAAGATTCTAATGTGTCTAGTACATTTACATAAAATCTTGAAAAACCACTAATCTCTCGTCAGCAAGTTATGTGTCCCCACTCTACCTTTAATAAAGGACACTAATATGTTTGTCATGGCGATTTAGGTTTCAGTTGTGTATGTGCAGTACATTTACGTGGTTAGTTACTGAGCACCGAATCAAGGTAACCTCACATTGCTCTAATATAAATCATAGAAACACATTTGTAAAACCGGATATTTATTTAACTTAAAAATTTATATTTCTGAATTGAAGTATTTAAAATCAATATATATTAAAATAAAACTATGATGTAGATAATTAATTCATTTATCACTAATGTTTCTTTTTAAATATATTTGGTAACAATTGACAGCAAGAAATAACACTTTCTTCTTATAAACCATGGAAACATCTTTCATTTTGTTCTTATTAATTTATCGTTGTATATATCTTTCTGTACATTGTTATTTTTAGAGAAACTTGTTTAGTTAGAAGGGTGTTGAATTCGACTCAGTATTTTTTGAATAAAGTTTCGTTTTATCTTTAATTGAATTACCTACTTATTTTTTAACAAAGTGTTAAATAAAAGTTAATAAACTTTAATCGAATTTGCGCTAATGATGATGATAGTGTACACAAAGTTCAGACACCTTTTTTTTAAAAAAAACAGATAATTTAAATATTGTTTGATTATTTTATTAGCAGTATTTTGAATATTCTATTAATTAAAAAAATATATAATTATGAATAAAAGATTAGGAAAAATATTTTATTATTTATCTAATAATGTCTAAATTAGGTAATTTCAGTTTAATATTAATGACAAAATCTTTGATTAGCATTTAATATTTATAAATTAATCATTTTATATAATAATAGTACGGTGGTGTGGATAGTGATACGTAATTCGAATCCGGAGATTCCGAGTTCGAATCTCACTAAAGCTAAAAATTATATGAAGTACTATACTGCGGCTCGGTGAGTGCGGACCCTGTACTGTAATTGGGATTAAGTTCCTGTTGTACAGCGTAATATAAATAAATAAATATAAAAAAATTTAAAATAATTTGTGTACATTATTATTCTGATATTTACATATTTTTGTATAATTTATTTTGTAGCGGGAAGTAAAAATGGCTACCGAATACCCGAACAGAGTTACGGAAACATTTATCGGAAAAAATATTTTCATTACTGGTGGAACAGGATTTATTGGAAAAGTATTTGTTGAAAAAATTTTACGACTTTGTCCGGATGTTGGCTGTCTTTATCTTCTAATTCGTACAAAAAAAGGAAAAGATCCTGCAACACGAATCAAAGAACTTCTTGCTGATCCTGTAAGTTAATTATTATTTATTTTCATACGTCATTTTCTTCGTAATCTATAATTAAAAATATAATAGTTCATATACTTTTGTGTAATTAATCTCTATTAATGTGAACGAGTATTTTATTATTTCCATAACAAATGATAAATAAATTTAAAGAAATGAGTGAAACACATACATAAAATTTTTGATTTATCATAATAATATATATATACAGGGTGTCTACTTTTTTTTCCGAACATAGGAAATTCAATGTTAAAATTTTGATTTAGCGATATCTCTTTACCTATTAATTTCAGAACAAAAGTGTACTGAAGAAAAATGTTCGGAATGAAAATCTGCATTCAAGGAATATAAGTTTGTCGTTAAATTGTTTCTTATATCCGAGTTAGAAGCAAAATAAAATACACGCTTTAAAGCAATTATCAGAGTGTCATGAGAAATAAAACAAATTAGATAACTTAATAATAGGTATTTATTTGTCTAGATTAAGTAGAGAAAAGAAAATAATAGTTGCTATAATTTATTTTATTATTAAATAAAATGCTCGAATAAATACATAAATAAATTAGAGTAAGCTTCCAATTCTTGTCGAATATGTCAAATAATGTCAGACACATCAAACAAATTATTATTTTATTTCTCATGGCACTCTGATAATTGCTTTAAAGCGTGTATTTTCTTTTGCTTCTAACTCGGACATAAAAAACAATTGAACAACAAACTTATACTCTATGGATGCAGTTTTTCATTCTGAACATTTTTCTTCAGTACACTTTTATTCTAAAATTTATAGATAAAGAGATATCACTAAATCAAAATTTTAACATTGAATTTCCTATGTTCGGAAAAAAGTAGACTCCCGATATATATATATATATATATATTAAAAAACCTATTTCATAAATAAATACTAATAAATAAATAACATACGAACGTATGGCTAAAGTCTTACAGCCAGTCATAGCTCATTGGATAAACCGAGAAACGACTTGCTTTTATTAATTAACAAGTAAGAGGTCGTGCGATTGTTTCTCACTGACGTCAACTTAAAAATATGATTGTGGCTTAGTGGCCGAGAATTGAAATTAAGTTCTTGTTGTGTAGAATACAACAAAAAATTATTTTTTTAAATTTGTTTTTCATGTTTCTTCTATCTGAATAGTTATGTCATGTTTTTATGTATGACACAAAAATATATAGAACTGATTAACAACATATGTAAATTTTTGTCACATTTGTTTCAGAATTTACTTATTTTTTTTTTAATTCTGCGAACTAACTTGCAACAATTTGCATAGAAAATCATTGTTCTAATTCTAATTCCTTTATTACAGTAGTGTCATGAAAATACTTATCACTCAATTCACTTTTTTATGCAAGTCAAACAGAATTAATTTTATAAGAAAATGTTAGTCGTCGCATTCGTATAAAAATGTATATAAGTTGTAACGAAACGACAGTTATTATTATTTTTTAGATTATATATTTGATTGAAATTTTATACTATGAAATTTTGCATATACTTTTAGCATAATGCAAGGTTTATGCAAAACAGATATTTAAATATATCTAACACTATCACTGTTAACATGAAAATATTATAAACAGCCCTGTTTTACCTAGAATCAGTCAAGAATTTTTTATAAATTATAGTATGTTATTGGAAATTAATTAATAATGACAATTTTAATTATTGGCTTTTATATCTATAATTAAAACAATTAACTTGTATTGATTTAAAATTTTAGAAATAAAAATAAAGCTCTAAACAATTTAATATGTTATTAACTGTTAAAAAAGATAAATCAAGGTTGCGGAAAAGAGAAAAAAAAACTTCTACCCAAATAATTATTTTATTTCTAATGACAATTTTAGCTGTACGAGAAATTAAGAGAAATGCGAGGTTTGGACGTATTGACAGAGAAATGTAAAGTTATTGAAGGGGATGTATCCCAAATAAATTTGGGAATTAAAGCCGAAAATCGAAAGATGCTGACAGAGAAGATTGATTACATTTATCATATCGCCGCTACAGTACGCTTCGATGAGCCGCTGAAAAGTGCACTTTTAATGAACACCCGAGGGACGAAATTTATGCTTGCACTTGCGAAAGAGTGTAACCATCTTCAGGTTAGTAAATGAAACACAAATTTGAGAAAAATTCAAAATTGTTTATATTGTTCTTGAATGGGCAATTTATAGGTTTTATATTTATACTTTCAAAACGTTGGTTATTTTAGTTTTTTATTTTAACATATACAATTCTTTATATCCTTATTTTTTTGGGAAGTTAAATAATGAATAAATTACGAATTGATACCGCAAATTAATTAGGAAAATCAAGTACAGGAATTTAAAGTGATCTTGACATTTACGGCCTCGAATATTTTTGATACATTTATCATGGTCAAACAATTTTAAATTAGCTGCTAACATTATTTTTAATTTTAACTTCGTATCATATCCGCCAAAAATCTCTATTTTATAAATCTGCCTGTCACAACAATATTTCAACTTATGACAAATTAGAATTTATTTTACTAAAAAGCTATTCAAAAACTTAATAAATATTTCATTACCTAATTAAATAAATATAAATAAATATATCATCACGCCTTTTACCCATTACTGAGTGTGGCACTAAGCAGATCTCGGTAAGTGATATATTTTATCGCGTGAAGTGCGGTTACCAGCCGTCAAATCACGGCCTCCAAAGATATTAGTGGTGGAGGAACCACAGGGGTAGATTTTTTTTTAAATTGGTGAAAATTGTTTGTCGGCTGTGGGGATCGAACCAGGGTTCTCAAGATCCACAGGCCGACTCGATACCACTGAGCCACCTACCTAATTAATATTATAATAATATGTAACGACAGTTTGAGAAAAGATGTACAGGAAAGACACAACTATTTATAAATCAATAATAGTTTATTATGTTTCAAGATAATAATGGTACCTATTAATACACGAGCAAGACTTTCGCAACATACATCTATTACTTGTCGTATAAATAGCTACCATTAGATACATTTTAAATTGCCTGAAGAATTATTTATTAAAAATATTTATAATATTTGATAAATCGTGAGCACGCACCTTTTTGTAGCTGTTCTGTCATGTGTCAACGGCTTACGTCCATCCTAATGAGAAAGTTCTTGAAGAAAAGTCTTATCCTCCTGCGGCAGATCCACATGCTACAATTGAAGCACTAGAAAATTTACCTACAGATACTGTTGACCTTGCAACACCCAAGTAAGTTAAAATAAATAAAAAGCTAAATTATGTACTGCATACGTATTCATGATTAGTAGTTTAATTAAATTACAAATCAATTATTTTTCTTGTAAATTTATGTAAAAATAATTACGCTTAGTTCTTGTTATTACTACTGTAACATCAATCTAAACTTAGAAACCTAATTTGATTTTCTCTTGTAAAACAAGCTTTTATCTTTATATTAATTTATTTATTGTGAAAGAAAAACATATGATTGTTTTAATTTGTAGGAAAAAAACTAAAAAGGATTTAAAATTTTAAATAAGCCAAATGATATTATTTAAGTAGTTTTGTTGTCTGGATTTCAGGCTTTAAATAAAACGAAAACTCTCAAAAACTTGATTTTTTCATTTAAATAGCGACGTTTCGGCCATTATCAAGAAAAATATATATTTAAAAAAAATTTTAATTACATGTTGATAAAAATAAAACAATGTATTTTAATAAATTAACATAGTTTTTTCTTCGATTTTATAAATTTATTTATACAAATATTTTGTACCTTTTTCTTGATAATGGCCGAAAGAAATGATAGAAACGTCGCTGTTTAAATGAAAAAAAATCAAGTTTTTGAAAGTTTTCGTTTTATTTAAAGCTTAAAATCTACCCAACAAAACTACTTAAAGTTTTATTTTCTAGTTGTAGCCTATAGGATTCGAATACAGAGCGATGGTTTCTCAGTTACAAATATTTACAATAATTTTTGTTTATTGCTATACATGTTTTCTCTAGCAGATCTCAGTACTTGATATATTTATGTGCGTGAAATGAACAGAGTTAATTTTAATGTAATAAAAAGTTTGTTGGTTGTAAGAAACGAACTCATGTTCTCCGACCACTGAACTGTTTAACCCTTGTGGTGAAAATTTGAGAATTCGATCTCAGCTTTATATTTCTACAATTCAGTACATTACCACGAAGTTATTTACTCTATATTAACGTCTAAATTAATTAAGTTATTCTTATTAACAATATTTGAATTTCTAGAATTCTGGGAAATTTGCCAAACACGTACACCTTCACAAAATCTTTGAGTGAAGCTTTGGTTACAGAACAGATGAACAATTTACCAATTGTTATTGTCAGACCATCCGTGGGTGAGTAATTTATATTTAATATTTGTTTTTACGGTTGTACGGTCGCGAATATAAATAAAGCGAACATGCACATTTGAGAAATAAATTTATTTATTTAGACAAGCAATATTTGTTCGGGAAATATTATTTTATAGCTTATAAGTACGACATTAACCATGTCTATAATGATTAATTAATAAATAAAAAATAAATATATTATCACGCCTTTCATACATTACTGGGTGTGATATTCAGAAATGTTAGTGAAGAGAGAAAGTCACAGAGATAGATTTGATGTGGTTTAAATTGTTTGTCGGCTGTGGGAATAGAACCCGGGTTCTAAAATCCACCACTGAGCCACCTACCCCATTTAATTACTATTTAAATCTATGGACTAGTTGCAATTTCATACATCCATAGACGTTGAACCTTGAATTTATAAAACTAATAAATAATTTACATATTATTTATTTATTTAATCAGTTATTGACTGCTCTATACAATTTGAACTAAATTTCAATTACATTACAGGAAGCCTTCAGCTTCTAGTGAAATCTGAATTACTCAGACATTGTCATATTTATTTGAAATAAGTTGAAGTCAGCGAGATTTCAACGGAAGAATTCTTGCTTGCTGGACATATGTTGTAACCACTGGATTACGGTTGTCTGTGAACTAGAAAGACGATTTTGCTTAAAAATACATTAAGTTGTATATAAAGTATAGAATTTTTTTTATAAATAAATAAACTATGCGAAATCAGTTCTGAAGAAGGTAATAAAATTGCTGAACCGTTAACGTATTTTTTTTATCAAAACTTCTCAATTTAAAGTAGATCATAAACATCAAGGTATAGTAAATACATCTTGATATATGAAAAGAACTAGCTATAAAAAAGTTAATAAAAAGTCAAGGATTTCATTTTGCTCTTTTATAAAAGTTAATTCTTCCGTAAACAAATATATTTTATCATACTATCAGCGTAAAAATAAATATAGTGATATCTATCTTGCGTGAAGTGCGGTTTCCAGCCGTCAAATTACAGCTTCCAAAAATGTTAGTATACTATATTCATTTTAAATTGGAGGAATCGGCATAAAACAATTAAATGCACTGCAATTACGTTTAAAAAGGAACTTAAAATATGACCCGTTATAACTGGTTTCACAAGGTTCGCACAGGGTCGTACAGCCCCAGTCGCCAGTATTTTTAAATGGTCAATCATAGGAAAACACAAGAATAATTTTAGGCTGAATACGACCCTTAAAAAATTACCTGTTGTGACCATCGTTAAGCGATTTGTGGTAGCCGCACTAATAGATTTCATTGTAGTTATATGGGACAGGGACGTTTAATCGTTTTATGCCGATCCGTCCAGTTTAAAATGAAAATAGTATAAGTGGTAGTTGTAATGTGGCGAAAATTGTTTATTAACTGTGATAATCTAACCCGAGTTTTTAAATCTACAAACCAACTGAGTTTATTTAACCCTATTATAAAAGTTTCCGCAGAAAACCATGAATCACACGCTATTATTGAAAGAAAACAATTTTAACTGCACAAAAAATAGATCTAGAATTGCAAATAATACATAATTATTGTTTATAAAATTTCTTCTGACTGGGTATTTAGTGTTATGAACTGTTTCCATATGGACATTCGCGATTTTATCCCGAAATCATATATTATAAAAGACATGACGTACATCGTTTTCTCTCTTTCTGAAACCACATTTTGATAGTATATATATTCGCCTAGCTACAAAAGACGACATAGATATTTAAATTTCAATAATTTTGTGATTTTTTACTTGATTTGACCGGAAAGTTGTATAAATTACGAGTAAAGCGATGTCTACGAAAATTGTGTTCCTCTAACCAACATTTTATAATGCATATTTTAACCGACCGAAATAATGAAACATTTAAGAAAAATATTGAATAACAAAAAAATGAATCACTTTTTGTTATTATTTATACTCAACAAAACAAGTTTAAAAACTGGGTAATAAATTATTTACCAACCAAGAAGTAAGATTAATATTTTATTTGTGTTGTAGTGGTACCAATATGGAAAGAACCACTGCCAGGTTGGGGTGAAAATATTAACGGCCCCATGGGTCTTTTGATAGGGGCTGGAAAAGGTGTAGTACGGTCCATGTACTGCAAAGGGGAATGTTATGCAGATTTTTTGCCAGTGGATGTTGCTGTTAATGGCCTGTGTTTATGTACCTGGGACTATATTACACATAAGTTAGTAATTTTCTTTTATTATTAATACATATTTGAGATTTTATTATTAATAATTTATGAAATCGGCTTAATGTGATTTTTTCATTGTGTATTTAGGATGCTTCAGTAGTAATGATTTAATACATCATTATAAATAATTTGTTTCAAAATTCACCTTAAACTTTTCTTATAATATAATATAAAAGGAATTTCCAATTAAATCTGTTGTTTTCCTCATAAATTGTTTAACATGATGTACTTGACCTTAAATAAGAATTCAAGGCATTCAACAAATAAATATAATGTTAACATATATCACAGTTGCGTAACTTGAACTTGTAACTTCATCAATTTTTTTCTCATACATAAATGTGTAAACGAAAATTGTGTTTATAGTATTAGTATTTTACTTAATCACGATACATATATTGTATGTGATACGTCATACATACAGGGTGTTTCAGGACTAGTGTAACAAACTTTAACAGCTTATTCCTGAGGTCATTTTGAGCCAAAAATGTCATATTAACATAGGTCCTATTCCTTCTAGTTACCAAAATACAAGAGGTTGAAGTTCTATAAATAACACGAAATTTTCAAATTTTTGTAATCAAGATACTTTCTGAAAACAAGAGTTTTATTGAAAAGTTATACCTTATTTGTCTTAATTAATTTTATTTATTAATAATAACATGCATACGAGTTCAAGGCGCTCATTTTGAACACTTGCTGTAATTTTTTTTAAATTTGTTATTTAATTTCATATTATGTTAACCTATTCCATGTTTGGTTATGTTGTTCTGTGTCTATTTAATTGTGTCATTTTATGTTTTGTTCTCTAAATCGTATTCGTTAATATTAATAAATAAAATTAATTAAGACAAATAAGGTATGACTTTTCAATAAAACTCTTGTTTTCAGAAAGTATCTTGATTACAAAAATTTGAAAATTTCGTGTTATTTATAGAACTTCAACCTCTTGTATTTTGGTAACAAGAAGGAATAGGACCTATGTTAATATGACATTTTTGGCTCAAAATGACCTCAGGAATAAGCTGTTAAAGTTTGTTACACTAGTCTTGAAACACCCTGTATAAATGTGAACAAAATTATATTATGTTTTATCATTGCATATTTTTGTTCATTTGCGAATATAGCAGCTTTTTATTAGCATATATTTATCGTGAATCGCGCTAATGAATCATTGTACATATAAGAACATCAATAAAACATAATAAGGGTTAAAGTTTAGGCATGAAGTAACATTGAAACCAAATCATCTAATACTAATGTCTGTTACCTATACTGTATGTAAACAAATGTAACGATATTTCGTAGCTTGTATTTTCTTTGATGACCTTGGCATCGTATATAGCCGAGTTTTTCAACCTTTTTTTGTCTCACGGCACATAAAACAACTAATTATTCAAATCTATGGTACACCAAAAATATATTATATTTTTTCAATCATCAAACAAAAACCATTTTTAATTGATTTACTAAACAAAATAATTATTTATTACTGTTAAAAGTGTCACTTATTATACAGCTCGTGCTGCAAACTCACAAGTGCAATAAAAATACTTTTAATATGAGTTGCATACACTACTTTGTTTACGATCGAGTTTTAACTAATTATGCTAATTTTATTAATAGTATTTCAAACGTCTAATTTTAGAGAGAGAAACACTGCTTTTCTCTCCTAGGGAGAGAAATATTATGTTTCTCTCCCAAGATAGGATGTTTGTGTGCGTCGTGAGAATGTTTCTTTCCCTAGAGACTACGATTATTCCCTGTTTGCGGCATCGAACGCGACATCTAGCGGAGCAGACAATGAACTAGTTTTAACAGTTGGAAAATTTGACACAAATTTTACAATTGTCTCAATTTAGGATATTTGACATTTGTCCCGATAAGACGGTAATTTTTGTGCACTTGTTTCGAAAAGAATAATATGCTTCACAGGAGGGCGCGACTATCCCTTGTGTGAAGTTGGCAAACCTCGACGTCAGCCCTCGTTTACGTCTCGGTTTGCTAACTTCACACGCTGGCATAATCGCTTGTTTCCCTCTCTTGATGCATAATGTAATTATATTAGGTTTATACGGATATTATAGTATTATTTGTCACTAAACTTGTTATAACAATTATGAATGTTGTAGGGAACGAAGAATATTTAATTTCACATCTTCAGATGAAATTCAGATTTCATGGGACGAACTTATATTAATGGGTAAAAAAATCGTTACTACAAGAACACCTTTCAATTACATTCCGTGGTACCCAGGTGGGGGTCTGAAGAAGTCCAAACTCATTCATTGGTTTGCCGTCTTCTTCTTCCAGGTTATTCCAGCTATATTCGTTGATACACTTCTCTTTTGCCTTGGATTCAAACCAGTGTAAGAGTGATTCAATCCTTACGCTTCAAATCTTACAAACAGATTCATACGGCGGATTAGTCGCTAATACCACTATTAATATTATCTACAGGATGTTATATTTTACAAGAATCAGCAAATATCTCGCTTATTTAGAAATTTAGCAATTTATTTCATTCAACATGATTTATACAGCAACATGTAAACTAATTGACGGATATATATTCATGATACCATTTCCGGTTTACTAGTAATTAATATCAACTTTGAAATATCAAATGGAACCGACTATATTTTTTACAAATTTTAAGTACGTCAAATTTGCTTTACAATCAAAAACATCCGTGTTACATTATTAAAAAATAAAATGGTGGGCACTTTAATTATGCTCTAATTGGAAAATTAATTGTGTCATGAATGTGCCTCGAAAAAACAATTAACGAAGACTGTAAAGTATTATTATTTAACGAAATAATACATGCTTATGATATAAAATATAAAAAATATAAAACATATAAAAAATCTGATGTGGACACCACATTACTTGCTAGTACGCGTGTTATACTATACCAACATTTTTTATTGCTCATATTTGACGTAATTTGACATTGACTTTAAATTTTTTACTTTTTCTTAGTTTTGTTTTAATAAACAGCAAACTTAATTATAAAAAACAAAAAATATATAATTTTTAAATTTACATATCTGGCTTATACAAAAAGTTAATTTAATAAATCTTAATGTGCTAGACGCAGAATTTAATTCTCTAAAACAGCATTTATTTCGAAAATCAAAATACCATTGTTTTCAAAGAAAAACTGTTAGCAGCTTCATGTAATGTATCACTTCCGGTTAGTCCATTTTAACCAAAATCTATTATGTTATTTCCATTGTTATAGTAGTCTTATATACCAAATTTGAAAAGTTTTAAATTATATTTTAATATAGTTTTTCACTAAAATCTATGATAGACTTCAAGTAAAGTACCACTTCCGGAAGTTATATAATGACCAAAAAGGGAGGTGCACAACTAGATGTTATAACAATCTTACATACAAGGAAGTAAAAATAAAATAAGAAAAATTAAATAACAATTTATTTAAATTGAAATATGTCAACGGCCATGGCTCAACTCGTTGGAACTGATCTATGCGATAACGCGAGTTAAGCAACGTTGCGCGCGGGGAGTATTTGGATGGGTGACCGTCCCGAGAAACCCGCGTTGCTGTTGACTCTAAGATCTTAAACGCAGGATCAGGGCGTAATGGCGGCATATGACCTTAGCAGTTGGTCCGCCAGGAAGCCAGAATAAAAAAAAAATTGAAATGATTTTATAAATATTCAAAATGCCTCAATTCAAATACACGCCACAACCAACTTTTTGCCGGGCTTGACCGGAAACAACTTGTTCCTGGATAATTTTTAGGTACCTATACAAAAGTAGTGTATTTGAACAGAGGTACAAAAAAGTTTTGACGAAACAGAATCATTCTGCTGCATAAATCATAGTATATGAAATAATGGCTAAGTTGATAAATAAGAGAATTATTTTCTTCTTCTCTTAAAATATGACACCCTGTATAACTTTATTTTAAATTAAATCAGATTCATTTAACGAATATTTTTTTGTAATTAAACAAGTTTCATAATTTTGTTAAGAAAGTGGTATTTGGTACTAATTCGTTGAAGCATAAGTATTATCTAAAGTTGTGATCTAAATTAATTACAAAGTATTAAATTTTAGGTTGATAAGAATTCAAAAAAGAATTATAAAAGGAAGTGAATTATTGGAGTTTTATACCTCAAATCAATGGAACTTTAAGAAAGAAAATTGTTTTGAAATTAAAAAAAACCTAAATCCTGTGGAATTGTCTACATATTATGTTGACAAACAAAATTTTGATTTTGAAGACTATGTTAACAATGCTGTATTAGGTGCAAGAAGGTATATTTTGAAGGAACCTGATAGTACTCTACCTGCAGCTAGAAGACATTTGAAATTGTAAGTGAATCATAAAATAATTGCTTTAGTTTTAGAGGTGTAATGCATTAATAACAATATCAAATTGAGGTAAATAAATATATCATCACGCCTTTTACCCATTACTGGGTGTGGCACTCTGTCTAAGCAGATCTCGGTAAGTGATATATTGTTTCGCGTGAAGTGCGGTTGCCAACCGTCAAATCACGGCCCCCAAAGATATTAGTGGAGATGGAGCCACAGGGATAGATTTAAATTGGTGAAAATTGTTTGTCGGCTGTGAGGATCGAACCAGGATTCTCAAGATGAATGAGTATATTTGTCAGTTTATTATTTCGAATGGGGAGAATGAATGAGGAGTTATAAGAGTAGAAAACGCGAAAGTGGAATGTTTGGCGACGTATAATAGAAGGATGAATCTACTGAATCATGCTATATCATTTATAGGAAATAGCGTGATATTATGTATGTATTTATAAAAAGATATGATGTTGTGAACATTATATTATTATTTACGCGGTAAATGTCCTTCTAAAACAAGGCAACTTTTTTTCAAAAGTTCCTAGTTTAAATTTGATGAAACAAGTTTTTTTTAGGAAAGTATCTTTCTTACTGCGTATCTATAAAAACTTTGCTGACCTTGTATTTCTAAAATCTTACGTTTAAAAAAATTTAAACATTCACAATATACGTACATAGTGGTCTTCCGTAATTTGAGATTATGTTGACGTGTATGTTATTGACATTGATAATACAGGGTGTTTCAATAAAATTATGGCAGATAATGTACTAATTTCAGATCAAAATAGTTATTTGTGTATTGAGAGCGTCAAGTTTGTTACTTGAATATGGCAATTGCAACGCGAGTCTAAGGCGGCAGCTGCAATAGTGTAAGAGCAACAAAGACACTTTATGCTCGTGATACACACATATTTTTTTCTACGATTGCAATTATTAAAAAAACGTATACGTACTGAACATAAGTTCGTTTTGTCAATTGTGACAAGTTTCTGTTTTGTTTGTATTCCTGGTAACTATTGAAATAAGCGCGCATTTAACATCTTTTCGATTATTCCACAAAAAACGTCATCTTTACGATGACAAATGATAGCGTAATTATTAACTTTTTATAGTAATCGTAGAAAAACAATTTTTTTAATTATTTGCATTTCACATGAAGTACACATTTTGACTACATATATTTGTTTAATATTAGAGAATATTATTATGTAACATTTCAATAATGAATAAATATTATTCAATTACTTGGATTACTATTAACTATTATTATTACAACCGGTAGTACTAAATCTCTTTGATCTGATACCAGTACATCATGTGGTGTCCGCCATTTAATTTTATTGCTGAAGAATTGAAACGCCTTGTATTTCTAAGTATTAAAACATAAAAATAAAATTGTATATCCGGTTTATAATGTAAAGCTAGCCTTGAACCATTTAATTAAGTGTTTTCAAATAATAATAATATGTTTGTCAGTATATGTAAGTAAATACTCATTAACTAATTAAATCTAATATTATTTTGTTTCAGAATGTGGTGCGTCGATATCCTTTTCAAACTATTAGTGACATTCGGTTTCTTGTATTATTTGGCGAAAAAAATTCTTATGTAATAATAATACAAAAGTTCTTGTGTTTTAGATAATACTATAATATATTTTTTTACTTCTAACTTAGAAACATATCATATTTGTATTATTATTTTTCAGTCATGAAATGGTTTTTTACTACTGATAGCTTAGAAAAGGTTAATAATGAATTATTATTAGTCATCTTTTAAAGAAACTCAACTTTAATTTCTGTATGAGTACAATTATCTAAGTTAGTTTAATTAAACATTATTACAAATATTTCAAAAAGGAAAGAGAATTTAATATTCTGTCTATTCTACTTTTGTGGGTATTAATAAATAAGCAAATATTCATGTCAAAAGGTTTATGTTATTAGCAATATAAAAATCGTTAATTAGTAGTAAATAATAGTAGAAATAATATGTACACATCATGAGGAAGTGTTCTTGGTGTATAATAAATACACTATTCTTATGTCATATTGTCTTATTTTATAAGATTGATTTAAGTGTTAATTTATAAATTTGCCCAATTTGTATTGTAGTACTGCAATAATAAAAAATAAAAATAAAATGTAATAATATTTTATTTAGAAACTATCTACAAAAATCGAACATACATATATAACAACACACTATGTATATCTTTTAATATGACAATAAACAAAAATAAGGATATCAAAATTATTTTACATCATTTTTACAAATAATTGTTCCAGATTTTGTAACAGCACATGTTAGCAAAATATTAACACTTATTTAATAATATATACAATTGTTTATTTTTGGTATTAAAAATAATATTGCTTAACTATAATTTCATTATAAATACATGATATACAGATAACACAAATAATTATTGAATTTGAATTTAAATTATATTATTATAATTTTGAAATTATTATTAATTATTATTTCACTTCTACACATTAGTTAAATAATTTATTTATAACATAATTTGCTTCATATTTTATAATGTTACCAATACAACAATAATAATTCAAATTTGAATGCTATTTCGAAGCTTATCAAAATTATTAAACAACATTTTAGTGAGCGATTCATGAATATTTATAGTTTTTCTCCACTTAAACTAACCATGTTGTAGTACGAGTGATCTGGAAATCTCTCCAGTTCTATGTAGTCCGTTTCAGTCAATAAAAGTTTTTCCAGTAGTTCTACACATTCCGTGAATGCAGGACGTGCTTCTGGGTCTTTATCCCAGCAGTAGTACATTATGTTGTACAGTTCTCTTCGGCAGTGTTCAGGCTTATCTAGGCGATGGCCATCACGAACCTGAAAATTTAATAAACTTAATAATAGAAAAACCCTATATGTTGACACACTGGTCATGTTTCGAAAAGTGTAAGTTTAAATTTATATGTCTTTTTAGTTTGTTCTGATGAATGTAGATAAGTAAATTTAGGTAAGTAATAAAATAATATATAGTATTACAACAATATGATTTTTATTAATTAAATAAATAAAATAATAGAGTGTCTCAAGATTCGCGAGTGACTAAAGATGCTTTACATATATGTGTATCGTACAATATTTTATCTATGACCGAGCAAAAATGTTGAAATTATTGACATAAATGCCATCTTCGAATACTGAAAAATTCATTCTTATTTTATTAACCTAACCATGATATCCATGGTAAACAGTGCGTAATAGCATATTATGTGACAAGTTTTATACACGTCGTTTTAGTTACGAGTGTGTATAAAGAAAACAAGTATCTTTACAGTTTATGAAACATACTATACTTTTTCTAAGATCGCAAGTTTCATAAATAATTTAAAAAGTAAGGTTAAGTTACAATGACAGATGCAGGAAGCTAACTCCACCCCGTATTTAATATGTCAAGCCGTGACTAAAACGTTAGAAACCACAGCTTGTCAACATGTGATTTAGATGTAATTTAGCGCCATGGAAACCAGTACATTAAATGACATTTTAATAATGGAAGTATAAAAACTAATCACCCGTTGTTGGGCAACCCGTGACTCATGAAATCTTATTATTTATCAGTCGTTTTGCCAACTGAAAACAGCCAACTAAAAGTAAATTTTGTACATGGTCGTAGATACAAATATTTATTCATACCTGTAAATGGCATGTGATCGATATGTGAGAATGAAATGTCGTCGGTACCATGTTTTAAAATAACATTTTCTTATTTCGTAAAATTTTCTGAATATATTTATTGCAGATAAAACCGTTTCAATTCGGAAAACAATTACAATATGCAAACAAATTTGTTACAATAGATACCATGTACATACGTTATTGTTTGTCGTTCTCATAATTGGATCGACTGATCTTTCCATTTACAAATAACTTATTCCTCAAATAAACAGATCAAATAATAATATTTGCTCTATATTTCAAATCAAATCAGTAATTTGAAATGTATCCGCGTTGAACGTCAATTACAATTATTCAAAATGGAACAATGGAATAGTAGAAATATGATTTTTTTTAAATACCAGAAACAAAATGAGTCACATAAGTTTGTAAATTTTATTATAGAGAGTATAATTGGGACACTACAAGAATTTGAACCTGCGATTTTTAATATAACAAAAATAAATAGTAAAAATTGGAATAACATTAAATTTAAATTAAATGGATTCCTAATTCAGCAATTTGGGTGATGTTCAAAGATTCCAGATTCAGATTCTGGTAGCACGCCAATGTTTTTCTTTATAATAAAATTAGTTTTCATCAATTGTTACATATTTATTTAAATAAATATATCATCACGCCTTTTATCCATTACTGGGTGAGGCACTCTGCCGTAAGCAGATCTCGGTAAGTATTATATTTCCTCACGTGAAGTGCGGTTACCAGCCATTAAATCACGGCCCCCAAAGACGTTAGTAAAGGGGGAGCCACAGGGGTAGATTTAATTTGGTGAAAATTGACTCGATACCACTGAGCCACCTACCCCATTACTTAAAATATATAATTCACATAAGTGTTGTTTTACAAAATAAATAGATCTCTTTTGTTCATAGAACTGATGGCAACCAGCTAAAGTATCCTAAACTAGCCTCTAGTGTTTAATTCCTAATTTGGACCCTCAACAAGTTGTGTGAACAGGGGTTAGCTTTAGATTTTCTGTTGACTAAGAATTATCAAACCGTGGAACGAGTTCCGCAGACTCCAGACATACTGTAGGCACGTATGTTCCTAGTTAGGTGCGTTTGATGTTGTTAGCTCGGTTCAGTGGCGTGTGATACGATCAGCTAGGTTCGAATTGCTGTGATGTCTATCACACATCAAGCTAACAAGGTTCGGGTGGATTCACTTTTCTTTAGGTTTGGAATATTCTTACAAAAAGCTCAAGTATTAAATTAATTTATTAGTTTGTTTCTATTTACAGGGTGTTTCACAATTTATGGCAGTTATTTTAACTCCTTATAGTACTCAACGTACTGGCTATGGAATAGAAAGAATTTTTTCTAAATTCGTAGAATTAATTGTACTTTACATTATAATGTCACTGATTTGAGAGTTGTTTCTAATATATTAATAATTAAATTATAATTGTAAACACTACAATAGTCCAGTTATTCATTATAAAACATCAGATAAATACCTGTTAGTAGTGTTATAATTATAATTATCGTGTCGGCCTGTGGATTTTGAGAACTCTGGTTCAATCCTTACAGCCGACAAACATATTCACCAAATTAAATCTACCCCTGTGGCTCCCCCTCCACTAACATCTTTGGGGCCGTGATTTGACGGCTAGTAACCGCACTTCACGCATAGAAATATATCACTTACCGAAATTTGCTTCGGCAGAGTGCCACACCCAGTAAAGGGTAAAAAACGTCATGATATATTTATTTATTTATATTAGATTTAAAAAAATAAATAAAGTAAGCTTGGCAACGTTGACAAGGGTAAAAATATGCTATTTGAATATGTAAAAAAAAATACTTTATGTCATATCTTAAAATTGGGTAACTGAAAGAAATATTTTAATGCTTTAGTGTAACGATGGCTTTAGTGTCTATAATTTTAATTTAAAACTGTTCCGTCAATTTATTTTTTTGCATTAAAATCATTTGGAAAAAGACGAGATTTCCATTTTTTCATTCATATCCAGTGTCCTTTTTTTTATTGATAACCCATAAATATTATTATAAATATTATTAAATTGTCCTATTAAAATAACAACTTTTTAATTTGTAGTTATAGTTATAGTTCTTGAGATTCCAATGAAACCTCTCTATAAAAGATCCTGTATATAAACGTCACTTTCTTTCAGTTCAGCATTAGATAAATAATAAGGTATCTGTTTAAAAGTATAGATTTTGCATTTACCTTTATTATCTTGTAAATGACAGTTTATAATTTTCATAAATTACTCCATTCTGTAAATTATCAGATATAATCTCGTTACTGTTTTTTAAACAAAAACCATATTTACATTTTAACGTTCATATTATTGGGTTATTTAAACAAGTAAAAATAAACAAATATTTCTCGTTGTGGAGAACATAAAAACAATATTTCTACTAGACTGCACGTTTACTTGGCAGAAATTCGCTGACGACGATGACAGACAATTTGATTTAGAGAAAATGTTCACGAGTTAAAATCGAGTGTGAAATGTTACGAATGTCATTTTATTTTTTGATTTCCTTGACTTTTAGAAAAAATAAACTTCTTGAGCCAAAGAACGTGATCTGATAAAATCGAAAGAAAACCAATTGAAAAATAATTCTTAACTCTATTTCTTTATTTTTCATCTGACGAAATAATTAAAAATCACGTAACGGCTAACAATGAAAACAATTCCATTCATTATTATTTTGACAATGGATTTTGAGTGTCAATTGTCGATAAATAAAAGCATACGATGATGGCGATGATAGGTACAGTCCTCTCAAAATTCAGTTGTGAGTTTTTGATTGATGGTTTGGAGCTCGAGAGGTGCATTATTTTCATTTCAATCCATCTTCGATTGGACATATGACATTTCATTTAATATTTGATAAATGTAAAGTAAAGTAACATTATATTGCAAATATCTATATATGTATACTGATTTTTCTGTATTATACATGGTAACAGTTTCAAAATATAAAATTTCTGGAGATTTAAGAATTTCAAGGTAGAAGTTACAAAAAAATCTGCGTAATTTTAAAGTATCCTAAATTCGACAAAATAATTTTACTAAAATAGTAGAGAATAAAATGCTGTTTATAAATATTTTAAAATTCATTTGAATAGTTGCTATAAAAATTACATTAAAAATTACCGGAAATAATTACTTTTTAATTAATTGGGAAATTCTATACCGGTCGAATAAAATGTAATTAATTTCGAAGCAATGAAGTACTGCAATATATATGTCAATCTCAATCACATAAATGATCTAGTTTATCATTTATATATATATATATATATATATATACAGGGTGAGTCTGGGAAGACGCCCCCCCCTTTAACTTTTTTATTATGAGTAATAGGAAAAATGGTTCATATGAAAGTTTTATTATTTTAAATATACTATTTGATGGCAGATGTAGATATTTTTATAAAGTCAGGTTTACAAGATACGACTATCAACTTTTATTTTTTAAATAGCAACCTATAATTATTTTACTAAAATAAAAACCGCCATTTTTTTCTCTTTTCAACGGTGTATTAGTTTTTATTAATGTATCTGAAAAAATTCGAGAAAAATAAGAAAATTGAGAAATACTAGAAATAATTTTTATACAAATATTATAGGTGGCTATGTGAAAATAAACAAAATGTAACAGTGTTATACAACTTAACAAACTAAAGCAACAAATTCAGTAACAAAAACAACTTAAAACAAATTATTTTCACATAGCCACCTATAATATTTGTATAAAAATTATTTCTAGTATTTCTCAATTTTCTTATTTTTCTCGAAATTTTTCAGATACATTAATAAAAACTAATACACCGTTGAAAAGAGAGAAAAATGGCGGTTTTTATTTTAGTAAAATAATTATAGGTTGCTATTTAAAAAATAAAAGTTGATAGTCGTATCTTGTAAACCTGACTTTATAAAAAATATCTACATCTGCCATCAAATAGTATATTTAAAATAATAAAACTTTCATATGAACCTTTTTTTTCTATTACTCATAATAAAAAAGTTAAAGGGGGGGGCGTCTTCCCAGACTCACCCTGTATATATAAATGGAGTTTAAATAACGTTCGTACCAAAACATATAATAGTAATTTCAAAAAGAAAATCAAATAAACCGTATTATTTAGTCAATATTTTGATTACCACTGGTACAATTTCCTGATCTGTACCATTCAGTTTGATTTTCCCCTCACTGATTTCTGTAAACCTAATTAAAGTTTACTAGGCATTATTTAACAACCATTTTACCTAAGTAATACATTAATAATAAAATAATAATTTATTAAATATGTATTTAAACTATTCTTATCAATAATGTATCTAACGACGTGAACAAAACAATAATCTCAAAATTAGCTTTCACTTACACGAAAACAGAAGACATGAAAAGTAGAAAAAAATCTGAATATACTAGATGTGCAAGAGACACGGTCAAAGAAAAATCGGAATGCTCTGACGTCAGACTAATGGCATTAAAAACTGAAATAACTGAAAAACCAATAACATTTTTGAAATTTTTTATCGCATCTGGTTTGAAGTTTGATTAATTTACTATTTTGTGACTATAGTGGATGACATGAAAGTTGTATATGAAGAAAGGAAACTTAATTAAATAAATTTTTTTTACTGTAAATATTTTTTCCAGGCTTTATTCGCAGATTTCGGTAAGTGATATATTTTTTTTGGGTTACCAGCCAGGAAAAGGAGAGCCACAGGGGTAGTTTTAATGTCATCATCATCATCATCGGCTCAACTATCCAAGCAGGATATGCGCCTCCCTAATCATAGGGGCCGGACACACCGAGCCGCAGTTTTTACACTGCCGTACTGCCGGTTTCTTTTTTTAGTCAGATTATTTAAGGCGTATAAGTGACTAGCTTATAGCGCCCGAGTGTGATAAATACATGTAACTGTATTTTTATATTTAACGACAAATCACACATTGTCGACAGGCGGATTCGAACTGACGAACCTTGGCTCGGGTGACGTCACAGTATGCTAAGAGATGTGCCTTAACACGCTCGGCCACCGCGCCTGTCTTTAATGTAGAGAAAATTATTTGTCGGCTGTGGGGATCCAACCCGGGTTCTCATATCCACTGAGCCACCTACTCCTGTTTTAATGTTTAAAAGTAGTGTAATTCCCTATCATAAACATAAGACGAAGTTATATAATTTATCGCTACTTTCATCTAATTAGGTAAGGTAGCTCTACAAATTTCAATAAAATGACAGGTGTCAATCTCATGTCACTAGCAGATATTAAAACAAGGTATATCACAGAGTGAAGTCTGTAATAAATGGAAATGTACCCATATTATAAAAGGCAAAATTGAAGGTAGTTCAACAAATGTAGAGGAAGCAGGAGGGAAGAATTGTCCCTGAAGTCTCGATGTAAGGGGTGCTTGGTGCTTTGAATAAAATTGTAACTTGAATTCGCCATATTTTGCTTCTACTTGTAAATATTTAATTTTAAATTTAATTTATTTTATGAAATATCCATTCTTTTCATGCTTGATGTATTTCCGTATTATAATGGAATTAAATTTATCATATTTTTGTTACGCAGTATATAAGGTGTTTTCTACTAAAAGAACCAGCAAAAATCTCGCTTATTTATCAACATTTTATTTCATATAACTTGAGTTATACAGTTACATAAACCAGGGATGGTCAACCTGTGGCCCTTTGTACAATTCTGTGCAACCCACGCTCGCGTAGAGCTTAAAGCGAACGAAGGCAAGCTACGAATCATCTACTTGACATGTACTTTATATGTTGGAAAAGCTTATTTATAGTAATTAATAATTTATTTAATAATGCTACTAATGGGCATTTATCTGAAGTTTTATTATGAATAAAAAAAGTATTGAAATGTTTATAATTATAATTTAGTTATTAAGATATTAGAAATAACTCTCAAACCAGTGGCACTAAAATGATTACTTCATGTAAGGTGCAATTAATTTTGTGAATTTTGAAAAACATATTTTTGTTTCATAATCAGTACGTGAACCACAATATGAGGTTAAAATAAGTGCCATAAGTTGTAAAACACCCTGTGTAATTCGATTCAATAATTAACATTTGTGCGCAAATAGCGCCACATGGTACCAATTTTCCTACACGAGTATATCTCTTGTTATATTGATCACTGAATAGAGTTGATGTGATACTAGTTTAAATATATAGAAAATTGTATAGTGTGTTCTGCAATCATGTACCTAATAATCATTAACGTTTTATTAGCCTAACATGTGCCAAGAGTGAAATGAAAAATATGAGTAGGAGTTTGAAATATTTTATTTTCCAAAATAGTAACAAAATATACTGTATTCAATGCGGGACTAAGTTGTATAATCAATATCTTAGGATTGTTGTTCTTGGTTATTATACATTCGTAATAAAACGCTATCGATTATTAGGTAGGTACATGAGCACAGAATATACGAGGGTAGAATGAAAAGTATTGCTTGTAGAGCCCGAACGAAATGACCTTCAGAAGCGCGCCAGGTGGCATGTGAAGTAACATTCCCTGTCAATACGGATGCGCAGTTTGAGATCGTTGCGTTCATCCACTGTATTTCGAGAAGCGGAAGTATGAAGACGTATTCTAATACTATGTCAACGCGAGTTAACAGCGTGCTGTTATCGAATTTATAACTGCTGAAGAAGTGACTCTAAAATACTTCCAACGTCGAGTTTGCCGTGTTAGAGACAATCTTGCAACATGACAATGCTCGTCCACACACCGCGCGCGCAACTGAAGAGGCTCTGCCAAACCTGAAGTTTGAATCGATTCCACACCCTCCTTATTCCCCCGATCTTGAGCCTTGCGATTTTTATTTGTTTCCTCTACTCTAGAGGGACCTCAAGGGTAATCATTATACCTCGGACGATAAGGTAAAGGCAGCTGTCAAGTCCTGGATTTGAGAAAATTCGGAACAATTTTTCAGTTACAGAATGAAAAAACTTGTTACACGTTGGGAGAAATGTGTTAGTCTTAACGATGACTATGTTGAAAAATAAATATATAAAAAATATAGAATAAACACTTGGCTATGTTTCACAAAATTCAGCCTCCAAGTCTCCTTATGAGGGCATCGTCAGAGGCTGGTCAGCACAGTTCACCAAGTGTTGGATGACAATTAATTTTGTCTTTGTTGTTATTTAACTTGCTATTGCGTAGCTTTTTCTTTTTTTCGGTAGATGGCATGACCTGTTCCACAGAACTTCTCATGTCATCTTACCAGTTTGTTAGAGATCTTATTATCTGCTGGCACAGTTCTTCGTCATCAGCTTCTTCACGTGAACTTTGTTCTAGGTGAAGAAGTGAGTTATGCCATACTGATGAGCTCTAATAAGAGCGAAACGCGTCTATGGTTATTAACTGTGCTGGCCAGCCTCTGACGATGCCCTCATAAGGTGACTTGGAGGCTGAATTTTGTGAAACATAGACAAGTGTTTATTTTATATTTTTTATTAAACCTTGTTTCACCAAGTGTTGGATGACAATTAATTTTGTCTTTGTTATTAAATAAATATATGATTTTGAAGCTTAAGAATTGTACTTTCATGTAATTTTTGTCCGATCTTGCTTGATTTGTTTTTGTTTGCGCTCAACAAGCATGTGTGCATTACTTTTCAGTCTACACTCATACTATACTCAGAATAGAAATATCAATAGCTAAAATATTAATTAGGAATCCACTTCCCAATTGGAAACAGTACAAATATAGAATGCACATATCCGTCTGAAACGTAAACATTTTCTTTAGTCTGATTCTATTCAAATCATGCTTACCTTCCTCATGACGTCAGCAGCGCTAAGCCCTGGATACGGCGTAGAACCCAGCGTTACCACTTCCCACATTAGAACCCCGAAGCTCCACACGTCGGATTTGCTTGTGAAGACATTGTCGTAAAGCGATTCCGGAGCCATCCATCGGATCGGAAGTCGACCTTCACTCTTCCGTTCGTAAACGCGCTCTGAGTTACCCGTGACGTCACGCGCGAACCCGAAGTCGGCAACTTTGCAAGTGTGGTCTTCGGTGATTAGGATGTTTCGAGCTGCTAGGTCGCGATGGACGATCTAAATAGGAAAAGAAGATTTTTATAGTTAATTTTATATTTGCAAGAACATAAAGATCACAGCCTTCAAAACAACTTTAATATAAACTATAATTTTCGTCTCTTAATTCATTTTAATATTCTGGGTATTTCTGAAAATATTGAATAATCAATTTATCCGTGAAATTTTTTTACTGATTATTTTTGACGATTTTTTAAAAACTCCTGTAATGTTTTGTTTATTATCAAGTGTGTGCGTCATTCTTATAGTGGAAAAAACTTAAATAGCTTCATCTACAATGTCGTGACTTTATTAAAACAGTTTTTCTTGTTAAATTGCTAGGTAACAAGACTTCATGACAAACATAAATTATCCAGAAAAATAAAAAGCTTTTGTGTAATTATAGTTCGTAATTTCCCTAGAGCAATTATTATTTATGTCAATAGACTGTTAAACAAACGTTTGACATTTAATTATATTTTTTTTTTAAATGTCTCTTTTAAGATTATGAAAATAATGATTCAATTGACAGAATTACAACAAAAAATGTCTGCTCAAATAACCCTCGAGGATTGATTAATAATTTATAATTTTATTAAAATATCCTCAAGCACGTTTTTTTTTAGGTAATACCCCTCAACTATCACATCGGGTGTACTTAGCAAGCAAGCAACATGCTTTCGGAGAGTGATAAAATGAGTAATTATCAGTGCTTTTGGAATATTATAGCTGATAACTTAACATACAATAGTTTGTTTGTTTGTTTGTTTTTTAATTGAGGAACTAAGTAGTCTACATAAGTTTTATTAAACATCACGTCTCCTCTTAGTCTTGGAAAATTTGATAGTAAAAGGAAGGAATTTTAATAGATAATTTGTAATTATAAAAATTGCATAGGATTCAATTAAAACGCAGGAATTTGAATGCAGTTTATTACATTTCTCTCTCCTGTTTAGTCTAAATTATGACTTCTAAAGTAATTTATAGCCAATATTCTGGATGAATTTGTAAATAAGTAAATAAATAAGAGCCTAGTTGTGACCAAAAAATTGAAGAAAAGTATATTTTTTTAATTTAAATTTCGAACATAAACTAAACAATATTACAACTTAAACCTGATTTTATAGCTTTTAACATAATCACTGTTTTTATCGTCTATCATAACCTTGAATTATTTGGCGTCCGTAATAATGTCAGACCTTTTCCAACTACAGTTTTTTTGTCTTTGTTTTGACGTTATTATAACAAAAAATCGTTTATTTTGGTTATATTTCTTCAATTATATATTTATGAAATTCTGTGATTAATCTTTCAGTTTATAGATTCATAAATCTGTAAATAATAAACAAAATCACATCAATATTTGTTGACAAGTAGAAAATATTTCATAAAATCAGTTTCGTTGCAATTTTGTTCATTATTACTAACTATACAAACCAATTACTACTGTTTAATAACATTTTGTATTTTATATAATTTTGTATATGGGCATGAAAACAAACATAAAATATAAACAATATTTGTATCAACAGTAGGAAATGGTCCCATTCTCTCGACAAAAATAAAGACTAATTTTTGAAAACGTTTATAAGCCGGAAACATTGTATTGAATTTAAAAAATGAATTATTTGGCTTGATTAAATAACTATTTAATTTAATGACGTTTCCACCATTCATGGGGTCATCTTCTGTTCAATAATATGTAAATACATATAACAGACATAACGTCTAGATAAACAGTTTACACGTCTGACTCTAGAAATGTACACTTCTAATAAACGTTTTCTACGATTGCCATGAAAAGTTGACAATTACGTTCTCATTTGTCATCGTAAAGTTGACGTTTTCTGTGGAACAATCAAAAAATAACTTTGTTACGCAACTTCAATGGCAACGCGCGAAATAGATATTAAATGCGCGCTTAATTCAATAGTTACCAGGGATTCAAACAAAACAGAAACTTGTCATATTGACAGTTGACAGAATGAATTTATTTTCAGTACTTATACGTTTTTTTAAATAATTTGAAGATGCAATCGTAGAAAACATTATGTGTGTATCACGAGCGTAAAGTGTCTTTGTTCCTCTTACACAATTGCAGCTCTCGTCTTCGGCTCGCGCTGCAATTACCATGTTCGAGTAACAAAGAATCACTTTACGCTCTTAATACACATTAACTAATTAAGACCTTCACGTCTGTCTATCTAGACGTTGTTTTTGTTATTTGTATTTACTATTATTGACCAGAAAAAAACTCCAGCAAGGGTCGAAACGTCGTCAAATTAAATAAAGTTATTTAAAAAAGCCAAGTAATCCATTTTATAAATTCAAAAAAATAAACATAAAATCGATCACACTCAAATATTTTGTATATACTCGTAAGTAAAGTGTAGTAAATGATCAATCTTTTATAACATAATTTGTAACTTACCCCTCTATCAACGAGATAATTCATCCCTCTCGCAACCTGATGCACGAATGACGTCAAATCTCTCCCAGTGAGTGACGCGCTCTTCCCGTGTGTGTTGCCGTAGTGATGCCTCTCAGCTCTCGAGTCCCGCAGATAAGTCTGGAGTCTTCCCCGGAAAACGAACTCCATCACGACGAAGACGGGCTCACGTTCAGTGCAACAGCCAAGAAGACGCACAACGTTTGGATGCGGACCTAGCGATTTCATGACGGTGAGCTCGGACATGAGATCAGAACGTTCTCGCTCGGTGGCATTCTCTTTGAGGGTTTTGACGGCCACAACTGTGGTGCCTTCTACGCCTAAAATAAGAAAATATTTTGGTTAGAATTAAATTCATACTCAATCTTGCACTTTTAGTTTTCAGTAGATAATTTTGTGTGTATTTGGTATTTTGTTATAACCAGTACGTAAATCGTTAAAAAAATCGATTTGGTTTTTTTACGCGTTTTAACATACTTTGTCGGTTCAGTTTCTATTCTGGTTTATAATAATTAAATTTTGGAACGATTCATGAACCGATTCAGAAGATCGGTTCGGTTCATTTATTTTTATATATAAATATATTGTTGATAATTTTATGTTTTCAATTTAAATTTGCAGATAAATCGAAATATTACCATATCGACAATTTTTTTTTCCTAATTTCAAAAAAATCACCCTAAAGAGTAAAATTCTTTATGTATTAGAAAATTCCGATTCTACAGTAAAGAAATAACGTTTAAAAGTAACTATTTCTTCGTAATTTTATCTTCTGTACTCAATTTCATTTTAAGTATTGTTTTATCGAGCTATCTTATATTTCTAATCTCGAAAAAAAGCTTAAAATTTCCAAACTTTCAAATATTTTTGCAAAATATTACCTTTTTGATAAAATAAAATGGAAAAAGTATATCTATATGTTTTCATGTACGTCTATGTATCTTATCTGAAACGGATGTCAAAATAGTTCAACTACGTTCGTATTTATTCCTAACCTTAAAATAATCTTAAAATTAGTGAAATTACATTACTTCCATACATATAATCAAATAAAGGTTAGTAATCTGTGTACTGAAAGCAATAATATTTGTAAAAAAAATTAAATGGGAAATTCATTTTATGAAATATAAAACGAGCATTGTAAGTAATCCTATACATTGTTTGTTTGTTCATGCCCTTTACAGGCATAGGATCGAACGAGGACAATGTGTGACATGTAAACAATTTTTCAAATGAATATAGGTACATTTGTAAATATTTTTTATACTGTCCATAACTGAAAATATCACATAAAAGAACAGAAACTATGATATTACAAAAAAAAACATATTTGTAAAGAACGTGTTATTGAGTTCGTACATATTGATCAGAATATCATTTTTGTTGATATGCAAATATAATCCTTATATGTTATATCGGGCATTAAATTTATATGGAAAAAATATTACAAAACTTTTCTAATAAACATTCCAGGAAATATGAAATGACATGTTTCCATTATATTGAACAAAACTGAAATAAAAAATAAATATCTTGAAATTCCAAAATATTCATGAACAATGTTGGGTCGAATGACGATTTAGATCTAGATAATAGATGACAGATCGTTTATTGTTAATTATCTAGATAAAGATAATAAATATACGTGTTATCTAGACAAATTTTAGATAAAAGATAAGATATATAAAAAAACCCTTTCACAAATCACAATTGTACTTACATGAAACATTAAGTAAAGAGATGTAGATAATCATTTATTATAATACTTTATTTCAAAATAATTTATTAATTATATTTATTGATATTTACATTTGTCCATACCTAAACACAAAACAAACTCTTTTTCCTGTTATCTATTTAAAAAGACACTAGATAAGTAATTTGGTATTTATATAGACTTTAGACAATAGATAATATCATCGTTATCTAGATAAAATTTCAGGTAATTTTATCTAGATAACCAAACAGTGTTCATGGAAAACATAAAATTAACGAAAGCAATTTGAATCAAATTCAAATACGTTCTCTTTTTTATAACAGGTCTCTGAAAGTAATATATTTTAAGGATAAAGTGCAGTGTTAACAGTAATTAAATTACGGCCCCAATGATGTTAGTAGAAGAAAAATCAATGTCGCTAATTATAGTGTGATAAAATTGAAATTAGTTATTGTTCTCTTTTCCTACAACAGTAATTTAATTACAAAGATAAAGAGTTCAAAACTTAAATAAATAAATATAGCATCGCGCCATTTATCTATTACTAGATGTGGTACTCTAACATAGCAGATCTCGGTAAGTGATATATTTCTTCGCGTAAAGTGCGATTACCAGCCTTAAAATCACATCCCCCAAGGAAGTGACAGAAAAATACTTCGTATCTATGCGTTCATAGAATACTTATAGTTTCAACTTATAAGTAATAACCTAAGCTATTAATTAATAATTAATACTAAATAAATATTCAGTGCATTAATTTTTACTCAAGGATTTTCACTTGATATCAATAATTACATGGATTTTAATGAGTAAAAGTCATTGTTTGGGATAGATTAAAAAGTTTGAATACTTATATTTCAGCTCTCGTTTGAATTATCTTTAGAATAAATGGTGATGTGATGTAAGGTGAACGATTAATTCGTTTTATTTATTGTTAGTTGTCCATTCATTTTTTACTTCACATCACCACTTATTCTGAAGATGGCTGTAACCAGAGCCGAAAAATAAAAATTTTAAAAATCCCTTTTAATCCACTCCAAACAATAACGTTCCACATTAAAATAATAAGGTTTTGAAGACAGTTATTATCGACCTAGCGAAATGATTATAATCCCGAGATAATGAGGGATATAATTCTCGAGGACAATAATACTCTTCATAACCGTGGTATATATATATATCTTAAGAACCCTAGTTCGATCTCCACAGCCGACAAACAATTTTCACCACATTAAATCTATCCCTGTGGCTCCCCCTACACTAACATCTTTGGGGACCATGATTTGACGGCTGGTAACCGCACTTCACGTAAAGAAATATATTACTTACTGAGTGCCACACCCAGTAATTATTTTAGTTTTGTACGCAAATACCAAATCAATAGGATATTCAATATCACTGCAAAATTGTAAGACAATATACGTAAATCAATACAGCATGAGATGTTAGTATTATCGAATATCTAGTCATAATCGTGTTTGAGTAATGTCTATATCTACTGTGTATGCATTCAACAATCTACAATGTTACCGTTCAATGTCTCAGGTTAACACCTGACATTCTCCAAAGTGTTAAATATGCTTGAGACGCTTTCAAGTGTGAGAGAAATACGTCACAAGTCAAGAAATGAAGTTAACGTTTACTAATAATAGATAGATTGAAGTTTGTTGGTATATTTAGCAACTATCAAGAGTAAACGCCAACTAATCTAACTAGAAAGACTCTGCTTGTTACAATTCATAATTTAGTAATGGAAGAGAAAACAGTAATGGGGTTAAGAACTTAGTTGGAAAAAAGAATAATTCAGAAATAATGAATAGTATTTTCAGAGGACTATAACGTTTCCCACTGGGTTTCTAAATTATTCGACAACAAAATGCTTAAAATTAAACAATTAAAGTTAAACACAATTGTTGAATTCGGTCTATTGTTACGTTCTTCTGAAAATTAAAAATATGTATTTAAAAAAGATACAATATAAAAATTAATATAAATTATATTCAAATATTTGTAAGAAAAATAATACCTTAGGTATTCTTACAAATATTTGATTATAATTTATAATTTGATTTTACATTCAATTTTTAAAATATCCCTGTAAACTTTTGAGCAGTAATAAATTAATAAGTTAAAGACAATTGCTGAATTTGGCCCATTGTTACGTTCTTCTGAAAATTTTATACATTAAAATTAAAACTAATTTATACCGTATGCAGTTGGTCTTCCTTTATATAGGGTGTTTGTATAAATAGGCTTTAATTAAAATAAAATAAATATTTCATCACGTTTTTTACCTATTACTGGATGTGGGACACTCTCTTAGTAGATTTTGGGAATATCTTTAAGCGCGTGAAGTGCGGTTACCAGCCGTTAAATCACGGTGTAGAGAAATGTAGAGAAAACTGTTTGTCGGCTGTTGAAATCGGAATCGAACCAGGATTCTCAAATCACTTTAATTTTAATTCATAAAAATAAGTGATCTTTATTTTTTGTACCACTGGTTTGATAAGTATTTCTAATACATCAATAATTAAAGTAAAATTATAAATACTACAATAGTCAATTTATTCATTATACAACATTAGATAAAATAACTATTTGTAGTGTCGGACAGTGGCACGAAAAATAGACACTTCAAGTAATAGGCATTTATTTTTACGAATTACTCTGTATAGAATAGAGGCTAAATGCAAATGTTCATAAGGTTGAATTTAGTTTGGAAAGGTACCGACACGTCGACTTTGATACAATAAAAAATTTCAACAAAAAAATGTTGTAATATTATAATTATTAATTAAAATGTAACAAACTTTTAATGATCATACCTGTAAAACAATATTGTAAGTTTAAAAATGGCCTTTAACTACAAAGGTGAATATATTAATAACTAGGTATCTATTGATTTATTCAGGGCAGTACATTGTTAGGTCTGAGTTCCGGGGTAACATGTTGAATAACCAAACATTTAAAGGTAATTTTCAGTTATATTTTCATAGAATTTTGAAAGAAATAAAACTATATAACGGTTCGTATTAAATACTACATTAGGTAACAAGTTTTATAAACGTCTCTTTAGTTACGAATGTACCAAAAATTAACATATGAAGAGTTTAGAAAACGAACTATGCTGTATCACAAATTAAGACAACAAAAAAATATAAAGTTTTATGAATTATAAAAAAATTAAGGTTAAGCTATAATGACACATGCCGGAAGCTAACTTCACCCCGTACTTAATATCACAAGCCGTGACTAAAATAATCGAGGCCACAACTTCTCAATAAAAGGCATGATTAAGATGTTATTTGACTCCATGGAAACCACATCCAATAATGGGTAAAATTACTTGATAATATCAAATAGAATTATTAACACCAATGTTTATTAATTTATTTGACAATATTTGTCGATTTTATGTTGTTTTACTTAAGTTACACTTTATATTTGAAAGAGAGCGATGCAACTGGCCATTAAAAACAATTTTATTTGTATTCATACTTAATTTTTTAACAAAAACATGAAAATAAAATTGTATACTTTTGCATAAATTTGTAAAAATTTAATAAATATATATATTTCAGTGCATATTGCATATACTTCTGCACGAAACTTTAATGACGTATATAATTTGATGTACTGATTATAGAACAAAATAAAGTTTTTTGAAATTCGCAAAAATTAGAGTACTTTATTCCCAGCGAAAAATTTTAGTGTCACTAGTTTAATAGTACATTTAATTAAAAATAAATAAAAGTAAGGCATTACACCAGGTACCTCCATAATAACTAATTAATGAATGATTATTAGTAGGCAATGTTTATACTTTTATTTCATTAGTAACATAATTATAATTAATTAAATGTAATATTAAACCAGTGACACTAAAATGAATGAAATGCCCTAATTTTTGCGAATTTCATTCATCAGTATATCAAATTATATGTCATTAAAGTTTCGTGCAGAGGTATAGAGACATCCTGTATATTTCGCTAATAATAATTGTTGTGCTTCTCACCTGCAATGTCCATGGCCTCACATTTCCAAACTTGTCCGAAAGCCCCTTCTCCGAGGATGTTAAAAATTTTAAGCCTATGCCTGGGGAATTCCCACCTGTCCCCAGTTTTAACGGTTGATATTTGCTGCTCATCGATCTGGAAATTCATTATAAAATAAATTCACGCCCTCGTTCAGTTTTAAAGCTGTTTGCAAAAATGCACTGGATATTGTAAAGTTCACTCTCATTAATTTAACAATAAAATATATTTGTTTTGTTTGAAACTAATTTGAACTTTGGTCTTCAATAGTAAAACTGTTTCGCTAGTGGATTTATTTTTATTTGTAACGATTGTATGTAGTTATATCTACTTTTGAAAAACATTTTTTATTTTATTTATAACCATGTAAGTTTAATAGTTAATTGCGTATCTAGGTCAGGAAATAATTGTTTGTGTGCGTCGAAGAAAAATTTAGGCAATCGAGGCTCAAAGCTGAGACAGACTATTTTCTGAGCGCACCATATTATTTCCCGGCCGAGGTACACACATTTTTTTTCATGCAACTACACAGCTTCGTTGTATAACTTCAAAATTTATTACAAATTTAATTTCGAAATGATGATTATTATAAATATGAATGTGCAACCGAGGAGACAATTTGTTTATTTATCGCCGGCATTTTGTAATCGTATTTTTGATAGATTTACAAGGTGCTACCCAAAAGTTCCCGAACTTGTGTGTAACTCTTCTAACTACTGTAGTTCACCGATTTGCCACTAAATTTCAACACTAATACATCTCCCAAATCCTTCCTTTCGTTTTCAAAACATTTTACGTTCTTTTGTAGTATCAGTGTGGTGATATCTGTGTTACTGTTTGTTCTATTCTGCGATGAACGATTTGAAAGAGCAACGCATGTTCATCAAATTTTGTTTTAAGCTCGGGAAAACGGCGACCGAAACGCACCAAATGCTTCGAGAAGCATAAAGCGCGTAAAGGTCAACTTCGTTTGACAGTAGCGTGAAAATAATTCGTGTTGAAATTTTAGTTACACCCAAATGTAAAAATTATGTTTTATAAAAAATATGAAGCAGAATGAAATAAAGCAGAACCTTGTGTCTTAATTCAGACTGTTCTTATTTAACTTATACTACTACTGGTTTCGACCACAGAATAATTATCAACAGGTACCGGTAAGAATACAAAATTACAGATGACTGAACATCGCGAAAAGAGAAAGCAACATGTTTGTATGTTTTAAAGTTAAATTTATCATCATTACTGTACTTACAGTCATGTCATATAACAAAAAATCATGTTTGTATGTATGAACGTAGAGATTACGAACATGAAAAAATCTAAAACGAATGAACTAACCCATCGCCAACTTTTTAAAACAATTTTATTTACTTTTCATAAAGCACGTGTATTTACAATTGAATTTTAAATCATAAATTTCTATTGACGTAGCTACGTAATTTGAAAATAGATTTTGAATTAAATGAATGAACATGTTGCTGCACATATGAATATTATTTTCGCCATTCAATAACTATTCCTGAATTAAATGGCTGAAGCTTAGACGTCAAAACAAGACAAAAAGTTCCTTATGTTTAATTGTTTAGTCCGAGAACACCTTTTATTATGTTGCTCTTTCCTATACGGAATCTTATAAACTACAAGAGATAAATGTTTCGTTACTTAATTCTGCCATTGTTTGGGTTCATTTCTGAGGCTATTATTTATCACAGAAGACCAGGAACTTTGGTTGGACGGACATGGCTAGTACTAAAAGTGTTTTTTTGTTTTGTTTTTGTGAGGTCTCGTGCACCACGAAGGGATTTATTTTTAATGAACTTGTTTGTTCCTGGGATATTTATTTATAGGCATATATGTAACGACGCTATCAAGTAGTTTGGCGACCTTACATTATTTCTTAACTTATTATTACTCTATTGTTTATGTTTACTATTGATTATTTTCATTCTTCTTTCTTATTTCAAACTATGAACATCTTCAACGTTATAATAATTATATTATATTTTTATTAAATTTGTTCCAAATTTGTATTGTGATTCTATTATATTTTATTATAAAGTTTTGCAAATGATATTTAATTTATTGTTATATATGCATGATTAATTTATTTGCATTAAAATACTATATTTATTTTTATAAAATAAATATGAAGAGTTGTTCAAAACGAATTTATCTAAAATAAAATCATATTTTATATTGTTTATAGTTACATTTACATTAATTTAATTTGAAATTTATTACGCCCGTGCATGAGTGTGTAAAATTTCCACGAAACCATGTGAATTTCAAATCCAATCCGTATAAAGTTTCATAATACTTTCATTCAATGCTAATACATTTCTTTGTTCGTTTTGTTTTAAACATTCAGACCCGAGTTCTATTGCACGTCTTTATTACGGAGGCGTTGCCCTGGATATGATATACGTCTAGAACTCACGAGATTAAATTACAAAATTTTATATGAATCATCCGTTTTTATTTGATAACCTAGCAGCTTTCTATCATATCTTTCTTATATTACATTAATTATGAATGTTATTTCAAAGTAAAGAATTTCGTTAAATATCAACAATATCCGGGAGTATATTGCGCAAATACTTATAATAAAGCTGAACCTTGAAAATTTTCTTAATGATCAAAAATATCTTGAAACGTTTTTGTAATTATCGTGAATCGTCATCACGATTTACAATGTTAATGAAAGTCGCTAAACATCAGAGCGGCAGATGCAAAATTGCTAGGATATGAATATTGAAATGAGTTCTGGTGACTTACTGGTGTGTGGTTGGGATCCCTGTCCCACGGTTCGTAGCGGTTGGAGAACGCCCTTGGCCCCCGCCAGTTCTGCATTGCAAGGGATGGATCCTCTTGAAGGACGATGCCTCCGTTCGATTCCTTCGCCTGTCGAACAAGAATGATGTGTAGACAAAAATTTATCACCTCGAGGTAAAACAAAAAATATGTATTCTATTCCAGATGTTTGTGTAAAATTATGTTTATGGTAACATTCTATTTAAATTTGGAAAGTTACAGACAGTATTTTACTATTTTGTGAGTGGTCGCTCTGCAATTGCAGATAGCTGTATATATAATTTTTTGCGTCCACAGCTATTAAATTTGCAACAACAATAATAAATAGTAATTCCCATAAAATTAAGGCAATGATTTTAGTATTAAATGAAATGTTTGCAAATTCCAAAGTTTTTTATAATTATAATTATTGCAAAAGATATTTTTTTTTCACGACAGTTCAGTAATTCATTCATTATAACATATATGTTTCTAGATATACATGTGTTTAATAAAAAACTGACAAAAGGCGTTTCATATATTGTAGAGAATAAAATTCTACATATAAGTTAGCAATCATTTCATTTTTAACATTTCATAAATGAAGAAATCAAGTTTAAAGTTTTTTGAAAACAGATAATTTATAGAATTAGCCGTTCATTATTTTTACATAGTTTTGTGTTTATTTTTATTTATTTTCTCCACAAATTTATAATTTAAAATTGTTATTGCAAATTAGATATTTGTGAACGTTGAAATATCATTAAATTAAAAACTATGTAATAAGAATTTAGTTTAAAAAAGTTTTAGTTTCATGTTTTCTTCTAAATTACTTGTGGTCTTTCTGAAATCTGATATCAAATTTCATGTGTATGATTTTGTTCGATGTTCGATAAAAGTTTGTCGTGTCAGGAAAAACTATATAATAACTATTTATGAAACTAGTAAGGAAATGAAGGTTATTACTTTACGCATGTGAAATTTGCAGAACGAGGCGTAGCCGAGTTATGTAAACACATAAGTGAGGTAATAGCCGAGTTTTCTTACGTGTTGCATACAATATTTTTTCTACTTCCGTTCTAATAAATACGAAAGAGCGTTTTTGAAATTATGAAATTTTGACATATTAATGACAGTTATAAATTCAAAAAATAAAAGAATAACACATAAGAATTCGTCTATCAAGATATCTTAATTTTTTGTGTTGCTATGTTACCTCATTATTTCACTAGTTAAATAATGCAGTTCATTACCTAATTCAAATAAGTGAAATAATACGTCTATTTCTTAACAGAAGTAGAAACATATTTTTAATTAGTTTGATACAATGTATTTCAAATGTAGTCATGCAAATTTGATATCAGCTTATCTTTTTTGTCTTGCTCTTGATCTAAAGATTAAGTATATTATTTATTGATATTTCTCGTAGAAATTAACTTTAAAATATTGTGAAAAGTATCTCACCATGTCTTCTTTGGAGTTTTTAGTGCGACCCAGTCCCAGATTAATCTTCTTTCTAAATATAACCGCTAACAATCCAACTGTCAAAAAAATTGCACAAACTGACAAAACCGGGATCAAAGTCACACTTAAATCCGGGGGCGATTTCACAGGCAAATCCGCTGGATACAACCCTGTCACATTATCATCCAGCGAATTGGAATTCAAAACAGTAGTGCTTTTCATAGTTGATGACGACATAGTAAAATCATTCTCTGTTGTCGTATCTTCAAGAGTATTGTCTTTAGGGGTATTCACAGGGTAATTAACAACATGTAGGAACGTTTTGTTGTAGGGCAGTTGTGCCAACGTCGTCCCTAGCGGATGTTCTGGCGGGGGGCCTTCTCTCCGCGTAGCCAACGAGGAAATTGGCGGCACGACTGGAGGATGGTTAAAGTTCGGTGGAAGCGACAGGAACGGTGGACGAATAGGATTCCTGCTCTGTGAGGTGAACGACTGAGACGAGCCATTTATTATGTTCACCCAGACCTCCGTCTTCGCTGTGAACTTGCCGTCTGAGACGGTCACGTACAGGAACATGTTCTGCCCGGCCTGAAAATACAAATAACATTGAGTGAGTCTTATCTTATTGAATCATCACGATTGAATTTAGATGTTTTGTTACTGGATAACTAAGGGATGTTACTTCTTTATTCTATTTGCTAAAAGCCAATAAATTTGATTGTTAAATTAAGAAAAAATACTATTGCTTTAGTTTTTCTCCACTAGTCTACTGTCACATCTGTACAATTCTCGACGAAAATTTGTCCTGTTCGACAAAAAAGTTAAATTGCAAACTAATAGTTTTATGCAATGAAAATGACAACGGGTCTTTTTTAGTATAATCTGTATTTGTAGTTTTACATATAAATACAATATCGAATGAAATTAACTGTTTATTCAACTAATTATTGCTATAACATTTGCATATATTAAAAGGAAAATAAAATTTAATTTAATTTTATAAAAAACCACTGATTAAAATTGTAAAATAATTGGTTATTTAAAATGCCAACAACATATTAATATAGTTATTCTGAACTTGACGTAAAATATCGATTTTTTTGCTGAAAATAGAACAAGACAACTAAATCAATGGCATTTACAAATAGAACAAGCATAAAACTGAATAGATATAAAAAGAAAATATAATGAAAAATTCATGAACCGTGATATTGCATATTGAAGGGAATCATATCTCCGGGAGAAATTATAAATGTATTTCTTCAGTAAAACCGTTTCTATGATCGGCATAGAAGTAAAACATTTTATCTCTAGGGAAATAATGTGCACAATAGAAACAGAAGAACGGCTGCAGAAGCTGAATCAATAATTTCTTGGAATTTTTCCGAGAGTTCGTCGTTGTATCAAGGTATTTAAATTTAGAAATATAATGTAATTTGACATAAACATAAATTTTCGATGTTGCCAAAGAATTTTATTTTTTGTCCAAGACTACTACTAATTATGAAATTAATCAATGTCATAAAAATATGAATAAATTATATTTTTCTGTGATTATTATGAAAAGTTGCAAATTACGCTCTCATTTGTCATCGTAAAGTTGACGTTTTCTGCGGAACAATCGAAAAATATCTTTTTTGCGCGTCTCCAATGGCAACGCGCGAAAAAGACGTTACATGCGCGCATTTCCAATGGCAACGCGAGAAAAAGATATTAAATGCGCGCTTATTTCAATAGTTACCAAGGATACAAACAAAACAGAAACTTGTCATATTGACAGTTCGCAGAACGAATTTATTTTCAGTACGTATACGTTTTTTAATAATCTAAGATGCAATCGTAGAAAAAAATTATGTGTGTATCACGAGCGTAAAGTGTCTTTGTTCCTCTTACACTATTGCAGCTCTCACCTTCGACTCGCACTGCAATTGCCGTGTTCGAGTAACAAAGAATTACTTTACGCTCTTAATACACAAATAACTATTTAAAATAACTTTTTTGTTTTCGATCTTACTTAGGCCATGAAAAATTTAGTAGGTACACCTCGGGAGAGAATGCTATTAAAATAAGGTATTTCTTTCCTTAGATGTATAATATACTATTAGACTTTATCAACTTAAAATGGGTGAATTAAATTTTATACTTTGACATACCTAATACAGGGAGAGGTATCTACCAAAAGGAGCACCTTCACTCAAATTTAATTGTAAAAGTTTAAATGTAAGTGGAAAGTTACTAGATGTCCGTGAAACTGGTTTGCAGTAAACAAAGACTAACAAAGAACATACTTGGCAATAAATACGAGCTTTTAATTAAAACTTTATTCCCAATTTGTAGAAATCCTGTCGGGATTTCGAACAATTTTATCTTTCAATGCAACCGTGCAAAACTAAATCTATTATTCTCTGCAATTCATTAACACTCTACGACATAAAACGATAAAAGTCAGGAGTGAGAATGGATGCTGTAATAATGTGGTAGAATCAAAGATTACCCCAGTCTGGGGTCCCCAGAGAATATTTAAAGTAAAATGATGATGGTGTTGACAAATAGTGACCTAGTTCAGAAAGTTTAATCCTCTAATATTTGCGGAAAATATCACTGGATTATTGGAATAATTGTCAACATAATATTGCGCCATCAAGAGAAATGCTTTCTGGCCAAAGAGTGAACTAACATGACAGAGATATTTATTGCAAATTGTTTATTTCTATCTTTATTTATTGTATTATAAAACAAATAAGTTTATATTCAATTAATAATTTGTCCCGCGTGATGGCCGTGCGGATTGAGGACCTGACTGACGACCATAAGGTCGTGGGTTCGGGTCCCGCCCGTGGCGGCCATACAAAGGACATATCGGCATATAACCTAAGTAGTTGGTCCGATACATAAATTAAAAAAAAAATTATAACAAATTATGGGTTAGGTGGCTCAGTGGTATCGAGTCGACCTGTGGATCTTAAGAACCCTGGTTCGATCCTCACAGCCTACAAACAATTTTCACCAAATTAAATCTACCCCTGTGGCTCCCTCTCCACTAATATCTTTGGGGGTCGTGATTTTACGGCTGGTAATCGCACTTCACGCGAAGAAATATATCACTTACCGAGATCTGCATAGACAGAGTGCCACACTCAGTAATGGGTTAAAGGCGTGATGATATATTCATTTTATTTATGATTAAAACAAAATAAAAGAATTTAGTGAAATTTAAACCAATCTTAATTGAATACGAATACGAAATATAATACCGAATTTTTTATGAAGGCCATGCCATTAATTTTACATGTAATATTTGTATTTTATAGTTTTTTGTTTAATGTGTGACGCAATGTATAAATATTACTAAGAGTGCAAAAATTATCATCAATAATTAGTAATGTACGTCCTATAGATTTTTTTTGTTAAATCACTTGACGTCACAGTTACTGATGTCATTAAAAGCGTCTGCATTGACCTTTAAATTACACGCAAATGAAAGAAAAATATATACATTGTTTTCAATAAATTTTGTATTTTAGGTTTTTGTTTATTTCGACAGTATTTTACAATAAAAATAGTTTCAATCAGCAGGTTTGGCTTTATTATTTTGTAGACAATCAAATTTTTGTTGCTCCATGTCAAATGAATTAAAAAAAACATTGCAGGCAACAATTGATTCGATATTTGTTTTATTTAAATGACACTTGCAATTTAAGAGACACCGGTTCAACAAGTTATTAATTTCTTGTAATCTTTGGAAATTAATAATAAAACTATGAAAGTATGAAATAATTATACATTATTTTATGAACATAACTCATATGATTACAACACTCGTCTTTGGCTTGAGTCATAAACGTCATCCTTGTTTAATATAAACATTATAAGTGAGTCAAATACTATACTTTTGTCTACGATTGCTATGAAAAGTTGACAATTATTTGTCATCGTAAAGTTGACGTTTTCTGTGGAACAATTGAAAAAAATATCTTTGTTGCCAATCTCTAATGGCAACGCGCGAAAAAGATAATAATTGCGCGCTTTTCCTATGGCAACGAGTGAAAAAGATCATAAATACCAGCTTACTTCAATAGTTACCAGAGATACAAACAAAACAGAAACTTGTCATATTAACAGAACGAATTTATTTTCAGTACGTTACGTTTTCTAATAATCTAAGATGGAATCGTAGAAAATTTATATGTGTATCACGAGCGTAAAGTGTCTTTGTTCCTCATACACTATTGCAGCTTTCGCCTTTGCCTCGCGCTGCAATTAACGTGCTCGAGTAACAAAGAATGATTTTACGCTCTTGATACACAAATAACTATATCTTACAATAACTGGTTTTGTTGTTTTTAAAGACTAAAATTAGTAATTATTCACATGTGACTATCATTAAATGAGAATTATCACAATCGCGTATATTGTAGATATTATTTGTAGCTAGATGTATATACTTTTAAGAAATCAAATCGTAAATACAATTAAAAAAATGGTTTATCACTAAATTTTGAATTTAAATTTATTTTTAATCATGTTTTATCAATTAATTTTCTAAACGTAACGTAAGAAACTGAGTAAAGTATCATAATTATTATTATTTTTTAATTGGAAACGCAACATAATGAACATAAACCCTAGTTTTTTAGATAGTCAAGACAACACTATAAATTTGTTTGCGTTCTATAAAGCCAGAGAATTAAAAAAGCATTAGTATTAATAATAGTAGTTTATGTAACAAGTACATAATTTAGGTCTTTATTGGACGAGCCGAATTTGATGGCAGAGCGAGCGAAGCGAGCGAGGCTAATAAATAAGGCGAGTCTATAAAGTCCGATTATGTACGACTTGCATACAACGTTTTATGTTCGACTGCATGGAGAATATTTTCTCTTAAAATATGATTATGTCAATACCTATATTTAAAACATTTCATTGCATCTCAAAGTGTGCTTCGTTGTTATGCATTTGTTGCTTTATTTATCAAATTGTCAAAGTGAAAAAAGTGTTGAGATGGATGAAGACATTGAAGACGTTCCAAAAGAAATCAAAGATCTTGCATGTAATACAAGAGAATGTCTAACAATTGTATGAAGACATATATAATACATACAGAAAATGGTGTTTAAATATTTCTTTTGAATTTTGTTTTAATGTGACATTGACAGCAGTCCAATTTTGCATTTTTATCGTACTAGTCCAATAATGTACCCGATTATGGACAGTAAACAGTGTCGTAAAACAAGGTAATATGATGCAGTCGAACATAAAGTTATTTATTAATGCATGAGGAATAAAATTACAATAGAAAATTACTGCCCTCTAAATTTGGCCTACTCAGTTTTATGGTAAATCCCGTCCTGTTTATGAGTTCCATCATTAAAATTGACAGACGTGTAGTTCAATTTTGTATTTTATTTTATTATTTAGCGAAGAGTTTACAAACAATTAATTTATTTTACTAGACACGCGTGGGATGTTAGCTGTAGACTGTCTGATCGTAACCTAAGTTACCCATTATCAATATATTTTGTCACTAAATATTACTAAAACTCCTTGACTCACTAATTACATTTGTTTGCATTAGTACTCGTAACTTGAATTTTCTCCAAAAATAACCCAGCATGCAAGTAGCGCTCAACTAGAATAGATAAACGGAAAGACACTGTGAATAAGTCAATCTATTATACGCCATGTGCAGTATTGGATTAACCAATAGGCAGTACTAGGCAATTGTCTAGAGGCCCCCATCAAACAGGGGCCCCGTAAAATGTTTTTTTTTCAATTGCATAGAGCCCCGCCTAATGTTAATCCGGAACTGGCCATGTGTAAAAGAAAATGCGACATAACAATGAAATTTGTCAATAACTATGATCCGGTTATTCATCAGGAACATAATGAACTATATGTACGAGAAATTGAAATTCGATCAACAATCAGTGCTTTCAAAATTTGAATCATGTTAAAACAAAAGCAATCAATTTTGAACAAGTGACATGTTCATTAGTTAAAATGCCAGAACTTTAAAGTTGTAAGTATCGCAAAAATGTTAATTAGTAAATAAAAGCATAATACAAAAGTTTATATTTGTTTTCCGCATGTGTAGAATTAACTGGCATATCTGAATTGATGTTTGTAAAATTTAACGGTTAACATATTCTAACTTTTTAAATAATAATTTATAAGCTGATTTTCAAAAGTTTTAAACCAGTATTAAATATTTTAGCAACAATCTAAATTTAATTTTACATACAACGGCATATAGAATGTTATCTAAACAAATCCTAAACGTATTTTTTGTTTTTGCTGCTCTACAGACGTAAATTGAAGGTCTGTAACTTTATTGTTCTAGATATTAAAGTTATTTTATTAGTCTTTCATAATGTTTGTAGAATGTTGAATTAAATTAAGGTTATCTTCGCCCTCGAGCATTTAAATATTTATTCCTGCAGACTGTAATAGTTAGAGTTTAGAACACATTACAATTGATGAAAGAGTGTACATAGTAACACAAATGCTATAATGATAACTATTTTACTATTAGATATAATTTTTATTGTTGCATTGTTTTTTCAAATAAAACCAAGAAAATTAACTTTATTACATAGTTTTTGCAGCTTATTATCAGACCCATTAAAATTAGGTGCCTTATGAACTTTTCAAACTTTACTAGTGTAATTAAGTTAACTCACATCACTTTATCAATACATGGTCAAACTTTGGACATACATACATACATACATAACATCACACTATATCCCATTAAAAAATGGAGCTGAAACATTCACAGAACATCCACTAAAAGATTCATAAAAAAATCAGTTCACGTCAACATTCTCATTCTGACACACGATACTCGTTTCAACCACATTAACACTTCCTCCATACGAGCTCTTTTCTCCTTCACAACCAAAATCCATCATAACGCAACAAACCTTCAATCACATCCATCCATTCACTCCTGTACACCTGTATGGACTTACATTATATGGAATACGAGTATTATCTCTTTCAGCAACATTCAATAAACACCGGTAAATTAATAATAACTTTATTTTTCATGATTATTATCATTTCAGCATTCTGTAATCAAAATAATTTATTCTGTTATTTTTTTATTTTACTTTTAATAATAACCTTTATTTTTCATTATTATTCTGTGATCAAAATAATTTATTCTGTTATTTTTATTTAACTTTTATCCGTATTGCTATTAGCTGCCAGTTTAAAAATAGTATAATAGATATGAATCTAGGGAGAGAAATGCATGATTTTTCATGAGAGAGTAATTTTAAAATACAATTTATTCCTTTTTTACATTCACTAATTTTAAAATAATTAGTAGTCTTGGATATAAAAATAAAATTAATTGACAACAGTGAAAATTTATGTAAACAAGTTTGTTTATGTCAATTTATATTACATTTCTAATCGCAAGAAATAGTTGATGCAGCTTCTACAGCTCGACAAAAATTATTACTGGACTATCAGTTATTTTCTTGGGCTGTTCTAAACGAATCAAAAACATGTTTACAAAATGCCGCCGATAAATAAACAACTTGTTATTTTTTTCTGAAAACGTCTCCGTGGTTACACATTCATATTTATATTAAGAATTATTTCGAAATTTAATTTGTAATAAATTTTGAAGTTTTACATTTTATTTTAAATTTATAAAAATAAATGATAAATAGATAAATATTTGGGTCTTGAAAACACTAACTTAAAACTAGTTACTTTTAGTTATGATATCTGTGATTGTAAATAATAAACAGTTGATTGAAAAAGATTCTACAAAACTCTAAGCGTCTTTGTGTTTGACAATGACATTTCTATAACAACTATTGCAGTTTTCAATCGATTGTTTGAGTTGTTTTGATGCATTTAGTGCTAAGAATAACAGGCAGTCTTCAAACAATCTCTTAGCTACTGTATTTATATATAAATGGTACAGAAATATAAGATGATATAATCCTTCTCTAGTTTATAGGATATTTTGTGAAACTAAAGTCTGAAAACAATAGTTCAAGAATCTTTGATTGTTTCAGAACTCAGAAATACTTCTCAAACAAAAGTTATTTCATTTCAAAAAAGAACACGATCAAAGGGGATGTCCTCCGGCCAAAACTTGACAAATCTTTTAAGATTTATATTGAGGGGACAAGCCGATTTGTTAAGGTTACATTTTGCCGCTATTTAAAATAATTAAAAAGAAAACAAAGACACATTGGATAAAAACTTATTGTCTGCTTCATTTTTTTACAAAACCGCCAAATTATTGGGGGGAGCGAGGAGCTCAAATAAAAATTCATTTGTAGTCTTATTACAAATATATCTTCAAATGACTAGAAATTATAACATGAGCTCATTATTATAAATAAAAGGTAATTATTTTTGAATTAGAGGAGAACAATAAGAAAAATAAAATTTTATCTTATAATAGTCAATATTTGTTTTCTTACGTTCGTGATATAAATTCACTGGTATTCTCGACAATATTTAAATTATGAGATTCTGATGTGTATTTAAGCTTAAGGTTACTGTTCAAAAAGATATTATTTGTTTAAAAGAAAAGTTCTGCTAATTTAGTTTATACGTGACCTGTTCTTATAATAGCATATAAGGTCTATATAGATTATAGGTACTGGTTAAAAATAATACAAATCGCCATAATAAAGACAGTTTTTGTTATTGTGACTGCAAATTTTTGTAGCTGCTTGCACTAACACAGTATCTATATAGTTCGATATTTCGAAACACGCATACTAGGATAAGGAATAGAAAGAAGAAAGATATGTTAATAGCATCTGTCGTCTGTCAGTTATTGGTTATAATTTTATTTATAAAAATTATATATATGTAAATAGTAGTTTTTCATAGAAGTGTTATCGTTAATTCCAAAGTTTAAATAAAAAATGACATAACTATTTTGTCATGAACTATTCTCTATTCTATTAAATCCATCTTTTCTACATTGCTTGGATTTTACTTTAGTTTGTAAAGGAGTTTCAATTTTTGTTCATTCTAACAAAAATGGTTCCGCGATACAAGTAGGTACCTTAAAATACCACTACATGCAACCTGCTCTGGTCCATTTTAATTCTCAAGTATAATTTTCGACGTCTAAGACTGGCAAAAAACTTTCCAGTAGTATATTAGCTGACATCGGGATAGTGAACATTAATCTAACAAAATTGACCATTTCTGGAAACATTAAATTTGTTTTCTTTTAATAGCTTTATAATGTCTTTTAAACTATTAAAACTATCAGTATTTTACCGAGGTATTTATGGTTTATAACTTTACAGTTACTCGTATTATTGGTGCATCGAACAACAACAAAATTAGTTTAATATTTCGCTTAAAATTGCATAATATAAATATTTTAAAATCAAATTGAAATAATAATATAAATGAAAAAATTGTAAGCATACAATTTATTAAAATTTACAGTTATATTATTAAGAGGTGTCGGACCTCTTTCTGTAAATTATTTCTTTTCTTACCTTATCCTGTAGTGACTCATTCAAGTACACAACACCAGTCTCATTATCAATACGGAAAGGCAGCGGTGGCGTTGGTTCACTACGTCCTGGTTGTGGATACGTCAGCGGTTCCAAGCCGAAGCTCAGCACGTCATGTTCGCTGTCCTCCGCGTTGACGCGGGTGACCACAGTCCCCACGACCTCATTGCTACGGATCCGCCAGTTGCGCTCCAGCCACATCACTGGTGGGTTGTTGTCGGCGAACTGGCATTGTCCTACAAGAGGGAGAATTAATTATTTAGGAATAGTTTCTTATTTTGTTAATATTGTAATACATTACAAATAAAACGTAGCAAGTTGAAAATGAAAGAAATATTTATACAGACTGTTTCTATATCTCTGCACGAAACTTGAATGACATTTGATATACCGATTATAGAAAAAACAGATTTTTTTTTAAATTCGCAAAAATTTGGGTATTTCATTCCTAGCGAACATTTTTAGTGTAACTATTTAGCACCCTAGTGCGTGAAACGAGTATTTCGCGCACGCTCCCAAATTATTTTTTCACGTTCCGTCGTTTATACGACATAAATAATACCAAATTTATATTATTGTTTCTCTCAATTTACTTGAATAAATCAATAATTATTGTATTATTCTTTTTTGACAGTAGTAGAAAAATTGTTGTTTTTTAGTGCGTTCGAATGACTTTTTTGTCTCGACCTGGCGGTCTCGACTAAAAGTGACATTCATTTATTTTGCGCACTTAATACAAAAAATATTTGAGACATAATTTAGAAATGTTTGGGACTGTTATAGATTCAACATTGTTAAATTGTTCTGATAGTATTATATGCACTTCACGCGAAGAAATATATCACTTACCGAAATCTGCTTAGGCAGACTGCCACACCCAGTAATGGGTAAAAGGCGTGATGATATATTTATTTATTTATTTTAGTATTATATGCCTCATGCAAATCGCAATTGGTAACGTATTAAATTGACACCGTTATACGAAATAGGAGTGCGCTGTCATCCTTTTTGGAACGATACTTTTTCTTTTCATTGGACATGTTCGACACATGTCACATGGTGTGAGATTGAGACTACATCTTCTGTGCTAATTTTTTACTGTATCTGCACAAAAGCGTAGGTATTTCATTTTGTACCAAATTTTATTGTAACTATGTTTTCAATTACAGTTTTTAATTATTTTAAAATAATATCCAACAAATTTAATGGAAAAATACACTGTATATTTTTTGTCGATATAAAAAATTACAAAATAAAATACGAATTCTCGAATGCTATTTTTAAGCTAAACGCGAAAGTTTTAAACATCCGATAAATTCTGTGGATGAAGTACACCTACGTTTTAATTTCCTGTGAGTGTCTGTGCGTCAAAACTAGTTAAGCTTCTGGTACTAAAAACATTTTTTGAGAAAGTAAATTAAGAATAAAATTTCTAAGTGTTATTCGTGATCCTGAATTTGACAACAAAATAATTAGATATAGGATAAAACAGTAAAATAATTAAGTTCTATTACATTTTTATTTTGAAATCTTAGGGCCTATAAGTTTAAATTGAAACGTAGTTCAAATATGAACTTAACTATGGATATGATCTGCTTAAATCTTGTTCAAAATTTGAACTGCCTTTGTACTGTTAAACCTTACATCAAAAATTTCTTTATTTATTATTTTTTGGGAAGTAATATATGGCTTTAGGATCCTTGAATACTATTATTTCTTTATTGGATATTTCGATGGTTATCCCATCATCTTCAGCATTTATTAGAACAAAATTATTTTCCAATCCTAATACATATCTATTTTTTACATTGTCAATTTTTAAATTATATCTGAAATTAGCTTCACGGATGAGCAACTATCATAAACGTAAAACTCAAGATCAACATATTCCAAGCCTAATTTATTTATTTTACTTATAATAGGTATTTTTTAAAAGTTACAACGGCAGTTACTATCTTAACATACATACATACATACATAACATTACGCTACATTCCATTAAATGGGGTAGCACGAACCCGTCAACATTCTCATCCTGACACACGATACTCGTTTCGACCACATTAACACTTCCTCCATACGAACTCTTTCTTTCCTCACAACCAAAATCCATCATCACGCAACGAACATCATCCATTCGCTCCTGTACACCTGTTTCGTAAATCTTCACTTACGCCCACTTCTCTAACAACGAATTTATAAGAAATGAAGGCAACATCGCCTGCGCTTGTTTAAAAATACATTTAATACAATTACAGTTACACACTGTATAATAAAAACTGAAAATGAAGAAAAAAAGGATGAGGAAGGAAGGGAGTATCCCTCTGAGCTTGTTTTTGAAACTGAATTCCACACAATTGCAGTTGGACACTCTATAGTAAAAACAGAAAATGAATCAAAAATATAAGAAAGGATGGAAGCATCTGCCTGCGCTTGTTTTTGAAGGTGAACTCCACACAATTGCAGGTAAACACTTGAAAAATTTAACCAATGAATCTAAAATCAAGAATCATACGCTTGTCCTTATTCTTCACATTTATCCCGCAATTAATTTTCGCCAAACATTCCTATCCTGGCACACCAACTTTTGCTTCAACCACATTCATAATTCTTTTCATACAAGCTATCTTAACTATGGTTCAAAATGATACAGTCTTAAAAGTAACATACTACATAAAATCAAAGTAATCAGTAATATTTAAATGAGATTATACTTTAAAATGTAAACGGTACCTAGACAATTATATTTCTTTTTAGGTAATTTAAATTTAATTATAACAATCAGGTGTACTTAATTAACAATTAAAAACATTATACTATAACTACATTATTTAATTTGAAATGAAAGATACGAATGATAAACCTACTTGATGAGACATAAAAGCAGAAACATCCGGTGTGATAGTAAACTTCTTTATGAAATAATTTCGAGACAAAACTTTCACTAAAGGCTGCAGCGGCTACAGCATCGTTTCTCAGAAATACATTTTATTCGATTCTAAGAACATTGGAATTACTTTCCTCGTAACCTTGCGAAACAACATTTTTGTTAAATTTTAATTTATGCGAACTTCGAATATAATTTACAACAGTGGTATTTCATGAAATTAAACCGCAATTCAGCTACACTAAAAAAGAGGAGTAAACACCACCACAAAGGACAAAGAGTAAAATGTGTTTATCCTTCCAAACGACCACTTGAATGCTGTGATATTGTTTTTCTTTCTACAAATTAATTAGAACTCAGTGGCTTTCTTTAGTTCTTAGTTTTTTCGAGAGTTTTTTGTTCAGCGCCTGCTTTATATTGTATTTTCACTACAACTCCGTATTTGATCTATAAGTAGGCAGACATATTAAAAACATTTGTATTGGTTTTTAAAGAATTTAATTTATGAATACAAATATAAACACATTCATATAACTAAGTTGTTTTTGTTTTTCAGTGGTATCGAGTCGGCCTGTGGATCCTGAGAACCCTGGTTCGATCCTCACAGCCGACAAACAATTTTCACCAATTTAAATCTACCCCTGTGGCTCCCCCTGCACTAATATCTTTGGGGGCTGTGATTTGACGACTGGTAACCGCACTTCACGCGTAAAAAATATGTCACTTACCGAGATCTGCTTAGCCAGAGTGCCACACCCAGTAATGGGTAAAAGGCGTGATGATATATCTATTTATTTATTTAAGTTGTTTTAATCAGGCTCAGCTAACGAGTTTAATATGTTTTAAATTAAATAAAAATCTATAGAAAAAATGCATTTGTTTAACTAGAAACAAATATTATTTTAAAATAAAATACGTATAAACATATCACCATGTCTTTTACTGATTACTCACGTGAAGTGCGGTTACCAGCCGTCAAAACCCGGTCCCAAAAATGTTAGTGAAGAACAAACCACAGGGGTAGTTTTAACGTAGTGTGGGAATTGAACCCGGATTCTCAATTTCACAGGCCGACTCAATACCACTGAGTCACATACCCCATAAAAATATTATTTTTACCTACATTAATTTGGATACATGATTTTTCCGACTACTACAAGCTATATTATTTATATAGAAAGTTCAGAAGAATTCGATAATGACGTCAGCAAAAAAGGCCAACAAATGGTCTTATATAATTTTTGAGAAAATATTTCCTAAAAAAATGTTGTTTTTTTAATGGAAAATTATATTTTTGATTATAACGTCATTGTCAAGTTTTTTCTCTTATAATCCTATTTAAAATAACAAAAAAAAGTACAATAATAATTTAATGTTTTTTATCCAATTCTAACAGTTTCAGCTGCACAATTGCAGATTTTAGCCCTTATTTTAGCTATAATGAAATAAATCAAAACATTCATTTTTCTCATTAAAATTGTTATCTAAGGATATACAAATATTATATCACTGAATTCAGAATAAAATTCTCTATCGAACAAACAAATAAAAAATATATAGTTCCATTTAAAATAACAAAGTTGGTATCCATAGTTTGTGAACCTCAGGGTGAAAAAAAAAATTATGCTCATTAAAACAGTCTTGCAAAATAGACATTGTTTGCTAATTTAACCGACCTCGTAGGTCTTATATTTCTCGAGATAACAATAATGGAGAAAATAAAATGAACACCCTGTATATATATTGTACACTACTTCATAATTATTAATGACATGCATCGTTTGATTTTTATTTGTCGACTGGCCTATAGGATGTTTAGATGCTAACTAATAAACATTAAAATCCAGGTTAAAATAAACTTGTTTCGAAGATTGGAAAAGAAATTAAAAATGAAAGAAAAGTTATTGTTAGTAAAGAGTCCGCTTTGTAAAACTGCTTGTAAATGTTTGTTTAATTCATGATCGTGGATAAATCCAAAGTTTAAAATACCAACCTGAAAAGTTTGCTAACTTTACTGTAACTTATAAAATAACGTAAGATTTAGAAAGCATAATTTTTAATAATGAAGGTGTTCGTTACTGGTCCAACAAACAAGGCAGTTATGTTCTCTGAAAGCTAATGGCTTCGTTTCCGTTGAAGCAAAGCGTAAAGCGATTTCAGCAGTGGTAAAGAAACGGAAGAGAGCATTCAGGGCTGCCACTACGCGAATTAAAATTGCTTCTGAGATTTTCCGCAACTTATTATCCTTGACCGAAACACTTCACGTAACCCTTAACTTGGAAAAGTGTTTGAATTTTAATTTATGACTTTGAGAATTTGTAGGGAAAATGAGACAATTATTGTTTGTTTTTTAAATATTATAAATAATTTTCTGAATGCTGAAGAAAGAGAAATTATTTGCTGTTGACAATTTTCATCACATTAAAACTACCCCTGTGTCTCCTCCTCCACTAACATCTTTGGGAGCCGTAATTTGGCGGGTAGTAATCACACTTCACACGCATAAAAATATCATTTACTGAGATTCGCTATGGCAGAGAGCCACATCCAGTAATGAGTAACAGGTGTGACGATATGTTTAATTATTTTTGTTTAGCTAACATTACGCTTTTGCATGTTCAATAATACTTAAATGTAAGGTTTGTACCAGAGATGTAGAGTTTTTTTAATGAATTGTATTATAGTAGCAAATTATTTATACATATTCTATTGCATACTTATCTATGGTTACTGTGAGAGCTTAAATGTAGATTATAATCAAACATAAACTTTAAAATTAATTAAGCATATTTGGCTTGGAAATAATTAACATGCATATTCAGGGCTGGATCTAGGAGTGTGCGAGATATGCGTCCGTTCATCCAAAATTTTATTTTACGGATTAAATATTCAATTTAAATTTATTTTATATTTCCTTTGTTATTATTTAGTATAATATTTGTTTATAATTTTATTTTTGTTGTTTTTTAATTTCCATTAATATAAAATAAACAGCTATAATAAAAAAGATACACGTGAATGTTTTCGGATATCTGTATATTCAATATGAAGTTTCTGTCATTAAAATATATACTCGTATTAATTAATTAATTAATTAAGGTATGTGGCTTAGTGGCATTGAGTCGGCATGTGGATCTTGAGAACCCTGGTTCGATCCCCACACCAAATTAAATAAATAATGTCATTATATTAAAAAAATAAGTTAAAAAGTTACATCAATTATTTGTTTACTATTGAATAGTCCTCCCTCATATAGTTAAGTTTGAGGTCCATTTAGACATTTAGTCTAAAAACCAGAGGGGGGAGTGCATTTGCACCCCCTTGCACCTTCCTCACGGCGCCCATGCCCATAACGCCCATGTTCATAATGTTCACTAAAATACTATTAATGTATCATTCCAATTCTCCGTAAATCAGATTCATTCCTTTATTATCTGAAATTAACTGAGAGCGAAGAAATCTATATACATTACATTTAATATATTTTTAAATTATTTTTAATGCTAATGAACAAGTTAGAACATAGCTAATTAGTTACTTCGGCGAAAAATGCTGGTTTGTGCTGAGCGACGTTAGTCTAGTACAGTGCTGTTGATAGTGAATGCAGTGTTTTGACGTTTTATAGGCATTTGAGTTAATATTTTAATGTGTAACATGACTTATTTGTTATAATGTTCATGTTTCGAGTGTCGTGTTTAAAAGAAACATTAATATAAGTGATAATGAAGAGGAATAGACTATGAAATTTTTAGGTTTGAGTCGTAGGAGTCCCTCTTATCAACAATGAGGGCAATATAATTCCTGTTCAAAGTAAGTAATACTATTATTATTTTTAGCAAACCTTTGGTTTTTTCAATAATTGTTTAAAAAACGTACATACATGTATTCCTGTTATCTAAACGTAAAATCGTAAATGCACGTGGTATTTTGCCTTAGTAGTAATAACTTTTTTATTTAGCTTAAAAATCATTAATAAATATTATTTTTGTTTATAATTCGATGTGATAATTTTAATAATTTAATTTAACTATATTTATTTTTGTCATTTTAATTAAATACAGTGATACAAAATTCGCACTTAATTTAGTTGCATCTACAGATACAATAAATACCCTACGCTTATTGTTACAACACAAACAAAACCTAGCTTTTATAGTTTACGTTCACAATCAGTCCATTATTGTAATAAAAAAGTTTCATAATAGAGGCCATTGTTAACCTTTTAATTTTGTTAAATTGGCACTATACTACTACACATTAAATATTATTTCAAAATAATAACCTCAAATATTTTTAAATGTTCTACAATTTGATAAGATATAACTTAAGAATTTTTAACATCAAATTATCAGCATCGTTCTTTTCAGATTTTAAAAATGCCACTATTCTTCTAAATTTTAAATATCCTCAAGTAAATTTTAGTTATTCAGAATTTCTATTAATTACATATTGTTGTCAAATTATGGAAGTTTAACACAAGATATTCTGAGGTAAGTTCAAATTTCTGTAACAATATAAATATAATTAAAGAGAAGTTTCCTTTCTACCTACTCAAAGACCCCTTTCATCTGTCAGTCGGTGTCAGTTTTCAAATTTTATGCTAAGCAAACGTTCATACAAAAAAGTTTCTAGGCCATCTTGATTGACGCAGCTTTTCTCTTGTTTACGTCGGTTTTCAACGTGTTTATTTGCTATCACAATACATTTGGTAACAGAGAAGAAAAACCGACGAAGCTTAACACGTCAGCACAATAAGAATCCGAAAAAACAATCATGGCGTTGCTATAAAACTAACCATTTTCGGGTTTAAATAGATATAAATAAATTACGCACTACTGAGTGTGTCACTCTGTCGTAGCAGATCTCGGTAAGTGATATTTTTCTTCGCGTGAAGTGCCGTCAAATCACGGCTTCCAAAAATGTTAGAGGATGGGGAGTCATAGGGGTAGATTTTATTTATTTATTTATTTATGTTATACTGTACAACAGGAACTTAATCCCAATTATAGTACAGAGTCCGCACTCACCGAACCGTAGTGTGGTAGTTCATATAAATTTTAGCTTGAGTGAGATTCGAACTCGGGATCTCCGGATTCGAATTCCATATCGCTATCCACACCACCGTACTGACGGAATTTGGTGAAAATTGTTTGTCGGCTGTAGGGATCGAACCAGGGTTCTCAAGATCCACAGGCCGACTCGATTCCACTAAGCCACCTATCCCATAAGAAATAAAATAGAATCAAATATAAATGTTAAATATATTGAAATTTTAAAAAATCATGAACACTGAATTAAAAACGTCAAAGTGGTGGAGAGTATTTTTAACATTGGAAATTTCAGTGGATCATTTTGCAGTTTAGTACACTAAATATTTACATTCTGAGTTTGTTTATAATTAAAACTTATTTATATCCGTTTTGAAAAGCTACTCTAAAGAAACAGTTTATATTTGGCAAAGTTTGTAGCTGTATACTGTTTCCATTTTCATATATTTTTAATGCCTTTTTAGACGAAAATTCCATTACCTGAAAATCTAATCTGCAATTATAACTTGTAAATTAGACTAATATTTAATAAAAACATTTACTATATACTGTTAATTTTACATACATACATACATAACATCACGCAATATCCCATTAAATGGGGTAGCACGAACCGCTGAAACATTCACAGAATATCCACAAAAAGATTCATAAAAAAATCAGTTCACGTCAACATTCTCATTCTGACACACGATACTCGTTTCAACCACATTAACACTTTCTTCAAACGAGCTCTTTCCTCTCTCACAACCAAAATCCATCATCATTTTAATATTAATTTATCAAAAAAACTATGACACACTTATATTTCAAATATATTAATCTTATTTACAAAATAGTTAAAAACTAATGACAGAACAATACATTCAAATAACAGATAATATACTTTTAATAAAATATAAACTAAACACTTGGCTAAGTCTCACAAAATATATTTTATTAAACCTAGTTTCACCAAGTGTATGGATGACAATTAATTTTGTCTTTGTTGTAATATACTTTTGTTGTAGTTATGCTATTCACCACCAGATGTGTACTTTTGTTTTAAAATTCTAATGGTAGCATGTGAAACTAAGCCAGCCTGTATAATTATGGTTTCCTGGAAATGGCGATATTATTAACCTAGTGAAATTTATTGTTACGAAATTATAGTTTAATGTGTATATTATACTAAAACATGTTGCGTAGTTTTCTCACACAGGTGATGTTGGCATTATCTTTCAAACTATTTATATAACCTATAATTTCTGCTTGTGAATATAGGCTACAAAAGAAATTTAATATGTGAAAATTGCGTCATTCATAATTGTAGCAACGAATATATTTACTCCATTTTCGTGATTTTCAGTTTATAAAAAAATTAACAGTTTTACAAAGTCAAATTGTAATAGTGTGTTTAGATGACAAATTGTCGTTTAATTTAATCAATCGAACGTAAATGTCAATAACACTGTACTCTATACAGTTGGCTTTTCATATTTCTATTGTTTGTATTTACTTTGTAAAACATTTTACCTTCATTTCAAGTATAACAGTATATACCAAAATCATAAAATGTGTGCATTGACAATTTTTATTTAAACCAAGGGGTCATTAAGTTACAACAGAATTTAGAATAATTTCGAAATTTCTGCAGAAATATACATACATACATACATACATAACATCACGCTATATCCCATTAAACAGGGTAGCACGAACCCGTCAACATTCTCATCCTGTTATTAGATTTTCTGTTGATTGTGAATAATTTTAAAACAGCGGTCTTAATTGACAGAAATGTTGTGAAAGAAGTAGCAATTTTTTGCATTAATCCAGGTTTCAGTCAGTATTTTATATTCTTTCTTGTTTGTTTTTACGGCAACGAAATGTTTTTATGTTTACATTATTTTCCCTTTCGTTGATTCGCGTTGACGATGAAATGTACATTTACAGAAAAGAAAAATTAAATAAACTCTTTTTGTTGCTTAGAGAAGTCGCTAAATCTTTGAAGCTGCAGAAACAGATTGTGAACTGAACGAAGTCGACAAATGAATCCGGTAAAAGTGCAACAACAGTGATTGAATTTAGGACAACCGTAAAGCGAAACGAACTTTCTACAATAGCACGATACGAATGTGTGATTCACTGCTGCCAAGTTTCGTCTACGCTAATTATTAAAACTACTTTTAAGCTAGCTTAAAATTATAATTGTAAAATGAGATAATTTGCTTGAAATAATACCGTAGTCATTATTAAATTTAAAATATGACATTATACTTTTAATTTAGTTGCAAATGTAATACAAACTCTATAGAGAAACATTCTAATAAATTCAAATTTTAAACAGAAAATATATGATCAACTGATATAAATGTAATATCAATATCTTTATCAATTTAATGCAAGTTGTAATACGAGTAAAAATGAAAATAAAAAAATTCAAGAGTGTCACTTTTATAGCTAAATTAAATATTCAAAGAGAAAATATTAGATTACCACAATAAAAAAACAAAGATATCATATATCTATAAGATGAAGACACGTTTTATCCAATCTCTTTAATATTTAATAGGTTATAAATATATTGTACAAGTAAAGAAATATATGTCATTATTATTTTTTCAACAAAAGATAAATTTTCGATGTTATTTTTTTTTGTATCGGGGATCAAATCAATTCAAGTGCGTAGAAATTATTCCTGCTTGCCTTTTACAATTTGCTTCGTTCTTTTCCTACATGAAAAGAAAACTAATACCGTGAAAATGAAGTGATGGAATCACCGACTAAATTGGCCAATTTATGAAACGATCACTAAAAATAATCTCTCCCTTAGTCCATGTATTCTGGCATATAAATTTGAAATATTTCTACAGCATAGCACAATTCTATTAAGATTTAAGTAAGTTTGCACATTTTGTACTCATTCGAATCATTAAAAGATATAAATATTATATATATATATATATATATATTATATCATCACGCTTTTTATCCATTACTAGGTGTGGCACTTCCCGTAACAGATCTCGGTAGATGATATATTTATGTACGTAAATTTCAGTTACCAGTTATTAAATCATGACCCCCAAATATATTAGTGGGGGAGGGAGCCATAGGGTTAATTTAAATGTGGTAAAAACAATTTATAATTTCTCTAGACTTCTAGAGCATAGATTCTTTCCGGGAATTTTTTTTTTAGTTTTCCACTCATGCAAGTGAACAGGTTGTTGGAATGGAATGCACGGTAAAAAATTATCCGGATATGTATTAATGCTCGAGGGTAGATTTGATTAAAAAACGACAATACAAAAAGTAAAAATAATTTTGGTTTTATACTTTGCTTAAAATATTCAAATTATGATAGAATAATGTATCAAGTGAATAATACTGACAATAAAAAACAATCTGAAAGAAAAATAAAAAATGTCCGTCAGTACGGTGGTGTGGATAGCGATATGGAATTCGAATCCGGAGATCCCGAGTTCAAATCTCACTCAAGCTAAAAATTATATAAAAACTACTACACTGCGGCTCGGTGAGTGCGGACCCTGTACTGTAATTGGGATTAAGTTCCTGTTGTACAGTGAAACATAAATAAATAAATACAGTCTCGCAATATAGAAAAAAAAGAATGTCTGCTGTATGGAACCAGTTTTAAACATTTTTTCAAGAAAATTGGATGCAGTAACTTCATGAAAGATATTGATGGACATATTAAAGAATTGGATGTTTACCATGAAACACAAAAGTGATAAAGAATATTATTATCTATTATTTCTAAAACATGTATTTTGATGTAATGACAATTCAATATATTTAGTTACAATGTGAGTTACATCAAGTATTGAAAAATTTCCAACAAATATTATTATCTATTATTTCTAAAACATGTATTTTGATGTAATGACAATTCAATATATTTAGTTACAATGTGAGTTACATCAAGTATTGAAAAATTTCCAACAAATTTTTGAATTGCCATGGAAACCATGCTTAGTTTTATTGGCTGTTAATTATTGCTATACGGTTTTCAATATAAGAGAAAATTACAACACTGTCTTTGAATGATTTAATTGTATATTGATCAATTAAAAAATACATTTGAATGTAACAGCTTAAATTAGGTCGCCGAAACGACAAAATAATTAAGAGAGTAGAAATGAATCAATTGAGATGGTGTCATCACGTGGAACAGATTGATGTAGGTGAAATTGAGGGTGAGAAATTACATGGATGATCAAGGAATAAATGAGAAATCTGAGGGTTTGTTACTTGAATGAAAAGTTCCCTGTAGAGTGAATAAACTGAAGGGCAGCAAAACTATCCGATATTCGAATCCGTTTCAATGCGATCCGATTCGAAGTTAGATTTCGGATCCGATCGGAATAGAACTCTTTCGGATCGGATCCGATCCAAAGTTAGTATAAAATACCCGATCTGAAAGTCGATTAAGTTGAAATATCCGATTTGGAAGTCGTATAAAACATCATACCCAAAGTTCGGATAAAATATTCGATCCGGAAGTTGGATAAAACAATGGAGCCGAAGTAGTATAATATTAGTTAATTAAAGCTTTATTACCTTTTTAAATAAATATATCATCACGACTTTTACCCATTACTAGGTGTAAAACTGGACCGTATCAGATCTCAGTAAGTAATATATTTCATCGCGTGAAACGCGGTTACCAGCTGTCAAATCACAGCCCTCAAAGATGTTAGTGGAGGGGAAGCCACAGGAGTAGATTTAAATTGGTGAAAATTGTTTGTCGGCTGTGGAGACCGAACCAAGGTTCTAAAGATCCACAGGCCGACTCGATACCACTAAGCCACCTACCCCATATCATCCTAGGCATAAAATCACGACCCCAAAGATGAAGGGGAGCCACAGGATTAGTTTTAATATGGTGAAAATTAACTCGATACCACTGAGCCACCTACTCCATAAATATTAGTTATTGTTCATTTTTAGTTATTTTTTAAGTACCGTGTTTTAGGTTTGTAGCAAAATGTACCTTTGTCATAGTTCCAATTTTTGCCTCTATGGGTGCATTCTTATTTTAAAATCCCAATTGGCAAATGTAATTACGCCTTTAACTCGTGCCGAATTTATCGACAATAGATGGAAAACGCCGAATACCATACCAGTAAACACCATCATAGCCGAGTACGAGTAATTTCAATATTGATCATTCAACATTGTGGATACTCGTGAATAATTGCGAGTGGTCTGCGGCCGACCTTACACATCTTTTATTACAATTCTTGAAATTAAGCAACCAAATATTTTTGCACAATAGTAGCCAGTTATCTAACGCGGCCCTGAATAACATTATTTACTATACAGGGTGTTTCAAAACTTAAAACAAAAAATTAAAGGGTATATTCTGTACGACGTGCTGGTCATGAAACAAAAAGATTTTTTTTTTAAATCGCAAAACTATTTTCCATGTTTCCCAGTCCAAAATTTTTCGTTGCCACTACCACTGGGTGGATGATTATGTTAAAGTTATTAATAAAATAAAATTCTATTATAAATAACTGCTAATAATTGAATTGTGTAATTATTCTTTCGTAGTTGATATCTACTTCATTGTTTGTGTTTAATAGGAAAGCGAATCCAGTGCAGTACTACAAAAAATGTTTTAGGTTAACAACCCTTAATTTTTCGAATTAAAAAAAAATCTTTTTGTTTCATGATCAGCACGTCGTACAGAATATACCCTTTAATTTTTTGCTCTAAGTTGTGAAACACCCTGTATATTACTACCTTCATATGTTAATCGTGACACTTGCAGATATTAGTTTAGTTGAGAGTAGATAGGGCAATAAAATATTGTTAAGTAATTTTAATTATAATAATAATAACAATAAATAATAGATAAGTATCTTTATTGACTTATTTTCTCAAGTTGAAGGCAAAGAAAAATCAAGACAGATTTATTTACTTACATAAATTAATAATATAGATGCTAATTGTTTAAAGTTGATATTGCATTAAATTTTTTTATTTTGTTGTTAAAATGACAAAATAGAGTATAAATATTTACATGAAAATGTAATTCAGTATTTATTTGATTACATTTTCTGATTTATATTAATGCAATGTGATCAACATTGTGTGAATTTACTAAGAGCAAATATCCCGCATAATTAGAAAATGACGCACAACAATATTAATTTGCTCTTCATTAATATACATCCACACAATTTAACTTTAAATCACCTACAATAAATTATGTTATATCTGTATGAAATGATTCTATGCGATATTCAATTTTCCTTAGTTACGCTGTATAACATTGTATATTATTGCGTTACTAAGCATATATCGCGAAAGACAAATCTTTGCGTATTTCGGTAACAAATAAATGAATTGTATCTAAAGATATCAATAACAAATAATTTTAATGATATTTATGTCCGGTTTTATAAAGGAAATAATAAATTTACTTTTTAAAGTAAACGTATTTAATTAACAACAAAGACAAAATTAATTGTCATCCAACACTTGGTGAAACAAGGTTTAATAAAAATATAAAGTAAACACTTTTCTGAAACATAGCCAAGTGTTTACTTTATATTTTTATTAAACGTATTTAGATTAACAAATTCGAATTAATTATCAATTTTATTTATTTCTGGCATAATAACATTCGTCGGCAGTAAGCGTTACAGAATTTGAATCCGTAAATCCCGAGTTCGAATCGAACTCAAGCTAAAAATTATATGAACTATCACAGTGCGGCTCGGTGAGTACGGACCCTGTTCTGTAATTGGGATTAAATTCCTGTTGTACAGAGTAACATAAATAAATAAATAAATACAACAAGAGCTTCGAAAATAACCGAATATACAGTTAAGAGAACGAAATGTGTTGCCTAGGAACTACGACACCGTAAGAGGAGTTGTGTGCTTAGGTAACACATCGAGTGCGTGAACTATATATTCAGGTGATTTTCACTGCTCGTGTTATATATTTAAAGATTATACAGTGAATCAATCAACTACCTTTTCATAAAATTATCAGTAATGCCCGGTTTTATAAACGACAAATTAATTTACTTTCAAAGTAATAGTTATTTACGAACTAAATGCGGGAAGACGATGTTCCCGCATGAGCGCATTTTTGAAGCACGAGCGACTGCAAAGAACGAGTGTCTTTAATAGTGCGAATGAGCGGAAGACGTCTTAACGCACGTAGTTTGTATAATATTTTTTGTTCAAGGCAGGACCATCATCTGTAAATGCAACTTGTGCGAGTACACCAGAATCTGCAAATTATACACAATCTTTACAAATTGCAAACCAAGCTGCTCCAGGAACTTCGATTTCTAATTGTCAAAATTATATTATAAATGTTTATAATAACACGTGAAACAATTATGGCTCTTCCCAATCTAAAAATATTGTTTTTTAGTTTAAATATCAAACCTAACCTAAAATAGATTAATTAATTTAAGCATTTTATGTTGTTAGAATCTTACTTTTCCATTAAACTAAGTTACGATATTATATTTCACAATATGTGTTTTATCTTATTATTTATATAGTATTAGTCGCGATTTTTGTTTGATTACAATCTGCAAGAAATTGTATCAATGACGTCTTTAGTTCGGAGGTTGTCAAATAGATAGCACTAATACTGACAAATCTTGAAAGAATGTTAGCAAATTACTCTTATTTCCCAAACTTTTAATAAAGGAAAATTCAGGGAAGTTACATTTTATAAATTAGATTTTATTATTATCAAGACAGATTTATTTTAGAATGTTCCAAAGGGCCAGAGTTTCTTGCAATTTTTACACTCGAGTCGATCGGGAAGCACTTCTTGTTCCTGATTGAATATTGCGTACGGGAAGTGTCAGTTTTGAAGGTTACGAGAACAAAAATAAAATTTATTCATTCAAATAACAGGTGAATTTTTGACGGTAATTTAATTATTTATTTATGTTACGCTGTACAACAGGAACTAAATCACATTTACAGTACAGGATCAGTACTCACCGAGCCGCAGTATGGAGGTTCAAATAATTTTTAGTTTGGGTGCGATTCGAACTCGGGATCTTCGGATTCGACTTCCATAACGCTTACTGCCGACTAATGTTATATATGCCAGAAATAAATAAAATTTATTAGAATTTGTTAATTTAAATACCTTTACTTTAAAAGTAAATTTATTATGTCCTTTATAAAACCGGACATAAATGTCATTAAAATTACTTGTTATTGATATCTTTAGATACAATTAATTTGTAAGTTACCGAAATACGCAAAGATTTGTATTTCGCGAAATATGCTTAGTAACGCAATAATATAGAATGTTATACAGCATAACTAAGGAAAATTGAGCTATCTGTTTGATCTATTTTCTGCTGAATTGTATAATTAACAGTAATATTATATGAGTACTGGTAAGTTTGAATGCTGGATTCAATTCCTAAGAAAAACAAGCATCTGTTTAAAATATCATAGAATAATTAAAAGGATGCAAGATATTCGAAACTGATATGATAAATAAGAAATAAATAAATAATTTTCTTCAGAAAATACGAAATATATAGAATATGTTCAATAACAGAACAGATAATAGGCACTACTGCATTTATCGTTGTAATATTGATTTGACGGAGTCAATAATAACGTTAAAAAAGACCAAAAAAATATAAGAATAGTAGAAAGAAAAATAATAAGATTAATAACAGGACCAGTACAAGTAGAGAAAAACTAGAACGAATTATAAAATTGATAAGAACTAGAAGAAAGAAATGTAATACGAAAAATAAGTGCAATATGGTTAGAACATGTTTGAAGAGCAAAATAAGGTGACATGATAAAGGAAATGCTGGAATGGAAGCCATGGAAAAGAAGAAAAAAGGAAGACCTAGGTTGACATGGAAAGGAGAAGTAATAAAAGACTTTAAAAATTGAAGAATGAAAGAAAAAGATGAAAAACAAGAGGAAGTGGAAATAAATATTCGAAGGAATAAAATTAAAGGAAATTGGAATCGATTCACCCCAGATAAGGATTTAGAAAGCTTCATAAGAAGCGATGATGCCTCATGGGGGTGTATGAAGCAATATACTCGCACATACAAGCTGTTTCATAACTTCCGTGACATACACCAAAAGTATGTATTATTTGTTATTCTGAATAAAGATTAAACAGATTTTTTCATTTAAATCTGTTTATTTTTAATACCAATAAAATCGCATTATTTTCTATGAAAAACAGAGTACGAGTAATTAACGACCTAACTTACATAATACTTATAGAATGAAGAAATCTAGTTTAATTATGTTTAATTAAACCGAGTTATAGTAATTATAATAAAACTATGTATCCAGTGGCTCGAAAAATTTCTGATTGGTAAACATAAAAATTAATTTTGCAATTAAAAAATATATTTTTGATTTGTAATCAGTATATCAAATAATACATATGCTTAGCATAAGTCACCGAAATTATGAAACAGCCTATATAATAATGATTTAATTGGTGAAGAAAACATAGCTATAGTGATTAGTTAGTTTATATATGTATGTATTATATAATAAAAAGAAATTGATAAAACATTATGTGTGTGTTAAGAAATAAAGTATAAATAGTTATTTGTCAAGCTAAAGATAAGCGATATTTTTCCCACTCGAGTCTGAAGTTCGTCTCACGAGCATAGCGAGTGGAAACGCGCTTTTATTCCTTAAGATACAATTTTTTTCACGACATACTTCAAAGAAGATCTATCTACACTTTAAATATACTCAGAGATGCGGTACAATAAAAGTAATATTTTAATTATTTGAATCAAAACTGTAAGATCATTGAAAAATTTAAAGTATAATACTCGTACTATTAAATAGGGTTGTGCCGTGGTCAATTGACCAAAAATATTTGACGGCCAAATAAAACGGTCAAATAATCTAAATGGAACCGCCACGACATCTGTTGTGCAATAAAAATAGCTACATACTATTATTACATGAATATATCTAGTTTGGTATTCTGGGTTCTGGAGAATTAGTTTACTTTACTTTACAAATAAAATAAATATATATTATTTCATTTCATTACGTCTTTTACTTTATTTTCCCCTTTATTTTGAATTCGATGTGGTTTTGTTTATTAGTTGTTGTTGGTTTTTCATTTTCAGTAATATTGGATGTAGTAAACAGTACTATATAAATAAATTACAATTTTAATTGTGATTTTTATTAAATGTATTTTGGTCAATTGACCGGTCAAATAGTCGGTCAATTGACCGAAAAATATTTGACTGGTCAAATGCACAACCCTACTATTAAACAAGTAAGAATTCTCAATAAATAACAACAATTTTTTTTCTCTAGAGAGAGGGAAAACTCATTTTTTTCACTATTTCTCGAGAAGGAATAGTACATTCTGATGTGGGAAATATTTCATTACAGACGAGGGCTTTTTACATGACCGAGAGACGAAGCCTTGAGTGTCTAATGAGGCGCAATACAGTAATGAAACTCTCATTGAATATGTATACTATTTTATTTCCAATCATCCTTATTATCAAAATAAACTTCTGATTCAATTCCGCTTTCTTTTAACAAAGTAAGTTGATATAGTAGTCAATGAAAACAAATTTGTTTAAATTAATTTAATTAATTTGACATTTAGAAATTCAATTATTTAAGTTTTCTCAATAAAAACTGCAATTAGTAAATATTTCCAAAAGGTCTGACAGTGAAATGGAACAATGTACATTGTCCGAGTTAAAAAAATTACTACGGAAGCCGTTGAAAATTTATTATCTCAGAAAAGCAAAGGTCGTTACGAAAAAACTTGTAAAGATTACAATGACTGGTGCTCTGCTACAAAACCATTCAGAAAGTATTGTGCTCGTTTATTTTAGCGTCTTAGCTAAAAGTAAAAAACCAACAACCTAAGTATTAAAGAAAATATTGACATTTCCAAATTTTGTAAGATACAAAAAGTCAAGTTAATTTTTTAGGATTGATACTGAATAGCTATTTATGAAACTAGTAAGGAAATGAAGGTTATTACCTTACGCATGTGAAATTTGCAGAACAAGGTGTAGCCGAGTTATGTAAACACATAAGTAACGTAATAACCTATTTCCTTACCAGTACAATATTTTTTTCTACTTCCGTTCTAATAAATACGAAAGAGCGTTTTTGAAATTATGAAATTTTGACATAATAATGACAGTTATAAATTCAAAAAATGAACGAATAACACATCAGAATTCGTCTACCAAGATATCTGTTGCTATGTTACCTCATTATTTCACTAGTTAAATAATGCAGTTCATTACCTAACTCAAATAAGTGAAATAAAACATCTATTTCCTAACGGAAGTAGAATTTTTTTTAAATGATGATTAAATGATGTATATAGATGTATGAATTACACCCCTAGGGGGTGGGACGGGGGCAACTTTGAAACCTTAAATGGGAACCCCCATGATTCGTATTCTGCGAGAAAAAATAAGTTAATTTTATCTGAAACTTTTTTTCCAATTCGGAATAGATGGCGGGTGGGAGTTGGGGTTTGCGTTTGATGTGCATAGATAGGTTTTTGCAAAATATGAAACACGTGTTTTTTTGTTTCTTGATTCGATGTGTATTTCTCGAGATATTTCACCGTCCCGGAACTTTTTTAACACCCTGTATATATAGGGCAAGATTTTTTATGCTTAGGGTTACTAAGGATTAATCCCGTTCATCCTAACCATAGTTCAATATTAATATAATGAAAGTGAACAGTAAGTATCACTAATTATGTGTTGCGTGCATGTTCCAAAACAAATAATAATAATCTAAAACTGGTTACTAAATTACATGGAATTTCTGTTGCACAAAGAACAAATGTTCACTATATTCAGACTCAAAGGAATGTGACGAACATGAGCTAGAATATGTGTGTCTGTATGTATGTGAGTATACAAATGACGTAGGTGAAAGTAGGCGCATGTTTAGTTCGAAATCGCATCGCTATTGTAGTGGCGCTGTCGACATTTGAGCAGCAAGAAACAACATCCGTGTTTGCTGTTAAGCTTAAGGAAAATATTTTAAGAAACAATTTGAAAAAACTTATTTTTTCCTTATTGAAATTTGTGGTTTGTATCCTATTAATAAGTATTATTTTATCTGGAATTTATGCAATTAATAATCAAATGATGGTTAATAACAAGGAAAATTGTTTATATAACATGTAATTAGTATTATAATTAAGCTTATGATTTCCTAGTAACTTTTATACTAATCATAAACACATTTTAATTTACAATTTAGTGATATAAAAGATAACATTGATTGTGAATCTCACAGCCGATAACAGACATACAAATGATGAAACGGTGGTGATGACATACGTATGTATTTTTATTTTTCATCACAAATCATTAATAGTTGCACACATATGAAAATTTTAATTTTTCTTTGATTTTGAATCAATACGACACGGATGAATAAAATATTATTTTTCTAAATTAAAAACTAACAAGTAACCATTTAAAAACAATTTTAAAGTTGTATGAAATAAATATTGGCTATTAATTAAAAAAATTCTTTAGAAATTCCATTTTACAATATTGCTTTGTAGCAGTATTACAAATAAATTATATTAAAAATTTGAATATTGTGTACAGGAAAATTTTAATCCAACATTCCAAGAGTTTTACACAACTATACTTCCAGAAACATATCATAACAATTAAGAAAAAATATGAAAACGCAATTTTGATTATATTCTTTTCATGAAACTTGATAAATGGTTATTATTTTTTCACTTTTAAAATATACAAATGAAATACTTTCTATTTTCTTGAGAAATGAGTAAATAGTATATTATTTATCGAGCATATAACCATTATATATGAGTCAAATACTATATAGGTACTTCTATAACTATATAAATACATGAAAAAAAAATAGTTTAAACATAACTTTACTCATATCTGTTATCGATCAAAATACTACAAATCTTAATATGAGAAATGTATTTACTCGTAATTTATACTACAAACAAATACTTCAAAAACAGTAAGCAGGGTTTACAATAAAGTAACGTAAGACACAACACACGCTAAAAGCTTTTGTATGATTTATAAAAATATATCCATGAATACATGTAGTCAATCACTCAGCGCGTTTGAAACATATAATACTTCGTCATCTTTCCGTTTAAATTTGACATTTTTGCTAAACAAAAATAAGATTATAGGTTATTTTTGCTGATATATACTTATTTGTGATTTGGAAGTATAATATGTACAATAACTATACAACAAAATGATCGATTTAAATACAAACAAATACATCGGTAACATAGTTTTCTGAAATGAAGTTTAAAATAGTGTTTCCTAATTGGTTAGAGGTAGTATAATTAACGCAGAAAGTTGGTAGTTGATTACTTTGCATCTTATTATAAAGTGGTAAATGTTGTACTGAAGACACATCTTTTACGTTAGTACTTTATTGTAACCGTGGTTACATTATACTTTGCTTCCTTTTGACTCATATTTCTTTAAAAAATTGAAACATGTCAAATAAACTAGTTATTTCATAAATTAATATTTAAAATTTTAAATTACCGCTGGGAACTGATATTTTAAATATATAATACGTAAACATAGGTTCTTACAGATAAAGGATAAATAATATAAGAGTATATTATAATTTTATAATGGTATAAAAGAAAGAAATAATAAAACATAGGAATCGTAACTTACATTCAGTCAAGTTTGTTAGAAGAGGTCTAAGAACAATTATTTGATGCTAAATTAAACAAATTATTTTCATGTATTTATAATATCATTAGTGACTATGATTTTGCCGGAAATTTTTGTCGTCATTATCACGACTGCTTGTGTAGATTTTCATAAAGCAACAAGCAGGAGTGATCTAGACACAAATTGCCAAAGGAAAATCATAGTCACGTATGGTATTCGGCTTGACAATTCCTCGAAATATTTTATTTACTCAAAAAAAAATTTACTTGCAGTATTTTTAAAACAATGTATGAACTAAGTCAAATAAAATTTAACAATATTAATTTACTCAAAATAGTTAATAAACGTTATATCTAAGCAACGATTTGCGACAATTTTCACTAGTGAAATTGTCGCTGTAATACTACTTTGATTGGTTCAGTTCAGCAAAATACTGTAATTTGATTGGATGAAAAGTTATGAGTGGAATTGTCATTAAAAACATATTGCAAAATTAGTATATGTGAATTAAATTGTCAACACATTAGAGCAGCAAACTTTGATTCTGTTATTTATGATACCATTGCCGAATTGTACGGTGTTAAATTTAAAAATAATATTTCTATGAACTTCTTTCTATGTAACAACAAAGTAAAATAAATGTTTCGTGCATTGTAATGCATAAAATATTTTTAAGTACTTTTGTTTTCTAAGTAGATTTTGTTCTGAAAGCTGAAATCAAATCCTGATTTTAATTTAACTCTATGTGGCAGCTTTCATGAATTCAGTTAAAGGAAATAAGACGCCCAAAGTAGAATATTTGCAGGTCTGTTTACATTTGTAGTGTTAATTATTTTCGAATTATAAATTACCAACACCTGGAAGCTGCAAATCTGCACTAAATTGCATTGAAACTTCAACAAAGCAATTTAGAAATTGTAGCTTATCAATTTAAAACATAAAGTACTCGTAGAAACTAATAGTGCAGGGCTGAACTTTGGCTTAGGTAGACTAGGAAACTGCCAAGGGCTCGTAATATTTTGGAGCTTGCAATTTTCTAACTTTTACAAAAGGTATAAAAATAAATCCGATAGAATGGCAAAACTATTTTTTTATATAATAAATATATTTTTTCGTAACACATGCACAAGAAACACGTTCTTATTCCCTAATTTTAGAGAGAGAAACACTGCTTTTCTCCTCTAGGAAGAGAAACATTATGTTTCTCTCCCTAGAGACTACGATTATTAGCTGTTTGCGGCGTTTCCTAGGTAACTAGTTACGCAACCCATATTTGACATTTGACCAGATAAGACGGTAATTTTTGTGCACTTGTTACGAAAACTATAATACGCTTCGTGGGAGGGCGCGATTATCCCTTATGTGAAGTTGGCAAATCCTGACTTCAGCTCGAGCCTTCGGCCCTCGCAGGGAATAATTGCTTGTTTCCCTCCCTTGATCCATAACATACTATTTTGTCACATGCACTGAAATCACTATTTTTAATGAGTGTTTCTGTAACAGAAATAGCCTATTTCAAGTGGCTTCATTCTCTCCCCGTTTCTGGCGGGTACAAATTTTACAGTATACAGAATGTTTCACAACTTAGAGCAAAAAATTAAAGGGTATATTGTGTACGACGTGCTGGAGGTTGATTCTGTATCTTGCGTGACTACTTGCGGCACCCATACTAACACAGATATGTCACATACATATAGTAAACCATCTATCGCACATTTAAAGAACTAATGTGTATGACGTCACTTCTTGCGAGACACGCAAATATAGATGCGTGACCTCCGTAGGTCCTGTTTCTTACTTGCGACACTACCTGTCTCATTCTAACATTATGTTTGTCTTTTACTTTCTTGTCATTTTGCGTTATCAACGCCATATCTGCCATAAAGTTTATTAAAATTTGTTTTTGCTCCTCTGTAGCGTTCATATCACGTTTTCTATCTTCTGCCATAATAAAATCCTATAAAAAAACTACAAAACGATGTTGACAAACAATGACATGTGATTACAACTGACAGTTATAGTTTCAAAACCATTACCAACACTAAACTAGGCGCGAAAACGTAAAGCACGGAATTCCCTATGCTCGACACCAGAAAAGAATCGGTGACGTCATACATTGTACTAACGCAAATGTATTCACGCAACTGCTCACGCAAGATACAGAATCAACCTCCTGATCACGAAACAAAAAGAATTTTTTTTAAATCGCAAAACTATTTTCCATGTTTCCCAGTCCAAAATTTTTCGTTGCCACTGCCACTGGGTGGATGATTATGTTAAAGTTATTAATTAAATAAAATTCTATTATAAATAACTGCTAATAATTGAATTGTGTAATTATTCTTTTGTAGTTGATACCTACTTCATTGTTTGTGTTTAATAGGAAAGCGAATCCAGTGCAGTACTACAAAAAATGTTTTAGGTTAACAACCCTTAATTTTCGAATTTAAAAAAAATTCTTTTTGTTTCATGATCAGCACGTCGTACAGAATATACCCTTTAATTTTTTGCTCTAAGTTGTGAAACATCCTGTATAAGGATAAATACATCACAAAACAATACATGCATCAAAATAGTGTCATTTCAATGCATTTGTGACAAAAATTCGTGTACGTTCCTAGTCCGGAATGTCTATTTTAATTCGTGTAAAGTTGGCAACTCGTTAAAATAGAGCTCGTTATTACCTAGGAAGGCACTGTACTACTCGCATTAATGTATAATAATTTGTACTTTTTCCATTCAGATCATCAGCAGTTTGCCATTTGCACGATTCGGTTCACGCACCAGTCCAGCAATATGCAACAAATTGATTAAAATGTAAACGATCATTATTCATGATATGGCAAGAGATTAAATAAGTATGTAAATTTAATTGAAGATTCCGAATAATATGAGCCATTCAGGTCGACAGTATTATGCTGGACCCGCTTGGAGGCGACGTAAAGCCTCTGTCGTCTTCATCGCCGTACTAGCCGTACTAGCGAAAATGACTTTTCTTCCAGTTTACGGTTATGCTACAATTTAAGTTCTGTATTAAACAAGAAATTATTACATCCTCTGTACCTATGCATTCTTTCATTTAGAATAACAATTATTAGAAAGTATTCTATAGTTACTGCATTGGTGAAGAATGTTGTAAAAAAATAGTTTCTGAGCGGTAATTCTTTTTTAAATAAATTTAATCTGTCTCGACATTTCGACCACACTTTTGTCTTCATCGAGAGAAACGCATAACGTTGTGCAAATTAATGTTAAAGTTATAATATGCACTATAAAGTGTATTTAATATTTTAATTTTTTGGAGAATTAACTATATTAATATATTTTTATTCTTTTGCCGATTTTCTACTGAGGAACACCAAGGTGTGGTCGAAATAGATTAAATTTATTATAAAAAGGATTGACAACCAGAACATTTTTTTCGCAACACGTGCACAAGAAACACGTTCTTATTCCCTAATTTTAGAGAGAGAAACACTGCTTTTCTCCCCAAGGGAGAGAAACATTATGTTTCTCCCTAGGTAGGATGTTTCTCTCAGTAGGTAGCATGTTTCTCTCCCCAGAGACTACGATTATTAGCCGTTTGCGGCGGTTCCTAGGGAACTAGTTACGCAATCCATATTTAACATTTTGTCCCGATAAGACAGTAATTTTTGTGCACGAAAAGTATAATATGCTTCACAGGAGAGCGCAATTATCCCTTGTGTGACTTCCGCTTGAGCCTTCGGCCCTCGGTTACGTCTCGGTTTGCCAACTTCACACGCAGGAATAATTACTTGTTTCCCTCCCTTGATGCATACTATTTTTACCACATAATAATTATTATTGCAACTTTTCCCAATTTAAAAAAAATTTTAGGAAAACATTTAATACTGCGAATTAGCATTGCTGCTGGTGAAAGGTCATTTTTGATACACAATTTTTAAGAAGCATTTAAGACCAGAAAAGTTGAATTCTTTTTCAATATTATATATTGAAAAAATCTTTTAAAAAATTAAATCGATTACGGTACACTTAGGGCCGGTTTTTGTCTCTCTGGATAAATGGCATTCAATATAATTATTACCATACGTGCTATGTTTTCTGTGCGATATTTTTTTTTATTTATTCCGCTGATAGTTATTGCAAACTTATATCCGAAGATGAAAAAACCGACCGTAAGTCTTGAAATTCAGAACTAAAAATTGAAAAAAAAACAATATAAGTTTATTTGTAAAAAAAATAAATACCGGGTGGAACATCATACCTGTGTACATAGGCGATTAACATGAAAAAACAGTTTTTCCGTGCGCATTGCTCCCCAAATTATTTTAGCCAAAAAAGCTTCAAATAAATGTTGTAGAGCATAAAATTCTGCATCTAAATCAATAAACAGAATTACATTTACATGCGTTGTAACGACAGAAATTAAATAAAAAAATATTACAAATTACGTTGAAAATATCAAATAGCCATGGAAGTGAAACAAAAATAGATAAATGCAGAATTTTATGCTCTACAACATTTATTTGAAGCATTTTTGGCTAAAATAATTTGGGGAGCAATGCGCACAGAAAAACTGTTTTTTCATGTTAATCGCCTATGTACACAGGTATGATGTTCCACCCGTATATCATCACGCATTTTACCCATTACTGGGTGTGGCACTCTGCCTAAGCAGATCTCGGTACGATATATACTTTTTCGCTTGAAGTGCGGTTACCAGCCGTCAAATCACGGCCCCTAAAGATATTAGTGGAGGAGGAGCCACAGGGGTAGATTTAAATTGGTGAAAATTGTTTATATATATACTTTTTCGCGTGAAGTGCGGTTATCTGCCGTCAAATCACGGCTCCCAAAGATATTAGTGCAGGAGGAGCCACAGGGGTAGATTTAAATTGGTGAAAATTATTTGTCAGCTGTGGGGATACTCGATACCACTGAGCCACCTACCCCATTTTAAGTTTATTTGTTATGTATATAAATAAGTTACATAATAATTATTGTAATAAAAAATGTATTTTTAATTAACGATATTCTATTATGGGTAGCCAGTGCACCAATGCAATAGTGCAATATTAATTCATTTCAATTTCAATGCAATTATTCTTTGTATAGGGAATTAAATTGATACCATACATCCTAATAAACATGTATGCATTCTAGAAATAAAGACATAAATTTACCAAACCGAACTAGGCTAACTGCACAATTTCTACAATATTGGAATACTAGTTTGATGAGCTAACTATAATTAATTTAGTGACGAAATTGCGATACATTAACTACAGAATTATTATGTGCGTATGTACATACGAGTACTTTCTCAAGTTGCCGATATTATTTTACAAATAGAATCATAAAACAGATTAACCTTTAATAACAAGTTTTGTCCTATATTAAGTCCGTTTCCTAAATAGCTAAAATAAATGGTATTAATGGCATTTATATATAAATCCTCTACTATAGTAGAGGATTTAAAAAGATTTAACTAAGCCCGGCGAATTTAGATTTAGTGAAGTTAAAGCTAAAATACATATTTGAAAAAAAATATACCTCATCGCCATTTTATTTTCAGAATATTACTTTTTCCATAGTGAATTAAATAATAATTTAAGACCTACATTTGTAAGATTAAATGTATCAAGACAAACGCCGCTTCAAGTTGACACCAGATTATTTAATGAACTTCCAGTCAGAATTACAAATCTGCCAACAAATCTGTTTAAAATTAAAAATATGTTATTGGAAAACGCTTTTCATAGTGTAAAAGAGTATTTCGAGTATGTTAGTATGTTAGATAATTAAGTATTTTTAGACTTAAGTTTTTGTACATTTATGTATTTTTACAACTCAAATAATAGTAGTTTATGTAACAAGTACATAATTTAGGTCTTTATTGGACGAGCCGAATTTTATGGCAGAGCGAGCGCAGCGAGCGAGGCTAATAAATAAGGCGAGTCTATAAAGTCCGATTATGTACGAGTTGCATACAACGTTTTATGTTCGACTGCATGGAGAATATTTTCTCTTAAAATATGATTGTCAATACCTATATTTAAAACATTTGATTGCATCTCAAAGTGTGCTTCGTTGTTATGCATTTGTTGCTTTATTTATCAAAGTGAAAAAAGTATTGAGATGGATGAAGACATTGAAGACGTTCCAAAAGAAATAAAAGATCTTACATGTAATGCAAGAGAATATCTAACAATTGTATGAAGACACATATAATACATACAGAAAATGGTGTTTAAATATTTCTTTTGAATTTTGTTTTAATGTGACATTGACAGCAGTCCAATTTTGCATTTTATCGTACTAGTCCAATAAAGTACCCGATTATGGACAGTAAACAGTGTCGTAAAACAAGGTAATATGATGCAGTCGAACATAAATATTATTATTATTATTAAATAATCCAACATTCTGAATGAAATAAACATTTTTGAAAGTCGGGCTGGAATGATTAGGCTTTAGGCAACAGGGTAGATAATTTTAAATTTAATTCTTTGTAATCTGCTGTTTAATTTTAGCCAAAATATAAATACACCCTGTATATTTACAGTAACGGTGTTTAACTTTTTCTTTACTATAAATATTATAAAAACATTCGTAATAGAGTTCCAGTCTCTAATGAGCATCAGGAGCAAGATCGTTCTAAGACGTCACTAGCAAACTCAGAGTTAATCTATTTCTAAGATTGCTGAGGATTTGCCAGCGACTAATGGTGCTCTGCTAAATGGATAAAGTCTCAATTATGTAAATCCACTTGCGATATCGTCTGCCGATAAAACACGATTTAGAATAAGCTGAAAACCGATTTTGTCAATTTGTAGAATACCAAATGCTTACGATGTGAAATATCCTTGTAATTTCAATTAGTGTTTTAGGTCAATTAATTAAATTTTATTAAATTTGTTGATCGAATATTTCATATTTACATGTGACCTTTTATCTATGGTAAAGCTATTTTTTACCAAATTAAATCTACTCCTGTGGGGCCCCTCCACTAACATCTTTGGAGGCCGTGATTTGACGGCTAGTAACCGCACTTCACGCGAATAAATATATTACTTGCCGAGATCTGCTACGGCAGAGTGCCACACTTAGTAGTGGGTAAAAGGCGTGATGATATATTTATTTATTTAAAGCTATTTCTAAATCCAGTTCTCAAAAAATTTATTTAAAAATAACCTTTTTTCGTGTGTCAAAGCAAAAAATTGAATTACAGTCCTGTTAAAAATAACAACTCTGCGAGTATAGGTCCAATTTCTAGTTATAGACATTCAATTTTTTATCTGAAGAGCTGACACGTAGAATAACAAATTTAGGGACCAACTTATTATGAAAATGGAGGGATTATTTTCTTGTCAACTGCTGTCGTGAATGTTAAATATTTATTATTCTCTTCAACATATATTATCTAGATACTACTTGCAATCTATTTTCATTTTATTTTAATAATGTTATATAAAATAAAATAATATTAAAATTTTGGAAGCATAAAGATGGCTGTTATTAAAAATAAAATATTGCTTTTCAGTTCTTCTAGTAGGTTATAGCCTAAATTCCAACGAGTTCTAGTGCGATAATTACGAAAATATGGAACGTGAAAGATCCGAAATTGCTCTTGAATTCGGCACGAGAAACTAGCTAAAGTAATCAAGTGCACCTTGAAAACTAACCGGTTTATTTATAGTAACATTAATAATAATGTTTTTCTGTTTTGAAACTATTAACTTCCTTCTGTCCTAATCGGTTAACGTCTTAGTTTCTAGTTTAAGAACAACAGAAAGCAATTAGACATATCTGAAATTTGAAACAAACAAATTAATGAAGAACAATAAGAAGTATAATATAAACCCTTTTTCATAAATTAGCTCTTAATTTAATCGCGGTAAGAGTTGAAAGAAATTTATTTCATCTTAGAACGAAACCAAAAATGTGGTAAACTGGTACAAACAACGCCTGCTTTAATTAAAAATGGCATTTCATTAAAACTTTTTGTAAAACGAACGTGTAATAATTTTGAACCAACATCGGTAGGTACTATTCAGCAGAATGTTCATTAAAAATTCAAATAATTTTTATAATATAAGCTAAGTATCGATTTCTGATGTCGAGGAATTTATTAATAATTAAGCTTCTATAATACGATTTGATAAAATGAAATTTCAATAGATTTATTTGAAATTTATTTCTAATTATATTTAATTTTTATTTTCTTAGTTGCTTTGCTTTATTTAGGACCCGTTGTACAACCCATGGTTACAGTACTATTAGTAACTAACAACTGGTTAGTCAAAAATTAAGCATACAGTTCGTAAGTATTTATTTATACAGGATGTAATGTTGATGGAATGTTACGTAATTATAGATACGTAACTGAGTATTGTACAACTGACCCTTAGTAATTTAATGATTTAACTAAAATATGCAGGGTGTTTCTATACCTCTGCACGAAACTTCTATGACAAATATAATTTGATATACTGATCATAGAACAAAAATATTTTTTTTGAAATTCGCAAAAATTAGTGAATTTCATTCCTATCGAATATTTTTAGTGTTACTGGTTTAATAGTACATTCAATTGTTTGTAATTATGTTACTAATGAAATAAAAGTATAAGCACTGTATACAAATAATCATTTATTAATTAGTTATTATGTAGATGCCTGGTGTAATGCCTTTTTATATTTTTTTTAATTAAATGTATTATTTATTTATTTATTTATTTATTTTTATGGGGTAGGTGGCTCAGTGGTAGCGAGTCGGACTGTGGATCTTGAGAACCCTGGTTCGATCCCCACAGCCGACAAACAATTTTCACCAATTTAAAAAAATCTACCCCTGTGGCTCCTCCACCACTAATATCTTTGGAGGCCGTGATTTGACGGCTGGTAACCGCATTTCACGCGAAAAAAATATATCACTTACCGAGATCTGCTTAGGCAGAGTGCCACACCCAGTGATGGGTAAAAGGCGTGATGATATTTATTTTATTTAACAATACAAATGCCCAACAGGCGAAGCCCAATTACAGAACAGGTACAAAAAAAAATACATCGAGCAAAGAGAATTAACAATATAAAACTACAAAATTGTATTTATTTATTTATGTTACACTGTACAACAGGAACTTAATCCCAATTGCAGTACAGGATCCGGACTCACCGAGCCGCAGTGTGGTAGTTCATATAATTTTTAGCTTGAATGCGATTCCAACTCGGGTTCTCCGGATTCGAATTCTGTAACGCTATCGACACCACCGTACTGCCGGACATTTTTTGTTATTTACTTAAATACCTTAAAGTATAATTACATAATTACATAAAAGAAAAAATCTGATGTGGACAAAACATAACTTCCTTGTACGCGTATTAAACTATAGATATTTTTTTAATTGCACATATTTGATATTAAATCTTTTATTTTTTGTTCTAATCCATAGCAAACTTAATTTTTTTTTTAAATAAAAAAATATATAATATTTAAATTTAGATATCTCGTTTATACAAAAAGCTAATTTAAAAATGCTTAATGTGCTACACGCAGAATTTAATTTTTTAAAACTTTTATTTGCAGCATTTATTTCTAAAATTAAAATAATACCATTTTTTTCAAGGAAAACTGTTAGCAGCTTCATGTAATGTGCCACTTCCGGTTAGTCTATTTTAACCTAAATCTATTATGTTATTTCGATTGATATAGTAGTCTTATATACCAAATTTGGAAAGTTTTAAATTATATTTGAATATAGATTTTCATGAAAATCTATTATAGGCTTCAAGTAAAGTACCACTTCCGGTAGTTGTATAATGACCAAAAAGGGAGGTGCACAACTAGATGTTATAACAGTCCTAAATATAAAGTTTCAATTTTCTACGGCTTACCGTTTTTGAGTTATGCGAGATACGTACGTACGTACAGACGGCATGACGAAATTAGTCAAAATGGATTCAGGAAGGGCCAAAATACCTATTTCCGTTGAAATCTGAGAACCGAAAATTTTCGCGATTACAATACTTCCTTTACTTCGTACAAGGAAGTAAAAAACAAACATAATCAAGACCATAGGTAAAAATAATAAAATAAAAAAGTATATATTATTTAACATTTATGTTATTGATTGAATTGACAAACACTCTTGGAGGATATCAATAATCTCGCTAGTAGAAAAATTATTATTAACCATTAAACCAGTGGCATTAAAAATGTTAGCTAGGAATGAAATACCCAAATTTTTGCGAATTTAAAAAAATATATTTTTGTTCTATAATCTGTATATCAAATTATATATGTCATTAAAGTTTCATGCATAAGTATAGAAACACCCTGTATTTATTTAAAATAATTATTAATTTCTTCGTAGGTGCTACTTGCTACAAGTCTTTATTTAAAAACTACAAAATTAATTTCTTCCATTACTGGATGTGACATGCTGTTATAGGTACTATAATAGATCGCGATAAGCGATATATTTATTTATTTATTTATGTTACACTGTACAACAGGATCTTAAAATCCCAATTACAGTACAGGGCCCGCACTTACCGAGCCGTAGTGTGGTAGTTCATATAATTTCGAGATCTCCGGATTCGAATTTCATATTGCTATCCACACCACCGTACTGACGGAACTGAACTGAACTAGTCATAAACCCTCAAAGGGCAAAGCCGTTAGTGGAGAAAAATTCAAAATATTTCTGTAGGTACTTTATTATACAATTAAATAAATGTATCATCACGCCTTTTACCCACCAAATCACGGCCTCCAAAGATGTTAGTGGAGACGGAGCCATAGGGGTAGTTTTAATTGTTTGTCGATTGTGGGTTTCGAACCCGGGTTCTCAAATCCACATTCCGTCTCGATATCACTGAACCACTTACCCCATATATTTACAATTATATTATTTAAATTACAAAGTTCTAAAAATAGAATATGAAAAACCTTGTAGACTGAGAATTTTTAATTGAATTTAACGTTTGGTTTTTAAGGGTATTTAGAACAAGATACATATTGAAAGAAACACGATACAATAATCAACATGCAAAGAAGAATAAAATAAAACATGACCTTTTATTTGTGCCCAAAGCTAGCAAATATTTTGGACCTTCTCGAATTTCCGTCACTGATTAACTCAACAAAACAAAACAAGTAGAAAAAATTAAGATCTATCTATATTGTTGCTTCTTTGATTAATATGTTTTTATTTCGTACTAAGAATTAATGACTTTGCTCAAAGACAAATCTCCCAGATGAAAATCTGAGTCGAACGGAAAAACAAAATATATACGTTTATTTATTTTATTTTTCGTCTGTTGTTGATTTTTATATTCTGGTTTGATCAACAAGTCGTACAAATGTGTGCAATCAAGGAACTTTTATTTTTGCCATTGAGTGGCTGTTGAGATGTGAATGGAACTCCAAAGCAAAATTTAATTACGCAGCAACGTATTTTGTCTGGCTATTAATGTTTGGATATGTTAACACAATGTTGAAGAAAATTACCAAATTTATCATTTTACTGCTTGCTCGTATTTAAAAAAAATAAAAATAAAATAATTGCGCAACCTTTTTATTAATGTTAAATTGACTGAATATGCTACAAAAATATTTTATTTTGCAAACATCAAATTATAATTACCATGTAAGTATCTAATTAATACGAGTACATTTATTAATTTATTGCAATATTTACTTTCACCATATTTCTACATGTTAAGCAATGAATTTTAAATTGCTGTTTTAATGAAGCTATTAGATAAATTGTTATAAATATTTATAACAAATTTAATCTCTTCTAATTATTAGTAAAAAATATTTCCCAAGAATACGAATTCATTTATTAATCAAACTAAATGGGATATTTTCTCATGATAACATTATTGAAGATTTATAGTTTAATTAATTTTTTTTCAGGTTAATAATTATATTTAAGCATGTGAAATGATTATTTGTTTGAGGGAATATCTAAAAAAAAATTGAAATTATTTTAATCATAACTATAAATTATATTTTTCTACGATTGCTATGAAAAGTTGACAATTACGCTCTCATTTGTCATCGTAAAGTTGACGTTTTCTGTGCAACAATAGAAAAAATATCTTTTTTGCGTTAAATGCCCGCGATTTCAATGACAACGTGCGAAAAAGATATTAAATGCGCGCTTATTTCAATAGTTACCAGGGAAACAAACAACACAGAAACTTGTCTTATTGACAGTTGACAGAATGAATTTATTTTCAGTACGTATACGTTTTTTAATCATGTTAAGATGCAATCGTAGAAAAAATTATGTGTGTATCACGAGTAAAGCCCGGATATTTAGGCTCTTAAAAACACCCAAATAAGCAGGCATATAGGCCGGTAATTACTCTAAAATAGGCGGGATTTTAGGCAGCCTAAATGTAAATAATTTGTTCAAAAAAAAAACTAATTCTTTTTCTAATATTGGTACTCGTATCTTCTTTTCGTTAGAAAAAAATAATCATTTTAAATAAAAATTAACGCAATCTGAAAAATAATAATGTAGGGTTCTCATTTTATTAATTATTATGCAAATTCAAATTATGTAGTATACTTTAATTCACAAAATATTACGAACAATTGCTCTATGAAATTTTCGGAAAGGGACTGTCTTCGATCTATCAGAACTTGCTTGTAAGTTGAAAACTTCGTTCGACATCACAGAATGTGACAGGAGCGTTCTTATATTTAGCCATATCGTCTAAAGTTACCTCAGCTCCATTGATTAATGACAAAGACACAATTGAATTGCCACGTAAAATTTTGACTAAAAACGTTTTTTCTTTCGGCATTTTAAATTCACACACAAAAACTTGATTAAAGTAAGTACTTTAAATATTATAGGTTAGGTTGAAACACTTTGTCGAGTGCTGAATTAGTCAACGAAGTAGATGATAAACCTTGTCTGCTCAATAAAAGTTAGAATAGGCAACAAAAATAGGCAAAATAGGCTGTATAAGGTAAAATAGGCACAATAACCAAAATATAGAAAAAATAGGCTCTAAGGCACGAAAAAAAACCTTCCATTACATGTAAACATATTACCTATGTATAGAAAAACGAAATTGCCTGAAGTATATTAAAATTTGAATCTAGGCAATTGTCTAAAAATCCGGGCTTTAATCACGAGTGAAAAGTGTATTTGTTCCTCTTACACTTACCGTGTACGAATAACAAAGAATCACTTTACGCTCTTAATACACAAATAACTATTATTGCTCAATGCCGCACATTTCACCGAGTTTTCCAATTGTAAGAAAAACGTAATGAAGCAGAAAAAGTCAGCTAATCGGTCAATATTTTATCGTAGAGCACTAATCCCTGTAAGGATCATTACGGCAACAGTTACAGTATTTGCCAAAGGAAATTACATAAGTTTTTTGATTCACTAAATAAGAAAGTAATTCGCAGTAATTATGATGCAATTGGAATAAAAATCTTCTGTATGAGAATGACGTTAGCTTTGAAAAGGAAATACCCAGAAACCATGTAGTCTCAGTCGGTTACCAAGGACGCCAAAACTTGTAAAGATAATATATACTGTGCAAAAACTCTGCGTCCTCGTTCGTAAAATTAATTCTGATTAAATCTTAAATATCTCATTTTAAATTGTACGTTTATTCTTAATTATATTGTCATGCTACAAAACAATAAATGTCAAAATTATTACTTTGTCCCCTGTCCAGATTTTATCAAAATTAACAAGATAGTTGAAAATGCTCAATTAAAAATTACAATAAAAATAAAAAAGAATGAAATCGAAACAAAATTAATGAAGTTATAAATTTAAAAATTCTGATATGACCGGTTAAATGTCAAGATTTTAAGAAATACGACTCGATAAAAAATTGAAATAAGGTGACGTCATATTTTATTACAAAGCCTGCATTGTATTAAAAAAATTTAATTAGAAACTACATCAAAGATAAATACTTATTTGAATACAGCGGCACTAATTAAAAAACATCACTTCTCGATTATTTCTAAAGAACTCTTCTATCCGTCTAGAAAATTTGATACAAGACGGAATTTATTAAATGAAATATAGGTTATATGATTGTTATTTATAAAGTTCTACTCGACTGTGCTGCATCTATAGTTGTTCGGATCTTGATAAAATGGTATTTTCGTATTGCAAGTAAATTAAAGTAAATAGTAAATTCTTAGAATTGCTAGTCATGCAGACGAAGAAGAGTAGACTAGGTCAAATGTGGAATACTTAAACGCCGAGAGGTTATCGAGATACGATATATATATAAAAGTACGATAAAAGAATTGTATATGATACGGATATACATATTTCATTCCATATCACTGCAACAAGTGTATCAACGTAAAACGCATCTAACGGTAAATTGTAATTTTCTATTAAATCAATATAATGTTGACTCAACTCTACAAATATGTCTTTTTATGTTGCATGACACATTAGAAGGTTGTTTAAAATATAAATATGTTCGTAAAAATATAATTAAGTAACTGTAGTTGTTAATTAAACTAATTATAAATAGGTAACGTTTTATTAATAATTTTAAAATTAATGATCTTGGTATTTACCTGTTTGCAGTAAACAGACTGATGATAATATAATCCAAAGGAAGTTCTTCATTTTCACAATAAATTAATATAACTCTAATTAGATTAAATGATTTATTACATTTTTCACAAACACAAACAGGACAATAAATAAAAAACTTCAAATTTCAATCACTACATTTTGAGATCAAAATCACTAGGTTTCTCGCTTCACTGACAGTTGAAATCTCCACTTAGTGGTAAAGTCAACATGTACTTCTTGTCCAAAGATCTCTTCTTCAGAATCCATTAGAACCGTTACCAACACTATAGACAGTTGCCACTCACAATAACCAACGTTTTCTTCACGGTAATTTATCCGTTTTCAATCATTTTCACGTTGAAATTTCACTAAATCTTTACAAAACACAAGACACAACCACGCTATGGCGACTGCAAGACCATTCGTCTTGTCCGGCTGCCCAGCTAGGAAATAGAACGAGTTCAGACACCTCATTTCAAGGTGAAAGTATGGCGGGTGTCTGATTGGTCAGTGCGACTTCAACAGCCAATGAAATCAGGGAATTCTGGTTGTAGAAACTTCATTCAACTATGTTTAAATAATTGACAAGCAAGCCGTACTTTTACAATGTAAATACTACAAATTATTTATTAACCTGAAATTATTAATTTGTTAAGATTATCTGCGATAAGGTTAAGTTTGTTTTAGTTTGCAAGTAATAGAAATAAAAATGAGTGTTATCGAAATTGAAGGTGGAAAGTAATTATCCCTTATTCAAAAATCAATTCAGCGTTAATAATCTGCTGCACTTGTATACAAAAATCATTTATTGTTGAAAATTTGTTCTAGGCACAAACATTTTAATTTTATTTAGAAACAAAACAATAAAAAATTCTCTGTAAAACTATAAAATTAAATTAAATCGAAAACATATATCGTAGTGCCAGAATTTCAATTAAATTTAATCTATTTTTTAAAAATCATTATAATTTGAATTTATTTCTCTCATTAAATATTTTCATTAAAATATCCAATTTAGCGCAGCTAATAAAATTTTAATTAATTAAACTATTGGCTATACTTTTGTTTCGTAAAAGTAGAAAAATTTATATTTGATTTCGTATAAAATAACATTATAAATTTCTATATATAGGTACGTCTAACTTTTTTTAAATGTACACTTGCGCCTTTAAAATATGAACCCGCATTACTGTACTGTTAAATTGGTTTCAGACCAAGTTTCAAATTCTTGAAAGAATGTTAAAATTTTGATATATGTTGGAAAATTGTTCGTAGAATTAAAAAATGCTGTCACATATTACTTTTGCTAATAAATATATCATCACGCTTTTTACCCATTAATGGTAAGACGGCTGTCTTTCTTGCCATAACATTTTAATCATGATTTCTTTTTTCAAAATATTAGTGTTCATAAACCCTCTAAACATTTTTTTAATTATTTAGTTTAAATGATTATTTCAAGAGAAAATATAAATATTTGTTACTTATTTTACACCTTATAATATGAAATGTAACCATCACCCTGCCGGAGCAGATCTCGCTAAATGATATATATCTCTTATCTTGAAGTACAGTTACCAGCCATCAAATCTCGCCCCCCAAAGATGCTAGTGAAAGGGAAGCTACAAGGGTAGTTTTAATGTGGTGAAAATTGCTTGTCGTCGTTGCGGGAATCGAACTTAGGTTATCAATTACAGGCCGACTCGATACCACTGAGCTACCTACTCCATATAAATATTCGTAAATTATTTTATGGGGTAGATGGCTCAGTTCTGTCATTTTGACTATTTATTTATGTTACGCTGTGGTAGGTGGCAGAGTGGTATCGGGTCGGCCTGTGGATCTTGAGAACTCTGGTTCGATCCCCACAGCCGACAAACAGTTTTCATCAATTTAAATCTACCCCTGTGGCTTTCCCTCCACTAACATCTTTGGAAGCCGTGATTTGACGGCTGGTAACCGCACTTCGCGCGAAAAAAATATATCACTTACCGAGGTCTATTTACGGCAGAATGCCACACCCAGTAATGGGTAAAAGGCGTGATGATATATTTATTTATTTTATATTTTAAAGAGAAATGTTTTAATTTAGAGATACAAAGTGTCTGCCATTTTGATTTGCAGTATTTGACAGAGAATTCACCACACATCACTGTCAACCAATAGGATCACGAATTAGTTTGAAAATGAACCAATGAAATGTACATTTCGTCGGAAATTCATCGCTGGTGCAATTGATAACGGAAATACCACTGTTAATGTAATATCCTTGGTTACGAATAAAATAAATGATATTTTCAATATTTTTATAAACGTCTACATTTAATATTCAAAATTTTCATCACTGTAATACCTAATTAATAATGTGCAAATAAATACCTAACTATTCTTGTTAATTAACTCTTGTTTGATAAATTCTCAAGCCGAATACAACTCGTAGTATGAAAATTGACAGATAATATTTTGACATAAATATACATTCGTTGTTACGGACAACTCATAATTTATGTCAAAATATTTTCAGCAATTTTCATACTAATTGTTATCTTATATATGAAAACACATATTATCGATGTGATGTTTTCATAAGTGTTTGATAGAAGAACAGCTCTATAAGTAAAAGTTAATCATTTTGTTATACAGAAGCAAATCTCTGAAAATTAATGAAATAATAACAAGAAATATGTGGACCACACTAATAATAAATGCATCATTATAAAATTAAATGACTTCTAACTTTAAAATGTTGTGGGGTAGAACTATTTTGACAGTTGTACTAATGAATAATTCATAGATAAACAATCAAAATCATAATTTCAAGTGGTAACTAAGAACCGAGAAAACCATAGCGCATGTCAAGTTTGTAGCTTGGAACCCCATTCAGAATGTTGCGCCCGCTGAGCTCCCAGTGCGCTTTCGCAAGTTCGTGCGGACGTTCACACAAGTCTTGGCATTACAGGGAAAATCGGAACTTACCGTCATAAACTGAACATCGAAATAGTTATTTTGATTAAAAAATAATTTGTTAGTGAGTGTTAACAAATATTTTCAATTTAATTTTAATATACTAGTGCGGAAATTATACCAATAAAATGAATTTAAACATAGAGATGAATAAAATAAAGTGATAAAATATCATTGTTTCCGTGGCGCCAGGTAAGTACGTAATATTTATCTATGAATATATGAAAAAATTTAGTTTTAATTACATTTACTTTACGTTTATGAGTTTGTTGTTATTCATAATTTGGATATGTTGATTAATATGCATTAATTAATATTTGTTTGATATTGAGATTGTATGTTTGCTTTAAATTTCGTATTTGTTAATGAGTTATTATTAATACCAAAAATAATTACACTTTTCTTTAGACACGTAATAAGTAAACTAGTATTTATTTAAGTCTGTTTTGTTTAGCTTAATTTTGTCAATAATTTTTATAGATGTTAGTAAAACGTATTCAAAATAAAAATTATTGATACAATTACATTTGTTTAATGCAATACGAAACATATATTTAAAGTGCTGAACAACTAATTTAAATATATAAAGGTTATATTAACATAAATGTACATTTTTTTGAACCCAACATAACTTTTCTTATTATAAATTTGATAACAGTGACAACAGAACCCTTAAAGTTTCAAGCAGAACTTTATATTAAATTGTGTATCCTGTAATAGTAATATGATTTTTAGAGAAAGAAAAATGTGCAAAATTTATAATTTCAACAAAAAATATAATTTTTCTGAAGCCAATTAAAATCATATTTTATTTACGATTAAGTCTGACATATAATCCTTTTTATGTCGCATTTTTATTATTTCTCCAATAAATTTTATAGCCAAGGTCCCGAAATTATCCTTTATTTAAGTTCCCTTCCATTTCATCGCCGAATAAGAACCTAATAAACGGAATGGTCATAGCGCAAAAGGACCGAAAGCGAAGCAAAAGTAGACTTTATACCAGAACAAATACAAACATGGTTGGGATTTTTGTTCGTTTTATTTGCTTAAATCCTCCAACGACGCATACAACTTTTATTTTTGATACCATTAAGCGGATTATACACGAATCAAAGCTTTGTGCAATTATGTGTATATAGTTGTTCACATTTCTAGATTTTAGTTGGCATAGACTATAAATAAATGTGCGTTCGGTTTTGACCTGTTTTTGATATGAAGAAGAGATTTATTTTCCACTAAACATTTTTTGGAAATTCTGTTTTCTGTAGTCGGCCTGTGGATTTGAGACCCGGGTTCGATTCCTACATCCTATAAACAATTTTAACCACATTAAAACTACCCCTGTGGCTCCCCCTTCACTAACATCGTTGGACGCCGTGATTTGACGACTGGTAACCGTACTTCACGCGATGAAATATATCACTTACCGAGATCTGCTACGGCAGAGTGCCACACCTAGTAATGGGTAAAAGGCGTGATGATATATTTATTTATATTATTTTCTGTTTTCACTCTCTACAAAGTCCATGCAATTTCTATTTATCTTTTGCTTAATTTTTAACTAGCTTAGTTGTACATTAAAATTATTACCCTATAACAACTGAATAAAAAACTAATAAATGATTGTATTTTAAGTTTAACTTGATTAATATTTCAATTCGTTGAATAATATAATTGAGTAATATTAAGTGGTTAAGCGTGTAATCTGTTTTTATTTGCGAATAATAAAAATTAAAGTATATCCATAATATGTTCTACTGAAACTAAAATAAATCAAAAATAATTAATTAATTGATGAAATTTTACCAGACGCATTATTATTCTATTATGAGTAATTATATAATGCATTTTGTTCTACATTTTATTTCCACAATGTTTATTACATTTTGCTTTTCACTCGTTCTCTTCATTATTATGATTGATTATATCATTTATTAATTTTTTTAATATTTTTAAATGCATACGATTTTAACTGTACTTTACTGTTTTTTTTTTTTGTTAATTTACATTTGAAACCATTAATGGAATTAATTATATTTGGAAATATTTGCTGATAACACAAGCTCTGTTTGACTGTTTTAAGAGCATTGTTTTTGGGTGTTTTAGCTATCTGTAACATGTTAAAATCGTGCTCTTAGAACAAGAGCTTGTGCTACCAACCATTATTATTAAATTATTTTTCACTGATCAAAATTTTAGCATATTCTAATAAAGAAACAAATTGAAAAATCTAAACAGTAAACAAATTATACACTAAATAAGTTTATTCCACGATGAAATATTGGTCAATCAATCAAATATTATTTATAATGACTTCATATTTCATAGCATACTGTTTATTCAAGTTTCATTCTCTTTTCATTCAAGAGATGTAATTTTTATTTATACAGGGTGTTTCAGGACTAGCGTAACAAACTTTAACAGCTTATTCCTGAAGTCATTTTGAGCCAAAAATGTCATATAAACATAGGTCCTATTCCTTCTAGTTACCAAAATACAAGAGGTTGAAGTTCTATAAATAACACGAAATTTTCAAATATTTGTAATCAAGATACTTTCGGAAAACAAGAGTTTTATTGAAAAGTCATACCTTATTTGTCTTCATTAATTTTATTTATTAATATTAACATACATACAAGTTCAAGGCTCTCATTTTGAACACTTGCTGGAATTTTTTTAAAATTTGTTATCTTATTTCATATTATGTTAACCTATTCCATGTTTGGTTATGTTGTTCTGTGTCTATTTAATTGTGTCATTTTATGTTTTGTTCTCTAAATCGTTTTCGTTAATATTAATAAATAAAATTAATTAAGACAAATAAGGTATGACTTTTCAATAAAACTCTTGTTTTCCGAAAGTATCTTGATTAAAAAAATTTGAAAATTTCGTATTATTTACAGAACTTTAACCTCTTGTATTTTGGTAACTAGAAAGAATAGGACCTATGTTTATATGACATTTTTGGCTCAAAATTACTTCAGGAATAAGCTGTTAAAGTTTGTTACACTAGTCCTGAAACACCCTGTATATTTTAAATTGCAATTAAATTAAAATGTTGTATTATTGTTCTTATTTTGTTATTAAATATTAAATACAATAATGTGCCGCAAAACTAATATGGAGACTAACGAATACTCGAATTATTTCGATACGAATATTCGGTTGACCAAACTTGGTCACCAATATTTTATAAAATATACATCGGGTACTAATTACAAGTTATCAGATTTATATTAATTAAGTAACTTGTTATAAAATGCAGTTAAAATAATATCATTCAAATCACACTTACCCTTTTGAGTACTAATAATAAAATATCTGTATATTTACACTACACAATGAATTGAAAATAGAATGAACGAACGGATTTCTATATCGTAGCAACGAAACTAATATCAAACTTCAAACGTAATGACCTAAAATAAGTGCAACAAACATTTTCAGAAGTGTATTGTTAAATATAATCAATTTTCCTCTCGGCGCCATCAATTTTTCAAATTAAATTTATTCAGCGCCCCTGTCAAATCACTAATGTTAGCTATAAATCTGCAAAAGTTGCCGTGTTCTTTCTGTAGTTTGTGAAATTTGAAATGAAAGATGACAGTGACGATTTTGCTACATTTTCATCACTTGCTCCAGGGCAGTTTGATAAAAGACTCACAGTCTGGTAATATGATCTTTGGGCATCGACATAAAAAATTGTTATTCGCAAATTACTACATCGGGTTTCATCATTGCAATTCTGTAAATCGTAGAATGTTTTTTATTATATTTAATATTTTTTTACATCTTTTTCATATTGAAAATATCATGAACTAATTCGATAAATACCAATTCAGGAACTTTTATATTTGACATTTATTACATTCAGAGATTTCAATTAAAACGAAATTAAAATATTTTTTTACATTTGATTAAAAAATATTTAAATTAAATTATAAAGAGTAAAATTGTGATATCGCCAGGATTTGAACCTGGGATCTTATGACACTGCAATAACACTGCAGACGACTCTTGTGTCAAATCTTTCAGTTTATGAAAGAGCCTTGGCATCGAGGCTACCTATGACACAACAACAATAGAGGGAAATATAAATAAATATAAATATATCATCACGCCTTTTACCCATTACTGGATGTGGCACTCTGACGAGGCAGATTTCGGTAAGTGATATATTTCTTCGCGTGAAGTGCGGTTACCAGCCGTCAAATTACGGCCCCCCAAAGATATTAGTGGAGATGGAGCTACAGGAATAGATTTAAATTGGTGAAACTTGTTTGTCGGTTGTGGGAATCGAACCAGGGTTCTCAAGATATCACTGAGCCATCTACCTATCTAGGGAAACACTGGAATAAAATCAGATTTGAAGCTCGTGTGATCGTGGTTAAGTTATATCTCAATTTTTCTTAAAAAAGTAGTTACTTAAAATGTGACAGCTTAGTTATTTACTTGACAGATATGTAAGATAACCCTTTTTGAAACGAGGAGAATGTTTTAAACACGAACCGCAGGCGAATGTTGAAATGTGTACGAGTTCCAAAGAGAGTTTATAGACGTGTTATGTACAATATTTTATCTACAACCGGAATTCAAATAAAAATTATATCAATTATATATTAACATGGCAAAACTTTGAAAAAATAACGAAATATCGAATAAAATATATTTTTTAGAGACAAATTGACAATGTTACCTAGTAACATATATGTATTTGTAACACTTTATAAATACTATTGTTTGTAATAGTTATTTACGATACTTGTAAGTAAAGTTGGTCTTTTAAATTCCGAGAGTGACTGAAAATACGAATGTGTATCGTACAATATTTTGTCAACGAACTTTGTCGGCCTGGTCGCGAATTAATTCCACGATTTTTTTGTTACTCGGTGCAAATTGTCAAACTATGACATTTTTTGATGTCGAAAACATTTTTTCTTCATCGGTGGCTAGCGGGGGGCGGAATGTCTTAAATGTCAGATTAACTTAGACTGTCGTAAAGAAAAAACTTCAACCCATTTCGTCCAAAATTGAGCTAGTTATCACAATCTGCATATATGATATTTTTCGCCAAAAATCAAATGTTCCCTTAATTTTTTTGACGAGTTTATCAAATTACATTGTTACATTTTTGGCAGAATTTGAATTCGCTCATACATATTTTAGAAAACTAATTATAATCTCATTAAACGAATGCTCCATATGTATGGTTTTATGGTTAGTTTGCACAAAATTTACATTATCAATGCATTTTGAATTTGACGGATTTCGGATAAAACCCATCGGCCTCTGCTTCAAGTCCCATGTCAGTTGTTTTTCATCACATACAAATTAGTCATGTGACTCTCATTTCACTGACACTTTTGGAAATCGTGATACGATGGCAAGGATTCGCTTAAAAACGTTCACTATTCATTTGATTTTTATATATATCTATGAATAAAAATGCTTTATAAATAAAATTCACAAATAAGCTTTATTTAACACTGAATTTCGGTTTAGCTAAATTTCACTTGTGAAACGATTAACTAAATGAGAGTTTTTGTAAACGTAATCTATTTTGTTAATATAATACATGCTACAGCTTAATTTAACAATTCTGTGTTTAAAAGCAATGCGCTAACTTTGTTTTTAGAATTGAATTGTAGATTTAAGCCGGTCATGTTGTTTGTAAACTTATATTATCATTTAAGAGTATTTTTTATACATAAAAGCAGTAACTGATTCCAGAATTATTATTTAAAAGTCATAATACACCTTTTATAACATTATGTAAAACATTAAATACCTGTAATAATTTTCATGTATGAACAAACAATAATTTATATATATTTATATATATATATATACAGGGTGTTATGTTTTTATAGACCCAGCAAATATCTCGCTTATTTATCAACTTAGCAATTTCTTTCATATAACATGATTTATACAGCAACATGTAAGCTAGTTGATGACGGATGTAAATTCATGATATCATTTCCGGTTTGTTAGTAATTAATATCAACTTTGAAATTTCAAATGGAACATACTATATTTTTTTACAAATTTGAAAAGTGCATCAAATTTGCTTTACAATCATGTAAAATAATCCATATGTTACATTATTAAAAAGTAAAATGGCGGGCACTTTATTATACACCAAATCGGAAAGAGAATAGTGAGCCATCCATGACTGTGGCTTGCAATAAAACAATTAACTAAAACAATTGTAATTATTATTATTAAACGAAATAATATTTTTTGTCATAATAATACAGAAAATAAGAATAAGGAACACATAATAACAACAAAATGATTTTAAAAAAATATTCAAAATGGCTCCCAGTCTCTTCAATACATTTTGCACAACGTTTTGAAACAGAATAAGTAGCTCTTTATATTTGGTTAGCAGATAAATCTTCAATTGCTGCTTCATTTTTATTCTTCAGTCCGTTTAATGTGTTTACTGGTTCATTACAAACAAAATCTGTCACGTAACTCCATATAAAAATCAAGTGGTCATATCGGGAGAAAATGCATTGAAGAGGCTGGGAGCCATTTTGAATATTATTTATAAAATCATTTTGTTGTTATTAAGTGTTCCTTATTCTTATTTTCTGTATTATAATGACAAAAAAATATTATTTCGTTTAATAATAATAATTACAATTGTTTTAGTTAATTGTTTTATTGCAAGCCACAGTCATGGCTCACTATTCTCTTTCCGATTTGGTGTATAATAAAGTGCCCGCCATTTTACTTTTTAATAATGTAACATATGGATTATTTTACATGATTGTAAAGCAAATTTGATGCACTTTTCAAATTTGTAAAAAAATATAGTATGTTCCATTTGAAATTTCAAAGTTGATATTAATTACTAACAAACCGGAAATGATATCATGAATTTACATCCGTCATCAACTAGCTTACATGTTGCTGTATAAATCATGTTATATGAAAGAAATTGCTAAGTTGATAAATAAGCGAGATATTTGCTGGGTCTATAAAAACATAACAACCTGTATATATATAACTCTCAATAATCACGAGAAACCGACAAAAAAATTTCACCAAATTAGATCTATTCCTGTGGCTCCCCCACCACTAACATCTTTCGGGACCGTGATTTGACGGCTGGTAACCGTAAATATATTACTTACCGAGATCTGCTTCGGGAGAGTGCAACACCCAGTAATAGGTAAAAGGCGTGATGATATATTTATTTAATAAACTGTAACAATCACATTGGTACAAAATTTATTGCTGATATTTTATTTACTGCAATCTGGGATTTAGCTTTGTAACATTAAACTTTAAATCGCATATCTCTTCAAAATATTTTATTTGTAGATTTGATCGTCAAACCAGTAATCTCAGTAGAAAATGTTGTTAAGTATTTAAGTACCAAATTATGACGTGAACATTTTACGACATTAAAAATTTATTTAATACACCCCTTTACTGACGGTAGCAAGACTTCCCTACTATGACAAGTAAAAGTAATAAAATCAAGTCAAAATCTTATAACCATATGTGCGCTGTATAGACTGCGAGTTCGAATTACACTCAATGTATGAATGTTTTTGCTTTGAACTGAATTTCAGAAGTCCCATATTCAAATCCTATCGGAATTCAAATTTTTCTTTCTCTAATTCAATATGGGATAGTTGGCTCAGTGGTGTCGTATCATACTGTAGATTTGAGAACACGAGTTCGATTTCCACAGTCGACAAACAATTCTCACCATATTAAAATTATTCCTGTGGCTCTCCCTTCATTACCATCTTTGAGTACCATGATTTGACGGTCGGTAACGTTCATAAATATATCATTTACCGAGATCTGCTATTGACAAATATCACACCCAGTAATGAGTAAAAGGTGTGATGAAACTTTTCTTAACTTTATAATTGAATTTTATATCATCTATTGTTAAGAATTTACTTCAAAAAGGCATTCTAACATGTATACATATTATATATACCTTTTGTATAGTGTAGGTGGATAGACACTGTCTTGTACTACAAGTAGATTTATTGATTTGTTAAGTGCTTTGTTTAGTAAAATGATAGAAATAAAGTTAGTATCTTGTTTTCTCCATCAATGTACAAAGTTGGTCCATGTTTCAGACAGTCCAATATGTATTCTCTTTTCATATTATTTCCGATAAAACTTAATTCTTTTCATGCTTTTGCTTTTATCAGATATTGTTTGCAAACAATGGAATGTCAAATAATGAAGTTGGATTAAATTCATTACCAAAAATATTATCTAATATAAAAGATAATACCTATGTACGCAGAGGCGTAGATATTTTATTTTTACAGTGGGTGCATCTAAATTGTACAAATGCCTATTTTGTATTACTGTATTTACTTAGAAAACAAGTGTTACAATTGGTCATTGTAACATGTCTTTTGTATACTATTTTCCTCGATCGCATAAATTTAGTTTTACTTCAAATTTATTATTTTTCATATAAAATACCATTAGTGACTATGATTTTGCTGGAAATTTTTGTCGTCATGATCACGACTGCTTGTTGCGACGAAAATCTGCACGAGTACGATAGCACGAGTGTAGATTTTCTTAAAGCAACAAGCAGGAGTGATCTAGGCAAAAATTACCAAAGGATAATCATAGTCACATATGATATTCGGCTTGACAATTCCTCGAAATATTTTATTTACTCCAAAAAAATGTTACCTGCAGTATTTTTAAAACAATGTCTGAACTACTATTACCTTGGTGATCAATTTACATTGTTTAATTTTTTGACATAACTAAGCAAAGTAAACAAAGTCAAATAAAGTTCAACAATATTAATCTACTTAAAATAGTTAACAAACGTTATATCTAAGCAACGATTTGCGACAATTTTCACTAGTGAAATGCAAATTATATTTGTTAGAAGAGATCTAAGAACAATTATTTGATTCTAAATTAAACAAATTATTTTCATATATTTATAATACCATTAGTGAGTATGATTTAGCCGGAAATTTTTGTCGTCATTATCACGACTGCTTGTGTAGATTTTCATAAAGCAACAAGCAGGAGTGATCTAGACACAAATTACCAAAGGAAAATCATAGTCACGTATGGTATTCGGCTTGACAATTCCTCGAAATATTTTATTTACTCCAAAAAAAATTTACTTGCAGTATTTTTAAAACAATGTCTGAACTAAGTCAAATAAAATTTAACAATATTAATTTACTCAAAATAGTTAATAAACGTTATATCTAAGCAACGATTTGCGACAATTTCACTAGTGAAAATGTAATACTACTGTGATTGGTTCAATTCAGTAAAATACTGTAATTTGATTGGATGAAAAGTTATTAGTGGAATTGTCAAGGTAAGAAATATAATTTATTTTGACAGTTAGGTTAAAGTTTACATTCATAATTATCTAGGTTAGGTTATGTAACTAAATTTAATTAAGAAGTATTGTGCAGTTTGATTATTTTATTATATTTTTCAAAAAAATAATTATAGTCGGTTTTTTAAACGACAAATAAATTTATTTCCGAAGTATTAAATATATTTAAATATTTAATTCGACGTTTCAGTACACTAAACGTGTACTTTTGTCAGGAACAAAATATTTAATAAACAAAACAAAATATTGTATAGTAGAAACACAAGACAGGTTGAAGGAAAGAGTAATAAAGCAAACAATTCGAAAATCATCTTTGCGATATTGTTCTTGTTCAGTCTCTTGGAAGATACTGTACTCATTGCGAATGCGGTAAAGTTTAAATTGAACAAACGGAAATAACAATTTCAATGCGACTTAGCGAACATACGCGCTCCATTTGACTGAATTACCCAGATAAATCTTCAATTGCTCAGTATGCAATTAAATTTTACACAATATTACATTCGAAAACACAAAAATTGTTGGCAATAAATAGTCCATTCATAAGAGAAGCTAATTAAATTTACAAGAATAAGAATAACATGAACAAGTATTAAAGCTGTAAATTGAATAAAACTTGGCTAACGTTGATTAAGGAATTGTTTCAATACTTCGTTTCCTGTTACTTAGTTACTGTACACTTGTTGTTATTAAGTTACTTAATTATAATTACTTTTTATTTATTTATCATTTTTCCCTGACGATAACACACGTTTAGTATATGGAATAAATAAATTATTACAGAATTTATGGGGTAGATAGCTCAGTGGTATCGAGTCGGCCTGTGGATCTTGAGAACCTTGGTTTGATCCTCCACAGCCGACAGACAATTTTCACCAATTTAAAATCTACTCCTGTGGCTTTCCCTCTACTAACATATTTGGGGGCCGATTTGACGACTGGTAACCGTACTTAACACGAAAAAATATATCACTTACCGAGATCTGCTTAGGCAGAATGCCATTCCCAGTAATGGGTAAAAGACGTGATGATATATTTATTTTATTTATTTATAGAATTTAAACAAAAAATTGCTTTTATTATTTAAACATGAGTTCTGAAAACTTTTTTTATACGTTCTTTGTTTCGAATATTAATGCGCTTAAAATAAAGCCAAATAAAGTCCATATAACTATTAAAGTTATCTAAATTATAATGCGATTTTCCGAACCTTGTGTTCTTTGCTGCTATGGAAGGAAATAGAATACAAAACACCCGGAAATGATATAAAATGCGATAAGAGACGTCTGCAGAATATTGGATTATGTAGGCAATATAAGAAGCAAAAAGCAATGATTTAAAGTTAGAAGCTCAAAGTCACATATAGTACAAGTATATTAATATAAATTATAACGCAGATATACGGAGAGCTTCTAATAGAACTGGACGTGGGCAGTAATGTTGATCGTGTCACGATAAGTTGTATCGTGACCCGAGTCATCGTGATTAAAATTGAAATTTTATATCGTGAGCTGAGTATTTTTACTTCCTTGTACGAAGTAAAGGAAGTATTGTAATCGCGAAAATTTTCGGTTCTCAGATTTCAACAGAAATAGGTATTTTGGCCCTCCCTGAGTCCATTTTGACTAATTTCGTCGTCCCGTCTGTACGTACGTATGTATCTCGCATAACTCAAAAACAGTAAGCCGTAGAAAATTGAAACTTTATATTTAGGACTGTTATAGCATCTAGTTGTGCACCTCCCTTTTTGGTCATTATACAACTACCTACCGGAAGTGGTACTTTACTTGAAGCCTATAATAGATTTTCATGAAAAACTATATTCAAATATAATTTAAAACTTTCCAAATTTGGTATATAAGACTACCATATTAATGGAAATAACATAATAGATTTTGGTTAAAATAGACTAACCGGAAGTGGCACATTACATGAAGCTGCTAATAGTTTTCCTTGAAAAAAATGGTATTATTTTAATTTTAGAAATAAATGCTGCAAATAAAAGTTTTAGAGAATTAAATTCTGCGTCTAGCACATTAAAAATTTTTAAATTAGCTTTTTGCAAAAACGAGATATCTAAATTTAAATATTATATATTTTTAGATTTAAAAAAAAAATTAGTTTGCTATGGATTAGAACAAAAAATAAAAGATTTAATGTCAAATATGTGCAATTAAAAAAATATCCATAGTTTAATACGCGTACAAGGAAGTCATGTGGTGTCCACATCAGATTTTTTAAAGTTAAGAGTGAACGAGCGTGAGTATTATTTGATCGAAAATGAAAAGAAAAATACATTCTCTCACTTATATAATGTAATTTTGATTATATTATTTATGCGAATCCAATGGTACTAAATTGCCTTTTTTGCCAATTGACATTAAACGTAGGCTTTTGTTGATAATTGACGGGTTGTAAAAGTATTGCTATGGAAATAAAAATAATTGTATATTTATGATTTTTATTTAGTAAATATAATTTTAAACGAATGCCGGTCCATTAATAATGGGTGAGGTTAACATTTTTCCGTCACTTTCAATTATATATTGTAAATTTAATTAATATACCAGACATGCCATGTAAAGCTTGTCATAGACGTTTAACATAGGAAAACAGTTTTTCATTTCATTTCATTGCATCCCAAATTATTTTAGATCATAATGCTTGAAATAAAATCTGCCACACTTAAAATTCTGCATCTAAATCAATGAACTAATTTTATTTTTTGTGTTTGTAACAAAAATTAAATGTGAAGATTTACAAAAATACAATTTAAGAGTGTTAGTCACGTAATTCAAATAATAATAAGTTTTTCTGTCAAATATTTTGATATTTAGTTTATGCAAAAGTCGCGCATTTATTTGTTATTTTGTTTTAATTCCCTGGCTAATACTATTAAATTGTGATTTTGTAAATATTAATTTTTTATATCTATCGTTACAAAATATAGGAAATTAAATTAATTTACTGACTTATATGCAGAATTTTAGGCTCTACAACTTTTATTTAAAGAATTTTTGTCGAAAATAATTAGGGATGCAAAACGTATGGAAAAACTGTTTTTCCATGTTAAACGTATATGACCAACTTTTCAAGGCAGAATGACATTCATAAAATTATAAACGTCAAATGTATTTTAACAAATTCATAACATAATAACTACGATGATGCGATTAAAAATATTGAAAAAATATCGAAATTATTGTTAATTCTAAATAATTGACAAAAAAACATATTTACTGCCTTAGATTCATGACATTCTAGCCGCATCAGTAACAAAACAAATATTGTTTTACATCAGAGGTCCCCAAACTTTTTAGTTTTGTAGACCACTTGCCATGTTTTTCCCCCTCCACTAACATTTTTGGGGGCCGTGATTTGACGGAACCGCACTTCACGCGAAGAAATATATCACTTACCGCGATCTGCTATGGCAGAGTGCCACACCCAGTAATGGATAAAAGGCGTGCTGATATATTTATTTTATTTATTTATTTTAAATTTCTAATTGTAGTGAAATGTAGGGCGAAAAACTTAAAAAAACACATTTATTAATTACATTCTAATTAAAACAAACCAAATTAAAATGTAGTATCTGTTACATAAAATGGTTAAACAAAAAATAAATACTTTTAGTGGGAGAGATGAACTTGATGCTTCAATAATACATTTTAAACATTTGGCAACAATTTAGTTAGGTTTCATCTCAAACCCCCCTCGGTTAGTGATGTCCATTCTGATTGGCAACTACGCTGAAACCCTTTTCCACTAGATATGAGGATGGAAAAGCAATTAAAAACTTTCTCGTGATATTCTATAATATGGGATAAGTAACAGGTATATCTGTTTGAAGCTAGAATTGCTGATATTCGTTTCTAAACTGTACCTTAAGTTCTTCGTTAGTGCTTATTCTGAGCAGTTCCTCTTGTAATGTAACATCCGTTTCTTCAATGTCACCATATGGATTCATTATCCACTATGGTATTACCAGAGTCAAATCATCCTCAAATCTAGTTTTAAAATCTGAATAGAGGGCATTTAAATATTGAACGTAGGTTGAAACGTTATTTTCCTGGCAGTTTTTGTCTGTGACAAACTGGGACACTTTTTACAAGTTCAAAGTGACCACAAAGCTAATTGCCTAACTAATACTTACACAATTTTATGAAATATACTAAATTAATTACTACGTAATTAAATTAAATTTAATTAATGTATAATTGAATAGAATAAAATAGTTAATTAGAAAATCCTTACTTCGCTACTAATATTACAATAAGTTTGTACACAAGACCGTAGTGTATGTTTGTTACGTTTTCTAAGCAACAAATCTATCTGTGTACAGGGCCGTCTTAAGCATATTCTGCGCCGGGGTGCCGGGTGGTCAGCCTGCGCCCCAGCTCTTGTCAACCAAAAAAACGCAATGTAATTTTTAATGTTCCATTTATTTATTTCTCAAAATTCTTAAATTATTCACATAAAACAATAAATTATATAAATTAAAAATCAACAAATTTTTTTTTCAATTTAAAAGCCCGAAAAAAATACATCAGTAATGTTTCATTATTATTTAATAGGTATCAATTTATTCTAATTATTATTATTATTATTCTGATCCATTAGCAACTTGAATCTCTCATTTAATTTCGAGATAGCCGTGTCAAGTAAATAAAATAAAATTTTGTTTTAAATTTTTTCAATGGGTCTTAAATGGGCTCATCTGTAGCCTCGTAATTAAAATGTCTTTTTCGGGGACGTGGACGAGCAGTTTCGGTAATTGTTAGGTGTGTAGTAATAAGAGCTATTTTAACTTGCACATTGTGAGCGGTGTAACAAGTGCCGAAAGCGGTATGAGGTGTGTTTAATAAAATAATTTAATATTGGTGCCTATATTTTTATTTTGTATATGCATTTGACCTAACAAAGTGTACGAAACGGTGCAATGACGTTGATATTGAATGAGTTAGGGTTTAATGGTAATATCGAAATTTCTAGCGCTCGGCTTGTGTGCGCTCCCTAGGACTCTGCGCCCGGGTGCACTCGCACCCCTTGAACCCCCGGGTAAAGACGGCCCTGTCTGTGTATGTGGATTATTGCATTCAGATATACTAGCGTGGACCCATATTTACATATCATAGACCCCCCAATTTTTTTTCGCTGACTTGGACTCCTTGCAGATTGTCGTCGATCCCTGGGGGTCGATATAGACCACTTTGGGTATCACTGTTTTACATTAAAATTAGTTAATCAAGTATGGAAACAGCCTGTTTAACAATAATAATAGCGTCAAAAAAAAAAAAACCAAAATAATATATTTTATTAGAATTTGTACATATCACACCTGGGAAACAATACCTAGCTACTTTTATAGTTTAGCTAATAGCTTAACTAAAATTACTCTGCTAAATGTGAAAATATATAGCTATAGTTTGTAGTAGTAAATTTTTCGCCTTAATAATGCGAAATAATCCTTTGTGTGCGCTGAAGAAAAAGTTGAGTGGCCGAGACTGTAAGCCGAGGGAGATTATTTTCTGAGCGGACAAAATCATGCACACACACATTTTTCACACAATCAATTATAATGCAAACAAATATTCATTAAATTTTTTTTTTAAATGTATTACAAATTTAATTTCGAAATGATTTAGACGTTTCTAAATAAACCAAATTGTTTATTTATCGGCGGAATTTTGTAATCATGTTTTTTATTGGTGTAGAACAGCCAGTTAAAGTAGCCGACAGCTTGAAAATGAATTTTTATCGGGCTGTTTCTAAAAAAGTTGAATTTTGCGGACTGAATTGTAAGCGTAAATGTCAACTTTGTGTGAGAATTGCGTGAAAAATATATTTTTATATTGGCAGATTTATATAAGAGCAAAAGCAAAAGTAAAATAAAAATAACAGAATAAATTATTTTGGTCACAGAATACTAAAATGAGAGTAATCTTGAAAAATAAATGTTGTCATTAATTCACCCATCGGTACAGATACTAATAGAACTACAGAATAGGATCGATGTTTTTAAAAGTATAGCTAAAAGAGATAATACTGGTATTCCATTAAGTCCAGTTTCACCGTGTACTGATTAAGTGATTACATTGTGAGATGAGTTAATTCAGTAGTTTGAAAATGTTCATAAGGCGCATAAATTAATGGGTCTGAGAATAAGCTGCATAAGTTATGTAATCAAGTTAATTTTCTTAGTTTTATTTGAAAAATATCTGATGTGGACACCACATGACTTCCTTGTACACGTATTAAACTATAGATATTTTTTAATTGCACATATTTGACATTAAATCTTTTATTTCTTGTTCTAATCCATAGCAAACTTAATTTTTAAAAAAATCAAAAATATATAATATTTAAATTTAGATATCTCGTTTATGCAAAAAGCTAATTTAAAAATTCTTAATGTGCTAGACGTAGAATTTAATTCTCTAAAACTTTTATTTGAAGCATTTATTTCTAAAATTAAAATAATACCATTTTTTTCAAGGAAAACTGTTAGCAGCTTCATGTAATGTGTCACTTCCGGTTAGTGTATTTTAACCAAAATCTATTATATTATTTCCATTGATATAGTAGTCTTATATACCAAATTTGAAAAGTTTTAAATTATATTTGAATATAGTTTTTCATGAAAATCTATTATAGGCTTCAAGTAAAGTACCACTTCCGGAAGTTATATAATGACCAAAAAGGGAGGTGCACAACTAGATGTTATAACAGTCCTAAATATAAAATTTCAATTTTCTACGGCTTACCGTTTTTTGAGTTATGCGAGATACATACGTACGTACAGACGTCACGACGAAATTAGTCAAAATGGACTCAGGGAGGGCTAAAATGCGTATTTCCACTGAAATCTGAGAACCGAAAATTTTCGCGATAACAAAAAACAATGCAACAATAAAAATTACATCTAACAGTAAAATAGTTGTCATTATATTATTTGTGTAACTATGTACACTCTAGAATCGATTGTAATGTGTTCTAAAATATAAAGTCTAATTATTACAGTCTGTGGTAATATATATTTAAATGCTCGGGGGAAAAGATAACCTCAATTTAGTTCAAACATTCAACAAACATCATGGCAGATTAATAAAATAACTTGAACAACTAGAATAATAAAGACCTTCAATTAATATCTGTAGAGCAGCAAAAATTAAAAAAAGAGTGTTTGATTTGTTTAGATAACATTCTACATATCGTGTACGTATTAAAAATTAATTTTAAATTCTTGTTAAAATATTTTCACCCGTATGGGGCAATTCACATACTATGCCACGCGTTTTTTTAGACATTTTAGCATCCTTCTTCCCTTTGTGACACTCTGTCACATATTTGTTGACCCTCGTATTCCTCGTGTTACGTAACAAAAATACAAAATCCAATTTTCAAACCATATAATGAAACTATAGTACACATACATTTGCAATGTAAAATAAATGTAAAAAAAAATAAAAAATATATCATCACGCCTTTTACCCATTACTGGGTGTGGCACTCTGCAGTAGCAGATCTCGGTAAGTGATTATTTTCGCGTGAAGTGTGGTTACCAGCCGTTAAATCACGGTCCCCAAAGATGTTAGTGGAGGAGGAGCCACAGGGGTAGATTTTAAATTGGTGAAAATTGTTTGTTGGCTGTGGGGAACAAGTCGAGATTTCAATTTTTTCTTTCATATCCAGTGACCTATGCCTATTTTTTGATAACACATAAATATTATTAAATTGTCCCATTAAAATAACAATTTTTGTTTAATTTAACCAAAGTCTTGTTATAGTTCTTAAGATTCGAATGGAGGCTCTCTATAAAAGATATTGTATCAATAGTTTGTCGGCTGTGGGGATCGAACCAGGGTTCTAAAATAAATGTTTTATTAGATATTTCAGTTTTGAACAATGCCTCATTATTGGTTGTGACTAACTATGATCAAAGTGTTCCAAAAGTCATGTTTTCATTTTGAATGAACAGTAATTAGTTATGACTGTTAAAAATGCATATGAGTTCCAGTAAACAACATATATTGTATAACAAAAGTTGCCAAATTGTTTTAAAAGCGTTCTGCACGCGAAAAATTGAAATACAATTTACGTATGATGGCCAACATCTTTCCCCTGTGTCATATTTTGATAAACTTGCTAAACCTCTTTCTCTTCAAATTTTACCCATTACTGAGTGTAGCACTCTACCGTAGCAGATCTCGGTAATTGATATATTTTTTCGCGTGAAGTGCAGTTACCCGCCATTAAATCACGGCCCCCAAAGGTGTTAGTGGAGGAGGAGCCGCAGAGGTAAATTTAATTTGGTGAAAAATTGTTTGTCGGCTGTAGGGATCGAACCAGAGTTCTCAAGATCCACAGACCGATTCGATACCACTGAGCCATCTACCCCATACTCGCCAAATTGTGTGACGTATTATGCGAATGGCCCCTAAGTTTTGAAAATTGGCTTATAAATTATTATTTTAAAAGTCAGAATATGTTACCCGTTTAATTTTACAAACATTCATATAAAATATTCAGATAATGTCAGTTAATTCTACATAGGCGTAAAAACAAATACGAACTTTTGAATTGTGCTTTTATTTATTAATTAAAATTTTTGCGATACTTGCAACTTTAAAGTTCTGTCATTTTAGCTAATGAACACGTCACTTGTTCAAAATTGATTGCTTTTGTTTTAACATGATTCAAATTTTGATTGTTGTTCGAATTTCAATTTCAATTTATCGTACATATTATGTTCCTGGTGAATAACCAGATCGTTGTTATTGACAAATTTCATTGTTGTGTCACTTTTACTTTTACACATGGTTTATAATAGACTGATTTACTTGATTTTCCGAAAGTATTTTTCCGTATTATCTATTCTCGTTATGTATGTTGTTTTAATTTTTTATAAAAATTCAAGTTACTAATGCAAATAAATGTATTTAATTGGTCAAAGCGTTTTGTAATATTTAGTGACAAAATATATTTATAATCGGTAATGCAGGTTACTATCAGAAAAAGAACAACAAACACTCTAACGCGCGTCTACTAAAATAAATTAATTGTTTGTAAACTCTACGCTAAATAATAACATAAAATACAAAATTGAACTACATGTCTGTCAATTTTAATGATGTAACTCATAAACAGGACGGGATTTACCATAAAACTGAGTAGGCCAAATTTAGAAGGCAGAAATTTTCTATTGTAATTTTGATCCTCATACATTAATACATAAGTTTATTAACACTAATGCTTTTTTTAAATTCTGTATATACTATTTTTTCACGACTCAAGTAAGATTAAAAACGGAAAAAGTAGTTTTACATCATAATTTATTACTATTTTTATTGACATTTGAGAGAAAAATCAAATTCTTTGATAACCACGAAGTGTTATGTAAACAAATTTGTTTATGTATTTCTAAATTGGAATATCAAACATACAGCGAAGAACTCTCGAAAGAATTCCAAGAAATAGCTACGTAATACAGCTTCTGCAGCTGTTATTATCAACAAAATCTAGTTAGTTGTACGGAGGGCCGAAAAAGCACAGATTTATTTGAAAACATAATGATGACGTATTTTAACGAAAAATCTAAATTTTACGTATACTCTATATTATGGGCTCTATACTTCATGGAAAGTCAACATTGACATATTCAAGTATTCGACTAATAATAAAATAAATATATCATCACGCCTTTTACCTATTACTGAGTGTAGCACTACCGCAACAGATCTCGGTAAGTGATATATATCTGAGCGTGAAGTAAATTAATTTGTCGTTTATAAAATCCGCCAGTAGAGAAATAATGTGCATATTATTTACCTAGGGATAAAATGTTTTACTTTTGTATCGTAGAAACGGTGACATTCTGCCGGTCGTGAAAAAAAAATCGAGTGCATAACTCTAGCTTCTAATATACGAGTCTATTCCTAATATGATTATTTCTTGTTTTTTTGTTTCGTAGTTGCTATGTGTTTGAAGGATTATTACAGTTTATTTTTTTCTGAAATAACTTATATTTATCACATTTTTAATTATTTGTTGTAAAAGTTATTTAAGTTCTATTTATATATTTTTAAAAACAAAAAATTGCCAGCATATTTAATTACAATTATACGCGAGCATCACTGTTGACTAATGACGTCACAAAAATAAATTAAAAAATCATTACGGTTTTGTGAATAACAAGACTAAAATAGTTTTTAATTTAAATGAAGACAAAATTAGGTGTAGCAGAACAACTTCACAATTATACATATTTTTCTATTAGGAAAGGTGCTATAATACGTACAATTATACGTAATATTTAATTACTGTGATTTATTATTGATTTGTATTTTTTAAGGGTTGATTATTTTACCGTCAAAATAAAAATAAAATGATATAGAATAACAGTCAATAAATTAATATTGTGTTTCTATTTTGCGTTCATAAGGAAGTCATTATGAAACCCAGTTGCGTATCGAAAGAGCGTTCATTACGATATGCAACATTTTGTTTTAGATGGTTGGTAGTAGCGGATGACATCAAGCTGAGAACATCAAAATTTTAATATAATCTCAAAATTTGAACAATTGAATAAATGTCTATAACAGTTACCAACCCCAATATTTCATATACAAATCGCCCTAAATTGACTCAGTTTAAAATATCGCAGATTTAAAAAAAATTATAATTTATAAAAGACACAAAATAGAAAAAATAGTATAAATATCTCATTTTATAAGACTTTTATCGCACTTGTCCTTTAGAAAACTCGCAAGCAACTCTTTTTCTAAACTTAGAAAACATGTCTTATCAATCTCGTTCATTAATATACTATTATGTATTCATTTATTATATTTGTATTTATTTTTATTTGTACTGTATTTATTCAAGATTCTAAAATTTAGAGTAGAAGATCTAGAAACGGCCCAAATTGTAATTCCGCTAAGACGAAAATAACAATATTTCTCGTCTGAAATTCCAGAACATTTATTTATCAATAATGAAAAAAGCTTTACTATTTTTAAATTATCAACATTTTTTATCATTTCTAAAGAAAGACGTTGACTATTTCTGGTTTAAGTGCAGTCAACCACGAGATATACCTTTTCATCGTTGAGTTGGCTAAGAAAAAAATACCCAATCAATTTTATTTTTAAACACTTTCAGCACCAACCTACACATCTTGACCTACTGACGTAGTAATATCCTTCACAAACTATTAACTACCAATCTGATATTAAATCACCCTCTAACTTTTCTTGTAACTTGTGCAGAATCAAGACCCCTGTGGATGGATTATGAACCATTCTACGACGACTCGGCTTTGATGCCAGCGTCTGCCACAACCCCACAGAGTGCCAACAAATTAGAAGACAAGTACGAGATGATCTGGTGGGCACAACTTGCTTGGACCACTGCTTTCAGCGTCATGCTCATCATTGCCATCGGCGGAAATGTCATCGTCATATGGATAGTTACTGGTAGGGATGAAATGAGAATTTTGGAGAAAATTAGGAGGGGGAAAAAGCGGATTTATTTTAATTACCTAAATTTGTGACATCATTTTCAACAAAGAAAAATATATAATTAGATTCAATTATACTTTTACGGGATAAAATCTTCTTTGTATTAAACAAATATATTTTCACGATTTTTTATCCATTTCGGAAAATGGGTATCTTCAGTGATGATTATTTAAAAACCTGTATGCCCTCACCAAAAAAATTCTGGTGTTATACTTTAATAGAAACATATATTTTTTATATTTTGCGTTCATAAAGAAGTCATTACGAAACCCAGTTGAGTATCGAAAGAGAGTTTATTACAGTACGCAACATTTTGTTTTAGACGGTTGGTAGTAGTGGATGACATACTGAACCTACCAAGTTGAACATCAAAATTTCAATATAACCTCAAAATATGAACAATTGCATTAATGTCAATAACAGTTACAACTACAAAATATCATATACAAATTGCCCTACATTGACTTGGTTTAAAATATCGCAGATTTCTTTTAATTTATAAAACACGCAAAATAGAAAAGATTGTATAAATAACTCATTTTATAAGACATTTATTGCACTTGTCCTTTAGAAAAATTATCTGCGGCTCGTTTTCTAAACTTGAACGCTTGCGAAAAAAACAAGTCTTAAAAAACTTGTTCTTTAATATACTATTTGTGCCTTTGTTCAAATACACTAGTTTAGTATACTTCAAAATCATCCAAAAACAGCTTGTTTCCAGGTTTGGCCGTCAAATAGTTGGTCATTGAGTGTATTTCCATGGATGTACAAACATGAATTGAATCATTTCGAATATTTATAAAATCATTTCAATTTATATCAATTATTATTAAATAATTTATTATTTCGTTAAATAGTAACAGTTACCGTAATCTTAGTCAATTATTTTATTTCGTGGCACATTCATGACTCACAAGTCTTTTTCTGATTAGGACATAATTAAAATTTCATTTTTAAATAATGTAACATAGCAAATTAACGTACTTTTCAAATTTGTAAAAAGATATATGTTCCATTTAAAATTTCAAACTTGATATTAATTACTAGTAAACCGAAATGATATGAATATGCATTCGTTGCATGTTGCTGCATAAATCATGTTACATGAAATAAATTGCAAAGTTGATAAATAAGCGAGATATTTGCTGGGTCTGTTCAATATAACACTTTGAATATTCATTTGATATTTTTGACATGTAGGTAATCAAGTTAAAACTAGGAAAATATATTTTTTAAAGGGCGTCAAAACCTTCCATTTTATCGAATCGGGACGTATAAAACTGAAAATTTAATGCAAAAAAGTTAAACTTTTTGAATTTGTAGCAAAAATTAACTTGCGACTACAATTGCGTTGTGTACACGTTGATACTTTTTTCGTATTTTTTGGTGCTACACATCCGGTTGTAGCTAAAGCACTTCCGGTTATATTGAATTAGCACATACATCATTGTAAAGTACAGACTTCAACCTTTCATTTGAGCCCAAATACGTTGAAAACAACTTATTTTCAACCAAGTTACATGATCTTCAAATATATGTTTTTTGGGGTTTGCAAAGTGTTGCGCTTTTATTTTAGCAGTATGTGCTAGCGCAAGCTCACAACTATGTTAACTAGACGTGGATTATTACATAATTTTGGAAAAGTCGAGTGCCATTAAAATTGCTGTAAATCACCGCCAGCATCTTCCATTAAAATGTGACAACCCTATGTAACACTATTAACAACCAGCACGGAAAACTGAAAATGTTAATACACAATAGAACTGTATCAACTGGCTATCTCCAAATATCGGTAAATAATTATATTAGATTGGTAAAGTGCGTCATGATTTTCACATATTTGAAAATGTTTTTGATACGATACCGCTTATAAGTCTGCCAGTTTGTCGCTCTCTATGTATCCGTACCCTGACGTCACATGTGTGATTCTGCTCGATGTTTGATGAAACTCGTTGCATATGATATAAAAATAGAAGCGCAATTATTTACATCGAACTAAATTAAAACATTCACTACTGATTTGCAGTGAAACAGATAACAATATTTTTCATCTAGATATAGATAACTATTTTTATTTGAATATTTAAATCAGAATGTTTCAACTTGTGTACCGCAGTAAACTGTTGTGCTGTGAAGCGTTCACAGATCTGTGGCAACATTTTTCAATATATATGTTCATTAACGATTTCATTTTATCGTAGAATCTATGATAAATAGAAGTTTAATATTTGAATCGACACAGTGCAATGTATTTTTCTGACTTGCTACATTGTATACATTATATTCATATTGGCTGGTAGCACAAGCTCAGTTTTTGCCTGTTTTAAGAGCAGTGATTTGGGTGTTTTAGCTATCTCTAACATGTTAAAACCGTGCTATTAGAACACCCAAAAACAGAGCTTGTGCTACCAGCCAATTTTTATTTAATTATAAATTCTCGATTGAATCCGCATTGATCAAGAAAACACTACTTACTTCTCAGTATACGAGTACATGTCTGTTTAGTGCGTTTACGTATCCAAAGCAGTGTTGTCAGAGGTGGTACAATTGTACCAGGTTTGGTTCAATTTATATACAGAAATACTTTAGTACTACATCCGAAAATTTGGTACAAAAAGATATGTGATGTTAAAAGCTCAATGAGTCCGGTACTCAAGAAAATAAATAAAAATAAAACATTTTAAAAGAAGTCGGTGTTCATGAGTTATATCGATAAATGCTATTACAGTGTTTACAGAACGCACACAGCGTGTACACATACGCATTTATTTATTATCTAAATTTATGACATCAGTATCATCAAAGAAATAGTATGTTATGCATCAAGGGAGGGAAACAAGCGATTATTCCCGCGTGTGAAGTTAGCAAACCAAGACGTAAGCGAGGGCCGAAGGCCGACTTCACACAAGGGAGAATCGCGCCCTTCCGTGAAGCGTATTATACTTTTCGTAACAAGTGTACAAAAATTACTGTCTTATCGGGACAAATGTCAAATATGGGTTGCGTAACTAGTTACCTAGGAAACGCCGCAAACAGCTAATAATCGTAGTATCTAGGGAGAGAAACATCTCCCTAGGGAGAGAAACATGCTACCTAGGGGAGAAACATGCTACCTAGGGGAGAAAAGCAGTGTTTCTCTCTCTAAAATTAGGGAATAAAAACGTGTTTCTTGTGCATGTGTTACGAAAAATATATAATTAGATTCATTTATACTTTTACGGGATAAAATCTTCTTTGTATTCCTTAATGAACAAATATATTTTCACGATTTTTTGTTGTGTTTTGACATAAAATATACGATTTACACAATTAAAGCTGGATTTATAATGAAGTAACGCAAAATGTAACGCAGTTGCAGTAAAGTAGAAAGTAAAGCAAGCGAAAATAGTTGATTTATATTAAAAAGTAGTTCCACTACTGCTAGCCAATCAGGTAATAGTATAAAAAATTCACATTTATTTCAGTATTTTTCGTTTACTTCGGCATCAAGTTTGAATTTCTGTACTTCTGTCATATCATTTAACGTTTGTTAGGTTATTTGTTGTTTATTGCGTTTTATGACTTTTGATGACTTATCATACAGTATTTTATATATTTCTACCTGCTCGCTTGCTAATACTTCTGTCTATTATTTATTTTTAACAGAAAATATTTCCAGCTTTAGTGAGTGCTCTACCACTTGTGCCAAGTATGTGTAGCTTAAAAATGGTATAGTGCTGTTATCTAGTGTGTGAAAGGTTCTGGATTCAAATCCCGGCAAATGCTCATAGATTTTGCAATATTATTTATAAAGTTATAATTATTTAAATGTTTATTAAATAGAAAACAAAAACAAAAACATAATACATATTCATGACTCAAAGGTGAATTGTATTAAGTTGAGAAAATAGCAAAAATTTATGCAAGTAGATACCGAGATGAAATTTATAATACAGATAAAGATAATTTATTCACTTACCTTATTCTCCATTTTAACAAAGGTAAAATGAGCTTTCAATGAGATAAAAGCGAAATAATACAAATTTAATGAGTAAAATTGTCCAATCAACTTATATTAATTACGCAAATATAATTAATTCTAAATAAAAATAACCGTGAGTATTAATTTTTAATTGCAAATTACCACAAAATAATAATTATTAATAAAACAATAACAACACTTAAATGTGGATTATCCTCACAATTAAAATCGTACAAATATCAAAAACAATACACAATTGCATTTTTTAATTTACTGTTAAAAATATTACAAACAAAATTTAAAAAATTACCCTGTTTTTTAAAATTAAACCGATTAATTTCTAAAAGCAATTACCTCTATTACGGAAATATAATACAGTTTATATATTGGGAAATGGATCAATTTTTTGTACGTTTTGCGTATCAGGAAATGAACATATGTACCTACATGATTATTTTTATGTTACAGCACATCGACGGATGAGAAGTGTCACGAACTATTTTCTAGTGAACCTAAGCATCGCTGATTTGCTAATGTCCGTTCTAAACTGTCTTTTTAATTTCATCTACATGGTTCGCAGGTATTTGCTTTCAACTTTTATTAAAAAAACTACAGTTACACAGAAATTATTTTTATTTAAAATGTCTTCTAATTAATATGTCTGTTAGTGATGCCGCGAGGTCTCAGCTTTTGTGATTGTGATATTCTAGAAATTCGAGGAGAATGAAAATTCGAGGTCTCGTTTTATTTTTAACTTTTGAATATACTCATTTATATACAGGGTATTTCACAAGCAAAAAATTAAAGGGTATATTCTGTACGACGTGCTGATCATGAAACAAAAAGAATTTTTTTTAAATTCGAAAAATTAAGGGTTGGTAACCTAAAACATTTTTTGTAGTACTGCACTGGATTCACTTTCCTACACAAACAATGAAGTAGATATCAACTACGAAAGAATAATTACACAATTCAATTATTAGCAGTTATTTATAATAGAATTTTATTTAATTAATAACTTTAACATAATCATCCACCCAGTGGCAGTGGCAACGAAAAATTTTGGACTGGGAAACATGGAAAATAGTTTTGCGATTAAAAAAAAATTTTTTTTTGTTTAATTTTCAGCACGTCGTACAGAATATACTCTTTAATTTTTTGCTCTATATATACAGGGTGAGTCTAGGAAGACGCCCCCCCCCCTTTAACTTTTTTATTATGAGTAATAGAAAAAAATGGTTCATATGAAAGTTTTATTATTTTAAATATACTATTTGATGGCAGATGTAGATATTTTTTATAAAGTCAGGTTTACAAGATACGACTATCAACTTTTATTTTTTAAATAGCAACCTATAATTATTTTACTAAAATAAAAACCGCCATTTTTTTCTCTTTTCAACGGTGTATTAGTTTTTATTAATGTATCTGAAAAAATTCGAGAAAAATAAGAAAATTGAGAAATACTAGAAATAATTTTTATACAAATATTATAGGTGGCTATGTGAAAATAAACAAAATGTAACAGTGTTATACAACTTAACAAACTAAAGCAACAAATTCAGTAACAAAAACAACTTAAAACAAATTATTTTCACCAGACTCACCCTGTATATACTTATATTCTTCTTCGTATTCTTACTATTTTCAGTTCACTATATTATTTATAGCGATTTATATTTACGATTTTGGAACCAAAATAATATCGATTCGGTTACGTTTTCGCTCATAGAATCAATTAATTTTCATTTCGGTTTCCATATTTCAAACAAAAAATATCGGTTTATGCTTTCGGTTACGGTTTCATAAAAAGTTGAACATCGGTGCGGTTTTCGATTACGGTTTCGTTACGGTTCGGGCCCTTAATTCCAACTTTAAATAAGAAAATATTGTGCAATTGATAATATTGAAATTATAGCTTTAATATAAAAGTTAAACTAAGAAGTAATTTCAAACTTTTTTAACTTCACGTCAATTTCGAGGTTCATGAAAACGAACATAAAGAAAACAGATTACGAACTTTTCTCTTCAATATCTCAATATTTATCATTGAGAATTACGAACAAGAAAATAAAAATTGACTAGTAAAATTAACTACATAAAACTTTTTTCTAAATTTAAATTAATACCAAACTTTGACATTGCCAACATAAGACATCTTTTGTAAAAATCAAATAGGAACCAGCGAACAAATTTCTCTAATTAAAATCAGTTAATTTCAATATGGAAATGAATTTGTTTGTGTGCAGAGACTGGCAGTTCGGAGAGACGTATTGCAAAATCAGCAATTTCATCGCAACTGTCACGGTTGCTGCCAGCGTGTTCACCCTGACAGGAATATCTTGTGACAGGTGAGCGCCATTTTTAAATAAATACTAAATATCTTAAAATATCAATTAATTTAATTGGGTTTGTTTACTTAGTTTAAACCTTCATTTACTTCCTTCTGAAAGTGTTTAATGAATAATTAATTATGTTTTTCTAACGTTTTAGTATGAATTATAAATGAAATTTGTGTTTCGTCTTTTTTTATAAATTTCAGTTTAGTGATCAAAAGAAAGGATAAATTTAAAGAACTGAAAAAAAGGATTAAATATTCTGAATTACAAATATAAACTCTTTACTGCAAAATTTTATTTACGATTTTATTTCAATAGATTATATAATTCCGAAATGAATAAATATTGAAAATTATTAAATTCCTTTAGCTTGTAATTCTGTAATAAAATATTATGTTAATATTTAAAATTATTTATTAACATACGAACTAGTATTTATCAAGTCCTTACAGAATTAAATAAACTATACAGGGTGTTTCTATACCTCTGCACGAAACTATAATGACATATTAAATTTGATATACTGATTATATAACAAAACGATTTTTTTTTAAATTCGCAAAAATTAGGGTATTTCATTCCTAGCGAACATTTTTAGTATCACTGGTTTAATAGTACATTTAATTATTTATAATTATGTTACTAATGATATACAAGTATACACACTGCCTACAAATAATCATTTATTAATTAGTTATTATGTAGGTACTTGGTGTATTACATTTTTTTAAAATTAAATGTACTGTTAAACCAGTGACAATAAAATGTTCGCTAGGAATGAAATACCCTAATTTGTGCGAATTAAAAAAAAAATTGTTCTATAATCAAATAAATAAATAAAAATAAATATATCATCACGCCTTTTACCCAATACTGAGTGTGGCACTCTACCTAAGCAGATTTCGGTAAGTGATATATTTTTTCGCGTGAAGTGCGGTTAACAGCTGTCAAATCACGGCCCTCAAAGATATTAGTGAAGGAATAATCAGTATATCAAATTTTATATGTCATTAAAGTATCGTGCAGAGGTATAGAAACACCCTGTATACGTTTTCTTATTGTCATAGTAAGTACGGTTTGTAGGTCCACCTGTATTTTAGGAAATTTCTCTCACTGTTAAAAATCATATAATTGTAAATATTTCTCAGTAAATTCTTTCAATAACAGTTCGTATTTATCTTTTAAATGATTAAAAATCCTTGCTCTAATTACGATTTTTTATTTAATTAATATTATATAACTCTGACCTTTCAGCTTCAGTACTGAAAGCTTTATTCATTCTATAAAAATAATTTATAGAGATTCACCTTTTACGCAAATAATACAATTATTTGCCACAAAGAGATCTGAACTGAATTGCTTGATAAAATACGTTAAAGAATTTTAGTATTATCTAAAAATAACCGGGACGTTGTTTAATACTTGTATTATTATTATATTGAAGAATATTTAATCGTTTTATTCACAAGATCTAACTTTCTTTTCATATTTAATTTCTCAATATATATATTAATAATAATAATTAAATTTTCATACATTGAAATTAGTATTACCTTTTACATACATACATAACATCACGCATTAAATGGGATAGCACGAACCCCTGAAACATTCACAGAACATTCTCATCCTGACACACGACATTCGTTTAAATCACATTAACACTTCCTCCATACAAGCTCTTATTCCTCACAACCAAAATCCATCATCACGCAACAAACATCCATCCATTCGCTCCTGTACACCTGTTTCGTAAATCTTCACTTACGCCCACTTCTCTAACAACGAATCTATAAAGAAATGAAGGTAGCATCGTCTGCGCTTGTTTAAAAATAAATTTAATACAATTGCAGTTAGACACTGTATAGTAAAAACTGAAAATGAAGAAAAAAAGATGAGGAAGGAAGGGAGCATCTGCCTGCGCTTATTTGTAAATTGTTTTATTATGTATTAAGTATCAAATTAAATCTTTATAGATTTTACAAACGTAAATACAGTCACACCTTTTTCGCTTTGTATAATTGATTGTAGTTAAACTTGCTGTGTAATTTGATCGGTATTTGATTTGAGTATAACTCTACAACAATCTAATTAATATGAAAGGAAAGAGAAAGAACTTAGGTACCACAATTTTATATTATTACATCTTGTTTGTTTGTTTGTTTGTTTGTTTGTTGCGAGCTGATGGATTTTGGTTGTGAGGAAGTAAAAAGCTCGTATGGAGGAAGTGTTAGTGTGGTTGAAACGAGTCAGAATGAGAATGTTGACGTGAACTGATTTTTTTTGTTTTTATGAATCTTTTTGTGGATGTTCTGTGAATGTTTCAGGGGTTCGTGTTACCTCATTTATTGGGATATAGGGTGATGTTATGTATGTATGTATGTTTTCTTGTAGATGTACAAATTTATAATCTAATTCTTTTACCTATTAAATATTATACTTACAAATAGAGCTGGACAAGCTACAAAAAAAAGTAGCGAAGCTGCAGGTACTGTTACTCTTTGGAAGCTACAGCTACTAGCTATATTTTGTAAATAATAGCGAAGTTACAACTAAAATTTAATATTAAAGTAACTGTTACATTTTGAAGCTACTATTTTCAGTAGAATTTCGAAAATTTTTATAACCGATCCGATATGACTCGTTTTAAGATCCAATCTGACTCAATTCAAAATTTAATCCGAAATCCAATCCGACATTCGATGCAAGATCCGTTGCGAGATTTGATCCGAAATTCAATCCGAGATCCGAAATGCGATCCAATCCGAAATTTAATGCGATATTCGATCGGACCGTGCTCCAATCTGACATGCAAACAGGCAAACCATTAGATCCGTATAGTTTATCTCATTTATATGTAACCAATTATAGCGTTGTATATTCAAAAGAAAAATAACCTTAAAGATGAAGCTAAATTAATTATTTTGTATTATAATACCAAAGTACCTATAAATTCTTTACCCAACTGTCAAACAAAGTTGACGGCTAAAGACGAGAATAATATACTTGTTATTTTAAAATGTCAAATGCATCCCACTTTTGTTACCAGTTATTCTTGTACTTTTTCTTTGAAATATATATTTTAATATTTCTAATTTCTGATTTTGTTTTGTCTGTCATTCATAATTCTACATAATAATATTATTTTAGAAAAGGTCGTTTTACATCCTCTGAATGTGATAACATGAATCATATATTTAATATTTTCCAAACGGATAAGTTGTTTTTAATAAAATATTTACAAGATAAAAAACTTATTGGAACACAATATACGTACTATGATCGTTTGATCTATCTGCCTTTTATGAATCTGATTCTTACCAGTGGTGATGCAGTGATCAATCGGCTGGCAATCATCATTGGATTTGTTGCATTATTAAAAAAGGTTGCTGGATCTCTGTTTCGAAATTGACGTTGGAGGAAGTTCTTACGATCACTTATTTCTGGGTTCAAGAATATTCTCAAAAATGTATTCTTTGTTCTACATTTGCTCAATTTCTTTGTCAATCAGATTTGATCAGGTTCTGTTTAATATTAAAATATTTTCTACATTTTTCCATTTCTTTCATTTGCTTGCCATTTTCATTACTTGTCATTTATATTTTTGAAATATGTTTTCTGTCCACTAGTTTATTTATTTATTTACTTTTAGTGACTATTTAAATTTCTTGCCAAATATAAAATTAACAAGTATACTGTTCTGCACTTTTCCCAAGTTGATATTTAAGGGCACAATTCAGCCCGCGAAATTCGACTTTTTAATAAACAGCCCAAAAAAATCATTATCGGGTTGTCAGATACTTTGACGGGCTATTATAAACCAATCAAAAACATGATTATAATATGCCGTCGATAAATAAAGAACTTATTTTTTCTGAAAATGTTTTCCTGGTTACACATGTATATTTATAACAATCATCATTTCGAAATTAAGTTTGTAGTAAATTTTAAAGTATTTTAATGAATATTATGCAGGTGAGTGTAAAATTTTGTATGCCGCGAAATTATTTTTTGCACTCAGAAAATAATTTGCCTCAGCTTAATTTTTAACGTACCTTTTTCTTACAATCCGATGTTTTATCTGATCTTTGGATCGGATGTTTTATCCGAATTTCGGATCGGATATTTTAACCAACTTTCAAAACGGATATTTTATGTGCACTTCGAATGGGATTGAAATATCGGTATTTATTTTTCAATTCATATTTTGAAGCTTGGTACCAAACAATTATTTTGCGGGGGTTGAAATTACTTCTAAAAGTAACCTGAGCGACAAATTATGGCTTTAGACTACAAAATGTAGTTTTGAGCTACAAAAAGTAACCTTTAGCTATAAAAATAGCTTTAAAAAGAAATTTAAGTTGTTATAAAATTATTTTAAGCTATAACACAAAAAAATGAGTAGCTACAAATTAGAGCTATTTACTTTCACATTTAGCGAAGCTACAGTTATAGCTAAAATAATTATAGCTAAGCTATACAAATTGTTAGCTATTTCCCGGCCTTGCTTACAAATTACTATATAGATTACATTTTTTAAATTTCATTTATTGTTATTGCTGTCTTTGATATTTCTATAAATGTTAAATTTTTGAAACTTTCGGAAAAATTATAATTTATCTATATTAATTTACAAAGCATCAACATCTATTGCCAAATATTATAACTCTTTCAATTTATATTCTTTGAGCATGAATATATTTTCATAAAAGTCACATGTTTCAATTTCCATGTTCAAATAAAAATGAATGTTTCAGATACCTAGCTATTGTTCATCCTCTTCAGCCTCATCTTTCAAAGAAGAAAGCGTTGACAAGCATCATTTTGATCTGGATGTTCAGCGCAATGTTAGGAACTCCATGTCTTTTGTACTCAGCGATTATTGCATACACGTGCGTACATTTCATACTATCTTATTACATTTATATTCACTTTATTTGTTTAAAATTTAATTACTCGTAGAATTTGAAGTAAATACATACTTATTTATTTAAAATTTAATTAGACTTTTAAGTAAATACTTAACTATTGATAATATCAAATTAAATTATAAAGAGAAAAATTGGGATACCGCTAGAATTTTAACCTATGAACTCTGGTCATTGCTTTATTACGGTCAACATGTGACTAAAATCTGATTTTATTCAAATTTTTCTCTCTATTTTGTTGTGTTTCGATCCCATAACTCTTTCATATAATGAAAGACTTCACACGAGAGTCGTCTGCAGTGATATTGTTATTTAAGGAAAATATTAATTATCAACTGAAATTTGATTAGAATTGTAAGTGTACATTTAATAATTGATGAAATTAAATTGAATTATAAAGAGAAAAACTGGGATAGTGCCAATGGGGTACGCAACGTAAAATTAATGGGGGACCAACTACATTTTACGGCCTCTAATATAAATGGGGCTTCCAAATGTTTTCTAAGTACATATATTTTAAACTAGATTTTCAAAACTTTTTTATCATAAAAGCGTTTTGGGGGTTCCTTCTAAATATTCTAGAGGGGTATAAAGCACTCGCCCCCCTGTGCGCACGACAATGTATACGGCCATAATTTGAACCTGGGGCATATGAACTCCGGTTATGTTTTAAATGCTACCATCGCCATGTGATTCAAAACTGATTGTATCCCAATTTTTCCTGTTATATTTCAATTTCATGTCTTTATTTTACATTCTTTACAAGTTTGCTTTGACTTAAACTATAAAACGATAGTAAATTTAAATTTATTCAATTTGATATGTTTCAGAATGACGGAAAGAGTGAGGACATCTTGTATTCTCATTTGGCCTGATGGGTTACCGACTATTTCAAAATATGATTACATGTACGTAGATAATAAATTCTGTGCTTTCAATAATTAATTGTAACAGTCTATAATTATATTTAGGTATCAAGTGATAATCATTATAACAACATATTTTATTCCCATGTTTCTAATGATTTGTTGTTACTCTGGAATGGGTAAAGTATTATGGGGATCTAAATCTATTGGAGAAATGACGCAACGTCAAATGGAATCCATTCGATCCAAACGAAAGGTATATTATTATTTTTACAGATTGATATAGACTTATGCAACATAAAATAAATATATCATCACGCCTTTTATCCATTACTGGATGTGGCACTCTGCCGTAGCAGATTTCAATAAGTTATGTATTTCTTCGCGTGAAGTGCGGCTACAAGCCGTCAAATCACGGCCGCCAAAGATGTTAGTGATGGGGAAGCCACAGGGGTAGAAACTTATTTAATTCCACAAGGCGTCTCAATACCACTGACCCAGCTACCCCATGAAGTTCTATTTGCATATAAATGTAAAATTCACATTAGGCCTCTTCAAAAAAGCAATTAAATTAAAATGCCCAGCAAAATATGCAGAATACTGATGTAATAACAAAATATGTTTCAGATTGTCCGTATGTTCATCATTGTTGTGATAATTTTCGGAGTTTGTTGGCTGCCATATCATTCTTACTTCATTTACACGCATTATAATCGTACAGTATTGTATTCCATGTATGTACAGCACGTATATTTAGGTTTCTACTGGTTGGCAATGGCAAACGCCATGGTAAATCCAGTGATTTATTACTGGATGAATACGAGGTAAGCACACGTAACTGATTTATAAATTTATGATAAGTGATTTATTTGATTTCAGGTTTAGGAAATATTTTAATATGTTTCTCTGTGGTTGGATGAAGTGTATTACAAAAACACCGATAATTAAAAGTGAAACTATGGATAATAATTCTACTCCTTTATCTAATCGATGCAAATCCAGCTCAAATAGAGGTGAAATATTAATTTTATAATAACAAAACATTCATTTTATATTTACAGTCATGTTATGTGTGTTGTATACATTGAAATTATTTTTAAATGGTGTGATACAAATACAGCAAATAAGAAATTTTTAGGAAAACAAGAAAAAGAAAAACAAAATGGTCACATTCATTTTAACCTTACGCATAATTGTAAATCGTTCAAAAGATCATTCAGTTCATCGAATTCTTCGTCCATTGTGAAGAAAGTTCCAACAGAAGGTGCAATATTTTCAAAATATAATACTTCAATTATTTTAAAACATAGCAATTCTGTATAGCTGTAAATATATATAAAAGGTTTTTTCTAAAACTATTTTTATACAATACTAATTCAATTAGCTTTATATATTAATAAGCTGTAAATATTATTGTACATAATTTATTATTGAACAAACTGTATATCTATTATTGTGATTTTTGTTAGAATTGTAACAAGTAGTTAGTTATAACAGTACAACAGGGACACGAACCGTAACGAAACCGTAACCGAAAATCCCACCGATACTCATCTTTTTATAAAACCGAAACTGATATTTTTTGTTTGGAAATATAGAAACCGAAACGCAAATTAATTGATTCTATAACCAAAAACGTAACCGAACCAATATTATTTCGATTCTAAAACCGTAAATTTAAACCGGTATAAATAACGTACTGAACCAAAAATAGTATAAATACGAAGTATATAAGTTATTAGTTTTTATAAAGTTGCAGTCTTGACAGTCTTAAAATATACGAACGGTAATGTGAAACCATGATCGACACTATGGTATACATAGGAATTATTATTGATAATTGCAGAAACCGGAAATACAAATAAATTTAGAAATTTGCGAATTAGTTACTTACAAAATATACTGTAATTGTACAGTGCGGGTAAATATATTAGGTTTTTGTAAAGGCATTTTGAACCGAAACCATAACTGAAAAATACCGAACCGAAATTTATAATTTAAAAAAACAGACCGATAAACAAAACCGAAATGTTACTGTTATAACTCCCATTTTTTGTTGTTTCGAGTCCCTGCGGTACAGACTAATATTTTGTATAAAATTATAAATTTGGGGAAAAGATCGCTCTTTTTACAATAGTAAAATTGGTTGTGCAACTAATTACTTATCTTAAATAAAGTCAATCATTTTCCGATACTTAATTAAGATTTGTGATTAATATTACAAAATAAAATACCTGAATAATATAAATTATAAGTTTATTAGCTTAATAAAATCTTTATTTGACTACAATAAGAAGATGGGTGTACAATTTGTTTAGCATGGAATTCCTAATTCTGCATCTGTCCATTTCGATGGGTTTGGATACTCAAATTCGCCCTAAAAATAATATATGCCTTAAAAATATCCCCATTATATCTAAGTTAACAACTTACAATAATATGTTCATATTCGTGCCATAAATGCCACAAAATCCACCACCACATTAGAGCCCCAGCTCCTTCAGTAAACGCTAATGTCATTTTAGAATGAGGTAGTGGTCCAGCCCGGTAAATGAACCTGAAAATATAGTTTTATATTTATTACATAATGAAGTTAACCTCAAACGTTTATAAAGTATTACTTACGCGTGGCCAGACATATTACGAACATTTTTAAGGGCGTTTGCAGATTTTATCAGCTTAGCAGCTGCAAGCCCTCTTGAAATTAACATTGTTAATAATTTTTCAAAAATTTATCTCTTAGCAGATTTGACACTTCTCTCTGTAGCAAAATAGAAATCACAACAGCTTCGAGAAGTAGCACATTGCGCATGAGCGTATAATCACGCATTAAAAATAAAATTTAATAACAACTGCTTAATCATTAAACACACTATTAACAACGATGAATTTAAATAAATTATTAGCCGTTTAAAAATATATAATATATACGGTAAAAATCAATAATTCACATAATACACTGTTTATCCAAGTTCAAGCATTTGTTCGGAGATGGAGACACGGTAGATTCAAATTTGGTAATCAATATACAATTTTTAGAAGAACATTATTTAATAATTTTTTTCTTTTATTGTAATATCTTATACTAATTTGCAAATATTATTCAACAGAAACATAATAATCTATATATTGTCACACATAAGTAACAAAATAATAAACATTTTTAATTAATAGTATTTAAAATACTTGAACGTACCAATATATTATTGTAATTTCCATTTAGTAGTTACGAGTAGTGCAACAAATTCGCATATAAAAATATTTGTAGCTATTGGTTTCTGATTGGTTCTTGCAAGTCTTGCCGGTCAGACTTCGAAGTCGCGTTTAGCAGGTTACAACTTTGTTGAACCAGCGTCAGTCTCCGTTCGAAAGTCGCGTATGCCGGATCTCTGCTCTCTGCTCATTTATTTTGATTACAACAATAGTAACAAACGTAAATCAATAGTTAATTATTGTATTCCCTTTACGCTCTTAAATTATATCACGTAAAACATCACAACATGAAATTTTAATTCAAATTTTAATAAACCTTTAAATAATTAAAATATTCAATTGAATAATAATTAAATAAAATGACAAAATCTAACAATATATAATACAATCAACAAATAACTAAACAATTTTAAACTAACAATTTTATATTGGTAATAATAATTTAATAATAATATTAAATTGTTTTGTTGGATTTAATTAAAATAAATAAACAATAATAAATTTAGTGAAGTGTCAATATTCAAGAACTGATCTAAATAGACAGTGTAGTAAATATTAAAGTCAAGTTTGAGATGATTTGTGCAATGTGATTTCTGTTCGGCTTTCTGTGTTGACTGAACTTGGAGAAATTTCGCTCAGCTGATTGACTTGCCGGCTCCTTTGCAGACATGACCAACATAAACCGAATAAGAGTCGTTGTCCTAGGAAGCTCTCGGGTTGGCAAATCTGGTAAGTTGCTTTTTTCGCTGCTTTATTACTTTTTTTTGCACATCGATAATAGATGTTGAAATGTTATTTTAAATGAAGTATAATGGCATTTGCATGTTTGATTTTAATGATTATGTAAACTGTTAATTGTTTTGTTAACTTCATAAAGTGTTAGGATACAAATTTGTTGCGTGATAGATTGAATTAATTATATTTAAAATGCGAATTTTGCGTGGTATTTTAACTACGTTTATGAATTTTGGTGTGTACATATTCATAATTTGCAAATGATCTATAAGGATTTATTTTTTTTAAAAGACTTATTTATTTTGTGCGACAGATTAATTAATTTAATAGTAGAATGCGAAATACTTGAATTTATATTGATAATATTTTAATTATCCTATTTAAATATGTTATAATCAGAGGCGCACTTAAGAAAAACCAGTGGGGTTCTCAGTAAATATTTCTTCCTAAATTCGAAAGATAATAATATGTAGTTATTTTAGAATTAGCCGAATTTTTAAATCCTTAATTTAAACAAACTTATTTTTTAAACTGTATAACAATTTTGAATACAAAAATTACTTTAAAAATATTATAGAATCAAATTTATAAATATTTAATATATAAATTATGAATGTTGTTCTTTACATTTTGTTTAATACATAGTTGTTAATTTTATTTTTAGTATGATTAAGTTAATTTATGATAGCTGATACTGATATTGCAGTTGTTGTAATTGATAAAAAAGAATAAGTCGATATTGGGGTATAGTTTTGGCGGCCCACGTGTGATAGTTCGGCTCATTGCCGGCTTGCAGCGCCACTGGTCGCCTCGCCGGCACCAAACTCTTCGTCTCGTCGACTTGGAAACCAGTCTTGCGCCGTACTTCACGAGTACACAGTTTCTAAAACAAGAGCAAAAGGGGCATTCCTCTATCAGTCTTTCCCGGAAGGTAATTTTCGATCGCTGAAAAATGTAAAATCGCTTGCAAATTGTCTGGCGCCTAGATCCGTTAAAACTTGTAGCCTGCTGGTCGACTGGTTGCATATGCTAATCGCACTGAATACGCGCTGGTTTTAATTTTAATTCCTTCATAAAATCTATTCGCCAGCGTAGCTAATATAAACATAATCGTTTGTCTATATTTATTATTCAATTTCCTGCTGCATTTTCTACATTTATGCGAGTTTAATTGTTATGTTTGTTTTACGTGGCACTTACATTTAAATTTTAATGTATTTATAAAGAAAAATCTCGTTTTTCCTATTTATTATTCAGTTATTCTATTTACAACAAACCTTGTATGCATATTTTGATTAACTAATATTTTAAATAATACTGCAATAAAAATTGATCGAATCCTTCAATAACAATCGGAAAATAATTATAAATTTCTGTATTTATTTTTTATTTTTGCGATGATATTGTCTGACAGTCCGGTGGTGTGGGTAGCGTTACGGAATTCGAATCCGGAAATCACGAGTTTGCATCTGGGTGAGTCCGGACCCTGTGCTGTAATTGGGATTCAGTTCCTGTAGTATAAATGAATAAATAAATAAATAGTTGTCCCGCGTGGTGGCCGCGCGGGTTGAGGGCCTGACTGACGACCATAAGGTCGTGGGTTCGGGTCCCGCCCGTGGCGGCCATACAAAGGACATATCGGCATATGACCTGAGTAGTTTGTCCGATATATAAATAAAAAAAAAATAAAATAAATAGTTACGTAAAAATGTTTATTTATATTTATATAGTGATTTTTGTTATATGACATGACTGAAAGTACAGTGATTATGATAAATTTAAAGTTACATTTATGACATATTAAATAAATAAATCCAATGTTTTTTTTTAATATTTATTTTTGGGACGTTTCGAGCATAAATATTTGCTCATCATCAGCTCCTTAAAATATAAATACAATAATTATAATATAAAACTAGCAAATTACTCAAAAATGTCAAACCTTTAAAATATATAAAACAATATTTGTAAAATGTCAATAATAACAAAAAAGAAAGAAGATACATATGAATCCAGGCGTCACCCGAATTTTTCTGTCATAAATTTAACTTTAAATTTATATTTATATAACTACTTTTTTTTCTGATACAAATTTAATTTGAATTAACTTTAATGCATACGGTTTGCCTTGGTTTATGCATAATTTGATATTTCATTTTATTAATCTGAATGTAAAAAATTTACTATTTTAAAATAAATATATCATTACGCTTTCAAATGACGGCCCCGAAGATTTTAGTGGTGGAAGGGCCAGATGGATACTTCTAATGTGGAAAAAAATGTTTGTTGGCTGTGGAAATCGATTCCGGATTCTCAAATCCACAATTCGGTTCAATATCACCATCATAATATTTATTTCTACAGTTGCAGTAAAATATAAGGAAAAAAGTCTAAAATATGTTCCGATATTAATAATTATTATTTATGTAACTAGTGTTAAAAGTCTCGCTTTATTGCGCGGGTGAGAAGCTTGCAGCACGAATAGTAGGCGAGTGTTTTAAACCCTTGAGTGCAATAAAAAAAAACTCTAGTTGCATTTTTTCTACGATCGACTTTTAATTAATTATAATAATTTTACCTGAAACTGACAGGAAAATAAATATTTGCCTGACCTTTAAGACTCCGGAAAGTTTTGCTTTGCATGCCTAGTCAGGAAAATAACATATTGCCTGCCTAGGCAGGTAATGAAAGAAACGTGAGTGTCTAGTTACTTAGCAACATAAAATACTGACTGAAAATGTAAGTCAAATATTTCTTTTAATTTAAAATATATATTATTTGTTTATAAGTTCCAGGTAAAATAGTATACGTAACACGTCAGTAAAGTGTCGTACAGGATTCGTTGTCTGTTTCAAGCCTCGCTGTCGCTCGCCATGAAACTATCTACTCATCCTGTAATTGAACACTTTCCTGACTTTTTATGTAAATAACTATTATCGCCATAAACATTTATTTTATAGATTGTTTAATTTTCGTAGCAACTATTTTATTACGTGGTTTTTAGGTTTCCATTAGCTACGTGTAAAAAGTATCACTTACTAATTTTTAAATTAAATAGTTGAAAATAGTCAATTTCTTAGTTTAATTTTCTTAATATAATTTTCTAGTATACTTTGATAAACGCATACATTAAAAACAATAATTTTTATAGTTTGTAGTTTATTAATTTAAATTCTTAATTAAATTATCTGTATAAACCCAGCATTCATTTCAAATAAATCTCGCTCTCTTACATTTTCTTTAAAATGTAAAACAATTTAAGAATGTAAGTATTGTAATTTATGTAACATTTTTGACATAAAGTAATTTAAAATTTCATACAAATCTCGTTATATTACGTTTAAGTCAAAATGCAAACCGATTTAACGATTGAAAGGTCCGCAGGCGTCTTTGTTTAGCCTGAGTCACTCTTATGCCCATTTGATACGGTATTAGCGACGAAGAATCATTTCTTTTGTCGTTGAGTCGTGGTAGGTTTTGTTGTGTCTGCGCAGGCAGTAATGACAACGAATCTAAAAGAGAGGTTACGACTGCAGTTCCACGCCGATCAAAATGCGAACTACGATACTTAGAACCTTATGAATATGAACCAAGGATAATGAAGTAGAGGCAGACAGACACTGAAGATGATTTTGCATGGCAGTTTGTGTCAGAACAACCAGAAGAAGCAAGAAGAAATAAAGAAATTCGAAATTGATTGTTGAGTTCTCGAAACTGAAAAACTCGTTAAAAATGAATAAGACATTTTTATACAAAACTAGGAAAGTACTCTTCCGTAAAACGGTAAAACTGTTAAACGTTTCACAAGATCTATTACTGCCATGATCTTTCAGTAAACTAAACAATAGATTTTAAACTTAATAGTTTACTACGGTTAGTGCAATACAATTAAACTAAAGATTATCAGGGAAGTCCAATGCGTAACTAATTTCATTTATTAGTTATGATGCGTTGCTAATTTTCTATGACACTTATATTTTATATATTCTGGAAGTAAATAATTCTGCAGGTACATTACTTTAAAGATAACAAAGGCACATATTTTTATATTTTTCTAATAAATAACATACCATCTTTAGCAGCCTCCAAAAATATTAGTGGAGTAATTTTTTAATTGATTGAAAACCAATTAATATTTGATAAATAATTTCTTGACTGAATATGTAAGGAATAAAATTACTAAAATTTCTGAATTTCAGTCATTTTTTTTAATTCTGCCTCGTTCGGTTTCATTCTTTATCTGCGGCATCTTCAAGAGCTGAAGATTAATACAAAATGAAAATTATATAAAACGTACAATTGCAAATTAATACTTACGTGAGAAGCCAAAATTAAAAAATATTTAATATTAAAACTAACTCGGAAAAATAATAAATAATAATAGTTTATATATCAAGGGAATAAAGTTAGCCATTATTTGTCGAGAGCGAATATTGAATCCTGATGGCTTAGTCCCCGAGGGATGCAATCGCTTGAAGCAAATGACTTTTACTCCCATGTTATATTCGATATTTTATATACAAACGGAAAAATTCGTTATTTTTAACAAAAGAGACTTGGCACTGCCAATGGTATTGTATCACTTTATTTCCCTAAGGAGTACTTGTCATTTTTATTTCCTTCGGTAAATAATGAAGCACATTAAGTAATGATTTTGATAAGATTAAAGTTAACATTATTTACCGGTTGTATATAATATAAATTATTGCAATTTTAATATGTTCATTTAAATTATTATATTTTTGAAAATATTTTTCTTCACAAGAAGTACACATTTTTACAATAGTATCAATTATTATTAATAATATTAAAAATTATATCCGAGATCAGTTTATCACGTAGTATTTTCCATTTCACTTTTATCTTCAGGCACTGAAACACCCTGTATATTGAAATCAGATTAAAATTTTACTTTTGGGGTAGCAATTGACCATATATCACAAAAGCTATAATTAATTATTATTTCGATTTTTTTTAAATACCTACTATATATTTTTAAAGATATTTTGAATATATTTATGGGGTAGGTGGCTCAGTGGTATCGAGTCGGCCTGTGGATTTGAGAACCTGGGTTCGATTCCTACAGTCAACAAACAATTTTTACCACATTAAAACTACTCCTATGACTCCACCTCCACTAACATCTTTGGGGGTAATAATTTGACGGTTTGTAACTGCACTTCACACAAAGAAATATATCACTTATCGAGATCTGCTATGACAGAATGCTACACCCAGTAATGGGTAAAAAGGCGGGATGATATGTTAATTTTATTTACATTTATGGGGAAGATGGCTCAGTGGTATCGAGTCGGTTGGTAACCATAGTTCACACGAAGAAATATATCACTTACCGATATCTGCTATGACAGAGTGCTACACTCAGTAATGGGTAAAAGATGTAATATTTATTTATTTTATATTTATTTTTATTAGATAAGCTCAATTTTTTTTGTAGTTGTCAACTACTAAGAATAGTTATAAATAATGAGAATATTAATTTAGTCTTGCTTATGTGTTGTTAATTATACGTTTTAAAGATAAATTGTTATTTTTTTATGAAGAATGTAAAAAAGAACCTATCTTTTAAATATCAATTTCCCGGTAAGAAATAAAAAAGTAGTCATACCTCTAAAGATATTTGATAGGTAAAAAATAGTAGAAGTTAATGATGGTTTCCTCTTTTGAGCTTGAAGGCAAGTGTACCCTTAACCAGTCTGTTTTATATCTTAAGGCTAACGTACCAATCTTCACACTGAACCATACAATTTATTATATAATAGTAACAGAAACAAGTCTTGGAATCAATATTCAATCTTTTATTGTCTAACAAACAAAAAATGATCGATAAATCTTCCATGAATCCAATTATCATTGTCCAGTTTTTGTTTTTATAATTAATAATAAACTGCAAAGTTGTATATAATTTAAATAATCAAGGTCGGAATTGTAATAAAAAATTATAACTACTTAATGCTATAATTACAATTGGCGCCAGATTATTTTGACATTGTCCAGAGATTTTTATCGATGTTGAAAGAAATTTCAAGATATTAAGTTACAAAATTTTATGTGTTCTGGGTCAAAACTTAAATTAAAAATCAAATGCGTAAAACATTAACAACCAGTATTATGTTTACATGAACAGTATTTTGTTTCTAATGACCCTTAATGATTATTTTAAATGGTTTTCCTTGACTCTGTTAGTGTTTTTGGTATTGTCACGTTTATAAGATATGAATAATATATGTATCAAGTTATTATTAATAACGGTCACGAAATATTAAATTGTTTAATTATGAATAAAGAAAGATCCAATGTCTTAACAAGGATTCATGGAATAAAAAAATCGTTTACCATGTATAGCTGATATGATTGAAAATGACGTAGGATAGCAAAAAATAATAATTATTTGAAGATAAAACTAATTTGTAATTAGTGGTTATAATTGGGAAAATGACTTGCAGGATAAAATCATTTATTTATTTTAATAACTATAGATCTGAAATTTATTATTTGATTGGTTATTTGTAACAAATAAATAGACTACTATATTTTTTGAATTGTAGAAGTTAGGATAATAAAATGTTATACCTCATTTCAAATGTCTTGATAAGTATGCCACACTCAAGTCTATATACCAGACTTCGACAAATGCGAATAGATGCTTTAAATTTATGGCAACGTAATAACCGAAATACGTTGTTATTGTCTTGAAATAAACTGCAAATGTGAGTGACAGAAATAAAATGGTTTACATGTGTTTTTTAACATAAATTAAATGACATATTTGTTGAATCACCAAAGCTGATGCCGTTATATTTAGGGTTGATATTTTAAAAAAGAACGGGCTGGCCCAGATTAATATAGCTGCAGAAAGTATTGAGATCTTAAGTGAATAAAAAAATGGTGATACAAAACATTTAAAATATTGATACTAAAGCCCTATTTACAAATAAGAATTATAATATTTTTTTAAGCAATCATTTTTGAGATATTATATAAAATTACATATTTGTTTACATGGATAGATTAGTTAAAAATTATATTAAAAAAGTTTGTTTTTGTCTGTTGAGTGATACTAAACTTAGATCACACATTTTTCACTGGGATTCGAACTCTGAATTTTTAGAATCAAATATCGTAATGCAACCACATTACCATACTGCCAACTTATGATTATGAAATTTGAATGTTGATTTTAATTTTAACAGCTCGATGTATTACCACAGTGAAAACTATAAAAAAAAACTATACAATCTTGATTACATGTAGTACTTTTTTGTGTGTGTGTAGCATTTGTTGTTCTCAATTATAAAGCGTGCTTCCATGTTGATTTTAGAGGAAATTGTGGTAAATTCGTTACCTGAGCAGTCCATTAAATGGTAACTTAAAACTCTTTCTCAAATTACGGATGTACCTCCAGCTCGTTTTTCGTGTAACAGTAGGCGTTGTAATCCCAAAAGCAAATGATGAAACTTAATAATTCGGCTGTAGAATTAAGAGTATGCAAATTAGAGAGGATCTATCTACTGTGGCTATGTGTCCGGAGGTAAGCTAGCAGAAGAGTCGGTTTCTGTCAGAGGTGCTAGGTCAAAGAGATTGGACGCGGAGTTTACGTTGCTGCTGGCGGCGGAGTGCGGTTTTAAATGAAAGTGTAACGTATTTTTGCTAGTCATATCTGGGACACTACGGAATTTTCTAAATATTTGTTAAATTCTACAGTTATTGCGCAAAACAAAACCGCGAATCACGATATATCAATTTAATATTTTTACTCATAACCAAAGTATATTAAATAAACGTGCAAAACTAGACTATTTATTCATTTAAATGATATTAGAATGTAAATTGATTACTGCAATTTTGATAATTGCTTTTGCAGCTAATTCATGATATTTTATTTTTCACTTGAACATTATATTGTTTATTGCTATGATACGATAAGTATATATATATATATATATATATAACCCCTCTTTGTTCACACAACACCAGAATTGAATTGAATTATTATAAATTATAACTAATATATTCTAGTGAAAAATAAATTATGCATGTGTACCACGTAGGTTACTAGATGATAGGGCTTTTGGTTCATGAATTATTATTTATTTTCTGTTACAGCCAGAACCAACAAATGATTAATTATACTTACTGTTACTATTGAATTTTTTCAGCACTACTAGTTCAGAATTATTTTTAATATATTCGTAATTAATTTGACGGCTGGTAACCGTACTTCACGCGAAGATATATATCACTTACCGTGATCTGCTACTGCAGAATGCCATACCTAGTAATGGGTAAAAGGAGTCATGATATATTTATTTATTTATAATTAAATTTTGGTTCAAACATTACAGTAATTGTTTTATTTATTTTATAACATTTTAATGTTTACAATTATAATTTAATTAGCAATACAGGGGGTTTCAATACTTTAGAATGAAATGACTGATACTATAAGATAATATTTGATCTCGAATCATAAATAAATTTTTGACAATTCTCTAAATTAACTGATATTAATTTCTTCGTCATGGGGTAGGTAGCTCAGTGGTATCGACTCGACCTGTGGAATTGAGAACTCAGGTTCGATTTCCACAGGCGACAAACAAGTTTCATCATGTTAAAACTACCCCTGTGGCTCACCCTCTACTCACATCTTTGGGGGCGATGATTTAACGGCTAATAACCGTATTTCACGTTATATATATAAATACTTGAACTATGCAATGACGTAAAACATACAAAATATATTGTCCATGCAGGCTAAATAAAACTATCTCCGCGATTAGCGTTTTTCAAGTGCAAGTATGCAGATTTGTGCATGTTGATGGTACTGATGGCACGTTAGCTAACACTCAGCATTTTTTTGTAATGGCTCACCGCTGTAAGAAGGAAGCTTGTCTCGTTTTTGCCCGGCGTTGCAAGAAGAAAGATTGCAATTTTCCTGTATTGAGCCCAGCCAGCGGTATCTTCAATCAGGCCGAGGTTCAGGCCACTCGGTTCGACCAAGAACCGAGGTGAGGACCAATTCTCTGAGGTGTAATCATTGTAATTGTTCCACTAGGAATACCACCTAACACTGCTCAAGATATTCCGAGATATTTTAATCGATGATTTGTTTATTCTAATTGGAAGATGACCACAAAACTACAGCTAATTGAAAAAGAACTAAAGATATATTTTTTAAAGAATAAAATGTATCGATCCTTATTTAATAAATTTTATTTCCGTTTCGACTCCACATGGGTCATCCTCAGGAGCTACAATACTTAAAAAGAATATATGTTAAACGTAATATTAATAAATTTAACAAATAATAATTTACAAAATAGTCACAGGTAAATAAAAGTATAAATTAATAAAGTTAATAGTTACTAACTTATATAAAAATGGCATTTACGTTCTTAGGAAAACAATGTATTAACTTAATCAAATAAATCACAACACGAAATATGAAAATATGAGATGCGCAATACATTTCAAGAAAGCACATCATATTTTTTAATGTTTCAAATGCATTTGCTGCTTTTATTTGTTGTTGTTTCCTAAAGAATACAGAATAATTATTGTAAACCAACGATCAGGTCAGATTCATGTTCATTTGAAAATTGACAATTTTTAAAAAAAATTTGCACGCGAGTCCTTTAAAAATTGATGTGAGTATCCTTACCTTAACTTCGCAAATTAAGTAGGTAGAAATAAAATTATATCATCACGCCTTCTACTCATTACTGGGTATGGCACTTTTCGTAGCAGATCTCAGTAAGTGATATATTTATGCGTGTGCAGTGTGGTTACCACTCGTCAAATCATCCCTCCAAAGATGTTAGTGAAGCAGGAGTCACAGGAGTAATTTTAATGTGATGCAATTTAAGACAAAAAACTTCTTGACTGAATTGCAGAAGTCTTATTTCTTCTTCTTCTGATAGCACTATAGCCCAAATCGGACCTGGGCCCACAGGACACACCGAGCCGCAGTTTTTACACTGCGGTACTGCCGGTTTTCGTAGTCAAATGCTGCATTATTTAAGGCGTTTAAGGCCGCTCCGGATTGAATACAATTTTCATATTTGCTCCTAAATCTTATGCACCCGCTAAACCCAGTAACTTGCCGTGTTACTGTTCTTGGAGCCGTGATCTGCTGGCCGAGGGTCTATTTATTAGTGATTGTAATTTTTTTTTTAAAGCTGTTATTGTGTATTCAAATATTCGTTGTAATATCTTCGACTTCCGAAATATCTAACCCAGATGATACGAGTTTCACAGACATTTAAGTTTTAGACGAATTTGCACGTTATTTTGTATTTATTATCTATTCTTAAAATATTTATTAGATTAGAAACAACAACAATTACAATAAATGAAGTGTACACAACATCAATATAAATAACTCAAATCATTTATAGTACAGGAATGAGAAATTGCTTTGCTTATATAAATATTAAGGAATAACATCATGTATTTGACGGCTGGTAACTGCAGTTCACAAGCATAAATATTTTACTTACTGAGATCTACAACGATAGAGTGCCACTGCCAGAATGGGTGAAAGCATGTTTATTTTTTGTGAATTTTTGGTTGAACCGGTTCAAAAATCGAAATTTTTTAAATTATGTTTCTATATAATTCAGAGCACGAGAAATACACTCGTTCAAACTGCATTTCAATATCTCTTTTAGTTTCTGAGTTATATCGATTTTTGACTTTTTTGAAAACTCAACTTTGAGAGTCCATATCTCGAAAACTAAAAGATATATTTAAATGCTGTTTGAACGACAGTATTTCTCTTGGGCTACTTAACTTATACTGAATTTTAAGATTTTTGAAAATTTTGCAACTTTAAAAAAAATTCTTATCCATTATTTTCAAAAGTTGACGAGATAATGAAAATCTGAAAACACCAGTGAATTTCTCGCATGAAAATATATCAAAATTCGCGCGGATACATTTTTTATTACAAAAAATCAAAAAATGTCCAAAATTCGTAAAAAGAAATTTCTAAAAAAAATGGCTATTTTCGATAATTTGTAATAAAACATGTATCCTTTCGAATTTTGATGTGAAAATTTGCATACTTATGTATTTTTACGCGAGGAATTCACTGGTGTTCACAGATTTACATTATCTCTTAAACTTTTGGAAATATTGAGAAAAGAAAATTTTGATAAAAAGTTGAAAATTTTTCAAAAATAATAAAATTTCGATTTAAGTTAAGTAGCGCACGAGAAATACACTCGTTCAAGCCGCATTTCAATATCTTTTTTAGTTTTCGAGATATGGGCTCTCAAAGTTGAGTTTTAAAAGAAGTCAAAAATCGATATAACTCAAAAACTAAAAGAGATATTGAAATGCGGTTTGAATGAGTGTATTTCTCGTGCTCTGAACTATATAGAAACATAATTTAAAAAATTTCTATTTTTGAACCAGTTCAACCAAAAATTCAAAAAAATAAACATGCCTTCACCCATTCTGGCAGTGGCACTCTATCGTTGTAGATCTAAATAAATAATATATTTATGCTTGTGAACTGCAGTTACCAGCCGTCAAATCGCGGTTCAATATGTCATCTCAACGAAAGTTTTGCGTGCCTACTTCTGAACTAACACTTACACACACCATGGTTGACTCTTAGTAGTTATAGGAGCCCATACCCCATAACTAAATAGGTGATATTGTGGAAATGAATTTTTCACTTAAGGTTGCCAATATTTAAAAAGAAATAATTAAATATCTCAATCATATTTAGGATGAACTTATCCTGTACATTAAGTTTGATTCAAATTAGTTGAAAACTGCAGGATTGCGAACATTATTATTTTTTGTCTAAAGTTGGCAATATTTAAAAACAATTAAATCGTTTTGGTCATCTACAGATCACACTTTGGTTCAATTCAATTTAAAACATTAAATATTCTTATCGCCAAAAGAATGCAATACTTAAAAACAATTGTACATGAGCTTCACTTAAAGAAAAAATTGTTTCAAATCGGTTGAAAATAGATTAAAAAAAATATTATCGATCGGAGCAACGCATTCTGTAACAGCAACTATTGAGTTTGATAATGTCAAAATATCAATAGTTTCTGCAAAATATCAACAACAATTTGTTCCCTAGCAGGCAAATGACATTCGTAGGTAGCTTGGTAGGATGCAGTTGTGGATAAATCAATAGTTGATCCGATAAAGTCTCCTGAGCGTGCTGATTAGAAAACCATATAAAGATGTTGATGCTAATAACAATTAAATCCGTTCTATATCAACGAGAAACCTTCAATCCAACACCTGACCCTCACTATCAGAAGAACCACAGCCAACTGGCTGCTGTTCGCTCGCTCGCCTCCTAGGGCACCTCGGGGTTGCGACGAGAGCGGGGGTGCAGGGTTAAGGACCTCATGGTGCCGCGTATCGCGTATCGACAGCGCACGGAGTGCTACCCTGTTATTACGCGATATCGGTCCAAGGAGTGAGAAAGACTCAGGTTATTTTTCAAGTGAGTGGTCGTGGTGCACTGTGAGGACGAGAGGAGACCGAGGAAACAGGGAAGAGATAAGAGGAAGTGTAATGGTCGTTTAGGTTAGAATTTTTGTGTTTAACGCAAAATTGACAATGATCTACTTACCCCGATGTATTTTGCTGTATAAGCGTTTGTGATGATTTTAATCTTTAATTGTCTACTCGATATAGAAAAAAAGTGGAAATTTCGTGCACATACTTTTTTATGTAAAAGAATCAGGAAAGTAATATTGATAGTGAAATTAATGAAAGTAATAGTTTGTTTCACAAACTTGAAATTTTTGTATCAATCAAATGATTGAAACAAATATGTTTTCATTTTACGTATTGTACACGCAATTTATTTTTGCATATTGATATTAGATTGATTTTACGAAGATAAAAATTTAAAATAATTTTGTCAGATGTCAAAATTTCAATAAACAATAAAAATAAATAAATATATCATCACGTCTTTTACTCATTACTGGGTATGGCACTCTGCCGTAGCAGATTTCGGTAAGTGATATATTTCTTCGCGTGAAGTGCGGTTACCAGCCGTCAAATCACGGCCCCCAAAGATTTTAGTGGAGGAGTAGCCACAGGGGTAGAATTAATTTGTTGAAAATTATTTGTCGGCTGTGGGGATTGAACCAGGGTTCTCAGGATCTACAGGCCGACTCGATACCATTGAGCTACCTACCCCATTTCAATTATATATTATTATTATATGTTGAAAAACTTTTATAACCGGATAAACTAGCAAAAGTTAAGTTTTAAACTAGATTTAAATAAATTAAAGCACAGCAAAATTACATGTCATATGGAATAGTTGACATTAGTGTCAAATCTTTGATTTACTTTAAAAAAAAATTAAATCATAAAATAAATATATCATCACACTTTTTACCAATGACTGTCATAGCATTGTGCCGTAGCAGATCTCGGCCAAATCACGACCTCCAAAGATGTTAGTGGAGGGGGAACCGCAGGGTTAATTATAATATGGTTAAAAATTGTTTATCGGCTACAGGAATCGAACCCCTTTTATTGAAACTGAGTTTAAAATTTAATTTTTGCTAACAACTTATCAAAAATAATCTTCAAAGAGATAAATAAATAAAAACAGTTTAAAAAAAATTGATCCAATGTTGTATTACTTTTACTGTTTCCACTATTTTTACTTTTTTCATTATATTTACACGATTTTAAAAATACTTAAGAAATTTATCACTTTCTTAACGATTTTTCGCTAAATGTGCTGTTTTTTTGACCACCTGTATGAAATAATTTCGGTCATTTGCATTAACTTTACGAATCAAATGTTTGACAGTAATGCTTAGTTACTCATTTGTCAGTTCATCTCGATATATTGTTCATTTAAAGAAACCTTAAAATTTAAGTGCCAGCGATACAACTGGCAATTGTCTTGAACTTGAATGAGTTGCTTTTAAAATATATAGTATTCCAGATTACTTTAATTTGATAGATATTTACCATTTTCTATTTCTTACATTGCCTTGCTTATAATTTTCTTTTTTCATATACTGATGATTCATTTTGATGTTTATTACATCTAGATTTTATTATTATTTTTAAATATGTATGAAAAGAGCAATAAAGTTGTATTACAGTCATAAAGTTCGCCTTTAATGGTGAACGTTCTCTGTTCAGTGCTGGAGTCAAAACTTGAAGAGTTAAGATTGACAAGATTCTTTTCTCTGGTACCTTTTTTTCTTGTTTATGAAGATTTGCATACGGTAATAATGAACGAAGAAAAAATACTGGTAATTTTGAATGAAAGGAAATGATTTTAATTAAAAATATGTAAAATAAAATTGTTTGTTATCGGTTATTGACAGGTTTGTAATTGGCAAAATTATTTTTGAAAGGAAATAAAAGATGATTGCTTTGGTGATAGCTTTTTAATTTACCATAAAATTACTATTTATTAATATGACATTTACCATAATTATTTATAAGAAAAGAGAAATAATTAATTAAATAAAATATAATTTTATAATTCATTGTGCTCGGTTGTTAAATAATTTTATTAAAGGAAGCCTATTTAGTTTATTATACATAAGTACCTAATAAATCTTAATAATTTAAATATTGGTTGTAAATAATAAATATCTTATGGCTTTTATTTATGTTGATGATGATTTAAATTCGTAATTGCGTCATACTGATATGGTTATATGTAAGGGCACATTTTTAAACGATTCCTATCGTTAAAGAAGTTTATTAATTGTTGTAGATACCTGTATTTCTCAAATATATAGATTCATCGAAGACTTCCCAGATTTCTAAAAGAATTTCATAATTTCCTAATTCATTCCCATATATCTCTAAGAATTCCCAGATTGTCATTTACAATTTGAAATAAATTAACAAATAAATATATCATCACATCTTTTATCCATTGCTGGATGTGGCACTCTGTCGTAGCAGGAGATGTTAGTGGAAGGGAAGCCACTGGAGTAATTTTAATGTGGTGAAAATTGAACCTAGGTTCTCAAATCTACAGTCCGACTCGATATTACTGATTCATCTACTCCATATTTACAATTTGATACTATAATTATTTGCGGACATCTCTCCCTCATCCTGAATCACAGATCCTTTGTATATACAGGATTTTATATACATATACTTGAAATTTTAATGGATTATATAATAGAACATGATTTTTTTTGAAATTCACAAAAATTAATACCCTTTATTTTTTTTTATATTTTGAATTTAAGGTGGAACCCTTTATTTGAAGTATACATACCAATGATACTCGTATTGGTTTGATAGTAAATTTAATACAGATTAGGTATTTTATCTAAAAGTATTAAAATATAAATAATTTACATTACTCAATATTAGATACCTATTATAAAATAAGTGATTATTTGTCGATAGTGTTTATAATTCTATTTTATTATTAACATAAAAAAAATTGTTATCAAATCAGTGGTAATAAAAATGTACACTACAAATAAAGCGCGCATATTTTTCCGAATTTCAAAAAAAATCTCGTTTGTTCTATAATCAGTATATCAAATTATATTATCCATTCAAGTAGCTAAATGGTATCGATTCAGCCTGTGGATTTAAGAATCCGGGTTCGATTCCCACAGCCAACAAACAATTTTCACCACATTAAAACTACCCCTGTGGCTCCTCCACTAACATCTTCGGAGGCCGTGATGTGACGACTAGTAATCGCATTTCACATACATAAATATATCACTTACTGAGATCTGCTACAACAGAGTACCAGACCTAGTAATGGGTAATAGGTGTGATGATATTTTTTTTTAATATATAATCAGTATATCAAATTATATTACTTATTCAAGTAGCTAAATGGGTTCGAGTCGGCCTGTGGATTTGAGAACCTGGGTTCGATTCCCACAGCCAACAAACAATTTTCACCACGTTAAAACTACCCCTGTAGCTCCTCCTCTACTAACATCTTAGGGGCTGTAATTTAACGGCTGATAACAGTATTTCATGTGCAGAAATATAGTCACTTACCGAGATCTGCTACGGCAGGAATTTATGCCAGAACTAGTAATAGGTAATAGGTGTGATGATATATTTATTTATTTTATTTATATAAAAGTTTCGTGCACAGTTGTAGAAACACCCTGTATATAATCTAATGAGTCACGAAATGATTCATAAGAGGGCGTATATACGTATCTTTGATTTTTTTTTGGCTACGACAATATATGAAATAAATCTCTCAGTGCATGTTTCCAACAAAACAAAAATCCCAAGTCTTACCTTGACACAGTCTGCCTTTCATCTAAAACAATGTCCCGTCTCTGTTTCATTGTTGCCAACTGCATTCTTTATTAATAACGACGTCAAAGTGCAACCAGGTTAAAAATCGGAAACAATCATGGTAGATTTAGCTCTATGTACACATACTTGTATAATGTGATAGAGAGATAGGTGAATTGTTGTATGTTGATGTCGTCTTACGTCTTATGCAACGGCGGTTGGTAAGATTATTGTAAGGTATGTTGCGTCAGAGATGAGTCAAGGTGGAAATATTGTGCCCAAATTAAAATTAAATATAGTATAGATAAAGGGAAGCATGTTGCCAGTGGCGTAGACACAGTAAAGCGGTACCCAAAAGGTATTCTGTTCGCGATATACGGAAGTTTTAGTATTGGGATATTGAACTAGTAATAGATGATATTGATCACTAAAGCCCGGATATTTAGGTTCTTAAAAACACCCAAATAAGCAGGCATATAGGCCGGTAATTACTCTAAAATAGGCGGGATTTTAGGCAGCCTAAATGTAAAAAATTTGTTTTAAAAAAAATAAACTAATCCTTTTTCTAAATATTGGTACTCGTATCTGCTTTTCGTTAGAAAAAAATAATCATTTTAAACAAAAATTAATGCAATCTGAAAAATAATAATGTAGGGTTCTCATTTTATTAACTATTATGCAAATTCAAATTATGTAGTATACTTTAATTCACAAAATATTACGAGCAATTGCTCTATGAAATTTTCGGAAAGGGACTGTCTTCGGCCTGTCTGAACTTGCTTGTAAGCTGAAAACTTCGTTCGACATCACAAAATGTGACAGAAGCGTTCTTATATTTAGCCATATCGTCTAAAGTTACCTCAGCTCCATTGATTAATGGCAGACACAATTGAATTGAATTGCCACGTAAAATTTTGACTAAAAACTTTTTTCTTTCGGCATTTTAAATTCACACACAAAAACTTGATTAAAGTAAGTACTTTAAATATTACAACATAGGTTAGGTTGAAACACTTTGTCGAGTGCTGAATTAGTCAACGAAGTAGATGATAAACCTTGTCTGCTCAATAAAAGTTAGAATAGGCAACAAAAATAGGCAAAATAGGCTGTATCAGGTAAAATAGGCACAATAACCAAAATATAGAAAAAATAGGCTCTAAGGCACGAAAAATAAACCTTCCATTACACTTAAACATGTTACCTATGTATAGAAAAACGAAATTGCCTGAAGTATATTAAAATTTGAATCTAGGCAATTGCCTAAAAATCCGGGCTTTATTGATCACTATATACCAAACTTAAGACAAAGGTACACTTGGTGTCACTTGCATTTTTGTTGTTGTTTCTTTTATTTTGTGGTTGTTAGTAGTGTTATTTTATTAATTTATATAGAATGTAGTTCTGTGTTATACTTAGTTGTAATTTTAGTATTAGTTTCATTTATCTTGTAACGTTTAATTACAAATTTAAGTATATAGTTTATAGGTTCTTTTAATAGTGCAGGTTTTTCTTAATTGAAATTAGTTCTTATATTATAACATTAGTTAATTATAGTTTTATTATCTTGTTTATAATAAATATTAGTTCTATTATCATTCATTTTTATAATATTTTTTTAAATACTTACTTATTAGGTTGGTACCAAACTGTACCTTTATTGTAGTTCTAATTTTCGTCACTATAATCGCATTGTTATTTAAAAATCCCAATAGACTTTTTCCAAACACCGAGTTAGATTAATTAGTTTTTTTTTTGTAAATTAATATTTATTTAATTTAAAATATTTTAATTGAAAACAATTGAAATTTGTGCTTTTGTAAAAATAAAAATAATTAGAGCCATATTTTTGAGTTAATAGACTTGATCAACGATTGGCAATGAAGCGAATGATAGAAATCTAGTATTGCTGGACACGAGCTTGAAAACAACACAGATAGAAATGCATCGAAAGTTTTCTAATATTAATTATAAAAAAATTTAGGGGTCTGAGATATTCAACTAGTAAGAGATGGCGTTGATTACGATATGTCAAATTTGAGACAAAGGTACACGTCAATTTTCTCCATTAGTTTACCGTAGCTGTCACTTGTATTTCTTTGTTTTTGCTTTTATTTTATGTTTGCTAGTAGTGCTTTTTTATTATGTATATGTATATAGAATATAGTTTTGTATTGACGTTAGTTGTAATTTCATGTCTCTTTTAATTTTAGGTACAAATTTAGTTTATATAGTTTATAAGTTCATGTTACAGTGTAGGTTTTTCTTATTAGCAATTAATTCTTTTAGTATAATATTAGTTATTTATAGTTTTCTTGCAGTCTTTATTGTAAATATTAATACTAGTATCAATCATTGTTTTTTATAATATAACTTAGTTATTAGGTTAATTTTACTTTTTTACTTTTGTCGTAGTTCCAATTTTCGTAACTATTAGCACATTCTTATTTTTAAATATCAATAGGAACCTTTTTTATTGTTGAATCTTCGGATGATCTTGACTATATTTAGCAACCCTTATATATATATAAATTATAAAGGGGGTAAGAACTGTCTTCAATTTGGCATAGTAGTCTATTATGTTTAGTTGCGCCGCTGCTCGCTGCATTGATGGTTGGTGACTCATGGGATTTTGCAGAACTGTAGGCATTTTAAATGTTTAGGATCAGAACTAAATTAAAGCTCTGACAAGGGAATTATGTGGGGAACCTACCAAAAGGAAAAATTAAATATTTATATGTAAATGTTTGTTCATTAGCACCACTTACAGATCCGTATTAAATAAGTAATGATTACAAGGGTAAAACGGGCCAACCATCTCAACCATATTTAGGGGAAAATGGATAATGAACAAGTGTACTATTTCATTAGGAACATTTAATTTGACACCATTCATTTAGTATCAAAGTATTTAAAATGGAAGGGTCTCTCCTTTGGACGGATTTTCTCTTGAATCCACATAAAAAACTCATCATTTTTTTAAGGATATAACATGATAAAACTAATAAATATATCAAATAAATATATCATTACGCCTTTTACCATTACTGGGTGTGGCACTCTATGTAAGCAGATCTCGGTAAGTGATATATTTCTTAGGGTTACCAGCCGTCAAATCACGGCCCCCAAAGATGTTAGTGGTGGGGGAGCCACAGGGGTAGATTTAATTTGGTGAAAATAGTTTGTCGACTGTGGAGATCGAACTAGGGTTCTCAAGATTCACTGGCCGACTCGATACCACTGAGCCACCTACCCCATAGAACTAGTTATTACCTTTAATTAGTACTTTAAGTAAATACTATTGACAAAATCTAATTGAATTAAAATAAGAAAAATTGGGATATCGCCAGGATTTGAACTTGGAACTTATGACACCGTTCATATACTTTGATCAACTAAATTGCGATCGGTATATAATTCAAATCTGATTTATTCCAATTTTTGTCTCTATTTTGTTATGTATTAAGATAGCCTCGATCCCAATTGGTAGTAATCTAATCTGTCTCTTTATAATTAGATATCATTAATTGTTAATTAAGTATTTATTTAAAATACTAATTAAATTTCAATTGGAAAATATTCTCTTCAAATTACTGGTCGTAGGAAACAATAGAAGATGAATCCTTTGAAAAAAAAAACACCCCTAACCATGCCTGACCTAGTACAGAACGCATTTTTATGGTAAAAATTAATTGGAGGTGGATACGTGCTACACCAATACCGATATAGTATATATTTATTCAAGGATCCAAAAGCCATAAATTCCTTTCCAAAATTGAAACACAGGATCAACATATTTCACAAAAGTTTTTTAAAATAGTTCATCAGAAAAGTAAGTCTTTAACGTTAAAAGAATGGAAAATTTATCTTTCACTATTTTTACTGAAAATTTTTATTGTTTTGCATTGTCACTGATGTATTTAATTATATTATTTCCATCGATAATAATTGTGTTGTGTAGATAGTGTTGAATACAGCCATTACGGCCCTGTACGAGAATCCCTGTAGTGACGTTGATGTCATCACATTTCTTCTAAAGTGAACCAGAGTGCAGGTAGATGCATAACATCGGTTTCAGATTTCTTTGTCTTGTTTTTGCTGAGGTGGCAAGGTGTCATCGTCTGCCAGCTGCTTCTTATCGAAATTCATTTTTTCCTTTATCTTTTTTACTTCTTATTTTTGTCTATATCCTCCATTTTTTGTCTTTCAAAACTTATTAATTAATCATTTGTATTGTATAATTAATTTTAGAAGTTTTTGTAGTGCAAAATAACTTGAATTATATAGAGCAATAATAATTGTAGTGAATTTGAAGCCGCTTTATCTTTTCTGGTTTTTAATCTAGAGGTTATTGACATTTTCGTAATCTACGCAATTATGTTTATAAGCTCACTCGTAACACATTTTCTTTTATTTCCAAGTTATACCAAGTTTCCAAAGTCAACGAAGTAATTAAATTTGAAATGACATTAGAGGCGGCTTACACATTTATTCCAACATTATCTAGCTTAATTACATCGGAACAAGAATTTAAAAACATTTGTGGTCGTTTTACTAGTTGTTCACATGCTTGTATATTGGATTTTTTAGATAAAATTTCTATCGTACTATTCTATTCCTGAACTTTAATTGAATTTAAAGATGCTGGGAAATACATAAGATTTGAAGACATTTACCTAAAAGGTTTTGTTTCAGATTATCGGGAACACAATGACATTAAAATTCTTCATCGAAATACAAACCATTCAAATATTTGTTTCTTTTTTGTTTAAAAGATTTTTCTTGTAACAGTAATGCATTCTTATTCTTGTTGAGTAATCTAACATTTTCATAAAACTATATCTAAAAAAAAAACATACACATCCACATTAAAATTATCCTTGTGGTTCAAGTTTCATCAACATTTTCGGAGACCGAAAGAACTAGTGTGAGTCAGAATCAAATTTGAACATTTGAATGCAATGTTATTTCAAGCAAAATATCTTTTTTGCTTATTAATCATGAAAGTCGCCTTTTTAACGAAAAATCATGCTGAAAGTGACATATTTCTCAACTGTTTTAAAATTCATGAAAAAAGTTTTCATTAGTTTAATTGTATTTTTTTTCCATTTTTATTTACGAGTATTTATCTCCTTCGAGATCATTTAAAGTTTATGCTATCAAAATATTGACTTCTGTCAAAATAATTTGTATCTCAATAAAATCAATCTAGAATCAGTGTATAAAAACTTAAAATTAGTGACAAAATGTATTGCTTTCTTTGATAGTTGTACACTCGGTTGTACAAATAACTATTTTTGCATACTGATCATGAAAAATCGTCTTTTATTAGGAAAAATTATGTAGAAAATGACACATTTTAGAAATTATGTAAATATGTAAAAATATTGAAAAAAATAAATACTACATTCTCATTGGATGGTATAACTTTTTATCGTTACTTTATTTTATTTTATTTTTATCTCCTCGGAGATCATTTAAAATTTAACATGTTCTTAAAATCCTGACATTTGTTAAAATAAGTTTTAATTTTTATCTTCATATAATCAATTTATTATCAATATGCCTAAAAATTACGTGTACAATACGTAATAAAAGCATCTTTTTTATCTCTCATTTGATTGATAAACTTCGGCTTCGCCGTTCAAATTCATTTAAAAACTATCGCTTTCTTTAGCAGTTGTGCAAAAACTATTGTCGTTCCACCCCTTAAAATACTTCATTTTCTTAAAATATCTATTTTTTGTTTCTCTAATCGCTGTTCATTCAATTTGAACGATATAAATTTATTGTAGTGGTTACAAAATTTTAAAAGTTAATTCGCATATATTATTTTTATATTACATACATAACATCACGCTATATCCCATTAAATGGGGTAGCCCCTGAAACATTCATAGAGCATCCACAAAAAGATTCATAAAAAAAATCAGTTCACGTGAACATTCTCATCCAGACACACGATACTCGTTTCGACCATAGTAACACTTCCTCCATACGATATCTTTCCTTCCTCACAACCAAAATCCATCATCACGCAACAAACCTTCATTTACATCCATCCATTCGCTCCTGTACACCTGTTTCGTAAATCTTCATTTACGCCCACTTCTCTAACAACGAATCTATAAAGGAATGAAGGTAGCATAGCCTGCGCTTGTTTAAAATTTTTATATTAAATGTGAATTAAAACCTATACTACATAAACAAAATATAGATTAAACAAAACAAAATAACCATGTAAAACAATACAAACTGTAAATTATACTGTATAGTCCTAATAGCCTAGATGCTGAAGGACTTTAAATAAATAAAAAAAAAAAAAACCTATAGTTTGTTGAGTTCTATAGATTTATAGTAGTAACATTGATTGTAAAGGGAATCGAAGCGAATATAACAAAAATCAAAAAATGCGTCTTCCATTGTTTTGAAAATGAATTTCTGACGTTTACATATTTATTTAAGTTTGCACTAAGATTTTTTATGTGAATTTATGAAATTTCGTTCTTGAAAATATACCGCCTCGAGCTTATACTTGCTTTTCCTGTACCTGGAGCCGGTCTTGTTAGATTATTACATGTTTAAACTATTTTATCTTATATGTTCCGTTTTTGCAGCATTTAAAATGTTTAAGTGTTTTTCTCTCTTCCTGCATTGATCTTGAATTACCAGCAAACATCAAACTCTCAATCAGATGAAATAAACAGTGATTAAAAAGCACAGATCTTCATGTGCACTTGTGCAATTTTTCTTGCTGTGATGCAGGCTACAATTTGAGAATGAAGCGCGCGGATTTAAATGGCCACGATCGCAGATAATTTACACTGCGCACTAGCCAAACATCTCGGTCATTATCACGGGCGTTTAAATCACCACAAAACAAGCATTACTCGTTGCGTTCGATATGATTACATCGTGCGTGCGAAGAGAAAGAAAGGACGACTTTCAAAGGTATACAGTTTTGACCTGAACGTATACAAATAAATTAAAAATTTATCATTTTATTCTTTGTACCATTTTTTTTTCTTTTAACTTGATAGATGCTACTTATAGAACTTTTAAATAATTTTGTAAAAGCTTCGCTGTCAAATATTTCATGCTAAATTTTTTTTAGATACTCCATCATATTTTGAGATTGACAAAATGGAGTACAAAGCAAGTTGCTGTGTTCATTTTTTTGTGATTCTGCTTTTGCGCATTGCATCATTTTACAAGTCGACAAACGTAAAAAATATGAAAGGGGATAAAGTTATTGGCATTGTGTTGGGAACACTAGTGCCATGTCCTTTCACTAAAAGCATGCATTATTCAATACTGCGTGAAAAATTTACGTTTTTGTAACCTTTTTCTTATAAATCAGTATTTAATGTGCTTCATTATTTACCGAGAGAAATAAAAATGACAAGTACTCCCTAGGGAAATAAAGTAATTTAAGACCATTGGCCAATATTAAATAAGGATTTTTTTTGTTTGTGTATAAAATATCAGATATAACACGTGAGTAAAGTATCATTACTTGCCTCAAACGATTGTATCCTTAGGGCTACACCCTAAGGATTTAATCTTCGTTCTTGACAAATAATGACGAGCTTTTTGCAGATTTTGGTAAATTATTAGATGATATACAATATTATGGTGTAGGTGGCTTAGTGGTACCGAGTCGGCCTGTGGATCTTGAGAACCCTGGTTCGAAGTCCACAGCCGACAAACAATTTTTCGCGGCACCGTCCGGCATTAGCAGTATTACATAACAAAAAATCGTCCGGAAACCATGTGTTGCCGTCCAAGGCCGGCAAAAATTAGTGACTTTTTATGGTTATATGTTGGCATCACTAGTATAGCGAACTCCTGAACGTACGAAATGTCATAATATTGCATTGGGGTAAACATATTATGATAAAATATTCATAGTTGAGTATTTTCAATACAAGAAAACAGAATATTTATACATATATTTTAAACAAAATTGTAAGTAATTATAATTGAATTAGTAATGTAAAATCCAAATAAAATATGTTGATTTTTTAGGTTATAATACTGGAATGACAAGTCGTGAAATAGACAAAGAAATGAATTATGTTTTATGTTTATTAAATAAAGTGTACAGTGTAATTAAACTTATTGAAGATGTAAATTGATGAACAATAAATAATTAATTAAAATTAAAAGTACAGTTCTGACAATTAGATAATACCAACATAAAAAAATTCCCTGACATTTAGAATGTGAGTAATAAATTAAACTTTTTTATTAAATTTACAAAAACGTCGGCGCGAAAAATCTTGTGTATCACACGTCCAGAAACTATTTTGCGAGTGCTCGCAATTAAAGGCCTCGTCTGCGGCTCGTCCTTTCAAAATATACTCGCACTCGCAAAATAGCAGTTTCTGGACTAGTGATACAAATAACTATTCATCAAATTAAATCTACCCCTGTGATTCCCCTTCCACTAACATCTTTAGGGGCCGTGATTTGACGGCTGGTACCCGCATTTCACGCAAAGAAATATATCACTTACCGAGATCTGTTTCGGCAGAGTGCCACACCCAGCAATGGGTAAAAGGCGTGATGATATATTTATTTATTTATATACAATATTATTTTTAATTCCGACATGTGATAACTAATCGTCAATTTATAGCATTAGCAGTTTTTAAATCGCAATTTATCACAATTATTGTTAAATATCCGCTAGATTAAAAAAAATGTTTATAGTCAAAGTCGTAATCAAATATCATTGAAAATATTGTCAGTGTATTATTTTTCGTGGACAAGTAAGACGAGTAAGAAAGCGAATCCATCGAGAAAATGAAATCATGGATTGTACTTCATACTCATCCAATCCAACATGCTGCATACAGGTACACACAACGGTGCAAATAGCTGTTCATTATTTGCACGATAGTTAAGTACCACATAGTTGCTAGTTGGATTTTTACACGTACATTCTCACGTTAAAGATAAATATGAAATTACAGCCGCGCGACGAGGTTGGCGCCAGCTGCGAGCGCCTGGACCAGGGGTGGCGCCGTGGGGAATTTTATAGGGGCACTTTTACTGTTAGTGTAACTGCTGCCTTCATCATTACTTTATAATACATGATCATTAACTTGTTTGTGATAATCCTACATTATATTTAAATCTCGCTCCAAGGAATTTGAATTGTACTCCTATAACCTTCTTCATTACTTTAATCATCATTGGATTATTATTCATTTTTTGTTACTTTCAAGCCTGCTTTGGTAGCGACGATATTATCATTTTTTTTGTAGTTTTAAAATTAAACTAAAAACTAATAAAATAAGTAGTATAGAATGAAATGTAAGGTACAACAATAAAGTATGGCACCTTTCAAAATACAAAATTATCGTAAATGTGAGAGATACTTTTTCACTGTGAATGAAACATCTATCGATAAGTCGACAAGATTTCGACATAACTGTCAACTGCGTTAGCTGTCACCCAAACGACGACCGTTTATAAATATTTGAAACGTTTCAATAAATAAATAAAGATGTATTTAATTTTTATGTTTCAAACAATGTTTATTTGTAGCATACAATTATAATAAGAGAAAAATAAATAGTTTTGGCGAAAATATAAAAGGCTATTCAGCAAACTGCAAAACTTTTAAAGCTCAAAAATTATTACCTGTTATGCTATAATTAATAAAATAAAAAAAACTTTATTATTTTTGACACTGAAAGATGAAAACTAACGTTTACATAAACTACTATGAAATGGGGTAGGTGGCTCAGTGGTATCGAGTCGACCTGTGGATCTTGAGAACCCTGGTTTGATCTCCACAGCCGACAAACAATTTTCACCAAATTAAATATACCCCTGTAGCTCCCCCTCCACTAACATCTTTGGGGGCCATGGTTTGACGGCTCTTAACTGTACTTCACGCGAAGAAATATATCACTTACCGAGATCTGCTTACGGCAGAGTGCCACACCCAGTAGTGGGTAAAAGGCGTGATGATATATTTATTTATTTATATTATGAAATTAGCTAAACATATAGGCTGGTATTACAAGCTCTGTTTTTGACTGTTTTACGAACAGTGTATTTAGGTGTTTTAGCATGTTAAAACCGTGCTCTTAAAACACCCAAAAACAAAGCTTGTACTACCAGCCATTATGTAAATAATTTCACAGAAAAGTTCGGTTCTCTCTCTTTCTCTAACATGGGCACAAAAGTAGTGAAAAAGGTCCATGTGGGTTTCTATTTGAGTTGAGGGTGTATTTATGCTTCGGGAAAAAAATTAAGGGTGTAGATGCTTCGCCGAATCAATGAAGTTGCGTCATAATATGTTGTCATGAGTTTTTATGATGTGTCATTTACAACATTTACAGTTAATATCAAAATGTTAAAATACAAAGCAGGAATGAAGAAATTTACAGAATTTATACGAGTACAAAATAAAAATCAGTACTGCCACGCGAGTCAAATTAAAAATATTTTTAAAATGGCTTAATTTTTATATTAACGTGTAATTTTAGCTGTGGTTAGTATATATTCCATAATGTATATAAAATTAAATCGCTAATTTTGTTAATTTCGCGCAATAAAAATTCTAATATTATTTAAGCGACTAATAACGCAATCTTTATTGTTTAAACAACATATGAATATATTATATGACGTACTGATCATAGATGAAAAATAATTATTTCAAAATTGGTAAAATTAAGTTTCTTGAAGTATGCCACTGGCCGACACTTCAAATAGTCATTTATCTAATGTTGATAATGAATAAATTGACTATTGTAGTGGTCATAATTATAATTTAATTATTAATACAATAGAAATACGAGTAACAATCAAATCAGTACTAAAAATGTTTACTTAAAGTAAACCAATCATTAATTTTGTGAATTTTGAAAAAATATGTTCTATGATTTGTATGCTATATGGTATACTCTTAAGATTTATCTTGAAGTATAAAACATTATGTATAATACATTTTAAAGACGGCTTGAATTTTATTAAATTATGAGGCGAAGTTTTGCAATTACCAAGTAATAATATTAAATTTGATAAAATTAAAGTTTAAATTTCATGTATAAAATGTGAAATTTTTTTCCTTATTACAATTTAAGAGCGTTTGGTAACAGGACAGAACGTTTTTAATGCCGAATTTCTTAATCAAGGTCTCAATAGATTATTTCAATAATAGTCTTAAGATTAGGTACTGCTTTCAATTGTCTTCACATGCTTTGATAAAACTATCACGATATACAGCGTGTTACACAACTTATGCATATAGTATTCAACGTACTAAATTTTTTATCTTAAAATTTGCAAAACTAATTTCACTTTACATAAAGTAAACATTTATAGTTCCACTGTTTATATATATATATATATATATATATATATATATATATATATATATATATATATATATATATATATATATATATATAAATAATTAAATTAGTTGTCCCGCGTGTTGGCCGCGCGGGTTGAGAGCCTGACTCACGTCGTGGGTTCGGGTCCCGCCCGTGGCGGCCATAGAAAGAACATATCGGCATATGACCTGAGTAGTTGGTCCGATATATAAATTTTACAAAATATTAAATTAGAATTATTAAAACACTACTAATAGACATTTATTTGACGTTGTATTATAATGAATAAATGGACTATTGTACTGTTTAAAATTATAATTTAATTTGTAATATATTAGAAATAAGTCTGAAATGAAGTGGTACAAAAAATGTTTAATCATGTGCAATTATTTTTGCGAATTTTGAGAAAAATCTTTTCGTTTCATAATCAGTACGTAGAATACTATATGGGGTTAAAATAAGTTGTGAAACACCCTGTATAAACGAAAGTCAATGGCAAATAGATACTAATCCGTGCACTCCTTATTTCATTAACTATTATCTACAATGTCTAATGTCTTCAATCTCACTTTCTTGCGTCCAACCAACTTCACCACCGCCACTCTGGCGCTTGCAGACGACAGAACACATCACAACACACCCATGCCATCGCAACCTCACGGACAGGTGCGAGATGTGGTCATGTCATCGGCTCTCTTGCGGTTGTTATGTAAAAGGTCATTGTTGTTTTATTTCTGTCTCACTCACACACGCATGCGTACATGGCCGGCTGCTTACCTGAGGCGACGTTTTAGCACAAACCACTTTTATGTCTGCGAGGATTTTTATTTTGATTTTATTATTTTGTCACGTACTACCTAATTTTATTGTTGCTGACTGGAGGATTTTTACGCGGAAGCGACGCAAAAATTGCTTTATTGGCTACGGCGGAATAATTCGGTTTTCAGAAGCTATCAAAACATTAGCGACCGTGCAGCAATTTTTCATGGCATTAACTCAATTATTGGTTTTAATTGTTTAATAAAGCTGTACTACATTCTTTTATCCATTTCTTCAATAATATGTTTATTTTTGCCAGATAATAAAGTACGGGGATGTTTTTATCCCCATATATTTATATTTATATGGGGTAGGTGGCTCAGTGGTATCGAGTCGGCCTGTGGATCTTGAGAACCCTAGTTCGATTCCCACAGCCGACATAAAATTTTCACCAATTTAAATTGACCCCTGTGGCTCCTCCTCCACTAACATCTTTGGGGGCCATGACAAGATAATCTGATATCCATGCACATTTTTAATTATTTGAAACGAATATTATTTAAACTCCATCTATATATTTTTCTAAACGATGAAGTAGTTCATTTACATGACTACAATTATTTGTAAGTTTCGCTGTTTAAGATTCATATTTCCTTACATAAAAAAAAATCGTTGCATCTTAATGAATATCAATTAATACTTTCTGAAACTACATTGTTTTCAATGTAGATGAAGTTCATAGAATAGTTATTTATTTAAAAAGTCAGGAAAGTGTTCAATTACAGGATGAGCAGATAGCTTACGAATCCTGTACGACACTTTACTGACGTGTTACATATAACATTTTACCTGAAACTTATAAACAAATAATAAATATTTTAAATTAATTTAAATTAAAATAAATATTTGACTTACATATTCAGTCAGTATTTTATGTTGCTAAATAACTAGACACTCACGTTTCTTTCATTAGACAGGCAATATATATATATATATATATATATATATATATATATATATATATATATATATATATATATATATATATATATATATATATATATATTCCTGACTAGGCATGCAAAGCAAAGTTTTCCTGATTCTTAAATGTCAGGAAAATGTTTATTTTCTTGTCAGTTTCAGGTAAAAAATTGTTAAAATTAACCAAAAAATAATTTGCAATAATGTATGCAGATTGCAGACTCGTGTAAATCCAGATTTTGGAAAATTTAAAATATCTGGTTTGATATGGGTAACCTATACTTAATTTTATTATTCTGAGGTGCCCTTCCGAAATTTTTCCAGAGATGGCTTGAGAGGTCCTGTTCCCCTAGCCTTGGCAGTTTTTACAATTAATTTGTGTGGTGTGCATTAATTAGCCTGATAAAATATTTAGTTAAATATGCTCTACTGGCGCTGTTAATGGAAATTTAAAAGCTTTTTACTTTTATGGCGTTTATGTAAATATAAACGTTAAAATTTTATCTAAAAATGGCACTTGGCACTTGTGTTAAATGAAACATTAAGTTGTATAAAAACAAAAAAACAAAAATAACGGAATGCTAAAAATTTGCTCTTTAAATATTTTCTTATTTAATTAGTCAACGTTTACTGCCTGCATACCTGCAATGAATCAACAACAAAAGTGAAAACGAAAAAAATTGAATTATATAAAAAAACATAATAATAATGAATAGTATTGTTCCCTTCTCTGAATAAACAAAATGGACTCGTCCACTTTCACCTTTACACAAACAACACTTGCCATAACTTACCGAGCTTTGACATTCGATAATGCCACTTGATAAAAAACATATTTAATTTCTAAACAATAGAAACACCGGCTGAAAATAATAAATCGAGTAGCGATATTGCTTGAGCGATTTGAGTGTTATCAGCTGCGCAGTCGCTATCAGATGGCCGGGTTGTAATCTCGTGGCGTCACTGCATTTCCTGGCCATTGTTCTATCCAGTTGGCTGCGGTGTGATTACTGACCCTGAAACAGCATAAACATCTGAGTTAATTGTTGGTTGTTGTTGAAGAACGCTTCAGAGTTGAAGTCGTGAAACTTGGTGCCGTTATTAGGTGTTGAACTTTGCAACTGAAACAACTTTATGTTTATTTTGGTTTATGGACGATTATTTAGAACCTGCATAGTTTTTTGCTATTTCCAGCCACTTTAGTTTGTATCTAGCACGATCGAAGATAAAAAGGTAGCCCAACTTCATATCTTATTGTAAAGCGCCGACGCAAAATATCCTTTACTCTTTGAGTTCAGTAGATGATCGCCAGGAGGCTGCTCCATCGTTACTCTTTTTCTCCTCGATAGATAAGCATTCTGAGGGTTGAACTACTACTTATACAGGTGTCTGCTGTACGGTGGTCACCAATGGGATCTTCAGTTAATTTAATCAAAAGTTTACTAGGACAATTTTGGGATTTTTTTTTGGTTTTCCAAGAAATGCATTGCTCCTAGATATAAGGAAAAAATAACAAATACTGAATCAGATCATTTTTATTCTTAAATTTAAATTAAATATGTAGATACTTAAGCCCTCTTTACAGTATAGCATTAAAATTATATTTTTAGATGCCCATTTCTGGAATATGACATGAAGTCACATTTTTTGAAATTGAATGGATAACTAAAAATTACATAGGTATTTAATTAATAATTTTTTGTCCCTTGTCAACAATGCTAAACTTGCTTTGTTTATTTTTAAATTTATTAGTAAATTTGTTTAATAGTTATTCACCAAATAAAAATTTATATAATAACTTATGAGTCTTATTGTTATTATATTTGATTGACTTGAGTAAAGAATAATTAAAGTCATAGGCTACTTGATTACCTTTTAATAATTTATTAATTATATTAATTAATTCAAATAAATTTGGCATCATTATAAAGATTAAAAAAACTATTTAAATATGATATTTTCAATTGTATTGAAATAATCGCGCATTTAATATCTTTTTCGCGCGTTGTCATTGAAAACGCGCTTATATAATATCTTTTTCGATTGTTCCACAGAAAACGTCAACTTTACGATGACAAATGAGAGCGTATTTATCAACTTTGCATAGTAAACGTAGAAAAAGTAATTATGAATCTACTTGATGAAATATACGATTCGTTTATTTGTTTTATTCCTATTTTATAAGTTAAATTATTCCGAAATAAATATTTGATATTTATCTAAAAAATATACATATTTGATTTATATTTTATTACACTATTTTTATTTATCTAGTGATCGACATTTACTTTTAAAAAATAACATAAATCTACACTCCTTCACTAATCCTTCAGAATATGTATAAACAACTTTTCAAACAACTGCTCTTTTGAATTACTGTTCTGTTGTACAAATTATTACAACTTCGAGATTACAACTAAATGACCATATAGTCGTCACTTTCGATTATATCTCATTCCTTGTTTTATTGTTACAAAATTTTAACCATTTTTGTTACTTTATTCTTAAATTATAATAAGAGACTTACTCGATTTAGGGCCACAAGGGCCCGAAATGTCACAAAGTAAAACAGTGCTAAACTTGGCCGCATGAGGCGCTTTTTCCAAAGTTAATTTAAGCAGTATTTATTTTTAGAAAATGTGTTGGTCCATTTTTATTCAAACACACACACACCAGTTACATAATTATTGCCTGTAAAATTTAAATTAGGAAAAATAGAAGAAGTATTTGTTTTCTTTTACTGTCGCTGTCATAAAAATTAACTGGAATAACTAGAATTTTTATATATGAAGACTTGATCAATATCATACCGACCACCAAATCGTCGTACAGCACACCGCTTGTGGCAAAATTTTGTAATGTTTGTTCTCCCATTCTTGTGTTGTATTCTTATTGAAAAAATTTGTTCAGCTCAGGTCATAAGTGTGATGAGATGACCTGAGTTGAGATGCATCCAAAAAGAACAGCAATTTACCTATAGAAAGAATAAATAGATGAGTGTCAATGCCCAATATCAATAATTTTAAGTTTATCATCACCTAAGTCATTTATTTTTATTTAGGTTAGTTTAGTTTACTTAAAAATGTGACAGTTTGTCCCACAACATTACCCCTTCTACTGGCCTGAGTAGTTAAGAGCATTTTGAGTTTATTTTGCGAGTGGTACAACATCAGTAAGGGGAGAAGTAAGTTCTTTCAATTCATCTCCTGCTCATTTGTAATAAAAAGAAAAACAATTTATTGAGTACGTCTGAAGTAAGCTGAAAAAAATGAGATTTTGGCCAAAAATAATACAGTTAACGTAGGCGACGCAATGGTACACGTCGAATTAAATAAATGTTTACAGAACTTAAACAATAAAATTGTTTAAAATATTTGAACATGAATTCTGAAACCTTTTTGCACATATGATGAAGGATTAAAATAGAACGTGATGTAGGTAGATTTTCTTTATGGTTCTGTGAGTAGTCGATGGTCAGTGTACGTCAGCCTTCAGCCACCGTATGTGTGACTTTAAGGGTAAGTCACGGATTGTAAGGTTATGAGCAGCTCAGCTCGGAGAAGTTTTATGGCTGGTTCATATTTTTGCAGACTTCAAAACTGTCTGCGTTTAATAAAAATAATGCTTCGAAGAATTGGGTCCAGTTTGATATATGATGTTAAGAAACGGTTCTTGGGATTTAGTCCAATGTTAATTATATTTTCTTTAAGCTTCTAATTTGGGGAAACATAGATTTGTGTATTTTGAGTTAGGTTAGGTTCAAAGCGGTTCTTCTAGTGGCCAAATGCTAATTAACGCTGCCAATTTTGCATTAACTAACCATATATAATAATTAACTTTTTCATAACAAGAAATTAATAACTGGACAAAAAACTGCATATTTTAAATAATCAGTACAAAATTTTAATTAATTTTTTACACGTCCAAATCAGATGCATATCTTTTGATTACTCCGTTGCGCATTATATTTGGATCAAAGCTTTTTTAATTTATTAGATAGTCATATTGATCGTCAGTCAAACTTCAAAGTTATTTTTTATTTAGATAAACAAATGCCAATCGAAACAATGATCCATTTTTTACAAACCTGACCTTTAAAATATTACTATACCGTTACATTGCCAAAAGCAATAAGAAAAAAATGTTGAAAAAATTTCCTTATATTCACGGTCATGGTTAGATCATTTAGTATCGTTTAATATTTTTCATTCATTGAATAAATAAACAATTATTAAAACAAATTCGTTTAGTTTACGGGCGAAATCTAACTGCTCCTAACATTAATCAGGATTATTTTAATATAATCCGTGCAAAATTAATTTCATAGAAATTAATAACTTGATTTGTAATATGTAATTATTTATAATTAGTTTGAGACCAGATTAGCTCTTTAGCCAATATCAAGGACTCTAAGGCTATCTGTTTTGATTAAATTTATATCTAGCTTTTCTGACTACTTGCACTATTCCTTACAAGATTATTATTATTTACATAATAATGGACTACTTATTAGATAATTAATTACATAATTAATTCAAGTATTTTAATATTCAATTATTTTGATCTCTATTTATTTTTTAGATTAGACTTTATTTGCTTATAATATAGTTAAAACGATTGTTTGATATTTTGCATTTATTTACAATATGTTGTCTCATTCTTTTTTTTTATTCTAGGATTAAACTGTTTCTTTATCTTGGCATAGCAATTTTACCGCATTTACATTTTTAATTCTTCTTCATAACATTTTTGTTCTTCAAAATACAATGCCTTAGAGAACCGTGCTGTTTCCATCAAAAGACTTGAATCTGCATAAAACATAAAACTGTCATTTTTTATAAATAATTATTGTACATTAATAATCTGAATACGTTCCTAGATATTTTTGCCTCGATTTTTGCCGTGACAAAAGCTAGTCAGCAGTACGGTGGTGTGGTCAGCGTTACGGAATTCGAATCCGGAGATCCCGAGTTCGAATCGCATTCAAGCTAAAAATATTTGCGGATCGATGAGTCCGGACTTAAGTTCCTGTTGTACAAAGTAGGATAAATAAATAAAATAAATATATCATCACGCCTTTTACTCGTTACTGGGTGTGGCACTCTATTGTAGCAGATTTCGGTAAGTGATATATTTATGCACGTAGGTGCGGGTACCAGCCGTCAATTGTAGTTTTAGTATTAGTTTCATTTATCGTTGAACTTTTAAATACAAATTTAATATATAGTGTTAGGTTAGTAGCAAATTGTACCTTTGTCGTATTTCAACTTTTCGTCACTATGAGCTCAATCTTATGTAAAAATATCAGTTGTTCAGATTAGCAAAGTAAAAAAATCTGATGTGGACACCACATGACTTCCTTGTACGCGTATTAAACTATAGATATTTTTTAATTGCACATATTTGACATTAAATCTATTATTTTTTTTATTTTTTGTTCTAATCCATAGCAAACTTAATTAAAAAAACAAAAAATATTTAATATTTAAATATAAATATCTCGCTTATGCAAAAGGCTAATTTAAAAATTCTTAATGTGCTAGACGCAGAATTTAATTCTCTAAAACTTTTATTTGTAGCATTTATTTCTAAAATTAAAATAATACCATTATTTCCAGGAAAACTGTTAGCAGCTTCATGTAATGTGTCACTTCCGGTTAGTCTATTTTAACCAAAATCTGTTATGTTATTTCCATTGTTATAGTAGTCTTATATACTAAATTTGGAAAGTTTTAAATTATATTTCAATATAGTTTTTCATGAAAATCAATTATAGGCTTCAAGTAAAGTATCACTTCCGGAAGTTATATAATGACCAAAAAGGGAGGTGCATAACTAGATGTTATAACAGTCCTAAATATAAAATTTCAATTGTATACGGCTTACCTTTTTTGAGTTATGCGAGATATATATGTACGTACGTACAGACGTCACGACGAAATTAGTCAAAATGGATTCAAGGATGGCCAAAATGCGTATTTCCACTGAAATCTGAGAACCTAAAATTTTCGCGATTACAATACTTCCTTTACTTTGTACAAGGACGTAAAAAAGAAAGTAACATTTCTCGAATGTAATTATCAAGTCTCATATAGTATGTATAAGTTCATCTTCTATTCTCTGCACAGTAGCTCAGTCTTCAATAACAACACTGACAGCTTATGTCCGATAACCGAGCCAGGGTCTGAGGTCTCAGGTCTGCAGTCTGGCGTGGCTCGTGGCTCGTGGCTAGCATGTCATGATGACAACACGAAACTTCGTGGCTTCTGCTTCTTGTGTTGTTGTTTGTTGTTGCTATGTTACTATATTGTCCGTGGTCGTTATTCGATGCTGGAAGAGGGTAAATAACGTGAGTTTGTTGGTGGCCATCGAGTTAGCAGTTATTGTTAGTTGGTTTGGATGATACCTTCATCAAATTTGATGTTTTTGTATTGTGATAGTCGCAAGAAAGAAATAGAAATTTGTAATGTGCTAATCTTTGTCTTTTGTAATGATTGCTTTAGCTAAACTAAAGTAGAATTGGTGGCTCAGTGGCTATTAAGTTGTGCTGTGGACTTACAAATCCGGGTTTGATTTCCACAAACGACCAACAATTTTTACCACTTTAAAATTACCCCTGTGGTTCCCACTTCACTCTTTGGGGGTCGTGAAAAAACGTGATATATACTTATTTTTGCTAAACTAATTTACAATTAAATATCTTTTTTGGATGCTATTAAGCATTTTTTTTATATATAGAGCAGTGATAAGAAACCCGCGACCCTTTCAGATTCTTTGTGCGATCCGCGGAAGTTCGTGTAGATTAAAAAAAGGAAATGTGCCAAATATAATTTTAAATTGTTATTATTATATTTCTTTACTCGTTTGCGATTGCCTAGGGCTCCGCCTAGTGTTAATCCGGCACTGACTGGCACTGACTACCACTAATTATCCGTTGTTGTTTTCCATGGGACGTGCAAACAAGAGACATCGAAGAATACTGAAATTATTACAAACATATGCACTAATAAATTTCATAACCAAAACTTTGTCAAGTCAACTTTTAAAAAAGATACTAGATAATATTTAATCTGTCCGAATTATAACAAAAACCAATTCTGAATTTCACTTCTTTTATACATTGGTAACCGCATTTCACGCTAAGAAATATATCACTTACCGAAATCTGCTACGACAAATCACGGCCTCCGACGATGATAGTGGAAGGGGAGCCACAGGGGTAGATTTAATGTGGTGAAAATAGTTTGTCGTCTGTGAGGATCGAATCAGGGTTCTCAAGATCCACAGGCCGACTTTATACCACTGAGCTATCTACCTATCTAGGGAAACTGGCATAAAATCAGATTTGAGGCACAGGTGATCGTGGCTAAGTTGTTTAAAACATATGACCGGCGTACATAAGATTTCAGGCTCAAATCCTAACGATATCTCAATTTTTCTCTTTATAATTTAATTTGATTTACAAAACTTAAGTATTTACTTAAAATGTGACAGTTTACTTATTATGTAAGATAACCCTCAAGATCCTAAAGCCGACTCGATACCACTTAGCCATGTACGCATTGATGGGTAGTTAATTTTCCACATCTCGATCAAATATCCCATTTCTCATCTACCGAGATCTGCATGTGCAGAGCTTATATAGTCAGAATTGGTATACTTTTAGGTATTTCCCATAATTCTGACTGTATGAACAAATTCTCCGTTTAACTTTGTGAATTTAAATATCTTGATAACTATCTCGTATATTGGATGTCAAATGGTTTTCATAATAAATTATATCTTCTAATCTACAGTACTGCAACATAAATTGTACTTTATAATAATAATTGAGGATTCATTTTTACTAGTTGAAAAAAACATATTTGAAACCCGACGAGTAATTGAAGAAGCATGATTGATGATTTGTACAAGAATGATAAATTTTTATGTGATTCGAACAAAAAATTGTACACATACCTATACAAGCAATACATCGAGATTGAAAAGAATGAATTATAAATTTATTATGTTGGTATAATGATATGTACATCACGTGTCAATATATCTACGATAGTAGAAAGAATAATGTTTTCATTTCTATCTTGCTTGTAACTCAATTTAAAATACAAAAAAATATAGTATTTTGCAAGACATAGAAAGAAGTTGAAATCGTCTTGTATTGAGGTGTTGATGATGTTTACACGTTGCATTTTAATTGTTCGAAAATCTTTTCTTCAGTGATAACAAAATGGCGAATCCGTGCAGAATGAGTTTGTTGCAAAATAACGAAAATGCCAATGATGCTAGAACTGACGTTGACTTGTAAGTGACGCCAATGCACTGATGCACAGCAACTGCCGTCGCCTGCTGGGATTCAAGCACAAAGTTGTATAATTAATTGTCCTGACTATTCACACACACATGCATAAGAGTAAATTCTCACTTGGAATGTACTTACATATACACACAAGCTCCAGAGAACGAGTTATGAACTATTGAAGATCTAACCCGCTTTGAGAAAACCATTAAGATATTAATAAAACGATAATTATACTAGATTTAATTGAATTTTTGACAAACATTATTAATAAACACTTTCTGTTTTTATTCAAGGTGAACTGTTCAATGCAATCATTAATAATGCGATTCTTTTTAGAAAAAAATAGATTATGTTTTTGTTCAAACATTTTTTGCGGTCACGGTAATATTTAGAAATTAATATAGTGTTGAAATTTTAATTATATAATTGGCGAATTTTTCACAAATCATTTTCTTCAAAAAAGTTCACCAATCATTTAAATTTGTCTGCTTTTTTGATTGATATGTGATACCAACATAATTATTTTCACTCAATATTCGGACCTCCCAGAAAAAATATTTTTACTCAGTCACTTCACCTATCAAATATTTTTTATAACCTTCAAATTAAAAAGTTTTATTAATTTTATCCTTAGTGGTTAATAATACATCTCAATATTTTATTGTGAATAATTTTTGTTATTATCTTTCAGAGCTATCAACGTACATTAAAATATAACGCTTTAATAATATCTCCTTATTAAATATTTCTGAGTACGGCACTGTCTAGAGCGGCTAGATACGTTTCAATTCATTAATAACTCCACACCTATTTCCTATTATTATAAACCAATAATTAATATCTTAACAAAATGCAGTAAACCCAAAGACTTGTGGTTGTCAACACCAGACTAACAATTTTCTGAAACAAGTCGAGTTTTCAATTAACAATTGCCAAGGGGTGGACAGATAGTTGTTAAGATAAACGGAGTGTATGAACCATGTCAGAGGTCACATCTTTCAGACCAACGTATATGTGTACGCCCAAAATAGCTTCGACGTAGCAGATATAATACACACTCATTTTTGAATTATCTGTGATTATGGACAATATATGAGCCGCCTTCAAACGTATTGATAGATAATTTTAGACAATATGTTCATCATTATGTAATACTTCTTTTTCTATTTATAACTTTATTATCATCTTTTTTTATAATACTGTTTACACTAATTTATTGTTTTTTAAATTATTTTAAATACACACAATGTTTGATAAAAATATATGAGAAAAAAGTTAATTTGACAAAAACATTATCGAGTAGAAAAAGTTTTGCTTCTCTTAAACAAGTTTATGTATGTCAAACTATATTATTTTTCTAAATTTCAATACCAAGAACTCTCGGAAGAATCCCAAGAAATTGTTGATGCGGTTTCGGCAGCTGTATTTGTTTCATTGTACTCTATTGTATACTGAACTGTCAAAATAATATTAACTCCCTAGGGAAATAATGTGCATATTATTTTATTATTATTAGGTTTTTATTTGTTTCATTGTACTCTATTTGTATTTTACATATATTTGAAAGCTGAAATATCAAAATAATATTAATTCCCTAGCAAAATAATGTGCATATTATTTCCCTAGGGATAAAATATTTTATTTCTGTCCCGATCTAGTCGTGAAAAAAAAAGATATTCATTAATACGATTTTTTTATTTTGCAAATTACATAAGATTGTCAAAAATTCTATTTGAAAGAAATGTTTGTAATCATCCCCCTAAATAAATTTTTGAAATATGAAAGCGATAATCACAAGTTTTTTTTATTATTTTACAAATTATTTAAGAAAAGATAAAAAGTATATTCAATTTTACAAAAAAGACTTCTGCACACGGGGTGAAACATTTTTTGTAACATTAATAATATAATCAAAACATTTCACGACCCCTTTTATATTTCATCGAAACATAATTTTTATTAATCTCTAATAAGGTAGATACTCTTATCAGCAAATTAAAAAATATTAATATTGAAGATTCGGTATGTGATAAATATGATTTAATGATTTTTCTTTTCTATTCTATAATTTTTTCTATCAACTTTTATCGTATATAAATAAATATATCATCACGTCTTTTACCCATTACTGGGTATGGCTACCAGTCGTTATAAAATGGCCCTCAAAGATGTTAGTAGAGGAGAAGCCACAGGGGTAGTTCTAACGTGGTAAAAATTGTTTTATTTTTTATCGCACATATTAAAAGTTATTTGAAACATTCCTACTAAATTTTGTTACACTACTTCTGAAACACCTTGTATAAACTTTTGGTTGAAACTAGTTTTAAATTAAATTTACACAAGGATATGTTACATTTTGCCTTTCTATCCAGACAACAACATTTCAAGCGACAACATGAGAAACTTATTTCTGGTAGAAACTGGACATGTTAAGTTTTGAAAGATCGCTCTTCATTATTTGATCGGTGTTAATCTTACTAAAGATCAAAATCAATATCTCGCTAGTCTGATTAAATTTTCATATTTTCTCTAAGATTGTGTTACTTATAAAGTAGGTTCTAGTATGAGGCTTGACGTAAAAATCTTGACTATTTGAAGGTAAATAAAAATTAGCAGAGAGTCATAGTGTGTAAAACATGAACCAACCAAAAGTTGTTGATGAAAATCGATAGGTTGCTAATCTCCTCTGACCGAACGTCGATTGACAGGTGATAAAAAAATTCCCTAGTACAAAATTAATTAATCAGAAACTAATGAAGACATTAAAAAAGTAATACAAAGTGCTTGTAGACGTTCCACATTCTTCTCTCAGTAATAAAAAGTAACCAAGTGAAAGAGATATGAGTCAGTACAGGAAGGAGTAAAATGTAAATCAAAAAAGGAAAATGACGCGTTTCTTTTCAAAGCATCTGCTATAAGATAAGCATGCGTTTCCAGGTGCAATTAGACAACTTAATTAATAGAAACCTACGCATTTTCAGACTATTCTGAGACAATTTGTCGCAGTGACGAGTAGGATTCGCGCAAGGTACAGTTAAGGATATAAGCAAAACATCGTATTCGTATCGCTACTGTAGATTTTATCTGCTTATTTCAGACATACATAGTTCAATTATAAAACTGGCTCTGGAAATTATTAAACATGGAATTATTTATCATGTATATTGCAATTACTACTGGATGCATATTTATTTATTAACCGGAAGCTTAAATCTTATTTATTTAAACATAAATAATACGATTATATGTTTACAGTTTGCATGTATTTCAAAAAAATATAATTATCATCCCGTATTAATATTGTCCCAAACAAAATTAATACTTATAGAAATTATACTTTTCTCATTCTTTATCTTTGTTAAAACTGTACGTAACATTAATATATTTTGTCGATTTGGTAGTACAGCTAGCCTGCATTTTAAGTTATATTATTATTATTTTTTTAAATTTATATATCGAACCAACTACTCAGGTCATATGCCGATATGTTTTTTGTATGGCCGCCACGGGCGAGACCCGAACCCACGATCTTATGGTTATGACTCAGGACCTCAACCCGCGCGGCCAACACGCGGGACATTTATTTATTTATTTATTTATTTAGGAGATGAAACGAAAAACAATAAATCAGGAGGCTGAAAATAAATTACAACAAAGACAAAATTAATTGTCATCCAACACTTGGTGAAACAAGTTTTAATAAAAAATATGAAATAAACACTTGGCTATGTTTCACAAAATTCAGCCTCCAAGTCACCTTATGAGGGCATCGTCAGAGGCTCACCAGCTTCTTCACGTGAACTTTGTTCTAGGTGAAGAAGTGAGTTATACCATACTGATGAGCTCTAATAAGAGCGAAACGCGTCTATGGTTACTAACTGTGTTGGCCAGCCTCTGACGATGCCCTCATAAGGTGACTTGGAGGCTGAATTTTGTGAAACATAGCCAAGTGTTTATTTCAAATTTTTTATGAAAATAAATTCGTTCTGTCAATCACAAGTTTCTGTTTTGTTTGTATCCCTGGTAACTATTAAAATAAACGCGAATCCAATATTTTTTAGCGTGTTGCCATTGAAAACGCGTGCATTTAATATCGTTATTTTTCAATTGTTTCACAGAAAGCGTCAAATTTAGGATGACAAATGAGAGCGTAATTGTGATTTTCATAGCAATCGTAGAAAAATTATTTTATTTTTATTATTTGAGTATCAACACAAGATTGAACAATTTCCGATATAAAAACTAAAATTGTTTAAAAAAAATTAAATTAAAAAACACTAGGTTAGTTTCAAATAATGTAAAGTTTATTTTACAATACGTATTTCGGTCGACTAGACCATCATCAGGTGAACAAGATATGTCTTGTTCACCTGATGATGGTCTAGTCGACCGAAATACGTATTGTAAAATAAACTTTACATTATTTGAAACTAACCTAGTGTTTTTTAATTTAATTTTATTATAAAATGTTTCAACGAGAACCGACAGTTAAATCTATCGAATTTATTAAAATTGTTTTGTATTAGTTTTGATTTTGCAAGACCTTAGTCTAAATTTTGCGTATTCTATTCGACTTAGAAGTTACTTTATCAAATTTTCATAATAATTATTTTTACTCATTTTAACAGAATGGTACCTTTAAGAAGTATAATATAAATTATGTTTATTGTGGTTTCTTTGAGTGGGCAGAAAAACAATTAATACCTATGTTAAAAGAACCGTATGCTAATAGGCACAAGTTTATTGTCAACAATTACGTAAAGGCGCCGTTTTAGAGTAATTTTATGGGTGGTTTCTTCCGCGGTGAATTTTATGTGTTCTTTGTGTTCGGAAGAGCGTTGATTGCAGCTGATTACTACCATCGCCCCATGCTGCCCAATTAGTACGTGCCAACTAGTTTTACAACCACTGGTATACTAGGAATTCTCCGTTTTTTAGTCAGAGAACAAGTCGATAATTATTAAAAAAGAAAAGGAAAAAATATCCCTTGGACATTGGCTATTTATAGCTTAGTACGAATGGTTTTTGTTTTAAATTATGTAGCTGATTAAAACGTGCTTAGTAAGAAATGGTCTATTAATTACTTTGTATGCACTTATGGCCAATTATGTTGTGTAGGTACATCGTAAAGCTTACGAGACTTTTAATTATCGTTTGTATGTAATTTCATTTTATTTGTTTATAATATAATTCTATGTTGTAATTATCCCCACGACCATTGATTCGATATATATATGCGGTGCAATGATAATTAAATTATTAAAGTAATATGATGCAATATTTCAATATATTTTATAGGTTTTTATTATAACTAATTAGTTTTACGCACTAAAGCTTAATTGGAGAACTTTCGTTAGTTTCAAATTATTTTGTCTGTTAAACATAAATTTAACTTAACTATTTATAGCTTTGCTGCACGAAACACAATGATGCAAGTTTATGGTTTTGGGTAAATATATGCTAGTATATAATTAACTAAATAATAATTTTATTTCTTTTTAGAAAACTTGTAAATTTTTAAACTTCTGTGCAGTTTGTTTCAAGTAGTAACGTTTTTTTCAACGCACTTTGACATGTAAAATATGAAGATGGTTTGTAGCTATAATAAATATCAATATAAATACTTTGAAACTACCAGTATTTTTAAACACAAGGAGATAAATCTGTAATGTATAACTTCCTAAGTTGTCCTTTATTCTATGATTTTCACTTTCCTAGCTATTGTTTTTAAATCGGTTGCCATAGAAGTTTATTACCTACATACCGATTGTTACATTGTGTATTTATAGTGTATGTACAATATTCAGTTAAACACCTAAATATAATATTTTAATAAGAACTTAACAATGACGTCGTAAAACATATTCTATCCTGTTGTCAAATATTTCTATTTAATTTTAGAAAAAAATCTTTTATATTAAAATACAGAGAACTAAGTGTTCTACCACTTTTATCTGCATCTTTATTCATTAATAGTATGTTATGCATCAAGGGAGGGAAACAGGCGATTATTCTCGCGTGGCCCTCGCTTACGTCTCTGTTTGCCAACTTCACACAAGGGATAATCGCGCCCTCCCATGAAGCATATTATATTTTTCGTAACAAGTGCACAAAAATTACCGTCTTATCGGAACAAATGTCAAATATCCTAACTTGGGACAAGTGTCAAATTTTCAAACTGATAAAACTAAAAATATAGATCGAGTTACGTGAAGATTAGCGATAAAACTAGTTCATTGTTCGCTCAACTGGATGGTGCGTTCGACGCCTCAAACAGGGAATAATCGTAGTCTCTAGGGAGAGAAACATTCTCTCGAGGAAACAGAAACATCCTACCTAGGGAGAGAAACATAATGTTTATATGAATAAATATATAATATATATATGAAATAAATCGCTTTAACAGCCTGCTATATATAATAACAAAACAACTACATTAACAAGTCTAGTAGCTATACAAGGAAATAATTATGATCTATTTATGGAATTAATGTTACGTTTTCAGTCACACAATCTGATTTAAACCCTCGGTATCTATCACACATTTTTCACTGCGCGTGCGCAGACGTTCTCCATCACGCACGCAAACAGTGGCGCCAGCATCTGTAGAGCGAGAGCCTCGACGTACTAATCGTTTTGTTCTGTTCTCGCTTAACAATTCTGTGATCACGACAGGACGACATAAAGCTGGGTTTCCACCTCTTAACGTAACATTCTTATGATTATAGTTTTTTTCATTTTATTCAACACTCTTTTTTACATTATTAGTCCGTCAGTACGGTGGTGTGGATAGCGATATGGAATTCGAATCCGGAGATACCGAGTTCGAATCTCACTCAAGCTAAAAAATTATATGAACTACCACACTGCGGCTCGGTGAGTGCGGACCCTGTACTGTGATTGGGATTCAGTTTCTGTTGTACAGTGTAACATAAATAAGTAACATAAATAAATAAGTTATAAACATCTGTTTCTATTCATTAATGTACAAAACACAAATACATAAATAAATAAATAAAACCTAATTTTTAAAAATAACTTTTGCTGATACTAAATTCTAGCTTAATTATATTACTATTTCGTATTCAGGATTTGCATTAAATCCTTATTTTTTAAATACCAAATTAGAATAAGTTGCAGATCTCAATAAGTGATATATTTCAGCGCGTAAAATGTGTTACCAGTCAAATTAAACTAAACTAAACCATGTTCTTAATAAAGTTTATATAAACTCTATTGCCATCTCTTTTTAAAATCAGACTAGAATAAGATTATTTAATCCAAAATTCAAAATAAGCTAAAACTTTTTTGAGAATCAGACTATTAGATGTTAAATTATGCGTTAAATATATATGTTTAGTTAAAAATTATCTTCAAATTAAATTTACACAAATAGACATACGAGAATTACATTTGTAAATACACAAATTTAATTTTGAAATTTGAAAGATATTTTAAATTTAATTTATCATTGAAAATTCGCCAGCAAAAATTAAATTCAGTCCAGAATAGCCAAGAAAGTGTTCGGTAATTCAAACCTCGTTGACTTCAACCTATATAAAAAAATTATTAAAAATAATCAAATAAATATATCATCACGCCTTTTACCCATTACTGGGTGTGGTACTTACCGTAACAGATCTCGGTAAGTGATTTACAGGCTGTTTCACAATTTAGAGCAAAAAATTAAAGGGTATATTCTGTACGACATGCTGATCATGAAACAAAAAGAATTTTTTTTTAAATTCGAAAAATTAAGAGTTGTTAACCTAAAACATTTTTTGTAGTACTGGAGCCTGATTCTGTATCTTGCGTGACTACTTGCGGCACCCATACTAACATAGATATGTCACATGCATATAGTAAACCATCTATCGGACATTTAAACAACTAATGGGTATGATGTCACTTCTTGCGAGACACGCAAATATAGATGCGTGACCTCCGTAGGTCCTGTTTCTTACTTGCGACACTACCTGTCTCATTCTAACATTATGTTTGTCTTTTACTTTCTTGTCATTTTGCGTTATCAACGCCATATCTGCCATAAAGTTTATTAAAATTTTATTTTGCTCCTCTGTAGCGTTCATGTCACGTTTTCTATCTTGCCATAATAAAATCGTATAAAAAACTACAAAACGATGTTGACAAACAATGACATGTGATTGCAACTGACAGTTATAGTTTCAAAACCATTACCAACACTAAATTTGGCGAGAAAACGTAAAGCACGGAATTCCCTATGCTCGACACCAGAAAAGAATCGGTGACGTCATACATTGTACTAACGCAAATGTATTCACGCAACTGCTCACGCAAGATACAGAATCAACCTCCTGCACTGGATTCGCTTTTCTATTAAACACAAACAATGAAGTAGGTATCAACTACGAAAGAATAATTACATAATTCAATTATTAGCAGTTATTTATAATAGAATTTTATTTAATTAATAACTTTAACATAATCATCCACCCAGTGGCAGTGGCAACGAAAAATTTTGGACTGGGAAAAATGGAAAATAGTTTTGTGGTTATTTAAAAATATTTTTTTTTGTTTCATGATCAGCACGTCGTACAGAATATACCCTTTAATTTTTTGCTCTAAGTTGTGAAACACCCTGTATTTCTTCGCGTGAAATGCGGTTACCAGCCGTCAAACCACGGCGTCCAAAGATGTTAGTGGAGGAGAGCCATAGGGGTAGTTTTTTAACATGGTGAAAATTGTTTGTCGGCTGTGAGGATCGAACCAGGGTCTCAATTTCCACAGGCCGACTCGATATCACTGAGTCACCTATTAAATACTAAATGGTTCTGATTCCACTATAAGCTGTAGGCCCCTTATACTGTAATTGAAATAAGGTTTTCTTATTGTGCAGTGTAGCAAATAACTAAGAGATAGAAACGAAGCTTACATATAAATAACACAAAACGTCTGTACTGGACATCGGGGATAAAAAATGAGGCACCGTGGAGAATCAGTGGACGACACTTCGTGATAGACTTGCCTGATACTCGTTTCTCGTGGTCTATAGAGCGTGAATTACTCTCTGCAGGACAATGGAGGAGATGATCGACTTGTTGGGGTAATGAAAGTTGAGCTTTACAGGCAATGAGAAAAAAAAACTTGTTGGATAGTAGAGGGCAAAAAATTATAGTGGAGGTATTTTTAATTTGATTATTTTGCTCGTGGACTCTTGAGAATAGATTGTTAGATTCTTCTTTTATTTCGGAACAAGGTTTTGTAAGAATAGATGGAGCTGACTATAGAAATTCTGTGAAATATTTATCCCATTTTGCAAGACTTTGACCCGGTGGCATAAAGCTTTGTTAACAGCATATTAAAAGTTAACATTGACCGAAGGCTGACACCACATTTTACATATTTTCTTATTTTTATGTTATTATCAGCATTAAAATGCTTTTCGTAACACATGCACAAGCAACACGTTCTTATTCCCTAATTTTAGAGAGAGAAACACTGATTTTCTCCCCTAGGGAGAGAAACATTATGTTTCTCTCCCTAGGTAGAATGTTCCTCTTCCTAGGTAGCATGTTTCTCTCCCTAGAGACTACAATTATTAGCTGTTTGCGGCGTTTCCTAGGTAACTAGTTACGCAACCCATATTTGACATTTGTCCCGATAAGACGGTAATTTTTGTGCACTTGTTACGAAAAGTATAATATGCTTCACCGGAGGGCGCGATTATCCCTTGTGTGAAATTGGCAAACCTCGACTTCAGCTGGAGCCTTCGGCCCTCGCTTACGTCTCGGTTTGCCAACTTCACACGCAGGAATAATCGCTTATTTTCCTCCCTTGATGCATAACATACTATATTAAACAGCAATGGTATAACAATATTTGTAACATATAATTATTAATTTAATACATACTATAGAAATTAGTACATTTTAAAATATATTGACTTATCAAAAAGGGCCTTTACATTTGTAATTTCACTAGGTATCTAAAAACAATTTTCAACAATTAATAACAATATTTAGAGTTTAGTAAGCTACAAAATTAGTTCAATGGTTTCGCAGCATGTAGAACATCAAGACAAAACATGATTTTGTTCTCGTTCCATACATTATGAACTGTAGTAGTTTACTTTGTCACCAACAGTTTATTTGCTTCTCACAGATGTTACTTGATAAAACACGTAAAAAAACATTGATTTAAACATTATTCTACAACTCCGTCTAGCCAGAAAATTTGCGGGTACCAAATATTTCAATAGTTTCAATATTTTCAATAATTATGATTCGTAGAAGTACTAAAAATAATTTAATTGAAAATTAATATGTTATTTTAGTAAATAAAATAATTAAATATATCATCACGCCTAAAACCCATTACGAGGTGTGGCACTCTGCCTAAGCAGATCTCAGTAAGTGATATATTTTTTTGCGTGAAATGCGGTTACCAGCCGTCAAATCACGGCCCCCAAAGATAAGTATTAGTGAAGGGGGAACCACAGGGGAAGATTTATTTTAGGATGGGTGAATTACAAAATTCTTATATTCTAAAAATAGATAATTTTAGTCCTTATATATTATGAAATATGTTAAAGATTAATACGAATAATATGATAGAAAAATAATATATAATTATAAATCAAATTTATGAAAGGTAAACTTGGGAGGTCCGAAGTAACCAGCAAAATAAAATCTTGGAAATATCTTCATACTTCTTGTCCCTCGCGTAACAACATAACATGCTTATTAAAGTATGTACAGATAGTTTTACGAGGGCCCACATCGTTTTAATGTCCCATATATTTAACTGAGTCTCCACACAGTATGGAACTTTTAAATATCATAAAATCAAAATTGACATGTCATAAATATTTTTATAATATATTGATATTTAGGTTGATGTCATTGCAGTCTATCAACGATCATTATATCATTTAATTTTCAACAACAGATCGATTTTTATTTTTGTACAACCGGATGTTGTAACCTTCATTTTAAATTACTTTGCCAGAAATTTGTGTCACATCAATAAAGTTGTTGTTTCAATTATCTTTATCTTGTAGCAAGTCAATGTTACAGGACGGACTGAAGCTTTACGATGAAACATTATATAGTTGCATGAATAAATAAAACAAATAGACGACGAATTGTTTGTATAAGAATAAAATGACGATGGCAAACCAAAACATATGAATAAAATCTTGCAAAGTTACGAAACAATTTAAATCAATCTTGAACAAGCTAAAGAAATTACTTGTCTAGATTAAGAATGAATTACTACTGTACTAACTAAAGATAAACATTGTTATTTCTTATGGGACCTGTTGATAAGGGGTTGATATCGCTGCCTTAGTCCAAAGTTTTTGATCATTTTCACTGATAACTTTCGCAAAAAAATAAAATAAAGATGATACATTGAGAACAAGTATCATAGTGATTCGATACCAATGCGAGACTTTTAATTTGGCAAAATATGTTCAAACATATCGTCTAAGCAAAGCATTTTAGCCGGGCAGAGATGCTAACCGCTTCATTACGTCACCTAGGTACGAAGTATGCCCGGCAAGCAGAAGGTCCAGCTTTCCCTCGAATTTTTGTCATAAATTTAACTTTAAAAGCAATAACTAATAACCTGGGGAACTCGGAAATTATTATTAGCATATGCTCTAATATATTTAGTAAAGCTAAACTTGGTAAAGTCAGTTTTTGAAATACATAATGTACGATATGTAATTAGTTTTAGAGTTGATAGTTTCTATTAGAACATAACGCAATTCCAGTGAAGGATTTAAGAACGGGAGAGGTTAGGACACCTTCCCAAGAAAAAATGTGTTATTTGGTTTGTTTTCAACCAATCATATTGCAAAACATTTGAAAATTGATCATGAATTTGTTTTGAAAATGAAATGAAATAATTAAGTGATAATTTTTCACTATAGTAAAATCTTCTTGGTTACCAATAAAATAAATGCTATTTTCATGAACGTCAATTGAAAAAAATCTATCAAAATGGCAAATTCTCGATGGGGAACTGCTTCTACAGAAGAAATATTTGCTTGTTAATGATAATTGTCAGATGTCATTTTCACATGATTTTAAAGTCGTTATTACAGAAATTATTAGTTTATTAAATAGCATGCAATCTCTTAGATTTTTAAATTTTTAATCACTCAATTTTTTTGTTGGTAGCAAAATCATTGCCCCAAATGAAATACTGGTAAGTTTTAATTAAAAAATCATCAAATATCATTCACATGAACTAAATATGGATCTACAAACTAGCAGAATGACTACTAACGAAGTGATTATCAGAAAAAAGGGAATAAAATTGATGATTGAATTAAGTTAGTTGGATGTAAAAAGATTCAGTAAAAGCAATAGCCATAAAGTGTGTTTGAAGATAATAATTCTGTTTGTGTCTAGTTCGTCGCGGGAGACATTGATAATTTATAGTGAGTCCTTGTAGTGATCAATTAAAATGTCCCAGTTTACTTACGTTTAAGTTTTAGCCATATAATAAATTGCTGCTTAATGTATATGCAAATTTAATTACACTATTGGATCATGATTCAGAGTAAGTCTACGAACTTGATTTCGATATTATTGAGCGTTTAATAATTAAATAATTAGTGGATTTCACTTGCCCACGGGTGACATCTGTATGTCGCGACGTGATTTATTTTAAACACTGAAAGTGTGTTGTTTGTGACAACATGCGAGACGAGACACTATTTTTTTAGTTGAGTATGGTCTGAACCTTAAACTTATGATCCATAATTGGTACTTGGCTTAATTCGTAATTAATGATGATTGAAATACAATGTGTGTGGCTCTGGCTCGAATGCAGTGGGCTGTGCAATTGCACTTGTTACTCCAAATTTTCCATTATTAATTGACCAACAACAGATGTATCTTTTTGATTATAGCTACATAAAAATATAACTAAAATTATTTCAACATGAGAGTCGGCACAGATTCTACTTTCTTATACTGTTTCTTTTGTAATATATAAATAAAATAAATAAATAAATATATCATCACGCCTTTTATCTATTATTGGGTGTGGCACTCTGCCATATCAGATCTCGGTAAGTGATAATATATGTCATTAATAATTTTGCTTTTTGTTTAAAGAAGATAGATATCAGAGCGTGGTTACATTTTACCTTAAAACCTGAAAAGTTTTTGTTCGACTGTATATTTATAAACATGTACGTCTAACCATACTAAAATTAATGCTGTGTTTAACGATTCATTTTCAATGTCATGTAAACTAATTTCAAAAGTTCTTAATTTCAAATTTGTTCTTGTGTCAAAGATAGCTAAATAATTTTAAAGAATTATACTTCAAATAAAACATTCATTTCAAGCATTTTTTAACAGTTATTTGTATATCTAGACCGTAAAGGAAGACTCGGTCAAAATAATAGTTGAGGCAGACAACATTCTAAAAATACCAACACATTTTCCATGATGGTTTATACTTTTTTTTTGCAAATGGGTTAGGAAAAAACTACAAAATGTGTTATAAATTTTTTTATTAAAAATCGTTGAATACATTTAAATATTATTATGTAAAAAAAATTATAGTATATTTTTATAAACGTTTCTTTAGTTACGAGTGTTTTTTTTTAATTTGATACAAGATGAGCGATGTGAAGCGAGTCCATAATAAACGAGTATTTAAAGAGTTTATAAAATGAATCACATATTTTTGTAAGGATCGCAAATTAAAACAACAAACAAATATAGACAGGAAGCTAATTTCACCCCGTATTTAATATGTCAGTTGTTATCTTCACACCGTGACTAAAATGTTCGAAGCCACAGCTTATCAACATGTGATTTAGTGACATGGAAACCGATACGTTAAATTACATTTTAATAACTGGAGTAGAAAAAATAAATAAATAAATATATCATCATGCTGTCAGCCATTATCGGGTGTGGCACTGCCCCCTAAGATGTTAGTAGAAGAGAAGCCACAGATGTAAGTAAATGTGGAGAAAAAATTCATTGTCTGTGGGAATCGAACTCGGGTTTTCAAATCCACAGACCGACATGCTTTCACTGCGCTATCTAACCCATTTTTAAAAAAAAGTTAACGGTAAATGAGGTTTATTATTTATTTCCAACAAATATTTGATTTTAGCTGTTTTAGCAGATGTTGGTAGTAGGACTTTTTAACAGCCGTCGCTAATAGCAACGTAAAATAAAGTAGTATTGTACAAAAAAGATTGATTTCTCGAACCAAATCGCGGTTTTTGATGTTAACTTTTTTGACAGTTGCACAAAAAAATAATTTTGAAACATTTAACAACAAATTTTTTTGATGCCGAAAGTCTGATTTGCAATCCCAAAACTGTTATATCTTAGTAGTAAAAACGACATGCTAGCTTATAATGTAAAAATAAGATATTTTTTTCACGTACAAATTAGATTTCCTTAAAAATTTGTCGGATTTTAGTGTTTTGCACGCATAAAAAATGTGTAATAAATAAGTTTTGATGCGTGGGAATTTGTTCGTGTATTTGGCCGAAGGCTGTTCTACTGAACTCGGCAAGCAAATACCGTGTGCTAAGTTCGTTGGCAAATAAATTTGAATAATCCTGGAGAAATGAAAATCCATCAAAACTGTTTATGTCTGTAATAAATTATGGCAAGTAATTTATTAGACTGTTTTAATTAATATTAGATGAGACGTAGTACTAGCACCGGTTCGTCAAATAAGGATATCAGCTAAAGAGTTAATAAAACAGAAAAAAATTCATTTCAATAATTTATACACTGTGGCTTTTGATTCAGTTCCCGGTCTAACGATTGCCATTTGCGTTTCTCATGTAGGAGGACTTTCTTAATTAATTTATACGAAAATTATATCACTCAGACAACAATTAGCAAATTGAGCAACACTGCAGGGTGGACAGGTGACACAAACTTACTTTTAGAACTGTCAAATACGTATCAAATATATATATTTTTCTACGGTTGCTATGAATTATTGACAATTACGCTCTCATTTGTCATCGTAAAGTTGACGTTTTTCTGTGAAACAATCGAAAAATATCTTTGTTCCGCTTCTCCAATGGCAACGCGCGAAAAAGACATTAAATGCGCGCTTATTTCAATAGTTACCAGGGATACAAACAAAACAGAAACTTGTCATATTGACAGTTGACAGAACGAATTTATTATCAGTACGTATACATTTTTTAATAATTTTAAGATGCTATCGTAGAAAAAATGATGTGTGTATCACGAGCGTAAAGTGTCTTTGTTCCTCTTATACTATTGTAGCTTTTCGCGTGAAGTGCTGTTACCAGCCGTAAAATCACGATCCCCATAGATTTTAGTGGAGGGGAAGCCACAAGGGTAGTTTTTTTAATGTGATGAAAATTGTTTGTCGGCTGTGGGAATCATACCCGGGTTCTCAAATAAACAGGCCGACTCGATACCACTGAGCCACCTACAAATATGCTATGTTCTTTAATTAATAAATAACAATTTATTTGCAACTAACACTATTTTTAACTGTCATTTCTATTTTATTTTTTTATTATGTTTATAGTTACACAATATTTTTATGTTATGTATTTTAAACACATTTTTTATTTTTCAGTTTTATTTTGCATACAAACTCATAAAATTTCTTTACTGTTTTAAAATAATAATAATTTTTATTTTATTACTAACTGTCCATTTATTTACAAGCACTAGTATAACTATTTTTAATGTAGTTTTAACTTACTTTGCTAATTCAAATCAACTTGTTTTTGCGAACATAAAAAAGAGTGTTTTAGTTAGCATCAAATTTAATTTATTTCATGACTCAACTTATAAATCATATTAAAAACTATGTTCACTGCTATACTATTTCTTAGCGTTTATTACATAAATATTTATTATAATTATAAGATGATATTGATGTTTATTTCGTACTCGATCAAATAGAAATCATACAAGACATTATTTATTTATTTATGTTACGCTGTACAACAGGAATTTAATTCCAATTACAGTACAGGGTCCGCGCTCACCGAGCCGCTGTGTGATAGTTAATATAATTTTAGCTTGAGTGTGATTCGAATTCTGGATCTCCGGATTCGAATTCCGTATCGCTATCCACACCACCGTACTGACGGACATTAATTATTATTGGTCGTTTGCATCTCATATTTGTGGAGTTACATAAATAATAAAGTATTGTATGTTTGGAACTAAGTCACGGGTCCTGAACACTTTGATCTAGAAGGATAACATTACCATAACCAGAGATTAATAAAAAATTGTCAAGTAACATTTCGATTTAAATAAGTTGTGTATTTAGTTCAAATATTAATCGTAAATATGAAGTAGAATTTATTACAAGTAATAAATATTCATTGAATAAGTTTGGCTAGGATTTCTCTGACATATTTACGCGAAAGTTTACAACGCAATGATCTCATGCAAAAAAAGTACAATCAATTCGACAAGTATTTATTATCACGGATAATCCACTTAAATGCTTACAATACATTTGTAATTCGAATAGGCAATTACGGTAATCAGATTATGAGTGCCACCTGCTAGGACGCCGCAAAAAGTCTGATTGGAAAACAAAACCGCGCGCTTTGTAACAATAGACAACGGGGATTTACCGTTTGGTGCCTAGGGAATTCGCACAACGAATACAACTTGCCATTTTGATATTGCTCTTTTAGAATACAGTTCGTTGTAAGTAACTGTCTAGAATGCTTTAATAGTTCGACATCATGTAAATGGCTTCTTGCATCTTGCAACACCTTAGGACACAGATGAATGATGGAACCAAATGTTCACAGGTACTGTTTTGTTACAAAGAAGATACTAACTATAGTCGGGCAGAGAATCCAAACCATACACGTTATCAATAAATGATAAGTAGAAAAGCGACAATCTGTCAATATTCAAATTAAGAAAGATTTGAAAAAAAAATCATTTGTCTGCACCAGGATTTGAGCCCGGAACCTTTCACTTGGGCCGCGAATGTTTTACCAATTGAATCAAAGAAACATGAATTCTCTAATGTCTAACAAGTCTGTTGGTAATTAATTACGCAAATTTAGCGGCAATATCAATTAATACTGCAATCAATTTATCAATAATTATGACGTCATTTACAGAGTAAGTGTACAGAAATATTCCTTTAAAACAACCACTGTGTTTTTGCGTAAGCTAATGGCTAGAGTATAATATTATACAGGGTGTAACTAATTCTGTGTAGCAAAATTAATAAAAAATAAATTTGTGAAACTTTGATAAGTGTTAACTTAGTTTCACCGAGTGTTCACAATATGGACAATAATTTCGTCTTTTTTGTTTGAATTGTTAAAAATAATTTTGTTGAAAATAGTAAAATTATCAATAGTTTGCAAAAATAATGACAGTTTGGGTACCACTGACATTCCGAGACGAAACAAAATATATTATAACTGTATATATTTAATTTGTAATTACTTATTACCTAATTAATAATGTAATACTATAAGTAGCTACGACGTATCAACCCAATGGTCCAAAACTGTTAATTTGTTTAGACCATTTTTCAATTTACGAATTTCTATGAAAGTCTTTTTGATCCATAATCAATATTTTATTAATATGTAGTTAAATAATTTGCGAAGGCAAATAATAAATAAATAACATTAGAATAAAACTATTTAGTTTGTTTGTTCGTATTTGTTTATTACGTAGCCTATTTCAATACTGTAACATTATTTTCAATTTTTAATACCATTTTATTACTATTATTCTTTCCTAGGAGAGAAAAATATTACTTTCTTCTCTTAATTAAGGAAAGAAAATATTAGTTTAAGACAGGGTTGTGAAACATTTTCTATTAATTATCGTTTAAATATTTTTCTCTAAAATAATTGGTAAACGTTTGATAGCAGAAAATATATGATGTCACTAAATTTAGTAAACTTCTCTTTGAGTATCTCTCATTGGGAAGGATATGCACATTAAATAATTATTTGGAAATAGTTTCCTACGTATTTATTTTATAAAACTTCGAAAGTTCAATAATGTCTGAATCATTAGCAAATAAATAAATAAATAAATATAAGAAACCTTTTAAGCAATCTTGTGCATTGTTCTGTTAGAATGACAGCAGTTCTTTGGCATTGAAATAATAAAATTCCGTTTGAAATCTGCGTAGAAATATTTTTTCATCACCTGCTCCAGATCAACAATATAATCTGATTACATTTACGCAACATATACCGATATTGTATCAATCACTCTGTCTGCAATCAATAAAAATATTGGTTACAGTTATGCAATTTTATATTTTTTTTTGACTCTCTATTCTCTATTGTAATGACTAATGCATCGCAACTAAAAAATAAATATTATCATTCCTACAATTTTTTATTCGTTAGGTAGCGATTGTTCGCTATAAAAATATAATTCATGCTGAATAAAATATTTTATAACCGCTCTAGGCAATCGAAATTCGCAATGCGAACTCGTGTGAGTAATTCTTCTTCTTGTTACGCGATATATAAACATTGCTATTCATATTTTTTGCTGTCTTATTTATCACGTTAAGTTTGTTAGCTTACAGATATGTGCATTGTTTTTTCTCAAATCACAATGCAAAAAATTAAACAAATAATAAAAAAGGTTGTACCGTTTTGCGAACATTTGTTTAGTCGGCGCCGCAATTTTTTTTCTCATTATGAGCTGTAATTATGAACAATAACTTCATTAATATGATTCGCACGCTCCAAGAAAAAAAGAAAATGCCCCACAGGAAAATAACCAATCAGTATAAGCTGATATTAAATAGCTATTTATATATCACATTACCGAAGGTTAGACCTATACTTTTTTAGCTTGATGATAAAGTTTTAGCTAATCCTGAATTATGGATTAGCTAATCTTATGCCATTACGATTTAATAAAGGTAATCCAAATCACTTATCCGAAAACCAGATGTTATTTATATTGGTTTGTTTAAACTTTTTTTTAATATTGTTATGTTTAATTCCATAAATCCATTTGAAAATTGGGCTGTTAAATATTTATTTATTTCATTATTTCTAAGTATTTTTTGTGGAACTTTTGGTTGCAAGGAAACATTTCAAATCTAGGGTTTTTATGTATGTATTAAAATTAAATTATCTTTTATTGCCACTTTCATAATTAATCATTCAATAAGATAGTTTCTATTTTTTAATATCTGTGAAATGATGATATCAGTAATTAAGCCTAGTCAATAGTATTTAAATAATTCCTTGTAAACTGCATAAAATATGAAATTTATTACATGATGTGACATTAATATGAACATCTGTATTTTTAATCAGGGTTATCGTGATTTTCAAATATTATTATTTAAAATTTTGTATGTATACTTCGATTACAATAAGAACACAATTGTCCCAATCATGCGTAGCCCGTTTTTATCATAGGTAAATAAATAATTATTGACAAGTTATAAAAATTAAAATATTGAACTGATTTTGAGAAAATGCCACATGTCATATAACAATTTAACATTATCGGCTCAATTCTCAATTTCTGAAAACCAAATGTAACAAGATTATATTATGGTTTATTTAAACTTATTTGACAATATGGTTTTGTTTAAATTATCTAATCAAAAATTTAGAATTAATTAAAATTCTGTTGAGAAGTGGGCTATTAATTATACCCCCAATTTAATAATAAATGTTTCCGAATTTTTTTGCTCTAACCTCGTCAAGTTTCATATATTCTCTTCGTCTTTTAAATCATGTCCCATTTATTTTCCTTTTTAAACTGACAGCATAGATACAAAACAGATCAAAATTACAAATTTTAATTTATTTTGAGCGTTTAAACTTGTCTTCGTTTTGACGTTTATTCAGGCAAATCGAACTGTAGCTACATATACCAATGGGCAATAAACAATTATGTCATACTGATTGCTTTTTGTTTGGTCAAGGTTAACTGTATAATTTATATTTTTATACAATATAACGTCTTAAGAAATAGGGGATGTTTTCAGCATAAATTTTTTGCCCGAATTATTGGGTTTAATTAATATCAAGCTTATTTACAACAAGGAATATTTTTTATTTTAATCTGTAAAATTGACGTAGAATCTTTAATTTTAGTTATTTAAAAAGTAATTGATCCACCTATTAATTGACCGTCATTAAATAGGCCTGTGCAGCTTTTATGATTAAAGATGTATGGAGTAGGTGGCAAGTAACACTACCCAACATCACTCATCGATTTAAATGAAATTTGGCACATTAATAGAACTCTAAAAAATATTGAACCCCTATTTTTTTTCTTCGGAAGTTGCTTTTTAGGGGTACAAACTACCCCTGAAAGATGGTAAAAGTAAGAATCGCCATAAATGAAATTAAATAATACCAAAATATTACGCGTTCAACATTGGTTATCCAGAGATTTTTGAGATCGCCAAAATCTATTTTCGGGGTCATTTTGATCATATGCACTTTTTTAAGTGGTTAAAAAGGGAAAGGGGGGATAAAATTACGATATTCAAGTGACAGAATTTTAGGTTCAAAACTAGTTACTCGGGGGTTTTTGGGGTCGCTGAATCTATTTTCGAGGTTACCCCTGGGTAATCAATGTTGAACGCTTAATATTTTGTAATTATTTAATTTCATTTATGGCGATTCTTGCTTTTACCACCTTTCAGGGGTGGTTTGTACCCCTAAAAAGCAACTTCCGGAAAAAAAAAATAGGGGTTCAATATTTTTTAGAGTTCTATTACTGTGCCAAGTTTCATTTAAATCGGTGAGTGACAGTTGGGTATTGTTACTTGTCAGTCGTATCAGGTCGGACTGTGAATTTGAGAACCCAAGTTCAAATTTCACAGTGACAAAGAATTTTCACCCCATTCAAATAAACTCTACGGATCCTCCTCCATTAGCATCTTTGCGGGCCGTGGTTTGATGGCTGGTAAGCTCACTTAAGGCGCATAAATATATCACTTATCAAGATTGTTCTACGGCAGAGTGCCATGCCCAGTAATGGATAAAAGACGTTAATATTTATTGTATTTTATGATTAAAAGCATAATTGCTTAGAATTGGAAGACAATGAAATGAAAAAGTGACGTAACAATCCTGAAATCCTGAAATTAAAAATGCAATATTTTTCGGTCTTACACAAATTAACTTTTGTTTTACATTCAGCCTTGTTGAAGTGGGTGCTTTAAATATCAATTGTTTTAGATTAGTATTATTTTGATATTGTTAACTGTAGTTCATTGACGCTGTTATCAAAATCAATAAATCTCCTGAAGCATCAATATATCAAGCATGATCAAGACCAACTAACAGCTTCTAGTAAATATGAAATAGTTTATGCAATTACAAAAAATACAATATCTAACACTATCCTTGTCATGTCTCGCGGGTCATCGGCAGTGCTGCTGCACTTACCGACGGTAAAATAAAGAAGTAACGGCGGCAGTCCAGACGTTGATTGAAGATTTAACGGTTATTGAAAATAAACACAAGGTTAACTGGATCTTGTATAATATTATATTATGCATGATATGTCTGTTACCATAAGCCAGAACAAGAGTAATCAGACAAATCTCGCACGGTATTTTTACCCCGTCAAACGTATCCGTTTAATGTAATAATTGCCTCCTGGCGATGAAAAATACAACTATTATATAGGTTAGGATTAACATTTTTATTTGTATTCAGGAACAGAGTGAGTAGGTATCACTTATATAGAAACTTATATCGTTAATCGTAAGAAAATCACTGTGATTGTTGATTAAATGCTAAATACGTTGATCTTTTGTTAAGGAACTAGTTACACGGAAGATTATATCGCGGAAAATATCGCGAGATGAGATCGTACGATGAACATTAATAAGCGACTAAACGGTGCAAAGTTCATTCGCGTTTTTAATTGTGCTACTTAACTGCAAAATAATTAATACTGCAATGCAGATAATTAACATGCTCGCGTTTATTACATGTAGCCTTATAGCTAATTTCAAACTTGATTCCATGCATTCTTCAAAAATATTTGCATTAATTGATTTTTATAAATTTCTAATGGTGTATGCCTAGTGAATGGAAAATTAATTTGCATCTACGGTTTTTACAGCCAAGTGCATAAAATTAATTATAAAAATATATCGGTATTTCGCTTCACTCAATTTTTACCATTTGCCATACTTTACCTATTTTCTCCTTATTAAATAAAATAATAATATCTAGTAGTGGACTAATATTATTCTTTTGTGCTACTCTCAAAAATAAAATGTTTGTATGCGATACTACTTCTCTTTACGTTGCTACTAGCGATGGCTGTTAAAACGGTTTTATCGACCGCTGCTATTTGTAACATCTGCTATATTTGTACAAAATCAAATTCTTATTGGAAATATATTTTAAATTGATACCGTTTCCAGGGTTACAGTCATATTGGACTTGGATAACAATGTTTCCATTCAAGTTAAATATACAGGTTATTATTAAAAATCAGTAAATTAAATTAAGGATATATTTTTTTTGAAATTAGCAAAAATTAATGTACATTACTTGAAGCACACATTCTTCGTGCCACTGGACTGATAAGTTCTTCTTCTTCTTCTGATGGCACTACAGCCCAAATCGGGCCTGGGCCTACCGGACTCACCGAGCCGCAGTTTTTACACTGCCGTACTGCCGGTTTTCGTAGTCAAATGCTACATTATTTAAGGCGTATAATTGACTAGCTTATAGCGCCCGAGTGTGATAAATACATGTAACTGTATTTTATATTTTACGACAAATCACACATTGTCGACAGGCGGATTCGAACTGACGACCCTTGGTTCGGGTGACGTCACAGTATGTTAAGAGATGTGCCTTAACACGCTCGGCCACCGCGCCTTTTGGAACTGATAGGTTACAGCAATGAATAAAAATTAGTAAACATTGAAAGAACTGTTATATAACTTCAATTAAATTAAATAAATTTTAATTCTAATACTACGGCTCGGTGAGTCCGGTCCCTGTACTGTAATTGGGATTAAGTTCCTGTTGTGTAAAGTTGCATAAATACATAATTATTTAAAATTATCGACGAGTAAATTAAAAGTCTTTTAAATGAAATTTGTGAATCAAAAAGTATTCTACTTAAATATAAATCCAGAGTTCGATAAATTAGAAAATCTTGAGCCCTTCGAAAAACTGTCGAATTATTTTCAATTTATTTTCACTTTCTTGTTTCATTATTACTGAAAATAAAATAGTGCGCGAAATGACCTTTATAGAATATATTTATAATTTGTATATTTAAAAATGTATAAACTGAGTTCAATGACAACGCATCTTGTGACGACTCTGGAGAAATGTAATATAATTTGTTCAGAATCATAAATCTAAAAAGGAAAACAATATGAAGTAGGCTTCCTTTTCTCATTTTCTCTGTTTCTCCGCCAACAAAGTTCATCCTGTCTGTCAAACATCTAACACCATGTTGTAGCATCCATAATTAACCGTCATTAAAGATACATGAAGTTTAGCAGGCTGCTCTGATCTCTGAGCTGTGGATAACTGTCCAGCGTGAATCTGCGGCAGACCAATAAATTAATTAACGCATAATGAATGGCGACCTCGTGTCTATTAACAGCTTGGATGAATAATAACTGGAGTGCGATGTTCTCAAGCTATACTTGTAGTGTGATATTTCCTGATGGACGTCTTGTTATTTTTAGATCTGGCCCTTGAACCGAAGAGACTAGTTTATGGTCAAGTGCCAGTTGTGTCAATTTGATTGGGTGTATCGATGGCGGTATTGGACAATAGTTTGCCGAATTTAAATTAATTTATTGTTTGCTAAACTGAAATTATCTTTTTGTTAATCAAACTTCAATAAATCTAATTAGAGTAAATAATGAAACAATATTAAATTGAAACTATTTAACAAAATATACGAAAATATTTTCAAGGGTACGCCACAATTATTTGAGGTTTGAAGGTTGAGAGCAAATGACAGGACTAAATCGAGACACCTATGATGCAGAGATGTTGTTTAATATCACATTGTTTGATCGTTTTATCGCAAAACAACCAAATTCGAATAAAGGACTATAAAATTTGACTAAACAAAAGAACTAACCATCGAGTTTATGAAAATTATAACATTTAATCTCACCGGTTCCAAGGTAAATAAAAGTTTCCATTTGCAAACAGTTTTCTTTCGTGTTTATCTGATGTCAAAGTGACAAAAGTTATGTTTCTATGTGGATTTTTTTTATTAGTAAATAAGTGTTACAATTGGTCGTTGTAACACGTGTTTTTAATACTCTTTTTCTATATCGCATTATCTGTTTGTATATATTTTTTTTGTTAATTTTTAATAATAATATTTCAAGGTGGTAACAGTGGCATATCAATAAATATTTAAAATGGATTTATTTTGACATTTATTAGTTACGTTAGAGTTCAAATTCATAATTATCTAGGTTATGTTATAAAACCAAATACATCTCATTTTAGTCTTTTTTAATAAATTGTGCAGTTTTATGAATTTATTTTATTATAAATAAATTAATTATAACAATTATGTTCGACATTTTTTATAACTAGACAACTTCACACAAAAATATGCCTGAAAACAGTTATACAAAGTTGAACTTTGTGGTACTGCTTTTGACAAATACAAAACTCACTTTAAAACGCGATATAGGATAAGTAAATTATTGAATCCATACTCAACTGTCTTATTTCTGGACTGTACATCTGTCTCGATAGACATTTTGTCTTATTTGTAAAATGGGTTGAATTAGGGTCCTATAAAGTTCAAGACGTTGCTATATAAGAATAATTTCTACATTTATTTTCAGAAAAAATAAGTAGTTGAAGATTATTACTGAATTTGGTCTTGAATATTACCAATTTAAAATCTATATAAAAAATTATGCTTATTTCTAAATCATTAAAAAAATATCTATAATTACAAACGAAAAAAATAATAAAAAGGAACAAAATAAAAAGATCGATAATATTATTTGTTTGTAATAGGAATATACTTGTGTAAAGTTACAGCATTTGTAGTTTGATCATGCAACTTTGTGTTGGATATATTCATGAATTCATGTTGAATATTATAATATAATCTATTAGTTATTTATGATGGTGTGAGAGGAAACAGTTTAGGAGTCGCAGAAATCGTATAGCTGTGAACGTCTTTAATATGCGAATAAATTTGTAAGCACATATAATGGATATGGACAAAGTTATATGTTAATTACTCATGTAATTAATCTCCCTCGCTTGAGATAATTAATCAAAAGTAACAGCGCGTTCTTTCAGACATTCAAACATTTTTCCCTCGGGGAGAAATGTGTTTGTTTACCAACTCGTATTAGATATTGATTAATTAGATACTTGTCCGATAATTCCGTTCTTTTGTGCGGAAACTATCAGCGGAGAGACACTACACTGTCTTAAGACTCTTAGACAACAGACAGCAGCAGGTTGCTTTGATATTTTGATAGCGATGCGAACCACTTTTTTGCACATGTCTAACCTAGATTCGCTAGACGCATATGAAGGTTCCTATTCTTTTGAATATCAAAAGATTTCGTTGTCAGTCCAACATGAAATTTTGATTGAATGTTATACTTTGCGAGAGAAAGCAAATATTATTTTTGATTTGCCAAATCCGGAAGTGGACCTTGTTTTTTCCCTGGTATTTTCCAATCAAATCCCACTTCTTACATTACTAAGCCTAACATTCTACGCAATGGAACATTTTATATTTTCCCTTTTGCCTCCGCAGAAATCATTTCAAATGTTTTCAACTGTTCTATTGTTTTGCAATTAAATTGTTTTTCGTTTTTTGTGACAAAAAATGCATATAATAGGTTTCGTATCTCCTATTTTTTTTTTCGAGATTGCAATAGTGAGTCAAAATAAAAATTGTCTCTCTATATAATATATCAAATATTGGTTAGAAGCTTTTAACATTCTTGGATATTTAATTTAATTCGTTACTAATGGATGAACCTTTTGTTTTAGTAGAAAATTAGATCACAAAGTTTGTAATTCGTATTTCTTGTGTTCTTGAAGTCTTGTAGGTAGTTATGTAATCTTTAATTGGTAGGAACTAAAAAGGGTTTCAACCCTGACTATTCTTTAGATAAGAAGTAACTTAGTGTTGTCTTATTTAGGGTAATAAAATTGGTTATTTATTGCCCTCCATCCATGTGCTCCCTTATATATTTAACAACCTATTTTTCATCATTATCACTTAAATTCTTTGTGTTAGTTTTCTCAGTATCAAATTTCCAATGTAAATTATTTTAGATAGAAAAATTAAGGGGAACGCTGGAATTTTAATCCGGAATCTTTTTTATATACAAACAATCGTTCTACCTGCTTTGAATCAAAGTTAACTTGTATAGTGTTAAATATTTTTCTCCACGACCATGTACATTACAAGATAGATAAGATGGTTCATTATTCAAATGTGCAGAATAATGGAAGAAAGTGATGAATAATGAACCATTATTCTATATTTTTTAAGCCAATCAGATTGAGGCTATTACAATAATGCTATTATTCAAAACTTTTTAATTCAATTAATAACGCAATGCACTGATTATTATTATTATTATTTTTATGTTGCTAAGAAACTACTAAAGTTTGATGTTTATTATGTCATATTACAACAAAGACAAAATTAATTGTCGTCCATACACTTGGTGAAACTAGGTTTAATAAATATAAACTAAACACTTGGCTAAGTCTCACAAAATTCCTGCTCGATAGAACTTCTCTTAACTTACCGTTTTTTAGAGATCTTATTCTCTGCTGGCACAGTCCTTCGTCACCAGCTTCTTCACATGAACTTTGTTCTAGGCGAAGAAGTGAGTTATACCATACTGATGAGCTCTAATAAGAGCGAAACGCGTCTATGGTTACTAACTGTGCTGGCCAGCCTCTGACGATGCCCTCATAAGATGACTTGGAGGCTGAATTTTGCGAGACTTAGCCAAGAGTTTAGTTTATATTTATGTCATATTAATTTTTTTACTCAAACTACGGTCTAAAAGTGCAAGTTCTTGTTGAATGGTCATGGAAAAGGTATAGTATTTAATTTGTGTGTTGTCATAACATGCTGGTTGAATAATATACTATTAAAAATAAAATAAATATATCTTTAACTGCTTTATAACAAGACACACAAATATAAGGTCGTCCAGGCGGATCTAGTATTTTTAACTTCATCTCGGTCTGTTGTGAGATACTTATCAATTTTATTTTGAAATATATTCTACTAAACATTCTGGATTCAACTCCGATATTGACCTAATGTACCTATCTTTTAACTATCTTACCATAATTTCATAGTGATTAACAATGAATTGACGCAAATAGAAAAATTCAAATGTAGTTACTGCTGTACTTTTTGTTACCTTGTACATTCGCTAAATCCATCATCCAATAACTATCGCGGCAAATTCCCTATCTTTTGCAATGCTTTGAAATTACGATGATGTCTTGTATAAATATTTTTTCTACTTCTGTTATTCCAATGTCTTTGAATGTATTGGTTTCCATGGTGCTACATAACATCTTAATTACATGTTGACAAACTCTGGCTTCGAACGTTTTAGTCACGGCATAAAGTTAACAACTAACTTAATAAGCACGAAAATTGTCCCGCGTGTTGGCCGCGCGGGTTGAGGGCTTGAGTCACAACCATAAGGTCGTGGGTTCGGGCCATACAAAGGACATATCGGCATATAACCTGAGTAGTTGGTCCGATATATAAATTAAAGAAAAAAGCACGAAATGAGGTTAATTGTAATTTAATCTTACTTTTCAAGTATTTAACAAAATTTTACATATTTTTGTTGTTTTAATTTGCAATCGTGGTAAAAGTATAGTATGTGACTCGTTTTATAAACTCTATAGATATTAGTCTTTTATACATTCGTAACTAAAGACCCATTTGAATCTCCTCCACCAAAAACTGCATCCAAATCATCCTGAATCCGTGTCTGCATTGCATAGCTTAGCTCCTAGTGCTAGTGCATGATTCTCAGTTCGAGATAAAGTTTCCTGTACGCACGAATTGTTCGTAGGTATCGATGTTACCTGTCATGTGACGAATTGTCTCCATAGCCAACCACATATGGGTCACCTCACAACGAGTACGTATCATAGCGTCTAAAACCACAGCGTCGACAACCCATAGTGTCGACAAGTCTATAACCCCGACAACCCATAGCGTCGACAACACCTCCCACTCCAATGTTCATAGCGTATAAATCGTGTTCGTGTAAGTTTGCTTTGCGTTGCCATTCTCGCTGCCAAATAGTATAGAAAACGTGTAATAGATGGCGCTGATTATTACAATGAACCAAATGAATCGACAACAAATTTCAAGATTTTTTAATGCTATATATTCATATATCCTTTTAATTGTAATAGCTACGTGAAAGTAAATATGATTAAAAAAATTACAAATACTATATGAAAACAAATGCAATAAATTTTATTATTTATTGCTTTTACATTTACATTATATCAAAGCTAATATTATATTTTACCAATTTTATATACAATTAAAAGAGTGTAAATTATGATTTATTTTATAATTCTAATTTAGTTATTATCTATATAAATTAAGTGAAATATTCTTGATATTTTATAAATAAAAATACAATTGCATTTAACAGGTTTACTTTAATAGTTGTTTCCAAATTTGAAATATACAGAAATTAAATAAAACTAAAATAGAAGCATACAGTGATAAGTGGTAATCAGTCAATTTCAAAATATTTTTCTAGAAAAAAATAAAATCATTTATAACTTGAGCAGCAACAATATTGTTAAAATAATGAACAAGTGATGGTACACACAAATATAGTTTCCATACAAACAGTAGCCTGGAATATCAAAATGAGATAGATTTATATTTAGTTTTTTTTTTGTTTTTAAATGATGTATGGAAACTATATTTGTTTGTACCATCACTTGTTTATTATTTTAACAATATTGTTGCTGCTCAAATTATAAATGATTTTATTTTTTTCTAGAAAAATATTTTGAAATTGACTGATTACCACTTATCACTGTATGCTTCTATTTTAGTTTTATTTAATTTCTGTATATTTCAAATTTGGAAACAACTATTAAAGTAAACCTGTTAAATGCAATTGTATTTTTATTTATAAAATATCAAGAATATTTCACTTAATTTATATAGATAATAACTAAATTAGAATTATAAAATAAATCATAATTTACACTCTTTTAATTGTATATAAAATTGGTAAAATATAATATTAGCTTTGATATAATGTAAATGTAAAAGCAATAAATAATAAAATTTATTGCATTTGTTTTCATATAGTATTTGTAATTTTTTTAATCATATTTACTTTCACGTAGCTATTACAATTAAAAGGATATATGAATATATAGCATTAAAAAATCTTGAAATTTGTTGTCGATTCATTTGGTTCATTGTAATAATCAGCGCCATCTATTACACGTTTTCTATACTATTTGGCAGCGAGAATGGCAACGCAAAGCAAACTTACACGAACACGATTTATACGCTATGAACATTGGAGTGGGAGGTGTTGTCGACGCTATGGGTTGTCGGGGTTATAGACTTGTCGACACTATGGGTTGTCGACGCTGTGGTTTTAGACACTATGGGATGCTTCGCTCACAACGCAACACTGCACTTGTGTGAGAGTTCCGCGCGCAGTACATTGCGCAGACAAAGCAAGCGCATGCGCCGTGTGCCGCTGGAGGCAAAGCGGCCTTCTCTTTGCTTGACAATGTAATCGGGCGACTGTCAAACCAATGACTTGATATTTCCGTGGTGCAAGGACCGCGGGCAAAATGCCGCATCATTCGCGACTGCGACGTCGTGCTTCGTGAACATTGCGCATGATCCACGGCCTGCTTGATGCAGACGCCGAGCATGTCATGTTGTGTTTAACCGTTTATTAATGAAGATACCCATTGTTTATTAGCGAGCTTTTGTTTCAACTCTTTGAAATGGAAACTGCGAGGGATTTTCGACAGACGGGTCACTGATCGCGATCAGGATCGGGATTTCTTTTCCGTTTGTTTTTGTCTGCATATTTTTCATTATTACTACTCAACCAATAACCCATTATCATTTTTGTAAAGCACTAACGGGATCTTATCAATATTTATATCTTTTACCTGTCCGTAATATTTGAATAATTAAGGACGATGAACAATTGTACAAAGAATTTATGTAGCTATTGGATGATGCCGTTAGACAACACCAGAAAGAATCAACTTTTGTCTTGTCTCAATTTTTTTAAATGATATCGACTTTTCTTTCCTCTGACATTTCACACCAATTCAATTTTTGCTTCAACCTCAATGGCAAATATAATCAAATCTCGTCTCATCTCATTTTCTTCACAATAGGCCCAATTCAGACGAGAAAGCATTCCACTTATAGGTAGATTAATTTCCTGTTATACAGCGAAATAAATTCTTAATGAAATATAATACCTAATATAGTAATGTACATCATTTTGACTTAATTAAAATTTAATTAGTATTTTAAGTAAATACTAAATAGTTGATGAAATTAAATTGAACCCGGGACCTATGAACTTCGATCATATGCTTTCATTACCTAAGCTACGGTCGCCATGTAATTCAAATCTGATTTTATTCTAATTTTCTTCTCTATTTTGTTATACACCATAGGCAAACTCGATTACATAATTCTTTCATATATTGGAAGACTTGATGCGATAGTTGTCACCAGTAACATTGTTATTTAAGAAGAATATTTACCAGTTAAGGTGTCAATTTACTTAAAATACTAATTAAAGACGACTCTCTTGATCTCTTTCAGTATATAAAAGAGTCAAGTAATCGAGGCTGCCTGTGACACATAACAAAATATAGAGAAATATTTGAATTACATGGTGACCATAGCTTACTTAGTTGGATCATATGCTCCAGGTTTAAATCTTGACTGTATTCCATTTTTTCTCTTTATAATTCAATTTGACCCCATAAATTTTGCATGTTAAGGAACGAATAATTATCAAAATTTGTTGTTGCATATTTCCGTGGTGAACAAATATAAGTTGTAAACTTTGCTGCGTTCAAGAGTGTATGAATAAATGATGTATTTCTTGCTAAACAGCTTTAGTTTCGTGCGATTTCGCATTAGACATCCGAGAAGTCGAATGTTCTGACAAATTACAAACGATAATATCAATTAATTAAATTGCGGTGTGGATTTCGAATTGACATGCTGCTCAGGTCTCAATTAGCGTCGCCCAACAGCGAATTCATTAATGAAGTCTTATTTGAAAGTTAACGACGTGTCGAATCAATAATTTTAATTCGTACGAAGCTCGAATTACGTCTAGTGCAGAAAAAATTGTAGAAGATGCTACAACATATGTTCATTCTCTTAAAGAGGCGCAAGTTTTCTTAGCTGACGAATGATATTCTTCTAACAAAAAGGAACACCATTCTAAGACATTGTAATTTCTATTTGCTAATTACGTTTATTTAATAAAATTAATAAATATATCATCACGCCTTTTATCCATTACTGGATGTGGCACTCTGGCGTAGCAGATCTCTGGAAGTGAATATATATTTATGCATGTGAAATGCGGTTATCAGCTGTTAAACTATGGCCTGCAAAGATGTTAGTGAAGGTGAAGTTGTAGGGGTAATATTAATGTGGTGAAAACCCATATACCCCATAGGCTTCCTTAATCAAGTTAAACAGTCAAACTTAAAATATAAATATAGAACATCAGAGCCATACAAAAAAGTATGCTCGCAAATGCTTTGTTTTTGTTTTTGAGATGTAGGGCCGGAATTATTAACCACATTTCTTTCTTAAATTTAGTTTTAAAAAAATCACAAATTAAAATTGCTTTTAAAATTTAAATTGTAATAAACGATAAATGCGTATTTAGAACTTTGATAATTACGGCAAGTTGGTATATAGATAAGAATTTAAAATTTTGGTTGAACCTGTTTAAAATACGAAAATTTTGAAAGAACTTTTCTATATCATTCAGGCCACTCGGCAATTGGATGCCGTTGAGTGTATCTTTATATATCTCTAATCAGTTGTTGGCTGTGGAAATTGAATATGAGTTCTCATTTTCATAGTCCAATGCTTTTCCATGGAGATATTTAATTAAGTTAAACTAGGATTTAAGGATGAATGGAAATGCAAAGAAAAAAGTATGCAATTACTTATTTATTCTTCAACTATTACTACGAGAAATTAAACCTTTCTTTCTGATATGGTAGTGGCAAAATTATATGTCATCATCATCTGTGGCGCTACAGCCCGAAATCAGGCCTGGGCCTACCAGACACACTGAGCCGCAGTTTTTACACTGTCGTACTGCCTGTTTTCATCATCAAATGCTACATTATTTAAGGCGTATAAGTGACTAGCTTATAGCGCCCGAGTGTGATAAATACATGTAACTGTATTTTTGTATTTTACAAATCACACATTGTCGACAAGCGGATTCAAACTGACGAACCTTGGTTTGGGTGACGTTTCAGTATGATAAGAGATGTGTCTTAACACGTTCAACAACCACGCCTGTTAATTATATGTATATTTCGTCAAGAAAATGTTAGTCTTTCCTCAGGTATTTTATACCCCTCGCCTTCAGTTCTAGACTTGGAACGGCATCTTTAGGAAGAATTGTGTCTTTTTATCCCATGATATACATATAACTTTTGTTATTTAAGGCAGGTGACTCAGTTCTATCGAATCGGATTCGATTCAAACGGTCGACAAACAATTTTCATCACAAAAAATCTTTAGAGGCTGTAATTTGAGGTTTGGTAACCGTATTTCACGCGCATAACTATATCACATACAGAAATCTGCTACGGCAGAGTACCGTATCCAGTAATGGGTAAATGGAGTGATATATTTATTTTATTTAGGTAGATGTTTTTACTACACTATGAAAAAGGAAATAAATCGAAGTACAATTCAGAAAAACTGCAGCATATTGTTACATATTTTTTTAATTGTTTATTTCTTTAATTTAATCATTTTTGCTTCTAAAATAAATATGTATATAATAGGAATATATTTAAAAATTATGTAGCATTATTTATACGTATTAATGAAAGTATCTTTCAGATTTTTTTGCAACTTATTGACATAAATTCTTTCATATATTTTTATAAAACAATGGAAATATTTTCATAATAGTCATCAACCTATAAACATACTCGTATTGTTCAAAAGAATCAAACACTTAAATTTTGACCTGAATATCAGTTTTGTGAAGACGCTTGACAACGTTCAAAACATTTTGTTTTTAACCTAATGACAATATATCAATCATTCCTCCCATTTATCTAAATTCATTCACGTTCGCACATAACACTAGATGTTTATCTTGCCTACATATTTGGAGTACAATGCGATCTTTGTGCGTATGTGTGTCAAATTCGCGGATTGTTTTGGCAGATTTTTTTCAATCTATCGCGATGGTTATCGACAATTAGGCGAAAAGCAGTCAGCGGATTTGATTTGCTGACTTATGAGTCGGTGTAATGTTACGTAGACTTTCTAGTGTTTTTTCATTACGGAATATTTAAATCAATGTAAGCTTTGTACGATGAATTTTTTTGCGGTTCATTTGTTAACTGGTTGTAATTTATGTTCGCAAATAATTTACATATATGTCGTATTTTTTTCTGAGCTATAAAAGTCTCAACTAAAGAGTGAAATTTGGTGTGTTTAACTATATATCAATTTTATTATTTTAGAATGTTTTATAATTAATATTTATTTCCTGTTTGTATAACATACTGTTTATTTTATACAGTTATAATAATTAATGAAGAGGCCCATAAAATGTTGGATATTTTAACAATATTTTACTTTTATTGTAGTATAATGTTTTAAAAGAAATTAAATTTATGGTAAATTTATTTAAGTTAGTTTTCTGGGTTACGTGAATGACAATATTTATTCTTTGAACTTTCTTCATCTTTACTAAAACTTTTGGTTTAGTAGTCAGTTTATTCGCTTCATAAAAGATAGTGAGAGGCTGTTAGGAAGTCCGTACCCATAACTAAAAACGAATAACAGAGTCCGAGTTATTCAGAATTCTCTATTTATTTATTTATGTTACTTTGTACAACAGGAACTTAATTCCAATTACAGTACAAGGTCCGGGCCTAGAGAGCCGCAGGGTGGTCGTTCCTATTTTTCAATCTTGACTGGAATTAAAACTAAAGATCTACGAATTCGAATGATATGACCTTACCATACTACCGGACAATTTCTATAAACTATAGATTTTAATGCACTTTAAATAAGATAAAATTCTCATGAAATACATAAAAATAAATAAATTTATAATCACGCCTTTTACCCATTACTGGGTGTAACGCTCTGCCGTAGCAGATTTCGGTATATTTATACGTATTAAATGGGGTTATTAGTCGTTTAATTACGGCCCCCAAAAAGTTAGTGGTTGGGGAGCCAGAGGGGTACTTTAAATGTGGTGAAAATTGTTTGTCGGCCGTGGGAATTTAATCCTGGGTCTCAAATCCACAGGCTGACCACTAAGCCACCTACTACATACAAATTAAATGGCGATGAAAATATAATTAGGAATCTGAATTGTTTTCAAGAAATATACAAATAATTTGCAAAAATTTGAATTCTAATTTTAAATAACTATTTTTTGTTACAATTTTCAAGATCAATTTTTGTCAACCCAATTAAATTTCGCGAATCCTGTTATTCTATCTTTTATTGTACTGATTTTTCTTTGTGTATTTATGCAGAATTTATTGTATTTAAAATCGCGTAACTGTCACCGATAAATTGAAAGAATTGTTTAATTAAAGTTCTTAGTATTTGCTGATAATATTCTTGAAAATATTTGCAGCGAAATGTTTATCGCAATAAAGACATGTTAATGATAATAGCCTTCAATTCATTAAAAATTCAAGATCATTTGCGGCATCCAAACACTGACATTGCTTCCAAATTTCACTTTCTACCGTAACCTCGACCGCCGCCAACCAGTTCACCAGTTGGTTCTTCCACATTCTGTTCTTCTCTTCTTCGCCGTACTTCAACTCTTCCCAGTCTACCTCTTGCCGGATGACGCTATCTGCTATCTCTGTCATCTTGCGCAAAAAATCCTTCGGCCGTCATCCACAGCTGACAGTCCTCAGCAACGAATTTACCGTTAGAGGTGGACGGTGGTAGAAGAGGCCGTTAATCGTAAATCGACCATTCATAACGAGATTGTGATGCAGTGACAGTAAATTAGATCGAAGATACCTCTGATGCACGAAGTTGTAGCTGCAGAGCTGGACAGTTGTATTGGTGGATTTTCTTTTATTGGATTGAATTGTAGGAATTGTTAAATTGATTTCTATTTCTTTTTTGTTATTAGTTTCTGGTGGTAATTCTTTTTACCTTTCGATTAGAAGAACTCAAAGAAGGAAAGGACCGAATTTTAAAAAGTAATTGTTCATTTACAACCTGTCCCAACCCAATGGGTTTATTTCGCGCATTCAATTTTCGCTGACTCCAGTTTATAAGTGACTGACAGTATATGCCATTATTTAGGCAATCTTCTAAATTGCAAATACAAAAATTGTATAATTTACCAGTTATTTTTTATATTAGAACGCATTCTAGGCGAGGCTTGCTTCGATTGTTCTTCTAACAAATAAGGTCGTTGAACAAATGCTTCACTCACGCAAGCTATTATATTTGATTTTATCACAAATTATTGTAAATGTTGAACTTGTTCCTGATAAGGTTCGCTTCGCTCCTGTTTTCAACAAATTAATTCCATAAAACCCACGTTCCACAAACGCAAGATTTTATATTTGTAAAGTTTGTATGATTTAATACTGCAGTTCACATTTTGCCTGAATTTTATACTTTGCAGGCGACAGTGTTTTTATACTTTGGGAAAAAAATGAAGTTTATATATATACCGGGTGTAACACGAAAAGTGAAAAATAGGCGTTTAACATGGCAAATCAGTTTTTTCGTGCGCATTGCTTCCCTAATTATTTTAGGAAAAAATGTTTCAAATAAATGTTGTAAAGCATAAAATTCTACATCCGAATCAAAAAACAAAATTCATTTTGACTACTTCATAACTGCAGAAATTAAATTTGAAAATTCACGTAATTTCAATTTAATAGTAATAGCCATGGAATTAAAACCAAGAGATGAACAAATGCGTAACGTTTTATACGTCAATGTCAGAATAAATTGTCAAAATCATGTTTACGTACTAAATATTTATTTTCTAAATAAAAATTTAATAATAATAAGGCAAAATATTTTTTAGATTTATTATTTAAGAATAATAAAATAATAAACTCGATAAAATATTTAAGGTAGGTTGTTATTAAATATTTAACAAATTAATTAATGTAACATAAATTTAATTCTATAAAAACATCAATATATATATATATATATATTATATGACGTATTGATCATAGAACAAAAATAGTTTTTCAAAAATTCACAAAATTATGATACTTTTAAAAATGACACTAGTCCTTTATCTGATGTTATATACTGAATAAATTGACAATTACAGTGTTTATCATTTTAATTTAATTATTATTATATTACAAATAACTATTAAATCAACAGTACTACAAATGTATACTTGAAATAAAATAAACTTAATTTTGCGAAACAATCTTTTTGTTAACAATGTATATATTCCTTTGTCCCGTTCATTACTAAAGACTAGCTTTACGTACTAGTAGTATTATTATACATAATATACTATGCCCACGTAACCCTAATTTGACACTAGTACGAGATTGTGCATAAAAATATGTATGTATGTATCTACGATACATTATCTATCTACATTTACGTTAATATAAAGCTGTCATTGAAAATTAGCTTATATATATATATATATATGTATATATAATTTTAGTAGTGTGGGAGAAACAAAGAGTCCTGCAATTTTTAAATTTTGTTTTATATATTTTTATGTTTAGCTGTTTAAAGATTAATATTGCAAATAATTTCTATGAACAATACTGTCATGCACCAAATATTAAATTGAGGATTGTGATAACTTTCATAGTAATTGCTTGTTTGCTTATCTACAAATTAAAATTATTTGTTTCGTACTAGTTTTACCTCTTCATTTAGGACGAGAGTATTACTTTTATCGAAAAGTTTTAATCTAGTGAGTGAAAATATAGAAGGGAAATTAGAGATTTGAATGACTGTAAAAGAAAGAAACCCACATTTTAATAATGACTATAACTTTAATCAGTTCAGTGCTAAACAATTTTTTACTTATATACTTAGTGCCAATCATTCTGTATCTGAATAGTCCATATAAGAATTCAACTGTTATTTTGTTATTTGTAGTTATTTTTACTGGAAAGTAATTTGTTGTGATCATTCTTTATTTAATCTTTAGTTTAATAATGTTCACGTTTTGTCGGCCTGTGGATTTTGAGAACCCTGGTTCGATCCCCACAGCCGGCAAACAATTTTCACCAAATTAAATTTACCCCTGTGGCTCCCCCTCTACTAATATATTTGGAGGCCGTGATTTGACGATTGGTAACCGCACTTCACGTCAAGAAATTTATCACTTACCGAGATCTGTTACGGCAGAGTGCCACAATCAGTAATGGGTAAAAGACGTGATGATATATTTATATTTTATTTATTTATTGTTTAGATTTTGGTATGTACCATTTTGAAAACAACAAAGATTAGACAAAAAAAGCTGTTGAAGATAAAACAAAATGTTACTATAAGGAACTGTTAGAAAATGAACATTTTTTTGTCGTATCACTTTTGTATTTTGTAGCTCGATAATTATCTAATTTTCAATTTTGTCATATGACAAGACTCTGAATGACAATTATTATTTAAAGTTAAATTTATGACAAAACAATTCGGATGATGCCTGGATTTGAACCAAGGATCTTCTGCTTGCAGTATTCGAAATATAGCATCAACTGAATTCTTTTGTCATAGTGTCTAAACACAGCTTCGATCCTAGGATCCTATATCATAGGTGTTGACAACGGGTTTCGTCTGAAACGCCACATGTCTGTTTTAAACGAAGTAATTTTCAATTTTGTCAAATGACATTATTCATGCTTTGTTTCAATAATGACTATGACGCCATGTTTTGTCATATCATATGACAAAATTGAATATTACTTCCAATTTCAAAACATAGAGAGAGGAGCAATTAATTTTTATTTACAATTGTTTAATTAATAAACAATATTATATAGGCAATAATAAAAAAACTTTTAGAAAATTTTAAAGTGAAATATCTTGAGAATTGTGAGAAAATTTCGCCGCCCTGACATATACTTTACAAACCCCATCGGGCCAAAGATCTATTCCTTCGGTATAGAGATATACTATCATGTCATCTGCCTGACTGTTAAGTCTGTTTTTATTATAAATGATAAATTAAAATCAGAGAATAAAGATTTACAAAACAATAATTAATATAAATATTTTTTGATTCTCCCTTGACTTGGAGGCGCTATAGCAATGATACAGCTGATACAGCGGTTCCTACGCTTCTGATAATAACTTTCTTGTGAACGGAAACGGAACCATTACAAAACAATCCTTACGCAACGTAAATCAAACATTAAATAGGTATCGCCGTCAACTCGAATCAAATCTCTAGAACAAGCAACCAATTAAGTTGTTAAAATATATTCCTTATTACCTCGTTGGCGTTGCTCACCTCCGTCGCGATAATTTGCAAAGCGGAAAGGTCGCGATGCATAACAGCATCACGCCCGCGAATATTTTCACTTTAATGTTTGCGCTAACTTCGTTCGACAGTTTGTCGCTACAGGGCTCTGCCTAAAGCAGTGCACGTCAAACTATTCTGCATACATTTATGATTGTCGTTTGTTACTGAGTGAAACTTGCTCGATAACAATAGTAATGGAAGGAAGGAAATGATATTTAAGAATGTTTTGATTGGTACTTCCTCTACATGCATGATGTCACAAGATAATCTTAGTGATTGACTAGTGATTGTTACATCAGGAGATCAATTGTTTCACTATCACTTTTCTCATTATTTCAGTTGATTATGTTGAATAGATATTAACTGATAATCAGTCAAGATTTATTCAAATGGTTTGATATTTAAAACTCATTTTTATTTTGTTTTACTAAAATGACAAAATTAAATGGCTCGCGTAACATCGAGCCACTCTCTATATTTTTTTACAACTTTTAGGATATAATTGATTAAAAAAGTTACATGTGAGTTAATGATAATGCCCGCAAAATTATTGATGCATATTGTTCATATCCAAGGAGACTACAGTAAAGGTTCGTTCATAATAAGGTAATCTGAGTGGACGGTAAAAATTTGTATTTGTTATGCCCAAAATTAGGAATGTATAGAGACTGAGAAACCACAAATGCTTTTAAAATAAATATAAATATATCATCACGCCTTTTACCCATTACTACTTGTGGCACTCTGCCGTAGTAGATATTGGTAAAAGATATACATATTAATTAATATTTAAAAAATGAAAGGTCTCGATCATATTCAGCATAACTTAATCTGTAAACAAAATTTGATTAAAATTGGTTAAAAACTCGTGTTTGTGAAAATATTTAAGAACAATTGTCACGTTTCTTTCTTCATTATGTAATATTTAGTTATCTTTAGATAATATGTATATTATATTCTCAAAATTCCAGATTTCATGTCCGAGGCGAAAAAAATGATCTGTTAATTAAAAATCAACTTGCATAAATGAAGATATTTATTTTTTGTCGGACGTCTAGTGGAAAGATACTCGTATAAAGTCATTAAAAATGTGTCATCTGGCTGACATTTCGTTGATAAATTATATTTTGATCACTTTCAAAACCACTGTTCCAATAAAATTAATCCAGTTTAAAATTAAATCTATAAATCAAATTAGTGATAAGATTTATAGTCTTCAAAATTATCTCGAAAATCAGTGATTCGAAGCATCAAATCTAATATAAAAATATCTAAAAAACAAAATGAAATAGATAAAAATTCACTTTCGAAATATCTATTCGTATCTATTCAACAAATGATTGATTATGCCATTTGTTAGTAAAGGAAACTGTTAACAGATGGCGGTGACGAAAAGTGGAAAAGTGTAATAATTTGTACGTTTGGCATTTGTCGTCAGCTCAGATGCCTCGTCAGAAAGTGATACCAATGGGTCATTGTCGTCGAGAAAGTGGATCTTTACGGTCACCATGAACTGCTCTAGAAGATTCTGTTGTGATATCATTTTTATAATTAAAGCACTCTTTCTGACTCTAAGCTGTTATTAAATTAATAGATCATGTCTCTGAAAGGTTGTGTGGGCTTCAAATGTAAAACTATTCAAACGTGAAATTGAATTTAAGAACTGGTATTTATATTTGTAATAATTATTGCTATTAATTTTTGTTCGTTGTAATATTTCCTGGTGCGTGGTCAAACTATCGTCACTCTTCTCGAAATGATTAAATAGAAATTTTGTTTTAATTTCATTTGCGAAATTTACATAATGTACCATGTAGTGCGAATTATATTAAAATTAATTTAAATTTAAATCCAAAGACACTTTGAGATACCTGTCTATCTTAGTCTGCCATTAATTTATTTGCACCTGTGGTTCACTTTCCACTTAAAACTGTAGCTGTCGTAATTCTATAGAAAAATATTATTGACTGTATAGTTCTAATGCAGGACTTTAGAACTAACTAGAATAGTACGAGTTTAAAAAAAATATATTTATGGAGCACTTAAACGGCAAGGTTATTAGTGCTCCGATACATTATATTATTTGGGTTTACAGTTTACATAGTAAATTTGTTTCTTTTAAATATTTTATTACATTGTTTAGTAAAGTAATCTTAACTGGGGGTCCGCAAAACTTAAAAGTTATCTCAAGTTTTAACTGTAATTCTACCTATTAGTATTTTTGTCTGTAATTATTGTTTTTTAAAAATATTTTATCTTATGTCTTATTTAATTTTTCGTTCAAATCCGATTTAGTAGGCAGGTACATGTATTTTAATACTTTTTTAGCGGTTTTGTATTTTTTATAGTTATGTAATAAAAATTATATAGTCATTTTCAAAGCTAGAAATTTCAAATATTGCAAGAACTGTGTTTTTTTTTAACAATTATTAGAGTATGAAATTAACCTTTTCATTTTCCTACTTAAAATTAAAGATATTTTAAAAACGATTTAAAACTTTATTAAATTTATATATTCAAGGTCTTTATTATATCAAGTCCTTATTTAAAAAATTAATATAATATTCGTAATTTTAGTGGAAACTAGAGAGCCGCGAAAAAAAAATGAAAAGTCCGCGAACCGCTGGTTTAGAATATTTCTGTTGTTTCCTAATGCATCTTGTGTATGTTCTTATTTAAATGGTTAAATAATATAATAGATTGCCTAGTACTTTTGTCTTAAATATGCCTTCGTGATCCATCTCCGATTGAATGGATTATTAATTGTTAATTATCAGAGAACAAATTTTGCAATTAATAGATTACCACTATTAAATGAAAAACTTGCCAATAATATATCTTATTTCTTGATATTTTTCATGTAATATACAAAAATTGAAGAAATATATTACACGAACTATTTAAATCAATTTTATTATGATTATTACTATTTTTGATACATTATTTGTACTTTATTATTATAACCACTTGTATTTATAAAATATTATTCTATTATTATTATATACTTATTAGTATTGTGCTTCTCTATATTAGGTCCTCGGTGCTATTTATTATGCCGAATTTCGCTATAAAAAATATGTCTACTTTTACTTTAAAAAAAATTATCTTAAGTGTTTTGGTCTTAATTATAAAATCAAAGACTAACATCCATAGGAGCTGTATAATATGTCAGCTGATAACTGCATTCCATTCAAGATCTGCAGCTCGAGAGCTGACATTTGGTCATTTATTTACGCTACTCAGTACAAGAACTTAATCCCAATTACAGTACAGGGTCCAGATCCACCAAGCTGCATAGTGGTAGTAATATAGTTTTAGCTTGAATAAGATTCGACCTCGAATTTTTCAAATTCAAATGCCGTAACACTAACTATAGAACCGTACTAATGGCTTTATTTATTAATAAATTTGTGAAATGCATGAAGGAATAGAATAAACATATTTGTTTGTATAAAAGAGAAAAACTTCGCTAGCCGAAAAACAGTTTTTTGCATATCGTGCAAAAATATAGTATTACAGTTGACAGTGACAGAGACATTGATACTGCAACTTGATTGATAAGCAAACGAAACTGAAACGAATTATTTTCCGCTCCACTTACGATGTGCAGAATCGCGTATTATTTTACGCTCATCGTGTTAATTTTTTTACAGCTGTAATTTATTTGTCGCCTCGAACCACGTTAAATGAAAGCATTTAAGTTTTTACGCGAGAAAATTAGACAGCATTTGAAACGTTAATGATATCAAATGCGTTATAATTTTCGCGAAGTTTGCCTCCTCATCTGCCTACATACTTTGCACATTTCTTCCTACGCAGTCGGTTTGAATTTTTGATTTCCATTTCGATGTATCCGGAAAGGGAACAGATACAGGTATTCGCCGCGAGCATAAAATTCGTGAATTTGCATTTGATATTTAAATTTCTTTCCGAATTAAGTTATTTGCAGGTTTAGCACGCGATATTATTTTTTATCTGTGATTTGATGATACGATGATTGCTTATTTTGATTTTGCGGACTTTAAACTAAGAAAGTAAATTAAGAAATTAAGTGAGAGCATCAAATATACCTGTCAAACCTATTGAAACTATTGACATCTTAATCAATTCTTATTTAACCCTAATTTGAATTTCCCACTTATCAAAGAGAGATCTGAGATCTTATTTTTTGCGGAGATGCTCTTGACCAATATTTACTAACTACTAACCTCCTATGGTTAGTTTCATCAATAAGATTTATAAATGATGAACCTAATCAAAAACATCGAAACGAATTATTAACAATACAACAATATACGAGTACATGAACTATTTTATAGTATAGATTATTATTTAAGTAAAGTGTCTTGTCCAATTCCAGAATTTAACATAGTTTTAGATGAACTTTTATTAATAAACAGTTTTGTAAACGGCAGCAATTTTAATTTCTCCATAACAGTAACTTAATCCCAATTACAATAGCATTTAGTGGAATCAGAACTAACAAAATTCGGATATCCGAAAGTTCAGATTTTAAATTAGCCGGTATTTGTATTTTTTCAATCGTAGAATTTCTGGTGTTCATTTAATCTGGTATCAGTTTAAATATTTCGGCATTAACATGAATCCGGAATTCGACTATAATCGGTATTTGACTGAAACCGTTATCCGGCCGGTTTAGTAAATCTGAAATATAAATATAAAATGGTTATAAATTCATATTTTTAATCAAAATTTGAAATAATCATGTATTTTATATATTTAATATTCTATTTTTATTATTAAATCAAGAATTATTAAAGTTAATTTATATTATGACAGAAAAATTCTGATGACGCCTGGATTCGAACCAGGGACCTTCCGCATACCGGGCAGAGATGCTAACCGCTACACCACGTCACCTGTGTTCAAAATATGGCATCATCAGAATTTTTCTGTCATAATATAAATTAACTTTAGTCAAAAACTACCTTTAATAATCACACAACTTAATAATATTAGCTCCAAGAATTATTACTTTGTTATATTTTAATAAATAGTTTATATTGTTGAATATATCATTTTTGATTATTATTTTCAAATACATATTTGACAATATTCAACGAGTTTAATTCTAATCTAGATACTACGATCACTGAATTGTTTAAATATTGGTATATTCGGAGTACGGTTTCTATGAATATTGGAATGTTTGAAAACCGATTGATTACTCTTGCACATACAGACGAGGTTTGTAAGGATTTCGATTAAATGCAAATCCGAATATTCGGATTCAAAAGTTTTCAGATGTAGCAGGATAACTCTATTTACTTTGTAGGTGCAAGTTATATTAATTGGAGTACAACTGTTCGATTTTGTTTGTTTCGTTAAATTACTTTAAAAAAATTGCAAATATAATTTTGTGCAGAAAGTTTATTATTTATAAATAAACATAAATAAATATATCATCACGCCTTTTACTTATTACTGGGTGTTGCACTCTACCGTAGCAGATCTCGGTAAGTGATATATTTCTTCGCGTGAAATGCGGTTACCAGCCGTCAAATCGCGGATCACAAAAATGTCACAGAGGTAGATTTAATTTGGTGAAAATTGTTTGTCGGCTGTGGGGATTGAACCAGGGTTCTCAAGATCCACTGGCTGACTCGATACCACTCAGCCACATACCCCATGTTTATTATTTATATTCAACAAAACAGATTAGTCTACTAAAATTATTTATTTCTTATTTATTAGTTAATATATTTCGATTTCAAAATTTAATATTATAAAATAATACATTTGTGATCACTGGTAACATCAATTGATAAATTGATTAACTTACAGTTGCCTAAATTTATTTTTCGCTGTTCAACTTTTTAAAATTAATGTAGGTATAAATATTTCAGATAAAAGATATAGTATACAAAATATTCTACTAGTTATATATCAAGCACTTTTACTTAAACATGATTCAGAAACGTTTTAACAGCGAATTATGAAGTTAGTCACCTTTAATCAATGTTCATATTAACCGCTAGTGAATTAAATTTAAAATATATAATAATGAACAGTACTCTCGCCATCTCGTATTATAAATATTAATTATGTCGATACCTTACGTCGTAGAACTTCGGAATTAACTTGTTTATTTTCGTTAATTATCAGACGAAACTGTTCGCAGTCAGTCTTCTGTATGTCTCCATTTTGTGTAGTAATTAAGAGTCACGTTAGTGAATTTCTGCGACATAAATACAGTTTTATGCAGTGGTATACTATTACAAATAAGTGCAAAAGGTTTTATTAAAATAAAGAGTTCGTTGTTTGTATAAGGTAAGCAATAAAAGTAAACGATTCCTCGTCACATTGTCGAGGAAAGTAGAATTTGTTTCGGGTCTGTCGTAATGATTCAGAATTGCGTGGGCTGTTGTCAAAACTTAATTAGCTCCAATAACATGTAGGTATAATGTCTCAGTTCGTATCCGCTTTCATTTGCTTATCGTTGCTGGGTTTAACTGCCGTGGAGCTTGTTACAAAATGTGCTCTGCGCTATCCGTTTCACCGCTCGTAAAATTCTGCACTGTTTCTCATCGTAAGGAGAAACGTTAGTGTCAATTAATTCCAAGTCCGGGGATAATGCCATGCGAATTTTTAATCCGTCTAGGCGTGGTTTAAGTGCATTATGCAGGGGTGAAAGCTTACTACTTCCGTGGAGGGAAGTATTTTTGGTAATGGATCCAAATTTGTTTAACACTTCCTGTTGCTAATCCTATTAATAGATTTTATGATAGAATTTAATTGGACAATTTGCTAATTTTGATCCGATGTCTAGTTTAAAGTTTCTATTGAAATGAAACTATCAATAACGCCTTTTCACTAGTGACTAGTAAAGTGATTGGTACCTGTTATCGATGTAGTAATGGCACCGTTTGCTATTTCCTTGTATTTTATTACTGTATTTAAATTAACTTTATTCATTCTTAAATTAACAACTATGTTAGAGAGGAAATAGATATCATTCAACAAATAAAATTGTAAAATGTATCTAGCTATAATTATTAGGAAAGTTGAGATAAATTGTGGTATTTAGTAAACAATTAAACTAAATTAGGTATTCATTATATCGACACAATTTTCAAAAGAACTTCATACATTTGACATCCTTTATTTCCCGTCAAATATTTCCGAGTTATTTTTAATATTTAATTTCAAAATAAAATATATATACAGGTGATCGAGACTGATTATTTTTTTATTCCAAACAAAATTGTTAAATAAAAAATGTATCAAAAAGAAAACACACAATATCACTGATTTTTCGGAATGTTGAGAAAATAGGTAAAATAGTTTGCGAATGATGCTGATAGATTAATATTAACTTTATTTCGTGAAATACTGTGTGTCCCAGAAAAATGGAACCATATATGATTTTTGTTTATTATTATTAATATTAGAGAAAACTTCAAACAGTAAGCAATTGCCGCTACACACATCACAAACTTCCATATCCTGGGCGAGATTCGAACCCGCGACTTACGGCGTGCAATGCCAAGAAACAACTAACATAACATACGCTAGCCGTCGACTATCATGGCCGGTATATTATCATGCCTTTTATCCATTACTAAGTGTAGCACTCTGCCGTATCAGATTTTGGTTAGTGATATATTTTGCACGTGAAGTGCGGTTACCAACCGTCAAATCAAGGCTCCCAAAGATTTTATTGGAAGGGGAGTCACAGAAGTAATTTTAATGTGGGAATCGAACTCGGGATTTCATATTCAGTGTTCCAGTATGCTTTATTGTTCAATTATTTTAATTTTATAATGGCGCTTACTTTTTGTATTTTATTATAAATTTATTTTTTTATTTTTAAGCATGTTTTGAAAAAAAAAACAATTGTTCTCATGTTAAATATAATTTTTTCCAAGACCATTAAATAATACATTCATTACATGTGACTTTCTTCATATATAATGCAGTTCATTGCTTATAGCCGTGAGTAATAATTGATTTGATATGGGTTGCGGCCAATTACATCAACATTGTTATTACAACGTAGAGAGGGTAGTGAGTAATAATTTATTATTAATAAATACATCTGGCTATAACAAAGCATATATAATTTTACATTTAAATCCTATAGCTTTAATAATAATTATTATAATTTTCGTTAAACTTATTTAGAAATCGTAGAAAAAGTATAGTATTGAACTCGTGTGTACTGGTTTTACTCATTCGGTTGTTACGCTACACGTCTACGGATCATGTCGCCAAATCCATCCTCATGAGTAATAGCTGTCATTACATGCTCTAATAGTAGTAAAAGTTATGATTAGCTTCAATGCCTTTTCCTTCAAAATTTAATTTTAAAAATGCGTCTATACTTATTTAATTGTTCGTATCTGTTATTTGAAATTTATTTCTCTAAAATAATAAATAAAATAAATAAATATATCATCACGCCTTTTACCCATTACTGGGTGTGGCACTCGGTAAGCGATATATTTTTTCGCGTGAAGTGCGGTTACCAGCTGTCAAATCACGGTTCCCAAAGATATTAGTGGAGAAGGAGCCTCAGGGGTAGATTTAAATTGGTGAAAATTGTTTGTCCCAGGGTTCTCAATATCCACAGGCCGACTCGATACCACTGAGCCATCTACCCCATAAATATCAATAAACCGAGTTGTACCCAAAGCGACATATGCTATATGGGTAGGTAGCCTATCAAATATATAAAATAATGTTATTTTGAATTATTGAATGTTAGTATTTAAAAGTTTGAAAGTTTAATGATTATAAATAATAAAGTGATAATGTTGTATTGTTATTCAACAATAGTAACAATGCAACCTCCTCCAATTAGGCTGCAAGTTCTTCAACAAGCGATTAGAAACCATACTGCTAGTTCGATATCACTTGCAATACATCACGCCTGCTTATAAACCAATACAGCTGATTTACTCTCAGCCTAGTAGCGTTCGATTCTGATTTAAGTTCGTTGTAACCATTAAACGAAAACAATAATAACAGCAACACAATAATAAAAACACATCTGGCGGCGGTGGCGGTGGCGACTTGAAGCGAAGCTGTGTAGGCGTGCCGTGGTCAGTGGCGGCGGGCTAGCGGGGCTAGGGGGCGGTTGACCCGCGACCACGACCTCGCTCAACCGACTCGGTGCGATGCGTGTCAGTCATTCGTCCAGCGTACGAGATGTTGGAGATGTGAAGTGAAGTGAAGATGTTGAGATACATGATGGAGGGAAACCTTTCTCTTTTAAATGAAGGGTTAATTAGTTTTTCTTCTTGGGATAGATTTAAAATCCTAGATTAGTTTAGCTAGATTTATACGGGTGTCCACGTTTAACATTACTCTTACATTGCAGCCATAAAATTAATAATTAAATATTAAATTTAGAATTTTATTAATTAATGTAACTAGAAGAATTTGATTTAAATATTTTTTAAATGACTAGCTCAAAATATATACAAATATATAATAAATATCTTATTTCTTAAAAAAAATATTTCAGAATTAAATTCAAAGATCATTAAAAAATTATAAAAACATGTGTTGAAATTTTGGTTGCACCCAAGTGTGAAAATGACTACTCGGGAATAATTTTAATTGTACCAATACTTGTTTTTGCTATTCTTGTAGTCATATTCCAGTACTCGATAATGACGACTCCACGCTCGAAATCGGTAGTAATATAATTAATAAATAAGAACACAAGGATCAGGATTCATTCATTATATTTTCCCGAGAACAAATATTTCATGTCTTTAAAATGTATATAAGAAATATTTTAATTCTCTAGTGCAGTGGTTTTCAAATTTTTCGAAGCCATGATCTCTTTGCAGGAAAAAATTACAAATTAATTCTTTCGCGTGTGATCAAAACTGAAGTTTACAAAAATACAACCACTATTTCAAAAATTAATAAAGAAGAACTTCTAATTAAACATTTTGGTATAATAGTTTATAGAATTAATTAAATTTAGCCTTTTAATACATGTTTTTTATGACTTTCGTTAGAACCTAGAATCAAGAATGTTAAAAATACCTACTTATGTAGTAGCTACTGTTTACTTTAATAGAAATTGTAGTTTTTTTTCCAATACTTGAACATCAACGTTCATAAAGTATTTTCAAATTATGTTAATCTTCTTCACTAATATCTTTGGAGGCCGTGATTTGACGGCTGGTAACCGCACTTCACGCGAAAAAATATATCACTTACCGAGATCTGCTTAGGCAGAGTGCCACACCCAGTGATGGGTAAAAGGCGTGATGATATATTTTATTTATTTATTTATGTTAATCTTCTTCATTTGGCATCGTATATTTCTTTTGTCAAACATTTCCAAACATTGTGAAAGAAAAATGCTTCAAATATAGTGAGAGAAAAAGTTATTTGTCTTAACTATATTGAAAATATAATTTTTAAATAGGATGTCAACACTGAAAAAAAAAATGCCGAATGATATAATTTTAATAACTGTTAACTGGATTACATGGTTTCGTAAAAAATAAAAAATAAATTTGAATACTCATTTCAATTATTGTTTATTATTGATAATGCGACGATTTGGTACATTATTTAGGCCGTTTTCAAGCAATAATTTGTATTAATTAAGTTACATAGGAAAAAATATATAATCAAATACACATATTTGAAAGTCAGAATAAAATTTTTTTGAGGTGTGCACCTCAAGAGTCAAAATTTCACTGAAATTTGAATGTATAAACGTTTAACAATGAAACATATAGAATGTGAAAGATCCTAGCTAATTTGAAATGCTATATGTACTTTTTCCAAATTGTATTCCAAGGCCAGTTGATTCTAATTCAAATCAAATCAAAATGCAAATTTGGTTAATACAAATTCATATAGTCATAGCATCCAAGTTCATGGCAAAGGTTGATTTACCAGTCGAACCCATTTCTCTGGCGCTGTCAGTAATTATTGCTCTATGTATGTTTTCTCTCGTGCTACTGAGAACTGTTTTGACACGGCCAGCCTACTATTTTACTTCAATGACAGCAGACAATTTGTTCAGTACCTGTAAAGTGAATCCAGACCACATTGTGCTCTGTTGATTTTAATTTCGGATTCGTTGCAATTTGCGGAAACGTGAAATTATCATGTAGAAATTTCCACTTTGTTCACAAATAATTGATACTATTTTCTAGTGAAATTAAGTTAATTTGCTATTTGCGCTTTCATATTTAGAAATATGTTAATCTTTCTAGAAACATAATAACTATATTAGAGTGACAGGTGAAAAACTTGGATATTTTTTCATTATAATAATATAACGTACAGTAGTTTACTTTCAGCCAGAATAAGATTTATTTCTTCTTCATTTGAATTTCATTCTCCGTGAAATGTAATGAAGAAATATTATTAATGTAGTCATAAATTAATACTGGCATAATTTGAAAATTATTATAGGAAAAACAGATAATTCTGTTAATTAAATAATTAAAGCTCATAATTTTATCAAGCGGTAGATCTTAGGAAACACCTTAAAAATAAAAGGAATTTACGGAAGCTTTTCACATTTTGATGTCTAAATAGTTTATTTTGATATATTTGAATTAATCACCAATTAATTAGTCGTTATTATAATAATTATTAGACTTAAATACTATTTTGTTGGGCAATTTAAAATGCATGTATTAAATATGATTTACGACTTGTTTTATGCACCTGTGCAACCAATAACATTTAATGAGTTGTTTTTGTTTTTCTTTCTACAGAGTTTTATACTTTTCTAGCCCTGCATTCTACATTTCGGCGAATACAAACTATTTTATCCACACGGTTAAATTACGTTTTCACTATTTTTTCAATATATTAGAAGTTATAAATAATTTGATCAAGATTCGATACTATAGATGACATAATATTAAAATGTACAAGTTAAAAATAATTTGAAGCGAAATTTAAAATATTTTTCGAAATACAATTTATAGACATTTTCGGATTAATTATACGTTCTAAATAAATTCTTACACAGGTATACAGTTTGATGATTTGTACTTCTTCTCCTAACTCCACAATCTACATTTCGCTCATTTACGACAAGAGCGTTAAAACTAAAATTTAGGTAATTTTGATATAGAAAGAAATAAAAGTCTAAAATCGATCTTAAGAATAAAGCGAATAATGTTTCACCACCACCAATTGACATAATTACAAAATTGATTTTGTAGAAGATTACAGAGCTCACACTCAAACATAATTATTTTTGTACAAACAATGAGAAAACTAAAAAATACTAAATTTTGAGGTGTGGTACGATTTAAACTTACTCAAATAATTCATTGCTAAATAGAAACCTCTATTTTTAAGCAAGTAAATGACATAAGTTAGTTTTCGATTCTAATAACGCAGAAAGTAGAGTTTAAATTTGTAAAACGACTAGTTTCCAAATTTGACCTATGTTAAATTCTAGATTTAAAGTTACAACGAAAGGTTTATAACTTGGCTAAAGTTTAAAACTATAAACATATTTAAAATATCTCTGTTTTAAAGCGAGTAAATGATGAGAACGATAATGTTTACTATTTCGGATAAATTAAAATGCAGTTTTGAGTTATAAGGGATGTAGGTAACTGCAAAATTGTTTGTTCTTCTCTGTAATTTATATTGGGCAGAGTGGAAATAATTTATTCTTAAATAGAAACTATTTTTCGAAGAGAGTTAAATAGTAAACCTATTAAAATTTAAATGTGCCAGCTGTGAAATATAAATTAGTGTTCGATAAAATATTTATCCAATTAGGTTGTCCGAAAAGTTACGCATTTAAATTGATGATATTGGCGAACTATTTACAGTAGAAAAATATTTGTAGGTGTGAAACAGGCTTTAATTAATTAATTTCACCGCAGTATCAAAAATTTGCATAAATCTTGACAGCACCAGTTCTTTCATTTCTAGATTGTATTTTGTTTTACTGCCTATAACAGAAGATAGTTTCGTTTGTGACCTATGCTCACTCGATTTACGAAGTGCCCTGTATTTTTTTAGAGAATTTAGATTTATGTTAATCATGAGTTGCGTTGTAAAGTGTGGAAAAGTTATGTGCTCGTAAATGTCGTCAGTCTTCACTCTTCAAGAGACGTTATGTTCCAGATGTAATCTTTGTCACAATTTTTTACAGTTCGTGAAATCGAATTTGCAGAAAAAATATTTTTATTTATTTTTTTGTTTCAGCTGTGACGGTGCGATATTTAACGAAACGGTATATCGGCGAATACAGCTCTACAAGTGGTAAGTCAATTTTTAATATAATTACAAGTTATTAATAATAATTTAATAATATATAAACAAGGGAATAAATTATTACATGCGCACATGCAATCTCGTCATTTGAAATGTACGAAATCTACTAAATTTGCTTCATAAGTTAAGAGTGTTATTTGTTGGGATTGATTTGAAAATTTGGAACTTCAATTCTACATATTTATTTCAAGCATTGAAACAGGATTTACTTAGTTTAGTCTCTTTTTAATAGTGGACTAAATTTAGTCTTTAGCTTCAAGATCGTCTGTATTAACCCCACGGTTACATGTCACATATTTTTCTTATTAATATATCATTTATCATTCTTTATATTGTTATTTTTAGAAAAGTTTCTCTATGTAGAGAAAGATGCCGAATTTGGTTCATTGACTTTAATGTAGTTGTATTAAAATGCATCTCGAAAAAAAACTATAAATGTTTAATTTATAACTAGAGCTGACACTTTTATGCAAATTTTATATGTATATATTTTAATTACAATTGGATTTCAGTGCGAAACAAATAAAATAGTGTTTATATTTTAAATTTTATACCGTATAGAAATTAATAGTTTACGATTTAGCGCATTTTTTTCATGCATATTTCAGCAAAATTTTATGTTTTACCTTAAAAATATATATCCTTAGTTTTCAATAGTAACTAAAAAATATGATGCAAAAGAAAATAGTAATATTAAACAAATTACTTGTTTTTAATATGACCTTATTACTTTTCGCGTTGTAGAACGTTCCATTTCACAATACAAAAATATTTTTTCGGATAGATATGATTCTTTAACTGAGAAATATTTAGTTTGTTACTGTAACCAAAAAGCAAATAATTAATTGTATTATTCTATAAGTCAATTTATAGTATTATAATATCGATTTTTACATTTGATAAACATTTATTTTTAATAATAATATCAATCGGAAGATGATCCCATCTCACTTTGCAGAGACACAATAATATCAAATTTTAATATATTTTTATATAAATATATTTATCCTAGGTTTATGCTTTATACATAATGGCTGGTAGCACAAGCTCTGTTTTTGTCTGTTTTAAGAGCAGTGTTTTTGGGTGTTTTAGCTATTTCTAACATTTTAGAACACCTAAAAACAGAGCTTGTGCTACTAGCCAATATTATTATCGGTAAAACTTTAATCATTTGTGATGGATTTGTATTAAATAAGTGTATAACAGTTAATAATTTTTCGGTAAATAATAATTAGAATTAAAACTTTTTAATGTATTTAAAATAATTTTTTCGCATATACGAGTGACATTTTTGGTTCAGTGGTATCGAATCGGCCTGTGGATTTGAGAACGCGGGTTCGATCCCCACAACCAACAAACAATTTTTACCACATTAAAACTACCCTTGTGGCTCCCCCCTGTACCTGTACCGGACTATATGCGCAGAAATATATCTGCTACAGCAGGGTGCCACACATGATATATTTTTAATTTAATTTAATTGAGACATGAGTATGTCGGATGATGAAATTGGTCTTTAAATTAATTGTGAATAAAGAGAGCTTTACCCGAAATATGTTGAATTTATTTAGATTAATTAGATTAATAGTTTTTTTGTTTAGTATTTGTTTAATTTTGAAATCTATAATTTCTTCTTTCATCTTATGTTACATTAATTATTTTTTTGTATATCATTAAAAAGTTTCTTATCATTTACGATTTTATCATCACATACCTAATTAAAATTCTAAAGGAAGTTGCAAATTTACTAAGAGAAATGGTTTGATTCTAAATTTGATATCTTCTGTATTAAATAAATATTATTTTCTTTTGATTATTTGACAAATTTATGTTTAGAAAGTTGACAACACATTTTATAAATTCTTGTAAGAAAAGTATGCGACCCTCCTAGGTCAATAACATTTCGCAAAATCTATCACTTCCTTTTTATAGTTAAAAAATTGATTTAAAACAGCGGAACTATTTTAAAAACAAGGTTTATTGTCACTCTGGCGCAGTGTTTCAATAACCGTTAATAAATATCGTTTTAATATAAAATGTTTATGTGTAATTGGTTTTAATTAATCTTATAATTATTATATTTAACTGTCCCAACAATTATTAGAGTTTCCATAATTGCTATAAATATTTTCTCTTAATAAATCGGGGACAAATTATTTCCTTATGACATCAAAAATACTGTTGTTTATACTAGACAATAATAACACTGTATCAAATATTTGAAAGAATAAAAACTAAATTTAATTTCAGATTTAATTTGCAGTATATATCAATTAATATACAGGTGATCTAGAATGATTGATCTTTACTTATTTTTTATTCTATACAAAATATGTATCAAAAAGAAAACACACAATACCACAATTTATCGGAATGTTGGAAAATAGGTAAAATAATTTGCGAATGCTAATAGATTAATACTAATTTTATTTCGTGAAAAATCGTGTGTCCCAGAAAAATGAAACCATATTTGATTTTTGTTTATTATTATTAATATTAGAGAAAACTTCATACGGTAAGCAGTTGCCGCTTTAAGATAACATTACTATTGTATTGTTAAAGTTTATGTAATTTTTACAAGATGTTTCTAAAATAAGATTGAGCTTAATATCACAAAAATAAAGTATCGTAAATATTATAAATAGGACGAAATTTTATGAGAAAAATTTTAAATATATATGTGCAAAAGTCATAATTTAGAGAAAAAAAATATAAACAAATATTTTTCTCTAATGTCCAGTTGCACTAATAAAACTTGATTTAATTTAATGAAAGCAAATCGAAGTTATATTTTATAAAGAGTAACAAGTATTCAGTATGCTGTATTTAAACTACATTCAAAATTTTAGTTTTGGTGGTGCAATTGACCATAAATGGTACGAATATCTCTTTGTAATTATTGATTTATTTTCTATAGATTATATTTTTTTACAAATATATGTTTAAATTTAATTTGGATTTACTTTTTCGCATAAAATTTATAATATTTATGATACTTGACTCTTGTGATATTCTGTTCAATCTGATTTTATAAACATCTTGTAAATATTACTTAAACTTTGGTAAAGCAAAAAGTGACAATCTTTTTTTTTTGTTTTGAAGTTTATTTTAATATTAATAATAACTACAAACCCTACATGGTTCAATTTACTGGAACACACTGCAAAATTTTGATTATAATACGAACCTTTTCAAGTAACGTGACGATCAATTATTTCGGATCCCTCTATATTATTATTATCTGAAACAAATTCAGTCTGGAATAAAAATATTTTGTGTTTTGTACATTAATGAATAGAAACAGATGTTTATAATTTATTTATTTATGTTACTTATTTATGTTACGCTGTACAACAGGAACTTAATCCCAATTACAGTACAGTGTCCGCACTCATCGAGCCGCAGTGTGCTAGTTAATATAATTTTTAGCTTGAGTGAGATTCGAACTCGGGATCTCCGGATTCGAATTCCGTATCGCTATCCACACCACCGTACTGACGGACATATAATGATAGACTTAAAAACTTGTAACCCCTCTTATAAATCTTTGCTAAAGATCACTAATGTTTCTTTTGCTCCCCTTCTCCTTTTACCGGAATTGAACTTGACGGCCATTAATAATAGTCTATAAAATCGTGATTAATTTTTTTAATGTTATTTTAAAATAAAATTTAATTTGACATTATTTTGATTGAACCACAAATTAAAATTAACAGCTAAGAGTTATAATTAGTATTTGACAGCAACTAAGCGAAATCTTGACTTCAACATCAACAAAAATATACAATTACTAGTTAGGAATTCTTTATTGAATAAAAAAAGATATTCTCATACTTTTATTTTATTAAACAATGCGATATTATTAGCGCTGCAGATAAGAGTAAATAATACAAAGAAGAATGCAATTGTAAGAATATAATTTTTACGAGAGGAATAAAAGTGTGTAAGTACGTAGGATGCGATTAATATAAACTAGGACAAACACTTTCAGTTATAAAATATTATACAATAATTACAAGTGTGATTTTTTCGATGGCCTCCATGTTAGTACCCGCCCTGATATTATCTCACAGTCGGTAATGTCGGTAACTTTACTGTCTATCTTACCTACATGAGCTAGCGAGCGATCATGTGCGTGAGGTAATTAGATATGCTGAATGCTTCCATAAATACCGACACTATCTTACACGTAATCGTCAAATCATAAATTTGTAATTATTACCCTCTTATTATTTCGGAACGCCCACGTTATTATCTCTGAAAAAGTGCTAGTGCATCTTGGTTCGCCGGTGACTTATAATATTTTGTGTCTATGCAACATTTCATTTGATTGTCTGGATTCTAGTTAGGACGCAAGTTATGTGTCTGCCTTGCAGACAGTTGTAAATATAGAACTACTATGTTCGAGCTTTTAATTATTTTTACGGCCACTAGGTACTAAATTTAATAACAAACATTGCTGTATTAACTTAAATTACTATTCAGTTTCGTTTTCACTTTTACTTTATGCGTCTCTGAATTATGATATTCAAAACTGGAAATAGGAAAATATATCCTATTTAGGAAGTTTAATTATTTTTTTATAGTCACTAGTTACACGTTTCAGGAAGGAATAATAATAGACTATGATTAAATATACTTTTACTTATATTTACAGTTTTTTTTATCTGAAAATTTATTATTGAAAAACATAAATTTCAACACTCAATTATTATTTAATGTGGTCGTATACACAAATCATTAACTAGTTGAGTATTTTCGAAAGATTTAACTTCGTATATAGAATGCTTCAATAGTTAAAAAATAAATAAATGACAAATATTACATGATCTACTCATCCCGGATCAAAAAGATTTTTTTTAATCACAATATTCAGTACAGTTAACCAGAAATAAACATTTTCAGTATTACTGGTTTTAGAGTTACTTCGTAATTAATACTTGAAACCAATATAATAGTCAATTTATTCATTATACAACATGGGATAAATGACTATTTTTTGTAGTATTTATAGTTATAATTTAATTATTAATATACCAATAACTCTAAAACCAGTGGCACTAAAAATGTATAAATAATTCTGATAATTAAAAAAATACTATTATACATTTTATCCCCTGAATTATAACACTCCGTATATACATATCACCGATTTTGCTACCACATTTATTTAAGGAGATTTCTCGAAAATAATTTGGAAACGTTTGATACGGACGTAGGTATCAAGATCTTTTGAAAATTTGAAAAAGTGACAGTACGTTAAAATAGTTTGTAAATCTAAGCATACATATATAAATCATGCTATATCTCATGAAATGGGGTAATACGAACTCCTGAAACATTTAAAGAGCATCCATTCATCAAATTCATCAAAGAATCAGTCTTCGTGAAACATTCTCATCCTGATACACTACAATCGCTTTAATAATATGCACGTTCTCTCCATATACTAGTTTATCTATTTCTAACATTCGAAATATTTTCTTACAGAACAAACCTTCAATCATATCTATCCATTCGCTCCTTTACACCTGTTTTATTAATCTTTCATTCAACGTACGCTCCACATGCGCTTCTCATCTCAACTCACTCACGTTCGCTCGTGTAACAACAAATCTAAAAAATTACGTAAATTCATCAATAATATGATTTTATATCAATTATTTTATTCTTTATAGTTAGTAGCCTGGTCATTACTAAAAATAATACTTAATTAACTAAAGTACGTAAAATATATATATTTTTGTGGTTTTTTTTATGGTGTTTTACTTTCAAAATAATTACGAACGTGCTCAAAAAAAAGTTCCAGACATATTTTCCAAATATAGGTACAAAAATCTGGTTTTAATGAGTCTTTAACGAGTAATTTATTAATTATTCATAATGATTTTCGTGACATGGTAGTTAGAAAGATTTATGGCATTTTAAGTAGTTCACATTACCGATTAGAACCTTTTGAACAATAGGTAAAAAATCTAATCGCTATAGTTTACTAGAGTTATATAAGTGCGACTAAGATGCTAGCTATTTATCAAGATCAGTTTCAATTAATGATATTAGTTCATTTTTCAAATCATTTAATCCTTAGCTAATTAACATATCTCTGCATGTACCGAAGCATATTATGTTTAACTTTCAATTAATCTTTGGATCTAATTAAATTGAAACAACCTTTAGCTATTATTGAATAAAGAGTGAAAATGAAATCATTTAAGTTTTTGTTCCCGGCTTGCTTAGATTTATTTACCGACTCGAAGTCTCGAAGTCTCCCCGGCGTCGCTGAATTATCGTGAAGCGAACACGCATGCGCAATCATGCGCGTGCGTCTTTTAATTTTTTCGCACGAAATGAAAGTGTGTTAATTAATTAACTGTACTTTTGTTCGATACACTTTGCGAACTGTCATGTAAAAGCTGTTTTTGTTTATTACACTTCAAATGGCTATCAAATATCAGTGTGCTTGTACCGATGGCAATCTTAGACGTGGGGAAAGCGGTATATTTAAATTAGTGAAATTAATGCTAGTGCGAAAAAATAAAGCTGCGTAACATTTACTGCGTGCAGTGTGACCTACACCATATCTAGCTTGCCTAGCTGACACTCTACTACTCTTTTGTTTACAAACAAAATATCCACTGTTACTAACATAAGTGAAAAAAAAATCATGTTAATTTGTTGGCATTGTCGCATTCAAATAGAAGAAAATAAAACATGCAAAAAACAAATATTAGTATTTGTTAACAACTATCTGGTCATCTGTATTAGTGAGGGTTGAAATATAGGTAAAAAAAAACATCGTACAAACGAATAGATGAATAGAGGGAACGTGAATGTGGTTGAAGCGAGAATGGTATATCTGGATGAGAATGTTTAACAAAGACTGAATATTATACAAACAAATTAATATTACATAAAAGAAAAGAAATACTACAGATAATGCACATTTTAAACTGTTAAACAAATAATTGAAAATGTCAAGTTTCTATTTCACAATCTTGTAGACCAGGAATCATCAACCTTTTAGACAAGGAACCGCACATTCGCAATTTTAAAATGTATACAGGGCTGGAGAATAATCCTTAGTTGATATTAGATTATAAATATATGAAAAAAATGTTTATCCTCCTATTGCACAATATATTTTTTCTACGATTGCTATGAAAAGTTGACAATTACGCTCTCATTTGTCATCGTAAAGTTTACGTTTTCTGTGGAACATCGAAAAATATCTTTTTTGCGCGTCTCCAATGGCAACGCGCGAAAATGACGTTAAATGCGCGCGTTTCCAATGGCAATGCGCGAAAAAGATTATAAATGCGCGCTTATTTCAATAGTTACCAGAGATATAAACAATACAGAAACTTGTCACATTGACAGTTGCCAAAATGAATTTATTTTCAGTACGTATACGTTTTTAAATAATTTTAAGATGCAATCGTAGAAAAAATTATGTGTGCATCACGATCGTAAATTGTCTTTGTTCCTCTTGCACTATTGCAGCTCTTGCCTTCGGCTCGCGCTGCATTACCGTGCTCGAGTAACAAAGGATCACTTTACGCTCTTAATACACAAATAACATATTTTAGAGATCAATAAAAGAGTTTTTTTCGGCCGGCCAAAACAATAGCTGCTCTGATCACTTTTTAGACTGAAAACTCCATCTTTACTGATCCAGATCGGAAAATACAACCAAAGAAATCGTTAACTTGAAAAAAGAAATCAGAAAAACTAAAAATGAATATGCTTGCTCAGCCCGTAAAGTATAACTTTCCTGTCTTATTACGTAAATAATTATTTAATAAATAAAATTGAAAGTTACAAAAATAAATTGGACTAGCATCAAGATCAGTTTAAAATAATTTCGGGCCGCTATTTTAGACTGTTAAGAATGAAAAAAGTTCAAGATAGAATAGCAATTGCATAATTGAATATGTTTGTTGTACAAGACATGTAAATTATTTTTAAATATTTTCTACAATTAGACAATATTGTCATAACTTATTTCTTATATTAAAATTATTTTAGTTCTGTCATTTTATCATTTTCCGTATTTCTAACGAAAACAATCATCATTAGTTTTTAGTTGCGTGCATTATAAAATATCACTGTGAGCAATGATTAATTCGTTTTATGAATCTGTTTATTATAATTTTAAATACGTAAAAATAAAGTATGTACTAGTATAGATTATAGATTACAATTGTTATTATGTTTTTAATAATTTTGAAATTGGTTGCACAAATCTAGATTAAATTTTGGTAGATGCTTTTATATTTTATGCTGAAGCATCGAAATTAATTTTCGAATTACCAGGGATTAACGAATCTGATTTATTCTCTCTTCGGTTTACAATTAATTTCTTGTTTCTTGGCGTAGGCTTTGAGAACACTTTCATTTGATTTATTATAGTAGATTTATTCTTCATCTGATATTGCTTAAGCATGATTAGAAGTTATTTACAAGACTCATAGAAAACAGGAAAAAGGTGTTTAATAAAGGCAAATCACGATAGAAAGAGAAAACCAAATTAGCATTTCAACAACAAACAAACATAAATTTTCTTGAAACGATCAATTCATCCTCTTACATAACATTTATTGTCCTCTCCTCATTAGCTAGGCTAGGAAAGTACTCGTATAACAATGAATGAAATCATTACAAAATATTGAATTAGGAATCTCAGTAATGCCACATATTCCTCGAGCAATTTCATAACAAAATGTCAGGACTCATTACTTCAACAAACAACAAACAACAGAGCGTTAGAAATATCAAAGAGTTGGTGTTGTCGGCGTAATGACCAGTATTACAACTAAACATTCAATCACGCTGACAGAGCATCCATCAACGATGAAACGATGGGGTTCTTCAAGATGATGCGCTGATGGTGTTGACCTGGAGAAGATTCAGTTCCTTCTCAGGAGATGTGCTTTATGCAACTTGATATTTCTGGGTCCCTACACAGTAGGGAAACTACAAAGACAGAAACAACGGTAAAAATTAATTGATGATCGAGGGATGAACGATGAACAACACAATTCTTCAGATTTTTTTATTTTGTAATGAGGGAATGATAAATGAATTGTAATATGATGACAAATAGTTTTTTTGAGTTTCATGTTCGTTTAAAATATTTCACAAGCTTCAGGTTTAAATACTTGGTTAACCGATGATTATGTGTGTTTATTTTACTACATAATAAAAAGAATTACTCACAATTATAATACAGGGAATCTACAAATTTAGAGGAATCAAATCAGTCAGACACAGTTTATATTTTTCAAATAACTTGAACATTTGACATCGTATATTGTTCTTTGTCAAACATGTAGCAATATATTTTGATGAGAAACATACTTCAAATAAAAGTAGTACATACATTAGTACTTCTTTTTTAAAAATTATGATTTGAACCTGGAACCTAAGAACTTTAACCAACAAAGCTAAGCTAAGATTTAAATAAAATCAGATATGAATCACATAGCGGCCGTAGCTTAATTGCTTAAAACCGCAGATCACAGGTCCCAGGTTCAAATTCTAGCAGTATCCAAATGTTTCTCTTTATAATTCAATTTGATTTTATCATTTGTTAAGTACTTACTTAAAATGCTAATTAAAATTCAATTGGTAAATATTCCTTTTAAATAACAGTGTCACTGCAAACGACTTTCCTGTCAAGTCTTTCAGTATATAAAAGAGTCATGGCATGCAACAAAATAGAGACAAAAATTGGAATAAACACAGATTTGAATAGCATGGCGACCGTATGTTACTTACAAGTAACACTACCCAACTGTCACTCACCGATTTAAATGAAACTTGGCACACGAATAGAAATATTGAACCCCTATTTTTTTTCTTCCGGAAGTTGCTTTTTAGGGGTACAAACAACTCCTGAAAGGTGGTAAAAGAAGAATCGCCATAAATGAAATTAAATAATACCAAAATTTTACGCGTTTAACATTGGTTACCCAGGGATTTTTGAGATCGCCAAAATCTATTTTCGGGGTCATTTTAAACATTTGCACTTTTTTAAGGGGTTAAAACGGGGATGGGGGGATGAAATTACGATATTCAACTGAAATAGAGTTTTAGGTTCAAAACTAGTTATTCGGGGGTTTTTGGGGTCGTTGAATCTATTTTCGAGGTTACCCCTGGTTAACCAATGTTAAACGCGTAATATTTTGCTATTATTTAATTTAATTTATAGCTATTCTTGCTTTTACCACCTTTCAGGGGTTGTTTGTATCCCTAAAAAGAAACTTCCGGAAGAAACAAAAATAGGGGTTCAATATTGTTTCGAGTTCTATTAGTGTGCCAAGTTTCATTTAAATCGGTGAGTGACAATTGGGTAGTGTTACTTGTTAGTTAAAGCATATGACCGAAGGTCATAACTTCCAGGTTCAAATCCTGATAGTAACCTAATTTTTCTCTCTATAACTCAATTTGATTTTAATATTTGTAAATTATTTTCTTAAAATACTAATTGAATTTTATATTTTTGATTTAAACTATTTACATTTAAAATAATTTGGAACTTTGTGATAACGCAAAATATATAATGCATCCAGCATTGCCTTAGTTAACTGTTCACAAAATAGTAGATTTTCGTTTATTAACTATTAATTATTATTATTATTATTATTATTTATTATTTAATTTATGGGGTAGATGGCTCAGTGGTATCGAGTCGGCTTGTGGATCTTGAGAAGCCTCGTTTGATCCCCACAGCCGACAAACAATTTTCACCAATTTAAATCTACCCCTGTGGCTCCCTCTCCACTAATATATTTGGGGGCCGTGATTTGACGGCTGGTAACCGCACTTCACGCGAAAAAATATATCAGTTACCGAGATCTGCTTAGGCAGAGTGCCATACCCAGTAATGGGTAAAAGGCGTGATGATATATTTATTTATATTTATTTTGTTTATTAACTGGTGTCAACTTTTAATAACGTTGCTACATTTGAATTTTGTGCCTTCTGGAATGAAGATTTTTCTGTATTTAATCCACATTACAAAATGATTGAATGATAATTTCCTCACTTTTTTTAAAAAACATGCTAATATTAGTTTTACTACATAATGTCAACATTTGTGTATGATGAGAGGCTATAGTCTTGGTGAGCAGCAATGAATTATTGAAAAGAGGAAACAGTTACAAATTTCAATCAAAATATTGATATTGTAGCTTATAATTAATTGTTGTATTAATGTTAAATTGTTTGTAGAAACTAATGTTTACCGCATAAATTATCGCATGTAGTTAAATAACTCAATAGAATTTAGCAATTCGTTTATGTAGAATTCCTTGAAACGTAGTAGCAATATTTTTTAGTAACATCAGTGAGCAGCAACTGTATTATACGAATTTATGTCTCTTCTTCGAATTGGTTTAAAGTTATGAAAATATATTGTATTATCAATGTGTTAGTATAGTACTAGACGTGGTTTTATAGTTATAGTTAAACTGTAAAATGTTACATGTACGGGTTAGTGCAATAGAAAGTATGATCTTCTTGTGCTTTTCTACTCTGCCGAGTTATTATTATTTTTATTGGGAATTTTAAACGCCGTGCGGTACAACACTCATTTGCATTTTCTACTTTAATAGAATAATAGAATTATTATTCCCGTAGTGAAACGAAATACACAATGCTGCGATTTCTGATTTCTTCAACTAATTTGAATAATCTTTTTTATACTATTCTACTTTTTACATTATTCTGCTATGTTGCATTCTTGTTAGTTTAAAGTTTCAATTTTACTTTATTCATTTATTTATTTGCTACGCTACACAAATAGAAATTATTACAATTTGTGGACCTACTGCTTATATTGGAATCTGAACCGCTACATTTTTTGTTTTAAATACAGTTTGACACGATGCATTATTTAGTACAAAATGTATTAAATAATATAGATCTAATTCTATATTATAGCAAAATTTGCTTAAAAAAGGGGAGTATAGATTCGTAGTGAGTTCATTTCTCATTTATTATCTTTGTATTTTGTATTCCATTTTCATATTAATTATTAGATAATATCTTGGTCCAATAACAACAATAATGAAATAAAAAACCTTATAAAAATTATGTAAAGAGTTGTGCAGATAAATTCTAGTAGAATATGAAACTTTTTTGATCCATATTATTATTTCTAGATATCTGTATGCGTATCGCCGTACAATATTTTCATATTTTAAGTTATATTTTGGAATTGAATAAATTTTGAGTATTGATTGAATTTTCTACAGCTATAATTTTTATAATTGCAGATAGCGTTACTAATAATTTTAAATTAAATTATTATAGGCTATCAGTGCTATAATTATTCATTTTGATTGTATATATTTACAATCACAATTTCTGATTTAACAGTTGAAGTGAAACAAAGTATTTAGACGCACATATAGAATTTTGTACAAAATTATGGAGCAGACATTTAAAAAAAAATCTATAAATTTTATGACCAAAATTATGGTATATTATTTGATGATTAAAGCCGGGAATAAAAAATTTAATTTAGGATTTAAACTTAAAATAATACTTAAAAGAAAATAATTGATGATAGTGCAACTTGCTATTTAGAATAGTGCTGGTAGTTTTGCTGTTTGTTAGATAGTACCTAAATGTAGCTGTGTATTGAGAAAGATAGCTCGAGGAGCGAAAATGAATGTTATTAAGAAGTGATGAAAGATAAATTTGGAACGGCAAAGTTGAAGGATAAAGCAGATTTCTATAAATCACAGGTTCATTACAGGAAACCATTCCATTTCCTGCAGCAAGTACAATCAACCGCGTTGAGCACTTGACTATTACTCCATATGTAAGAAAAATCGTGCACCGTTACTGTAGCAACCATACAAGACAACAGAATAGAACAAAACACAACATCAGCAATTGACAAAGCAAAAGTAACTAATGTCTAACCTCTAACGTTTCGTCAAAACGAAAACATATCGTTAAGAAGTTGAAGTATGTAATGATAGTAAGGCAAGTCAATCGGTAAGAAAGTTTGCCGCCCGTAGCTCGGACCGATTTTTGCGGGAAATTAAAGAGAGAGCGATAACAATAGGAATAATCGGGAGGTGCAATTTTTCCGTTAATCTAATCTGAAAGCGAGCATGGCTGCTTTGCTTGACGCAGTGCAAATATTGACAATGAGAAAGAGCTTGGCTTGTAATTGTGCTGCCGAGGGCTGTATGTATTGTGAGTAATATTTTCCGTTTCGATGTTGAGCGGTACGAGTACTGCTTGTTACTTTTTGTGTTCACTCATGGTCTTATTATCTATCTGTATCCGGTAACAATTGCATAAATTATAACGTTCTGTCAGCCTTATTGAAAGAATTCAATATGAACGGAACTTTGCCTGAGCTGAGCGCTCAACGAGACAGATGGAGCGAGCGAAAGAATTGCGCCTACTACAATCATATAATCACTCGTTATGTGGTTATTTCATTTTACCGGCAATTTATTACAACTTAACTAAATCACTACGTAGGATAAATAACGTGTACACCACTAGGAAAGCTACAAAGTCATTTCTTATTAACGTTGTCTTACCAACAGAGTTTCAAATATGAAATTCAACTTCAAGGCTTCTTTCAACCACAGTAGTTACAATTTAATTGAAAATTATACACTTTAACACACACACACATGCATCCATAAACTAGAACCTTTTTTAAATAGCATTGTTAATTCTATGGATCATATTAACTTTGAAATACCGTTGCATTCTTTTAAAAATGCTCAGAATTTTGGAGTCAGTTAATTTTATTCTAACCTGATATTAAAAAGTAAATCAAAAAGATTATGTAAGGGTTTATTTGTACTTTTTTGTGAACATTTTTAGTTTCATTTCAAGATTATCGTTATATTCCGCTAAGAATGTAGTATTGGTACCACAAGAAGTATATGTCCGTGAGTGCGATTTGGTTGCGTTAATGTCAAAATGAAGCCAGGTTTAAACGCTAAAATTAGTATGAAATTTGTAATTTTGATCCGTCTTTCGTCTAAGACAAAATGCATGGAATATGTAATAGAAAAAGAGATTATGTAGAATTTGGCGGGGGATTCTAGAAAACGTTAAGTAAATTATGAGAGTAATTTAATATAGATGGATCAGTAGTATCGAATCGGACTATGGATTTGAGAACCCGGGTTTGATTCCCATTTTCACCACACTCAAATTATTAAATTATTCCTGTAGCTCTACCTCCACTAATAGTTTCAGAGACCATGATTTAAAAGTTTGCAATGCGCATTAATATATCACAAAGTGACACACCCAATAATGGGTACAAGACGTTATAATACATATATTTATTTATTTCATTTATCTGAATAAGGTTAACTAATCCAAAATTCAGGATTAGCTAAAACTTTTTTGCGATTCGGATTGTAAGAGAAATTTTAAAACAATACAACTTTATTTCTAAGTCAATATGATCCATAGAACAATTTTTACATAAAAATTACCGCTGTGGCAACCCTTCACTAATCTTTGAAGGCCGGAATTTGACGCCTGGTAATCGCATTTCACGCTCATAAATATATCACTTATTGAGATCTGTTCCGGCGGTTTGCCAAACTCAGTAATGAGTATAAAGTGTGATGATTATATACTCGTATATAATATTTAATGTTAAATTGTTATCTGATATGTGACATTTTTTGAACATCAGTCTGACAGTATTTTTTAAACTGTCAACAACAAATTAATTTCCCTATGATATCACGGACTGTGACCGATTGTAGAGACATCTTCTGGCAACTGCATTCTTATTGTAATCGAAGTATAGCTAACATTTTTTTTGAGAATGAGTCTGATAGTGATTAACTTATTAAGAAACAGTTTATCAACGGTGGATTAAAGAGACAGATAATTTATTTGTTAAAATAAGTAAAAATATGTTGGCAGTCTAAAAGTGACAAAAATATAAATCCAGTTTAATTTCAATTTACCCTGTAAATACCCTATACTGTAATTAGAATCAATTATTTTTAAAGAATAAGTTGGGAATGAAATTGAAGTATTATTGAATAATTTTCATTGATGAATTAAGTTTGTAAAAGTTGCAGTTCATTGTCCTTTATCATATCTAATAATTACGTGAAACAAGAATGAGTAAAAAATGACATAACAATCTTTGAAAATCAATGACTGAGTGTTTAGAGGAATGCGTTAATTTAGTTCATCGGCCAGAACATTTCATTTAGAATCTGACATAGAATTGATTCGATCTTCTCTTGAGAATTCGTGTGTGGTCTTCTCCATCGAAGTCAGGTGTAACTCGGTATGCTGAGTGCGCGCCAGGAAGCTGTGGCATAGATGATGATGCTGCCCCAATCTGCAAAGTCATGTTTCAACTAATTAAAAGCAACCAGGTCCCTTCCTGGAAGATGGACACAGATACACGTCCAGAGTATTGTATTATGTAAGACGAAGTATAATTGTATGCAACACGGTCACACTGACCACGCGCAATGCTCAGAGGCGGACAGCAAATTCATTTTTAGAGGGCATATAATTCAAAAAATCTTAAGTTACTGTGAACAAATAAGATAACTGTTAAAAATATTATTCATGTTCAATTTTGGCATATGGCAGCTCTGTATCTGAAAGATATTTTTTTAATGAAAATTTAAGTTGTCTACAGTTAACAGAAACCCTCTAAAATTATTATACAAAAGATCAAATGGTTTGAAAAGAACAATGTATTCAATTTCGTAAAGTAAAAAAAAATATTGTTATGTCTTTAACAAGTTTCCAAAGAATTCTATAAAGTTTTCAGTCAAAAATAATCTAATGGCCACCAATACATTATTATTATTATTAACCAGTAATTTAGTTATTTAGGTATTTAGTAATTAGAACGCATTTTTGGCGACGATTGCTTCGCTCGCATTTCTAACAAACAAATTCTAAGACTATAGAAGACATGATCTACACACGCAAGCCGTTATATTCGATTTTAGCTCCAATTATTTCGAACTTCATATTTATTTAAATATTGAAGATATTTTTGGCAGGCCTTGCTTCGCTGGTTGGCAACAAATATTAAGCCCGTAGAAGGCATATTTATATTATTTTTGTCAGACTTGACAGGATTTAATACTGCATTTTACACTTTGACGGTGACATAAAAATTGATCCTCTGTATTTTTCATACATACATCAAAAATATACAGGATGCTTCTATACATACGCAAGAAACTTTAATGGATTATAAAATTTGATATACTGGTTATAAAACAAACAAAAAATATTTCAAATATTCGAAAATACGTTGTCTTTATTTAGTACCACTGATTTTATATAAAATTTAATTATTCGTTAATTATTAACTAAAATAAATAAATATATATAAATATAAATAAATATAAATAAATATAAATAAATATAAATAAATAAATATAAATAAATATAGATAAATATAAATAAATATAAATAAATATAAATAAATATAAATAAATATAAATAAATATAAATAAATATAAGTAAATATAAATAAAAAAATATATCATCACGCCTTTTACCCATTACTGGGCGTGGCACTCTGCTAGAGCAGATCTCGGTAAGTGATATATTTCTTCGCGTGAAATGGGTTACCAGCCATCAAATCACGGCCCCCAAAGATGTTAATGGAGAGGGAGCCATAGGGGTAGATTTATGTTGGTGAAAATTGTTTGTCGCCTGTGAGGACTGAACCACCTACCCCATTATGTTAACAATGAAATAAAATGTATTAGAATAAAAATAATTTGCAATATTAGATACCTACATAATAAGTAAGTAATTATTTATATGTAGTTTTTATAATTTTATTTCATTATTGGTATAATTAATAAATAATTAAATTTGTTGTCAAACTAGTGGTACTGAAATGTAAACTTCAAATATTGGCCACTAATTAAAAAAAAATCTTTCTGTTCTGTAATCAGTATATTAAATTACATTAAGTTCGTGCATAGGTATAGAAACACCCTGTCCACTTTGATTGGCTTAAAATTTTAACAGTACCTACCTACATTAATATATAATTTTATTTAAAATCGGTGAAATAGAGTTACAATAAAATATCTATTACGTTGATGTTATTTTCTTAGTAAATATAAAAGTGTGTATGAAAATGCAAGACGTTGATTAGTAACGCCCTTTTTTGTTGAACTTGCGAACGTCACTGGCGACCTTCCTTGCGCTTTGTGGAGCAAAACATTAATTATAGGTCTGTGATGGTTAATGAAGTTTTTGTTGGTTAACTTTGTTTGTATGCATTACGAATGAGAATACGCGTGAGATATTAGAAAGTAGTGGCTTTAGTATCTCTAGAATTTGCTTGTCATGTAATTAATTTATATTTAAATATTTTTGATCGATTATTTATTCAACGTGCATGTTTTGTTTAACTAGTTCTCGCACTGCGTCAACATTTGATGTATTAAGCTTTGAATTCCTCCTTTGCAAGAATACGAGTTCGTTGTTTCAACAATACACCCTTTGAGGACTTTGCGATGGTTGAGTCAATATACTACTTGTGTATTTAACAGATTTACATTTCTATCTTTGCAGTTTGTTTGAAAATAATTGAGACTATTTGCACAGACTAAAAAATGTGAGAGTGCAAACAGTAATAATTAATTATTAACAATTGTTAACCTCTTGCTAAATCATTGCAATAAATGATTAATTTCTCAACAATCTGCTTGCAAATCAGTAAACTGAGGAGATAGACCAAGGATATAGAAGCAATTATAATAACTTGTTAATGATTACTTTTGTTATTATTGTAAAACAACAGAAAAACATTTCGATGCGTGGGTTGAAATGAAATGAAAGTGTAGCCAATGGCTTTATCAGTTCACTCTATTTTATTTTACCCAAAGCTACAATGCACGAACAATGAAATCGTAAAGAACTGAACGAGATAAGATGTTTGCAATTAGAAATTGAATTCTATCTGATTAAATCTAATTACACATTAAGACATTTGTCTTCGGCCTTCATAACTATAGAATAATTTAATTTCTCCGTCAATACATGTGTGCAAACAAAATTCATGAAGGAACATTGTCAAGTTCTTGATGGACGAATCTACGGATGATGTTTCATTGAATGTCAGCTGACATTTCTGAATGAAAATTATAGATGGCTGGTCATAGACCCGTGTCACAAACACAAATTATGCTAATGTTAATTAATTCTTCAAGTTCAGCCGCCGAATCGCTGACTTGTATCTCTACAAACGCTGCTTCTTCAAGTGTTATGATTATATCACAACACAACGGAATAGTGTTGTCAAAATCTGCTCAAGACATTATTAAAACATATTTCGTTTTAGATAGCAATCTACAAATTTTTTCTTGTTCTTCTGCATATGCAAATTTTTGAGTGAAACATTTTTCAAACCCACACGTGACCAAGTTAAGATGACTGATTGTATCGCCTTCAAACAAAATAGGTAATAACTGTGCAAGTAAATTGATTATCTCCCGGCTAAGTCATTAACACGTGTACCTGTTAAACATCATTTGGTAAACAAAAAACATGAAACTATGATGCCGACGGCGCGCCTTGCTTGATGCGAGATGTTCACGATCATATTGCGCGGGCAATTCTAACAAGATGGAATACTTCGATACTTTACTTTGTTTTCTTTTAATCACACTACGAGTATGTGACAATATACATATTTTTAAATAGATTCCTAATTTTTTTTATTAATCCGTTATAGCTATTAACATACCTAGGAATGTTATGAGTATCATTACAGCCGCAGATGTCAGTTTGAAATTTTAAGACATCTAAGACCTGTTATGACTCATAACATCCGTGGTTTGTTCAATAGTTTATCGGTTTCAGAATATAAACACGTTAACGTCATTAATAAATATTATTTTTTGAATTCTTTTATGAATAACGTCATTGTCATCATTTTAGAAGGTGATCAAATAAGTCTGTGGTCTGTATGTTTTTATTTAACGCCATGGTTACAATTGTTTTGTACCATATTTATAAATAAATTTTTAATTTAAACGTCATAACGTGATCATCTCTAATTTGAAAGACTGTACTATTAATATATATATATATATATATATATATATATATATATATATATATATTATGATAAGCAGTAGAAGTAATCTTTGTATTATTGTTGTTTTGAGTTCCGTTTGTATTAATAGTGTTATATTATCATTGTGTTTTATTTTCATTTTCTTGACGGTTTTGACAAGTCAGTATGGTAATATTACCGTACAGAATACAGTTATTACTTACTTAGCAGCCTACTTTCGTGTATGTAAACATAGGTTTAATATCCTGAAACCAATAAACCTGATTAATTGTAGGAGTACTCCCCTTTGGTTGAATTACTTGGCTTTAGACTTTGTAAAAAAGGTTTTGTTAATTTATTTTTTTAAATGTTGTAGCCATACATTTTTATTGGTTTTTCATTGTTCTTTTAACAATTTTTAATATTCAGTTATGACAATAATGGAACCAACCCTTAGTCCCGAAGCGTTATCCTTTATGTATTATTTATTTTAATTTTATATAAAGCCAAATCATCCATCCAATAGGGAGTACAATATATTTCCGTTATTATATCTTTACTCCTACAATTTATATTTTGAATTATTATATATTAGATAGCGAGTTAATAAAATCGTAGATAGCAACTAAAGACGCTTCTTTAGAAATAACAATATAAAAATGAAATAAACATTTCATCACACCTTTTCCCCATTGCTGGGTGTGGCACCCCCCGTAGCAGATCTTGGTAAGTGATATATTTCTCCTTGTGAAATCGTCAAATCACGATCCCCAAAGATGTTATTGAAGGGAGGAACCACATGAGTAGATTTAATGTGATGAAAATTGTCGACTGTGGGGATCAAACCAGGGTTCTCAAGATCCATAGGTCGACTCGATACCACTGAGCTACCTACCCCATAAATAACAATATAAAGAAAGACAGATAAATAAGAACAAAATAATTTGCATTTGTTCAGCAGTACGGTGGTGTAGTACGGCGTTACAGCATTTGAATCCAAAGATCCTGAGTTTTAATCCCACTCAAATAAAATATATATGTCACTGTCACTCTGCGGTTCGATGAGTCCAGATCCTGCACTATTGTTTTGTTCACAGAATTGTAGTTCGACGAATTGCATCTTAAATTTGCAACAATTTTGTAATTCTTTGTAGTATGTTTACTTCCTGTGACATATTTTACATCCAGCTGTACTTTTAAAAACAAGTCTAATTTGACAGACTGCTATTTTCAGTACAGTTCTAAACCTTACTAAAAAGACAAGTTAAAATCAGTTACTCGTATAAAAACGTTGCAGTCACACAATTAAAAATATCATCTTTCAGCAAAATTCCTCAGCATTCATACGCTTCTCATCTCTTGTGACCCATAAATCTTTCAATCAACTACCATCACTTTAACTTCTTAGCCAGATAATTCAAAGTATCATATTCCTCACGGAATTCAAGTCCTTAGTAGAATGAAACACACGCATATAACTTATTGTCGCTTAGCTGTCATCATTGCACACTTCTATCAAATTTATATAATGTCATGCTGAGCGGGGTATTCTTTATCATTGATACGCCCCATGCATCATGGTTCAACATTCAACTACGCCGTAATGCAACTGTGTTTGTGTGTGTGTGGGATGGAGAAATATGCGTTTATGTGGTGTGAGTATGTGTGTTAGAACAGAAGTTGATGCTATCTCGTTGTACAAGACGTTTATGCTTGTGTGTGATTGGTGGCTGTGGAGATTTCATCTTGTAGATCACCTTTGACAAATTTTCACTTTTTTCATAATTAATAGCAGGATTATTGTAAAGAATCTTAATACTGATTAATTTGTTTCGTATTCTAAACAGTACGGAAATAAGAGTTATTTTGTTGACATCCTAAAATTATTTATTTTCTATACAATTTGTAGAAGAATTTGAAATATATGTATTTTTTTCATTGTCAAAGTAACTAAATTAATTAGACAAACATAATTCTCAAAACATATTTACCTACTTTTGCATTTTGTATTAACTAATCAACTTTAAAAAGTTAATCCAAATCACTTTATGAAAACTAAATGGTAACAAGATTATATTAGAGTTTATTTATTTTTTTTGAGAATTCAGGATATCACTATTTATAAACGAGTATTGTGTCAGAATGAGAATGTTGACGGGTTCGTGCTACCCCATTTAATGGAATATAGCGTGATGTTATGTATATATATATATATATATATATATATATATATATATATATATATATATATATATATATATTAGAGATGGGCGAATATCAAATTTCTCGAATACGAATATCGAATACGAATATTAATCAGATCTCGAATATTCGAAGTACTCGAATATTCGAATACTCCTAAAAGTTAATTTATTTATTATTAATAATTATTTAATTATGTCCTTTTCATTATTTGAATGAAATTGTTACGATAAAATAAAATTAAAACAAAAAGAACAAACAAAAAAGAAAAAGACGAAAACTTCAAATTTAAGGTTAAGGTTCAAATGTTGGCGAAAAACAAATTTGAAATATGGTACGTCTTCATGGTTTTGAAACAAAATATCTTTGTTATTAATAACTTCAAAGTATTGTAATAGCTTTAAGTTTATTTACAAATGATAAAGAAAAACATAGTCAAAAATTGAGGTCAACATATGACGCGATATTCGAGGTATTCGAATGTTCGCTATGCTGACGTTAATATTCGAAAATCTCGAATATCGAATAATGTCAATATTCGCGGCATTCGACTATTCGCGGATGATATTCGCCCATCTGTAATATATATATATATATATATATGTATACATGCTGTTCATATACAAGTCGTTATATGAGTATTGATGTAAAATAAAATTAAACCGAATTTTATAAAAATAAATATAACATCACGCCTTTTCTCCATTACTGGATGTGACACTCTTTCGTAGCAGATCTCGGCAAGAGGTATATTTCTTTTTGAAGTGCGGTTACCAGCCGTCAAATTACGGCTCCCAAAGATGTTAGATTTAATGTGGTGAAAATTGTTTGTCGGCTGTGGAAATTGAACTCGAATTCTCAAATCCACAGGCCGACTCGATACCACTGGGCCACCTACCCCATACCTCAACTCATACATTTATTTAAATGTTGAACTAGTCTTTGGTAATGATAGCTTCGCTCACATTTAAACAAACAATCCTTAAGCTTGTTTTTTTGGAAAAATGGACATGATTTCAAATTCAATACCGCGCTTTAACTAATTTCACACTTTGCCAGTGACATAAATATCTGCTGTACTACAACTGCATGTTATGTCGAATACATATATATCATTCCATTTGATGTCCATTATGTACTTCAAATTTAAATGTTGTTGGTGTATTAGGAACGTATAACAACGGGCAAGAGATAAACACTTTTGATAATGTCCTTATCAACTTGTTTTGAAAATACTATACTTGAATTTATGGTTTCGAATTCTACTTTTTCTTTTGATTCTTATGCATAAAGAACATAAATCAAAGAAGAAGATTTATGGTGGATATAAATATAATGTATCTAAAAGAAGGAGGCTCAACAAAAATTCTATTAAACATGTCTACAAGGAAAGTGTGTCAAATTCTGTTGCGTAATTTTAAGATAATTATTAGTGTTCGTATTTTCGTTTTGCAGGGAAAACAATTTTAGTTCCAAGAAAAAATTTGGAGTCACGGATAAACGTTAATTATTAACTAACTCACGTTTGGTTCGAATATGAATTTCTTCAACTAATTATCATAAGTGCTAACGATGGAAAATAGAGAAATAATGGTACATACAATCGCTAAGATTTGATTTTGTTTTTGTGTAGACGTTTCCGCCAATCAGTTATAATCATCCCCAAAACAAATGAGGTTGCAAAAATCTTGCCAATGATACTATGTGTCTTTTTTGACGCACAACATATGAATTTTTTATTGCATTTTCTATCTCTACTATTAGTTTTAGACAAAAACTTTCTGAATAAAAATCTTTCTGTATTTTATTTTTAACGCATTAGGCCTAATTAGTCCCAATTTGTTTGAAAAAAAGCGGATAATATATTTTACCTGAAACTGACAGGAAAATACACATTTGCCTGACCTTTAAGACTCAGAAAAGCTTTGCTTTGCATGTCTAGTCAGGAAAATAACATATTGCCTGTCTAGGCAGGTAATGAAAGAAACGTGAGCATCTAGTTACTTAGCAACATACAATATTGACTGAATATATAAGTAAAATATTTCTTTTAATTTAAATTAATTTAAAATATTTATTATTTGTGTATAAGTTTCAGGTAAAATGTTATACATAACACTTCAAGTAAAACGTCGTACATAATTCGTAAGCTGTTCTACTCATCCTGTAATTGAACGCTTTCCTGACTTTTTACGTAAATAACTATTGTATTCTTATATGAAAATATTAGTTGCTATAAATTAATGCAAAAAAGTTTATTTTCAGATGAAAATCAAAGTTTGTAAACTTAATTAAAATAATAAATTAATTTCTCTGGTAGAATGCGCACCATAACTCCATTTTATAATTTGAATCTGTTTTTCTTTTATGTAAATTCTTATATTTGTAACTAATTTGGCACTTTTATTCATAAAATATCAAATAATTTCTTTTGTTTGTTTGAATTTGATGTTTGACTTTCATTTATTCATTCCAACTGCTATTAAGATTATTAAAGATTTTCCCTATATCGCATTTACAAAGTGAATTTTGTGCAACTGTTTTTGTCGAAAACAGTGCTGTAAACTTCAACTTTGTACAATTGTTTTTTGTGTGAACTTGTCAAGTTGTCTAGTTGTAAAAATGTCAGACATAATTCTTTCAATTTAGCCGTCATTGCTAAGCTCATGTAAAATTATTACAATGAATTTTTTTTAATATTTAAATGTTTATTAATTTGTCAGTATTGTGACATTAAAGTTTTATTATTTATTTTTTAATAAATTAGGCACAATATGTTGGAAATAATATATTGAACAAATTTTATTAAAAAAGTTTTTGTCTTAAACTCACAGTAGAGATAGAAAATGTAATGATAAATTTAATATGGGAAATCTGTATGTTGCGAGTATAAAAGTTTATAACTTTGTTTGTTTTGAAGATGGTCACAAATATTTGATTGAAATGTCAATCTATAACAAAATAAACAAAATGTAACCATTGAGATTGTGTATCCCATTATTATTTCATTCCTACATTCACGATTTTCTTGTCTTCACAAGTGTTAACGTAGTTTCTTCAAGAAAAACTTCTAACTTTTCATGTTGATGTGGTAGAAGTGATGTAGAAGTGCAACTTCTGGATCAGTAAACTATTTATCCATCGACGATACAAGTATAAAATCTGCTGTAAGTAGTGATGTTTCTATTTGCGTTCAACAGAAAACTAACGGTATTTAGGTATAAGTACGTACGATGAATAGCAATGTAAAGTCATAATTATTAATAACTACATTCACTTAATGTTCAGCTATCTTGATTACAACAATTAATTAACTAGTAATCTATTGGTTTATCAGTGTTTGCTTACATAACTTTACATCTTGTAATTTGGTCCAAAACCCACATCACACCAACATAAATATATCTTTTAGGTCAAGTTTAACACAATACATTACAGTTATTATTTCTGATTTAATTATGATACAAAATAAATTTTCATTACCATTTAAAAATATATATCATGCTTTTGACTCATTTTCTATAAACTTCTGCTGATATAGGTACATCGATTTGATAGCTTGTACTGTATTGATGGCCAATCAACAAACTCAATTTAAATAAATAAAAGCATATCGAATGTTTAACAGAAATATCAATTATTCTATGACATGTAACTTCAACTTGGATTTGTTAATTTAAATCAAGTTCAAAATTTAAGTTTTGATGGTGCGTCTGAAGTTATAAAGCTAAAATATTTCATACAAAAATAATGCGAATAAAATAAATATATTATCACGCCTTTTACTCTAACGTAGCAGATCTCGGTAAGTGGTATATTTCTTCCAGCCGTCAAATCACGGCCCCCAAAGATGTAAGTAGTGGGAGAGCAACAGGGGTAGTTTTAATGTGACTAAGTGGTACTGAGTCGGCCTGTGGATCTTGAGAACCTTGGTTCGATCCCCACAGCCGACAAACAATTTTCACCAATTTAAATCTACCTTAGTGGATCCCCCTCCACTGAAATCTTTGGGGGCTGTGATTTGACGGCTGGTAACCACACTTCACGCAAAGAACTATATTACTTATTGAGATCTACTAAGGCAGAGTGCCACACCCAGTAATGGTAAAAGGCGTGATGATATATTTATTTATTTATTTATAAAATTGTTTATCGGCTGTGGGAGGAATCGAACCCAGGTTGTCAATTCTATAGGCTGATTCGATACCACTGAGCCACCTACCCGATAATAAAAGTTATAAATGTTTAAATCAGACTTATAAGATAATAATTCTTGTTGTGCGGCCAAATAATTAGATAAAATAAAAGATTGTAAATTTTAGAAGGGATAGTGGGCGAATTGGTCCCTGTGCCACATGCGTGCGCGCATTTGTTAACGATACGCGCAGGCGCTCGGCAGGATTTGTGCAAACGACGTTTATTCATAACGTGCTCAGCTGGACATCACATTATTTCTGAATAATATGTTTCCTTGTTTAAATATATTGGTTGACATGAAAATTATTACCTTTTTGCATTACCATGCTTATTTATTCCCATGGCTCATACTTCATGAAGAAGTAATATATTTTTGACAGTCGGAAAAATCAACAATAGTAGCGGTAGTTTCTGTTTGTGTTAATGAAAATTTGCGTTAACTTGAGACCTTGTAATATTCAATGGATTTCAAGTAATGTGATTTAAAATGACAACCACAGGTGTTTAACATGACTCTTTAAATATAAAACTTCATTTTACCTACAATTATTATTCATACATTTACATACCTACTATTTCCGAGGAAACGTTATTTAATAATAATAATAATTGTCCGTCAGTACGGTGGTGTGGATAGCGTTATGGAATTCGAATCCGGAAATCCCGAGTTCGAATCGCACTTAAGCTAAATATTATATAAACTATCACACTGCGGCTCGGTGAGTGCGGACCCTGTACTGTAATTGGGATTAAGTTCCTGTTGTACAGCGTAACATAAATAAATAAATAAATAAATAAATAAATATTATTTACATCGTTCATATATTGCAACGAAACTTTTCCTTTTTACTTGAGGGATGCAGTTCGGAACCTCTATTCTGTAACTAGAAAGCAAGAGTAAATACAAATCCAATATGGCGGAATACTAAATACACGCAATAAAATTAATTTTTAAATATATCATATTAAATATATCCGCGTGGGGGGGTTGCACCGCTTCTTAGGAGGAGATGGGAGGATCAGTCTCTCTTTCATTTTTAAGATTTCCTTACAAATATCTCCCCATATTTTCCTACTCCATATAGTAAAAGTTCTATTTTTCGTCCTAAGAGCAAAAAATGTTGGCGTACCCATGCTAACGATGAGATGGCTCAGTGGTATCGAGTCGGCCTGTGGATCTTGAGAACCCTGGTTCGATCCCCACAGCCGACAAACAATTTTCACCAATTTGAAAATTTACCCCTGTGGCTCCCTCTCCACTAATATCTTTGAGGGCCGTGATTTGACGGCTGGTAACCGCATTTCACACGACAAATTATATCACTTACCGAGATCTGCTTAGGCAGAGTGCCACACCCAGTAATGTAATTTTGTAAATTTGTTATATTTTAATCTGAATAAATCTGCGAATTTTTTAAAAATAAATGTTTAAAAAATATAATATGTTTCAATCGGACAAAAAATACTGCGCAGCGTAGGGCAACATTTATTATTCGTAATTTTAATTAAATAATTTTAAATAAATGAGGTACATAACTCGGTGGCAATGTGTCGGATTGTGTGATTTGATAAACCGAGTTCGAATTTTGCCCAATTAAAATTAGCTCGATGGCTCCCTCACCACTAACATATTTGCGGGGTCGTGAGTTGACATCTGGGAACCGCATTTCACTAGTAAAGATATATCACTTATCTAAAATTGCTACGGTAAAGCCCTACTCCCAGTAATGAGTAAACGGCGTGCTGATATATTTCTTAATTTTATTTATATCTCAATGTTTGAGAGTTGAAAAATCAAGTTAATCAAATTCTAGTTAATCCCTTCTAATCATTTGTTGGTACAATGAGTCATACTTTCAAGATTTTGCCTTTTGAATAAAGTTTTTCTTACTTGTCCTGTGTTTGTTCTTGCATAACATCAGGTTAACATTTATTTCGTTTACAAAGCTATACTTAGCACAAAAAGGAAGCGATTTACCCAAGTCAAAATGATTTGTAGCTTATTTATCGATCGATCGCATTCGGGAAGAACTCGGAACAATGTTCTCGCTAGAACAAGCGATTGTTATAAGTTTGAATCGTGTACGCTACCGGCCAAACCATTACCCGTCACGGTGACGTATGGCAACCTAAATAATATCTCTATTACCCGGTTTTGATATACAATGGCGTCGAAATGGCACGAGAAGTACGAGAACTTGACGGGATAATAAGGTAATGTTGGTTTATTCTTCCTGAGATCGCAAGCACCCTGTTCAGTGAACAACTGGATTTCAGAAACACCTTTAGGTGTTTTGAAATTATTTAATTTTGCTATCATCTACGAGTTTGAAATTTGTGCACCTATTCTTTGATATTTGCTAATAGTAATAATACCATCATACATAAATAAATGGCTATATTATCTCAGTCGATATAATTTTCTCGTAACGCTAGAAACTTTTTAATAAAATAATCATCCCTGTTATGTAACTAAATTATTATGTTTAATCGATTGATAGGTTAATGATAATTTTTCCAAGATTGATAGCTTTTTAGATTATTATAATTTTCGATATTCCGTGGGCAAACATTTTTTTACAACCCTACCAGAAAGTAAAATTTTCTTGTCTCAATTGACAGAAGAAAGTAATACTTTTAATCTCTAAGGAATGGCTGTATTATACGTATAAATATTGTCGGCTGTGGGAATCGAATTCTCAAATCTACAGACCAACTCGATTCCACTGAGCCACCTACCCTATACGAAAATAAATTAATCAATAAATTGATTAAATAGAACATGTTCTATTTTTTGGGAAATATTTGGTTACTTTTAGTGATAGCTCTTTGACAGTTTCGTAAAAAGTATGATTAAAAAGTAATAGTTCTTTTTACATTGGCTGCCTCGTTAGAGAGAAAAATGCGAAAGTATAAAATAGAATTAAGAAGATAAATGGCGAAAAGATGGTAATCTATAAATATAGATGATATGAAAAATAAGGATTGTAATTCATTTATCTATCGATACAAGATAATGATCTAGTTACAAATAATGGGAAATATTACACTACGGTTGATAACCACACATCACACGAAGAAATATATCATTTACCGAGATCTGCTACGGCAAAGTGCCACATCCAGTAATGGGTAAAAGGCGTGATGATATATTTATTTATTTTATTTATCTTTATTAGATATAATTTTATTTAATAGATTGTTAAAATGTATATGTTGTAGACGTGGAGTATTACATATTGTATTGTTGTGAGAGTAAAATAATCTTTGCCTCAAACTTTTTCAAGAATCCTTAGTCAGCAGAGGTTATCAAAAGTTTGTTGATAATTATGTAAGCGTGAGAAATAATCTGCAGTAACAAATTTGTTTTGAAAAACTGTAATAAGAAAATGTTGTTTTGAGAGTTTGTTTGTTGTTTCAAAATTAGGTAGCTCATTAGGTAATAAAGATATGAATGAAAAGTCAAATATGAAGTTTAAGAAACAATTATATGTATAGTTTATTAATAGGTTGTTGGCTATACAATGGGAAATGAGATTTATACTCCCGTAACAAATGAAATGTTCAGTATGACTGTTTATCTGCTTTAAAAAGACATAAACCAGGATGTAGTTTTTACAGCGGGGAACATTTATTGTCGCGGCAACTGACTTGTACTCCACCTACAAGCTGCTCTGGAACTGTACTCTTATCTCAAACCAAACAGAAAAGTCCGAAACAACAAATTAATTGTTGTAAAGCGTTAGATATCCTTTACGCTTTGATTCAATGCAAGAGCTCAAGCAACTCGAGACAGATATCGGCGATACTGATAGTCAACTGTCGCATGCCGCACGTATCCGTGTTATTAATAATACTTACAGGAAACTTGTATTTAGCCGACATTTTATAGAATATCTGCCATTGTGTTTTTCAGATGTTAATCGCATTATTATGATGGATGGAGCAAACTGTGTGCAAAGACGGGATTATGTTCAAAAATACGATTTCCCCTTTTACATAATTGGTTTTGATTTATGTTTTGCATATGTGCTAGGCCTGTATCACTATTCTTCGGACAATTAATGACATTTCGCAAACTTTCGGAAAAATACCGAACTGACATTAAATTCCCTTTTACACTTGTGGGCAGAACACAAGATTAATTTTAGCTTTTACGACTTCCACTCGCTCACTACCTTATTCCTGTTTCGAAATTTTACCGCATTTTATGCCCTTTTAACAAATAATTAATTTCATAGAAAGTTCACAATCATATTCTCAAATGTTTTCTTTAATGTTGTACTGGTTTTCAGCAATTTATATTAATTTTACTAGAAGTATATATTATATTGCGAACGTGAATAAACGTGAGTGAGACATGAATATTATTGTCGCGAATTAGGAGAAAAATTAAATTACACTCTCAATTTCATAATATATGGGGTAGGTGGCTCAGTGGTATCGACTCGGCCTGTGGATCTTGAGAACCCTGATTCGATCCCCACAGCCGACAAACAATTTTCACCAATTTAAAAAATCTACTCCTGTGGCTCCTCCACCACTAATATCATTGGAGGCCGTGATTTGACGGCTGGTAACCGCACTTCACGCGAAAAAATATATCACTTACCGAGATCTGCTTAAGCAGAGTGCCACACCTAGTGATGGGTAAAAAGGCGTGATGATATATTTATTTATTTATTTTTAATTTCATAATATTTCGGTGATTCTGAATCCTCTTTTCTTATCATTTCTAAATTTCACTCTTTATGTAGTCGGTAGGTCATTGCGAAATCTTTGGACTTATAGCTCTTTCATCTTCAGATTACAATTTGGAAAGTAGGATATATTTGATCTTGATAATAATAATAATAATAATAATAATATGATACAGTTTTTATGGGGAAGGTGGCTCAGTGATATCGAGTCGACCTGTGAAATTGAGAACCTGGGTGCAATTCCCACAGCCGACAAACAATTTTCACCACATTAAAATTACCCCTGTTGCTCCTCCTCCACTTACATCTTTGGGGACCGTGGTTTAACGACTGGTAACTGCACTTCACGTGTATATTTTTTTTCTCAAGATCTGCTACGACAGAGTGCCACACCCAGTAATGGGTAAAGGGCATCATGATATATTTATTTTTTATAGCGAATGTTGACTTCATTATCAATGATTGCAAATGACCTGTTCAATTTGTTTTTATTACTGTAAACCAATTTTTGTTGGTGCAACTGACCATTTAAGTTTTACAAGTAAAATACATTTAACTTTTCTTTATACAGGGTGTTTCACAACTTAGAGCAAAAAAATAAAGGGTATATTCTGTACGACGTGCTGATCATGAAACAAAAAGATTTTTTTTTAAATCGCAAAACTATTTTGCATATTTCCCAGTCCAAAATTTTTCGTTGCCACTGCCACTGTGTGATGATTATGTTAAAGTTATTAATTAAATAAAATTCTATTATAAATAACTGCTAATAATTGAATTGTGTAATTATTCTTTCGTAGTTGATACCTACTTCATTGTTTGTGTTTAATAGGAAAGCGAATCCAGTGCAGTACTACAAAAAATGTTTTAGGTTAATAACCCTTAATTTTTTGAATAAAAAATTTTTTTTTGTTTCATGATCAGCACATCGTACAGAATATACCCTTTAATTTTTTGCTCTAAGTTGTGAAACAGCCTGTATATGTTAATATTTGTTTAATTGTATGGTTCTTCAATCATATAATTCACCAAGGTATTATAATTTTCAATTAATTGAATTGTTTTTCGTTCTGAGTAAACTTGTTTTCATTTTGTCAGCTAATCATGATGAACATGAAATAAATCTATCTCGTCGAACGAAATGTAGATATAAGTATATTATGCGTACGCAACAATAATTACCTATATAGTTTTGGTCCAGTTTTTCATAGTTTTTCCTTGTGAAACTTTTGACCGATTCATCATTCTTAAAATGTATTTAAGCCTATGTACTTCCGGCTATATTTTTAGAGAATTCTTGTTTAATTACTGAACAAATAAGTGTAACAATTTTCTCCGCTGTAGAGGAATTCCAAATAAAAACAAACGTCGAACGTACCATTTTCCTTGAATGAAGAAACCACGATAAAAGTTGAAAATATCTGCTGGCGCTGACCCAGCCACCTAAATCATAAATACCTTGCGAGTCACGAGTCACTCCGAGTCACTCCCAGCTCTGAGCGAATTTCCTCCCTCCCTGCGCCAATGCTGAGACCACTTTGACAGAACGCACTCGAGGTATGATAATTTTCTGCCAGTATTAATTATCATTTACAGTTAGTGAATAATCATAATCTTGTTAGTGCGGCTGCTGAGGAGAGATAGACTGAGGGGAGAGGGAGAAGCAAGTCCAGAACTCTGTCAGTTCGATCTGATAACGTGCAAACCACCGACTAACATTATAGCGATGGGCGCGTAAAAGAACGATACTAAGCAGTTAATGAACTGTGAGGTAATCTGGTAATGTGTACAAAATCTTAAACTCTATGTGTGCTGATTGTAAGATTGGACTAGTTTAACGATAATATTTTGTAGATTATCTAAATTGTGGGCTTCCGTGACCATAGGCTCTGTTGTTTACCTACTAAATTTAGGTTGGGAAAATTTAATTTTATGATTTAAAAATAACAATGAGGGTCATCTCATATTTTCTCATTTACTTTTGTCGTAGTTCTTACTCATCGTTGAATTTATGCAATATCTTGAGGTTGCTTGATTCGAGAACATAACTTCATTACACTATTTACTAAAATACAGTATTAGTTGCGGAATAGAGAGTTCAGTAGTATCGAGTCGTTCTGTGAATTTGAGAAGCCGAGTTCGATTCCTACAGCTGACAAACATTTTTCGCCACATTAAAATTATCCCTATGGCTCCTCTTCATTCATATCTTTGACGGCTAGTAACTGTACTCCACGCGTATAAATATATTACATACCGAGATCTGATGAGGCAGAGTACCACACCCAGCAATGGGAAAAATGAGTGATGATATATTTATTTATTCAGTATTAGCTAATCATATTATATAATTACTGTCAAATTAACGAATAAGGAGTTGGTTACGAGAAGTTGTACCTAGTTGTTATAGACATGATAAACAAATCAATATGTTTAATAAAAACATTAACAAAAAATAATTTTTCTTGGGCCTGTCAAAAAATGTTAACTTTTTTTCATTAATATCAATACGTGAAGTACGTGATTTTTCCTTCATTTATATTACCATGACAACACGTATTTCGCGCACTATTTTGCATCTTAGTGCGACAAATGAGTATTTCGCGTACGCTCTCAAATTAATTTTTTTACGTTTCATCAATAGTACCAAAATCCATATTATTTTGATTTTTTTCTTCAATCTTATTCTTTTTTTGTGAACGAAATTCATTTTTTGGCGCGGTCGGATGCCTTCTTTGTCTCGACCTGCGGTCTTGAGAAATAGTGACATTTGTCACTCTAAAAAAAAAACTCTTATTTCGCGCACTTAATACAAAAATAACTATTCTTAATGCCACTCGAAGTGATATTTTCCATGAGAACTCAAATTGCAATTTCACTCTTCAAGCCGTCATAGAAAATATCCTGTAACTTTGTTTCATGAAAATTTCCGATTATATTTTGTATCATAAAATTTAAAAAAAAAACAAGTTGTCATAGGAACGACTGATAATTCTTGTTGTATTACCTCTGATTCGTTATTATTTACCTGTTATGCGAATGAATACTCATTTCATCTTTATAATAGACGACAACTATAGTAAAATAGTTTTCAAAGTTAGGTGAGTTAGTACATGATGGTATTTCCGAGATAGCGCAAGGTGTGAGCGCTTTGCTAACACTAAGACAGTAACAGGGTGTGAATAGATAACAGTTTAGAGCTGGAATAACCGTAGCTAGTATAACTGTTACTAGTTTGCAGTTATATAACAAACAATTTTGGAACTAAATTTAAATTATATAGGGCTTCCATATCATGGATGATTGACATGGAAAATGAATTTTCTACTACCATTGCTTCCCTGATTACTTCACAGGAAAAGGTTTCAAATTAAACCATAGAAATTTAAATTATTCATCCATTTCATTTTACTTATTTCATTACGTAAAATTAATTTTAAAAGTTAACTAAAACGTATATTTGTTCGTATTCTGTAACTGGATCATCATCTGTTGCTAATCAATTAGTTAATTTAGCTTTTTCTTTAATATTTCAGCAAATATAAGATGAACAATAAAAAATTAACCTCTCTATACAACTAATGGATAGTTGCACCAATAAAAGTTAAATATTAAACTTGTTTCTTGTTTAAATAAATAAAACCAAATATAATAACATGTAATTTCGATTTGTATTTATTACTTTAAACCTAAGTATAAAATTTACTTTTGATGGTACCACTGGTCATAAGTAAAATATATGAAAGTAACATAATAGGTGGCTCAGTGGTATCGAGTCGGCCTGTGGATCTTGAGAACCCTGGTTCGATCCCCACAGCCGACAAACAATTTCCACAAATTTAAAAAATCTACCCCTGTGGCTCCTTCACTACTAATATCTTTGGAGGCCGTGATTTGACGGTTGGTAACCGCACTTCACGCGAAAAAATATATCACTTACAGAGATCTGCGTAGGCAGAGTGCCACACCCAGTGATGGGTAAAAGGCGTGATGATATATTTATTTATTTATTTACATAAAAAATGTCGGGGTTATAATTTCAGTCACTGACAACCAAAATTGTGATATTCTGTAATCATGAATTAATATTGTCATTAACTTTTCGATCATGAATTGATTAATGATTCATTTATAGAAGGGAAAGTCAAATGAAATATACAGACTTAAAATCAGAATTTAAATCTCCACAACTTTTATTTGAAACTTTTTCCTGTAAATTAATTATTGAAGCGAAAAACTGATTATTGATTCAGTTTTCGTGGGATACTTTGTAAATAAACAACACAAGTGCTTCAAGCAATACTTTAGATATATTTTATGTGTTATTATCTCAGATACAGTCCTATTATATCAGTTCATTTAATTAAAATAATAAATAATTTCTAGGTATAAATGTGAACAAATGTAAAATAATTGATATATTCTGATGCTATCAGCGTTTGAATGTCGTAAATACTTATTTATAATTGCAGCGTATTGCATTGCATACTGTTATTTCTCAATTATTTAAATGTTACAGTTTTGTAAGTATTTCGCTCTGCGTGATTTTTATTTGAAATTAAATTGATAGAAAACCGTTTATCGTTTGTTTCAATATACTCTTTGTTTAGAAATTTCTATTTCGTTACGATCGCGACGAATTTGACCTTTCCGCAATGTTCGTAAATCGTTACTTTTAATTTTGATTAAGGTTAAGTGCAGATTAATTTACTGTATTTAAAAGTGAATCTTTCTAGGAAGCCGTCTTAATGAACCATTGTTTTTATAGCGGATAATTAAAACGATTAGCTCCACGAGAATGCTTTAATTAATTTCGAAATCAAAGTATTCTTCCATATTTTACTTTGCACTGTAGTTGTTCTGTGCTCAGAGATTGTGAAACACTAATAAGGACATTCTAGTTTATATTACCTGCAATTGAGATGTTTATTAGTTGCGTCCTCTTCTATATCAAACACAATTTAATACTGCCTCGAATAATTCTATAATCTTACATCATATTATACAATATACAATATAAAGGAAATTGGTACCGCTATCGCAAAGATTGTATCGTATCTTATGAATGTATGACGCTTAAATTACATAGGATCTATCTATACAACCGAGTATAAATATTTTCAAAGATTCTCTATTTATTTATAATATATTTAAAATATTATACCTGTGGGAAATTATATTTTAAAAGGATGCAATAATTTAAGGTTATGAAAATGCACGAGAATTCGAGTTCAAATCACATAGCTGATCACTGATTTTTTACTATATGAAAATGGCTCCCGATATCTTTGAGAATCGCAATTTGACGGCTGGTACGACTTATGACATACTTATGTTACTTATTTTATTTTTACCATTTTCATTTTCAATGTAAAAAAAATAGAACGTATTTCGTTTGTTATTCTCTTGTCATGCTTTAAAATATGACGTAATTGTCATTTCACTAGGCCTGATTTATAAGACAAGATCACACTTTAGATGTTGTGATCATATTTTTATTTGATGTATTAATAAACTTTTTAACAAGTTTTGTCGAGGCAGTAAACCGCTAAAAACATTGGTTCGGTTTCGGCTCCCAGATTATTATACTTTATCAGTTCAGTTTTGTTTCGGTTTACAGTAATTCAATTTAGGAACGGTTACAAGATCGGTTCGCTTTGACGAATCGGTTCATACTACGTTCTGTATGTAAATATTTAAATATATAAAATTTAAATAAATTTTGTTCTAAATAGTAAAAAAAAAACAACTTTATTCAATTGTAATTTAAAATATTACTTTTGTTCAAAACTACAAATAAAAAACACAGTTTATATTTGGTTTCTATAATTTATTAGCTTCTTAAACAAATTGAATAAATGGAAAACATAAATAATTTTTTCTACTCTTATACATTATTAAAATATCATTTAACATACTGGTTTCCATGACGCTAAATAACATCTTAATCACATTTTGACAAATTGTGACTTCGAACGTTTTACTCACGACTTGAGATATTAAGCACGAGATGAAGTTAGCTTACTTTTTAAATCATTTATAAAACTTTACATATTTTTGTTGTCTAAATTTGCGATCGTAAAGTATGTAACTCTTTAAATACTCCTAACTGAAGAGAAGTATATCAAACTTGTTACATAAAATACTAGTATGTCACGCTCAAAAACAGATTTATACAATTCATACGCAAAATTGTACCGGTTCGAACAGATTCTAGCTGGATCACGTATTCGGTACCGGTTCTACATGAATGATTAGGTTTTTATTCACGGTTCGAGAAAAACAATCCGTTCAGATTGCAGCCCTAGTTTTTATTTCATTTATCAAATAGTATAAAATGTATCTTCTAAAACTTAATTTGTTTTCTGAGAAACATGTCACTTAAAAACACAAAAATCGTGAGAGGAAACCGGAGCAATAACCCTGTGTTTTGTTGGTTGAATTTTCTTTTAAAACATGTGCGATACATAGTAAGTAACCATATGATTAATCGTAATCCTCTAATGGGGTGAGTAATTTTCCATAAACAATATAGTTAACAAACATATCTCAAGGCGGTGATGATTATAAATCAAACTACCGTCCGTCGTTGGTCGTTGGTTATTCGTCCAATATATAGGTAAGCATATAAAGCAGTGAGGCACTGACATAGGCTCTAGCTCTACTCTGGCAAGGGATAGAAAGCATATATTTCATTATCTAACGGCATTATTCGCAATTTTATAATCAAACGCGGCCAGCTGAACTATAAACGCTCCGGGTCTCGCATTGATCAATTGTTCCCTGACTTGCGTACGATCCAACGGTAATCACAACATTTCACGCGTATTTATCTGCACATTGCGGGCTAATTGCCATCGTGGGTATCTTATAAGATAGAGGTTAGAAGGACCTACATAGCTACATATTCACTCCTACCAAATGTATCTACTTAAGTGCTAGCTAACTATTCGATGGATTATTATAATCGCCAATAAAACTTTTTAACTTCGATAAGAAATGTTATAGGCATTGAATTAGATTGTGAACCAAGACATGTTATTAGTATTTATTGTGGAAATAATATATGTTTATTACTCGTATTTAAAGTTTAAGCTGAAAATATACTATTTATTTTCATATTTTCTTTTGCACAACGCTGTGCATTTATGCAAAAGAATGTATGTAGTTTTTTTACATTTTCAAATGTTGCTTGTTGTTAACTGTCGATACTTGACAGGTAATCACATAAAATTAAATCATCTGTGAAATATGAAAAATTAGACATACAGGCATGATTATAAGGTGTGATAATATACAGGATGTGTACAGAAAGGCGAAACTTAGGAGTTTAACATAGAATTTTAAAAATGTACTGAAATTGGCTCACCTGTACATTTTAGAGCAAAAGTACAAGAATAATAATTTGTTTAAAATTAAATTCTACGTTTAAAAAATTTTAATTTGTTGTGTCTGTGGTACTAGATATTTAAATAATAAAATGTGACATTTTTGTGCAACATCAGATAGCCATGAAAATAGAACACAAATAAAACAAAATCTCATTCTAACAGTTCAGACAAGAGTTACCAATCTTAATTGTTCTATTCATTGTTTTATATTACTATAATTAATATTAAATATATATTAAAATATTAGAATAATAAATAATTAAAATAATACAATGGATACAACAATTAAGATTAGTAATTCTTAACTGAACTATCAGAAAGAGATTTTGTTTCGTTTGTTTTTAATTTTCATGGCTATCTGATTTTTCACAAAAATGTAACATTTAATTTTTCAAAAATCTAGGACCAATGACCTACTAGTAAAATATAATTTTAAAAATCTTTTCATCTTTGTACTTTTGCTCTAAAATGTACAGGAGAGCCCATTTCCGCACATTTTTAAAATCTTATGTTTCGCCCTTCTGTGCACACCCTGTATACTATTTTTAGAAAAACTTGACAAATACGGTTATGTTCATCTAAAAGGTGGATATCTTTCCGCTGTCAAACATTCATAAATAATTTTGGAGAATAATGGATTCAAATAAAATTTGTAGACAATTTAGTTTTTGTACAATGTATTATAAAATTAATTAGGAATGTTTGACAGTTGGAATACGCGCATTTTTTATGACGTTGTTTCCATGTTGTTCTGAAAATCTTACAAGTTTTTTGTCTGAAGTTATACTTGCATTTGTCGGATTTGTTATGCATTTAGGTCGATGAGTGCATAAAAACTGTCTAGGTATTTATTACACACTAAAAACTAATTAGCATCTACCATAAAAAAGACCTTTAATTATTTAAGTTGATTAAAAAATATTCTGGAGCCTATATACTGAATGTATACCTGCGGGTCAAATATGGACGACATGAATGAACTGGACAAAAGAAAATTAAATAAGAATATCTGATGTGGACACCACATGACTTCCTTGTACACGTATTAAACTATAGATATTTTTTAATTGCACATATTTGACATTAAATCTTTTATTTTTTGTTCTAATCCATAGCAAACTTAATATTTTTAAAAATCAAAAAATATATAATATTTAAATTTAGATATCTCGTTTATGCAAAAAGCTAATTTAAAAATTCTTAATGTGCTAGACGCAGAATTTAATTCTCTAAAACTTTTATTTGCAGCATTCCTTTCTAAAATTAAAATAATACCATTTTTTTCAAGGAAAACTGTTAGCAGCTTCATGTAATGTGCCACTTCCGGTTAGTCTATTTTAACCAAAATCTATTATGTTATTTCCATTGATATAGTAGTTTTATATACCAAATTTGGAAAGTTTTAAATTATATTTGAATATAGTTTTTCATGAAAATCTATTATAGGCTTCAAGTAAAGTACCACTTCCGGTAGTTGTATAATGACCAAAAAGGGAGGTGCACAACTAGATGTTATAACAGTCCTAAATATAAAGTTTCAATTTTCTACGGCTTACCGTTTTTGAGTTATGCGAGATACGTACGTACGTACGTACGTACATACGTACGTACAGACGGCATGACGAAATTAGTCAAAATGGATTCAGGGAGGGCCAAAACACCTATTTCCGTTGAAATCCGAGAACCGAAAATTTTCGCGATTACAATACTTCCTTTACTTCGTACAAGGAAGTAAAAATAAAAACAACAAATATAATTTTACAGATTGCAAATTATTATAAAATAGAATACTTTCACTAGTATTTTAAGTAAATATTTAATAATTCATGAAATCAAATTAAAATTATAAAGAGAAAAATTTGGATACCGCCAGGATTTGAATCTGAATCCTAAAAATTCCGGTCCTATACTTTAACCAACTAAGCTACAGTGATCAAGTAATTGAAATAGAGAGAAAAATTGAAATAAAATAAGATTTGAATTACATGTGGACCATATCTTACTTGGTTTAAACTCTGGCGGTGTCCCTATTTTTCTCTCTACAATTTAAATATGGCATATTTTAAGTAGTATGTGTAGTAGCAGGGTTCGTATATATCATGGTATTTGTAAAAAATATCTGATTTTTTTAAATTCGCAAAATAAGGTACTATTCAACAAGTGACACTAAAAATGTTCGCTAGGAATGAAATACCCTAATTTTTGCGAATTTCAAAAAAAATCTTTTTGTACTATAATCAGTATATCAAATTATATATGTCATTAAAGTTTCGTGCAGAGGTATAGAAACACTCTGTATATAATGCATAAATATCATGATACGTATATATCGTACAACCCTGGTTAGTAGAGATGGAAAATTGTGTTTGTACTGTTTAGCTAAGTAGTTGTCAGCCATTCTTAAAGAGATCGCAAAGATATTGGACAGGAGTCATCAAATGCTACTCGTATTTAGATCTTTAAAAAATATATGTTTTTAAAGATTCAAAAAATTTATTGCAAGCTTGCAAGCAAAATGAAATTAATTCCACAAAGATACCAAAGGTTCCTAAGAAATTATACGAAAATTTTCAATGAGAAGTTTTTTTTTTGCTAATTTTATAACGCACATTGTTAAATCAGCTTGTTACTAACACAAGTTGTGATCACACAAAACTAAGGTGATTACGAAATAACGAATTTGTGTATTTTACTTCAAAGGAGGTCATGGCATCGAAAAGTTTGAAAACTACTGGTTTAGCTAGTTTGTATTGGTACTAAAAAAGAATTGAAATTTGCAATCTCGATTCTCGTATCGGTACAAAGTTGCAAAATGTCCTATAATAGCCTATTTTATAACAGAAAGCGAGGCTCAAAGCTATAACTCAAATTAAACTCGACAAGTATCAAGTGTGATCTGCAAAGCTTGACACATTTTACGGCGCCAATTTGTCTATGTCACATAAACCTCAATGATAATCCGAGGATATTTTACATCGGCATTATAATCGTCGTGTTATTCGTTTCGGATGTGCAAAATTTCCCGGAAATGTAATCTCTTTCATTGGTAAAGCTAAAGTAAAATCATTGCATTAGGGCAATAAAATTACCAGACATACATTTCATCTAAGCTTTCGTGTACTCTTTATGTTAATTTGTTGTTTATTTATTAGCGAACTATTAAATTTATTTAATTGAACATAAATCGTTTCTTCTTCCATTAACGAAACATTTAGACTTGTTGAATAATACGCACTTATTTATTTATGTTATAGTTTATCGATATACTTTAAATGTTGAAGAACATTTTGAAATTAAGTAAAAGTTTACATATATAATTATTAATTTAATTTATTTATTAATAAAGCTTTTATTAAATTTATAGTACTTCCTTTATTATTTCAGTTTGAGAATACAGCTACAAAGAAAATTAAATCAAATGTGACGAATTACAGTTATGGAGGTAATAATTTTATTTTTTTGTTGATAAGTTTGATGCAGCTTCATTGGTTGAATAACCAGAGAAAGTAAATTTATTATTGCAGTTTAAACATAAAAACAAAATAAGAAACGTTTACGATAATTGTAAACACTCGTAAATTTTACTTACGGGACATACGACAAAAAATCAACAAGCACAAATGCAAAATACTGACTTCGCGCACAATAGCGGCCTAAATGAATACCCAAAATTCCATCTTACATTACCTATTACCCCCACACGAAATTATTCTACAAAAAGGACGATAAATCAAATTTAGTGCGAATAAATTACGTTTTAAAAAACATCGATTGACGGGAGTTTTTTTTGGCGCTGAAGTTTCGGGTTTTGGCCGTTGCACGGCGCTTCAGTCGGCGGCCTTCAAGGTCGCTGCTCCGCAATTTTTAATCGTTTTTATTTTTCCTTTTTTTGAACAGTAACCGGTAGCTTCATAGTAATATAATCCAGTTTTTTACACTAAAATGTAACATAAAATTGTAGAAAATTTATTTGATTGTTTGATGTGTGTGAATTTATTAGTACTATGAGACTTAGACAGATTGTTATTTCCAGCACTTGTAATATAAATGTTAATTTTATGATATTATATTTCTAGTTTAATTAAGTTATTTACAAATTGTACTTGGACTTGAGTAGGATGTTAATTAAGAGGTGTGCAATTTTTATTACTTGTTTTTCTTGTCAATTGGTCAACAAGTCTTGTAATTGTAGAAATAAGCAGCGTCTAGTGCAGGAATATCAAACTCAATTGAAACTGGGGCCATTTTTCATAAAAGTATATTTCAAATAAATAAATATATCCTCATGCCTTTTACCCACTCCTGGGTGTGGCACTCTGCTGTAGCTGATCTTGGTAAAAGTTGTTAATAGAGAATGTGCAACAAGAATAATTGTAAGCTGTAAAACTCGAACCCGGATTCTCATATCAACAGTCCAACTCCATACAACCATATTTAAAGAAATCGAATAAAAAAACACTGCTCTAATTACAATCAAAAGAAAATGAAGAAATTAACAAAAATGTAGGATATATAAAAAAAGGCCATTTCGAATCATAATTGGATTTAATATCAATCGCATTTTTTCCATTACTGGGGCACCCTATCAGATTTCGGTAAGTGATATATTTCTTCGCGTGAAGTGTAGTTACCAGCCGTCAAATCACAGCCCTCAAAGGTGTTAGGGGAGAGCCACAGAAATAGTTTTAATGTGGTGAAAATTGTTTATCGTCCGTGGAAATCGAACCCAGAGTCTCAAATCCATTCCAAGTCTGTAAATTTAAGTTATTTTATAAAATGGTTACAATTAATTAAATTTAATTAACAAAGAAAGTTAATTTACTTGAAATAACACTGTAACTAGAGGAAGTGTACATTTCATGAGTCAATAAAAGACTTGTATTTTTCCACGAAGCGCGCGGGCCACAAGAAATTGTTTTGAGAGCGGACTTCATGCCGCCTATTTAACACGCCTAGTCTAAACTCTTAATACATAACTTGTTAGAATTTCGGTATTGTGGTTACATTTAATTAAAACAATAGTAATATTTGACCAGCTTATTAATTTTATATATTATTCTTTTATTTATAGCAATGTATATGTTGATGTTTTGTTTTAAAAGTGTGTCGAGTGTTTGATATAATATTTTTTGATTCAGTATTGTTCATTTATGTAATAAAGAAAACTTAAAGATTATTTTTCTTTCAGATTTCCTGTACAGACACAATGTTACGTTCGACAACGTAACAACAGAAGTAGAAATTCTGGATACATCCAAATGTGCGGTAAGTAATTTTATTTTATTAATTAAGTGTAAACTGCATTCCAAACTTTAATATGTAAAAAAGAATACACATTTAAAACATATTAGATTACAAATTCGATAGTGTCAAATCCGCGCTTAATTACTTATTAAACCGATTAGGTATAAATTCCTGAGGCTAATTTATGAAATTCAATGCACTTACTTCCGTAAAATATTGTTCCAAATAAATTTGGCAATCAATTTGAGCAGCCTAGATCTAGTGACCAGGAAAGTGCATTACAAACTAAATCTCAGCAACTGTGATAACACACCAAATAACTGTTTAGTGTTTAAAAAAACCAGCGTACACCGTTGCAGTAATTTTTTTAGTAAGAAATAAAACGGTTAATATACATAACAAGTTTAGTTCACTTGGTTTAAATTAATGAATCCATGCGTAAGGAAGGTCATTATTTAAAATCTGCCATTAACGACGAAATTGTGGCCCAGGACGACGCCTGGGAGGCGCGAACGGCCCAGAATAATCATCGATGGGTCGCGATGGGCCAAATAAAACGACCCATCGTTTCGCACATGGCCCGTCAGACATTTTATGCTACAGATGCCAGGTTTTTAAATGGTAATGATAGCACTTGAAAAAGGTTTCTCTTGTTTTTTTCTGACGAGTTAATTTTGGGTTTGTGGGCTTTTCTTTGCCCAATTGTCTGCGGCTATTTTTAGCTTTTTCGTCTACTGGATTTTCTTGCTTTTTATTTTTCGCTTCTCTTCTCGTTCATCACGATAACAACACTGTAATTTAAAACGTAATTTTAAGTTCAATGCTTTTGATTGATACTTTGTTAGTTCTTTTGAGGCAACTATTCAAATAATAAAACAAGTGTAATTACTATTTTAATTAATAGACCATGGAATGATTGTTTGGCGTACAATGTTTTTATAAAGCTGCAAAATTTACTATAACTTGTATTTTAAAAATCGTTTTATATCTATAAATATAATTCTGTAAGCTAAAAATAGTAACTTTGACAATTATTTCAAAGAAATAGAACCGTCCAAGAAAGTATCTTTTTGAACATTGTCAATAGCAATATCTCAGAAAGTAGTATGAGTACAATAAAGATAAATTTTGTGTACTCTTTTTAATAGTAGCATATTTTTATTTTTGTCTAACTTATTAAATTATTTCTTCTAATTTCATTCATTTTGAAAGTTTTTCCTCGAACTACCCTATATCTAAAATATTTGACTCGGTCATGGCAAACTTTATCATTAAATTCCTCATATTTTCATTGATTTAAATAAATGAATAATTTCTGTATAAAATGTATCTTATCTAGGGACCATATACCAAAAACTATGTAAGAGCAAGCTATGAGAATGCATTCAATAGCGTTTAATTATTATGATTGTATTTGAATTATTATTATATTTTCAGAAGTTAGAGCTTCTATTTTAAAGATTTGCTTAGCAACATAAAATACTGCCTGAAAATTGAAGTAAAATATTTCTTTTAATTTAAATTAATTTAAAATATGTATTATTTGTTTATAAGTTTCAGGTAAAATGTTATACGTAACACGTCAGTACAGTGTCGTACAGGATTCGTAGACTGTTTCAACTATCTACTCATTCTGTAATTGAAGACTTTCCTGACTTTTTACGTAAATATCTATTATCAGCGCCAATTCCGACATTCAAAAAATAAAAAATTTATTTTCTTTTCTTAAATTTGATTTTTCTTGAAACATTTTCTTCGTAACTACACTACATATCTAAACAATGTACGTTTTCCATACTTCGCTCTATTTTATTTATATTTTCTAGTTTCACTCTATTGCATTTAGAGTCTTGGTCTAATTCTAGTTGTCGAAGTATTTAGCCATCATATAGTGTGCGTGGTAAAAACTTTTAGCAGAACAACGTAATTTCAATGTCTGATAGAAACTGAAACTTGCTGCTAATCAGATTTGCTACAGTGTTTACTGTTTGAAGATGTTCGGAAAACTAACGGATAAACTTTTATTGTCTCGATTTTATCACTTCTGTTTTATTATGTATAAACAGTTAAAAAGATAACGAACATTCCGTGGCTAAATTGATTTACATTCTGTGATGCAATATTGTCGCGCATTCATCAATTATTGGCTAAACAATAAAACAGTTCTGGGAAGATCCTGTCAGCAGTAATAAATATTTTATTCTGTGGTTTGTGAATAAGAAATTATGACAAGTCCCAATGTAATTATTCTCGATTGTAAAGAAAAATATTAGTGAAACATATATCATTCTTACTGCGCGGTATTTTTTTGGTGAACGTGCATGTTACTTGCGAATATTATAATAATTAACAGTGTTATGTGCGCCTAAAAAATGACCATTAAATTTGAAGTTATTACTAAATGTGGGGATTAATCTTCTATTTATTTTTTTCTTCCTGTGTTTAAGTTCCAGTCCTGAGATGACTCCATAAATACTCCACATGAATATTCACAAAAATCGTACCTGGAAATTATTACTGTTATAAAATATATTTCAGATCAACTTGACGTGTATAAATGCAGGAGATATTAAATATTTGCATCAATCACACTGCTTCGTATTTTTATATTTTTTTATACTACATACTTGTTTTTATTATAGTTTAGTTGTCTGTAATGTTTTCCAGAATATTTTATTTTTGTTGTCTTGAACGAATTGTATAAACCAGTTTAACTCATAGTTTAAAAAAAAATACTTTAGATAATTAACTGCTTCATTAGTTTGTTTTAGTTTAATTGAAACTTGCAAGAATTCTGCTATTTTTCTACTGTTTTACCCAGTTAATTAAGCGGTTTTTGTTACTTTCCTAAAAATTATGAACACAATTAAACTGATTTGTTTTCGTAATTAGTTAAGTTTATTTTTTGCTTCATATTATTAATGTTTAAGGACGACTGTCCACTCAAATTGATTGCGGAAAGAAAATAGAAAATAAAAATCTAATTTGGCCACCATAGTACCGTCCCGATCATAAGTTTAAATAACTTGAATAAATTAAAAAACAATTGACAGATTATTTGTTATACTTTAAATATTCGGCATGTTTTTAATTACTTGACAAACGCTGAAATGTAATTTTATAATGTATGAGGTCTCTAATATTATATTATAATTTGGATAATTTTTGTTCTTCACTAGCTTTACTACAACTTAACAATTTACAAAATTATTAATAATACTTATAGTTAATGAACTAATAATAATTTCGACTAATTTTTGAAGCAAAAATTAGGGTCCATTTTAGTTATTACGTATTTTATGATTTACGATATATAAAAACATAAATAGATTCATTAATATATATGATTATATATAGTTCCATTAATGAATTTAACCTCCGTTTTTCGCTTAAAACTTTCAATCCGAAATCTTATTGCGTTTTTAAGTTATTGGCTTCGAGATCAATTTTTGCCCTCTAATCAGGTGATTGACGCCATCTTTGATGACGTAGATGCACGAATCTTATTATATATGTCGATAAAATTTATACTACTCTATACAAAAGGAACTAAATCCCAAATTATATATTCCATATCCGAATTCTCCCGGATACAGTTTTTTTTTTAATTTAGCTTGAGTGAGATTCAACCGCGGGATCTTCAGATTTCAGATATTTGTATACATACTGAAGGATGCCACACCCAGTAATGGGTAAAATATTTCCTTTGAGTTAATTGTATTCTTTTCTGTATATCTACTACCCACTGATACTATTTTACGTTTACTATTTTGTTATTAAACCTAGGCTAATTGTCAGTAGTCTCCATTCGGTTGTCTTTTAATCTCTTACAAGTTTTTCAACAAACTTTTATCAAGTATGCTACTAATCACCAAACAGAAAACTGGTTCAGTTAATGAGCAGGTAGTACTTCACGCATTGCTTGAGTAGCGTTGGTTAGAGATATGATATGAATGAGTGCAGCACATGTTGAAGCTTCGATACCTCGCTAATTGTGTCCTGCGCATGCGCGACGGATACGCAAAACGGTAGCTATACTGCGCGTCGCATGCGATACCTACAGCGTGCGCGCAGACATTGCTCGTAAACTTCCCGCGGGATACGACGATGGTGTATGTGGATGAAGTCTGTGGTTTGAAATAGAAGTTTATGAGGCATAATCGGGATTTGAGGAAAATGGAGGCTCACTAGATGATCATTGAATACGATTTTTAATCTAAACATACATACTGTTTTTATATTTTGGGCAAATTAAAGACATAAATAAAATAAATATCGATGTCCGGCAATTCCTGAACCTGTACTGTAATTGGATATAAGTTCCTGTTGTATAGAACAGCAGCAATGAATAAATAAATAAATATCTATACATTAATTTATATTTTGTAATAAAGCACTTGGAAACTAGTCCTATGCTGCCATCTTAGACAATTAATTAAAGTTAATTAAAGTTTTACTAAATCCGTCAGTACGGTGGCGTGATTAGCGCTACGAAATTCGAATCACTGCGGCTCGATAAATCCGGATTCTGTATTGTAATTGAAATTAAGTTCTTGTTGTACAGTGTAACATAAATAAATAAATATGTAAACGCACAGCTCTATCTTAATCTGTTTTAGAAGATATAGAAATTATTTCAATTGCAGAATACTTAATTTTATTAACTATCTTCATTTTGTAAATGAAATTCCATTGCTAAACATACACACTCCATACCATACTCTGTGTGAGATTTACAGCCGTCAATGAGCCTCTGATATGACTTTGATTATTAGATTATTAAGGCCAAATATTCATTTGTTTTTAATTTTTGTGTAGAATATTGTTTATACAAATCTATACAGCCTTATCATTGTACTGAACTATGTAACTAAATTGTTATTATTTAATTAAATTTTAAACATTTAAAAATTCGTTATAATTCTGTTTATAAGTTTATATGGAACAAAGGAATAATTAAATAAAAGGTTGGTACCTTACTTTATTACATTTTAAAGATAAAATCCCTCATAAATAATAATAATATATAAAGTATTTATTTTAAAAGAAATTTAAACGGCGGGAATATTATATTATTTTTTACTTCCTTGTACGAAGTAAAGGAAGTATTGTAATCGCGAAAATTTTCGGTTCTCAGATTTCAACGGAAATAGGTGTTTTGTCCCTCCCTGAATCCATTTTGACTAATTTCGTCATGCCGTCTGTACGTACGTATGTACGTACGTATCTCGCATAACTCAAAAACGGTAAGCCGTAGAAAATTGAAACTTTATATTTAGGACTGTTATAACATCTAGTTGTGCACCTCCCTTTTTGGTCATTATACAACTACCGGAAGTGGTACTTTACTTGAAGCCTATAAAGATTTTCATGAAAAACTATATTCAAATATAATTTAAAACTTTCCAAATTTGGTATATAAGACTACTATATCAATGGAAATAACATAATAGATTTTGGTTAAAATAGACTAACCGGAAGTGACACATTACATGAAGCTGCTAACAGTTTTCCTTGAAAAAAATGGTATTATTTTAATTTTAGAAATAAATGCTGCAAATAAAAGTTTTAGAGAATTAAATTCTGCGTCTAGCACATTAAGAATTTTTAAATTAGCTTTTTGCATAAACGAGATATCTAAATTTAAATATTATATATTTTTTAATTTAAAAAAAAATTAAGTTTGCTATGGATTAGAACAAAAAATAAAAGATTTAATGTGAAATATGTGCAATTAAAAAAATATCTATAGTTTAATACGGGTACAAGGAAGTCATGTGGTGTCCACATCAGATATTTATATTTAGAACATTTGTTTTAAGAAAACTGTTCATGAATTTAAAATATAGGATTAAAAGTTCGAACTGAATATCTTTTAAAGCAATGTACATATCCAATGTCGGTATCTGCAACAATTTCATTTAATGATAATACTAAAGCATTTAAGTTTATTATGGGTACCTATTAAATTTCTTCTAATTAGCAAAACATTTAGAAACAATGTTGACCCGATTAGCAAAAAAGAAAGAAAGTAAAACCTTGATTAACACTCGTCTTCGTGAACAACTTGATACAGTAACAAAGTGAAACAAAAAACAGATTAAAGTTAGCAGAGTTCGTGAGCACCACTAGTAGTGTATTTCTTGCAAGGTCACGACAAGTGGAACATTGTTCCAGCATCAGCATCGGTACAAACACAAACAGAACAGCAGGGTAGTAATGTACTACTCACTACTCGCAAGCGGATACAAACATGAGGCATTTAGCGATAAGTTTGATACGGCGAGGCTCTTTGCGCCTGTCCTACTATCCCGGTAAAACGAATCACGACGTTGCCGCACGAACGGTAAAAATTATACGGAGCTTTCCCGTTAGAAGCGACCGACGGGCGAAAGAATTATTCGTGCCTTGTATGAAAACGACGTGTAAGTCTCTAATGTCTAATCTAACGTATCGTCTTTCTTGTGCCAAGCATTTTTCTCTGCTGTAATTTTAATTTGGACTGCCTCTTTAATTTATACATAATTAACTGATTAACAGTTTTCGCTACTGATATTGATCCTACATGCTTTAGATCGCGCACATCTGGCTCCAAAACTTTTTTTGGTAGATAACGGCACCCTAATGATGGTACTCATAAAATATGAAATCAATATGGTGATTATCTAGAAATGCCAAAGTGGACCTAGTTTTGAAACTACTGGTTTCGCTACTGATATTGATCCTACACTTTAGTATTTTAGATCTTTTACCAGTGATACTCAAACTTTTTATAAATTCTTCGTAAAAACACCTTTAATAATAACTGATTTAAAAATATATTTAAAGGTTATTGAGTGTATTTGTTGCTGAATAATATTTTGAATAAAGTATGTTCGAAAAACCATAATATATATCTAATAGTGGGTGTGGTATCCTGCCGCAGCAGATCCCAGTGATGTATTTATGCGCGTGAAGTGCGGTTACCTTTTGTCAAATTATTACTCCTATAGATGTTAGTAGAGGAAATTCTCTTGGGTAATTTTAATGTGGTAAATATTGTTTGTGGGTTCTGGGATTTGAATCCAAGTTATCAATTAAAAGGTCATTCTTTACACACTTTAGTAAAAAGGATAGATTTATAGACTACTTGGTTAACGTTCAATAATTTTTAATTAATTAATGTTGGTAATTACATCAAGTAAACTTGGCATCATTAAAAATGTTAATAATAAGCTTCTTAAATATGAAATGTTCAATCATTCACTTGATGTCATATCTCAAAAATGGGCGAATATAAAAATGTTTTAATTTTGCATTAATATTTACCATTTTTATTTGAAACTTTTCTTTATATATATATATATATATATACATATATTATAATTTTTAAATTAAATTAATTTGAAACCATTCTCAATATTCACATTTTCAGTTATACTTGTGATCTATGATTTTTCTCTGGAAAAAAAAATAAAATCGACAAATTGTTATTTTCTGAAATATCCATTGAAAATGTAAAATGAATAACGTATGTTTCTATCTAAAAAGTTTATATGTATCTATATTATGCTGAAAGTTAAATTTTGAGAATCACTGATTTATGTTCTTGAATTATTGACATTTTTATTATATGTAATAATTTGACAAATTTAATGACTAAAAGGATTATTAAAATATTCGGCATCTATCAAATTTCGTAAATATTTTTGTAAAAATATACAGTTATTCAACAAAAACCATATAAAATATCAAAGAAAATTTACTAAAGATTCAAAGTCGTATATCTTCGCGTGTCATTTTTAATTAGTTCAATAAAATACTTTTAAATGCTTCAGGCAACATAATATCGTGTTTAAAGCTATGCTTTAATTTCAGAATTTAATGTATGTAATTAATTTTTTCATGTGTTAAATGAACATTACACGTAGATATTTAATAACTTCATACATTAAATTGTATCATAAAGTTCTACAAGAACAAATTACACGATTAACTGAATCGTTTCTTTAAGAATATAACAATTTAATTGAGATAAAAGCTAAACAATAAATAAAGATTTCAAAAAAGTACATGATCAGAATGGCAAGTGCTGCAACCTGGAACAAGCATCTCGAATTTGAAACCAGTTTCGATTTCTTCAGCAGACGATTTATTGACTATAGGTGTTCCGTTCGATTCATATCGTCGCATATGCGCCCAACTTTTTCATAAAAGTTATCATCAAAAATTATTTCCAGACGATAATATTTTATGTATACACCATGGGTTAATTTTAAGACTGACAGAAAGAAAATTACTGACGACAAGTCATGTGCTGTTCTTTATATGAGAAATGTAGCATAAATCATTATTAGAATTTACTGCAAAAAGAGGTTTGTAACAACTTCCTTATAGTACGTTTTTGTTCCTTTTATTGATAGTTTGGTATATACCATGAGAAATTTTGAAATTTACTTCTATTCCTTGTTGCTGAGACTTTAATTAGTGAAAAGAATTTTCATTAAAATTCGCGCAAATTATTAAGAGAGGATTTATAGATAATTACTGTAGGTAGTTAAATAATTGCAGTTGGGTTCAAATGAAACATAATTAATTAATTTGTTATATCGGATAAATAAGAAGTTTATGTAATTTATGTAAAACTAATATTGATTTATTGCATGGGAATCCTTACGTTATTTTAAGTTGCGGATAATTTTTGCGAATACGTCACGACCATCTGTCAGTTAGAATTTTAACTAAACAATAAAACAGCTCCTATTTTTACAAAACTAAATATTAAAAATAAGATACAAGAAATAATAATCTATCTATCGTTATCATAGCGAGATTTTGTTCAAGCCTGTGCCGAAGATTTAAGAAATAAATTTAAAGAACTAAAAAAATATGAAAAAGATTTTCCAAAGACTTAACTGGAAGTATAAATATTACTACAATCAATTTAGAAATTACTGATATTAGAGGAATTATTATGGAATTAAGTTGGTATCAAGAAATTACTGAAATTATAGGACTATAAACAATTAACTAGAAATTGTTGGAATTATGGGAAATATCTGTGAAAGATTTAATTTGCCAACTAACTAATTTCATTCTTTTCAACAATTATTTATTTATTTATGTTACGCTGTACAACAGGAACTTAATCCCAATTACAGTACAAGGTCGTGGCTCACCAAGCTGCAGTGTGATAGTTCATATATTGTTTATCATGAATGCAATTCGAACTCGGGATCTGCGGTTTCGAATTCCGTAACGCTATCCACACCACCGTACTGACGGATTTAGTAAAACTTTAATTATAGCATTAGTTCAAAGCTTGTCTAAGATGGCAGCATAGGACTAGTTTCCAAGTGCTTTATTACAAAATATAAATTAATGTATAGATATTTATTTATTTATTCATTGCTGCTGCTCTATACAACAGGAACTTATAACCAATTACAGTACAGGTTCAAGAATTACCGAGCTGTAATATAAATAAATAAATATATCATCACGCCTTTTACCCATTACTGGGTGTAGCACTCTGCCGTAGCAGATTTCGGTAAGTGATATATTTCTTCGCGTGAAGTGCGGTTACCAGTCGTCAAATCACGCCCCCCAAAGGTGTTAGTGGTGGGGGAGCCACAGGGGTAGATTTAATTTGGTAAAAATTGATGGCCGGATGTGGGGATCGAACCAGGGTTCTCCACAGACCGAGTCGATACCACTGAGTCACCTACCCTAATGTGGTAGTTTATATATTTTTATCTTTTGTCGATCTTCGGATTAGAATGCCGTAACGCTAACTATATTCGTACTATTGTATCTGCCGGAAAACATAAAATTTGTAATGTAATATTACATAAGATAGTTTTCTTCTATTCATGCATAGAATGTTCTAGAATTTAGCGTTATTATATTAAATAAAAACTATGTTAACTGTTATTTGAAGAACAAATCGGTTAAAAGGAACTAGCTCACCAGCGAACCTAGCGGGAATAAAAGTGTACTAAGACCGTCAGTAAATTATCAATTTTATTTGGAGTCTAGCGTGTAAAAATTAAAAAGTGTTTATTTAAACGTATCCATTTAGAGGTATATTAAATTACAGCTAAATCCTGCTCTTGTTTATCTCGCACCATAAAAACAAAATCCAGATCACATTAGTTAAAAACCAACGCTCCGTTAGAGCGCCATCTTCGATCAAACTGCGATAACAACTAAAATAAAATCACATTCTACTGCACTGATACCCTTATTACAATAAATCAGAGTGCTCGGTGTACTCGGTGCACATTCTCGCAAACGGAGCAATCGAGAATCGCAACCTGAACTATCGGGGGCCGTAGCGCAACGTAACGTCATTAATCTGTAACATTAACGTATAATTAGTGGCGGCTAGCAACAATAAATAAGCAACGGTAATTAAAACAGTAGGATACAACGTATCACAAAGGCGGCGATGGACGGCGTGCACGCGTCTTATTTGTCTGTTGTAGTTGTTAGAGTTTGCAGGTTAGAATGGAAAATATGCCAAGTATTTGATCAGGAATTTTAAATGACACTTTGCTGTGCGAGGAATTTGCCACGGTATTATTATTGGATACAGTTTATTTATCGGTTATTTTACTAGTAAATATTGAATTGATTATATAAATACCTATTTTTATTTATATATTTGCTACGATACAAAACAGAAAACTAATTCTAATGGGATCTCTCATTATTGACGAATTTAAAGCAATTAATTATATAATAAGTGAATTAAACACTATATTGTAAAATGAATAAAATATATCATCACGCCTTTTTCCCATTACTGGTTGTGGTATTCTGCTGTAGCAGATCTCGGTAAGTGACATATTTCTTCGCGTGAAGTCAAATCACGGTCTCCTTAATGGAGGAGGAACCACAGGGGTAGATTTATTGTGGTGAAAATTGTTTGTCGCCTGTGAGAATCGAACCCGGTTTCTTAAATCTACAGGTCGACTCGATACCACTGAGCTACCTACCCCCATTGTTTTATAATATTAATAATTATACATACATGTATAACATATATATTTAATTAAATGGAGTAGTACGAGTTTCAGAAACATTCAAAGAACATCCGTTCATCAAATTTATCAAAGAACCAGTCTTTATCAAATATTCTCATCCTGACTCACCATTTCGTTTCAATCACATTCATGTTCCCTGTATACAAGCTCATTTATTCTTCACACTAGAAATCTTTCAATTCGTAACAAACCTTTAATCACATCTATTCGCTCGCTCCTATCAAATCATTTCAACTCACTTATACCCATTCCTCTAAAAACGAATATACGAAAAAAAGGAAACGTCCCTTGTTTTTTGAAAATAAATTCTACACAATTGCAGTTAGATAATCTTTAGTAAAAACTAAAAACGAATTAAAAAGATAAGAAAGAAAGGATTGTCGGCCTGCGCATGTTTTTGAAAGTGAATTCCATACAACTGCAGTTCGACAATCTATTGTAAGCAAATAATAATACTAAAAACTACATCTTATAATTATACAGATTGTATTCTGAATTTGAAATTCAATTATGCATATCACGTGATATGTGAATGGTTCAGCATTAATTGAGGTAGGTCAAGTCACAGTATAAAATTTCCGTCCTTGTTCTTCTATATTTACAATTTGCGTTTCTCTCTCAAGTGTTGAAACTGACGGATGACAGATATCACGTGGTATAATTTGCGTTTAGAACAAAACTTACAAATGCAACTTTGTATCTTTCTCCCGCCGTGCGGCCATCTTTCTTTTGCCACTTGCCACTAGTACGTCACAGTGACGTCATATATCCCTTCCACTAATTTTAGATGTCCTTAAACCATAATTAATTAATCGATTTAAAAAAATACAGGTATTTTAAGTTCTTGCCTAGAAATATATAGTAGTACAGTAGTATTTTTGTAGAAGTCAGTCCGATTTAAACTTGTAATAAAATAATCTTTCTGTTGTTTGAAAGCTGTTTATTTATAAATGAATAAAATAATGGAATCAGATATTACGATCGTCTTTATAAAGATTATCTTATCACCATGGATTTTGGTTGATTTAATATGATTATAGTAAAACCATCTTAAAATCCAGTTCTGTCTATAACTGAAATTATTAGTTCAATAGAACAGTATTTCTTTTAAATAGCTATACCAGAGAGACATAAAAAATCTTTTCGTAACACATGCACACGAAACACGTTCTTATTCCCTAATTTTAGAGGGAGAAACACTGCTTTTCTCCCCTAGGGAGAGAAATATTATGTTTCTCTCCCTAGGTAGCATGTTTCTCACCCTAGAGACTACGATTATTAGCTGTTTGCGGCGTTTCCTAGGTAACTAGTTACGCAACCCATATTTGACATTTGTCCTGATAAGACAGTAATTTTTGTGCACTTGTTACGAAAAGTATAATATGCTTCACGGGAGGGCGCGATTATCCCTTGTATCTCTCCCTTGATGTATAACATACTATTATATCCAGTAATATTACTTTTGTAATTAGCGTAGTAATGGCCAATTGCACCAATAAAATCTAAATTTGAATTTTGGTTCAAATTAGTAAAAGTCGTCGAGTCGACATATAGATTCGAGAACTCGGGTTCGATTCCCACAACCGACAACAATAAATCGAAGTTATTATATCATACGGAATAATTGATATTACTGTTAAACATTCAATATGCTTTTATTTATTTAAATTAACTTTAAGATTAAAGTTTGATGGAGTAACTTTATAAGTCCTGTAAAGTTTGAGTAGCACTGGTTTTAATCGTAGTGAAAAATTGGTACAAATGTCTATATTTGGTATAAATTAATTTATTACTTTTTTTTTTATTTGGTAGATAATAGAATGGTGATCGAATGAATAATTCGTTGTGTGTTATTGTTTTTTTTTTTGTGAAATTTGATATAAATCACTTAACAAAACGTGATGAGATAAAAACTATGTAATTATACCGTTACATTTTTTTCTTATTTGCGGTTGTGCACGTGTTAGGAAAGTTATGTCAGTTATGTTTTACGCAAAAAAAATTGTTAGGTATGTAATTTATCAAAACATTTTGTGTGTTGTTAAATTCTTGTGTTATCATCTATATTTTTTTTGCGAATTATGTTTGCGAAAAAGCAAATGAAAACGTGTTTGTAAACATATCTGCTTATGAATATAACTGTTAACTTTTGGATCAATTGAAAAAATCCTCTCGGGTGGTCGCGTTTCATGATAATCATTCGTGCAGAAATTTTACGAACATTCAACTAAAACAAACAAAGAGACAAAATATATAACTTTATATTCGTCTGGAATTTTCAAATTGTGTAGATATAAATCTAATCCAACTAGCACAACTGCAGCTATCAGCTCTTAAAACACGGCCCTTAAAGTTGTAAGTGGAGAGGGAGCCATAGGAGTAATTTTAACATTGTGGAAATTGTTTGTGCGCTGTAGAAATCTAACTCCGATTCTCCAATCTACAGTTCATCTTGATACCATTAAGCTATCTATCCTTTTTTATTAATATGTATTGGAATAACAATTGATAGTATTAAAATAAATTATACTGAGAAAAAAAATTGAATATTTATTTATTTATGTTACTCTGTACAACAGGAATTTAATCCCAATTACAGTACAGGGTCCGCACTCACCGAGCCGTAGTGTAGTAGTTTATATAGTTTTTAGCTTGAGTGAGATTTGAACTCGGGATTTCCGGATTCGAATACCATATTGCTATCCACACCACCGTACTGACGGACGTATTGCCAGGATTTTAACCTGAATCCCGATCAAATGCTTTCAACCAATTGAGCTACTACCTTAAATTTGATGTTATTTCAACTTTATTAATTGGAGCAATATCAAATTTTAATTACCTACGTAGAAACCATAGTTTATAAGTACCAGAATCAAATCCTATAACTCAATTTGATAAACAGTACCAGCTAAATGAAGACATACATACGTACATTACATATCTTCATTTCTCTATCTCGTCCAATTTATCTAAATTTTTCTTGGACAGGTTAGTTTTCCGCAATACTACTCGAAATGCAATAGAGTTGTATTAGTGTGCTAATTAAGTATATTTTATACAAATTCTTCACGTTCCTTCCGAATGAAACTAGGTTGACACTAGTTAAATTCGAGGTTAAATGTCCTCAATCACCATACAGCATACAGCACAACCCATCCTCATCATTGAAAGTAATCGATTACCACAACGCATCCGTGGCGTACGCGTGCCCTGTCCTGATACGGAAACACCAGCACTCCAGCCGGCCGTCGCCGCCGCTCGAGAACATTCACTTATGGAAATGAGGGAATCACGAAGCGAACATCAGCGAAGCCAGCATGCGGCGCAGCGCAGAACGTTCGACACTCGACACTCGTAGTGTAGCGATGTTGAGTGTTGTAGAGTGGCAGAGTGTGCCGCAGAGCGGAGATGCTCGATGTGGAGCACTCGGTTAACGGGTCCGCCTACCAGTCAGGGACGTACGTCACATGGGGACATTGAAATGGGGAGATTTATTAAAGGGCAGATTTGGAAATATTATAGATTATGGCACGAGTAGTTGTAGCCAGGATCGGCAAAGGGGAAGTGTAGTGGATGCGAGGTATCCAGAACTATGAAGATTTGAAACCTCCACTTTCGAAAAAATATGTATTTTTACTTATTACACTGTAATGCAATAATAGTCTCCCCAAACAGTTCTAGAGTTTCAGCAATGAGCTAATATTTAAAGTTTTCTAATTTACGAGAATCTAAAGTAAATAATTTCATTGTAATTTTACTTTTATTGTTTATTATAGTCTGTATTTCGGTTTATGGAGTAGGTTGCTCAGTGGTATCGAATCGGACTGCGGATTTTGAAAACCCTGATTCGAACCTTACAGCCGACAAACAATTTCCACCAAATTAAATCTATCCCTGTGGCTACCCACCACTAACATCTTTGGGGGGCGTGATTTAACGGCTGGTAACCGTACTTCACGATAAGAAATATATCAATTACCGAGATCTGCTACGGCAGTACCCAGTAATGGGTAAAAGTCGTGATGAATAAAACCCATCAATGTATCAAATTCCAAATGCAAAAGTTGTATTATTTTCCAGTTCTTTTTATATTAGAACGTATTCTTGGCGAGGTTTGCTTTGCTTGCACTAGCAGCAAAAGATATTCAACCTGCAACACATACGTGAAATAATCTGTTTTAACTCAAATTATTCTGAATTTCCTACATTTATATAATTATTGAAAGTATTCTTGACAAGGCTCGCTTCGATCACATTTAAAATAAAAAAAACTCCAAGTCCTTAGAATGCACGTTCCACACATGTTAGCCTTATATTTGTTTTAGGTAAAAACGCGTGTTACATACTATCTTTTCAACAATTTTTACAAGAAATTTAATAAATTTTTAATATAAATCAAAGGAATTGTATTTGCAAATGTACATCACATTTTCTTGGTGATCATGTCAAATAACATTTCCCTCACTCAATTTAGTTGTGATAGTAACCGTTTCCCTCACTTGTGAGGAAAGTTATTTACTTTCATCACTAGTGAGGGAAACGGTTAGTATCGCAACTAAATTGAGTGAGGGAAATATCATTTTCACTAGTTATGTTGAGAAAAAAAAATATATATATATCGTCTTCTTTTTTATAGAAATCTGTAATTGGAAAGTTCTTTTTCCAGTTTGAACAATTTGTATTTATAAGAATATTGGAACAAAATCGAAAGATCGTTACGTTTTACATGTATCCAGTAAAATACTAATGTAACTAACACTTTTTTCAATAATTCCAATTTCAATATGTCATAAGCAAGCGTCAGATTTTGTTTATTTTTGTGTTTTCACATTGAAATTAATAGAATGATGAATTTCACAATTTGCTTCTTGTTCACTAAATTTTTATATACAAATATTCAAAATTCTTATATTAAAAAAAAAAGAAAACTAAAAAAGAAATTGAATCAAAATACTTGCTTTATTCAAAATGGTATATTTTTGTACTTACTTAAAAATTAACTAATCTTATATTTGTGGCAGAAATATATACAAACTAAAGAAGAGTTCTATTAATGTTTAGTATTTCCATCATATAAATGGTTTACTTAAATGCTTATTTAAAAACATTTCAATTCGAAAGCAGTTGGAGAAGTTGACAGTCCAAAATATATCCTTGAAAAAATATCAATTCATCATCGAAGAAACTATAACAAAACAGTCATAAAAATCTTATCATGAGTCCAATTTATTCCAGACCCTACTTTCATTCCGTAATTCGGTTGCAAATAATGACTGTATTACAAGGTAAAAATTGCGACTTGCAGTAACTTAATCGATGTTTAATTGTAGCTCGCAGTTTTGCCAGTAAAAAACAAGATGGAATGCAGGACAAGTGTGATTTTAATCATACGCTTTCGATAATTATTGCTAAGATTGCAGGTAACTCCGTAAATATTGATCATTTCAGCGAAAATTATTATTTATCTGATTAAATTAGCACTTGATGTGTTTAATGAATTGTAAAGATTGAATTAAATATTACGCAAAAACAAATAAGCTGATGTTATTTGCAGGATAATTACGGCAAATTGTGTGTTATCTATTATTTTGTTGCGCAAAAAATTCTTGTTACCATCTCACGTACGTAATATTTTTTGCAAATGTCATTGCTCCTGTCAATTATGTCTTTCTATTTGCTATTTTTTGCAATTTAATTTTCTGACAAGTGTAAAAGTCTTTGAAATCTATAAAGTCGGTTTCAATACTTTGTAATTTTCGATAGATAATCAATAGTTTTCCTAGGTGAAGCACATTAAAAATAAGAACTGTAATTTAAAGAACACGTATCTATTGCGGCAAGCCAATTATTTATTTTTTTCACTCTTAAATAAATCCATATAATTATATTTTATTTACATTTCCTCTGTCGATAAATTATGGTCGGGAGCTGATAAATAGAATTTGGTTTCTCACACTAATAATTACATGTATCATTTATTACATTTTGAAACTGTATACGACAGGTGCAAAAATTAATTTAGCAACACACATTTCCTCAAATTCCGTTTGTGATGTAACACATTCCTCCCAAATTGACAACAAAAAAACTAAATTTAGAACAAAAATGTTTGTGGCCAAATTCTTTTCCAAAAACTATGTTGATGCTCTTTTAGGACAGCACCCAATTTGGTACATTCATGGCCAACTTCATTGAGTTGCGCTAACACTTATTATGGCCGTGCCATACCATCGTTTTGCTATATAAAAATTTCTCGTGAGTTTTTGTATGTCAAATAATGCCATCTAGTCCTGTTCTGTTAGAGATACATGGCGGGCCCTAGAGCCAATCCTGGTTTATTTACATTCTGCTAAGTATTGAATAATAATTATTCAATATCCGAACAGAATCGCCATGCCGGAGCATGCACCTTAGACATAAAGACAATACACTACACTCCGCTCAGTTTCTGGCAAGAGCTGGACTGACCTGCTTATACCTTAAATGAAAGACATAGTGCAATGCAAATCAGCCGACGCCATGATACACAAAAAAAAGTTTAACGTCCAGAGGACTCCTCAATTTCAAAGTTAAATCAGTGTTGGGTGACTTTTTTAACGTGGGATTCTACCACACTTTGGTTGCTTCTTTCCAAAATGCAGTTAAAGTTTAGGGCTGGCTTACTAGTAGTTGAGTTGCTTTCCCAATTGCTGTTGTCAAATAATGCCATCTAGTGATTTTTATTTCAATTAAATGAAAGTGACCACGCTGTCAAGTTTCAAAAACAAAATATAAATAAATAAATAAATATATCATCACGCTTTTTACCTATTACTGGGTGTGGCACTCTGCCTAAGCAGATCTCGGTAAATGATATATTTTTTCGCGTGAAGTACGGTTACCAGTCCTCAAATCACGGCCCCCAAAAATATTAGTGGAGGGGGAGCCACAAGGGTGGATTTAAATTGGTGAAAATTGTTTGTCGGCTGTGGGGATCGAACCAGGGTTCTCAAGATTCACAGGCCGACTCGATACCACTGAGCCACCTACCCCAAAAACAACCTTAAAATATTTGAAAATTAAAGTAAAACTTTAAAATATTTGGAAATTGAAGTTTAAGGTAGAGATGCGCATTTTATAAAAAAAATTAACCAGACCCGACCCGAACCCGATGGGTACCCAACCTGACCCGATGGATACCCGACCCGATGAATATCCAACCCGCCCAGACCCGATGGGTACCCAACCCGACCAGACCCGACCAGACCCGATGGATATCCAACCCGACCAGACCCGACCAGACCCGATGGATATCCAACCCGACCAGACCCGATGGGTACCCAGACCCGATGGATATCCAACCTGACCCGGCCCGATGGATATCCAACCCGACCCGACCGGTTGGATATCCAATCTAACCCGATTATGTGTATACTACTTGAACAGATATGTACCCAACTGATCCGAAAGTTAATTTTACAAGGAATATGTAGTATTTCATTAGATACAATAAAAAATCGGTTAATATTAACTGTGCAAAACTACTATTTACTTAAATCTACTTGTATACCTACGAGTAGTTCAAAATGATTTGTTATAAGTATAAATATTTGAGTGAATATTTTATTAAACAAATGTATAATGTTACACATTTTTGGTACAAATTGCGGTTTTGTAGCAAAGACTACACTAAATTCAGTAAATATCAGTGGCGAACCGAGAAAATATATTTGGAGGGGGCTTGGATATTTGTAAAACGAGTAGATTTAAATATATATATATAAATTATGTAATGGCTGTATTCCTATTCTACAATAATTATGCGATGTCAGCATATTCTTCCAGTATATTTCCATTATGATAAGCTAGGTAATAAAAACCCTTGTAACTAAGATAAGGTGTTCATTGTTCCTGTATTCTTCTATCTCAACACATGTAACCAAGTTGATAATAAAAAAAATAAAATTTCAAATATATTAAATCGAATTATTTAATTTATATATAGAAATTATTTAATTACATTTAAATAAATATGAAATATAAGTGAAAACCCCTCCCCTTGCGTGCGCCAGTGGTAAATATAAATACTAAAGCGGAATGACATAAAGTATACTAAAATCCATGATTAGATAATACGAATAAAAGCGGCAGTAGAATTATAAAAATATACAATTTGTGATACACTTGTTTTGTTATGCCATCTTTATCGTAGCATTGCTTTGATTTATGTTTACAAAGCATGAATGAGAGCGCAAGCACTGTTAGATTTTCACCTCTGCTCAATATTATAAACATACAGGATGTTCAAAAAAGGGTAAAAACTAAGGCATATACATTTCAGTGTACTTATTCTCAGCAACATTTTTTTTTTAAATTCGCTAAATTAAAGGCTCTATAGGTTCTTGAAGCGTATATTTCTGAGGCACTGGCCGACATGTAATTTTTAATAAAAATTATAATGAATTATTATTACATCTTTTACGTAGTGATATATTTACTTTTATTTTATTTATAATTCATAATCAGCACATTAAAATGTATTAGCCCTCAAAGTTTTTTTATATAATATATATAAGTGACCAAGCGTTAATTATAAATTTTAAATAAATTCTAAATATACTTGTAATGGGGTAGGTGGTTTATAGTCCTGTAGAATTGAGAACCCGGATTTCATTCCCACAGGCGACAAATAATTTTCACCACGTTAAAACTAGTCCTGAGACTTTCCCTCCACTAATATCTTTGGGAGTCGTGATTTGACGGCTGGTAATCGTACTTCACACGAAGAAATATATCACTTACCGAGATATGTAATGCGCAAAAAGCGTGATGATATATTTATTTATTTATTTTGCACGTGAATATTTCATATAAATATAAATTAAATTATGAACCTGACCCGACTTACCCGTAATGAACCAGACCCGACTTACCCGTAAATGAACCAGACCCGACTTACCCGCAAATGAACCAGACCCGACTTACCCGTAAATGAACCAGACCCGACTTATCCGTAATGAACCAGACCCGACTTACCCGCAAATGAACCAGACCCGACTTACCCGCAAATGAACCAGACCCGACTTACCCGTAAATGAACCAGACCCGACTTACCCGTAAATGAACCAGACCCGACTTACCCGTAAATGAACCAGACCCGAACCAGACCCGACATGAACAACTTACAACTGACCCGAAACCCGACTGCGGGTCGGGTCGGGTCTGGTCGGGTTTCGGGTTTCGGGTAAAAATGCGCATCTCTAGTTTAAGGGATAAAATTAAATACATTTTATGAAATTGCGTATTTTATTTATACATTAAATATTGTTAGGTTATGTTAGATACGACGTATCTTGTTAGAGGGGTAGTTGATGTACTCGCTCTGTAAACTAGAAATTTTAATGACATGAAACGGCCATAATAAGCGTAGCGCAATTCAATAAAGTTAGTCATGATACATTGCCACAATGTTTTATTGTAGAACACTGAAAGGAGGGTTCAAATTATGATGTATTGTTATTGCTTTCATTTAATGAAATCTAATTGAAGGATTACTTTCGGATTTATTCTTGTAGATATACGAGTATGTACATTATTATTTTGATTTTGTCTCAATATTAAGAACAACTTTTTAATATTATTTTCTATCATTTCAAATTGTTAAATTGCGGTTGCTAGAAAGGATATTTTTCGTGGAAAAGCATATCAAATGCATAGTCATATTTTTCAAAATTCCATATTGGCATTTGTGTAGAAAATATTACACATACTATTAGAGTATTAAGTGAGTTTTGCAAGAAATAAATTCCATATTTAGAATTAAAAAAACCTGTTTGCAAGAAAGAGTCCTTTTTGTGGAAAAGCGTATCAAATGCTTGAATACGTACGCATTTTAAAATTCCATATTAGCGTTAAAGATTCGAATGTGTTGGTTCAACGTAGCTTGTCGAATCGTAGCCACATCGTGTTATTTGTCGCGGTATACTATGACACTTTTTCTCGTCACAGCGGCTCAGGCCGCGCTCAAATTACAAGGCGCGCATGTAATCATATAGGTCAGGAATATAATAATAAACATTTAATACCGTAATGCCTAATATGCGATAGAAAGCTTTCGTGCGTTTCATGACTTCGATAAGAAGATAGTTCAAGTTCAGGATTATTATAACCATTGTACCAGAAAATTTTCTTAATTTTTCTTGGAAAAAAACGGAATATTACAACTAATCATTAAATATAGACATTTGATCTTACTTATTAAAAAAAACTAAACAACATTTTGGACTTCATGAACTTCAGACCTCGTTTATGGTTGGGCACCACAAAAAAATCTAATTATAACCGCAGTTTTGCAAAAATAACGAAGATATTTGATATGAGCACAGTACAAACGTAGTAGAAACAAACTATTGCCATATAAGATTTACTTAATTTCTCATTTTAAACAGGTGGTCCATCTATCTTAATGTCTAGTTAAAAGGCCAGAAAAATAAACTTTAGTTATAAAGTGTAGTTTTGCAGAATCTACAATGAAATTAGGAAGGAGTACAGTAGAAATGTAGAACAAATAAGTACCGTACTGGTTTTAGTCAAATTCTTAATTTAATCATGCGGTTAACCTAACTGGACTTATATTTAGGAGGCTAGAAAATTAAACCTTAATTATAAGCACACTTATACTGCAATAATAATAAAACTTGGCTTGAATACAATATAAACACAACATAAATAAATGCCTTATAAATTATATTAAAATATGTCGTCATTCTAACTTTGGATTATGCTTAATCTATGTGGATCTATATTAAGGGATAAATAGGGTATTGTGCCAATCATATACTCATGGGTGCCAGCAGGGAGCTACATTAGGTGTACGGACCCTCCTTTAGATTTAGAGTATAGTTTTTTAAATCGTTGGAAAAATGAAATAAAGTCCTTTTAGTTCAATGTTTTTGTTATTAAATACGATATTTCTTTTTGTATTCAAAAACCAAAATTTATTGATTTAATGATGCGAGGCTTTACCGAAGATATTGTCATCTTATTATTTATATTTTAGACATTTATTATTTATGTAATCCAAACTATTTTGATTCTACTCGTGAGTAAATGTAATTAAATTGTACATTAATTTGAATATTACGGATATGAATTCTTTCAACCTAAAGTTGATGATATAAAAAAAACAAGTTTCAATTAAATAAAAGTTGCACTTGTCCTATTTACAGAAGTTGGTTCAAATGAATGGAAAACAGCAGGATTGCGAAAATGGAATATTTTTTCGCCGGGAGTTGGCAATACTTAAAAACAATTGAAATATCTTGGCCATCTACAGGTCGAACTTATCTTATAAAAAAGTTGATTCAAATCAATTGAAAACAGAAGGAGGAGTTTGACCGAACGCCCGAGTGAATGACATACATCCAAGTAAAATAAATAATCTAGGGTCTATAATTTTTTAATATATTTTTTAGTTATTACCGATGATAGGAATCCATACTGATTATTTGAAAATAAGTATGTGGTTGCCCATACATATATACTTATTAAGTAAAAGTTATATGGTGCTAATTACAACACAATTTCGGCGAAATCTAGAACTATGCCAACAAATACAGAATTGTCAAAAATATGTGGCTTTGTTTTATAATAATATTTATGATAACTTTGATATTACCTACTGTTTTAATGATACTTATAATTTGACGTTTATTTTTCGTACTAATACCAAACGATAGTTTGTAAAGTCACCGATAGAGTTGCGCTGAAATTTTACTAGTATAATTTTCTGTTAAACAATTGCAATCAACAAATAAAACTAGTGTAGATTAAATATTTTAAGGTTATCTTCAGGAGATCGATTGTAAATTCTGAAATCGAATACTTTTGCAAAATATTTCTGCTTATTAAGCAATTAGTCCTGTTTAGTTCGTACCTACTCTTCTTTTATGACTATAAAATTATTTCTCACGTCCTAATTCGAAACTAATATTGTCCATTATTTCCATGACCAGTACTTAAGCAAATGAATTAAAAGATTTCTAATGCGTCCATCAATATACTATGAATGGATCTTTTATAGCAGTGAATCTACGGCGAAAACGTCTCGGATTTTTCCAGTGGCGCGTCGCGAAAATCCAGCAGCCAAACGAATATGTATGTCATTAAAAGAGGATTTATTTTATTGCTTATTCTCTATTCTAAGAAAATGAGATATCGACTGAGCACTTGGGCGTGTAGAAGATCGCAAATAGATAAAGTAGCCTGGAAAAAATTTACATGCTATTTAATCGATTCGTGTCGTTATTCAATATGCAAATCTATCAGAAGTTTCTCCGGCCTCTTGATCGAATACTGGACGATATTTCTCATCAAGAAAAAGACAATAATAAATTAATTACCCCGTTAGGGAAGTCAGTAATGTTCAATTTGCAGCCATCACTTCGATGTTATTACAGTTGCCAGTAATTGTTTTGTTTTTATATTGCAACAATCGGAATTTTATGGCTCTATTAAGTAGAGTAGATTATTCTATCGATTACTGAAACATCAACTTCTACTTTAGATCTTTCTTCCTAACAGTTAGATCCTAATCAATTAGCATATTGATTTACAAGTTCTATTTCCATAAGTTTTTATGTCAGTACGTCGTTTTACAATCTAATTATCTATACAAAAGAACTAAATTATTAATTTAGTAATTTGTCTACGAATTTCCTAAAATGAATTTCGAGAACTGTCATTTGATAAACAGTGTTAACTTTAAGATTCGCTCTTGTTTAAATAGAAACAAAACAGATGCGGTTTTGTTCGTTTTTATCTTGTGTCATGTCGTCATTAATAAAATTAACATACCTGGGAGTTAAAACGAGAATAAATAATTACACGAGCGTCAAAAATGACGTGTTATTATTAGCACCGGTGTCCGACGAGTAGGCACCGTTAACAAGACTCTCAGGGCCGGTTCAGGGGGAGACAATTGGACCTCTGGCTTACTGCTTCCCCACCTTGATTTTCGCATGACACGCAATACAAAACTGTAACAAACAGAAAAAAGTCGACAATTTTGTAATAAACTGATTTAATTCTAATTGTCGATGAATGTAAAAATAGAGTGGCAAGAGTGATTTTAATGATTTTGTTCGCTGAAAATGGCGGAGATTCGGATAGTTCTATTTTTTCATAGTACAAGATAAGTATTATTGATCCTGCAACGGTGATACCATCTTTAAAAATTAGGACAATTTATAATCAGGTTTAAGGATATTTCCTTTTAAATTTAAATATATAATGAAGACAGTAACCATAATGTGATGTTTTAGTTCTTCTTTTGTCAGAGGAAGATAATTTCGTCAAAAATGCCAGACAAATATTTTCTTAACGCAAATGAAACTGCTTCAGTGCAAAAACATAATTTAACGTGCGCCTAAAGTCAAAAACGTACAACAGTATAATCAATCAATATCCATTCAAAATCTCAACCCACAAAGAAAAACAAAAGGTTAAAAATAAATAAACAAAAACAAGGAATTATACGAGGTCGACATATATTGTTAGGTGAAGTGCTATTTTGTACTTTGCAGATTTGCATGAAGAGAAATTTAATATGTCTTTTGAGAAAATAATTGGCGATGATTGTTTGTGACAAATTGAGGCCAGAATCACAGAATTTCACATAATTATTGTACTGTATATAGCTGAAAATGATTGACTATAAATAACAAAAATAAATTTAATAAATATATCATCACGCCTTTTGCCCGATAGAGTGTGACACTCTGCCGTAGCAGGTCTCGATAAGTGATGTATTTATGTGCGTAAAATGCTGTTACTAGCCGTCAAATCACGGCTCCTAAAGATGTTAGCAATGCGAGAGTCACAGAAGTGGGGACAATTGTTTATCGACTCCGGGTTCTCAAATCCACGGTTCGACTTTTTTTATCAGCCTTTATTTTATTTTATTTCATTTTTGTGAACAACAATTAACGCATTTTTTTCCTAACTCATGTGTGACTGGCCGCTTGTCAAGCGAATGCGCTGTATGCTGAGGCGTATCTCTATCCACATGTGTTAGCGGATATCCTCAGTATCACAACGGTATGGTCAGCGCAGTTGGTTTCCTACATGGCTAGGAAGAAATAGAGCGTTTTAAAAACATAAAATTCTTCACAATTCCTAGCACACAGTACCTTACTTCCTATATTATATTAACACTAAAGGAATTAGAAATAGCGATGCTAAGGAATGGCTATGAAGTGATTGTGATTAACAAATTATGGTAAAAATAAAACAGTACTTGATATCGCGGAGCCACCTACCCTATGAGTTGACTATAAAACACAATACATACCGGGTGTCTACTTTTTTTTTGTTATATAGGAAATTCAATGGTAAAATTTTCATTACTCCACAAATTTATTGATATACGACGATCTTGTCACGAGATACAGGTAAATTAAAATTTCCATCTTTAAGCTGTTTACAGTGCCATGAAAAATAAAACAAATAATAGTATTGTTTAGTATTCTTTGAGTTTGACAGTTTGTGTTCTTTTAATTGTTACTTTGGTTTCATTAAGATTAAAATAATGGAAAGATTCGTTGGACGCAGTTTTTATTTCTATATTTAAACTTTTGCTCTAAAATTCATAGGGAAAAATCTATAGCGTAATGAAAATTTTACCATTGAATTTCCTATGTAACAAAAAAATGTAGACACTCGACATCATTTTCAGTTATAAACTTTGCGTAAAAACTTTAAATCTAGCTTTTAATTAAGATGAAATTGGTATAGTAAACTGGACGAAACTATACGAAAATCTTCTTGGAACGAAGCAGATCTAGACGAAACAACGTACTATCATCTCGTCATCTGCAGTTACTGGTGCCTGGACCATGTTGCACTCATGAATGAAATGCACGTTCTGCATCTGATTTGAAACTCGATGAAATAACAACTGACAGTCGCTGATTTGGTAACTTGATCGTTAACCTCGAGAATATTTGTCTTCGGTTGATGACAGGTCCAGGAACTCTCAGTCACACTGGTGACAAGAATTCAGATACAATCAGAAATGAGAAGAATAAAAAATAATTGTCGTTTTCTCTTCGTCCTGACTTGGTGACTTACTTTGTAATTTATAACAACACCTTATTTAAAATTAAATAAACAAATAATACTTTTAAAATCATAATAATGGGGTTGATAGCTCAATGGACAGGCGTTGGGTTGGGGATCAGGTTTAACGACCACAAAAAAAAATTATACTGGAATTTTATTTTGCGTTAACGTCCCTTAATAATATGAGTAATAATTGGAAATATATTTTGTTTTTATAATAGTTGGATGGGGAGGCATTCCTAGGGCATCTTACCAGTGGTCTTAATTCATATATAATTGGAGTCTTATTACTAATTGATATTGTTTTATTAAATTATAACGAAAAAAAAACCATATTTTTGATTTCGATTGCATAAACTTTAATGCTATGTGGAGAAAACGTTTTATTTTGACCGGTACAAATTATACATGAATGTAGTAAACAAAGTAATTAATAAAATGAAATTGAAGAAGCAAATAAATTTGCTTTATCTGATTTTAAGATTAATAATTACAGCTTTCAATAAATGTTCGATTTGATGTATTGAAACAGAGGAAGTAAAATATGTTATACTTCTTGTAAGAGTTTTTATTGCTGTCACATGAATTATTTATTTGCAATAAATATCAGTCCGATGTTATTCCAACGGCGATGTTCCGTTAAAAAACTAGAACAAAATTCTCATTTCTCCTTAAAAATGTTTGCAAAATTAAAGAATTTTAATTATGTTTGTATATATTCGCGAAAATTTTGCACGGCTGTCAAACAACAGCTGTAAACGAAACCTCAGTAATTTTTATTTTACGATCAGTGGCAGAAAATTTGCATTTTCATGTAGAGGCGAAAGACTAAAGAAATTTTTATAAATTATTTTACGGCGCTTATTTACAGTAGGCGTAAAAGTATATTAATTTATTATCATGTCTCAATATTTATTTTTAAGTCGGTAGCAAGACTTAAACTTATAGATATCTGATCAAATAAATACACTAACTGCACAGTTTAACGAAGATTAATATGTAATTAATTTAAATTAGACATTAATGATCTTCTAGTAAAAATATTTACGAGCCAAACAAACCTTAATTAAAATTTTTCAAATGTTAGAAATAGTTTTAAAATATTCCGCGGACAAAATAATTTACAACTATCTACTTAACGTCATGTTTATAGTTTTTCTTCTTCTAGTTTAAATTAAAATAATAAAATCTGACCCTATTATCTAAAAATCATTTACAAGTGTGTCAAATCTGTTATTTTTATCAGCAAAGTAATATCTAATGACAGAGAAAATTATAACCATTTGACACCACTTTCTGAATAAGCAATTCGATATAAAATTTACATTTATTGGTAGATGTTGTCTGTGTCTCAAGCGTGTACAATAAAAGTAGCTAAAACAAACATGGAATTTAAATAACAGTATAACTTGTTATGTCGATTGATATCTATTAATAATTATCACCTATAGAGGTTTGCAGTGTCGTAATAGAATTGTTGATAACCATAAAATTGTTACAATCGATAGGTAGGTACCTGTCTTTTCTACTGCCGTTGCTTTTTGTAGTTGTAATTAATTTATCGAAAAAATTGTAAACATTAAATACCTCAAGGTCGTTGTACTTAACCGTTGTTTAATTTTTTATTTTAACCAGTTTTCAGTTAGAAAATTTTGCTAATTATTATAAATTGTAGGTATCTAATTAATTATAACAAATGTTACATTTATTTTATTATTTGATATTATTATTTCTTAGTTATGTCCGTGTATAGATAAGTAGCAAAAGTCGTTTACATTAATTAAAAACTAATAAACTGAAACATTAATTTCACTTAATTTGCATACAGATTTAAAAGTAAAATACAAAAAATTTCTCAAAAATTAAAGTTATTTTTCTTGAATATAATTTGAATAATTTAATATTATAAGTTGTCTGTAAATACTGTCAAACAATTTTATTTGTAGTTTCATTAATTTATGTTTGCATTTTATACAAATACAAACTTCCAAGTGAAATTAAACGATTATAATTTATTTATTTTGCTTCTGCATTTTATCAGTGTTCTAGTTTCCTGGTTGTTTTGAAGTCTTTATAATAAAATAAATTTTATAAAGTCTGACGTTCCACAGAAATGCCAAGAAATGTTTTATAAATAACGAAAATAATAGTTATATATAAACGTTTTATTATTTTACGGTTTACAAATAAATATTTGTTAAATTAAACAACCAATAAAATAGAAATGTAATAAATATTTGATTTCATTTAACAATTCTAGATTTAAGGGATAAATAGTTTAGTGGCACGATGCGGACAAGTTGGATTTTTCCTCCTTTCTCTAATTTTTTCGGGGCTGTGATATAACTATTGGAAAGCGCACTTCATGGATTACTCGTAAATCTACAATTGTCGCCTTAGTATGTTGTTCATTAATGATTACACGGATCCTCCAAACGCTAGGTTACTGGATATTAGAATTACAGTGTCTTGCTGACCGCCAATTTTTTATTGAATTTTGGTCAAAAAAAAATTTCAACGAACAACATCAAACGATAATAGAAATACGTTTCTCCGTTATTTCTTTAATTAAACCTTTCTTATTATTACATATATATTTATATTAATTATACGATTAAATTCTCCATTAGGTCACAAAATGTCATATTTAATTTAGTAAATTTATTAATACATTTTGATTTCTCTATATCAAATACTATTTTTTTTTATTCGATTATGTCAAAACGTGACTTTTTGGTTAGGATATTTAGACCAAAACGTTAACCTTTCAGTGAAGTATGAACTGTATTTTTCGTCCTTGTGTCATACTTTTTTTTGCTATCTGGTTCTTCCGATTTTTTTTTTGTGATTCAACTAGATTTGGAATTCCAGCCAATAGACTGGATCGATCGGATTCATTATAATAACTAGATTTTAGTAGTATTACTAGTTGGCATAGAATCTTTTAACTTTTAACTTGGTTTTAATTTTTGGGAAGACGAAAAAGTTGCAAAGAGCGTGGTCTAGTAAGTAAGAAGGATGGGAAAGAACATTTGTTTGCGTGGATGTCAAAAATTCGTGGACAACCAGAGATGTGTGGGCTGGTGCATTGTCGTGGTGGAAATGCCAATTTTTGCTGGCTCAAAGTTCAGGGCGTTTTGGCCTCACATTTTCTTTTAAATGTCTCGAAACGTCCACGTAGAAGTTACTCGTTACAGTTGTATGCCTTGGTACAAATTCAAGATTCAAACTATATCGCAGTAGGTCCTAAACACTATTGAAAAAAATGACTTCAAAAAGTGTTTTGAACAGTAGAAAAAAAGATGAGACAAGTGTATAGCTGTACGTGGGGATTATTTTGAAGGGGGTATTTTCTTGTTTGAAGTTTTAATAAATACAACTTAAAAAAAAAAATTAGTTCGGAAATTTTTGGGTAGCACCTCGTAATTTGCAAAATTAAGGGTAGTTACCTTGCCTAGTTATTTCTAATTAGTTTATTATAATTATAAACACCATGATAGTTAATTTATTCATTATACATCAGATAAATGACTGTTTGTAAAGTGTGGCAGTGGCACTAAAAATACTTCAAGAACAATGATATTAATTTATGAATTTTGAAAATATCTTTTTGTCCTTTAATTAGTATTTCATATAATATGTACCATTCATTTTTTCCCGATGTGTAAGCACAGTTCGTATAGTAAATACATTTTTATTTAAAATTTTATCGTTAGTGAATAATTTTCACAATAAAACCACAAATAAATAATAATTTTAAAAGCTAGCTAATAAATATTTGATTGCACGCAGATATTCAACTCCTGCGCAATAATTCGTCGGCTCATTGTTATCACGATCCCTGAATTAAACCCTTGGTTGTTTTTTTGTGTCGGACGCCAAGCCGCTAATTTTCATCACGCCAGACGTGAGTCCGGAGCGCTAAGCGCCGACAGCGGCTGCATTCTCCTCGCCTTGTCTGCCACTTTATAATACAATCGCAAGTACACATTTCACCCATTCCTATCTCACCCACCAACTTTATTTATTCTTACTTCGTTCAGAGAGATCAAAAACATTACGCCTTTTACCCTTCACTAGATGTGGCACTGGGCCGTAGCAAATATCAGTAATTGATATATTTATGCGCGTGATGTGCAGTTACCAGCTGTCATATCACGGTCCTCAAATATGTTAGTGGCCGAGAAACCATAGGTGGCAATTTTAATGTGGTAAATATTATTTATCGGTTGAGGGAATCGAACCCAGGTTCTCAAATCACAATTCGACTCGATACTACTGAGCTATCCATCCCATAGAGAACATACACATTTAATTACGTCAATTACCGATCTGATATGAGATAAGATATACTTTAGAACAACAAATTTATATTCAAAACTTTCAAATTTGTTTTGAATCATGATATGATGACAAGCTTCACTTAACTTTAAATTGAAATTTTGTTTAAAGCTGACGTTATTCTTTTATCAAACTAAGGCTGGATTGCGTAAAATTGGGTCAATTTTTAACCCATGATTACAAACGGTAACAAGGGTTACCTATTTGTTTAACACAGTGATTCTCAACCCTTTTTTTGTCGCGGTACATTTTTAACAATTTCATAATTTGGCGGTACATTAACAATAAGATAAGTTTAAAAGAATTTTACTTACCTATAATACACTATATAAAATAGTTTCTGATAATAATTTTGGATTATACTGTAAAATAAAATAATATTTACTACAAAGACAACAGAATGTTCATTGAGTGATTAATTACAAATTAATTATATGAACACATTTAATGCAAAATTTCAATTTGATGTTTTTTGATAATTTCGTTTATATTTGGTCGTAAAAATGATAATGCCAATCTAATTTCGTCATCTACATTTAAAAGTCTCGGTCTTTTTTTCGTTTATATATTGGTTAATGCTGAAAATCCGAATTCGCGCAAATAAGGTGTCGAAAATTGTAATAATATTTTTTAAAGTATAAAATTTGGCGGTACACTTCAAAACTTTCGCGGCAAACAAATGTGCCGCTTCACAGTGGTTGAGAATCACTGGTTTAACAGCTAACCCCGTGTCAGACAATAACCCGCTAGTTGTCATACCAAGTTCCATATTTATAATAAAATACATTTATCAATGTTAGCCTTTGGTTAACGTAACCTGCTTATACGCAATCCACCCTTAATATTTTAGTTCGATTTCAGTTCACTTTTCAGCAGATTCATAAAACAGATTAGGTGCTAATGCCATGTTTTAGTTACAATTTTAACTTAATTTGTAATTCACAAAAATAACTGATAATTATGTGTGAAAGGATATTTAATATGACGTTTGAAATGCAACCGATAATACCATATTTATAACTGTATTCTGTTATGTAAATAGACACAATGTCATTTATTTGTATTCGAAATATAAATAGTTATTTTATTTTAAATGGGGTAGGTGGCTCAGTGGTATCGAGTAGGCCTGTGGATCTTGAGAAGCCTGGTTCGATCCCGACAACTGACAAACAATTTTCACCAAAAGAAATCTACCCCTGTGGCCTGCTCTCCACCAAAATTTTTGGGGGTCATTATTTGACGATTGGTAACCGCACTTAACTCGAAGAAATATATCACTTACTGAGATCTGTTACGGCAGAGTACTACACCCAGTAATGGATAAAAGGCATGATTATATATTTATTTTTGTTTATTTATTTTAAATTTACTCTTGTTATCAAGTCGGTCTGTGGAATTGAGAACCCTGGTTCCCACAGGCGAAAGACAATTTTTACCACGTTAAAACTTCCCCTGTGACTCCTCCTCCACTAACATCTTTGAGGGCCGTAATTTGACGACTTTTAACCGCACTTCACGCGAAGAAATACATCACTTAAAAATGGATAAAAAGCGTGATGATATATTTATATTTTAAATCTGCTTTTTGTGTTTATTTTGTGGGTGGTGCAGTATCGGTTAAGAAGAAAGTAGTAAAAAGGGGAACGAAAGGAATATAGCTATTGTCAGAATTAAGAATGGCTGAAGTGGAAAGACACTAAACAAAATACGATCCAGTCAGAGTCTTGTTTTAAACTTGGCTCACTCGACGTCTGATAACGTTCGGGTTAAATACAGGTTAACAACGAGTTTAAAATAAACGTACAGTCGTATGTGGTTTTGGTTGTTTTGTAAGGAAAAATAATTGAGATTGACTATCATTCTTGAATTATTCTGAAGCGTGGTTCTTATGAATAATAATTTACCTTATAATTTACTTAATATTAGTTTCACTGTTTTATTTTTTATTTTCCAATTGTTTATTGGATTCCTAGTGTCATAAATAAACGTAGATCAAGATTTCTCAAAATAACTCGTACAATTATACCAAAATTGCTTTTAATTTTAACACGATAAATTTTATCATTTTTCTTCTAATTTATGATACTGAATAGCTATAACTTTTCAGCCAATTCCGCTTTGAGAAACATAATTTAGTAAATCTATTTTAACTTTTGTATTATGACCTTTCAGTTTTTCAAATTATGAAGATTTTGCAAACTTTACATAGTTTTAGTTTCTCACAAATTGAAGATTACAAAAAATAAGTAGTAAATATTCTTTTAAATTATACGGAATTAATTTCACGGATTAAAGTAAAGAATCAGTGAAAAATAATGAATATTTTGACCCAAATTCAGCAGAAAGGCGATTCGTGTTTTGTTAATACTTAACGATTTGCGTATTTTAAAATCGATCGATTAGAGAAACCATCCATGCAAAACATTAAACACAATTAACTAGGCAATAATTTAACAGATTTTATTACACTGACTGTCAATGTAGTTTGCAAATGCCGCTTTTGAATTCCGAAAATGTTTTTCGAAGGCGGCGAACCCTTCATGATTGCGGATACTATCACTTTAAGTTTCTCCAATTTTTAATGGTTTTTATTAATCGCTTCCTTTGAAGGTGGCTTGGTGGCATTACAGTTTGATTTCTGTGCCGACTCAAATGTCACTTTGAATCGAAAGCAGCTTTCGGACATCAATCCAAGAAAATCTGAGCGATTCTGGCATTAATAACAACAACACTTGGTTTTAATCTTAATTTTGATCAAATATCGCGCTTTCTTCAATCATTTTAACCTTCGGAAAACTTTAAAGAATTTTTGATATTATTCATGCTACTTTTACTTTCAACCATATTTTATGATAATCCTTAGATATATTTATAAATTTTATAATTCTTAATTATTTAATTCTAGCCCAGCCGACATCTAGATCGATTTATTTGTAACTATGTTGCAGAATAGAAAATGAATTCCAATTGTTGCATATCTTCAATTTATTTATAATGAAATCCGAATCAACTCTCTCTTCTGAAGCAAACAGCATAACGCTAGAACCGCTCGTTAGTTCGTAAAATTTCTTCTTGGATTTTCTGGGTCGAAGTATTTAATAATCTTCATCAGTTTATAAAAGATAAGAACATATCAATTAAGTTAAAGTTGAAGATTGATAAAAGTAGTGTATTTCTTTTATTCCGCTTTGCTCTATTTTGTCTGTGTACACTTGATAGCAGTTGTTTTTATTATTTTGTTTGAAAGTAAAGGAGGTACAGGAAGAAGTATGCTATAAATAGATAGTGTGGTGTGTAATGTAGTGTTGAAATAATGTAAAGTGGCATTCGCAACTGGTGGGCAAAAACCGAAAGGAAATGCTTTCCTTACAAGTTTCCAAAGGTTGTACCTATACTAAACGCCGCGGCAATTACCTGAACTACAATTTCACTCTAATGTCTGTCTAGTTTATTTTCAAACAAGTACATTCATTTTGCCATCCCTAATTGCAGAGGTCGATACTTAGCCTGAGACATTGCACTTGTTATATACTATCGAACAGGTATTTATTGATCAGTAAACGAGTATTTTCATGCATAAAATACGCTGATTAAGCTAAGCGCATGTTTATAGGATGTGTAGTATATCTTGTAAGGAACTAACGCACTTAACCATTTGTCGCGCTTCGATAAAAATCCACATTTTTCCAATCACCCTAAAATGGAAACAGTATTTCTGCATAAATTTACATTATAGGAATTTCAGCACAAGATTCTATCTTTGAAAATGAAACTGTTTTGGGAAATGTGTAAAGAAAATTGAATGTGATTATTTTATTTTAGAACCGTAAGCAGAGGAGATTTGCATATTTATTACAAGTTATTACTAGCAATGAGTGAGAGAGAAACCATTTTGTTTATGTTACGACTGAAGTTAGTATCTTGTTAATAAAGTTCTAACAGCAATACAGATTCATATCATAACTCAAACTCAAACCCCTTAAAAATGTAATATCTTCTGGTGATTTGTTTAAAATTTACAGCATAATTTTACAAATTAACTTTGTGTGGTAGCTACGAGCAAATTGGCTCGACGCCATTTCATATTCAGCGTAGGCGAAATAACCAAGCCGTGCCGCCGATCCACTCAAGCTAAAGTGAGGCCATTTTTATCGCGACATGAATTTCAGATATTTACATGAAATTATCTTAACTAGGACATATTTGTCAAACTCGCTCGTAATCTATTTAGCAAATGACGTGAATGCAAACGCTTTTATCAACTAAATTGTTTTGACTCGTTCCGTTCAAATCTTTTTCACGCTGACATATTTTATCTTGAATTAGAATGAACTGTTACTCTGATTTAACTTCATTAGTTTCAAAAGGCGTTATCAGAAACACTTTGTTTACACATTAACTACATTATCTGGAAGATCAAGTTTCATTCGGGCAACAACGAGAAATAAGATGTTTAAAATGAAAAATATGAGATCAAGAAATAGGTAAAAGAAAGAATCAACTTTTCTTCCCAATTTACTTTAGTCTCTATCGATTTCTTCGGTTAAATTATCTTATCCTAAAGAACTTACCTACATGCCTATATTTTGAGGAATTAAATTTTAATTAATTTTCTCTCCAATTTTCTTTAAAATAATGTACTAAATGAATTTTCTGGAAGATGACACCTAGATAGATCGTTTTCTTAGTTGATTCCAAGATCTAATAAAAAATATGAAATAAACACTTGGCTATGTTTCACAAAATTCAACCTCCAAGTCACCTTATGAGGGCATCGTCAGAGGCTGGCCAGCACAGTTAGTAACCATAGACGATGCCCTCATGAGGTGACTTGGAGTTGGAGGCTGAATTTTGTGAAACATAGCCAAGTGTTTATTTCATATTTTTTATTAAACCTTGTTTCACCAAGTGTTCGATGACAATTAATTTTGTCTTTGTTGTTATTTAAATTGCTATTGCGTAGCTTTCCTATTTTTTCGGTAGATGGCATGACCTGTTCCACAGAACTTCTCATGTCATCTTGCCTGTTTGTTAGAGATCTTATTCTCTGCTGGCACAGTTCTTTGTCACCAGCTTCTTCACGTGAACTTTGTTCTAGGTGAAGAAGTGAGTTATACCGTACTGATGAGCTCTAATAAGAGCGAAACGCGTCTATGGTTATTAACTGTGCTGCCCAGCATCTGACGATGCCCTCATAAGGTGACTTGGAGGCTGAATTTTATGAAACATATCCAAGTGTTTATTTCATATTTTTTATTAAACCTTGTTTCACCAAGTGTTGAATGACAATTAATTTAGTCTTTGTTGTGATTCCAAGATCGTTTACAGGCACATACATCCAGAAAAATGTATTTATATTATAGAGTACAGGATATAAGGATTAAAATTGTGTGCAGCCCTGATTTATTTCTGTAGTTTTAATTTCTAAATATTAGCAAGTGTAACATTAATCACAGTTGTTGTTATGTTATTGGAGCTCTAAATGTTCGAATTTTAACCCCTGTCCAATACTAAAAGTATGCAAAGCAGAAGAAAGCACTTCCTAAATTAGAATTTCATGCCTTATTTAGGTAGTTTTAATGTGAGTTTTAATTATGTTACCTACCTACCGCATTTAATTGAAATACAGTCTAATTCAAAATGATTAACAAATCTAAATGATCAGAGATCAGCCATACATAACATTTAAATAATCAAAGCAAGTAATCTCAATCTACATTTCCAGTTCCCGATGAACGATCTGGCTTCCGACTAGAGAAACCCACACAAAATCACAGCAACAGCATAATCTAACATTTAATCCACCGTATTTCATTAGTTGCCTACAATCAGGAACTGTTACAACGATAGTATAACGCGCTGTCTTCGTTGTTCGTTCTTTGCGAATTGTGTTAAATTATTGTCCGTTCTTTGGCTTCGTGTGCGGGAACCGTGCATTGTCGTGCGTCTGCGTGTGAACAAGTAATGTCTGCTCGTAAGCTGTAAGTTACTGCGCATCTAAATGCGTTGCGCATTTGTTCCTGCGCAGAACAATGCTGTCGTGACGTTGTACCAAGAATAAGGTTAGGATGGGTGTTGATCTGTTGATGCTTGCTAGTTTATTTTGTGAAAGGTTTTACCACGAGCGGAAAAATTCTCCAGGCGTACTTTTGATATTATAAATGAAAAGGTTTTATGCAGATTTGTTTTGTAAGATGTTTATGAAATACAAAAAAATATATATCTGTCAGTTTCACAATCATTTTAATGCGCTTCGAAGCGAACTACTTTATTTTTAAGATAAAACTAACTTGAAGTGAGAGTTCAGCAATTTGAATTTATTGCAATTTCATGTAACCATATTTGTAAACTAGACAAAAATATAAAATTCCTAACATTATGTAAATACGTAATTATGCATATAAATGTTTTTCTCAGAATGTTTGTAGTTCATTCGTTTGCAAATATTTCAGACAAATACCTATCTGTCCGCGAGCTGAACTTGCAAGATTAACAGGAAATGCGTACAGGATATCAGGTTGCTGGCGCCTGTTCCTGCGTTTGCACGGACTTTGGACTGTCTTACAGCCGTGGGATCCCAGTAATTTCTCAGAAATACTTACATGTAGTATAGTCTAATTTTATAATAACGAACCAACGAACAGAACACTTATTTCATCATTCATGATGCACACTATACTGAAAAGAGTTTAGTTATTGATTTCTGCTTGAAGTTAAATTACAATTTACTTTCCTATTTTGCTTTACGCAATAACACAGAGTAGTTGCTAAGAAGGAATTGTAAGGGTTCTTATTTGAAAGGTTCGTTACGTAAGATTTCTGCTATAGCAATGCGACGTCAGTTGGTGTTATGATGATGCAGCCATGTTTTCTTTAATTAACATTTATTGCATTGCGATGAAATATGATCTTGTATTTAGGTACATTAATGTAACAAATGTCTTGCTGATATAAATTATTAACGAGACAAAGTTTAGAATTTATGTTAGACGGTGCGCTAGTAGTTATTAATGTGGTTTATAGTAAATGAACTTTGTTGATTTCAAAGAAATTTTAACACGAATTTATCGTTGCGACATACTCGTAGAATTAATCGTTGATTAGAATGATTTGTAATTCGCACAAACAGTGCTTCTAAACATTTCCAATTTTCAACTAAAATATGACATTCAGTTTATATCTTTACTAAGCATTAAGTATCTCCATCATTTTAAGGTTTGAGATCTTGGTAAAGAGCTTTTCATCTTTTGTTGTAATTTTTCTGACATTTAATATTTGTGATCTGATTTAGTTGTGCGACATTTAATACTTTTGGATGTTTAGAAATAAAGCATTTTATTTTGTTCATTGACCTTTCTGTATCGAGTTCATTGGTGTAAAAACTAAGTTGAACTTTAGAAACTGCCTTCTTTATTGTGGGTAGATAACAACGAAAACAAATTCAACCTTCACACCTATATTTGTATAATAAAACGAACAATCTCAGGTGAGCAAGTTACCATTCATTACATCGGCGACTACAAATTACAATAGATTCGCGACTGGTTGTCTTTGTCCGTGTATTTCTTGTTATCGTTCATCGCAGTGCCACTTTCTTCTTCCTTTGTTCACACGTCGTTTTAGGATTTTTGCAGCACGCTTATTTTATTGTGCCGGACAAACAAGCACTGCCACTACGACATTCAATTTGTCAACCCTTTCTCTCTTACTCACACAAACATAAATATTAATACAAACATATCTACATACATTTTCCATTGTTTGTCGTATCATCGCTATAATTCCTTCCTTTGGAAAATACATTCTTTCTACATAATTCTGCCATATTTTTCTTAAATACTTCGGGCTATATATTCTACAGGTTGTTGGAGTTCCCTCTCTCTTTTCTTCACTTTTGCTATTTTTCAAACTTCATTGAGTACAACTTATAAACAAAAATTTCAATTAAAAATTTAAAATGTCGCTTCAGATTTTGTTATAAATTGTAACTGAAAATAGAAGTAAGCTTCATCTTCATGGAAATATGTTTTAAATGTTTAACAAATATTATAATCGATGATTGGTCACTGTTTTAAATTAATAGCACTTTCTCTGTTTACATCTTCGATGAGCGGGCACAAGGGTAGCCGCTACGGCGAGGCAATATTGAATATTAAATATCTATTATACGCATTATTGATATTGTTTTATGTATCTGTATCGATTTTATTGATAATATTGATCGTAGATAGTAGAAACCGATAATAATTATAAAACGATAAGAATAATGAAATCCCTTTCAAAATGAGTAAAATCCAAAGTTACTTATATAAATACATACCTATTTTTTTTCGACTTCCTGGCGATTCAGATCATTACGCCCTGATCCTGCGTTTTAAGTTTTATAATAATAATAATAATAATTAGTTTATTTAGCTAAAAGTTATATAAATACAAACATATATATATAACCAATTAACAAATATAATAAATCCAAATAAGAGTTATGTCTCACTCAACATTAATCTAAGTTTAGTTTTAAATTTAGATACATTCATAGTTTTCATTTCTTCCGACAACAAATTGTACTCACTAAAGCCGTTGTAAAATAAGGTATATTATAATCAACAGCAACGCGGGGTTCTCTGGACATTGCTTAACTCGCGTTATCGTATAGATCAATTTCAATAAGTTGAGCTATGTTAGTTGACAAAATACATATTATTTCTTATTATATTTCGCTATCACTTTAATTTACTTATGCTTTTGAAATATGAATATAGTTTTATTTTAATTATGCTTTTTTTAATTTCTCATAAAAATCTTGAAGAAGTAATATAAATTATCGGTAATTGCGTTTTTAAAAACAATGAAAATAAATAAATATCAAAGCTTTACCCTTTTATTTAAAAATCTATTCCGAATATTATGAAGATGAGGTACTGCAGACTGTGCTGCAAATTTAGTACCTTACGATTTAAAATTGTAGTATTAAATAAATTAGAAAACATTGTTTTTTCTAAATTTAGTTTCTTGGAATTTACCAGAAAAATTATTGCCTTTAGTTTTGTTTTGATTTTTGCTGATATTTTGCCTGATTGGAGCGGTATATCCTGTACTTCTTAATTACGTATGAAGTTTGGAATGTAATCTGTGAGAAAATTAACAAATACTATCTACCAACTTTAACGATTACATGATTTTTATCTTAGAGATCAGGACTCCCATATTCAGTTAATTCCGTAAATTGGACAAGTTTATCTATCGATTCAAACATTTAAATTGTCAATTACCTAAAAACGGAGCCTTCAATCATAATTAACACCTGTACCAATGTTTGATATATCATTATTTAAAACCGAAAACAAGATTTAAAGCGGTTAGTGTAATCTTAACACGACGTATTGAAACGCGTAGTTCTTTGATAGTTTTAAGCTTAGCCACGAAGTTTGCCGATAAAATCAGTATCGGAAAGACCGACAAAGCGTTCTTCGTGTCTGGGATAATTCTACTACCGTCACAATGATCGATGACTGACCGAATATCTGTGCCGAGTAGAGTCTTCTCGGTGACAGAAAGGCGGATAACTCTGACTTAGTGCTGTTATACCACAAATAAACCACGACCAAATCGCTATAATTGTTCCTTTAGCCTGGCTTAGTTAATTTGCCAAGTGCACAACACTTTTTTAGGAAATTAATTCCAATACAGCTTATATTGGAATTCGAACCATTCGGACACAGTTATAAGTTGATTATCTGTCGAAATCAGTGACTTTTGAACCTACGAACTCCAGTCTGAATAATAGCATAACCAAAGATTATAATGGGGTCATCCCATTTGAAAAAAAAGTAGTTTTTAAAATTGCTAAATGATTTTACTTAAAATTTTAAAACTTTCATTCATTATAAAATTTTGCGGCACTTATTATTAAATGCACAGTACGACCAAGCTATGCAAACTAAATCTTATTTTATTTAAAATACGTGCACTAAATTCACACTTTTATTTATTCTTTAAATTAACACAGATGTAATAATATATTTTAATACTAGTGAGAAAAGGGTTTAATTGCAAAACGAGTACAAAAATTGAGACAAAAACGATAGCGAGTTGTCCAATAGTACGAATTTTGCAATTACCTTTTCCCATGTGTGTTTTAGAATTATTTTTTTCAACTTTAAACGTAAAAATTACATTTTTATGTTTGCGATACAGAAAATTTAATACTTATTTTATATAAATCAAAGGAGTTGTATTTGCAAATGCACATCACGTTTCCTTGGTCACCATGTCACCATCTACATTGAGTGAGGGAAATGTAATTTTCGCAAGTAATGTTGAAGAAAAAATAATATTTTAAAGTTTGAATTTTAAGAACTACTCCACATTTTATAGATTCGTTATCTATAAATAATGAACAAAACCACATCAATATTTGTTGATAAGTAGAACATATTTCATAGAGTTATGTAGCGATTTTGTTCATTAATTACAGATTTTCGGATCTACATAACTTATGAATGTAAACAGAATTTCACCATTTGTTGGACTTCTAATTTAAAAATATTTATTTGCAAATGTTTCTGTTGAAACTATTGAAAAAGTAAACTGATTAATTTTACGTTTATAAAAATTATGCTAATATGTATGTTATGCTACTTATTTTGAACAAGAAAGGGTGATTAGATACTTAAAGTAACTTTGGCCGCTAGCGGACTGAGCACGACGATGATTTGGAATTAGGTTTTAACTTTAAAAAAATATATTTCCAATACTGAACACTTTTTGAAGGTGAAATAATAGAAAAAATAGAACAAAAAAATTGGGGCGACCCCATTGCCTGTTAGCTATACAGATTTTGTTTAACTTTGTTGTTTAATTGTTATTGTGAATTATAGAATTATATCAACAATTTTCAGTCACAAATTTTAATAAAAATTCACTGAAGCATCTGAAATGTATCTCGTAAGGTATGTTGTTGTTCAAACCATTAAACGATGATTAAAGAAACGTTTTGTAAGTTGAATAACGTTCAAAGTCGAGGATGAACTAGAGCAAGAGATTGGCTGTTAGATAAGACTGAACCATATGCTCTAATGGGTATTTCTAACAACCATCAGTCATGTTGAATGGGATATGCTACTGCATGACCTTGAATGTGGATCTATCCCATTTAAAATGATTTATTACGTAGTTCCTCCGCGGAGATTTGAATGATGGATCAGGAAAGGAAGTCATTTTATCTTTTTCAATGTTCGAACAATCAGACTGTGATATTTTGCAAACGTGTTACGATGGTAATGTGGTGAAATACATAATTATATATTTGCTTATGAAATTGAAAGCAACTTCTCAATTATAGATTTTATTTTAATTGCAAGAAAATGCAAATTTAATAACATGCTATACAGCATTTGCTTTAGAATCAGCAATGCCAATTTGAGGTTTAAATATTGAACCGGATTCTTTTCAATCATCAAAATAAACAAAATTTAATTAATAGATTTCGAGTTATAAAAAGGGGGAAAGTATTTTTACTGAAGCACTCCTTAATAGTTAGAAATTATTTTAACAAGCATTCATGCTAATTTCAATTGTATACGTTTCACATATTCAAAGATTAAGAGCTTCATTGGGTGTGTTCTGATAACGAAATCAATTAAAACATCTCCATTTAGATAAACCTAATCGCTTAATTAAATATAGAAACCACGGCAGAGTCCCAGGGTTTCTCTAGACAGATTTGAATTCGACAGTTAACAGCTCTTGAACTGGATCTCGTGAAAAAGTCCGTCCAGGAAGCGTTTTCCAACGGACATTCTTGTACTGATTAGCTGCATTCTGTTTGATCATTAGATCGGCTATCATGTTTGCTGATTAGTGATGACAAGCAACAAACAAAGTCTGTCATTATTAAAGCTTAATATCTGTGATTGAAAACCGCTAATCATCTTGTTGCTCAAATCTGTCGCGTACACTGACGTTGAAGACTATTTGTCTCGATTGCGATAGACGTTTTGTTCAATTAATACCTACCTGCTTTTTAATATCTCGCAATTTCACATCGCGGCTTTTCTAACACTCTCTTTCCGATGATTCTTTCACACAAATATTTACGTTTTTATCTTTTCTTTTCAGGTTATTATAACATATGATACATGAACATTTCTTCCCCCAAATATAATACATTTTTCTTAAGATTGAAATAAGCTTTAGGAATTTATTTTTAAATAGTATTAATTTATAAAATGACGTGTCGAGAGTCTTTCTTTGCTGTCATCAGGTGTGTATTTAATATAATCTTGGTGTATTTGTATGAATTTAGGGAAATTTCACTTCACAACGTTTTCTTTAACCAGTACGTTTTTGGACTAACTAATGACCTTAGAGAAAAATGTTATATACATAAAATGGTCGAAAATAAGGAGGCCATTTTGTTAGTAATATAAAATCATACTCAAAATTGTATTTTAAAATTTAAAATGTATATAATTTTGTAGTATATTAGATAGAGAATTTTATTTATAAAATTTGATGTTACCGAATGAGATTGAATTGTTTAATGTTTAGTGGAAAAGCATTAGTGATTCCAGAGACACAAAAAGCAGTTTTACGACGAACGTAAAATCAGCTCGCGTACTGTTGGGTTTCTCCGAACAGTTATCCATTGTTTATACTTTGTTTTATTTATTCTACTAGCCACTGATCAACAAATGCTGATGTAGATTCTTTATAAATATCTCTATGTTGCTCTTTAACTGCTTTAAAGTACATTTTGTTTCTGAAAACAATTATGTCATCGAATTTATTTGTTAAACTAGATATACATTATTCATTTTGTTTCTGTTGCTTTATGGAAAACTTATATCTATGTCAAATTATTTTCTAGAATTTGTATTCTTATTTTTGTGCCGTATTTATTTACTTATTTCATCTAACTAATAATCATCCAACACTCTGGTACAAGTGTGTATCATAATCTATAGAGAGATTGAGCGATGATTGTTTAATAATTTTAAATCGGTGATTTTTTTTAATTTCTTGTTGTGCCACTGACTTAAAATATGTATCAAGCACATTTATCAATTGTTTTCTGTTCCTTTATGAGTTTAAGTCGCCCTAGAAAAAAATTGACAACATAAATAATGGTTTGTACCCTGACGACACAAATTGTAACCGCACCTTCTCGAAGACAAAAATAAAAGAACAGTTGTTGCGAAATTGTAGAGGTAAGTGAGGATGATACAAAGCTAGATCTTGATAAGTACCAAAATTTAATGTTTAGTTGCAAGCGCAATATATCATAGGTATAATACTTTCGAAGGGTTCAAATTGTTTGAACTGGGTGTGCTCCAAAATTGTTAGTTTGTCTTTTATTTTCACTAGCTGGTGTCGTGAAAGCGTGGTTAGCCGTAATTTATTGCGTAAATAAAATAAAGCAAGACATATCAATACGAAAGAATCTGCCAATTATAATTTCAAAATCTCTACGCCTCTTTAAATCAGGCACCCTGCGCAGGCAACAAATCACACCCGAAAAAAGACGAGCAACAAATAAGTGCGCATTTTGGCTCGTCGCTTCGGGTGCGTGAGCTTGCTGAGCTATAAATAGTTTCTGTACGGTCCTGTTCTCAGGAACGCGTACTACAAGTATTTGCTACACTAAATTGCAAATTACATGCCATAAATATGCAATGCGAGATATTTATTTGGCTGCAGGATTTCAGCCATCTTAAATCAAAATATGAAATATTCTCTCAGTCAAATTTATGTAAATCAAATTACTTAAAAATTATTCCTGTAATGGGTGAACATATCCGTCTTCCACAGGAGAATGAGTAAAATGACCCTGTTCTTTTTTGCATACATTATCATTTTAAAATAAAGTCTTTCATCTTTGGGTCATTCATTTCACTGTAATGAATGACTCTGAAGTGAGCTGTTTATGAATGAGTGTGCCTCATATTTCATAACCGTTTTTATAAATCTAAATTTATGGCATTCATTATCGTTAAATTCAAATTAGATTAGAGTTAAACATTAGAAAAAACTTGCATCATTAAAAAAACTAAAGACCATCAGTTTCAATTTGCTAAAAACATCTACCTATACCTACTAATTTCCACGGGTTTCGTAAGCGAAAGTTTGCGGGTTCAAAATTTATCGACAAATCTGTGTCCGGGTCCTTTGCCTTCCTTTAAAACAGTGCTTCTTAACTTGAGAGTAATTATGGGTTTGGCTAGGGGTATAAGCAACATCAATTATCATAAATTTTATATAGGTTTACATATTTATTTTCTTCATATCTTTCAAAATGAAAAAGAGAAAATTGTATACAAATCAGAAAATTTTGTTTTATTACAATGTTGTATAGGTGGCTCAGTGGTATCGAGTCGGCCTATGTATTTGAGAACCTGGGTTTGATTCCAACAGTGGAAAACAATTTTCACCACATTAAACTACTTCTATGCCCCCCGCCTGCGCTAATATCTTTGAGGGCCGTGATATAACGGCTGACAACTACACTTCACACGAAGAAATATATCACTTACCGAGATCTGAAAAGGTGTGATGTTTTATTTATTTATTTATTTTACAATGTTGTGTTGATGACTCATCGAAAATTAGTGCTCTGTATTTGGAAAGAACATACAATGTCGTGTACTGACTATCCTTTCCTCAATTTGTGATTTGCTATTTCGAAACTCTATGAAAATAAATGTAAGTGAGATTAACCCGTATAAAACTTGTGGTAAATAATTTTTATTATACTTGTATTTATTTATTCCAGAGCATCATACGATATTTTTAAAACTATTACAAATCAAATTTTAAATTTTGTTTTTGTATATAATAACGTTCTTAAAACAATAACAAGAATAATATTTTATTGAAATATTCCTAATAATAATGGCTGGTAGCACAAGCTCTGTTTTTTTGCCTGTTTTAAGAACAGTGTTTTTGGGTGTTTTAGCTATCTCTAACATGTTAAAACCGTGCTCTTAAAACACCCAAAAACAGAGCTTATGCTACCAGCCAATGTTTCTATGTTGTGATATAAAAATCATCAGATTTAAGTAACACTTTTTTAATCTAGCTGCCTACTTATTTAAATTATATTTTCATTCATATGTTTTTATTTGCCATAGCATGAGGCAAAAAATGACTTATAAGGAAACCTTTCTAAAAGCATTATTGAAAAGTATATCGAACAACCTCAGTACATTATTTGTTGTAAAATACTTTTATTTAATTCACATAGCATGTAGATACTTAAAACATTTTTAAAATAATTATAAAATTGTTCTTGTTCAAGGGGTAGCAAACTATAAAAGGTTAAGAACCAGTGCTCTAAAAGCTGTAGAACTGCTGTACTATAAAGAGGCTGGATCCATAGCCAAATTTAAAAACATAAATTATAAATACATACATACATAATAACATTATGCTATATTCAATCAAATGGGGTAACACCTGGCAACATTTCTTACATTTATCTGAGAATCAGTCTTCGTCAAACATTCTCATCCTGACACACCATCCTCGCTTCAACCACATTCACGTTCTTTCTATATATGCTCATTTATTCCTCGCACTTGGAATCTTTCATCACGCAACAAACCTTCAATTACGTTATGTTGTCTCATAATCATAATAAATACTACATATAACTTTATAATTATAGTGTGTATTGAATTGGAAATTCAGTTACGCATTTTACGTGACGTAGGAATGGTTCAGCATAACTTGAGGTAGATCAAGTCACAGCATAAAACTTCTTTTCTTGTACTTCATCTTTATTTGTAATCGTGTTTCTTTCCTAAGTATTGGAACTGACGGCTGACTGATATCACATGATATAATTTGGGATTAGTTGTGAGAACAACTTACAAATGCAACTTTGCCATTATTACGTCACAGTGACGTCATATATTCTTTCTACGAATTTGTTATAATTTTTATATAATTAATCGATTTTTTATATATAAATAAATATAAATATATCATCACACCTTTTACCCATTACTGGATGTGGCTCTCTGCCTAAGCAGATCTCGGTAAGTGATATATTTTTTCGCGTGAAGTGCGGTTACCAGCCGTCAAATCACGGCCCTCAAAGATGTTATTGGAGGGAGAGCCACAGGGATAGATTTATTTTGGTGAAAATTGTTTGTCGGATGTGGGGATCGAACCTGGGTTCTCAAGATTCACAGGCCGACTCGATGCCACTGAATCGATTTTTATAAATGGATATTTTAGTTTCTTGTCTAGAATCATATAAATAAACAATTAAAATTTAGTCCACGAACCCCATTGCAATTAATATCGTGTTGTGTTTCATAGTTATTAAAATCTAAAAACATTTAAAATAATTTGAAATGAAGACGTTGCAGGAAATCTTAGTATGTTGACATCTGCTAAACTTAAATTCTTTACTGAAGTACCAGTGAATTAACACAAGTGGCGCCTCATGTCACTACACACCAACACATATTTGCACAAACATTTATTTCGGACAGAACCGCATTAAGAAAATTTCAAAAGAATTTCAGATAGATGTCATCTTCTAAAACTATTTTCCACTATTCGAATTCAAATATATTACTGCTCAGACTGTTCCTGATTTCATAGTAAAATGAATGAATTAATGTGTGAAATATTTCCAAGAAAAACCATGCTACTACGGTCCTGTGCAAGTACACACAGGTTAAAATATGCATATGCGCCAGCGCGTGCGTGTATGTACACTCGAAGTTGTGCGTGTATATGTCATTGTCAAATATTTGCGCTTTCCATTTCGTTCTTCCTAGTAAATGGCTGATTCTGATGTCGAACACGTTCTAACGTTAGCGTGTGTGCGTAAAATTAAACATGCACAATGCCAGAATCTGTCAGTTCGTCGGCATCGGCGCTAGGTAAACAAAAGACTTACGAAATCGTAACAGGAAATTTCATTATCGGAAACAAACGTTGACGGCGCTAATTATTTGTTCTAACTGTATGTTAATTGCCGAGTTTGATGATGATAATTTCTAAGAAAAATACGAGAGTTATCTTCCATTATTTCTCTTGAAGGAAATTGAAGCTTCTGTGTATTTAAGAATTATAATCGTTTAGAAAGATGCTTAGGTAGTTATGATTGTGTTGTAATGTTTCTTGCTAAATGAACAATTAGATGTCTCTATTAGAACTAATTATATTTTTATACTTTACGTTCACAATCAGTTCATTATCATAGATAAAACAGTTTAATAATTAGAGCCTTTTGTTGGTTTTTGGTAACTTTTTATTTTGTAAGATTAGTACTACTATGCAGCAACACGTGCAATGTCATTTTAAATGATAACCTTAAACAGTTTATAATGTTATTTTATTATAATTTAGAAGATTTTCCAACATCAGCTAATTATTTAATAATATTATTATAAGAAAAACCAGATTAATTTAAAACGATATTACAATTTGGAATACTATAACCTAAAAATTTAAGTCATGAATATGTATATATATATAGCCATATTTAGAAATGGCGAAAATATTGACGTATAAACATGCAACATCTCTTTTAGTTTTTGAGTTTTTTTGAAACTCAACTTTGAGAGCCAATATCTCAAAAACTAAAAGAGATATTGAAATGCGGTTAGAACGACAGTATTTCGCGTGCGGTACTTAACTTATATGGAAATTTTGATAATTTTTCCATTTTTACAAAATTTTTCTTTTTCAATATTTCAAAAAGTTGAAGAGATAATGCAAATCTGAAATTACCAGTGAATTTCGCTCGTGAAAATACATAGGTATGCAAATTTCCACAACAAAATTCGCATGGATAAATGTTTTATTACAAAAATCGAAAATGGCCGTTTTTTAGTTATTTTTTAAGGGGTTAGCCTTAAGATTTTTACGAATTTTGGCCATTTTTCGATTTTTTCTAATATTTATCTCTTCAATTTTTGGCAATATTGAAAAAAAGAAAGAAAGAAAAATTTGAGGTAAAAAGAAAAATGTGAAAATTTCTCATGCCTACAAAACTTTACGATTAATATTTGTTTTCTTTCAAGTATATTCTTCTAAATTTACAGTTGAAAAACATCAAAATTTATTCGGTATGTCACATAAATTCCTAGAATGCAAAATATCGCTCCGCTTGTCGTACTCGAAACAACGCGTATGACAATGCGCCGTCTTATAAAACTCGTATAATAATATACTATTAAGCATCTTGATGTTATATACAGAAATTAAAATACAGTGAATATTGGAATGTATTTATACCGTTGTAAAACTAATAACGGCCCCTGAGGAATAATGTAAACGACTACCTTTTAAAAATAGTCGCTACAAAGTATTATTCAAAGTAAGATAAAGCCGTTCTATTTTTCCTAAAGCATTAAGAATTCAAAAACCGTGAAGAAGTTCGTGTAAAAATGTCAGAAATTCAAGATGCCTGAAGGAACAAAAATACAATTCCAGGTTCCCAGTGCTTTGTTATGTTGGCACCACGATTAGTATTTCGAAGCTTTGTGTTAGCACCTCGACAGCGTACTTGTCCAAAATGGCGGCTGTTTCTCTTGGTGATTTGGTTTGTCCATCACCCTGAAGTTTGTAATAAAATAGGAAGGGAGCTAACATCCTAGAACTATTTGTATTATTTTGTTTGAAATAGTTTTATGTCTAGTGTTTTGATGGTGGTTAATTGAACATTTCTGAACTTTGAAATGATTAAATACAACGTTTCTCAGGGTTTCAACTTTGTGTAATTAAATTTTGACAGCGATTAGCACTTTCGTTCAAACTTTTTGGTTTCCGAGAGCACGAGAGCAAGTACTGACTTTGTAGACAACTTGTCTTATCTTTGAACATAGTTTTAATTAATTTAAAAACACCTACATATTTTTTAATTAACTAGGAACAACATCACTGATAGATAATGTGCTATTTTGTTAATGCCTAGTAAAATATAACATCGTGTTTGTAATATAACAAATGGCCTCCATTCAGGATCAACGATTAATGACATTTTAGCGAAACCTAAAATTAAAATTAGATTATTAATACGATAAGTCTGCGTGATTGGTAGTTGCACCAAGTACATCAAAGTCACTTCGGTTGGGAGGGCAAATTGAGGTAAGTCGTGACAGGAAGATTAAATGCCGGGTCGTTTATAATTTAATAATTTTAGATTAATCGCGAGAGGTAAGACCAGCGCAAGTGTGTCAAACGATGCGGGAATCATGGGCAATTTCGATAATGCTTGCAATTTGCTAATATCCAATTTCCAGCCATTATATACCATCCATACGCGGAAGACATTCTTTGCAATTTTCTAGATTTTTCTACTCTTTTATTTAATGAATATTCGTTACATCATTAGTGCAACCATCCACAATAGTTTCCTTAATACTCAATCTTCAACAAAATTTCATAAACTTTTAAAAATAAAGGATACAAATAAAGAGATCTCGTTATCGATAAAACATATTTAAAAACGTCAAATCTACATATAATTAGATACACCGTGTATCCCAAACAAAATGTCTACATGGAAAAATAGATCTTTTACAAATAAATTTTTTGTGGTAAAAATTATGGTATTACACAATCTAATTTTAATACCAAAAGTTAGAAAAATAATTAAGATATTCTAAGAAAACCGCATATTAAAATAATACAGTATATATATTTTTCGCGATCTTATTAATATTAAAAACGGAGAAAGTAATTTAAAAATATAATTTTTTTATATTTTCTTTAACATTTAATAATTTTAAAATTAATAGTAGTCTTTGACATAAAAATAAAATTCCTTGACAACCGAGAAAATGTATGTAAACAAGTTTCTTTGTATCAAATTACATAATTTTTCTAATTTGGAATACCAAGAATACAGTCAAGAGCCCTCGGATGAGTCCCAAGAAATAGTTGATCCAGCTTCTGCAGCTGTTCTTAGGTTTATATATATTATTGTTATTATTATTATTGAATTTTATTAAAACTCACCATTTTATTTTCAACACTTTCCTTATCCATACAAATATTTGTGCCACGAACTTAAAAATGAAAGATTTTTTTGGAATACTTTTTGGTTCCAATTTTTATTAAGAGACATATTTTAACAAATTCGTCACAGCTTAAAATTTGTTATTTTTGTGTTATGCCCCTCTTTAACAAAAATAATTGTGTTTGAGTATAAGTTCTGCAATAATCTACATGTACAATTTTGTAATTATGTTAATTGTGTAGGTGGCTCTTATTCACCTTATTCTTGAAGATCATTTTTAGTCTTTTATTTTTTATACAAATAACTGCAAACCACCAAATTCTGAAATAAAAAATAATTAAGTATGTTTTGAAAGGTTAGGAAGGGTGGTAATTTGCCGCGGATGAATAAAGTGCAAGTTACAACTCTGCTTAAATTATATACTTGTACTGGTATTTTTAAGCAAAAGAGAGACATCATCAAAATAGTACATAAAAAAAGATTATATAGTATCAGCCATTGTAAGTAATTGAATGTTCTGATTTTTATTTGGGCTCAAATTACTTGAAAACATAGTACTTATTGTTAAACGTTTGAAACTTTATACAAAAAAATATGTATATAAATATATATCACACTTTGTAGCTGTGTCTAAAAATTCCGTTAGGTAGTAATTTTAATTTAATGTATATTGTGGAGCATGATCATATTGTAATCCCACTCATATCCATAAAAGTGATAGAATCTCACAAAAAGTTTCGTAGCCGTGACCAGGACAATAATTGGATCAGTAATTATTGGTAATTTATGCGATGCACGGTTAATGTAAGTATGCGTCGTCCGCCGACACCTGACAGTATCTAGCAGTAACATCTCTGTTATCTCACCGGCCGCATCAGAGATGCTAGAGCCTCAAGCGGGAGGCATACGCAGCAAGAAAGCAAGATCATAGTGCAGGTTTTTCAATCGGCCGATGTAACACGATAGGGAGCAGTCAATGCGAGATTTAATAGATTTGTAATTCTCGAGTTACGGCGGTGGGTAGGGCGACGTCTCTTCAGATGGATGCTGCTGTTCTTGTTCTGTGATTCTGTGATTCCTTGTCGTCTTGTCGTGTCTCTTTGTAGAATGAAATGTTCCGGAGGAGTTAGTTGCTGTCGAGATGGACAATTTATTGAGATGACCGGAGAGTTAAAGAAATGTACGCGACGTGACAATGTCTTCATTTTGAATTAAATTTATTCACTGCTTCAACTAAGTTATGCTTGTACTAGAACTTTGTACAACACAAGAACTTTACATGTTCCTTTCTTTCTTGCTGCTTAAACTTCCTAAATTATATTACGATAATATACTTCATATCATAGAAAATATACGAAGAACTAAATACTCAATTTTATTTAAAGCATTTTGCTATAAATAATTGTGAATGTTTGCCAACGAAAAATATACAAACTTTTTTATTCCGACCTTCTAAATTTATAGAATAGTGGGATATTAAATTCTCTGACCGGTAGTTTAATTTCTTGCTAAGATAAATGAAATCGGATATTGAAATCATTCAGGGGCGGATCCAGACTTCGAATTAGGGGAGGGTCATGGAGTGAATTTTGTCGCGGGGGGGGGGGGTATTACCCATCTTCTAAATATAAAAAACATTTGTATTTGCTCATATTATATTCCTGCTTTAAATAATTAATGTGTAGCTTTAAGCCAAATTACTTTTCTATAAACAATTATAAACGTGGTGAGGAAAAGTGATTTTTTTTCACTTCAAAAATTTCTTCTAAGAACGCCAACACTTTTTAAATCATAAAGTTTCAATATCTAAACGGTTCTTCGATAGAATACTAAAATTATTGAATTAGAAGTTGATTTTCTAAGTGCAAATGTCGGTAGTCACATACTTGACTACCTAGGTCTTAAATAGAATACCTCTCCCATCTGCGGGTCGAAATAATATCCTCACAAAATATTGGTTTTTGGCTATTTATTAGAATAATAAATGAAACAATAGTTAATTTTAAGTTCTTAGATAATATTTTCTATTTAATTTGTTTAACAAATTGAGTTATCATAGCCTGAGTTGGGCAAGCTATTTAAACAAAAGTAGCGAAGCTACGAGATAGCTACGCCTGCTTTTTTTTTAAATGTAGCGAAATTACAGTTAATAGTTATACTTTGTAAAAAAATAGCGAAGATAAAAAAAAAATTAATGTTAAAGTAGCTGTTCGATTTGGAAACTACTTTTTCTGTTCATGTGTTAGAACCTGCAACAAATAATTATTTTGTGTCGGTTGAAACTGCTTCAAAAGTAGCTTTAGCAACAAAATGTGCTTTTGTCAAGAGATTTTGCATTTAATTAAGTTGTAAAAAAAATATTGAAGGGAAAATTAAAACAAATTCCTTTTGATTGGATATTTAACTTTATTAGAAGAATTACAGTCTTGAAAATGTTTTATTATTTTCAAAATTTGTTTTTGTAATTTAGACTTGATATTTTTGAACATATAGTTTAAATATTGCTTAATATAAAATTTATACTGACTTCAAAATGGAACCAAATTTTAAATACCGAAATTTTTAACAAAGTCAAGTAAAATAAACAAAAGAAGTTTTTCGTTTTCCATTCTAATTTCAAAAGTAGCTTTAAATTACAGTTGATTATTAAGCTACACAAGGAAAGATTAATCGGTCTGCAAACATTCACATTTAGCGAAGCTACATCTATAGCTAAACTAATTGGCTGGTACCACAAGCTCTGTTTTTGCTTGTTTTAAGAGCAGTGTTTTTGGGTGTTTTAGCTATCTGCAACATGTTAAAACTGTGCTCTTAAAACACCCAAAAACAAAGCTTGTGGTACCAGCCATTGTAGCTAAGTTATAAGTTAATTGTCAAGCTCTGCTTGTAACCACAAATGCTAGTAGAGGGCAACTTAGTACGAACTGAGATTGAATCTCATCTACCAGACTCTAGAGCTACAAATTATTAATTTAATTTGCTTGGCTATTCTATTTTATTTTTAATTATAAATTATTTATTAATAAATTTATGATGTTTTTCTTTTCATGAGATGTGTGTGTGTGTGCTGGTATTCAAACCAATCCTATTTAAGTAATAGTAATTCGAATTCAATGTATTATGTCTAACAGCTTGGTAAAATATACAACAGTAGTTAGTTGAAAGCTATCCTACCGTAACGTAACAAGGTGTTTCCATTTGTTGTTTATCTTACAACAAGACAAAAACTCTGTGGTTTTTAACAAGATCACAAGTTGTTGCATTATGTAATATCTTGTTAAAATGATTTACAATCGTTCGTTTTGATTGCTGAGCATAGTATGGTGCTCTAGCAGTGCAACAGATGTTGAACCGTGTCAGGAGTCTCCACTAACCCCGTAAATCAGTGGTAGGGGGTACGAACCAAGTCCGCGTGCTGCACTAGATATGTAGACTCGCCATGCGGGTGAATAGCCATAGCACATTAGTAATTATACAGTTATATTATGATGAGTTGTAATTATAAGCTAGAGTCTATCGGTTTCTTCTTATTACAAATTATTTATAGCGGTGCAGTTGTGAAGTAATTATCATCCTGTTTTTAATTGTTTATTTTTCGTGTATATCGACCGACAATTAACGGTTAAATTTAACTCTGCATATACCAGACTACCCATTGTCTTTCACTCATTTCTTCCATAAATAAACAAGACACACAAGGAAACGTTCACTTCATTCGAAGACAGGGCAAAATGTTGTCTTTTTACTGTATTCAATTTTACTTTGAAAGTGGTTTAACACCATCTAATTTAATTAGGTACTTTTAAGTCGAATTTTACAAAAGGAACATCAAATACAGGCAATCGTAGCTAAATAGAACTTGTGTTTATCAAACAAGAATCGTGTGTTCAAATATCTCATTCTCTTCGACTACTGTTTTGTCCTGAGTGATTCAGATTCTACTATATAATGTGAAACAACAGTACTGTAATAGGGAGTAAAAATAAAAATAGATTAATTAGATTAGAATAGGTGACAAACAATTTTCACCACATTAAAAATTACCTCTGTGGCTTTCCTTTCACTAACATATTTGGAGGCCGAGAATGGACGGCTGTAAATCGCACTTCACGCTCAGAAATATATATCTATATCTATGCTCGAAACTTTAATGGCTTATATAGGGTGTTTCACAACTTAGAGCAAAAAATTAAAGGGTATATTCTGTACGACGTGCTGATCATGAAACAAACATATTTTTTTTTAAATTCGAAAAATTAAGGGTTGTTAATCTAAAACATTTTTTGTAGTACTACACTGGATTCGCTTTCCTATTAAACACAAACAATGAAGTAGGTATCAACTACGAAAGAATAATTACAGAATTCAATTATTAGCAGTTATTTATAATATAATTTTATTTAATTAATAACTTTAACATAATCATCCACCCAGTGGCAGTGGCAACGAAAAATTTTGGACTGGGAAACATGGAAAATAGTTTTGCGATTTAAAAAAAAATTCAGAAATATATATCTATATCTATGCTCGAAACTTTAATGGCTTATATAAGGTGTTTCACAACTTAGAGCAAAAAATTAAAGGGTATATTCTGTACGACGTGCTGATCATGAAACAAACATATTTTTTTTAAATTCGAAAAATTAAGGGTTGTTAACCTAAAACATTTTTTGTAGTACTGCACTGGATTCGCTTTCCTATTAAACACAAACAATGAAGTAGGTATCAACTACGAAAGAATATTTACACAATTCAATTATTAGCAGTTATTTATAATGGAATTTTATTTAATTAATAACTTTAACATAATCATCCACCCAACGGAAAATTTTGGACTGGGAAACATAAAAAATAGTTTTGCGATTTAAAAAAAAATTCTTTCTGTTTCATGATCAGCACGTCGTACAGAATATACACTTTAATTTTTTGCTCTAAGTTATGGAAACACCCTGTATAGTTTAATTTACTGATTATAGAACAAAAAGATTACTTGAAATTCTCAAAAATAAATGCATTTATTTGAAGTGTGTAAACAATACAATAGGCAATTTACTCATTTACTACATCAGATAAATGACTGTTTATAGTACCGTCCAGTGGCACTAATAATGTCCACTTCAAATAAAAGGTACTTAGTTTTCCGAATTTTAAAAATAGTTATGGTGTGTATTAAGAGCCTAAATCGACTCTTTCTTACTCAAGCACGGTAATTGCAGCGCGAGCCGAAGGCGACAGCTGCAATAGTGCAAGAGGAACAAAGACACTTCACGCTCGTGATACACACATATTATTTTCTACGGTTGTATCTTAAATGATTAAAAAATGTGCACGTCCTGAAAAAAATCGTTCTGTCAACTGTCAATATGACAAGTTTCAGTTCTATTTGTATCTCTGTTAACTATTGAAATAAGCGCGTATTTAATATCTTTTTCGCGCGTTGCCATTGGAGACGCGCGACAAAGATATTTTTCGATTGTTCCACAGAAAACGTCAACTTGACGATGTCAAATGAGAGCGTAATTGTAAACTTTTCATAGCAATCATAAAAAAAGTTATTTTTCGATTGTTCCACAAAAAACATCAACTTAGGATGACAAATGAGAGCGTAATTGCCAATTTTTCACAGCAATCTTAGACAAAATATGTTTTTGTTCTATATCAGTTCATTAAGTTATATAACCCATTAAAATTTTGTAAATAAATGCTGAGTAATTGTACTGAAAACAAAATAAATACCTCTGAAACCAAGTTGTGATTAAATTTGTTTGCTGAAAGTGAACAAGAATTAATTTTCAAGAGCAGGAGATAGTGGTATTTAAATGTCGGAGAGATTGACAAACGACATGCAATGAACAAAGTGATTAACAAGTGCGTGTCTTTTCAAAATAATAGTTTGAGGAAGTAATAAATATCCACAATCATCTAAAAGTTATTAATGAATTACATAATGTTAAATAGTGTATATATAATGAAGCAATTTTCTCGAATTTAATAAAAACGCTGGTGTAAATGTAATATTATTAATTACTAGTTTGTGCAACCGTGGAGATAATATTTCACTTATAATTAATTAGGTCGATGAAAAGGTAACCACAGGTTGTAATATTGGTAATTTAATACATATATTTACTTGTTTCAAACCAATATTATAGAGTAATTAACGAAAAACTTTGCTAGCCACACATAAATTTTAACTTATCAGTTTGAAAATCAAAGCATATTAATTTCTCCTTCTCATACCTTTCCACTACATTCATCATTCATTTACGTCCACTACCAGTATTCAAATTTTGATTTTTTCTTCTGTTTATTTCATAAAATTCTAAATTTCTCCAATTAATGGTTAAGGTTTTTTTTTGCAAATTTATAAACTATTTATATATACAATAATTAAATCAATTATATTTACACAATACATGGCAGATAATAGTAGAGTTAGATAAGAGATTTACGGAATTTAAACCTAGTTTTGTAGGACTACAAACCATTATCTAACACACTAGCACCGACGTAAAATAATTTAATATTTAAGTTTATTTAAATAGATTAAATAAATATATCATCACGCCTTTGACCCATTATTGTTTTTGACAATCTACCATAACAGATCTCATAAGTAATATATTTTGCACATAAAGTGTGGTTATCAGCGGTCAAATCACGGCTTCTAAAGATGCTAGAGATAATTTAACTCTTTCAGTGTATGTACCACATAAATAAATATTATTTTCATTCTTACCAATAGGCTAGAATCTGTACCACCACATTTTTTTCTAAAATAATGTTTCCGTGACGCACAGGTAACAAAATATGGTAAATTTTCTGTGCCTGAAAGAGTTAATACTCGGGTTCTGAAATCTACAGGCCGCCATGCTACCACTGAGCTAACCTTATAAAATAAGTTAAATTAAATCGAAGTTATTCGATGCATATTACCAATTCTTATCAATCCGATCCTCCAAAAAGTTTTAGTTACTACTGAATTTTGAATTCGCTAATCTTATTCTACGACTAGTCCAATTTTAAAAAGTTAATCCTAATCATTTTCTGAAAACCAAATTGTAATATGATTATACTCGTGTTAGAGTTTATTTAAACTTTTTTTTAGAATTGGGTTGTTAATGATCAATCATATGAATTTTAGAGGAAAAGGAAGCAATATTTTAAAACAATTTACAATTTCCTATAAATGTTTGAAATATTTATAAGATATAGCTGATAATTTTTTAAAAATGGTATCAAATCGTTAATTAGGTATCTATCTGTTAAAATTGACAATGAAAAATGTCACTGATTGTTCAATTTAGAAGAACTTTTTTTAATAAAATAAGTATAATTGGTTGAAATATAATTATTTTGGTGGTCGGTAAAAGCCGTCGTTTAAATGTTATAATAACCAATAAGATTCATAGTTATAAATTTGAAATAAATTATCTGTCATAATTGACAACGAAAAATGTCACTGATTATGTTTTTCATGGCACAATTTGATATATATTTTTAATTACCCTAGCACATGAGAATATTGAACATTTGTTGCCGCCGTTTGTGGAGCACTGGAATCTGGAAGCACGCTATAATTTGCAGAATCAATATGGAATGAGTGTGCTATTTATAATGTTGGCTATCTCGTGTTTTACACTGGCTCTGACATCGACACACAAACACAGACAGACGCAGCGAAGGCGAAGGCAGTTCAAGCAGACAGATCTACTTATGCACGCGGTTAGCCGCAACCGCAGCTCAGCGCTGTGGCTCGCGGTACGCGCGGTTCGCGGTCTCGCTAGGTCGCGAGCGTTGCATAATGTATTCGTGGATATGACACTGGATTTAATAACACACATAAATATTAATGCATGAAATTAAATTACTTATGTTTGCTCAGCCAGATTTGTTGCTTGTGTCAGAGATGGATAATGGAATACGGATGCATTCCAATGATTCTATTCCTATTCCTTCTTCTTCGTCAACTTCACCATTTCAGTGGAATGTCGGCTTCCCTTAATATCAACCCCCATTCTTTTCTGTTTTTCCCTATTATCTTCTAGTTCTTTATTTAAGGTTTCTTGATAACTTTTACAATGTTATCCTTCCATCTTAGTTTGGTCTTTTATATGGTGGCTTCGAATTTTTTAGATTCTTCCATATGTGTTACAGTCATGTCCTAGACATCTAAGACGTTGGATTTTTGTTAAGCTTATGTTCCTGTCGTTCTGCAGGCGCTAGTTCGCCAGGAGCCATTCTCGTTTACTGCACCAAATATTTTTCGTAAGATTTTGTTTTCATACATTTTAGATTTAGATATATATGGAATTTATAAAATTTAAAATTCAATCTCTCAATTAAATAACACCAGTGATGGAAGCATCCATATCTTAAACTGCTCGATTAACTTAATAGTACATAATTATGGGATTTTTAAATTGAAAAATATTTGAAATGATGATATAGATATATTTTTCCTGTGAAATATTTAAATTATATGGAAAGCTATGATTTAAAAAAAAAAATATAAATATATCATCACGCCTTTTTACCCATTATTGGGTGTGACACTCTGCCTAAGCAGATCCCGGTAAGTGATATATTTTTTCGCGTGAAGTGCGGTTACCAGCCGTCAAATCACGCACCCCCCACCCATCCCAAATATATTAGTGGATTTTTTGTCAAATAATTGAACAAGTGTCGCTGTAATAATATGTTTTATTTTAACGATTGACATTAAAAGTGGGTGTTTGTTGACAATTGACAGATTACAAAAGAGTTTTTATGAAAGAAGAGCAAACTTGACTTTGATTATTTAATTTATTAAATATGTTTATAACTGCATGCCGCTTTTTTAATCTCGGCTGGGGTTAACACTTCTTCGTCAGTTTCCATTATATAAATAAATATATCATCACGCCTTTTTTACCTACTACTGGGTGTGGTACTCTGCCGAAGCATTATATATTGTAAATTTAATTAACATATAGTTATTGACGACATTCACAAAAAGCAGAATGACAGTTATGAAATTATAAATGTCAAATAGAGTTTTACATAACAACAATTAATATTAATTTTAAACAAAGGCAAAATATTACATGTTTAACACTACAAAAAAGTAGATTTACTAGCTTGGCTAGATTCATAGCCGAGGCTAAACAACGTCTTACATTTTTTGTGAATACATTATATTTGAAAGAAAAATATAGATTTTTATTGTATCAACTAAATTGAATACTTGACAAACCTATATCAATAAAAACCCTGCAAATAATTAAAAAAAACAAAATTGTTGTCCAAAATATGTATAAGGTTTATACAAAAATATTTTTAGACATTGCGACCAATTCTGTAACATAAATTGCTAGGGCAATCGATCAACAATAGTAGCAAGAAAGTTTAATTGTTGAACCAATACAAAAATATATATGCATGATCTACATAAACATATTTTAACAATTAGGTATATGAATTATAAGACATATCTATTTTATTATAGATTTTAAATCTCTTACAAATTCGTAATAATTATTGATACTTGTTTATCTGAAAATAGCAGATAATAAACTAGTAGTTTACATATAATTTGTTATTACATATTAAAGATATTTTCAGATATGGCAACGATAATAACATCATAAATATTACGTTCATAAATTCTGTTACTTGTTATCTTTACCTAAATAATTATGCAGAACCAATTACTATCTGATCAATACCTACAATGTTAGAAAATATTTTTGAATACATTACTTATACAGTGTGTTACTAAACCTGTGTAACGAAATTTGAGGGTATATTGGATATGCTGATCAAGAATCAAAAAGTATCTTGTTGAAATTCGTTAATTGGAAAATGTATATAAACAGTAATTACAAATTAAATAGGTATTGTGTAATACACAATCAAATAGTTTTGTTTTTTGTTATTTATTCTGTTGGTTAATGTTTGGCAGTAACGTAGTGAGATTTAATTAATGTAATTATAATTAATTACGCTCATTAACACTGCATAACAAATTTTGTTTCTATTTTTCGCATTGGAATGTGACAACCAGTGGTACCCAAAATATTATTGTTTTACAAACTACTGTTAATTTTACTAAATAGTTTCAACAAAATTCGTTTTGATCCATGATCAGATTGATCAGTGCATCCAATACTATAAACTCATAAATTCTATTAGACAGTTTTAGTTACACCTGTATCTATAAATTGGAAAGGAAGATACATCGGAGATCAATTCTCCGGGGACCAATTGTGTGGGGACGAACTTATTTGAGGACGAATTACTGAGGACCAATTATCGACAACCAATTCCCTAAATGTCTAGAATGATATAAAAAATGTTTTATGGCAGCTATTTTATATGCAAATGATTGGAAAATATTAATTAATGAGTATATATATATATATATATATATATATATATATATATATATATATATATATATATATAATCAGACAGCCATTTTATTTCATGATGGTAGAGAATTAGGTTCTAAAATCTAAATCATATTTATAGGTCTTCTTAGTAAAGAACTTTTTTTGTGCCAAATATCAATTTTTTTAGTCGTTTTAGAAAGAATATATAGTTGAACGAACAAATATATTACTTCTTTCTTCATGGTTTTTAAAACTAATAAATTATAATGTATCTTTGTTCAAAATCCTGAATTAGAAACAAACTTTATGTTTCATACATAATTGTGAATGAAATACTTTACAAGAAAAGTATTAATAGTGACTGTGTAATAACTAGTATACTTACCCATTTACAGCTAAATTTATGTGATATATTCATTGTATACCCAAGACTTATTTGCCAATTGACAGCATTATAATATATTACGCAAATTTATATCCATAACCCAGAATTTACTAATTATCAGTTAAAGTTGACTGTAAAAAATATTACAAACAAAAAATCAACTAGCACAGTTTAGTAACACGCGCCAAACGCAGTATAATCTTTATAAATAGCTGTAAAAGCAATTGTACATATTTATCGATGTAATCAGCAATTGACAGCTCGTTTTCGAAATAAATCTCCGCGGGACGATACGGTGATATCGTCGCTAACGTGCAAGTACGAGGACAGACGGACAGTAATTAATACCTCTATCTTATCTTCCGCGCTTCTTTCTCGACCGACCGCTCATATTTCACCGGCTCTCGGCAGCTCGCTGAGATTCATTTCAGATTAATTCATCGATTATTTTTTCAACGGTAGCTTGATTTATCCGCACAATTACATGCTATATTCCTTGGAAACATATTACTCCTACCGAATCCAGTTTATACTCTCAATTTAACTTCAAAATTTGGTAATTGACAGATTGATGTATAAATTAATTTATTGTTTATTTTATGGGGTAGGTGGCTCAGTGGTATCGAGTCGGTCTGTGGATGTTGAGAACTCTGGTTCGATCCCAATTTTCATCAATTTAAATCTACCCCTGTGGCTCCCCCTCCACTAACATCTTTGGGGCCGTGATTTGAAGGCTGGTAACCGCACTTCACGCGAAGAAATATATCACTTACCGAGATCTGCTTACGGCAGAGTGCCACACCCAGTAATGGGTAAAAGGTGTGATGATATATTTATATTTATTATTATTTATTTTATTTTGCTAAGATATATAACAGGAAATTAATGCCAATTACAGTACACGTGACTAACAGCTTAGTGAAAATTGAACACTCGGGTGCAGTTGTATTTCTGGTCATAAATTGGACTCGTGAGGTTTATGCAAAATATGTGTTTTAGTAGAATATATGATATTCTACTAAAATTCATTTGAATATTGGTCTAATTTTACATCTGTAAACTATTTTTCTTTCGGTGAGATATTGCAGATATACAGGGTAGTGAATTGAAGTTTTCAATGTTATTTTTGAAATGTGCTTTTATTGACCCCTAATTATTTTACATAAAAAAAGTTAAATAGTTTATTGTGGAGGAAAAATTTCTACATTCTTTGGCATTAATATTTATAATTTAGCTCAACCTCGAAGCGAAAATATGACGGAAATGTTTATTGGTAATTTTCTTAAAATCCTCAGTGTCATGAATTAATTAAAAGTTACTGTTTTTATCTGCCATTATTATAATGATTTTTTTTTTCATGTTTCACGTATACAAGTGTATATAAGGTGTTCATTTTAAGTGTCGCACCATTGCTATTTCGAGAGGTATAGAAAATCGATTAATTTAACAAACAATTTATATTTTATAAGACTATTTTAATGAGCAAAACAAGATTTTTTTAGACCTGTGGGTCTCAAAATATAGCGTGCAAGTTTCTTGTTTTAAATGGACCCTTTTTTGTGTGAAAAATAATTTTATTATTTTATCTCGGTAAGTGATCTATTTCTTCTCGTGAAGTGCGGTTACCAGCTGTCAAATCATGGCCCCAAAAGATGTTAGTGATGAGGGAGACAGAGGGGTAGTTTTAATTTGGTAAAAATTGTTTGTCGGCTGTGGCGATATAAAATGATATATCTCTTAATAATAACACATAAGATATTAAATATGCAAAATGTGTTCGAAAAAAACTGTACCACAGACATTCTTATTACATGTTTGCATTTGTTCCAGTTTCATGACTAACTTTTGTTTCATTTAAAAAAAGTGCAAGAGACACTACCTACATTTGTTATCTTTTTGATTTCTTTTAAATTTTTACAATAGTGTGTCTAACTGCAATTGTATTGAATTTTCTTTTAATGCAAACACAGGATATCGCTCAATCCCACTTATCATTTTTGATTCGTCGTTAAAGGAGTGAGCGTGAGTTATTTGAGATGTTTTGAGCATGTAAAACGTTCGTCGAATGAAAGATTTATTAAAACGGTGTGTAGGAGTGAATGGATGAATGTGATTGAAGGTTTCATCCTTATAATAAATAAATGAGCTTGTATGAAAGGAACTATAAATGTGGTTTAAGCGAAGATGATGTGTCAGGATAAGAATGTTTGAAAAGGATTTATTATTTGATGAATCTGAAAAGTGCATTTCTAAGGTGTTCGGCTACCCTATTTGATTGGATATAGCGTGATATTATATATGTATGTTTTTCTTGAAACCTATATAAAATGTTTCTTTTTTGTATTAATACTTTTCAAAAGAAATCTATAAATAATTGTTTGACTAAGGTGTAATAGGGTCTGAAGACAGTCCTGTTACAAACACAAGTTCTTCAAGAATGCTTCTTTGAGTTTATGATCCAGTATCTTGAACATTCTTATGAAGAAGCTATCCAGGCTGACATTTACAGACACATATTTCACAATCGTTAGAGAATCCTCACCGCGCGATATACTGTTGAATGTTGGCGAGCAGTCGAGCAGAAATCGGAACGGATCGCGGATGTGAGACGTGACTGTACGACACCAACACATACAAGTAGTCAGTGGACTCACATAAACAAAGATGGACAGACGCGAGTGCGTGTATGCAAGATCGTCTGCTTCCTAGTCGCCGTACTGCGTGTGCGTTAGTGTGTTGTAGAGTGTCCTCCACGTTGTTCAGAGTTCATGGTCTGTGCTCCTCGCTTTACCAGATGTTGAGCTCTCCAACGTTAAATATATGCAAGAGAAAGAAAATACGAGTATACGTAGAGTGTTTGCAACATTTGGTTTAATACATAGTTATACGAGTAGTTATGCAAAATCAACCGGAAACGATCTTCGGACAAAAAGTAAACTTCTCACTCTCTATAGTTTGATTTTGCTAAGAATGCAGTATTGCTATTATAAAAACTATCTTTCCGTCATTGAGATTGACCTGAATTGGGATATTCAACTACTAAGAGATCGCATTGATCACAATATGACAAACTTGAGTCAAAGGTACACTTTCAGTTAGTCTCCATAAGCTTACTAATGCTGTCACTAAAAATGTTCGCTAGGAATGAAATACCCAAATTTTTGCGAATTCCAAATAGTTATTTTTGATTCTAGATTGCGAAATGTTACTTTTGCATTCGAGAATGCAAAAGCATTTCGCAATCGAGTATCAAACAACGTTTTTTCTAAAACTATGTCCCGAAATTAGTAATAATGTAATGAGAAAATTTTTACGTTTAGGATTAATTAATGTGACATCTAATGTCTCCATGACAACAATGTATGTAATATAATTGCTATCAAATCTGGTATTCTCTGACCAGCAATTGATAGCTGGTTGGCAATAGAAACCAAACAAACGTTCTAATTTTTTTCTGCGATTTATTGGGATTCGCATTGTATTTCGCATTACATTTCTCTATTCCAGTACACCAGTTAGCTTCCTCAAGCGGAATAAATATTAATAATTGCTCAATTGGAACATTAAAATATAAATTTTGTTAAAGAATAGAAGTATTGTTTCTAAGCAAAAAAATAAAGTGACAAATTTTATTAAATTGTGAGCCTTTCTTCTATCAAAAACTTGCATCCTGCATGCGAAAGTCTTTTGCGTTCTGTAGACAAAAACACTCATTTCGCATGTTGATAGTTGTCATGTAAATTTTATCTTTATATGACAGTTTTCGAAAAAAATATATTTTTGTTCTATAATCAGTATATCAAATTATATATGTCATTAAAGTTTCGTGCATAGGTATAGAAACAGCCTGTATAAGCGAAGAAAGTAAATAAGTATATAACTTTTTCTCATTAACCCAATTTTCAAGATATTTTTAACTAATTCTAAATTTTGATTTTGGATTAGCTAACTTAATTTTAATACGATATTAAAGTGTGAATGGAAATTCAGGATTGGATTAACTTTTTTTTGAGAATCGATCTGATAAGGTTTCGGCAAACTTATAATTTTCAAAATATATTAGTTTTTGCCATATTTAGAATTTTTATACAATTCTTACTTTATACTTTAACGAAATGAAAGCCATCAATTTAACACTAAACTATTTCATCCAATCTTTTTAATTATTTAAATGAAAATATATTAAGAAAGTTTCCAGCAACATATTTTTGATAAGTTGTCTATAAATAAGAGTCTAGAATCTAGATAATATTGAAATCCAGTACGATGAACATATTTTTGTTGGTGTATGTTCATCAATAAGAGTGACTATCTCTTTAGTGGGAGAAAATACTAATAGTTATTAAATATTATAACAATAATTTTCGATGTTCGTTAAGTATAAATGCATATTGCATCTATTACAAACAGTGAATCACAAATTAAATATAAATTTACTATTAAACGCATCACATTAGAGGTTAGATTTTCAACACCAACGATAATTGAAACCATTACCATCATTTTTCTTTCAAACATATTTCTAAATCGAAAGAGAAAAATAGCCATCAAGAATGATAATCAATATAATAAAGATAATTAATAGCTATTTCCTCCCACGCAGATCTCATGTAAAACTACAATCAATTAGAGATAATGCTCTCAGCGTGATTCCGTCGGCCACACGGTCGAAGAAGTACGACGTATGGCTCTAGGTTGCCACATGTCACAGAGCGGAGAAGAACTTTCTTCTCTGCCACTAAGTCACTAGAGATGTGCTTCTGAAGAAGAAACTACCTGTAATGATTTATGGAATTGGATTATTCTAAACGTGATGTTTATAACATCACGAACAGGAGCTATTACTGTTTGAAAACGATGGTTTCAACTTATTTTCATTTGATTTAGATACATTACTTTACCTTTCGAAATACGAGAAGAGATGAGACTTTGAATCCCGCAGTTGATAACTAAAGTTTTCAACATTAAATTCGCATAAATATTATCTAAAAAAATAGCGAAGTATTTTATAAAGATATTTAGTGAATGATAGCAAAACTCTCACATTAGTTTTAACCAATTAATTTTTATATTTTGAAAAGAATTAACTAATCAATTTATGCTTAATGAAGATTGACAAGGCGTTACTAATGTATTTTTTGCACAGATGTACAGTAAATTATATCCTAAGGGTTAAATAGAAGAATTTAAAAAGTTGAAAGTCAAATATTTCAGATAAAATGTCATTCATCCTATACTTTCAGTCACGAAAGTTTTTTGCACATATTTATTTCAGAAATTAATATTAACGTCAAATTTAATTATGTTTGATGAAGAAAAAAAATATTGAATAGAATTAATTATAAAAAACTTGGGTTTGAGAAGATGTGAATATTAATAAAATCTACATAGGTATGTGTTTCGTTTTTCGCTTTTTTCTAAAAGTATGCCAACTTTAATCCAAAAATGAGATTAGCAAAAGTCTAAATTTATTTGCAAATATTGTTTTTATTTATTGTAAACATGAACCTGCTGTAAGTTGCAAGTCACGTCCAATTTTTGAAAGTAAAATAAATACAAAATGCAGTTCCTCTCAGCTGCAGATTTCATTTCAAATCTAAATAGACATCATTAACCATATTTTTTTCGATCTCACAATTAGAACTCCCGTCTGAATCTCTGTTAATTAATGATACTTATTTAATCAGATCAACCGGGTAACATCAATCTTGCTGGCTGTAACCGCAGTTACAAGCGGTTCTCTTTCACCCGACGTTTGGTAACTTATCTTCAATTGTCTTATTAAATTTTGTCTGTCAGCGGATATATTTATTATCAATACGTCTCACATGAATGCCTCACTGAGTAATTGGACAAGTAGGCAGGCCTTATCGGTTTATTACTTTTTGGGCATCTGTAAAATAAAAATGTGACAGCATCAAAACCAGTAGATAAAAGGTTTATCTCTTTATATTTTAATTTATACATCTTTATAAAAATCAAGACTACAATCTTAAGTGAAGAAAGAATTAATTTTATAGTAGTTCTATTCTTGGGGGCAATTACAGTAAGTTTGTTAAATTATATATAATATTTTTGGAAGGAATTAAAATAATCTTATAGATGTTCGAAAATAAGAATTAAACAGGGCTGGAAAAAAATTTAAGGGTATATATTATACGACGTACTGATCATAGAACAATAGTTATTTACGTAAAAAGTCAGGAAAGCGTTCAATTACAGGATGAGTAGATAATTTCATGCCGAGCGATAGCGAGGCTTGAAACAGCTTACGAATCCTGTACGACGCTTTACTGATGTGTTACGTATAACATTTTACCTGAAACTTATAAATAAATAATAAATATTTTACATTAATTTAAATTAAAAGAAATATTTGACATATTCAGTCAGTATTTTATGTTACTGTAACCCTCCTCGTTATGACGAGAGTTAGCAAATAATATACGGGTTCTTGTCAGATTGAAGGACGCAAGTATTTAAGTATAAAAGTATAAATATATTTAATAAATAGTTTACATACATTTACACAGCACTACTCGATACAGCCTTGATGTGTTGACTCTAACGGGTTTACACTCTACTCTGCTGGCCCAACCGGTCAGCCCTTTGGCACTAACTATCGCCCCGAGTATCATATTCATTCCTTATATAATATTGGAACAATGCTAAGTCAGCAAAATAAGTATTACACTTTGCTATACTGTTTATATATTACACATGTCACACCATGACCCAGTTATTGAAGTTACTTAATATGTATGTCTTAATTGTGCTGACTTAGACTTGTTACATTCCTCCCTTCTTTGAAATTTGCTTCCGTATAGGGGCACAATTTCCTTAAATCTAAAACTTAGTGTCTCTATCGACCACTACACTTCACACGATTGTATATCTAAACACTGTACCCAGCTGCGCCTCTTTGGATGCGTGGTTCATCACCATGGGATGAGTCTTCCTCCTCCTTTGAATGATGCCACATCGTTACCGAGTCGTGGACTACACCTTTGGCTGCGACATGCACTTTTTGGTTCGTTAGCCCTTATTCTGCCCTGCCCTGCATGCCCTTCTGCTGTCCTTAGTTCTCGGCGACGTCATCTCTTATTTGGCTGTAGCTGTCGGTTCCCTCAAAACTGTGGTGAAGAGTGGTCTCTCCTTAAAATTTAACAACCCAAAACTTGTATAACTTATATCTATTCTATCTATAAAGTTGCCACATATTTTTCGGACTTGGTTCTACAGGGGGCGCACTAGGTGTTACAACCCCGGGTATTTCCTTTTCCTCATCACGGTTTACAACGATTGTTTCCAGTTCTTGCTCATGAACTGCTGATCGCGCCTTCCTGTAGTGGTTGTGTAGCACCACATGCGTCAGTGCATTCCACAAGCAAGCTGCTAGTCCAATCGTACATCCTATCGTACTATACAAGTAATATCCATTCAAAAGTGAGTCTAATGCAAATTGAAAAATTTTGAAAATCGTGTAGACCCCGATGAATCCTGACATAAACATACCCAGACTGGAGAACCAACCCCACATTTGCTTGACAGTAGACATGGCCAGGCTCTGTAACTCTCCTTTCGTAAACAAGTCGAGAGTAGACAAGCCTTGGGCTGCTGTGTCTCTCCCGACCACCCTCCTTGTTATGATGTTGGCGATGGCTTGTCGTTCCAGTCCAAAACATTAACGCGTCCTGCGCTGATTTTATCTCCGCCTTGGAGTATATGCCAGCATTGCCGATATCGTACAAGGGCTTGAATTTAAACTGCGGCTCCAGCTGCACCTCCAAGACTTCCGGTTCGATGCTCTGTGTTAATTCTGGACTGTAATCTAGCCATGTGTTTTCTACGTAATACAGAGCCGGCGCAAGGTGACTGCAATCTATCTGCTCTGCTTTTTCCTGTAAAATATGTGTCAACGGAGTCATGGAGAACTTTAGAGACTTCACCCATGACTCGCCCTACGTACCCTAACTTATTTTTAATTAAAGTGCTTACTGCATACTGTACTAGTGGTATAGTGCTGTTTAAATTTGTTAATTACATTCTTGTGGTCTTGTAATTCGTTTACTAAATATTTGAATCATAACTCCTTGTTATTTTTTTTTTTTAACAGAAAAAAAACAAAACAAAACAAAAAAAAAATACTACTGATACTACTCCGCCACGTCCTTTAGAGCCACGGTGATGATGTTTGTGCTCGGCCCTCTGCAGTCAAGAGTAGAGTTGCTTTTATCTGTAACAAAATAAGAAGCTACTGTCTTCCTGGTGTTAAGATCCAGGGGTGGTCTTGAACTGGCCCTCTGCTTCGCGTGTGATATGGTGTGGTGGGTGTTTGTGGTGCTATTTGTTTTGAAATTTGTCTGCTTGCCAAGTCCTGTAAAACTAATTGATAATTTTGAAAATTATTGTCCTTTTGTTGTGTGTTCGTCCCGGTATCTTCATTACTCTTTTCTGTCTCAGTTGCTGGTTCGTTTTCTTTGTCTGCTTCTATGTCCGCTTTAAATGGTTTTAAACGATTTACATGTACCTTCAGAATTTTTCCCGATTTTTTATCTTTAATTTTATAATTTACGGGCCCCATTGATTCTATAATAAAGTACGGTCCTGTCCAAGGTCTATGTAGCTTACGCGACGTTCCTATCTGTACTGTCGGGTCATGTAAATAAACCGCGTCACCGACATTGTAACTTGTCGACTTTGCGTTTTTGTTAAATTGTTTGTGTACTGTCTCAGTCGTTTGTGCTACGTGCTGCTTTACCTTACTGAATACTAGTTGCAGTCGTTGTTTTAACTCTGCCGCGTAATTGTCGTCGTAATCGTAACGTAAAGTCTGAGGTCTAGTTATGTTGTCGTATGGTAACTCCATGTCTCGGCCATGCATCAGGAAAAATGGTGTCTCACCTGTACTGTTGTGTACGCTACTTCGGTACGCCATCAGCACATATGGTAACCACTCATCCCAATCCGTTTGGTCTCGACTCACAAAATGCGATAACATATCTTTGAAAACACGGTGACTTCGCTCTATCACTCCGTTCGTTTGCGGCCTGTAAGCAGTTGTTTGAATTTTTTCAATTTCAAAAATTTTACACACGTTTTTAAATATTTCTGCAGTGAAGTTTGCACCCAGATCTGTTAGTAGCTGCCTTGGCGCTCCATGTCTGGTGATGATTTCTTGTGCTAAAATTTTTGCAATTGTGCTCGCTTTCTGGTCTGATATCGCAAATGCTTCAGGGTATTTTGTGAAGTGATCCTGGAACGTCAGAATATATTTGTTACCCTTTGTACTCGTCGTCAGTGGTCCGACAACATCCATAGATACTCTTTGTAATGGCGCAGTAACTTCTTGGAATCTCTGTAGCGGTGCTGGTTTGTGATGTGGTGACGTTTTTCTTTCATTGCATGAATGGCATTTACTGCAGAATTCTTCAATATCTTTGCTCATATGTTTCCAGAAGAATTTTTCCCTTATTCGTTTGTTTGTTTTTTCGAAACCTTGGTGTCCGGCATACGGCAAGTTGTGGTAATCGTGCATCACCCGAAATTTCATTGATGCTGGCACAACTAATTTATGATGTCTTTCGTTATCTGATTTTTCTTTAAACACAAGACCTTCGACATCTATGAAGAATCCTTCCTTCTTTTTGCATTGTGTTATCTCTGCATCTGCTAGCTGTTTCTGGATTATAGTATGTCTGTCCCATACTGGCATGTACGCATTTTCTTCCGCTTCGATTGCTTGCACTGGAATTCGTGATAACACGTCAGCATTAATGTGTTTTTTGCCTGGTCTGTGAATTACTTCGAAGTCGTGTTCACTCAATGTTAGTGCCCACCTGGATAATCTTGAATTGTTGTCCTTGAACTTCATCAGCCATTTTAGTGGTTCATGATCCGTGATGACTGTGAATTTGCGGCCATATAAATAACAGCGATAGTATTTCACACCCCAACATACAGCTAAACATTCCCATTCTGATGTGGTATAATTCATTTCGGCCTTGTTTAGTTGTCGGCTAGCGAAAGCTATAGGTTTTTCATACCCTCCAATTTTCTGACTTAGAATAGCGCTGATCGCTTTTCCGCTGGCATCCGTTGATAGTATAAATTCTTTAGAAAAGTCTGGATGAGTTAGTACTGAATCTGAACACAGGGCATTTTTCAATTCCTCGAATGCTTTTTCACAATCATCTGTCCAGTTGAATGCTATATCTTTCTTTGTTAATTCTGTAAGTGGTTTTGCTATTGTTGCGAAATTTAAAATAAAGCGTCTATAAAATCCTACAAGACCAGTAAAAGCCCTGATTTCTTTTACATTTTTCGGTCTTGGATAATTTTGAATAATTGAAATTTTGTCGGGATCTGGTTTTACACCTTCGCCATTAATAACGTGACCTAAATATTTGGTTTCTGGTTTCAAAAATTTACATTTACTCGGTTGTAGTTTCAAGTTTGCTTGTCTCAACCTATCAAAGACTTCCTTTAGTCGTTTCAAATGATCCTTAATTCCGCCATTATTAAAAACAACTACATCATCCAGATATACTAAGCATCTTTCGCCTGTTAGTCCTGCTAAAACGCTATTCATAAGTCTCTGGAATGTACTGGGTGCATTCGCTAATCCGAACGCCATTTTTGTGAATTGATAATGTCCACCATCAGTTGTGAACGCTGTTTTCTCTTTATCTTGGTCCTCTACCTCAACTTGCCAGTATCCTGATGCCAAATCCAGTGTTGTAAACAGTTTTGCATCCCCTAACTGGTCCAAGGTCTCTTGCATATTAGCAACAGGAAAATAGTCCCTTTTTGTCACTTTATTTAGACCTCTAAAGTCTATGCAGACCCTGATTTTGCTTTCGCCATTTTCTGATTTTTTTGGTACCATAACCACAGGCGCTGACCACGGTGAGTTCGACTGCTCAATAACCCCTGCTTCAAGCATCTTGTCCAGCTCCGTTTTCAACTTCTCTTTTTGACTAAACGGTACTCTATATGGTGCTTTTGCTATAGGCTGTGCATCTCCCGTGCTTATCTTGTGTTTTATATTATGTGTACATCCTAGTTTGCTGTCTTCCCATAGAAATACATCCTCGTATTCTCTCAATAAGACCAGTAACTCTTGTTTTATATCTTCTGGCAGATACTCTAACTGTAATTGTTTCTCAATATCGCGCGGACCCTTATTTTTGTGTATTCCGTATACATCTATTTTCCTTAACTTGCATTCTGCATCTCTATATTCTTCTTTTAACTTCTTTTCATTGAATAATTCTGCTTTTCCCACAATCGTATTTTTCTGAATAACCATTTCCTTGTTGGTTATATTCACAAGCTTGATAGGTATTTCTTTTTGTGCTTTAGCTAGCACCCTTGCTGCCATAACGCCATGTATTTGGATCTCTACTGGTTCCATTAAAATATCGTGTTCCGTATTACCCAGATTCTGAACGGCTGTACACATTATTTCGCAGTTTGGTCGAATCGTAACTGTATCCTTTAACCTAACCACTTCACTGGTTTTTGTGCCATTTTTTCCTTGTTTTAGGGTACTGATTTCCGACTTCTGAATTTTTGCGTTTATCTTCGGCATTTTACTATTAAGTTCTCCCATTTTTAAAGGTATCGGAATGTTGCTAGCTTGCACTTCCTGACCTTTCTCAACTGCGCTACTTGGCTCCGTGACGTTATCGTGCATTGTTTCCACTTTTGCTGCTGTCAGCACTTCTTGGTTCGAGTTGTCCGCTAACAATTTTATACGCATATTACCTAACGTGATTTCATCCGTGCCGTAGTCTATGCTGGCTTTAAGACATTTAAAAAAATCACGACCCAAAAGACCGTCTGCTTCTAACTTTATGTTGTCTGAACAAACCACACAATTAAATGTAATATTTGAATTTTCAAAACAGAAATTTACATTTGTTGTTCCGTAATATACTATCTCGCAACCTGATATTGATGTTAATGCTCCCACATTTTCCGCTTCTATTTGCCCCTTTGTGAATTTTCTTTTAATTAATGAAACAGCTGACCCTGTGTCTACTAACAGTTTTAAAATTTTATTGTTTACCAATGCTAATACAAAATTTGGAATATCTTTTAATTTGAAATCTGAATTTGGACTAATTTGAGTAATTACTGTTTGTTTATAATTTTGACCCGAATATACTAATACCTCCCGCGACGGGGCGCATGCGAGAGGGATTGCCCGTTTAAATGTGACGTATTAGACTGATAGCGTGAACTCTCTGTGAACCTGTTTGTGTTTTCTTCTCCTCGATATCCATTATTCCAGTTATATCTATTGCTTCTTTCCGGTGGTGGATCTCGGTATCTATGTGTATTGTTGTAGCTCTTGTTATAATTGTTCTTGTTTGTTCTTTTCCAACATTCAGCAATGCCGTGGCCTGGCTTTCTGCAATAGTTACACGTTTCCATTTGTTTGCAGTCTCTTTTGAAATGGCCTGTAGCTCCGCAATTATAACATTTTTTCACTTCCTTGCCGTTGGTTGTTCTTCTGTCTACAGCTCCGATTTCTACATTTTCCATTTTTACTCGCGTTATTTCCATTTCTTCTCGTTCAGCCATTGTTACCGCTCGCTCGAATGTGAGGTCATCTCGGGAGTCCATCATGATTTTAATGTATCTACGGATTTCTTGACGTAGCCCTATTTTGAATTGTTCTAAACATATCTTCGCCACCACTTCTTCTTCTATATTTTCTTCCGATATTAGTTCTTTCTTGAGTTTTCTTAGCCTTTGTGCAAAATTTTGGACGTTTTCACCGATCTTCTGTTCGCAATTCGTCAAGTCGCGATAGATCTGGCCTGGTTGTCGTTTTTTCGAGAATCGCTCAGTCAATATTTTACTAAATTGTTTCAATGTTATCGTTTTACTGTGTAATTCTGGAGTCAACATGTAAAAGTCAAATGCGTCGTCTGTCAGTTTTAGTCTTACCAAGTCTACTGTGTTTGTGTCCGACCAATTTTCAATTTCCGCCCGAATTTTAAGTTTAGCGAAATATTCTGAAGGATTTTGCCCTGTAAAGTTATCTAATATGTTCGCCGCCACACTGTATTGAAACCTGTTTGCAGCGAACAATGTCTCTAGTTCTGTTTTAATCGCCGTCTGTATTGTGGTTCGGTCCGACGCGCTGCTACTTCCCGATATATCCCCGGGTTTACCCATGTTATAATAAGTGATAAAGACGGACAATACCAGACACAGAAAATAAACAACGAAAACTTATAATACTTGGCCTCCGCGAATGTAACAAAAAAAAAAAAAATATTATTTTTTCCTTTTTGTTCACCCTGATCTGACACGATATCCCAAACCGCTGCCACCAATTTGTAACCCTCCTCGTTATGACGAGAGTTAGCAAATAATATACGGGTTCTTGTCAGATTGAAGGACGCAAGTATTTAAGTATAAAAGTATAAATATATTTAATAAATAGTTTACATACATTTACACAGCACTACTCGATACAGCCTTGATGTGTTGACTCTAACGGGTTTACACTCTACTCTGCTGGCCCAACCGGTCAGCCCTTTGGCACTAACTATCGCCCCGAGTATCATATTCATTCCTTATATAATATTGGAACAATGCTAAGTCAGCAAAATAAGTATTACACTTTGCTATACTGTTTATATATTACACATGTCACACCATGACCCAGTTATTGAAGTTACTTAATATGTATGTCTTAATTGTGCTGACTTAGACTTGTTACATTACTAAGTAACTAGACCCTCAAGTTTCTTTCATTACCTGCCTAAGCAGGCAATATGTTATTTTCCTGCCTAGGCATACAAAGCAAAGCTTTCATGAATCTTAAAGATTAGGAAAATGTTTATTTTCCTGTCAGTTTCAGGTAGATTTATTTCCATATCCGGTAAATTAAGGGTGGTTTATTTGAAATAAATATTTTTAGTACTATTAATTTGATAGTTATTTCTAATATATTGATAATTAAATTATAATTATAAACAGTACAATAGACAATTTATTCTTTATACAACATGAGATAAAGGATCGTTTTTTTGATTTAATTCATTGCGCGAAGTGTAATTTTTTTAAACAATAACACTTCTTTTTATGTTATGACAATCAAGAAACAATGTTTTTTCACGGTTTGGGAAAACACTTTAGCACGGTTTTCCGCGCAATATATTTCAGATATAAAACAACGGAGCAAAATATTTTATTGAAAATTAATTATTTTTGAATTGAAAATGAAATGTACAGCTCGAGCAGTTTGCTAAAATTAATTCCTGGCGATTTTAAAAATGCAATCGAAAAAAATATTGTTTGTATTTTCACACTTGAAACAAAATAAGATAAAAATCTTAATACGCCAACTATATACCACATTTTCTCATTAATTGAAACCACATAATCTTCACGTACATATATTCCACTCTTCGGTGCATCTCAGCGTAACAGCGGTAGAAAGTCGAGCACCGGAGTGCATCGCTGGTGTGATTGATCGCAGCGAGCTGGTATCTGGGATGGCGCCAGTGCAGCGACACTCTCGGCGGCGGCGGCGGCAATGTCCACGTGAGCTGGCTATCCGCCCGCCGTCAGGCCGCGCACCGTTACCTGTCCATCCGAGATTGATTTGTTGAAGAGTTGATGAGCAGACGATCAGGCAGTTCGGGATTCCTTCGTGGACGAGGACACTTGGTTATAAAGTCAGAATGGGTATTGAGACATTTTGTGAATAAAAAAGTCAAATGAAATATAGTTATTGATTTGAGGTTTGTTGTGAAAGGAATTTGTCGGGATTCGTGGTAACTGGGTGCAGTATTTGGTCTCGAATGAAGACGTTCAATCGAAATAATAACAGGTTCTTATATTGATATGGACAGATGTAAAAAGTAAAATAAAATAGGGTTTATCAATTTTAATATATTCAATATTTATTATATAGAGCAGATCGGTCAGTGATAACGCGACGTACTGTGGTTTTAAGATCCCAAGTTTTATTTCCACAGCCAACAAATTAATTTTCACCACATTTGATGGGGTAGGTGGCTCAGTGTCGACTTGAAAGTCTGGGTTTGATTCCCAACAACTTTCACCATATTAAAATTAGACCTCAGGCTCTGCCTCCAGTAATATTTTTGACGGCTGGTAACCTCTTTTCATGGGCATAGTTATATCATTTACCAAGATTAGCTATGGCAGTAAGCCATATCCAGTAATGGGTAAAAGGCGTGATAAGATATTATATCTTTAACAGCCATGTATGATTCCTGGTTATCGCACTTCACCTGCATAATTATATCACTTACCGAGATTTGCTACGGCAGAGTTTTATACCCAGCAATGGGTAAAAGGCGTGATGATATATATACATATATTCAATAGTATCGAGTCGGCTTGTAGATTTGAGAACTCGGGTTCGATTCGCAAAGCCGACAAACTATTTTCATCACATTAAAAAAATACCTCTGTGTCTCCTTTTCCACTAGCATCTTTGGGAGCCGTGATTTGACGACTGGTAACCGCGAATAAATATATCACTTACCGAAATCTGCTACAGAGGGTGTTATGGGTAAAATACGTGTTGATATTATAATGTAGTAAATTATATACCATATCAGATGGCTTGACAATTACATCATTTTTAAAAAGGTAAACAATGTGAATTCTTGGAATGTTAATAAAAGAAATGAAATTCCATATGTTTGTACCACAAATAAATTTAATGCCATATTTGTCAAATCATTTAACATAACATATTATTTGTAACATATAGTTATTAAAATGCAGAAATAACTATAATAATTATAATGACTTCTATGTAAATGATAAATGATCTAATATGTAGTAATTAAGTAATTCTAACATAATTCAACATATATTTCCATATTTACAAATGAATTAATAAATGAAAATAACATACGTAGGTAGGTATGTGTAAATAAAAACTATTGTACATGTAAAATAGACAAATAACTATTAGTGTAACAATAATTGATATTTGCAAAACGTTCTTGAACTGGTTGTAATGAAAATAACAAAATCCTAATATATCTTATCATTTTAAAAGCAATTTATAGTAATTTCCGTAATTATTAAGGAAATAATGGAGCAAAATGATACGTATTTCTCGCACTACATATGCAATAATAATTTCTAAGAATACATTAAACCCACAACATGCTCTAAATGCGTATTCCACATAAACTTGAATAAAAACATTCCAGTCAGTTATGTAAAAGAATATATGTTATTGGTATCTTCTTGCACGATGTTTATAAACAAACTATATATAGATGACACCTTACATGGGCAAGAAGAATACATTACCGAGTCGTGTTTGGCGCACAGGTTGACCTTGCCCCATATCTGGGCGGACTGCTGTGATACCAGTTTGAAGCCACATATCACGACCACGTCGAGCATTGTCTCCGCATGATAAATGCCTGACAACATGCGTTTCACAGTCTACTTGATGCAACATTTCCGCCATTTCGCCATGAACGCCGACAGCGTATTTTACACGGGGACAAGATTAACAATAGATAGAAAATTTATCATTTTAATTACGATTTGCTTACTAGCTTTTTAAATATTTATTTATTTCTTTGTTACTCTGTACAACAGAAAAATAATTCCAGTACCTTATAGTGGAATTTGGACCACTCAGACACAATACTATTTTTTAGCTATACTGAAGACAGTAAGTACGTAATTTGAATGCACGACCTCTTTCGTGTTAATTAAGAAACATAATTTTGTCTCGCTTTTATTGCGATATACAAGATTATCTACGAAAACTGTGGCATTATAACATGGGAAATATGTTTTCTACTAGCATTGCTTCCCTGATTACTTTGCAGGAAGATATTTCAAATTAAAATTGTAGAAAATTAAAGTCTACCTCTAAATCAATTAATATATTTCATTTCTATTAAAATTAATTTTTTAAATTGTCAAAAAATTTTATTATTTACATTCATAAAACTGGAACAAATACAAACAAATGTGTAATATTGTATAACTGCCACATACATATTTTAATCTTGGTTTTAACAGTACTTAAAAAAATAAAATGTATCTAATATCTATACTGATTTACTGATTTAGAAACAGAGTTTAATACTCTAAACATCTATTTGAATATTTGTCCTGTAATCAGAAAATCATTAAGAACAAATAACTTCTTTTGGATACAGTTTGTGTATAGATTTGTTATTGATGATTCACAAGATTAAGAAAAACTATAAAGTGGTATTTATTCCACTATAGCCTGGTTGGCAACCGGTGGTTGCATAAAACGTTGTCAGTTATTCACGTTATTAACTACGCGAAAAAGTTGAATTAGAATAGAAAAACGCATCTAAGAAATATCAACAAATTTTGAGACTTACATAAATTAAAACGTTATAATTTCTACAATATGCATTAAATTAATAATTATTTGTTAGAAACACTGTTTTGTCATTGTTATTTAACAAACAATAAGCATTTTAAAGCTGTTATAAATTAATTATAACTTAATATGTAAAATGTGGTGTTAGCCATCTTGGACATTGATACCTTTTAACATGCTGTTAGCTAAACACATAGCTAACATCACTTTATGCAACCATGCCACGAAATTGTACCTACTGTTCTGTAATTGCGAGTAAATTTCTGTTGTTCACAGTAACAAACAACTAAATAAATATAGATGTTAAAGTATCATTGTTAATTGCATTACAAAGAGTAATTAAAACTGGATGCAGATTTTCTCCTTCATCATGTGAACGTCAATGTAATGGTTTGCACATGATGAGCAAAAATTCCCGTGTTTCATTTTTCATTTCTCGCTCAAGTGCCTCTCAAGTGATTGTTTATGAGGATCGGTTTATTTATGTTTACGACAAACTTTTCCTATCGAAGAAAGTTGGGTCATTTATTTCTTAAAGGTGGGCCGAAGGTCACACTTAACGCTGTACACAGGGTTTATTTTTACTTTCCAAAAGGTTAGGTCTTCATGAGTATAGACTTGCATGCGTAAAACATGTACCGTTCATTATGTCTTGAAGGAAATTAATTAATGAAATGAATTATAAACAATTAGCGTCACGGAAAAGCGATAGCATTCCATCTAGGAAATCTAGATCCTGCCATCTTGCTAATTGTAATTTATTGCTAAACTATTAAAATTTGTAATCATAAAAAAATATTATTGCTTGTTTTTGTAATTTTAATTATTTTTATAGCTTCACCCTTTTACTAATTAACATTTTATTGTAATTAGATCTGTATCGTTTATCAAAGGATATATGCAGAAATTTATAGCATAATAATTTTTATTTTTATAAGGAAGCATTTTTATTGTTTTAAACAAAATTAAATATTCTAATGTCAAAAGTTAATCTGTTATCAAATGTTAGATACTAGTGGATAGACAGATGCATAGTTGAACAGTTGTAGCACCATAATAACCCTGTCGATTTACTTGCAAGAGTTCGAACATTTCATTATAAGTTCCATAGCTACGATTTTTAACCGGGGACCCCCAGTCTCTTAACGAACTGTGAAAGAACATAGAGGCTTTGCAAATCCATATTTTTATTCGATTGTGTAAAAAATTACGTTTTTTGATTATGATATTTTTTAAAAAAATGAACCCTTTTAAGAGAAGTGTTAATGCTTGCTGTCGTTGCTGATGGTTAGATTACCGTCCGTAAAATACTATTCAGTTTAGGACTAAATATACTTTTCGTCCGATAAATTAATATCTATGAGGTAGATGGTTCAGTGGTACCGAGTCAGTCTGTGGATTTGAGAACCCGGGTTCGATTTCCACAGGCGACAAACAATTTTCACCACGTTAAAACTACTCTTGTGATTGATAATTGCACTTCACGCGAAGAAATATATCTCTTACCGAGATCTGCTACGACGAGTTCCACACCCAGTATGGGTAAAAGGCATTATGATATATTTATTAATTTTAAATAATATCTGAATCAACAAATTTCTTTCAAATAAAAATTCCTTACAATCGAATAAAAAATAGTGTATAACATGTGGACGAAAAAGGTTTCCGTTCTCATGCCTGCATTCATATTAAAAACTGCGTTTTTCGTCCTTGTCTCATAAATAACTTTATATTTCTTTTTACATTAATTTTTATTTATCGTCCTCTTCCCGGAGATATAGAAGTCTATTTGTAACAATAAAATCGCTGTTATCTGTCAAATAAAATTTTGATTTACCTAATATAATATGAAATAACCGATGCTTTTTGTAGCAGATTATAGACAAATTTAATTAGAATATAAATATATCATCACGCCTTTTACCCATTACTGGGTGTGGCATTCCTGCCTAAGCAGATCTCGGTATATATTTTTTCAGGTTAAATGCTGTTACCAGCCGTCAAATCATGCCCTCCAAAGATATTAGTGGGGAAGAGCCACAGGGGTAGATTTAATTTGGTGAAAATTGTTTGTCGGCTGTGGGGATCGAACCAGGGTTCTCAAGATCCACAGGCCAACTCGATACCACTGAGCCACCCACACCATAGATATTAATTTATCGGACGAAAAGTATATTTCGTCCTAAACTGAATTAATTAGAATTTCGTACTATTTTTGTGAATTTAAAATTATCGTCTGTATTTTATTATACAATCCCATATGGCGTTTGGAAAAGTGTCAAACTTTTCTTACGAGTGATAAATGTGTCAGTTGGTCGCCAAAAAGGCTGTCCAAATCTCCAAATAAGGCTAATTGGTACTCGTGTCCTTAGATCAAAGATACGAAGCTTAGTTGGGGGTGTAGCATCTTCGCCAAGGCGAAGCGTTCTGGAAACAACAGTCCGGCGATCCTTATCAGGCGCGTAAATTCCTTACAAACCAAATGCTAACTGGCAAACTGGTCACGAACGATCTCAGTTTTAAATAGAAATTCGAAACAGCGCAGCTTTTAGTGTTTATATGTTCAACCTGATTTTTTTGCGGATGTTAGTTCAGTGTAAATGATACTGATTTATAATGACAATGATATATTTGCCTGCTGCCGAGGAGAATGTTATTGCTTATTGGGTGGTGCGCCAACAACGGAATCAGAAATTCTTATCATTTATTTTAGCACGTAGTGATCTACTTCCGTGAACAGTTTTTAATTTTTTTTCTTTTTCATTTTGCAACAAAGTTATAGATTTATTTTCAGTGTGAGTCGTTTTTCAAGCTTAACGATATTGTCTTTCTTTTAGTTGGAGAATAAATAAAAAGTTTGCTGAGTCATGACTCATGAGAAGTGTAAAAGCACAGAAAACAAAACGCAAAAATGAAGTATTCTTTCGCGAAAGTTGTCCCCAGACTTGATAAGTGCTCGGGTTGGTTTGCACCTTTAATAATTCACAAAAATCGTTTTTACAAACACTTTGAGATATTGGCCTCGAAACGAGTTTAAAACAATTTCGCATGCAAATACTTTTCGCTAAAGCTAAAACCCGTTATATAACGACTTTAATTGTCGTTTTCTTGCACCTTTTCACTTGTGAGTTACGCATATTCATAAACTTCACCCGATTACTGCTGGTTCTCTGTGGAGTCGAAGCACCCAAACATATATTTCAGTCATTGCTAAATCGTTTTCGCTGAAAGTTACCATAAATTTTTACTTGGAAAAGTCATAATTTTCATTAAATCCACCGAACAATTATTTAAACTTTTAGTTCCAAGTTATCATCATTCGAAATGAGAGAAAAAATATCTTATAACCTTTCACTCCAGACATTTTTCAATTAAGAACCATTTTTACAAAACTTGTTTTCTCTAAAATTTTATAAAACAATTTAGTATATTGTTTTTTTTATATAATTTCGGTAGCTCTCTTTCCGATGGTACACGAAACTTTCTTTATTTCATAACCTTATTTAAAATATTACTACTGTTTTTGAACAATTATAGCTTGAATAAGTCTTTATTAAATGAATGTAATTGTGATAAAAATTTTGCATATTAATTATAAAAGTCGAGTTTTTTTTAACGGAAAATGGTATAGAAAGTGACTTATTTTTCTTCTACTGTTAAAATTGTGATAAAAAGTAAAAATAGTGGCAAAAATACAACATTTCCATTGATTTAATTTTTTTCTTCACTATTTTTATTTATCTTCTTGGTGATCATTCAAAATTTTCCAACATGCTATTAAATAATTTTTAATTTCATAGAATTAATATAATATCGATATGTACACAAATACGTATATAATACATAATAAAAGCATATTTTACATTTGATTGATGCACGACGACGAAACATTTATGAAAAAAGTATTGCTTTCATTTCTAGAGTAATAGACTTATCTGTATTTATTACCATGTATGAAAAGTAGACATTTGCAGCGTACTCGTGTAGAAAGTACCACTTTTTGTTTAATTGCAGAAAGTGAGTTTTTCTGATTGAGCAGATCATGGTAAATTATAAAATAGGAAAATTGATTTTTAAATTCTTATAACTACTTCTTTTAAATTCCATAAGATAGAAGAAATATTTATTTCTGCAAAATTGCATTTTTTGAGAAAATAAATTTAAAATACTTACCTTATTTATCTTCATATTTAACTTCTAATTTTGCAAAAAATAAAAAAGTCAGATTATTTATTGACGCTACTGTGTACAACAGGAACTTAATCCAAATTACAGTCAAGGGTCCGGACTCACTGAACCGCAGTATATATACAGGATGTTTCACAACTTAGAGCAAAAAATTAAAGGGTATATTCTGTACGACGTGCTGATCATGAAACAAAAAGATTTTTTTTTAGTTCGAAAAATTAAGGGTTGTTAACCTAAAACATTTTTTGTAGTACTGCACTGGATTCGCTTTCCTATTAAACACAAACAATGAAGTAGGTATCAACTACGAAAGAATAATTACACAATTCAATTATTAGCAGTTATTTATAATAGAACTTTATTTAATTAATAACTTTAACATAACCAACCACCCAGTGGCAGTGGCAACGAAAAATTTTGAACTGGAAAACATAAAAAATAGTATTGCGATTTTAAAAAAAATTCAGCACGTCGTACAGAATATACCCTTTAATTTTTTGCTCTAAGTTGTGAAACAGCCTGTATACAAAAGTAATTATTGTTCAAGAAGACAAAACTTGACTTTAATCTGGCTAAGAAATGAAATATAATAAGGGAAAAAATCTTGCATCTTGTAAAAAAAGTCTTGAAGCGATGTTAGATAATATGCAAGTAAGTTTACAACAAGGAAACTTCTTCCTCTAAGCGTCTAGTGTTTATAAAACCCTCGCTCCGGCAAACTAGACAAGCAGTGATGCGTCTCCGACGCTATCAGACCCCGACATCGCGTCTTGCCGGACGCAGGATCTTACTCTTCTTACGTTCTTACGCCTACAGCCAACTCCCTGCTTGCCAGTGTCTGATTTCCTTGCAATTATTTATACCGCTCGCGTTCATTTGTTTGTTGCGTCTCACTGACTCCGGCCAATGAGGGAAACATGCGTCAGCGCGGGCGTTTTGAAAGCTACCGAGACGACAATCGTGAAGTTATTAATTGATGTACGAGGTGCCAGGAGAGTTTAATTGAATCTGATGAAATATGTTCATTCGAAACATCCGGTTCTTTTCAGTGAGCAAAATTGATAACCTGGAATTTGAATTGTTACATTTATCAATAGTATAGTCATTTACAAAATTATAACTGTCATCACTATTAATGTATGGATATGCAATGTGTCTATCTCCATAACATAATAATAATTTCTTTCTACGACCAATAAGTAATACAATTATTTAATGTGTGTTTAATTTAAAACCCGCTATGATTTTCGGGTACGTTCTTATTATCTGAAAAATATAAATATTATATAATAGTATGTTATGCATCAAGGGAGGGAAACAAGGGATAATCGCGCCCTCTCGTGAAGCATATTATACTTTTCGTAACAAGTGCACAAAAATTACTGTCTTATCGGGACAAATGTCAAATATGGGTTGCGTAACTAGTTACTTAGGAAACGCCGCAAACAGCTAATAATCGTAGTCTCTAGGGAGAGAAACATGCTACCTAGGGGAGAAAAGCATTGTTTCTCTCTCAAAATTAGGGAATAAGAACGTGTTTCTTGTGCATGTGTTATGAAAATAAATATATATCTCGGTAAGTGACATATTTATGCGCGTAAAGTGCCGGTACCAGTTGTCAATTCACGGTCCCCAAAAATGTTAATGATATCGAACCTTGGTTCTCAATTTCGCTGGCCGACTCGATACCATTGAACAACCTGCAAATTATATTTAAATTGTTCCAACTTCCAACCAAGATCCGTTCGGTAATAGATTACGGTGTGATTGAATAGAACATATTTTACTTTTATTGTGGTAGACCAAAAATGAAGATATATTTACACAGCGTAAAAAATGTGACTGTGTCAGCGCTGAATTTTATTGTTTCAGATATTTGTAAATGTTAGATAGATAATAACATAAATTCAGTCTATAGGAAATTTTAGAACATGTGACCAAATTGTGATCCATGTTTATTTAAAGAACAATTAGATGTAATTTTTGTATACTAAATAAATACGTCTGCATTTTGACATTTTAGTCAGTCAATCAGAATCATAATTAAATACATTCTATGCAACCATATTGTATTCTCTCACTTAACGAACTTTTAAAACACAGAATTGAAAGGTGTAGGCTTTACTTGACTTTGATTGTGATTGGTTTACACAGTACGAAATATATGAAAAGTAATTTGACATTTGTTTCAAAATTTCTGTTAGGGCCATATTTGAGCTGTTGAAGTTTTTGTGGTTATGTAACATTAATCTTAGTTGTTATCTTAATATTTAATGTGTAATGCACTAATTGCCAATAAAATAATTATAATATATTCGCAAACAGATACATGTAGTACTACAGTTTCTCAATAAAAAATATTAAATAAACCTAGTTTCACCAAGTGTATGGATGACAATTAATTTTGTCTTTGTTGTTATTTAATTTGCTATTGCGTAGCTTTTCCTTTTTTTCCACAGAACTTCTCATATCATCTTACCGTTTGTTAGAGATCTTATTCTCTGCTAGCATAGTTCTTCGTCACCAGCTTCTTCACGTGAACTTCGTTCTAGGTGAAGAAGTGAGTTATACCATACTGATGAGCTCTAATAAGAGCGAAACGCGTCTATGGTTACTAACTGTGCTGGCCAACCTCTGACGATGTCCTCAGGAGGCTGAATTTTTGTGAGACTTAGCCAAGTGTTTATTTAATATTTTTTATTAAACCTAGTTTCACCAAGTGTATGGATGACAATTAATTTTGTCTTTGTTGCTACAGTTTCTCTTTGAAATGAGGAATATTGTGACATAATAAGGTGTTAACATTTGTAACTCAATACTACTTAATTGTTTCATATAAAAATGTATTTCGATCACAGTTCCATGTATCGAATTTTTAACTGGGATAGAGTATAGATCGACAAATAGCCACAATTCCTGTAGACTAAATATAAAAAGTATTTAGAATTATTTGATTTTTTGGTTGAAAGATGGTTAATCTTAAAAAAATAAATTAAATCATTAATAGTAACGAAGGAAATAAATTATCTTATTACCTTATTCTTTTGAATATTCATCTAAGAAAGACGTGACAGAGTTTGTAAGTTTGGTATTGTTTGAAAAGCACTGGTGTGCGATGGCATTGTGATCGAGACGATGTGTGTGATATCGTTGCATGCTTCTGCACTCTAATTAGGAAGCAATTCAATTTAAGTGTTAGTCGCGGCGCCTGGAACGCCTTACAGTAATGTGATAAGGGCATTTGCATTTATACATTACATGGGTAGGTATGTAAGTGTCTGGTGTGCAAGCCCGCTGCAAAATCAGTAACATCGTGTCGCTCCCGCAGCAAACAATGCAGAACCGTAATGGCAAGATCGCACACCAGCCTCAGAAACAAGTTTCTATATTTAACTCTATAAGGGATAATTAGTTACTTGTTCCAAGAAACGAAGATGTATCTATTACTGAAGCTTATCGGTTATCGAACATTGACAATTAATTTATGGTGAGCTCATGGAATTTGTTTGTTTTCACTATCTAAAATAAATCATTACATCGAGTAGACGTAGACGGTAAGTTAATACTTGATGGTATTAAGCCAGCTACGTACTAGATTTTATTCCTGACTTTGTTTTTATTTAAAATTATGTTAATATCTTCTGTATGGTTTACCATTCATTATATCACTAGAATATAAAATAGTGTTGCTAACTGTAGGGATATATTTCTTTTTAAGAGATTTTCTTAAATTAATAGGAGTTTGCATTGAAATTAGGAATTTTTGTTAAGAAGCAGAAAATTATTTAAGTTTTATTTCTAATATATTTAAATATTTGACTGATATACATATTATTATTATTAACCTTTATTGCCATGTACTAATTACAACATATATATATTAAAATTAAATTACATATCATGAGTTAAATGATCGCCCTTTTGAACGAAAGTCTCCCCAAAGTTTTTTCATTCCCGTAATTTCGTTTTAACCGGCGAGGATGTTCCTGCGATTATTTTAAAATCCTCGCTCCATTTTTTCTTTCTGCAACCTCTACTTCTTTTCTGATCCAATAGTCCTTGATTTCCCTACACCATCCTTGTTCTTGCCACATCTCGTGTTCCCCCAGCTTCATTTTAGAGACCTTATGATTGTAGCTACGTTTGCGATTTTTGTTCTTTCTTATAGTTCTTGTATTGGTACTTTATCTTTCCATGTTAAACCTAAAATAAAGAAATGCAATCTTCATACTAAAACGAAGATATTTGACCTATGCATAAGTCCTGCAATTACCTATGCCTCTCAAACATGGGTTATGACTAAACAACATCTAAACAAAATAAACGTTCTCCAAAATCGCATGTTGATATACATATAGTAATTACAATTATTATTATTTTTTAAATAAATAATTTCTTCATCACAAAAATATGTATTTTTAGGGTAATAAGTTGCAATAGGGATTTATTTATGCCATTTTGGCTTAGAATATATATTTTATTTTCATATTATGACATAAAATAATATTATATATAAATAAAGGGATACTTTAATTTAAAGAGGGATATTTCTAGCTCATAGAGCTACAAACTGGTGATAAAGTTTGTTCAGTTTCGATTCACGGTTCATCACTCTTTTTACTGGTTCGGTTTTTGTTCTTCTTTAACGGAATTAAATTTTTAACGGTTCACAAGATAGAATCGGTTCAATTATTTTTATTGAATTTTCACAAACTTATAAGTTAACTACTAAAAGTTTGTAAATATCTATGTAAGTATTAAAAATGTTCGGTTTTATTTTGTTCATACATAATATTTTAAAAAACAGACGCGTAATATTTTCGGTTCAAACCTGCTTATGTGTTCGGTTTGGTTCAATTAACCGGTTCTTTCTGAACGGTTTGATTAGGGTTCGCGGCTCAAGAAAAAGAATCAGTTCAGTTCGGTTTTGATTCAAGTTCCAATTCGGTTTGCAGTCCTGCTATGTAATTACATCATTAGTTTTAACCTAACAACGAAAAAACAAATTAAATACGTTATTATTTTAATTAAATATATTGAAAATATAATTGAGAAACTATCCTAATAACTTTAGCATATAAGTATATATGTCATATCAAATGTCATAATAGTTACATCTGTAAATTTGTTAGTTATACAAGACTAATTTATTTTTGTCATTTATTACCAATATTTCTGAATAAAACAACAACGTATTTTGTTGGTTGTTGAGTTTTCATTGTTTAAAAAAACACTCACATGTGCTAGTGAAAGATTTATATGCGGAAAAATTGTCGGAGCCATTGATCATTTATAAATATAATGTCGGTGGATACAGTCCTGCAGTATGGTATAGATAGGTTTGTTTAGAACCTTTACTAATGGGCGGTGTAACTCTACATAGTGGGTGCGTAACTGGCGGCGAGAAATCATTTATTTACTGCTAGTTGTTTTTACCATCTTAACAAGAACTTGAACTCGTTTAGATAAACAAAAGAAACACTAAAATATGAGTACTCTTACTTGATCATTTTACTCTCTTGGTTGTTTTGTTTTTGCTCCGTTTATAGCTTCCTCAGAACAAAAAAAAAACAATCTCCAGGATGTAAATTGAAATTGAGAAGCATTCACTTATTCACGACCAGTTGTTTATTGTGTAACATTTTTGATAGATTAAAAGAGGTTAAATGAAAATAAATCATAGTAATTGCATTTTGATGATACCTGTCAAAAAAGATTATACATTAGGACTAGTTTTTCAATCTAATTCTTAAATTTGACCATAAATAAGACGAATGGTACCTGTAGTGCAGTGCTTAAATCCCTAAAGCTATCGAATATCAAATTAAAACCAATTTAGAAAAATTCGTTGATAGAAATATTCCTTAATTGACCAATTAAAATTCTCAAATTCAATGAAGCTCCTCGATATGCATAAACTCGATATTATAGAAAAATACTTGTTTAGTAATTAACGATGTTTGATACTATACACGATACTGCAATCTGCAGACGTAAAACAGAAATGTACACTGAAAATGAATTTGTAGAAACAACGTAATGCCGGTGAGATATCTCTGCAGATAATGGTTGACAGTTTCACCTGTCACCGGACGACGACATAAAACACAATCTGAACCCTTTTCCATACCTCTCGGCTGCCTTGCGTGCGAAGGTTGCTGCGAGTCTTCCTAATTGTCTACCTCAGATAGATTGCGTTACAAAAACATTTAATCGATGATACGAAAGTGGTTCTGCTTTTTTACTGAAATTCTTAGGGTGCATCTGATAAGCTAAGTGGACCAATGTTTCTTTAAATTGGATCTGAGAGGCACCTAATGAATGTTTGTTGTTGATAATCTTCAACAAACAAGAAAATAACAAGATATATTTCCTCAACATTTTGGAAATTTAAAAAAAATATTGGCCTTGCGTTTTAATTAGGAATTGTTTGATTTACGTAATAGTAATGGTTCAATGGTTATCATTACTTAATTAGATTAATTATTATCTAGCTATTTTGTAACTATAACAAGTTGATACGATTTGGTCTGTTGGTGAGGGGTGAATAGAAATCTACTTTAACTTGGTAGTTGGTTTTTCAACTTGGCAGCGAATAGCTTTGAAATATAGTCATATATAATATAACAAGTAGTATGAAAATTGCTGAAAATATTTTGACATAAATTATGAGTTGTTATGGAAATGGAAACATAACGAGTGCGAAGCACGAATTGTGTTTCCTATTTCTTTAACAAAGAATGTATATTTATGTCAAAATATTATCTGTCAATTTTCATACTACGAGTTGTATTCGGCTTGAGAATTTACCAAACAAGAGTTAATTAACAAGAATAGTTAGATATTTATTTGCACAGTGATGAAAATTCTACATTTTTTCAGTGTACATTTAATATTCAAAATTGACGTTTATGAAAATATTGAAAATATCATTTATTTTATTCGTAACCAAGGATATTAATAACAGTGGTATTTCCGATGAAATTTCACTAGTGATGAATTTCCGACGAAATGTACATTTCATTGGTTCATTTTCAAACAAATTCGTGATCCTATTGGTTGACAGTGACGTGTGGTGAATTCTCAAAATAATATATTCTAAGAATAGTTGCAATTTAATCATTGTTTTAATTAATTTAAAACTAACAAAAATACCAAAATAAATACAAACACAATAGTTGGAGGTGTACGATTAGTGTGATTACTAAATACTTATCACAATTTTTAAAATCCTTTTTCTATTGTTTAATCGATTTTTGAAAAGATTAACCGTATTTCCTAAATGGTTCATTTTCGGAAAGTATTCATGATATTTAAAAAGTTGGCGTTAACATTTTAACCGATAACTATCGAGTTGCTGAATAGGGTTGGAGAGGGAAGGTGCAAGTTAAGTACTTATCATTGTCAACAAAATAAGGAAGGATGGCAGTTGTTATAATTATGAAATTTGATTAGTGCAGAAATTGAAGAATTTTTTTATTAAGCAAAATGAAACGTTTACGACGTTTAGAAGTTAAAAATTAGTTTTCCTAAGCAATTAATGTACTTAGTTCAAAATAAATTTCCAAGTTGAGAAATAAAGTTCCACTCAACAGACTCATAAAACGATAACAAACTCTTCAAAAATCTTGTTGAGTTGTATAAAAATGAGAAAAGAAAAGGACTACACATCCTTTTATTTTGTCCTACACTATAAAAATAAAATAAAAACAAAAATCTCACACGCAGCATGCACACTTTTCCATCTCGATGTCTCATTAATTTATTACCAGTTACATAAGTAGTTTGACAAACTGCGTTGGAATCTTATTGACATTGATCGAGCGCTGGCTCCTCGAGCGTAGCTGCTAGCCGTGTCACGCGCCGGCGAACACTCTCGGCTCACGTTCACGATCACGTGCGCCCAGGGGTCCGGGGTTCACGAATTAAGTGACGCCGCGCTCATAAATTCACGTCCGAGGTGATGGTGATGCTTCGCGCGGAAGTGGAACTAATATGGACAAAAGTTGCGTCATAATCGAGATCCGTGTAGAGGTTAAGGTTACTCTTGGGTAATATTAGCAGTTTTGGTTTGATTGATTTTTCAGTTTAACCTTTCTTGATGATTATCTTGGATTTCTAATGCTAATGTTCTTTTTTATTATGATCATAAAATCATAATCGTTCATACTGGTACCGGCAGAGTAAAAAATCCAAGAAATATAAAATCCAAAGATTATTATTTATCAGTTGTTTTTTATATTAGAACACATTCTTCCCGAGGCTTTCTTCGCCTGCAGTTCTAACAAAAACTTCTAAGCCCGTAAAATACATGTCCCACATACCTTAAATTTTAGCTCAAATTATTCCGAATTTCATACATTTATTTAAATGTTGAACATGTTCTAGGCAATGCTCATTTTCCTCCCATTTTAATTCCGTAAATTTTTATATTTATTTTTGGGAAAATTTGCTTCAATACTGTATTTTACACTGCCTGAATTTCGCTCTTTGCCCGTGATTATAAATTATAAAGGGTGAAATTTACTTACGGAATAGTTATTTGTTCATCGATTTTAATTATAATTAATATAAATTTTGAACGTCGGTCACTAGGAAAACAATACAAACAAAATAAAAATATTAAAAAAAAATTGTGATCCGTAAAATACTTTTCTGCAAAGATTTCCGTCGCCACTTGCAACAGTCTGCAAGAAGCCTTGGTTTGTAATTATTTACTTTTTGTCACCAAAAGACGCGTGAAAAACCTACTTTTTACCGATCGTAGAAAAACTAATTTTCATCAAATTAATGTAACTTCCCCTCCATTCATATTTTAAAAAGAAGGATTATTAGCTCACAGCCGACAAACAATTTTCACCCCATTTTTACTGCTGTAATATATTTGAGAGTGGAAATTTGAGAATTGGTAGCTGCATTTCACGCTCATAAATATATCACTTACCGATATCTGCTACGGTAGAGTATCACACACAGTAATGGGTCAACGGCGTGATGATATTTTCATGTAATTTCTTCCCAATATTCGACTGTTTAAGAAAAATATTTTTTTCATTATCTAGTGTAACTAATTTGAACACGTCATTTTTATAGTTTAGAAGTTTAGAAGAAGCAATAATGATCCATATTAGTTTGTAAAAATATATATATATATATTACTTAAAATTGCAGATTTAAAAAAAAAAGTTGTATCAAAAATAATAGAATAACAAATGGTACACAAAGAAAATTTAAATAAATTAGATAAATACATAGACTAATGAAAACAAACTATTAATTTCGTTTTCAAACGAAGCATGTGTATAATTTCTTAGACATTATTTAAATATGTCGATGTAAGTTATAAATTTCTTTTCCAGTTACATAACTGACAACCTTGGTAACATTTTGATACGCGTTAGAGTTTAATCTAGCTGAAAATGAGTTAATATCTAAACAGCACACCTGATGTTCAAATTGTTGAAAACCTATTAGTTTTAGTTTGAAATTACTAATTAAAATTTCCCTTTGCTGTATGAATTTTAATTAAAAATTTCTTCTTTTATGCGTCTAGGTAATAATATCTCAAATAATATTAATAATCAGTTTTAATTCGATATATTTCATGATGCAATTATGTTTTTATCAGTAATTAATTTAATATTTTATGTTTTATATCTATTTCAATTAGTATTTTTGTTTGACTTTTTTCAACAATTTATCATATCTTTTAAACCAGTGGTTCTCAACCTTTTCGATATCATGCCTTGTTTTAATAAGTATGAAATTTCGATGTCTCGCCATCCAAATATTATCAATCAAAACACAATTTTTGCTATTATTATTCATATGATATATATTGAAATATATATCATTAATGCGAAGGTTGAGCCTGATTTGATCTTACAAGCTTCTCAATGTTCGGTGCTGTACAACGGACGTTATTTTCAACTTCTTATCTATTGTGCTGTTTAGTTTTTATATTGAGCAGAGCAGAAGAGCCAGATTCACAACGAAAAGGGGTATAACTCGCAAAGCCTGTTGCGATAAATTTGGGTAAACTGGAATGTATTTCAGCTAATTGTTGAAAAGGGAAAAAACAAACTATTTAAATTGATCCAATAATACACACATGTTTGTTACACAATTTGCATTGTGTGTATTATTAAATCAATTAGTTGTCTGGAGATGTCCGAAAGGACGAAACGATCGTCACATTAATAATTGCGAATTGTGAATCAACCAAGATCAATTGTTAATCATGTTTTATCACGTGCCGACTACTCTCTTACATAAAGGAATGCCTTCCTTGGGGGGTACAACTCATTCTCAGGGGAAGCATGAGGCATGGACGCTCTTAATTATAAAATGAACTCATTGCTTTTTCATTATAATTAATCTTGTGCGATAAATAAAACATGTATTTTTTACATTTATAAAAATATAATTGCAGAATTTGCCAGAAGATATCTTGGAGGAATTTTTTTAACTAAAATTTTACTTGCCAAAGACAAGTTCCAAAGAGAATCTTTGGAAATTTTTTGGGTTAAATACGAGTACATTCTAGTTTACCAAAAATTATCGTAACAGGCTTTGCGTGTTCTCATCACTTTTTCAACAACACATCTTTGTGAATTTCAATTTCTGCTCTGTTTAGTATAAAAACTAAACATTAAATATGTAATTTTCAACTATTCATTTCATTAAAATAAATATATCTTTGTCATGTTTCAAAAATGGTTAGTTGATAAAAATTATTTGAATGATGTGTAAAGAATACTTTAGTATTTACAATTTTCGTAATTTGTAATCGTAATTTTCACATTATCACTCATATCAAGCGACCATTGCATTATTATTTTTTTAATCAAATATCATTAAATTGTGTGACAACTTTTTCTAATTTAATCGAAGTCGTAGCTCTTACAGTTCTCGAGATCTCATTTGTGGTCCTCTTACAGGAAACATATAATTACCAGCTGTCAAACTGTGCCCGGAAAGCAGGGCCGGATTTAGACTTGACAAGACCTTAAGCTATTTGACATATGGGGCCCTTTATAAGTCCAAATATTCTATGTCACTGCCAAATATGCCACTTGCTCACCCGGACAATTTTTTTGGGGCTTTCATCTAAGTGGAGGTCTATGCTATAGCTTGTGTAACTGCCGGAAAGATGTAAATAAGTTTCCGGTTCTGAAAATCAAATTCGTGTTTTAATATCTAAAGTCCAAAGCGTTATAACTAAGTGTTTGATATGGCATCTATTTATTATCAAATGAATTAATTTTTGATCCTGATTTCTGAATGAGAAGATCAAAGTATGCCAAGGTAATAGTGACAGACAGTGAAATATTGGGATACGTGTGAATAAATGTAAGACTACATTAGTAATGCAATTAGTGTCAATCGTAAAGTGCCAATTAAGCGTTTGTTGAAACTGTAAATGGGTGGCGTTTACTAGTGAACGAGTTACAGCCATTACTTACATACTACAAAAACCACACCACTTTAAACCAGAACTATGTTTTTGCAAATAAAATCGTACCTTTTACATAAACACTGGAAGAATATCAGTCAATCTAGGCGCCATATTTTTTAACCTGAAAGATTCGATAAAGAAAGAAAATAAATCATCTCGTCTTCTTTACCCTATTCTGGATTTGGTATCTCTAATATAGTAAATATCAGTATTAGTTATTTTGTTATGAACTATACCTACTAAGTTACAGATTTTAGTGGTGAATAATAACTTGGGGTGATTTTAACGAAGCAACTGGAATCGAATTTGGACTGATATTTTAAATCTCCTACCGAATTTCTGAATAAATTTATTCATGTACAAACAACAAATCGCACATCCAAAAACGACAATGAATATACTTTTCATTATTTTAACTATAATTTCGATGTAAATTTTGTTTGTATGGTAGGTAAAATTATTAGAAACTTTTTGAGATATTTGAAATATCGGCTCTAAATCTAGGTATGGTTTATTTTGCTATGCTAGGCGTTAATTAATTAATAGATCTCAAATACTTTTATTTTTGTTTTTCATTAATATGTAACTTCATTTTTAGCTCAACATCTAGCAAATTTGCATCAAGAGATGGCAGAATTATACTGTCCTCGAAGTGCGTCGAAACTCATGATTACAAATAAATCTGATATAGGATGACATTATGAGTATTGATTTTAACAAATTGACACACAAATCCTTGCTTCTTATATTCTCTCTCATTGTAATTCTGATTATAACTTATTTGTAAACAAAGTTATATTGTTCTTTTCCTTCACTTCAGAATGTGTTGGCTTTACAACAAATGTCCCTATCGTTCATCTTTTTTCATGGTTGTAGGTACCATGTAATCTATGCATAAAATTAAAAGAGCCACTGTCCCTATAAGTCATTGTAGATAAACTTAAAGTACCTACAGTACTAATGTATTTTAATTTGGTACCAGTTTATTTTTTTGGTTCCAAATTGCTTCATGAATGACATACTTTAGTAATTTAGGGACTTTATAGACCAGTCTGTTTCTGCAATCTACTGTTGAGTGATTAAATTTGGTAGATGTAAATCTAACGGTTCATATGATTTTTTTATTAAATGAAAGGAAAAAAGAAAAATATTTTGTTATTATAAAAGTATATGAAATTCTTATCTGACAATATACATTTATTAATGTCGTCAATGAATATTATCTATTAACTACTAAGTACTTATATTCTATGTTAGAGATAGAGTAAAGGTCAATAAAAGTATTATAATTATATGTATCTATTGAATAGTGAAGTTTAAAACTATAATTATACAATGGAATGTACATGTAAGGAAAATTATAGTCATTTTATTATGTGTTAATAATGATCAAGTCTCTAAATTTAACGACCATCTACATGAAAATGGGTCAGTCATTTATTGTAACTACAAATTTCGATAGGCATAACATAATCAGTAAGTCACTATTTATTTTAATGCGTCAAATAAAAAAATGTTTGAAGACAAGTTTATTTTATCCGGTCTTGGCCCTTAGAATGTAGGTTATTAACGGCACAATTTAATAAAAAGTCGTTATAAAAATGCTTTTGATACAATAACTTAAAGTGGGCAATAAACTTAATTTTACAACTTGAAATTTAATTTACCGCCCTATATGTAGGTTACCATCTTTATAATCGATGGGCGTAGCCATAAACTTGCAGTTATTGTTCTCGATAAAATACGAATTCATTGTAATCAACTCACGATACAATATTTGCGCAATCTTTTAAATTGTTCTTAATCCCGCCCTGCTTTTATCCTCTTGAATACAATTGCTTCTCAGCTTACTAAAAATAGAAAGGAACTTATTGAAACTGAATATCATTGTTGTATTTGCTAATTAGTGATGTAATAATTACATTATTCATTAGGTTTTATGTGGTCTGACATTCAGGTAAAGTAAGATCATATAAGTTATTTATTGCATATAAAATATACTGCAAATATGAAGAGATTAAATATGTGCTTCCTAATTAGACACTGTTAATTAAGAACGCATTTGTGCAAATATGTCAGGAATTTATAGTATATTTATTACTTAGAGATAGTTTTAAATTCCTACTGCTGCATAAATTATGCATGTTAAGATGCAAAAACTGCATGTAGCTTCTGTAAGATATTTACATATATTTATTATCATTACTGCAATTACTACAACACTTCAATTGCAACTGACAATAACTCATTCATTACATTCTCATATATTTATTCACAAATTATTCATTTCATTATAAGTTGTACAACACGCAATGAAACCCAATTCCGAAACATTCGAACGCAGAAAAGAATTCAGTGATATCAGCTTTCTGTATATTTCTACGTTAAATCCTAAAAATGATGTGCCATAAATCAAATTTTTCAATCAAACAAAAGATACAAAAAATTCAAATGGAAACAACAAAAGTTAGCTATGGCTTTTTAAAAAATAGTTGAATCGTATAATTTGGAAACTGACATCTTCTGTATTTGTTGAAATTGTTTATTTGTGCAACAATTAAAATGCGCTAGTTTCCAAGTTATACGATTCAATTGTTATACATAAAACAACCTTTGTTGTTTACCTTTAAATTTTTTGTATAATATTTGATTGAAAACTTTGATTTGTAGCAAAAAGTAACAATATACAAAGTGTTCTATTTAAAATAAGAAAGTTGATGCCACTTCCTGTCAAACCGAAAGTAATAAAATTGCAATTAATATTTTTATAAATAAAAAAATAATAGGGGTGCCCCGCTTTCTCTGGACACCCAGTATACCTATATGAGAAATAGCCAAAAGGATTAAAACAATATTATTTGAATAAAGACATTTTTCTTTTTGACGAAATAAGAAAATATAGTTCTTAAAGTGTACATTGATATTTTAATCACATTTTATTTTTCTGTAGTGTACAACAACGTTAAATTAATTTCAAAATTATTTGTGGAAGCAGGAGCTAACACGATTATTACATGATGGTTACTTGATCAAGTTCGTACCTATCTCATTCGTATATGTTCGGAGTATTATAGCGGTATGGAAATAAATACATATTTGTCAGTGTTGTAGTGCGGTTCTTATAAAACACACGTAGTTTGTGCATTAAAATATAGTGGTTTTTTTTATGAATTGTATGTTTCCATTACTTTAATATTATATATTATTTGTTTGAACTTATTTGGCATTAGTGTTTTGCTATGTACTGTGAAGTGATAGTGTAACGTTAGGATAAACTGTAATGCTTTCAGTTTGTGGTATGTACAAATTTAAAATATCTAGTCATTTCATTGTATTCGAACATTGCTTCAATTTAGAATGTTTACTCAGTTATAACAAATGGGTCTGTACGATAATTTTCTACTGTAATGAGTGTTCAATTTAGTGACAAAAAATTAAATAGATAATTGTTTTGTTGTATAGTAGTATTATCTTCAAAAAATGCATTACCTTTTAGTTTTATATTAGTCAGTTCACTATAATAATTCTGTATTTCTATTTAGTCGGTCTGTAGATTTGAGAACTAGAATTCGAATCCCACAGGCAACAAATTATCCCACATTAAAATTAACCCTAGGCTTTCTCACCACTAACATTTGTGAGGTCGTGATTTGACGACGCGCAAAATTGAGATGTGCTACAGCAGAGTGCTATTTCCAGTAATGGGTGAAAGGTGTGATTATATTTTTTTGTATATAATATATTTTTTTATTCTTACAAGATTTTCATAAACTTTTTTGTTTAAATAGTATTTTTGTAAATTAAATTATATAGAGAAAACTTTGTATACTATCAGGATTTGAAGCAGTAACATACAGTGTTGCAGAATAATATACAAAAAACTATCATTATTATGATCAAGATTTGTGCATAATTAGGTATATTATTTTGAATAGAAAAATGCATTGTGTCAAACGGCTTTAACAAAATAGAGAGAAAATCAGATTTGAAGCTGATTAAGAGCATTCGACCGGAGTTTAAAGGTCTGAGCTATGGAAGCCATGTAATTCAAATTGGATATATTACAATTTTTATTACTATTTTGTTATTTGGTTGTATATCAAAAGCAGATTCTATAGTTCAGTTGGTAAGAACATTTGGTCGGAATTCTAAGGTCCCTGATTCAAATCTTGATGGTATCTCTCAATAATTCAAATCGTTATGCTAAAAATTTCTACAAATTTTATTTAAACTCATTTAATTCTTTTTAAAATTAACCTAGAAATCATTCCATCGTTTTGACCCATTAACTGCAGCCCCAAAACCATTTATTCCATCTCACAGCTTCACGCAGTCAGTCCCAGATTCATCCGGAACTCGACAAAGGAAGTCCTGTGGTGTCTTTGTCCAATGAATGAATTCTTGCTGCGCTGCTCTCCACGACAGCAAGACATGTTACATGTTACATCTACCAACTACTCTCTACAAGCCATGCTCGTGCGCTACAACTGTTTCTATAAAAGGAACATCGTCATTCTTGGTTATCATTCCGTTCCTTATTTATAGTGCCGCCATCGTGCGAGAAATTCTTTCATAACGATACAACGATATAGAGTATAAATTATGAAACAAGTATTTTATAAAGTGATGGCTCTAACTATCTTTTAAATTCTTTTTCAAATTGTTTAAGGAAAAGTTTAAATATTTTCTCTTCGTGACATAAAGAAAAATTCAGGAATTTTAATGAACTGATGTGCTTCCATTTTTTCGGTGATTTTAGTTCTATTTAATGAAACATTTTGCAGTGATACTAAAAATTAAATAAATCCTTTGGCTGAGAACCCATTAGCGAAGCCTTTCCCAAACTTTTTTGCCAGAGGACCTATACTCTTAAAAATTATTGAGAACCCGAAAGATTTATTCCATTTGTCTATGTGATATTAAACTGACAATTTTATTCATCTAAAAATAATAAATGATTTTATAATAATTAAATGTTGAAATAAATAATGTATTTTTTATTAAAAAAATTAATGTTTTCCAAAGCAAAGTTAATGAGATCATATACGTATTTTATCTTAATAAAAATGTACAGTAAGAAATTATAAAATAGTATATTATGTAACAAGTTTATAATGGTTAGCTATTAGTAGATGAGTATAGTTTACGATACGATCTGTAGGCGAGTGTATTAACAGTAATAGCCAATATACACTATTTTTACGACCAAATCCGGCATTTATAATTATTAAAATAAATGTCAACATGAAATGTTAAAAAAAATACAATATTATTGAGCAAGTTATAGTAACGATGGAAACAGTTGGTGGTGTGCTGGTACTACTCAATAATCTGTATGATAATGAAAATATGTTTCATAATAAGTGTCATTAAAATGCAGTAAAATAAAATAAAATAATATTATCACGCCTTTTGCTCATCATTGGGTGAGATTCTCTATCTCAGTAAATGATACATTTATGCGCGTGAAGTGCGGTTACCAGTCGTCAAATCACGGCACCGAAAGATGTTAGTTGTGGGACAGTCACCGGAGTAATTTTAATGTGGTAGAAATTATTTGTCGGCTGTGGGAATCGAACCCGAGTTCTCAAATCCACAGGCTGACTCGCAGATACGTAAATATTTAATAAGTAAGAGAATAGAAAAAAGAAATTAATAACATTAGTTTCAAAGACCTTTTGATATTCTTAGGATCCTCAGATGTCTGAGGACAACAGTTTTGGAAATTCTGCACTAAAGTAAAATGACAAATGAATGGAAAATATTTTATGAATAAATAACAGTTTGTATAATTTCTTCTGTTTATACTGTGATTTCTTTATTAAAATAATGTTTTTATTTGAGTTATTTATCTTTTTTGTCAGCTTTCATAAAAATGTCCTTTTACATATTAACTACGATTATCAACAGTTAAGTTAAGTCATTGCCTCCAAACATGTTAGTAGTGAAGCCACAGAAACACCGGAATAATTTTTGTTTTCTGAAAATGCAGTTATTGGTTGTGAAATTCGGACTCGAATTTTCTACTTTTCATCTACATTTTTCGATACTTTAAAGTTAAAATATGTACTTAATTCGCTTTGAATAGGGTCTAAATTATAGAATACTAAAACAAATTTATAATTAACAATTAAAATTGGAAAAAGAAAAGTAAGAAATTATTATTATGTGAAAGATTTTACCAATCATAAAAAGTCAATTTGTATCTTCACTGTGAAATAGTTTTCGGTACGTAGATTTTCATATATAATATAACAAGTAGTATGAAAATTGCTGAAAATATTTTGACTCGTTATGTTTCCATTTCCATAACCACGAATGTATATTTATCTCAAAATATTATCTGTCAATTTTCATACTACGAGTTGTATTCGGCTTGAGACTTTACCAAACAAGAGTTAATTAACAAGAATAGTTAGGTATTTATTTGCACATTATTAATTAGGTATTACAGTGATGAAAATTTTGAATATTAAATGTACACTGAACAAATGTAGAATTGACGTTTATGAAAATATTGAAAATATCATTTATTTTATTCGTATCCAAGGATATTATTAACAGTGGTATTTCCGATATCAATTTCACTAGTGATGAATTTCCGACGAAATGTACATTTCATTGGTTCATTTTCAAACAATTTCGTGATCCTATTGGTTGTCAGTGACGTGTGTTGAATTCTCTATTAAATATCTTTAATATTTCGTAGATATAAGATTTAATCGATAAAACTTTGCGTGGTACGAGCTAACAATGAATAAAAATAATAAATATTTATTTATCTAGTAGAAATTTTATAAACTATCAGATAAAATATTTGAATAAAATTTGATTGTAATAATATGCACTCGTAGATCGTGGGTAGCAGAATCTGTTGGTAAACAAATTATTGAGACATTTATCTGACGAAGTAGACTTATCAGAATCTCTAAAGCGAGAAATTCATCCAAACATTCGTCTTGTAACTTTCGCTTGCCCACACAAACATTACAATAAAATCGTTTATTATTCCCGTAATTTGTTTCTTACCATTACAGGTTGTGTCTAAACCAATAGAGGAAAAATTCTTTCATTCATAACAGTCGTCGTTATATTTATAATCTAGTAATCATTCATAATTTATAACAAATATATCTAAAATCTTTCTACTAACACAAAACGAATTTCCATACGTCTATGGGAATGGAAACAAAAAATATGTTGATGGTAGTACACGGCACGATCTATTATATGTACCTTTACCATAAATGCTACTGTGTGTAGTTAACTAACTTTCGCTTTGCCGCATAAATTATGTTTTATAAAAATTACATGAGAATTGTCCACAAATCTTCGCTTAAATACAATTTGTGGCTTGTTTCATACATAATCTTACGTAAGGTAAATAGAACAGGGCATAAAATTATTTATAGACCATGTTAAATGAGATGACAATTGCGCCATTTTGAAACCATGTCAACGGAACAATAAAGAAACACTTCAGAACTTTTATTTCATGCATTTTTCTCACAAGCAGTTTTGAAATGTTTCACAGCGGTATATAATAAAAATAAAACAAATTTATTTACCATAATATTAAATGAGTATTATAAATCACCGAGAAACAAATTATACATTATTTTTAACAAATGTATTGCATTTTCTTTTAAATACAATTATTCTTGTCTTGTTTTATAGTGACGTCTAAAGCATTATAAAATTTAGATCGCTCCGAAAATGTCTGAAAATAAATAAATATATCTTCGCGCCTCTTACCTATTACTGAGTTTGGCACTCTGCTGTAGCAGATCTCGGTAAATGATATATTTCAGTCGTCAAATCACGGCCCCCAATGATGTTAGTGGAGGTGAAATCACAGGGGTAGTTTTAAAGTGGTGAAAATTGTGTGCCGGCAGTGAAAATCGAACCCGGATTCTCAAATCCACAAGTCGATTCGATACTACTGAGCCACCTACCACAACACGGAAAATGGAAATAAAAAAGAAAACTAGATAAAAGAAACAATGTTTCTCCCCAATTTTCTTTTCGAAATAGTTGGTGTAATTGATTTTGATCTGAATCGATTTATTGGATCAAATTATATTTCCCTAAAGTACCCACATGCCTATATTTTAAATAATTAATTTCTTATGAATTTTCTCCTCAATTTTCTTTCAAAATGACGTATTTAAATGTATTTTTCGGAAGATCAGATCCACCTAGATCGTTTACTGAGACTGAAAATCATTAAAATACCAAGTTTCATCAAAATCGTTAGAACCGATTTCGAAATCGTTACAGACAGACAGACATAGAAGAAATACTCATATTAGAGTATAAGATTTATGTATAAAGAATTTTGCTTACTCTAGATTAAATTTATTGCTAAGATTGTGCGTAATTTATTCATTCATGTTAAAAAATAAATTTTATACGCTTCATTGGTAATTAGTTCTCTATAATTTTATAAATAATAATTTCTTTGTTTTAAATGTAATCAGTGAAGTGCATATTTATTTGCTATTTTTAATTGATTATTTGTTTATTTGAAAATATGGACTATCACTATATTTAATTAAAACTGAGGGTAAAGGCGTTTGTTTTTTAAGGGTTGAGAGTTTGATTGTTGAAAGTACGAACGAATGGATCTTTCAAATAAATGCGTTGCTAAATTTCATTTGTCTTGATCAAGCGATTGAATAAAATCTATAAAATATTTATGAAATCTAGTAAAGAAAAATAATTGTTTACTAAAGCTAAATATTTATATTAAACAGCACAGATTTAACTACTGAATCATTTTTAAAGTACGTGCCATTTTTGCTGCGGAGAATAGATGAATCATTTCGTCGAGTTAAAGAGTAAATATTTTCACAATACACTCAGTTCCAGACCATTTCTAAATACTCGAACGGCAAACTAATATTATTGTAATTAGCTATGCAGTAAATCAAATATTATAAGTCAATTTTCAATAACCGTTTAACAAGTCACTTTAGAAGCGAGTGAAAAAGTTGAGTTGTAGTAAAGATAACACTAGAAATAATACAAACAGTATGAATGTCCCACGCAAAACGTATGTTAGTCTTATTTAAATGTTCCCGGTACTAATACCTGTTTTTGCAAACGTTATGTGTTTATGAGTAATGAAACTGTAAACAGATCATATATCACGGTATTGCTATTCCTTTCAGAGATGTTGGTACTCAAACAGTTTACAGTTGTCATTATTTATATTTCATAATCAAAGAAAATATATTTGAATTACAGCTGCAACTTTTAATTGTCTTATTGGTAAAATATTTAATTTATACCTGAAATAGTTCAAATATACATGTTAAAAAAATTCCAATTTGTATTAGTGTAATATTTTTAAAATATGAAGTATACGATTTTCAGTCATAATATATTATTTGTCATGGAAATGTAAAAGTAGAATCACTATGAGAACTTCATATTTTTAAATATCTGATCCTTTAAATAAATAAAATATTTTTATTTAGTATAATACAAAGTATCCTTATATCTATATTTTTAAATATTAGTTTCATTCAAAAAGTATAATGTTTCTGTCATAATCAGGGTGCCAACTGTGACGATTTTTCAATGGTAAATATTGCTATTACCGAAATGACGAAGAATTTACATTTGTGAAGACTATTCTTCGAAACAGTAAACTCAAATCTTTATTATTAAATTTGTATCTACGTTGCGTGTTTCTTGATTACAGTATAATACAACAACCTATAGAACTAAACAAACAAATATTTTATATGATCATAAAAAGTAAAAATATCTTGTAACAATTTGTTTGTTTTTTTTTTAAGTGCAAGTTTATAGCAAATATTTACAAGCGATTATTGGTCGGTTTTATAAAGAAATTTAAGCTCCATTTTAATTTAATTCCATACTAATTTACACAAATGGCAATCAAAGTAAATCGTAAAATAATTTAAAATGATGTGCACTTGTTAAAAACAATCAAATTTACTTTAAAAGCAATTTACCTGTCAATTAAATATCTTTGTAAAACCGGATGTATTTTTGTTTTTTAATAAATATTTAATGAAGAATGTTGTGTCAAATATTAGCACATAACCAATTCCAAATTTGCCGGCAATAACGAAATGTGATGAATCTCAAAGGTATTTCTAATAAAATTCGATTTCTAAAGGTTGGCAATACTAGTCATAATTAAAAATATTTGCCTATGATACTGGATTAAAAATATGCATCAATTTAATTTAAACTTTTTTCCTAATATGTAACTGTTCTGAAAGTATCTGCAAAATAAGTGATTTATCAATTTTTTCTGCTTCTAAATTGACGTTACTTTGGTAATTTAACTGATTTTATATTTCGTATGGTTTTCGAGATCCTAATAGTAAGAAACAGACCAAAAGACAGATTTTTACCAAAACTTCGTTATTTAATTTTAAAAGAATGTAAAGGTTCGTAAAGTTTCAATAAAACCATTATAGTATAAATATAGTACTAAAAAAAATTGTAATCGCGCCCAATAAATCTAATGCTCTAAGCGCCAGCCATCAAGGTTAACACTGTCAGCTATAAATATTTCATAATTAATTTTATTTGTTTAATGTAAGCATTATTATTATTTTTGTTGTCTATATTCTTTTTATCTTGTTTTGGATTTCTCGAAGGTTTTGTAATATTGTTATCGAGATGTAATTGATGATAAACTATAATGGAATAATTTTCATTATGTGAATGTCAAAAGGAATGTACGTAACTGACAATATAATATGTAGTCGTGGGTGCAGCATATATTCAACTTCGTTACCTCATTATGCATGCAGCTAGAATTGAATATCGATTATTTATTATGTTCACATTAATTATAGGAAGTACTTAGTGGAAGAGATAATGCAGGTACAATTTCCGATTGTTTGTTTGTTTATATTTATAATAGTAAATATACAAAATAAATAAGAGTTATGACTATATATAATATTACAATTATTATCAGTGAATTTGAATGAGTTTATATATATTTAACTTTTCTTGTTTAGTTACTGTTAAAACTGGTTTAAATAATTTTTTCTATGTTTGCTATGAAAAGATGACAAATTATTTCTCATCGTAAAGTTGACGTTTTCTGTGGAACAACCGAAAATTAACGTGCGAAAAAGATATTGATGCGCGCTTACTTCAGTAGTTACTAGAAATACAAACAAAACAGAAATTTATTTTTAGTACGTATACGTTTTTTAATCAAAAATGATGTGTGTATCACGAACGTAAAGTGTCTTTGTTCCTCTTCGGCTCACCGTGTTCGAGTAACAAAGAATCACTGTACGCTCTTAATACACAAATAACTATATATGACAGGTAACATCTAACATTGACCATTTGTTTGTATTTGTTCCAATTCCATGACCAATTTGATATGAGCATTTTTATTTAATTTTAACAGTAGTAACATAAGAAAAATGAAATGTGTAGACCTATTTAGTCATTGTATTAAATATCTGGAGCGTCTCCTACTTGTGCTTCTTTATCAGGATTACCTTGTTTTAAATGTAGACGATTTCGAATTCTCTCTCGTAGTTCTCTAAGTCTATCATTAACATTTTTCTCACCCGGTTTGGTATTAGTTATAGCAGGTTTATTACCCAATAGACGTGGTTTCAGAATTATTGTTTTTCTAATATGTAGTGGACGTTTTCGTATAATTCCTATTTCTGTTTCGTCTTCATTTTTCTTTTCGTCGTCCTCTATTGGTTTTATATTGTTAGCTTCTACTATCGGTACTAATTTCTCTGCTCCTATCGTTGGTTCTATTTTATTTACTACTGCTACGGACTCATGTTTTGCATTTTTCAATGCATTTAATTTTTCACGTAATTGACTCAATTTATCATTTGCTGTGTTTTCTGGTACTTTATTTTCAACATGTTCTGATTCTTTTAATGGAAGTTCTTCTTTTGGTGCACCTACTATTACGTTATCAAAAATATCAGATTTCTGATTAACTTTTGAGAGTATATCTTGAGACTTTTCTTCTCTATGATCAGTTTCTAAATTAGTTGGAAATTTTCCTAGTATTAAATTATCAGGAGCTGTTATTATATGTTTCTCAATTTTTGGAACAAGTAATTTTGATCGTAATTTATGTAGTTTTTCACTTATTTTTTCATCTTTATGGTTTTCATTTTCTGGATTGGGACCGGCAGCAACCGTATCTGGTGCTAGTTGTTGATTTCTTTCAGCAAGCAGTTTCTTTATTGTTTCACCAGTAATGTCGCGCTTAGTTATTCTGTTTGGTTTTGTTTTCTCGATAACTTTAAAATTGAATCCCAGGTCATTTAACTTATGTTGTAAGTGTTTGGAGTCAAAATCTACAAAAAGTACAAAAATACGAAATTAATTGTCATCCAACACTTGGTGAAACAAGGTTTAATAAAAAATATAAAATAAACACTTGGCTATGTTTCACAAAATTCAGCCTCTAAGTCACCTTATGAGGGCATCGTCAGAGGCTGGCCAGCACAGTTAGTAACCATAGACGCGTTTCGCTCTTCTTAGAGCTCATCAGTATGGTATAACTCACTTCTTCACCTAGAACAAAGTTCACGTGAAGAAGCTGGTGACGAAGAACTGTGCCAGCAGAGAATAAGATCTCTAACTGTTACTAACTGTGCTGGCCAGCCTCTGACGATGTCCTCATAAGTGACTTGGAGGCTGAATTTTGTGAAACATAGCCAAGTGTTTATTTTATATTTTTTATTAAAATAATTATTACCTAATTTATTTTTTGTATCTACAGTACAAATACATGCGGAATCAGTGGAATTATAATGTAGTTTTCCTTTAAGTCGGTTACAAAATTGTTCACATTGCCATTCTAAATCAAATTCTCGTACATTGTCATTCGTCTCCCATGGTGTTGTAGAACTATAGTGTACTAAAAAATAAAAGTATACAAGTTAGTTTAATTGTTTTGTTAAAATAAAGTAGATATTTTTACCTAAAGTAGCACAAATTATTAAGAAGTGTATCATGTTCAACATTTTTGACACAATTAAATTGAGGCGAAAAATCTGTCACACTTTATAGTACTATAAAGAATTTGCTGACTAAAATTTATGACACAACATACTTTACATAATTTATTGTTTATAAACAAAATTAATTTTTTATTTGCATATTGGCAATCAATAGGTTTTATTTATTATAATATTCAGTGTCGAAATTAAACACATTCAAACACTTTTCAAGTCATAAAATCTAAAGAAACTGAAAAACTAAATTTATTACTATAATAATTAATTATCATAAGAAATTAAAATATTCAAGAAAACTATAAAGTCAGTTTAAACATTTTAGGTGATATTTCAAGTGTATAGAAATCTATTCACATATTTGTACATTACTGGAATAAGTAGGAAATAAAATATAAGTAACCTACTCATGTCCATATATCATTGATAGTGAAAACACACATTATATGTATTGTTATTTTCTGTTTAAAAATATGAATGTCAGCTGTGTATCTTGCATCCTACGCTTATCTTTGAAATCCGTCTTCCTTGTAACAAGCTGTAGCAAGAGACACTGTACTTATTTCATTATTTGTAAGTGCGTTGCAGTAATTTGATACCTGGGTATTATTCTAGAGTGCAAGGCGTATTTCTTTTGTTTACTGTTATATAAAATGACTGTCGTTGCTTCTTCCGTAAGTGTGAAGAATGGTTTGTATCATGCTACTGGAAAAATTTCGCTGGAAAATAAAAAATATATCCTATATAATTTAAATGTTGTGATCTAATCTTGCTTATCTTGTATGTGGCAGCGCAGCTAAATTATACACTTAATTGGGCCTGAAGTTGGCCATCTTAATTTTATTAATCTTTTAAAAAAATAATAGATATATTATAAGCCAAGGTTGAGAAGATGATCATTATTGACCTAGCGCCAAGTACAAGGCGCATGATCAATAATGATCTTCTTAACCGTGGTTTATATACCATTTTTTTTTCACTGCTAGCTCTTAAATCCCATGTAACGAATATTTTATTAATCATAACATAAGCAATTTGAAAAGAATACTTGTTAATATCTACAAAAACTAAGCAAGCAGAAATGAAATTCTTTTGTTATTAACATTGTTTTTTAATATTTGGATCCTAGAGAAAATTTGTCCTGGTAGAATCTTTTTGGGTTGAAATAGTTAAAAAATATCTAAGTAAGAGACCCACTCTTGACATAGTAAAAGTATTCATTACGATGTATTATTTTGGCTGAAAATGGGGCCGACATATTATCTCTAAAACGTTATAAAATGATAGCAGGCTATTTTGAAGAATCCCTCGCTGATAAAATAGGATTATTGGAATGATACAAAAAGCATCACTTGCATCAATATTAATTATTTCTATAGCAAGTGATTGTGAGCCTCCTTTCAACATAATTCTGTTCCTATATTTCAATCAATAATGGCAGAAATTCTATATGCAATTTAATATGCCCGTGGGTATCTTACTGTAATTTCATGCAATATACGAAGCACTCAAATTTCATTAAACACATGTTCTGCAACAATTAATACTAGTCATATTTTTTTTTATTCAGTAAAGTCTAAAAAGTAAAGAATCATCAAATTTCAAGATCGAAAAAATTATTAAACCAATACGTTTTTCTATTAAATATATCGTATAGTCGGGAAAGTAAAAACATGCAAATAATAATGGTAAATTATGAATTTATGAATATAATAATCTAGATTCAATGAATTCTCATTCCATATCAACTCGGCAGATTAAAATAAAAAAAAACATTTGTATAAAACTTTTTTTTCTAAATTGTTGACTTGAAATAAAAATGCATTGATGTATAAAATACTATTAAATATTCACATTACTTTCCTCTCAACTGTTTTTGAGAAAATGAATTAATTTAATAAAAATGTAAAGTAAACACTTGGCTATGTTTCACAAAATTCAGCCTCCAAGTCACCTTATGAGGGCATCGTCAGAGGCTGGCCAGCACAGTTCAGTTAGTAACCATAGACGCGTTTCGCTCTTATTAGAGCTCATCAGTTCATGTGAAGAAGCTGGTGACGAAGAACTGTGCCAGCAGAGAATAAGATCTCTAACAAACTAGTAAGATGACATGAGAAGTTCTTCGTCACCAGCTTCTTCACATGAACTTTGTTCTAGGTGAAGAAGTGAGTTATACCATACTGATGAGCTCTAATAAGAGCGAAACGCGTCTATGTTTACTAACTGAACTGTGCTGGCCAGCCTCTGACGATGCCCTCATAAGGTGACTTGGAGGCTGAATTTTGTGAAACATAGCCAAGTGTTTACTGTACATTTTTATTAAACCTTGTTTCACCAAGTGTTGGATGACAATTAATTTTGCTTTGTTGTTATTTGAATCAATTTATATTATTATTTGCACAAATATTTTATATTATTATTTGCACAAATATTTTCTGTTTTTTTATCACAATGCTTTTAACATTTTACTTTAAAAATATGTACAATTCATAATATGTTTCACTTATTTATAATAACAACAATATCTTGTTTCAAAAATTCAGTGTTCAGACCAAATTGGGATCATGATTCATCTTAACGCTGTTTCACTAAAATCTTTGTGAGCGGTAATTTCTCGGTCAAAATGATATAGGACCGCTGTCACACCCAGAACCGGGTGTAATTTTTTTAAGATTAATTTTTGGAGAAAAAGAATTAACGATGGAGAAAATTTGAAAAGAGAAAAGTAACGAAAGTGTTTTAGCAAAATCAATAAATATTAATTTAGTGTTTAATAGCATTGCTATTTATAATATTCAGAATACTAACTAACTATTGTTAATGACTCCGCTGGCATAGATTCATCGAGTTTCGCTTTTAGTTTTAGAATATTAAACATTGCACGGTTTAAACAAAGGAAACACCTAATCCATGTTTCTTTTTTATTTTAAAGTTTCTCAACGATGAAACAAACACCTCGTGTTGAGTTGAGTGTTGAGTTCACCTGACAAACAGTCACACCAATAACGGAAAAATACTCGGCGCTTTTCTATAAGTTTCACTTCAGGATCTCACAAACTAAGTTTATTACAACTGATTTGTGTAGGAGGCGAAAATTGCAATTTTGCTTCACTGATGCTATTAATCAATAAAGCCATCGATGTACGATTTATTTCTTCAAAACAACACGTCAGTGATTCTTGAGATACTTTAAAGTGCATATATCTTAATAAGTTTAGCGGGTCACGAAAATTTATGACACAGCAATAATTTAAAAATGTAATTACGGTAATTTTCTACAAACAGGTCAGTCCTCAAACGTGAATTATGTTTGTTCGATATTCAAAATGTATTTCTCTGGTCACCATGCCGACTTACGTGAAGCAAGCTAAATTCTTCGCATATTTATAAATTAGTCTTTTATATTTCGCTCATGTAAATTGCAGTGTCCATTTGATTACGCAACATAATCAATTAAATAAATATATCGTACGCAAGAATTGAACACTGGATCCAGGCCCGACGAGAGGGGAGGGTAGGTGGGGTAAAATACCCAGGGCCCGTGGAATTCAAAGGGCCCGGATGTGATGCTATTTTATAAATTGCTTTTAATTTTCTACTATTTCACCAATTTTTTATATTCTTTACTAAAACATGTATAACGAAACGTATGATACACGTTTCCAGCAATTTATTACATTGCATAAAGTACAAAATGACGAAATACTTGATCAAGGGCCCCAGTTGCAAATTTTAAATAAATTTATACACTATTCAAAAGTACATTATTACATTGTTGCATTTTTGTTTGTTTATATTACTACATTGTATACAATACACATAGGCAAAAGCTCTATACATTTGTGCGTAGTGCTGTTTTGGTATCCCCTGCATTTATCGAATATGCAACTAGATATTAGATAGTCATACAGTGAGTATACAATACACATCGCTGCACCAATTAACTCAGAATTTTGTATTTAATTTTATATAACTTTATTTAGATATTAATAATTCTTATTGTTGTCATACATATATTTATAAATATATTTTTTTTGGTATCTTATATTTAATTAATAAATATTCAAAGTTAAAAGAGGCCCGAATTTTTTTTTCCCGGGGCCCGCTTTTTCTCTCGGCGCCCCTGACTGGATCATACGCAATGCGTAATATGTATGTCGTATTATTTTTGTTAAAATTCACTTTTATTCTACTTTTTAAAATTTCATTGCACTTCGAAATAATATTTATTTCCATTTTCCATTATAAAAAATTATTTGGCAAAAGTAATATATTACTGTCAAAGTAAAAAATTCAGGCAAAGTATGAAATAATGCAAATTTTGCCAAACATAAAATTTTCATCATTTAAAACACCTCTGTGGCTCCCTTACCACTAATATCTTTGGAGGCCGTGATTTGACGGCTGGTAACCGCACTTCATGCGAAGAAATTTTTTACTTATCGAGATTTGCTACGGAGAGTGCCACACCCAGTCATGGGTAAAAGACTTGATTATTTATTTATTTATATTATTTATTTATGTATATATACGTAAATATATAGCCTGGATTTGCTGCCGGTAAAAATTGCATTTAGTATTGTACATTTTTCGTTATTAAATTCTTCGAAATTATGTCACAGTAAGTGATAGAAAATTTAGTTTCATATCATTTTTTTATCAAATAATTTAGAAACTTTGGATATCATAAAATATGTTCTACCAAATATTCTAAATGTTTTTTTTTCTGGAAATTATTTTTTTTTCAATTTAATGCTAGAAATATGCTAGTTTCTAATATAATTTATCGAAAATATTAATTTGAAAGCACATTCCAGGAAATGATTATGTAACTTATAACTGTATCCCTTTTGTTCTAATAGTTCATTGCGCAATAAGTTGTATGTATGAGAGCAATAAATCAAAAATAAATATCAGTTTCATCTAATGTTGGAGTGTGGGATAAAAAAATTATAGCGCCTGTATTACATTAGCACAAAATCAAATAAAAAAATCAAACCATGCCGAATTGAGTTGGGTTTCGGTATCTTTGTATTTGCTTGCGTGGGAGTCGTCGAATAAATGTTGTGACTTGCCTCTGTCCCGTTGACAATGCAAAAAAACTCAAGTCCCGCCCTTTGGACTAGGCCTACCTGATATTAACGGTACCCAAACCCACGACCCGTTCAAATAAAATTGTGTTTTGATCCGAGTAAAAGGAGGAATGCAAAACCGATTTTATTAAATATTATTACGGGCATTTTAAAATGTGCATATCATTATGTCTTCAACACCTATTGACGTTTTTATCTTTCCAAACCGGATCTTCTGAAACTTATACAGTCTGGATAAACGCGATTAGAGCATAAAATACGCGTAATGTGCATGAGACTGTAAAACCTGTCACCCCGAGGCTGTTTAAGTACATCGCTAGGATTTTTATGCTGCTTTTATAAGGGCATTAATGATGCAGTAATTTGACAATTATTTTTCATAAATTAAGTGCTCCCACTGATAGGTAGAGATACTTGCTGCGTTTTAACACTCTCATAACTTCATCATATTTTCATTGGCGACGTGCGCCAACGGCACATGCGTTTTCGGCACAAGCATCAAGCCATGCTTTCCAACGACTTGTACTTGAGTGCTCATTCGTTACAAGATTATTTGTTTGAGAGTTCTTAACTTGATTCTTATTCTTTATAAATAAGTACTAACATGCATTTTTACAGCCTCATTTTCAGGATAATGTGTTATAGGGCTGTTTACATTTATTGTCATTTTAAATAAAAGTTGTTCTGATTCACTTATCGTATATCCGTACTCAACTCTTTTGCAAAAAAAAGCGTAAGAAGAGTTAACTAACTTAAATTTTATTCCGGATTGAAAATCATAGTCACAAAACAAAATTAGATTGTTTTTGTACGACTACTATGAAAAGTTGACAATCCCACTCTCATTTGTCAATGTAAAATTTATGTTGTCTGCGGAAAAATCATAAAATAATGCGTTGTTATGGAAGACAAATGTCAAAGAACGTTACGCTCGCTTAAAAACAGTTATTATAAACTTAATAAAACATTTATTTACTTAGAAACTATAAGTCGCCATGTGTATAAACAAAACAGAAACTTATCAAACTGATAGGATAAAATTATTTTTAGTAAAAATATTCATTTTTTTTAGTCATTTATGCCAAAAATTACGTGTCCATTTTAAACGTAAAGTCTCTTACATTATTGCAGTTCTCGCATTTGCGCTGCGGTTACTATGCTCGAATAATACAATAAATTTGGAGTTATAAAATTGGAATAACTGATTATGCGCATGCAGTGCGGTTATCAGCCGTCAAAGCACGATCCTTAAATATATTAATGGAGGAGAGCCACAGAGATAATTTTATAAATAAAATAAATATATCATCACGTCAGTACCCTACAAGGTAAAAGTCGTAGCACATATCGGTATGTGAAACATTTATGCACGTGAAGTGCGGTTACCAGCCGTCAAATCACGCCTGAAAAAAATATTAAAGGAATGAAGATCACAGAGGCAATTTTAATGTGGTGAAAATTGTTTGTCGGCTGTGTGAAGCTAACCCGTGTTCTCAATTCCACAGTTCGACGTCACCTACCTCATGGGTAATTTTAGTGTGGTGATAATAATTTGTTGCCTGTAGGAATTGAACCCGGATTCTTAAATACACAGAGCCATCTATTCCATTTATTTTTATTATAATTTTGGAATATTTATGTCAAATTCTATAAATTTTCATGTAGTAAATACAGGCATTGTAAGAGGTTTCCTGCGTTTTTGCTTCATAATTTATTTTAAAATGTTTGATTAACATTCAAAAGATTTAGATTTTACTTATTTTTGAACAAACATTCTTTAGTGTTACAAGATTAAAAACGAATTGAATAAACTCCATAAAGGGATCTTTGGGTCAAATCAACAATCAGGCACATGTAGCTGGGCCATTTGGCGCCCGTGGCAAAAACGCACGGCACGAATGTGGAAGACATCATTTCCACTCACTCGTAAAAAGGTTATATTTTAAGTTTGAACTACCGTCAATTTTATGTACGAAATTATAGCTGACTATATGTTATCATCCAATAAAATTTAATACCTATTATTTTCTCAACACTTTCGATCTACAATAAACTTTCAATAAATAAATACATCACCGTCATTTTCCTTCTTTAACATCGAGCAATCTTACCTTATAGAGATGTTAAAGGAGGTAAAAGGTTCTCGCCTGAGAAATCAAACAATTATCTCAATAAATAAAAGCTTCCAACTTTGAAATATTTTTTGTTTGTAGTAAGTATGTTGTGAGTTATTGCAAAAACTTAAACAAGTCAGATTGGAAAGGTTATGGATATAAATGATTTAGTAAACAGGCCTCTTGTCTTGTAAGTGATCTATAACTGCAAGAAAAATTAAAGAGCAATTTGCAAGTAATAAATATTAAGAAAGGTTAAGAATTAACCAGGAAAGCGTAACGTCGAAAATAATTTCGGTACTTTCTAATTCTTTGTCTTGAACAGGATTTAAAAACCTTCCCCCGAACCTTTGTCGCCATTTTCTCACGACGTTGCTCGTAGTAAACAAAAGCGTAATGCTTTAACGAACTTTGCAGTAATGGACTCTTAAGGGGTCATAAAAATTTACGTGTAAATTTCAACTGAATTTTATTCGGCATTAAATTAAAACCCGCCTTTCGGTAATGTAACGTTCAGCGGAACTGATTGTATTTATAAAATTCATTATAGACGGGCAGTTGGTCAGCTGAGTGGAATGATTGCAAACTGACACCTTTATTTTATAGGCGCATTAGTGATACCTCATAAATGTTACCGCATATTCTTGCGATAAATCGCTGAATATTTTATTATCTCCATTACATTTGTATGATAGGTAACTATTATACCATTGAACTACAAATGCCACATGAACAGGAGTCTATCACAAATGATTCATTGCCATTGTAGGTATGTGCACTTTAATCTCATATTTATATGATTCTGTTTGATGTTCAAACGAGCAATAGAATTGCCGTTATTTTAATAAAATAAAATAATATGTAAACGTTTGTTATTGGTGCATTTTGAACAATATTGTAGCACGTTATATATAGTGTTTTTATTGGTATTCCTGCTTAATTAAATATGTTTGAGTTGAAAACCATTTCAATTAACAAAGCTTATCGAAAAGTAATAAATGAGAAATATAGCAAAATTATGTGATTAAATTATTTTCTACAAAAATAGTTATTTGTGTATTAAGAGCGTAAAGCGATTCTTTGTTACTCGCTTTCGGCTCGCGTTACAATAGTGTAAGAGGATCAAAGACACTTTACGCTCGTGATACACACATAATTTTTTCTACGATTGCATCTTAAATTATTAAAAAAACGTATATGTACTAAAAATAAATCCTTTCTGCTAACTGTCAATATGACAAGTTTCTGTTTGGCTTGTATCCCTGGTAACTATTGAAATAAGCGCGCATTTAATATCTAAAGATATTTTTCGATTGTTCCACAAAAAAACGTCAATTTTACGATGTCAACTTTTCATAGCACTCGTAGAAAATCACATGCTTTAATAAATCATATAAATTCCACTTGGTTTAAAAGAAATTCACATTAATTTAATATTTACCATTTAGATTTAATATCCTCACTAGGAATTTATATTTTCTACTTGGATTTTATAATTGCATCTCGGATTTAATATTTGCTACTTCAATTTTATAACTACCACTTGAAATTATTATTTGTTAATTGGATTTGAACCTAGGCGCAGTGGCTGAGCGTATTAATGCACATCTCTTAACATACTGTGACGTCACCCGAACCAAGGTTCGGGTCAGTTTGAATCCGCTGCCGACTATGTGTGATTTGTCGTTAAAAATATAAAAAAATACAGCTACGTGTATTTATCACACTCGGGCGCTATAGTATTTGTTTATTAAATACGCGAGCGAAGCGAGCTAATCTAAAAATGAATTCCACTGAAACTGAATATAATTGCTTGATTGTATTGAACGTGAATTCTACTAGGTTAGAGTTTGTTTGTGAAAAGTGCGAGCGAAGCGATAAAAAAAATGAATTTGACTAAAATTTATTAAAAGGGCTTGCTTGTATTTAACCAAAGTGAAAAACTTCTTTATTTTTCTAGCACAAAAATTAGTGACAGAACGAGTTACTTTTATTGCAAAAGAAATCTATTATGTATTAGAGTATTAAACGAGAAATTATATTAGTATCTATTTTTTTATGTGACATTCTTGAATTAAAATGTTTACATTTGTATTTATTTTTATGGTATTTAAATTGTACCCTAAATTTATTAATATAATATTAATAAGGTGTAATAAGGTGTAAGACGTCTCTTTTATTTGTCATTTTTAAATAAGCTTATTTAAAGACGCTATACATTAACAAATAATGTATTTGCCAAATAAATGAAAAAAATATTGTTATAAACAATAGTAAATATAATTTGTGCAATTGATGTTGTTTTTGTTTCCTCATTTATCTGACAGATGCTTGTCACTTTATCCGAACGTTGATAAACGTGGCTTTATTTAATAGTGCTGTTGTATCAAAGTTGAAACTACAAATTAATCTTAACTCAAATTGGAAAATTGTTGGTAAACATATTTAGGGTATACGAATTGGTGTCGTTTACGGGAGATTGCTCGTGTAAGGTAATTAGTTCGAAGCTCACATTTCGTGGTTGCTTTGTTCAAAACAATGAAACGTCGACGTTTCAATATCGAGGCCACACCGCACGTGGCCCAACGAACTCAGCCATCCGATGTTGTTTTGTTTCGTTGCGAATTTGTCGGGCGGATGCAATTGGCTGGCAGTGCATCAGCTCCTGTGATCTTTGTATTACTCATTTCAAGATAATTCGCAAATTTTACGTGGGCTTTTTGCGTTTCTTGACGGATTTAATTGCAGCTCTGTTCCTCATCGACCCACATTGCAAGTCAACTTGATGTAAGTAAAAGTCCGGGCTTTCATGGATCACTTGATGCGAAATTAATTTGATTTATTGCTTTAACACGATTGTAATCCTAGCTCTGGGAACTGTAAACATCTTTCATAGCAAACATTTTTTTATTAAATACAAAATATGACAAATGATTATGAGTGGGAGTATGTATCAGTATCTTGTTACTTAATAAATTTCAGTAAGTTGTAAATGAAAGTGTTTTATTCAACATGTAATAAAGACTTTAATCGTTGAATTATTGACTGACATGATATATGGTGCTCTTTCGTTGCGACTATTAAATATGATGCAATTTCATTATATTACCCTGTGTTCTCCACAATTCATTGATAGATAACTATAAGCGTGAAAGTATTGTACTCATGGAAAATTTAGACCTTGCAATAATAATAACCACATTTATACCATAAACAACGATTTATTTAACATAATTTATACAATTTCCCCGAGGGGAACTTGCACTTTTTACTGCTCATTTTCAATGCATGTAAACAAGGTTTTTATGTGTCTGGTATTTATTTTGTTGCAGAAGAATGGCTGTCTTTACGAGCACATTCGATGGGGTGAAGCGTTCGTGGTGGTGTATTCCGTCAGCGACCGACATAGTTTTCATGAAGCACATGAACTTCTTGCCCAACTGGCGAAACTCAAATTGCCTTCGTATTATACGACGTTACTCTTGGGCAACAAAAGAGATTTGGACCACTCAAGGTAGGTTTTACATCTTATTTATTTACATTTTTCATTAATAAATGCGATTTCAAGTGAAAAGACAATTCCGGGAAAAACAAAATAAAATAATAATATACTAAACAAAATAAAAAAACAAAGATAATGACGTAATTGGCTTCTCATCTGACACAACCTATAGTTAAACAAAATTACAACCAACTTGAATTACACCAAAGTGTCTTTTACAACTTCACAATCATTTTAAAAATTATATTATAGGTGCTACAACATTCATTAAACAAACAAACAAAAAACACTAAACTTTAAGCATTCAGATATACATAGATATCTTAATTTTTGTACGCCAAGAAAATAATTTTAAATTTATGTCAATTACATTTTGTAAATCGATTAATTTCTAATAATTCTTACAAACCTTCATCTACTACAAGTTTTAGGCATAGCATTTTTTCTTGTCCATCATTAAATTGCTTTTTACATGAATAAAAATTATTAGGTATATTTGTTTGTCGTTGTTTCATAATTTGCACCAATTTCATGCGTGCATATAAACGACGATTTAGAGAAGATATACAAAGATATTGTAATATTGCCACTGAACTGATAAGTTACAGTAATAAATAAAAATTAGTAAACATTAAAATTTATTTTATTTAATTACAGATATATAACAGTTATGTCAATGTTTTTCGGAAACATTCTTTTGAGTTGTAATCAGTATACCAAATAGTATATACCCTTTTTTCAATAATTTTGAAACACCATATATAAGAAAAACAAAAAAAAGTACTCTCGATTTTAAAATTGTTTATTTAATCGTATACCGGGTGTTGCCGGTTAGGGGTGAACATTACGTGTGCGTTTTATAACAAAAATTGTAGGTATAAAATTTATCAGAATAAATAAAAAAATATATCATACCCAATGCTGGGTCTGGTACTCTGCCGTAGCAGATCTCAATAAGTAATATATTTATGCGCGTGAAGTGTGATTTCCAGCCTTCAAATCATGGCCCACAAAGATGTTGTTAGTAGAGGAGTAATTTTATTGAGGTGAAAATTGTTTATATCCTCTCGATACCACTGGGTCACCTACCCCATAATGAGTAATTGTATACAAAACTAGTTTTTATTTTTATTTAATAATAAGCAATAGCCATGACTTTTTTTGCAATAGACTCATTTATATTTTAGAGTTTCTGCTACAAAATGAGTAGAACAGGTAATTACATATAACTAACATCACATGTCTATATTCACCCCTAACTGGCAATATGGGTGGGAGGTGTTTTCGTCACTTGTTACCGGGCAACCACGTTCTCATAAATAGAAGTTTGGCAAACAGAAACTAAACCTCTTGTTTTATTACGCGTGATAAAATCACATTGTTTAATTTAGAATCAACTTATGTAAAAATATATGTAATAAAGCAATGTTATAGTCTTGTAATAGATTAATATTTTGCGATAATAAATGTCATAGTAGTTAGCTATAAAACAATAGAAGAATTATATGAAAGAAAGTATACATAGTAGCCGCTTTGATCACTGTGGATTTTTCGTTCGTTAATAGTTCACCTACATAATCAGCATCAGCAGCAACTGCGTACGAGGTACTTACGATCTAACTCAGTGGTTCCGTCTGCAAGTTAAAAGTGTTCACGATCTGTCGTATTGTTCCCAATGAATGATTAATGTTAGCGGATAAGAAATTCGCACGTGCTCTTTGAACCCGGCCATTTAATTGTGACCCCCTGTCATGAAAATAATATTGTAAATATAAAATACGGCGCGCGTATGCCTTTATAGTTACCCACGCATCCAGAGACGAAAATACGCCGAATGCAACTTTAGCTTTCCCAACCATTGTTGTCACAATGCGGTAATCAGATGGTTTGTTGCACTTGCAATCTCTTTCATCGCATCTGATAACTCGTCGATGAATCGATATTTTGGTGGTATTGTTGGCGGAAGAAGGAAAAGTTTAAGCAATATTGAAAGTACGGAAACATTCAAATACAGTTTGATAACTAACCTATAAATTATAGTTGTGTCCGAGGATATTGCTCTAGTTTTGTTATGACTTTTTAGGGAAAAGTTGAGCCAAAATTGAAAGTAAGGAAATTTAAAATGGTTAAGAAAGTGATGATAAAAATGGGTCGTGTCCAATTTTGAATAACATTAATTTTTCAAAACATGGTACAGATTTTAATAGGTTCTTTTGTTGACAATTTGTAATATTTTGAACTTTCAAAACCAATTTGGTTTTTCTTGTACAACAATAAATAACAAAGGAAAATGAAAGTCAAATAAAACGATTAAGATGATTTAGTAGCGACTCAAATTTTAATCTTTGTTGTTTCATAGGAACGAAACTTGATTAAAAGAGAGTAAGAAATATGTGAAAATATTAAAAATACTATAATGTTCATACGTATATTTCATTTACATTTATATATTTTGCTACTCTGCACAATAGTTTGACACAGCTAGGTAAAGTAAAATCCGAACAATTCAGATATAAGTGCATTTTTTATATGTAGATTTCCACGAAATCTATTCCATAGCTAGGTTATTAACATGGGAAATAAGTTTTCCACTACCATTGATTTCCTGATTACTTTATAGGGAACTATTTTAAATAAAAGTTATATAAATAGAATTGAATTCTGTACCTAAAATATATTTCATTTTACTTTCTTTATTACTGTTAAAAATAATTTTAAACATTATTAAAAATTAATGTTATCTATTCATATAAGTTGTGTAATATTGATTTTTCTCTTCTACTGAGAATGAGAAATTAGTTCTCAAAATACGTATATAGATTGTAATGATTAATGCTTAGGGATTAAATTTATTTTTAGTTAGCTTTTAGCCTTACATTTTTTACATTTATTTGATCTGTATAGTTAGTTAGGAAACTAGAACAAATACAAACTTTTAACTACCACATTCATTAATTTTAACAGTACGAGTAGACCGTTTTTGAAGTAGGATTAAAAATTCTGAATACTTTTACATACCTACATACATAACACATATCCCATATATCCCATAGATGAGGTAGCATGGGCCCTAGAAACAGTCACAAAACATCTATTCATCAAATTTATTACATAATCAGTATTTGTCAAATATTCTCATTCTAATATCATCCTCACTTGAACACATTCATGTAAGCTCATATATTCATCATATTTGGAATCATTCATTATGAAACAAATCTTCAATCACATCCGTCCATTCATTCCTATACACCTTTTTATTTTTTCTATAAAGTAATCGGGGAAGTAATAGTAATAAAAAACTTATTTCCAATGTTATTCGTCTATGGTCAGCGATATTTTAACTTGTGAACTTTCTTGGTATAGACGCAAATTATGTAGCATGCATCTCTGTATTTGTAGATAAACTAATATTTTTTTACTAAAAAAATTTGTTCTACCAACTGTCAAAGTACATCACCTATTTACTTTTGTGGTCAATAAATAACAAGATAAGTTTTCATATAATAGAAGCAAAATGTAATTGATTCGGGGTTCTTACATTTACAAGTCACTTTGTTATAAATTCCGCAAGATATATTGTATTTTTTCCTGTTCTTTCTTATATTTTAATAAATTTAATAAATCAAGAAAAATGATTTAGTTTCTTTTAAAAGCTGGAAAACCCAGCTGGTAATAAATTTGAAGTCTTCTTAAAACCAGTGTTAACATATCGAGTCTCATCGACATTCAACAAGCAACACAAAGTCAAGTCATCAACAAACACTTTCACAAATCAATCGGCGGGATGTTAATTTAACAAGGAACTGAATGATCGCTCCTGAAAGTAAATATCGTTGAATACATCGCGGGCGTCGCGTCTTACAATCGCAGCCGCCACCGCTCTGTGTCTGTGTACATCTCGCGTGGGCCGCCATTAGAATGTGAGAATGTGGTATGTGTACACCTTTTTACTACTGATGTTTTCTCGTACGGAATGGCGGCGGTAAATCTCGCATTTAGTCGAGACCTGCATTAATATTTATAAGCTCCACTTGCTACTGAAGCTGTAGTAGAGCTTCTTGCAGTCATGTGATTACTGTCTTGAATGGTTCATTACTTATTGGTAGCGCTGACGCTACTGACAGGATGTCGAGGATCATCATTCGATATGCAGACATTTAAATCTGCTTATGCGAATTGTTGCACTGTTCTTACTTCACTGAATTCTAATTTTCTAGATCATCTTTATGTAAGTGCGCCCACTATTGTCAAATGAATAGTGTTATGCCTCTGTCCTTTTATAGGATTTTCAAATTATCTTAAACATTTTATATCGTATACTTTCCGCTCTCATCAAACGTTTCTAATAGTATGTTATGCATCAAGGGAGGGATAATCGCGCCCTCCCGTGAAGCATATTATACTTTTCGTAACAAGTGCATAAAAATTACCGTCTTATCGGGACAAATGTCAAATATGAGTTGCGTAACTAGTTACCTAGGAAACGCCGCAAACAGCTAATAAACGTAGACTCTAGGGAGAGAAACAAGCTACCTAGAGAGAGAAACCTTCTAACCAGTGTTTTCAAATGATAGAACAATTTTTTTTTTTAATGGTAACTTATATATTTATTTTATTTATTAGATACAGAGTTTTCTTCTGATTTCAATAATATAAATATTGTATAAGTTGTATAAACATTATTTTGAGAAAAATGGTGATAATAATAAAATAATGTTAGCATATTGAAGTAAGTTGTACAATAAACAAATAGAAACAAATGATAAAGGCGACAGATAGTTTTGTTACTTATATTAAAGTATGTAGTAACAGTATTATAACTTACTGGATGTTGGCAGGAAGATTCTAATTATCATATGTTACTATAACTATCTCAAAATGAGTAACATACAAGTTTAAAAAATGGAAGGTTAATAGAAAATAGTTTTCGAGAAAATGTTGCAGCTATAGTTCATTCCAGATAAGATTGGATCATAGAATTAGATGGTCAATATTTTCTGACCTCTGCTTGGTCGCAACCCAAACCAAGTTCACAAAGCAAAAAAAAACCTGCAATTAACCAATTGTTTGAATTTATTATCATAATTTTTATAATATACTTTTTCTACGATTGCTATGAAAAGTTGACAATTACGCTCTCATTTGTCATCGTAAAGTTGACGTTTTCTGTGGAACAATCGAAAAATATCTTTTTTGCGCGTCTCCAATGGCAACGCGCGAAAAAGACGTTAAATGCGCGCGTTGCCATTGGAAACGCACGAAAAAGATATTAAATGTGCGCGTATAATATTAATAGTTACCAGAGATACAAACAAAACAGAAACTTGTCATATAGCCAGTGGACAGAACGAATTTATTTTCAGTACGTATACGTCTTTCAATAATTTTAAGATGCAATCGTAGAAAAAATTATGTGTGTATCACGAGCGTAAAGTGTCTTTGTTCCTCTTGCACTATTAATTACCGTGATCGAGTAACAAAGAATCACTTTACGCTCTTAATACACAAATAGCTATTTTGGTTTATGTAATTTTTTTTTTTGATATTATGTTTTATTATTTAACAGAAAACAATAGTTAAAATTACGAACAACGCCAAAATTTCAATGATTTATTTAATGCATATAAAATCGGTCGCCTCTAAAGCGTCATCTGGTCCATTCTTAACTGGAATGAAATATAAATGAAATTATTTATGTCAAGAAATAAATTCTATCGTGCATTTTAACGATTGTGTGTCAGGTAAAATGATATGTTTATAGTAATACATGTCACCGAGAAAAAAATAATATAAAAAATTGTTAGTATTCAAAACAAATTTTTTTCTGTGTTCACACTTGTAATCAATTATAACTTTTTTATAGTATGTATTAAAAAGCCATATATTATAACATAACACACAAAAACCAGTTAGTATGTGTGCACACTGAGGTATTTTTGATCGGGCAGTAATTATGAAAATTTATTATAGCTTTCTTGAAAGATTCTCCTAAACATACGTGTCCAGCCAAGCGTTAAAATCACCTATCCCGCTAAGTACAGGTTACTAATTTTATTTTGATAGCTACTGTAGCACACATTCATGTAGTAACACCTCTTGCGTGTTTTTCAGTTACTCTCCATTATCTTTCACTTACTCGCTTATTCTTGTACTTTTGACACACTCTAATTTTCTATTCCAAAAGACTTTTTACCTTAGTTTTCACACTAAAAAAATTGAAAATTAAATACTTTTCGACAGCTACCTGCCTTTAATTTTCATGTTAAAAATAAAATAAGTTATTTGACAGATTTCTTTAGTTATTTTTTTTTTACCTATTACATAATTTGTGGAGGCGTGTTCTTATTTTTTATTTGAGTTTTAAGTCAATTATAAAATTACCATTTTGGCTGTTTACTAAGTAAAACGTTTTGACATTTTGTATTACCTACCTGCCGTGAATTAATTTAGCTTTTGATTGAAGTAAAATGTGGTTAAATTACTCTAGTTTTTTTTGTTTTTTGTTGGACCCAATGTTGTTTTTATTTAAGTACGGACAAGTGTATTTCTCCTTGGCCTGTACTTTACAATGTCAATAGGGTCTGTAATTATCGGACTGAGCTCTTCAAATTTAGGCCGTGAAACCAGACAGACACTCAGTCAACATTACAGCAGTGGACACCTGCCTCTAGACAGGAAGGTCCTTCTTATTTTTTCCTACCGTTCACTACTTAAATAAATATAAAATGGTTTTATGTCTCTTTCAAATACAACCTTATTCACATGAACTTTTTTTATTACTACGGTCTATAGAATTCTAGTTGAAAAGAAATTAAATTGAAAAACAAATACAACTTTCAATAATTGTTAAATAATTTAGTTATTGAATTTTTTTCTTTAATAATATCTAAAAGACTGAGCTTCATTCTGAAAATAACGGAAGATGGGAAGTTCAAATAAAAAATAACAAATCAAGAAATAAATAAAAATATAATATATAAATATATCATTACGCCTAGCAGATCTCGGTAAGTGATATATTTCTTCCCGTGAAGTGTGGTTATCAGCTGTCAAATTCAACCCAAAGACGTTAGTAGAGGGGGAATCAGGGGTAGATTAAATTTGGTGAAAATTGTTTGTCGGCTGTGGGAATCGAACCCAGCTTCTCTAATCCATAAGCTGATTCAAGAGCACTGAGTAGACAAAATGAAAATATATTAAATAAATATATCATTACGCCTTTTGCCCATTACTGAGGGTGTCTCTATGCCGAAGCAGATCTCTCAGAATTTTGGTTCATATCTTGAAAACTGGGATCGTTACAATTAACTTCAAAATATTTAAATCGTTCAACAGTACACCTGCTTTTATTTGAATTAGTCAGAATTAAATTCGCTCCCTGTTTTTAGAAAGTGTTTAGTAAATGTTAAATACATGTTATTAACGGGTATACTCAATATTTTTGATGCAACTGCATGATTTTATTAAGAAACTACAAATTTTCTTATAATATTGATTTAAATACATTATTCGGCAATACGATGGTGTGATTAGCGTTATGGTATTCAAGTTCGAAAATCCTGAGTTCAAATCCCACTCAAATTAAAATTATATGAACTATCACATTGCAGCTCAGTGAGCTTAGACACTGTACTGTAATTGTGATTAAGTTCATGTTGCAGTAGAATAAAATAAATATAAGCAAAGCGAAATTACACATACTGGTAAATATTCAATTGCTGTTATTTATTTACTTACTTACTTAATCCTAAGGCCTTTCTACCCTCTCGGGTGTAAGTCTGTGCGGGGGATATTCTACTGTCTTTCTTTTCTATATTTCCTTTCATTCTTCTCTTCTTTTGATTAGAGATCTTGCTTCCTCCCACTTAACTCCCCTCTTTTCTAAGGCTTTCTTCACTTCTTCAGTCCAAGATTTTTTAAACTAAGTTTAAAATTCAACTTTTGGAATGCAATTGGCCATTACACCTATAAATATAATTCTAGCAGCAATAATTTTGTTTCAAATTTATTCCCGACATAGGTATATTTGATATTTTAGCAGTTTCAGTGGACGGTACTAATAACAAAGACCGATAAAATAGTTTTAACAGACGTCACAAATAGCAACGTACAATTAAAAATTAACTTTTTCAACTAAATTACGTACATATATGTTAACATTTTCATCAGTTTCATAAAAAGTAGTTTAACAGCGCAAAATATTTATTTAAATTTATTACATGTAATCTTTAAAAAGATCTTCTAAAAATGATGTAAACGGTGAGATTTATAAGAAAATGATTAGATATGTCAATAGCAGATGTTTGTGTCAGAATATTGAGCATAATTGAATACGTTCTGCGCTGAAATCGAATGGAAATACAAGAAATTCAATATCAACAATAAAAAAAGTTAAATAACAACAAAGACAAAATTAATTGTCGTGCATACACTTGGTGAAACTAGGTTTAATAAAATATAAACTAAACACTTGACTAAATCTTACCAGTTTCTTCACGTGAACTTTGTTCTAGGTGAATAAGTAAGTTATACCATACTGATGAGTTCTAATAAGAGCGAAACGCGTCTATGGTTACTAACTGTGCTGGCCAGCCTCTGACGATGCCCTCATAAGGTAACTTGGAGGCTGAATTTTGTGAGACTTAGCCAAGTGTTTAATTTATATTAAAAAAAAAAGTTAAAATCTCATTTAGTTTTTAAGTAGAGCCTCTCGAAGTTCAAAACTTGAGTAACACTATAGCTTTTTGTTCTTAGCAAAGAGAATTTAATTTATTTGAATCAAACCTTATCAACAAAATCTTATTTCTTGTAATGTTAAATTTCGAAATGCATATCACATATCTACCGAGACAATATACGACCTTGTAGTTATTGTTAACAAAAGAACTGTTACATCTTATGTCAAAATGGGGAAATCACGATAACATCTTTATTTAATCCAACGTAGGACGTGAAAAATGACCAACGTAAAAATTTCCGACATTGTAAATTTTCTACATGAGGTACAATTAGGTGAAATTGATTCTTTCGTAATGTGAAACATAAAGTGCAAGTAGGAAGTGCACAAATGTGTTTGTTAAAGAGGCGCGAAGTACAAGAACTGAACAGAAATTTGTACCATAAAACAAATGAACCTGCAGAACGAGTCTCTGGTGACTCCATACCGGGACAGCATGTCTTCAGTGGCGTAGCAGGGGGAATCATGGGGTGGATTGAGATTTTTAAATGAGATTGTGCTTGGTGGAGACAGAAATTCAGCTTAGATATAGCTTAGTTTCTGTTAATAAGAAATAGAAAATTTCCTATTCGTCTTAAATATTTGAGACAATTTCAAGACTAATCAACTAGCAGATTTATAAAAACGATTAAATTTAAGGTTAACAAAGTACATTTTTATTCCTGTTAAAAGTTATTTGTTATTTGCAAAAAAAGAATAATAAGAATAAATTTGAAGTTTGTTTTAAGTGTATTTTGTTCGTGATAATTTTAAGAATTAGAAGCGAAGTTAAAATTGGAATTAAAACTGGTATTAGCGGCTAATCGGTTCTATGAATCTGTCAGTAAATGATAAAAAATTTGGGTTACAAAAGTAATAGTAGTTTTATATTCTGAACTCTCGTTTTCTCATATGTATTTTTTATCTTGAAATTTCTTAACAATTCGTTCTCGTCCATCTTTGTCTACAGTATTGAATAACTTTTATTTCTTGATTGTTTAGAAGAGAAGCTAATCTTGACATTACTGATTCGAACCAATTATTTTTTCATTTGGAAAACATTCCGTAAATAAAATAAAATAAATAAATATATCATCACGCCTTTTACCCATTAATGGGTGGGGCACTCTGCCGTAGCAGATCTCGGTAAGTGATATATTTCTTCACGTGAAGTGCGGTTACCAGCCGTCAAATCGCGGCGCTCAAAGATGTTAGTGGAGGGGGAGCCACAGGGGTAGATTTAAATTGGTGAAAATTGTTTGTCGGCTGTGGGGATCGAACCAGGGTTCTCAAGATCCACAGACCGACTCGATACCACTGACCCATCTACCCCATTCCGTATATATTTTATTCTGCATTAGTTCGTGTATTATCTTAATTTGATAATTAATAAACTTCAAGGACAAATTTAATAATTAAAGAAACCTAATGTCGCTACATTTTAAAAAAAAACTTCAATTAAAATAGCTTTTTTGTTACAAATATATTTCAATAAATAAAAACTGAGTTACAAAAGTGAATTAAAATAGTAAAGAAGAAATTTTTCGCCAAGACAAAATAAAACATAATTTCATTGGATAAGTAAAATATAAAATAAAATATGTTTAGTGTCACTGCAGTACTACTGTTTCTTTTTTAAAAAAAATGTTATTATAGCACATTACACTTTTTTAATTTATTTTTTTTGTAACTACCCTAAAACTTCAAGGGTTCGGAGCATAGTATCCGCTGCATGTACTCCTCCTCGTCTTCTACTCGGCACTGAACCCTATTTCACAACAAACTATTTCTTACAGATCTACAGATTTATAATCGAAACAATCAGAAAAGAATAGAGCATTTATGTTGTTTATATCTAATTTTTACTAACTTTTTTGGGTATTTTATTTTGACAACTGGTATAACATTGCTATAGAATAAAAATATGTTGTAATATCTGCAATTGCACAGTAGTAAATCCAGAATCCCACGTGAAAACCGCATTACTACGTTTCGACAGCTAATTTCTGTGAGTAATTGTATTGATCTCAATTATTTTACAGTTTCTTAAAGAGGAAATGTTGCCTGCGCCACTGGTACAGCGGTAGTGGACGATTCCTCGATGCAGTCCGCAGTGCGTGGGCCTCTCTTGACAATGATTGAGTGCGGATGTGGCGACGCACTTGCTCTCCGCGTTGTTTTTCGCCAAAAAATTGCGCATTTACTTTCCTTTCTGTCAGCAGAGGCATTCCGCTTAATTATTTTATATTAATATTAAAATGCATTGACACTGACAAATTCCGTTATTTTTCCGCGGATTGACAACACGAAGATATGATTTATAATTTGCGAGAAAGAGATTTTAAAAATTTATTTATTGCTTGTCAACATGATACATGAGTATTTCTGTTTTAGTTATAAAAATATTTGCTTTAAATTTTAGTAATAATTATTTATATGTTAAGAAAGTCAACTTTCTTATTTAGAATGACAAAATAATTCTATGTTTGCAAGAGTATCTTTCAGAAGAAGCGAATTTCGTGGTAATTAATTCTTGGTGGAAGAGCACGTTCTTTCTAATAGAAAGCGATAAATAATTTTAATTCTTTTATTCATCACTCTCAAAAATACCCTATTAAATATTCAAAATCCACTAATAATAATTCATCTGAATTAATACGCGGCATTAGCAACATACGAACAGAGTTTTCAGACAACTTCTTTCACTTTTTGACATAATCTGTTTAATCATGAATACTTGATTTTTCTAGTGAAGATATTTTCGAAATATTTTACAGTTAATAGACATCTTCTTATGTAACTTCATCACAGACATGCAAAAACTGCTAACATTTAACAGTAAATCGACTTTTTCGTTTGTGAATTTTTTCTCGGTTTATGTATGGCCAAAGGTGCAAAAACCTGGCGCCAACTGCATGCTAAGCTCGCATTCTACTAATTTATGTTACGTATCTCAATAGGTATCGTGTCCAAATGTATCATTATCCTATCTATATGTATAATTATAACATATTAAATCATTCGTTGACATGTAAAACATATATCTATGTAACGACACATGTTGTTAGCTTGTTGTAACAGTTCTAGCGCCCGCCCGTAGTGTAGCCGTCTCCAAAGGAGAAAAATATTGCACTGCGCGTAAAATAAGCCGTTAACTTGCTATTGTACAGCGAGATTGTATTTCTGTGAGCTTTTTATATTATTTAATAACATGTTGTAGTCTTGTATTGTTGTATTTTATCGTTAATATAGTGTTAAAGATTAAATGAGAAATTTGTGATTTTGTTCTGACAGTTTCAAGGAACTGGGAAATGGAACAGCTTTAAATAATGACTCATAACTAACCTGGAATTATTCTACAACTTGTTGAAAGCAATTTAAAAATATTGTTTTATGACATTTCATCGTACATGTCCTAAATACTGTAACTAATTATTACTTTTATCATTTCCATTTCAATAAATATAAAGGAATAGATCTCGGTATAGAATTTCAAGGATTTCAACTTTAAAACCGGGTTGTAGCCATGATTTTGCAAAGGGTGCTATTACCTGCTCATGGACATATTAACTAAAATAAAATTAATTCCAAATCTTGAATCTAATGAACAAAACAATTATTTTAATTTCATATAAAATTATACGAGAAATGATACTATTTTAACTACTTTTTCCTAATTATAAGAATGTTAGTTACTAGTTACATATGATATTCAATTGTAGTTCAATGGATCATTAACAAGCCAGAGGTTGTGTGATAAATTAACTATATCAAGTGGACAAATAGTTGGAAATTATGGGTAAAAATTGTTTATTTTTATTACTTTAAAGATAAAAATTCGACCGTTTTAATTCGGGATTGATTGTTTCCGCTAAAGCGGAGAATAAAAATCAAATGACGTTAGTATGATAATCCGAGGGTTGTGTAGTCTAGTTGAAAAAATACATTTAAATTCGCGGATTGAATTTTTATTTCTAAAATCTAATAGATTTATGCAGTTCATATAAAATTATTTCACATTGTTAATGATAGATTGTCGCTAACGCGACATCCACCCTTTTGGTTACGCCATTGAAGGATGCTTTGTGAGTCTTCATTTTAAGCATTAACAAAATATGTACAAACATATTCAAATGACATCGTCTTTCATCATAGTTTTTAGTTCAGGACAAGTATGCAAAGAAGCGGTGACCAGTAGCTGTTAAAACTGAAAATTATATTAGTAAAGAATTGCCACTTAAATATACTTAGTTGGTTGTTTGTATATATTTTGTCTGTGTTCTAACTTTACAAAATAAATTCATGCCACAATAGGCTCCTTCACAGTAATAGAAAAATAGAAAGTTAGTGATTAAAAAGTAAGTTACAGATTTATGACCATTTGTACCGCCAGAAGTAAAATTTTAAACTTGGTTTAAATAAATTAAAGCAAAGCGTGTCGTATGAAATAATTGAAACTTCTGTCAAGTATTCGAGTTGCTTTTATTTATTTAAACTAAATTTAAAATTTAATCTTTACCGGTGTAAATGTCCGTTAATAAATAAATATAAATATATCATCACGCCTTTTACCCATTTCTGGGTAGGGTACTCTGCCTAAGCAGATCTCGGTAAGTGATATATTTCTTCGCGTGAAGTGCGGTTATCAGCCGTCAAATCACGGCCCCCAAAGATGTTAGTAGAGGGGGAGTCACAGGGGTAGATTTAAATTGGAGAAAATTGTTTGTCGGCTGTGGGGATCGAACCAGGGTTTTCAAGATCCACAGGCCGACCACTGAGCCACCTACCCCATATACGTTATATATATATATATATATATATATATATATATATATATATATATATACAGTAGAGCCCCGATTATCCGAACTAATTGAGACCGGACCTAGTTCGGATAATCGAAAGTTTGGAAATGCAATATTTTTCGTGGTTTCAAAGAAAAAAAATTATTGCACAAAAAAATATGTCGTAAAAATCGAAATATATTCTCAAAACCAAATATAATAAGTATGAAACATTTATCAAAAGTACTCCGCATAATTTATTTTATGGCTTCGGTTGCATAAAACTGTCTATCTTCAATTGGCGAACGGTGGCTACACGTTTTTGAGCGGCCAAATCTCGCAAACGTTCGGATAACTGAGTGTTCGGATAAATGGATTCATCGTTCGGATAATTGAGGGTTCGGATAACTGAGGTTCGGATAATCGGGGCTCTACTGTATATATATATACGTTAATGTGAAATAGATAATTGTATATCAAGGGAAGAAAGAGAGACATTTCTTCCCGACGGCACCGTTTCATTTATAAAGCACGTGAGGGAAAAATGATTAAAAACTTAGATAATATTTACTCGTATTATTTTCCTGACAGAAATGTGTCAACTGGATATCACTATTGTCAAATCAAATTATTGTTTCCCAGTTACTATGCTGAATATGACATTACTTTTCTTCCCAAGGAAAGAAAAATTTACTTTCTTCCTTACGGATTAGAAGTATTAGGTACTTTCTTCTCTTAATCCGTCAGTACGGTGGTGTGGATAGAGATACGGAATTCGAATCCGGAAATCCCGAGATCGAATCTCACTCAAGCTAAAAATTATATAAACAACTACACTGCGGCTCGGTGAGTGCGGACCCTGTACTGTAATTGGGATTCATATCCTGTTGTACAGCGTACCATAAATAAATAAATAAATAAAAAATAAATTGAGTGAAGAAAATTTTAGTTTCTGAGTGGGCGGTGAAAAATAACCTTTTAAAATAAGAAATATAGATGATTTTGAATACAATGACGTGACACTTCTTTATTTTACAAAGAAGCGTTCTTATTAGTCACGTGATGAAACAAACAAAAAAATTAGCTGTTATTATATCCATCTTACCAAGTAATAAGCTAAGAAGAGCATATAAAAATGGTAATTGAATCTATTTTATTAAATAAGTTAAAAATATCCAATTATCTTTTTTATATAATTTAAAGATAATAAATAATTTTCAGTACCTACGCGTTTTATTTTAAAATTAAGTATGTAAAAAATAAAAATAAATATATCATCACGCCTTTTACCCATCACTGGGTGTGGCACTCTGCCTACGCAGATCTCGGTAAGTGATATATTTCGTCGCGTGAAGTGCGGTTACCAGCCGTCAAATCACGGCCTCCAAAGATATTAGTGGTGGAGGAGCCACAGGGGTAGATTTTTTTTAAATTGGTGAAAATTGTTTGTCGGCTGTGGGGATCGAACCAGGGTTCTCAAGATCCACAGGCCGACTCGATACCACTGAGCCACCTACCCCATAATTATTAATAATTAAGTATGTAATAATTCATATTTTTCCTCTAAATGATCTCATGGCTGTCAGGCTGAAATTTGTCACCCAATTTTTCCGCCTAAATATCCTTATATAATATCATCGGGTGAAAAAAGTAAAAAGCAAAATACGACAGTAACGTGGGTTGATATTTACGAGCAGTAAATAATATGTTATCGGTTATAAACGAAGTATCAGAATTAAATATGAAACAGTAATTGAAACAGGTTATTTATTCACAAGTTCTCGGTAATAATAAGCAGAACAAGTTAATCCTTTCCCTGGTTGGCGCCAGTGCACAAAAACTCCTTATGCTTAGGTGTGGAATTAATTATTTATATCAATTAATTCACCGCAAAAGAATAACTCTTTTTTTTTCTTTTATTCCGTAGCCAGGGGATATATAATTATGAATTATGAAGCAATATGTGTATTCTATTTTTGTAATTTGTCTGATAATACGATTAAATTAATTTATAATTGTCGATAATTCTATGCTATTAGAAATATTAATGAGTCTAATTAATACAGATGAAATTCTGTTGATAATATTATTCGGAATTAAATTCGAATTGTATGTTAACTATGACTTTGATGTATAGAATAAAAATGCCAAGTAAATATCATATCAATTTTATTTATCGATATCGTTTTCTGCATAGATAGGTTAGAAATGTAAACTTTCGCTATGTAATAGTGTATTAAATAATCGATCAATCAATTTAATGTAATTTGTTACAAGCGTTAACAAGATCACGAAGTGTATATGGAACATATCGTTCTCTGTGTGTGGTCAGTATTTTTTACTGATTGTAGTGACTGTACTACTGTACAACAAAGGTTGTGAATCTTTCATTCAATATTTGCTTAGCTTATTCTCACTTTTATGATTTTCTTTTCTCTTCAACCGCAAGACCACTTTGCGATATTTTCTTATTTATGTTGATCTATGGTGAACACGAAGTTGATGGATTGTGACCTCACATTCAGGGTTCTATTCTATTTTGTCATATTATTTTTTTTTTGCTCCAATTACAATACAGAGGGTCTACAGTTTATAGTAAAATAATATAAAAAACAAGTGACACTACCTAACCGTCACTCACCGATTTAAATGAAACTTGGCACACTAATAGAATTCTAAAAAATATTGAACCCCTATTTTTTTTCTTCCGGAAGTTGCTTTTTAGGGGTACAAACCACCTCTGAAAGGTGGTAAAAGCAAGAATCGCCATAAATGAAATTAAATAATACCCAGGGGTAACCTCGAAAATAGATTCAGCGACCCCAAAAATTCCCCAGCAACTAGTTTTGAACATAAAACTTTATTTCAGTTGAATACCGTAATTTCATCCCCCCATCCTCTTTTTAACCCCTTAAAAAGTGCATATGATCAAAATGACCTCGAAAATAGATTTTGGCGATCTCAAAAACCCCTGTGTAACCAATGTTAAACGCGTAATATTTTGGTATTATTTAATTTCATTTATGGCGATTCTTGCTTTTACCACCTTTCAGGGGTGGTTTGTATCCCTAAAAAGCAACTACCGGAAGAAAAAAAATAGGGGTTCAATATTTTTTAGAGTTCTATTCGTGTGCCAAGTTTCATTTAAATCGGTGAGTGACAGTTGGGTAGTGTTACTTGTCAGTCGTGTTTATTGGAGGTATGTTGAAGGCAGCGAGATTTGAACGCGAACTCTTGCTTGTTGTACGCAGGTTATATCCACTGAGCTATGACTCCCTGTAATTATACTGAACATCTATTAAATAAATCCTCGGGCACCTGATCGAATGGAAATTGCTTTTTGTTCGTACTTTATTTGTAAAATGAACAAATCTAAGAAAACTTGTAAAAGATATCTTATGGTAAGAAATAGTATAACATATAATTTACTTCTTACTTTTTTGTTTATAACTGACTTAGAAGCATTATAAGATATGCTGATAGTTCATAGAAACTAAATCTATCAATCCATATATTTTACATATAAAACTAGATCATTGTCTGTTAATAATCGATAAATAAGTAACAATATTTTTTTCATAACTACATGTTATGTATTGTAAATTTGGTAATCTGTGACCAGCATAATTTACCCTGTCATTTTTATGTTATTTTTAAACATTTTGCTTTTATTATAAAATAGTAATTTACGTAACAACTAAGTAAGGTGATTATTTTTAAAACAAATAGAATGTTTTCAGCCCAAGCCGTAGGCGAGTATTGCCTACGAGTTCCAAAAAGACACTTTACACATGTATTGCGTATAATGCGACCATTAAAAATCTTTTTAAAAACAATTAAAAAGTAATATTTGACAGTTTCGTTAGTTTCACATTCATTTGAAACTATTGATAATTTTTGTGCATCCATGGATATGATATAATTTTCACGTATTTGTGTGTAAGGACTGTTTCACACGAGCGATATTTTATCGAACGATTTTGTATAGTACGATAAATTTAAATGAATTGAATTATAAAACAAATAAATAAATATATCATCACGCCTTTTACCCATTACTGATTGTGGCACTCTACCATAGCAGATTTCGGCAAGTGATATATTTTTTCGCGTGAAGTACGGTTACCACCCGTCAAATCACGGCCCTCAAAGATGTTAGTAAAGGGGGAGCCACAGGGGTAGATTTAAATTGGTGAAAATTGTTTGTCGGCTGTGGGGATCGCTTATATAAACTTTTCACCCTTTATTGGGTGTGTCACTCCCCGTAGCACATCTCGGTAATGATATATTTCTTCACGTGAAGTGCGGTTATCAGTCGTCAAATCACGGCCCTCAAAGATGTTAGTGGAGAAGAAGCCACAGGGGTAGTTTTAACTTGGTGAAAATTGTTTGTTGGCTGTGGGAATTGAACTCGGATTCTCAAATTTACAGGCCGACTCAATACCAGCAATTAAACTTATTGTACAATTTTTTTATCGTACGATACAAAATCGTCTGACAATATATCGCTCGTGTAAAAAGACCCTCAAAGATAATTTTGCGAATAGTAAAGATTGTGTAAAATATATACTTTATGTAAACTCATATAAAAAAATATATTATGATATTTCACTGACAATTTCGTAAAAAGTGTTATGTTAAAGAATAAAATACTGGTAGCTTTGTATGAACGCAAAATACATAAAAGTAGAGTAGAAATAACAGAATAAATTATTTTAGTCATAGAATAATGAAAACTAAGGGTGTCATTAATTTAATGATTAGTAAAAGATTAATTTGCTGCTCCAACGCAAGTTTGAGATTGAGAAGTGATTCACTTTCTATTAGTTTTGCTGTATTTCTTTATTTCCGTAAACGAAACAATCTCATAAATTTCCTCTTTTTGTTTATTTTCTCTTAAATCTTTTCTGAACCCATTATTTTCTGCGTGTTGCATAATAAATTTCCACACTTTTTCCATCCCTGTTTCAGTACATATGTAAATCTCTCAAGCACGTGTACACAGGTTATTTACGCACGTGGATGAACGTCGGGTTCATTTGTTAACATGCCCGTGGTAAACAGAAGAAAAAACTAAAGAAAAAGTGACCGAAGTCGAGCAGACAGACACGTGGTCAAAGCACGACGGCACACTTCTAACATAAACGAGAAAAGACAATGAATTACCATATAAGATATTGTTAATTATTAACAATGCGGGAGACTGCCAATGTGTGTTTTCTTGTTGTTAATTGTGAGTAAGATTGGTTTTGATGTTATGAAGTGTGAGTATTGTTTACTGCTGTGATATGACCACATTCTTGCATGCTAAATCGTAATTAATATTTATTAATTACATGTTTTGTTAGCAACAGAATATTAAACAGGAAGTTATTTTACATTAATACATTTTATTATCATTATTAAAAAATGTAGATCGTTTATCACAAAATACGACTATCGATTTGAATAATAAATTTGATTTTCTCAAATGCAACGACATGTTTTAAGTTTGTTCTTAAAAATACTAGATTTCCCTAGGTCCTCTTCAATTAAAACTGGTTTAAACAGTGAATTGTTTTTTATGTCCGAGTTAGAAGCAAAATAAAATACACGCTTTAAAACAATTATCAGAGTGCCATGAGAAATAAAACAATTATTTTTTTGATGTGGCTGGCATTATTTCACATATTGGACAAGAATTGGAAGCTTACTTTAATTTATTTATTTATTTATTCGAGCATTGAATTTAATAATAAAATTAATTATCAATCTAGACAAATAAATAATATTAAGTTATCTAATTTGTTTTATTTCTCATGGCACTCTGATAATTGCTTTAAAGCGTGTATTTTCTTTTGCTTCTAACGCGGATATAAGAAACAATTGAACAACAAACTTATACTCTATGAATGCAGTTTTTCATTCTGAACATTTTTCTTCCGTACACTTTTGTTCTAAAATTAATAGGTAAAGAGATATCGCTAAATCAAAATTTTAACATTGAATTTCCTATGTTCGGAAAAAAAAGTAGACACCCGGTATATATTCATACATACTAGCCATGTTTGGATAGGAAAAGAGGGTACACATTGGTTACTTTTAATATATTCAGCAATTTTAATTAATTAATATATAATAATAAAAATAATTATTTTTGAAAATTTGTCAAGATACAGTTCATCGTGATGCCGTGAGTTTCGGGTTATTAATTTTGGTGTTAAAACGTGATTTCCAAATTAAGAAGATTTTTTCGAGATAAAAATACTTTATGGTAAGCAAAATTTATAAATTTTTATTTGTGTTTGTGTTGTCTTTAGTTTTTAAATATTAAATTATAAATTGGGCATGAGCTGTATTCCATTTGCCACTTGATTCACTTAAATCAGTTCAAATGTGTTAAACAACATGACAAACTGATCTGAACTAAGGAAACTGACACACTTATTGGAATGAATTTCATAAAGTTGTAACCGAATAAGTAATTTTAGTATTGGGAATAAAGTGAGCAAAATAAAACCGTCAAATAAATAAATAATTTAATTCAGTAAGTGTAAGAGACTTTTGATCCAAATGGTAAATGGAATATGCCTAATATTATTTCGTTGATTTATTGATAACAATTTATACAGAATGTACACAGAAACGTGGAACATAGGACGAAAATTGGGGTTTCTGCACATTTTTGAACCAAAACATAAGAATAAGAAAATGTTTAAAACATAATTTTTACGTTTAAAAAGTTTAAATTTGGTTTACTAGCATAAAGTACCTACAAGTTAAAAATAAGATAGTCATGAAAATAACAAAATTAATAAGATAAAATTTTATTGTAACAGTTTAGACTAGAATTGCTGATCTAAATAGTTGTATTTATTGTTTTACATCATTACGAGTATATTTTATACTTAGTCTTTAAATGGATTTATACAGTACTGAATTTTTACTGAACTGTCAGAATGGGGATTTGCTTCATATGTTTTTATTTTCATGAGTATTTAATTTTTGATACAAATGTTATATTTTATTTTTGAAATATTTAATACTAGAGACATGCAAGTATAATACAGTTTTAAACGTAAAATTAATTTTTTAATCATTTTTTATTCTTGTATTTTGTTTTTACACGATATGTGGTATCAGTAACGTAAACAGCTAAACGTATACTAAAGCTAGTAATCATTTATAATGAAGTAAATATTAAGGTAAAAGACACAAAGCAAGAGATAACCAACTTTTATTTTTCTGCTTTGCATTACATAATATATTCTACCTCTGCTCCATCAGAAGTCAGCATTTTTGGGTAACATGCGAAATGGTTATCGGAAATTTTAGTAATTGATGTTTAATGTTATCAACTATTAACTATTAAATCTGACCGTGTACTTATTTAGCTTGGTGTTACATCGCAAAGTTATACAATTAGTAGAAATTCATCGTTGCAATATAATTGACAGATTACTGCCAAAGTTCAAACAAGAGCTGTCGAAGTTAAACAAAAGATGCCGGAATTATATCATTTCATCTGGTAGGTTGATGGTAATAATTTGTGCGTTTAGTATAAATCACCAAGTGCGCTTGCATTACTTCTTACTTCACTTCAACTGCGTTACCTTTTATGTTACCTCATTATAAATCTAGCTTTACACGCAACTAATCAATTTATTTTCTTTTTCTATCTCACAAGTTTGGTAAAAATAATATTCATAAGAGTATACAGGGTGTTTCAGGACTAGTGTAACAAACTTTAACAGCTTATTCCTGAGGTCATTTTGAGCCAAAAATGTCATATGAACATAGGTCCTATTCCTTCTAGTTAAAGTTCTATAAATAACACGAAATTTTCAAATTTTTGTAATCAAGATACTTTCAGAAAACAAGAGTTTTATTGAAAAGCCATACCTTCTTTGTCTGAATTAATTTTATTTATTAATATTAATATGCAAGGGGCTCATTTTGAACACTTGCTGTAATTTTTTTAAATTTGTTATATTATTTCATATTATGTTAACCAATTCCATGTTTGGTTATGTTGTTCTGTGTATATTTAATTGTGTCATTTTATGTAAATAAAATTAATTAAGACAAATAAGGTATGACTTTTCAATAAAACTCTTGTTTTCCGAAAGAATCTTGATTAAAAAGTTTGAAAATTTCGTGTTATTTATAGAACTTCAACCTCTTGTATTTTGGTAACTAGAAGGAATAGGACCTATGTTCATATGACATTTTTGGCTCAAAATGACCTCAGGAATAAGCTGTTAAAGTTTGTTACACTAGTCCTGAAACACCCTGTATACATAATGTAGAGTGTGAAATTTTATTTTGAGTGTACCAATGTTACAGATATCTGTAACACGTAACCATAAAATTTTATTTGCAATAAATGATAACATATTTGCTTCATTGCCTATTAAACTGATACAAGCACATAAAAAGTACTGTTAACTAAAACACAATTTGCAAAATATGTATCAGCTTTTGAGTGCAACAAGCACATGCAACTTTCCGAAAACGGAACCTTGTGCTAAAAAACACATAAACGGTAGATTAATTTATTTGATTGACAAGTAAATTCCGACCTAGTCAAGCAGCCTTCTCGGTTGTTGTACATCCGTGCGGTTGTGGAGTTGTACAGATATGTTTATTTGCCCTGCTATCGCGAACGACCGTAAATCGAGAACTCTTTATGTCACTAGGAGTTGTATCATTGAATTGAATTGTCACAAAAAACGCTGCAAAAACACTCAAATAAAAAGATTTCAAAGACTATCTACCTAGTAATGTAACTGTGTATATTTAGATACAGGATCTTCAAAGACCTTGATACGTTTGCCGTCAATATTGTTGTCAAACGTTTCAAAATTTGAGAAATATGTTTTAAATAAAAATAGTAGAAAATATATATTTTTATTTGATGCATTTTTTCTGTAAATGTAATTTACAGCGAAAAGTATTAATGCTAAATATATCAAAATATTTTTCTTAAAACCTTAACATTGGTTAAAATATCAGTAAAAATATAATTGATTCCATATTACAATTTGACTATAGTTTTAACACTTTTCAATTGTAGACTATAATGCAATTTTCAAACAATCTTTGTTTAAAGTAAATAAACATCATTCAAGTTTTTACAACTGTTAACGATTCTACAATTGCAGATATCGCTGGACGGCATATTTTTGACTCAAAATAAAAACATTTACAATTAAATAAATCTTTTAAGAGATACAGGGTATTTTTTACATCGGGAAAAATCTAGCAAATGTATATTAAGGACGTACTGATCAAACATCAAAATGATTTTTTTCATAATTTGGAAAATTAATAATATATGGTACTTAATGTGTACATTTTTAATGCCACTGGCCAACACAACAAACAGTAATTTATCTCTTGTTGTATAATGAATAAAATGTTTATTCTGGTATTTGTAATTATAATGTACATATTAATATATTAGAAATAACTATCAAATTAATTGTATTAAAAATGTTTACTTAAAGTAAACCACTCTAAATTTTGCAACTTTAAAATAAAAACTTGTTTTATGATCACTACGTCATATTAATTTGTGCCTTTAATTCTTTCTTTAAATATAAAACCTTCCTGTATTTCGGTAAGAGATGAAATCGTAATCTCTGGCAAAATTCCGACAATAAATTACATAAATTATTAATAAAGAAGTTTAATTGAAAGAACAAAAAAATTATATATATAATGCTATTATATTTGTATAGAAATCTAATATTTATTTAAATTTGTATGGATTCTCTTTATTGCAGTATATTGCTTTACACTTACAACAGTTATTTTAGTTAATTAATTTGCTCTATGAATTACTTAACGATTTCATTAATTATTTACAGTTTAAATAATTACGTAATCTATTGCAAATTTAGGTTACTGTAATATTTACAACATATTTTTTTTCTATTCACAGTTATAATACTAACAACAAGAGTATTTCTCCGACTTAACGGTGCTGATTTTTTATTTTTGTTAATCGCGAATTGTTTATTAATTTGTTCAACTGTTTTGTACGTATGTAACATTGTATAAACACAAAACATGTACGTAGCAATCATGACATAGTGATTCATGAAGATACAACATGTTTTACAAATTAGCAATCGGCTCTTTTGTAGTTTTTCATTGCACGTTACATGCATTAATTAAACATTACAACACATCACTACATACTACACTATTAAACTACACTATTATTCCTAAAATAAATGATTCATTATAATTTATTAGCTTTGTTTGAGTCCCTTCTATAATTAAATAAATAATAGGTAGAATTCTTTGTTTAATATAAACAATGTAATTTATAATAATCACAATATTTTTCAATACTTTCACATTTAACAATTTTTATTATAGTACCCTCTTTAAAATTACTAATAATCTTTAAAAAATATATATGTAAAAATTAATACCCAGTTGATGAAATTTATTTTTCAATATAAAAGTTCTTAAATTATTGATTTTTTGATATCAGTGTGTATGGAGTAGGTAATTTGTCCAAGACAACTTGTTATTGGAGCGTATACGAAGTAGATATTTCTGTGGGTAACATATATTATTGATATTTTTTGAAAATTGTTAATTGTTAGTTATTTCTACGAAAGTAATATTCTTTTTCTACGATTGTTATGAAAAGTTACCAGGGATTCAAAAAAATCATAAACTTGTCATATTGGCAGTTGACAGAACGCATTTATTTTCAGTACGTATATGTTTTTCAATAATTTAAAATGAAATCGTAAATAGCTATTTATGAAACTAATAAAGAAATGAAGGTTATTACCTTACGCATGTGAAATTTGCAGAACGAGCCGAGTTATGTAAACACATAAGTAAGGTAATAACCGAGTGTTCTTACGTGTTGCATACAATATTTTTTCTAATTCCGTTCTAATAAATACGAAAAATCGTTTTTGAAATTATGAAATTTTGACATATTAATGACAGTTATAAATTCAAAAAATAAAAGAATAACACATCAGAATTCGTCTACCAAGATATCTTAATTTTTTTGTGTTGCTATGTTACCTCATAATTTCACTAGTTAAATAATGCAGTTCATTACCTAACTCAAATAATAGAAATAAAACGTCTATTTCTTAACGGAAGTAGAAAAAAAATTATGTATGTATCACGAGCTTAAAGTGCCTTTGTTCCTCTTACACTATTGCAGCTCATGACTTCCGCTCGCTCTGCATACCGTGTTCGAGTTACAAAGAATCACTTGACGCTCTTAATACACAAATAACTATTTTTATTAATGTGAATCAAATTTTTATATATTTGCAGATTGATTTTACGGAGATAAAAATAAAATATTATTTTGAGTGTCAACATTGTTAAATTTCAAATAATCTCAAAAAAAGATATATAAATAAAAATACCGAACAGAAAAGTAAAATGGGTCACTTTCCAAACGATTTTTAGTTAAAAGTTCATGATCAATTTGCAAAAAATATATTAATAATCTACGTTAATTTTAGCAACTTGCTCTAAGTTAAAATTGTATGGTAATCACCTTTAAAAAATAAAATGACAGTTTTCATATAAGTAATAATAATATTGTGCAATTTATGTCATATATCCAATCTGACATATGAGTTATGTCATTATTTATCTCAGCTTTGTTAATTGTCTAATGTCTTATTATTGTTTAGTACTATTCTCTACAATGAAAACTTCGATATAAACTTCTACATTTCTAATTTCCAGACAAATCTGCGTGGATGACGGCCAAGAACTCTCCCTCCAATACGGCTGCCAGTTCTACGAAGTCAGTGCTGCTGAGAACTTCGCCGGCGTGTCCCTAGCTTTCCAATCCCTTCTCCGAGAGGCTCGGTCAGTCCAGTTGCTCAAAGCGTTGCCCATCCGGCGGAAACTAGGCGTCAACAGCGTGTCTAAGGTCCTCGGAAACATCTTCGGCAAGAACAGCAAGACAGACCGGAAGAAACGGCCCTCGTTGAGTATTTGAAACAAGAAGAGGAAGCTGAGGGATAGGATAAGGACTATAAGAAGCAGACTGATTTGTTTGATGTTTAGGAGATGTACCAGTTGAGCTTACCACCTATAGATAGAATAGTTTTCAACAAGAGACATTAATTAACTGCCATGATTATGATATTTATATCTTTAACATCGAATTTGTTTAATAATTAATTCAAAAAGCATAAAAAGTTCTGGATTTTTTTTTGATAGATACACAAATAATGAAATAATCATTATCAATCCAAGCAAGGTGTTTTTAAAAGATCTAAACATATCTTTCAAATTTGTCGCTGCTTAAACAATTACAAATTATTTTAAAGAAAAATGTTTCAACCAAATTTTCTTCCACTTTTAGCAACAATTTACATTTTTATGCTTTTTTTAATCGGTTATTAATCGAATTCGGTATTAGAAAGTAAGATACACATATTGCTCGAAAATTCTCGCTGCAATAGTATTTAATTTGCAAAGAGACTTTGCGAGCATCTTTAATGTTTCTAAATTATTTTTGTATTTGAGATATTTAAAATAATATGTGACAATGCAATAAATGTAAAGATTTAATATGAAATATTAAATTAAAAATGGAGAAAGCAGGTAACTAAAATATCTGTGTGTATATTAATAATGACTAAGTAAATGGTATTTCTGTAAAATTTTAAGTGAAAGATTCAAGTAAGAAGTTCTCCGATTGAAATATTGATCTCAAAATAAATGCATATTAATGTGTAAACATACAATAGTATATATTATTTTGTGCTGCCTTTGGGAGCAAGTAAAATTTTGATTAACTAGTCTAGAAGGAGAAATAATAATAATAATATTGTTATAATTTTGATAGCAATATTTACATGTGATCATTATGTATGACAATGTGTTTGACAATAAATGAATGAACAATATTTTTGTACATACATACAAAAATTGTTGGTTGTGATATAACTAAAATTTCATACAAACTTATTATTCATAATAATGTAAGTGCAATTTATCATTAGGAAAGTATTATTTAGAACAAAAGTGCCTTTTTCGATAGAAAATACTTTAAATAAAAGAAGCCTTTAATTAATATTTAATTTAAAACCACTATTTGGGCGTAAGATTTATTTTTAATGCAAACAATTTTCACTTCTAGTAACATCTTTGAGGGCCGTGATATGACGGTTGGTAACCACACTTCACGCGAAGAAATATATCACCGAAATCTGCATACGGTAGAGTCCCACACCCAGTAATGGATAAAAGGCGTAATGATATATTTATTTGTTTATATAACTATAAATATAGATCTTACACCCCAAATAATGGTTTTAAATTATTTTAAATTGTTAATTTATTTTTGAACAAAATTTAAAATAGATTATCGATTTAAATAGTAGACTACTAACTTGAGTCTTTAAACAAAACGTTCCTAACTATGAAATACCCTGTAGATTACGATACATTTTGATATCAGTGTACAAAGTAGTTCAATATACTTTCCCAGAAATATTTAGAGTGAACTCGCAAACGAATATGCATTAGTTTATAAGACATTTGTTATTTTAAAATTATATTTTAACGCAAGATTATTTTACAAGGCTGTTGATCTTTGTAGTAAATTTACTTTATTTTAAGAAACTACATATCTTGAAACACAAATATATTTAACATTTAAATTATCATTATTAGAATATTGCTAAGTACTCTCATTTTTAGAAATTGGTATTAAAGTTAAAAATGTTGATGTCTTCCATAAGATAGAATTGTTATAATTATTTGTGTTTCAAGATTCTAACTATAAACAATAGAACAGTGTTTTATACAGTGAAGCATTGTAGCTCTAATTATTAATATTCTTTTATACGCATACGATCAATAAATCAACATTTTTTTCCATGTAAAAACTAAACTAAGATGCTGTTCTAGTTTTAATTATATGGTTTTTATATATTCCAATACAATGTTCCAGTTAATTTGTACATAAAACAAATAGAAGTATTTGTATATATTTAATATATTCCAGTGAATTTTTAGTCATATGTTGCTTACGACGTATATAATGCTTTTATATAAATTTGTGGATAAAATCATATTTTCAATGAATAAAAACATTTTTCATATTTTTGACTATATTTTTTTTTTCGTTTTCTTCTCATACTTTTCTTATTTTAATTGATGAAGATATTAAGTCGAAAATGAATAAGATAAGAAATTTTTAAGCTTAAAGCTTTTTAAAATCATTACTTATTGAAAAGTAAATACATTCCAATGTCAAATTTTATAATTAGAGCAATACGAAATGTTAAACATTTTTTTAATTCATTTCACATGTGAATCAATACTCCGGAATTTATTGATTGCTAAATTAATTCAAATTAAAATCAAAACAATTTTAATTTTTAATTAACAAATAAAGACTGTCTTTAAATTGTTCACCTCATTTTAAGCTTTATTTAATTTGTTATTTTAGGAAGTACCTTAAAATAATATAATATATACCTAATAAAAAAATTCATAAACGTTTTGATCATATTCGCAACAAGAAATTTGTTAATTGTATAGCTACTGATATTTTCTTATATTTAATTTGCAAACATCTGTGAGAAGCGAAAAAGATGTTTCGACAAGTGCAAAAGTAGAGTACCACAATATATTTGAACCGAAGTTAGTAAATTCTAGTAAATGTGTTGACTTTTAATATTAATTGTCGAATACCATTTCTAAGTTAGCTTTTAAGATAGAATGTAATCTTTTTAAAATTATGATGTTTTTCTAATAACCTGTACTTCTGCTTCGACATTCATGCATAACAACTGTTCTTTTGTTTTAATATCGTAAGATTTAACATGTACCCTCCAGTACCATCCTTCTACAGGAAATAAAGATAAATTTGCATCAAATGTTGCGTTATCCAAACTGTAAGTTCCCTAAAAATAACTAAATAAATAAGTTTATATGTGATATGTTACAGTAACTTACTGCTTTAACAGGGCAACGAATTTTTGGTGTAATACTATCCACAAAAGGAGACCAAAGTTGTCCTTCGGAATTTAGGAGATCACAGCATTTTGAAAATCTCATATTATTGTAGTTTTCACAGCTGTCTAAAGAATCTCGGTTTCTGCATCTTGTTAGTGCTAAAACTTGCTAAAATAATATTAGAATTTAATTATTATTGTTGAAATTGTAAAATGTACCTCAATTTGATGGTTTAAATCATGTCTGACAACTAATTTTCCACTAATAATCATCATTCGTCCTTGATGAACAAATGATAAATTATGAAACGTCATTGCTAAATTTTCTTGTCCTGGACATTGTCCTTCAAAACGATCTATTTTTGCTACTTTTTCTGTCTAAAATTAAAAATTATTTAATATATTTCCATTGATTGGTTGTTTAGAATACCTACGAATATTGTGAAACCTTTACTGTATTTGAAAACAAGACAAATAAATATCAGCTTTACAAAATATTTTCCATCCATTATTTCAGAAATTCCAAAGTATGTATCAAATCAGATATATTTATGTATTTATGTGGAAATATTATCACACATTAGATTAAAATCCTTGCTATTATTTTTTTTTTAATTGCAGGATGTTGATTTTAAACATATATTTTATTTTTAACCGGATGGATTGCTGGAAATATCAGATATAACTAGTGTAGAGTAGAATTTTATTTCATTTATTTTCTCTTGAATACGTAATTAAAATTGTATCTAGTAACATCATGCGATATAAATTATGTAGATACAAGTGTGTATAGAGCCCCCTTGTTACATGGTATACAATACCAACTGAATCAATAGTTACTATAATTTATTAAATAATATTATGTATTATTAGGTGAATATGATTGTAAAATAAGGCATTGCTTAAGTTAAAACAAAGTGCGATCTGAGATCTGATCTGTTAACTGCTTACACACTCAAAAACTAAGACCCAAATAAAACAAATTATTGCACAATAGAAATTTTGTTCAACTAGATAGAAATAGTACTTATACATGTTTCTAATTACTTAAATACTTGTGAGTAACACTAATGTTATTTTTATTGGTAAATACATTAGTATACGTCGGCAAAGGTTCATGAAGCTTTGGAAAGTATGTCGTTAGTATCGCTTGTAAATTGTAGATAAAATATAATGATACACATAAATTTAAATACTAACAAGAATTAAATATAAACAGTTTTACTGTTTTACATTATTATACAAACACAACACAAATAAATTTAGACTGTCTGAAATATTTGAAAAGCAAATAGTTCATTTCTAAGCTGTCCTACGAAAACTACGTTATCTGCCATACATAAGTTATTTTTGGTCAGTTTTAGTCTTCCGTAGGAAATTGAGAACATTTTTATTTGAAATTTGAGGTTTATATTTAAAGAGTTCCCCTGCACTAACGACTTCGGTGGTTGTGATTTGACAGCTAATAACTGCACTTCACCTGCAAAATATATGCTTTACTGAGATCTGCTACGACTGAGTTTCATACCCTGTAATGAGGCGTAATGATATATTTTAAATATTTCGCACACTCCAGTTGTATTTGAAAATTGTTCATCTATTTTTGTACAAAATTTAAATAGATTGTCAAGTTTATGAGTAAACTACTAACATGAGTCTTTAAACGAAACTTTTCAAACTATCTTTAAATGTAATCCAAAAAATAATCGAGAGATGAACAATCAAGGATTAAATAAAATTATTCTTCCAATTGCAAACGTTTCAAATCATCATTGATCCTTCTTCAGTGCTACAAACGATAAGTATGTCTTACTACATTATACAGGGTGTTTCTGTACTGATAACGGAACAAAAAGAATTTTTCAAAAATTCGCAAAATTAAAAGTAGTTTACATAAAAGAAACATATTGAGTGCCACTGGTTTCATAGCTGTTTGTGTTGTTTTATTCAAATATTAACAATACACGTAACTATCTAATCCAACGCTGTTATTGTGTAATGAACAAATTTAATTAATTTTGTTAGAAGACTGTAGCTCTCTTATTTAGTTATGAATTTATTCTCTGCTTATTGGTGTGATATTAGTATTAAATTTTAATTATTATTATTATTATTTATTGTGCATTGCAGTAGTTTAAAAATGAATGCATCCAGCAATAATGAATTGTGTGTGTTGAAGTGGGGAAAATGCAAGATTTTATGCAGAACGTTATTCCCAGAATCAGAATCGTACAACGTCTTCATGATACTGATGTTTTGAAATGTAATAATGGACGAGGTGGAGGTAATCAAAGACAACGTAAGGTCTTTATTTCTTAATTGATTATGTTTTCTACTTCAATCTAGCGTTTAGGTGGATTACGAGTGCCGTTGGATAAGAACTACATTTAAATAGCTAATTAACTATGCATTTCATTCCAGTTTGTGGTGAGATTTGTTAGTGATAGGTTGTTTATCGTTTTACTGTTGGTTGGAAGATTACTTGGGAACGAATTGTTTGATACCGCGCACCAGAGTAACGCTGAGGCAGCATCCGCTCCGTCATCTTTACTTTTACTAATTTGTCATTTGTTAATTCATTCAAATTCATCTTTGAATACGTATAAATTTTGACGATATTGTCTTAAACATGGTAGAAGCTGACCCATCATGTAGTACTCATACACGTAGAATCGCTCGAGAGTTAGGAAGGGTAAGTCATTTTTCAGTTTGGATAATTTGGAGGGATAACATATACCACCCATATCATTTTCAACCATTTCAAGGGTTAATAAAACCTGAGTATCATCTTAGAATAATATTTTGCGAATGGTTGCAGCAATATGCTTTAAATAATAATTTCACTCTGAATGTAAAATTTTCTGATGAGTTCATTTCCACACGAGATGGAATACATAATTTTCATATTAACCATTACTGGGCATAAGAAAATCTACATGTTGTTGCACGAACTAATTTTCAACACCGATTTTCATTGAATGTTTGGGTTGGAATAGTCAATGGAATGTTACTTGGGCCGCACATACTATCAAATCGAATGAATAGTGACAATTACTTGTTTTTACAAAATAATTTGCCTGAATTATTTGAGGATGTTCCATTTGATGTGTAGCAGCGGGCATGGCATCTACATTATGGTGTGCCACAACATGTTCGTCAACATTTAAATTAAGTTTTTGGGGATAGATGGATTGGTCGTGGTTGTTCTGTACCTTGGCTTCCTAGATCTTTCGATCTGAATAAAGCAACATAAATCATTTCGTCAGGCTTCTTCGGTATCATTAATAGAACGTGCTACATTATGCACTGCAGTTAACGGAAATAATTTTAAACAATATTTGAAATGGAATTATTAGAATTCCTGTTTTTTATTGATACTATCTACGAAGGTATGTACTCCAAATATTAATTAAGTTATAATTCACTGATTCAAAACATGAATTCATTATTCCAGATTAATTCAAAACAATTATTATGCATTTATGTTTTACATTACGTAATGCATTTTCGATAGTAAATTAATTTCAATTATTCTGTTTCTTTCACACTAGCACTAAAACGTTTCCTTTTAGTAAACCACTCTTAATTTTGCGAATTTTTTAAATTATTTTTTGTTTCGTTATTAGTACAACGTATTATATATACCCATAAAGTTTGATCCATAAGTATAGAAACGCCCTATATTATAATAATTAAAAAAATAATATTAAATAATTAGAAACAATATATCAACAAAACTCAGGAACTAAATTAATCATCCATGTACCTACACAAAATGTGTAACAAAATAATGTTTGTGAATAAAGAACATTTCTTGAAAATATAAAAAGTGAAAAACATCTTAAATAACAAACTTATGTTACTCATATTGTACTTCATCTTGCATTATTAGTTTCAACTGTAGTATCAGTGGTATTTTCTTATATTTAATTTATCAACAAATGCCTGTGGGAAGAAATAAGTGCTTTTACCAACTGTCAACTGTTATCGTTAGTGTGTTAGTGAGGTAATAGACTTACATAATGTTTAAGGTTTGATGCGAGTTACTAAATTCCGGTTTACTAGAATAGTGCTTCCTTAACATATGAATATAAAGATCACCTTGAAAAATTAAAATATTTCGCGAACCCCATTGAAAAAATCATAATACGGCAGTACGGTGGTATGGTTAACGTTGTAGCATTTGAAATTGAAGATCTGAATTCTGTACTTTGTGATTTTTGTTGTAGTATAAATAAATTCTGGAGAACCCTGGTTCGATTCCCACAGGCGACAAACAATTTTTACCATTTTAAATCTATCCCTGTGGCTTCCCCTCCACTAACATCTTTGGGGGCCGTGAGTTGACGGTTGGTAACCGCACATCACGCGAAAAAATATATCACTTACCGAGATCTGTCACATATTTTATTTATAAATAAATAAATTAATTAATATACTAATATACAAGAAGCGATACCAATTTGTGATTTATTTCATTGTAATTATAAAAAATAACAAACATTAATTAAAACAATAAATATTAAATACATTTCTTTTAAGTTAAAAAATAATTTTCCATTTCAAACATTATAATTTTATTTTTAACAATCATGCAAAATGTGGTTTCTTATATACTCATTTCCAGTGCAGAAAGTGACTACTTATATATCGCATAGCGTGTGATAATAGTATATTATGCAACAAGTGTATGATAGCCATTATACATTGCATACACTATTTTTATCTACGATTAAATCCAACAACCAAAATTATTAAAATAAAAGTCTGCTTTGAATGTCAAAAAAAACGAAAATGTTATGCTGTTAATAATGTATCATAAGGACAATCTGTATCCTAATTAGTGTAATTAAAGTATTCGAGCAGAAAACACATTTAATCTTACGCTTCTAATGGTAAAGTAAGATACTCGTAATGTACAAAATAAATTTACGTTTGAAATAAGTAAAGTTAGTTAAACTCAATCGTAGGAAAAATAGTGTATGCAACTTGAGTTAAAGTGTCTTTATTGCACTCTTTGGTGTCCACTCGAATAATAACATTAGTTAAGTACATGAATAACTATTTCATTACTTCACAACTCTTTCAAAAATACTAACTCTAATTTGAACAAAGAGTCTCGAGTTTATTATAATGAAGTGAATAATAATAAATTTATAGAAATTTAAAAGTCAGCACACAGTATTCTTAAACTTGTTACATTCGTTTTTTTCTAACAATCAGAACCTCTCCTTCGCCACTCATGCATAGCAATTGTTCTTTTGTTTCAATATCCCAAGATTTTACATTTACCCTCCAGTACCATCCTTCTACAGGAATCAAAGCTAAGTTAGCATCAAATGTTGCGTTATCCAAACTGTAAGTTCCCTAAAAATAACTAAATGAATAAGTTTACGCATAAAATACAGTAACATACCGCTTTGACAGGGCAACGAATTGTTGGTGTAATACTATCCACAAAAGGCGACCAAGCTTGTCCTGAAGAAGCTAAGAGGTCACAGCATTTTGAAAATCGCATATTGTTGTATTTTTCACATGTGTCTAAAGAGTCTCGATTTCTGCATCTTGTTAAATCTAAAACTTGCTAATGTACTTGTTAGAAAATTTTATTATTATTGTGCAAATTATAAATTATAGATACCTCAATTTGATGATTTAAATCATGTCTGACAATTAATTTGCCACTAATAACCATCGTACGTCCTGAATGAAAAAAGGATAAATTATGAAACGTCATTGCTAAATTTTCTTGGCCTGGACATTGTCCTTCAAAACGATCGATTTTTGCTATTTTTTCTTTCTAAAATTATGAGATATTTGATTTATTTTAAGTAGAGATGGACGAATATCAAATTTCTCGAATTCGAATATCGAATACGAATATTAATCAGATCTCGAATATTCGAGGTACTCGAATATTCGAATACTCCTAAAAGTTAATTTATTTATCATTAATAATTATGTAATTATGTCCTTTTCATTATTTGAATTAAATTGTTAAGATAAAATAAAATTAAAACAAAAAGTACAAACAAAAAAGAAAAGGCGAAAACTTCAAATTTAAGGTGAAACGTACGGGCTGATGTTGGCGAAAAACAAATTTGAAATATGGTACGTCTTCATGGTTTTGAAACAAAATATCTTTGTTATTAATAACTTCAAAGTATTGTAATAGCTTTAAGTTTATGTACAAATGATAAAGGAAAACATAGTCAAAAATTGAGGTCAACATATGGCGCGATATTCGAGGTATTCGAATGTTCGCTATACTGATGTTAATATTCGAAATCTCGAATATCGAATAATGTCAATATTCGCGGCATTCGACTATTCGCGGATGATATTCGCCCATCTCTAATTTTCAGTAATTATTAGTAATAAATACTTACGAATATTGTGAAACCTGTACTATATTTGAAAACAAGATAAATTAAAATGATCAATTTTACAAAATAATTTCCTTTCATTATAGAAATCAATAACCATGAACTAAATCGAAATACGTATTTATACGGAAATATTATCAGATATTGGATTGAAATCTTTGTCATTATTTTAATTGCAGGATGTTTATTTTAAACATATATTTTATCAAATTTAATTACAGTATAGATTTTTATTTCTGCTGTTTCATTTACTTGTTGTATATACAATTAAAATTTTATCTATTTGTATTATACGATAGAAATATACAGTCATATTAATATGTAATGCATAAAGCAAAAAAATCTCTTGCTTTAAATAACTTGCAATATAATTAGTATCTATTGTTGCACTATTTTAATAAATAATATTACTGATTGTAACTATGATTCTAAAAAGAGAGATGACATGTACCAAAGAATGTTAAAACTCTTTAACAACTGACGAAAGGACAAAGAAAAATTCGAAAATAATCAATTATTTTATTGAAATTATAAGCAAGTAACAAAATAATTGCTAATATTTTTATGTTTCAGCATACATTATTGGAATATTTAAGTATTTGCATGTGTTTTGTAAGATTGTACCCTGTGTCTATTTTTAATGCTTAACTTCTTGTTTTTCGAAATCAGTTTTCTACTAGTATTTTCTAATTGTTATTAACTACATATACAGGGTGTTAAAAAAGTGCCGGGACGGTGAAATATCTCGAGAAATACACATCGAATCAAGAAACAAATAAAAACACATGTTTCATATTTTGCAAAAACCTATCTAAGCACACCAAACACAAACCCCAACTCCCACCCTCAAGGGGTGGGGCGGGGGGCAACTTTAAAACCTTAAATGGGAACCCCCATTTTTTATAGCAGATTCGTATTCTGCGAGAAAAAATAAGTTAATTTTATCTGAAACTTTTTTCCAATTCGGAATAGATGGCGCTCTAATTGCAAGGGGACTCACCGAAAAAAGTCACCCCAAAAAACAATAAAGGAATAAAATAACGTTTATTTTATAAAATCGTTTTGCAAATTTATTTCAAGCATTTAGTCGGTGAAAGGCTTGTGGCTACTTGTGATTATGTTGATTTTTTAATTTGATTCAATGTTTATTTCTCGTGATATTAGACCGTTTTTCACTTTTCTTTCAGAATCATGTTAAAACTTAGAGCGCCATCTATTCCGAATTGGAAAAAAAGTTTCAGATAAAATTAACTTATTTTTTCTCGCAGAATACGAATCTACAATAAAAAATGGGGGTCCCCATTTAAGGTTTCAAAGTTGACCCTCGCCCCACCCCCTGGGGGTGGGAGTTGGGATTTGTGTTTGATGTGCTTAGATAGGTTTTTGCAAAATATGAAACACGTGTTTTTTTGTTTCTTGATTCGATGTGTATTTCTCGAGATATTTCACCGTCCCGGAACTTTTTTAACACCCTGTATAGACAACTGATTTTATATTTATTATTGTAATATTCACTGGTAGATACTTTGCATCTTTCACTATATACAATAAACAGGCCAAAATTTAAAACAACGGGAAGAACAAGTGTATAAATAGTAAATACTGTATGTTGATTTGTTATAATTTATTCTATTTTATTTGCTATTATCATGAAAATGTCTATATACAGATTGATCCAAAATGATTAACCGCTACGTAAGTTGAAGACTTTCCTACCTATTATGATTAAAACTGTCATTAACGGAATAAAGTTAGTATTAATTTACCAACTTCAAATCATGTTACCTACGTTACTGATATTCCGATAAATCAGTAATAGTGTGCGATTTATTTGTAATTAGTATAAGTAATATTTTAATTAAACTTTTATTTATTGATATTGTTAGGTTGCTAAACAGTCGCAGTTACGACAAACAAAAAAGTAGGACGAGACGATACAGACAACCATTCTGGCTCACTCTGTATATATTTTTTAATGCTTTTCTATGTTATTAATATATTGCTTTTATGTTTATAGGGACGTCATCATCTGCAATCATTTCCTACAGCCTCAGCATCATCTTGGAGTAACTGGTGAGTAAACCTTTCTATATATCTTATTTACAAACAATGTTAAACTACCCTTGTGGCTTCCCCATCGCTAACATCTTTGGAGGCCGTGTTTTGAAGGCTGGTAATCTGATATTTACCACATTCAATTGAACTATGCGCTTCTGCTAGCATCTAGACACCTGGTAGATGCACTTTACGCGAAGGTATATACAGAAATTTGCTACCCAATAATGGGTAAAAAGCGAGATGATAACATGATATATTTTATTTACTTTTATTGCTAAATTTATTTTTTTCTATACTGGAATGTATTTAAATGTAATTGATTTCTAAATGATGATGATAGTATGCATTTATTTGAAATAATTAAGTTTCTTATTACGGTCCTGGTAATAAAAAAAAGTGCAGCGCTATCTATGGCATTGCAGCAGCAGTGGTCGAGCCTTTGCCAAAAACAGGAGACAATGCAAGGAAAACTAATAGCTCGCACTGACATATTTCTGGAATTATCTGCAGATGATAGTAAAAAAATGCCACGTAAGCATGAGATATAGTGCAAAGACAAAGGATTTTTTATCCCCGAAAAAAATTTATGTGTCGATACGTTTAGACCACAATTTTTCCATCATTTATCATCCTGTTTTCTCTTAGATCTTATCAGAATTCAGTCTAGCAAAATTAATTCCTTTTAGTAATAAACAATTTCAGATGTAATAAATGTGACGTAACGTTCGACCATAGGTATAAGAAAATACGAGCAAACACACAAAACAAATTAGTCGTTAATGCGGTTCTTAGTACACATATTTAGTGCCACTGGCCGACACTACAGTAATTTATCCAATGTTAGAATAATATAATGAGTAAATTGCCTATTGTAGTGTTTATAATTATAATTGTAAAATTAATATATCAGTACCAATAGTACCAAAATATTTACCACCTTTCATTTAGCAAATTTTGATAAAAAATTCTTTTATTCTACGATAAGTATGTCATATAATATATATTTTTACATTTTTTCCCAATGCATCAATATATTCTACTTTAAATCCTGTTTCTAACATATATATATATATATATATATATATATATATATATATATATATATATATATATATATATGTATATATATATATATATATATATATATATATATATTACCAGAGTTGTTAGCATAACTAAATTAAATATCGATTATTAAAAACACTTCTTTATTTAAATTTATTGTAGCTTTTTGTCTATCTTCTACATTAATTATATATTTCATTATTACTCCAATATTTATTCAAGGGAAGATGTTAACATTTTAAGTAATTTATAATAGTTAATTAAATTTTACATATTTACACTTCTATTTAAATATTATCTCAACTTAAAGAGGTAAACTATTTTCTACTACCGAATTTGCTGATAAGTTGTGGCTGAAAAGATCTGGGTTAGATTCATATATAAAACCCATATCCACTATTTAGAGGAAGGGTTCTTAACTAGGGAGGCATGTCTCTCTTGGGGAGCATATGCGATTCTCAGGAGAAACATGAGGACATGAACGCTCTTAATTTTAAAATGAATTCATTGTCTTTTCATTATAATTAATCTTGTGCAATAAATAAAACATGTAATTATTAGTAACTTTAAACTTAACTAAAAAATAGAGATGGGCGAATATCATCCGCGAATAGTCGAATGCCGCGAATATTGACATTATTCGATATTCGAGATTAACGTCAGGATAGCGAACATTCGAATACCTCTAATATCGCGTCATATGTTGACCTCAATTTTTGACTATGTTTTCCTTTATCATTTGTACATAAACTTAAAGCTATTACAATACTTTGAAATTATTAATAACAAAGATAGTTTGTTTCAAAACCATGAAGACGTACCATATTTCAAATTTGTTTTTTGCCAACATCAACCCGTACGTTTCACCTTAAATTTGAAGTTTTCGTCTTTTTCTTTTTTGTTTGTACTTTTTGTTTTAATTTTATTTTATCTTAACAATTTCATTCAAATAATGAAAAGGACATAGTTATTAATAATAAATAAATTAACTTTTAGGAGTATTCGAATATTCGACTACCTCGAATATTCGAGATCTGATTAATATTCGTATTCGATATTCGAATTCGAGAAATTTGATATTCGCCCATCTCTAGTAAAAAACTTGCAATTTTTGCCAGAAGATATTCAGGACGAATTTTTGAAAGTGAAATGTAACTCAGTTGCCAAAAAGGAATTCCAAAGAGATTATTTGGCAACTTTTTCGGTTAAATACAATGTAACAATGTATCGTTGATAATCTGGCTTTTCTGCTCTGCTCGGTATAAAAACAAAACAGTGCAATATATTGGATATTGAAAATAATGCCTGTAGTGCATTATCAGCCACAGCACTGGACATTGAGAAGCTTGTAAGCTTAAAGTAGGCTCAACAAACATTTTAATGATAAATGTTGTTTTTTTTTGTATGTTTCAATATACTTGATAAATATAATTTTTTTTATGTCAACATAATGATAGTTTATTTTGTTTTAAATTCCCATAATAATATGAGGCAATAACTGGAAAAAAAATTCTTCATAATATTTGATGGAGGTTTCGAGTTTTCATGCTTATTAAAAGGAGACATGGTATCGAACCGGTTGACAACCACTGATTTAGAGATTCGCTCGTCATGATATATATAAAAATCTGTAAATATATAACTGCTACAATTTGTAATATGTTATCTTAATTTTACACTTGCTGCATTAATAAATAAAATTATCTAATTAAGTGTAAAGTTTTAACGGCGCAGTGAAATATAAACTTTAATTAAAGCAATAATAAATTAGAACGAGTTAAATTCAAAATTAGTTACTTTAATAAATAAGAACGTCTATCTTTATTGCCCGAAGCAGGTTGTCTGTTTCCATAAATTTGTATTTTGCTGACAAACAAACAGTCAGAGAATAGCTGAACATAACTAAATAAATAAAAACCTGGATAAATATTGACTACATCCAGGACCCGTGGCATTTACATTGTGAACTAACCAACAACAATATGTTTTATGTTGGTGATTGTAATTAGATATCGCCATTCAGTTAAAATCAACTGTTTAGAATAGAATTAATAATGTACGTGCATTGGCTTCAATATCTACTCAACGTTGTGCCCTGGAAAATCAAATTTGCACAACATTATTGTTCAACCTTTGTTATAATACGCTCAATATCGTCAACACTCGGGTTCCACATTATCACCGATTGTATTACCCTTAATTAATTTGTTTTATTATGACTCTAATTTGTTAATTACTGACCATCGTGTGGTTCATTTACATCTAAATATTTACACATTTTGGGTTAAATGATGCCAGAAAATATTCAATATTTGATTGCATTAAAATGGGAAGTGAACGTACGAAGCTGAACCGAGATGGCAGCACAGGGATGTTGTTTTCCAATACATCAGTTTTGTTACTACTGCTATCCTGAATACTTTACAGGCAAAATTTCAAATAACAGTTGTGGAAAATTAAATTCTACATGTAATTTATTTTAGATATTATATTTTACTTATTTAATAACTGCTAAAATCAATTATAAAATGTGTATATGACAGTTTATACAATTGTTTGCATTTGTTCTTGTTTTATGAATAACTATATAAAACACGTAATATCAGTTTTAAACAAATTTCAAAATTAGTTTCAGGAATAATAAAATAAGTAAAACGAAATATTTTAATTGATTTAGATACTCTTCAGCTTTTATTTGTAACCTTTCCCTGTACAGAAATGGACAAATAAATTGCTGTAATTTAAATAAAACTATTTTCCCCCAAATTTTCTTTCGAATTTACGAGTATCTCGAATATAGTTAGTAATATCAAGTTGAAATTTGGTCTCAATCGGTTTATTAAAGTAAATTACATTGCCCAGAAGTACAAGTCTCTATTTTGACTAACTAAATTTTAATACATTTTCTTTCATCTTTTTGCAAAATGGCATAATAAATGTATTTTGAAGAGCATGAAACCTAGCTAGATCGTTTTCTGAAACAAAAAAAAATCGCTAGAGTACTAAGTTTCAACAAAATCGTTAGAGTCAATTCCAAAGTCGTTGGCACACTGACAGACAGACAAGAATTGTTCTTAGTATTGTTCAGGATAGGGTAAACATGTTTTACATTGCATTTAACGACATAATATTGAACAAATAGTTATTTGACAATGGTAATGGAGAGCTAATATTTGAAAAAAAGATGAAAACATTAAGGAAAAATTACAAAAGACATATCAAAAAAATTAATGAAAATCATTTATGTTTGACAACTGCATAATATAAAAAGATAACGCCTTTTTAAGTATTACTGGGTGTGGCACTCTTCCGTCGCAGATCTGTGGTTATCAGAAGCTAAATTACAACTCCCAAAGATGTTAGTGGTGGGAGTAGTTTTAATGTGTGCGTAACATAATCTGAACAAGAGCTAATATTATTAAGTTGTGTGATTATTAAAGGTAATCATACCTGTAGTTTTTGACTAAAGTTAATTTATATTATGACACAAAAATTCTGATGACGCCTGGATTCGAACCAGGGACCTTCCGCATACCGGGCAGAGATGCTAACCGCTACACCACGTCACCTGTGTTCGAAATATGGCATCAACTGAATTTTTCTGTCACAGTGTCTAAGCGTAGCTTCGTTCCGAGAGACTCCTATATAGGCATTGACAACCGGGTTCGTCTACAGTGACACAGTTTTTGATTATGAGGGTTGTCAATGCCTATATAGGAGTCTCTCGGAACGAAGCTACGCTTAGACACTGTGACAGAAAAATTCAGTTGATGCCATATTTCGAACACAGGTGACGTGGTGTAGCGGTTAGCATCTCTGCCCGGTATGCGGAAGGTCCCTGGTTCGAATCCAGGCGTCATCAGAATTTTTCTGTCATAATATAAATTAACTTTAGTCAAAAACTACAGGTATGATTACCTTTAATAATCACACAACTTAATAATATTAGCTCTAAGCTTGGGTATGATTCCCTCATAATCAAAAACTGTGTCACTGTAGACGAACCCGGTTGTCAATGCCTATATAGGAGTCTCTCGGAACGAAGCTACGCTTAGACACTGTGACAGAAAAATTCAGTTGATGCCATATTTCGAACACAGGTGACGTGGTGTAGCGGTTAGCATCTCTGCCCGGTATGCGGAAGGTCCCTGGTTCGAATCCAGGCGTCATCAGAATTTTTGTGTCATAATATAAATTAACTTTAGTCATAATCTGAACAAGTAATAGTGATGAATTATCAAAAGCGGTAAGAGATATTTTAAGGTCAAATACGAGGTTCGACATTAGTTGCAATCGAGAATTAAAAAAAAAACATAATGGCCAGTTGTTGCAGCAACGAAACTTAGTTTAAATAAATAAAAGTATATCGAATAGTCCAATTATTCCAAATGACATGTAACGTTGATTTGCATTTATTAATGAAAACAATTTATTATTAATCCGAGAATTGGTCCTGTTGTCCATGTACTGCGGCCTTTTGGCCTATTGTACACTCTGAATTCTACTCATAAAGTAGGAGTCCTGTTTCTTTAACAAAGTCCAAGATTCTCTTTAATTTTAACTCTTTTAATGTCTTTGAGTGCAATTTAGATGGTCCTAATAGACTACGTCTACTGGTCACAAAAGCTTCACAGTGACATATCAAATGGAGTGGTGTTTCTTCCTCTTCTCCACAGCCTCTGCATGGTGATTCTTCTCTTAGACCCAGTGTATGCAGATGCTTCTTTAATCCACAGTGCCCTGTTATAAGTCCTGTTATATGTCTGACATTTTGTTTACTCATTTCCAGTAAACAAGTTTAAATTGAAGTTTTGTTGGAGCAACCAGCCCTAAGACTTTTAAATTCACTTAATGTTCATCGTAAATATCAAACTTGTTTCTACCAACGGAAAAATTAAATTCAAATATCTTACGGCCAAATATATCGGTAAAAGTATTTTTTATCTTATTTTAAATAAATAAACGCAAAGTGACGTTATAAGTGATATACAATAAATGACAATACTGTCAAGCATTCGATTTGCTTTTATTTATTAAAACCAAATTTAGAATATAATTTTTAGCGGTACATCTCTTCATTAAATATTTTAAAATATTTACAAAGTTAATTAATGTATTGTTACGATAACAATATTAACAAATTTGTACATGTCGCCTAGAGTTTTGTTTACGTGTATACAAGTTTTACTTTAGTGATTTTGTTCGAGTTTTTGAAATGTCACCGACTTCATCTTATTTACTTGCGGCCTACCAAACTACAGATCAGAATGTCTTGTAGATACCCAACAATTTATTGATATGGAAGAAGGAATAATAGAGCAAATGTATTTATTTCTATGGCATCATTTCGAGTGTAAATCAATCAATACTTCGCTGAAACCGCATTTATGGAATATTTTATTTTTAACGAACGTTTATTTGTGAATGCAAAAAAGTCGGTTTGAATATTGTAGAGACATCAATTGTATTTATCTTCGTTTTCTTTATTGCGTAAACTGTTTAAATCTCAAGTTGTTTTGTTATGCCGTACTTTGGTCTGTTTACATAATGTTAAATAAGTATCTGAAATTTAAATCTATGTAAAATATTGTTCCCTAGTGTACATTGGTTTCCAGACGCGCGGAGTATTCGTCGGTCGTCAGCGTTCTTATTGTAGAATGCTTTATTTGAATTTTATTTATTTAGTTTTCTGCCATAATTATAAATAAATAGTATGAAATTAAATCATATAAATTTTATACTAAGATAACCTTTTAATACAAGCTTATGCTTTTATATGAACTAGAAAGATAAATGAAAAATTCTTTACAGAAACAGGTCACATGAATAAATTTTAGTGCTGTAAAAGATGTTACGTTTAAAATGAAATAGTAAAATTGTAATAAAAACTTGTAAAAATAAATGCTTAGTACACTAGAAGCCTGGACAATAATAAAAGTGAAGAAGAAATACTATAGTTATATGAGCATCGAGTTATTTCCAGAATATAAAAATATGGAAATTTAGTTTTAGCCCATTGGAGCAAGAAAAGTTTAATAGTATTGGTATAATAATTCAAATTTAAATCAGAAATGTATTTCAACGCGTGAAATATTTGTTTTATTTCATAAATAAATAAATAAATATATCATCACGCCTTTTACCCATTACTGGGTGTGGCACTCTGCCTAAGCAGATCTCGGTAAGTGATATATTTTGTCGCGTGAAGTGCGGTTACCACCCGTCAAATCACGGCCCTCAAAGATATTAGTGGAGGGGGAGCCACAGGAGTAGATTTAAATTGGTGAAAATTGTTTGTCGCCTGTGGGGATCGAACCAGGGTTCTCAAGATCCACAGGCCGACTCGATACCACTGAGCCATCTACCCCATTTTATTTCAGATAGTTATTATTATTATTATTATTATTATAGTTATTATTCTCATAAGCGAGAGTTTGTGAGTTCAAACCTCGTTATCTTCTATTTATAGTATTCAGAAAATATCTGATTGCTCTCTATTCTATTATAAGCTGTAATTGATATTAAGTTTTTATTTTTCAAATAATAGTTATGTATGTATCAAGGATATTATCATCTAGTAATATTGGTAGTGCATAATTTTTTTATCTTTACTAGAATATGTAGAATTAGTATAAATTTATAATACAATAGTTTGGTGTTTTAAAAACAATATTAAAGAATATAATTTAAAAAAATTAAAGTTTTGACAAATGAGGTTAGAACGTTATATTCCTCTCTTGACATATTTCTGCCTGTATAACATAATTTTTCTTTTTTCAGTTACCACATTCTTATAAAAACTATTATAACGTAATAATAATAACATACCACTAATACTAATGTTACAAATATAAAATAAATAGATTATCACGCCTTTTACCTATTACTGGGTGTGGCACTCTGTCATAGCAGATTTCGGTAAGTGATATATTTTTTCGCGTGAAGTTAAATTACGGCCCCAAAAGATGTTAGTGGATTATTTGTCGGCTATGGAAATCTAAACCGGGTTCTCATATTAATAATATAATCTGACAATTTAGGAGCTGGATTTTTGAATCAATAAATAAAATCGAGGATAGTTTTACCGATTCTTCAAAATTTCATTGTAGTATTTGTCACTACTAACTAAATACAAGAATACTTCTGTACCTATATACGTTAAAATATGAAACTAAATTCAATTAGTAAATGAACTCTACTAGTTACTAATATGTAGAAATAAAATAAATGATGAGCGGCTGTTATAAATCATAATGCTTGCATATAAAGCTTCGGTCGTTATGGTTGTTTATATATTTCGTATCATAGCAATAAACAACAAATATTGTTCATGTGAAATATAAAAAAGTTAATATTCAGATCCTCTTTTCAATAGTAAAGTAAAATTACCTATATTATCTCATATTCTTGTCTTTATTGTTGTTGAATACTTATTTGCAATTCATGAAAGATATTCTTATCTTTCAATTTTTATTTACAAAATAAGTAATTACTATAACTTTAAGTTTTTCAGTATGTACCTAACTGTGACAACAATAAAACAAAAAATTCTGTCATTTGCGTAAAATAATAGGAGCATCATTAAAACATGTCAAAGCAAACAAGTTTTTGAATCGTTTTGCAAAAAAATTATAATTTATATCTAGAAAAATAAAAGAAGCCATGAGCAGTAGAAGCTATTGTTTCTCAGCGTAACCAAAGAAACAGAACGTACAAAACCATGACGATAGCGACTTCAGCTTACTCATTAATATTTAAAGAAGTAAATTTATTATTCCTTCATTGTCATCGGCAGGCACCTCAAACACTTCATTTATTTTTATTCTCTTATTCCTCGGCGCGTTCAGCGTTCAGTACCGGCTGGCTAATCAATTTCGAGGGATATCCGCAAAGGAAGATGATAGTAAATTTTCAGCTTTTCGCTTTCAATCTCACGAAAAAGAAAAATGATATTGTTGACCTCTGACTGAGGAAATTTATTACGATAAATCGGAAAAACGATATCATCGGGTAAATATACTGTAATCGTCCATCACAAACAACTTAAGTGCTAAGTATTTAATTATCTTTCAAACATTTATTTCCAATACGAAAACAATCACTAAAAATTATTCTTCATTAAGCATATTTGATGTCAAACACACCAGAAATGTATTCTTTAGATCACACATGTAATTTAGGATTAAATTTTAATACAAAATACACAAACTGTAGTTTCATCTACGAACAAATTTTATTCTATGATTAAATAATTTTAACTATAACTGTTTTTATAAACGAAAAATTAATTTACTTTACTAAAGTAAATAAAATTAAATTCATTCAAATGAGAGTTGAACTTTTGACAGTAATGTTATATATGCCATAACATAAACAAAATTAATTCGAATTTGTTAATTTAAATAGATTTACTATGGAAGTAAATTTATTCTGTCCTTTATAAAACCGGACATTAGAGTTGTAAATATTGGGCCTTAGTCAATTATTCATACTTGCATTAAAATTTCAAATAAAAATATGTTACAATCTACAATAAAAACATGACATTACTCGGACATGTTGCAGTAATTTTTTTAATTCGTGATTTTTAATAAAGCTTGCTTTGTTCGCTCTATAATTTACACTCGATTTTAACAATCAAATATACAAATAAGAAAAAAATTATAATTACAAATAAAGATAAACCTTAGCAGATCTCAATAAGTGATATATTTTGTGGTGCAGTTACAAGCCGTCAAATCACGGCTCTCAAAGATGTTAGTGGAGGGGAAGCCACAGAGATATCTATTAAAAATAAAATAGCTTTTCAAATCAATAACTTTCAATTATTTGTTTTGTTAAAATGTCATATCTTAAAAATAAACAAATGGAAAAGTAGTAATATAAATTTGTTTGTATTAAAATAGTTTAAAAGTCAGATATTTTTATTTAAAACTTATTTTGTGTTATCAACACTTAAAAATTATAAATTATTTGAAAATAAACTCTTTTGTGTAACATTTTTGATTTTATGTAGTGACTTATGCATTTTCAGCCTATTAATATGTAAAATTATTTAATTAGAAAAGATATATGCCAAACCGTCTCTTAAAAACACTCGTAAAATATTTGTTTTGTGAGTTTTGATTCTTAACGGTTGATCAATCTGTCTTTGTTTGAGCTAGTGTTCCGCCATATTGAATTCATATTTACTATGTTCACTGACCTGTCTCAAATAGGACTGTAAATCATAAACTAACCTTAGTAATGTAAATGTCAAATAAAACATTAATTTACAGTGAATCTAGTGGCACCAACAATATTACAATCTTGATCAGTTCAGTAGTACGGAACGGACGTAGAGTAGGAGTACCAACATAACTCAAGATAGTTCAAAGCAGTTCGGAACTGAACTGATTACCTGTATCCAACAATTGCGCGAGATTTATGCAGCGGGTGCCAGCAACAGAGCCTCAGAGCCTCCCACACTGCCATCTGATGACACTATAAATTTTCCAGATTCAAACATCGAGATATCCGCACTAAATCTAAATGAGAAGTCATCGGATACTCTGATAATATTGAAACGTCTGCCTAAGCTTATTTTATAGCGTAAAAGTACTCTCTTGAAAAGCTATTTTTGCAAACGGGATTCTGATAAACAAATAAATATATCATCAAGACTCTTTCTTTCCGGATTTAAGAGAAACAGTTATGCGTTTTTTTTAGAAATCCCTCTTATATTTATACAGTAGTAAGTAGCTAAAGAAACCATTTCTGCAAGATTTTCAATTTGATTTTTTAGGTAATAAAGGAAAAATGAAGATATTTGTTTAACAAGTCTTATTCACATTTTTTATTATTTAAATCGGGCTACCTATTTTTACTTCCTTGTACGAAGTATTGTAATCGCGAAAATTTTCGGTTCTCAGATTTCAGCGGAAATACGCATTTTGGCCATCCCTGAATCCATTTTGATTAATTTCGTCGTGACGTCTGTACGTACGTACGTATTTATCTCGCATAACTAAAAAAAACGGTAAGCCGTAGAAAGTTAAAATTTTGTATTTAGGACTGTTATAACATCTAGTTGTGCACCTCCCTTTTTGGTCATTATATAACTTCCGGAAGTGGTACTTTACTTGAAGCCCATAATAGATTTTAATGAAAAACTATATTAAAATATAATCCAAAACTTTTCAAATTTGATATATAAGACTGCTATATCAATGGAAATAACATAATAGATTTTGGTTCAAAGTGATACATTACATGAAGCTGCTATCAGTTTTTCTTGGAAAAAGATGGAATTATTCTGATTTTATAAATAAATGCTGGAAATAAATGTTTTAGAGAATTTAATTCTGCGTCTAGCACTTTAAGAATGATTAAATTAGCCTTTTGTAGAAGCGAGATATGTAAATTTAAAAATTATATATTTTTTGTTTTTTTATTAGAACAAAAAATAAGAAAAAAATAAAAATTTAATGTGAAATATATGCAATTAAAAAAAATATTATAGTTTAATACGCGTACATGGAAGTCATGTGGTGTCCACATCATATTTTTTCTATTCTAAATCAACTATTAGTTATACTCGCACTTGAGCGAAACTTAAATCAAAATTTATTTACTTATTCAATAATACCTAAATAATATTACAGTTTGTTATAGATTATATATTTTGTTCCACTATCATTAAATAATACATTCCTTATATGTTCCTTTCTAGATATAAACGATGGCTCATTATTCAAAAGTGTAGAATTATAAATAATTATTTACCGCTATTAAGCCAATCAAATTGCTGTTACAGTAGTAACACCATTATTCAACAATTTTTAATCCAATCAGATTGCAGCTTCTGTAGTAATGCAGTGCACTGAATCATTCAATTGCGTTACGCTTATTATAGCCGTTTCATGTCATTAAAGTACCTAGGTTTAAAATTACAAAGCGAGCACGTCTATTAGCGCTTCTGACGCGATACGTTGTAATAATATAAATATATTATCATGCCTTTTACTAGAGTTGGGCGAATATCATCCGCGAATAGTCGAATGCCGCGAATATTGACAATATTCGATATTCGAGATTGTCGAATATTAACGTCAGTATAGCGAACATTCGGATACCTCGATTATCGCGGCATATGTTGACCTCAATTTTTGACTATGTTTTTCTTTATCATTTGTACATAAACTTAAAGCTATTACAATACTTTGAAATTATTAATAACAAAGATATTTTGTTTCAAAACCATGAAGACGTACCATATTTCAAATTTGTTTTTCGCCAACATCAGCCCATACGTTTTACCTTAAATTTGAAGTTTTCGTCTTTTTCTTAACAATTTCATTCAAATAATGAAAAGGATATAATTAAATAATTATTAATCATAAATAACTTAACTTTTAGGAGTATTCGAATATTCGAGATCTGATTAATATTCGTATTCGATATTCGAATTCGAGAAATTTGATATTCGCACATCTCTACCTTTTACCCATTACTAGGTATGGCACTCTGCCATAATAGATCTCGGCACGTGACATATTTCTTCATGTAAACCATGCTTACCAAGCGTTAAATCACGGCCCTTAAAGATGTTAGTGGAGAGGGAATCACAGAGTTATTTTAATGTGACAATAGTTATTTTTGATAGTTGTAGAAATAGTTATTTTTGATTCTAGATTGCGAAATGTTACTTTTACATTCGAGAATGCAAAAGAATTTCGCAATCGAGTATCAAACAACGTTTTTTCGAAAACTATGTCCCAAAATTAGTAATAATATAATGAGAAAATTTTGACATTTAGGATTAATTAATGTGACATCTAATGTATGTAGTATAATTGCTATCAAATCTGGTATTCTCTGACCAGCAATTGACAACTGGTTGGCAATAAAAACCAAACAAACGTTCTAATTTTTTTCTGCGATTTATTGGGATTTGCATTGCATTTCTCAAGAAACTATTCCAGTACTCCAGTTAGTTTCCTCAAGCGGGATAAATATGAATAATTGCTCAATTGGAACATTAAATATAAATTTTGATAAAGAATAAAAGTATTGTTTCTAAGCAAAAAAAAAAATAAAGTGACAAATTTTATTAAATTGTGAGTCTTTCTTCTATCAAAAAATTGCAGGATTCAAAACTTTTGCATCCTGCATGCAAAAGTACTGTAGACAAAAATACTCATTTCGCGTGTTGATAGTTGTCATGTAAATTTTAACTTTATATGACAGTTTTCGAAAGAAACTGATTGTCGACTCTGGGTATCGAACCTGGGTTCTCAAATCTACAAGTCGACTCTGTACCACTGGACCACCTACCCATACTAACATAACCTAACATAATCTAGTGATATAAATAAATAAAATAAATATATCATCACGCCTTTTACCTATTACTGGGTGTGGCACTCTGCCTAAACAGATCTCGGTTACCAGCCGTCAAATCACGGTCCCCAAAGATATTAGTGGAGGGGGAGCCACAGGGGTAGATTTAAATTGGTGAAATATGTAGTGATATTGAATGTATAAATAAAATACCCAATTTCATTAAATGTATTTCGGTTGTTAATATAAACTTTAGTTTTGAAATATTTTAAAGTTGTTTTTTATAACTTGACAGCGTGGATACTTTCCTTTAATTGAAATAAAAATCATCCAGACATACCAAATCTATAAAAACACGACTAATTTTTATATGGCAATACGATGGAATGAAACGATCTTAATAATCGTAACGAAATTCAATAAAATTGGTTGTGAATGAATTAAAAAGTATTCTCGTCTAGTATGTCAAGTATGACATGTGCCATATAACCTTAAAAATGTATTATTTTACTCAAACTACAACCTAAAAGGCGAGTTCCTGATAGTTGTGGAAAAAATATAGCATTCAAGTCTGGTGTTAAGGCCGGTCCAGACGCTATGTTTTGTACAACCTTTTGTCTGCGCAGTCTTAAGACGGAATGAAAACGGTGCAATTATTAGACCGTCCACACGGTGCAGTGATGTCTGTATATTTCGCTCATTTTTGTGGATACCGTCATGGAGGAGGTACTGCTGTGGTCAATTTTGGCATTGTGTCGTGTTAAAAAAAAATTGGAACGTGTACGAAGTACCCGACGTTCAAAGTGGTCGCGGAATTTTTTTTACAATTATTTCTCTGTTTGCGGTTGCATCAATTTTTTTGAAAAAAATGCGATATGGTACTCAAAATACGTGGAATTTTATGCTCTACGATACAGAAAGAGTAAGGCAGTAAGCCGACACGCCGTACTATGCGAAACTTGCGTGTAGATTTAGAGCAATAAGCAAACTCATGACAAACAATATGTTATTCACCTTAGCGTAGAATAATAGAACATTGTTTGTCTAGAAAAATAACTATTTTTTAAATAAATATTTTATTATAAAGTTTCTCATAAAATTAAATAAAAATACAAAAAAAAAAACAAAAAGAAATTAGTTCACTACATAGGTACATTCTAATATACCTAAACCTAATTAAAACTATATAGTTTACATTTTACAATTGCACATAATAGCACAAACAATTATACAAATAACAAAATAACATATCAATACATGTAAATTAAATTTACAATAAAAATACTTAAATACTCATAATTATACCGCGCGTTCCACGTAAAGGTTGGCACAGGGAAATAACATGGGGAAAAAAGGTTTTTGTAAATAAAAAGTGTCCGGTAAAAAATTATGGTATAATATTGCACATGACCATACTAGACCTATCCACACACATTATTTCATACAGATTACTTCATTTTAATGCCACAAATTTAGAGAAATTAATGAAAATAGTTCGAGAAAATCGCCTACTAATTATGATTTTTTGTGACAGCTTTGTCATAGAAACAGAAGCTGTCACTATAACCGTCAAGATTTGTTGTGAATATTAAGAAATCTTGACAGTTAACTTTATATTTCAAACATTAATCACATTACTTCGCGATCTTTTGTAATTAAAGGCCTTAGTACGATAGTAGGTACCTACATTTGGTATTCATTTAATTACTTTATTTATTTTACAAATAATATTAAAACGCAGTATTTGTGTTCTTTTAATATACTCATATTTATTTTAACTTTTTGCCGTCTGCCGCCCTTTTATGCTGGCGCCCGGGTTCTGGGAACCCCAAGAACCCTGGGTTGAAAGGCCCCTGATTATCGCTGCAACTGTACAGTCTTTGCGCGGGATTCAAAACTGCACAGTTTTCCAGTCTACACGCAACGTTTTATCTGCAACGTTTTGAACTGTGCAGACAAAAGGTTGTACAAAACATAGCGTCTAGACCGGCCTTTACGAAAATTATTCATTCAAATAAAGTTTGGGCCATGAGCCGTAGGCGAGTAACGCAGCGCACTGAATTCAATAGTATTGCCATCTAGTGAGAGTATGTATGTAAAGTTTGACCATTATTATATAACCTCAAAAAATTATTAATTTCCTCAAACTACGGCCTATAAGTGCAAGTTTCTGTTGAATGATAGTTGAAAATGTACAGTATTCAACTCGAGTGTTATAGCAATTATTAATTACTATCATAATACGATTCTTGAATAATATATTATTATTGTAAAGTGTAGTTACTAACCGTTGAGTCTTAGCAACCATAGATCTCATTATGTAAGCGATAAAATAAATAAATAAATCATCATGCCTTTTACCCTTTACTGTAAGTTCGGTAAGTGATATATTTTTTCGCGTGAAGTGCGGTTACCAGCCGTTAAATCACGGCCCTAAAGATATTAGTAGAGAGGGAGCCACAGGGATAGATTTAAATTGGTGAAAATTGTTTGTCGTCTGTGGGGATCGAACCAGGGTTCTCAAGATTCACAGACTCTCTCGATACCACTGAGCCACCTAACCCATTATATGTAAGCGATGGATGAAGGATATAGGGTTACCAGGTTTTAAAAAGCTTAAAGTAGGACAGGACCCAGGTGGGAAGATCGGTCTGAAAGTTGCGTCCGCCAAGGAAAATTTTTAAAATTAGTAAAGAATTCACGTTTTAATGACAATATCATTGTTATTAGAATGTGGTTATTTTAATTACTTTCACAGTTATTAATAAGTAGATTCATATAGAGAGCAGTGGCTCTCAGGGGTCCGTAATTTTTTTTTCAAACAAATATTGAGTATTATAAACAATCGTGATGTATAAAGATCGATAATTTATTTATTTATTTATTTATGTTACACTGTACAACAGGAACTTAATCCCAATTACAGTACAGGGTCCGCACTCACCGAGCCGCAATGTGGTAATTTTTAGCTTGAGTGAGATTCGAACTCGGGATCTCCGGATTCGAATTCCATATCGCTATCCACACCACCGTACTGACGGACACTTATGTTTATGCAAAACTGTGTAGGCTACAAGCATATTTCTTTTACCACTCAAAATTATTTCTTATTTTTGTCACTAACTCTCCTACCCCTATTTGACTCATCAAACGAAAAAGTAAAACTAACATAAAATGATGTTGCCATTATGCCAATTGAAACTAGCACTTGTCAACTAGCGGTCGACAATTACCACATTACAATTACGATGTAAATCGTGACAAGTGTTAGAACAATTTATATTTTTGTGTACCAGTCAAGTGATGTACCAACTGATCTATTCACAATTTATTTATTTACTAGTACGAATATGTAATTTACTAAAACAACTTTGTAAATAGCTTCTATGGAGCGAGTCGATTAGTATTAGCTGACTAGTGATAGTTGCCTGAATGTCAACGTCGCTTTTACTCAACGATTCGATGAAACTATAATGATCTCTATAAATACTTCGGTTCGTTATAACAAAAATAGATGACATAAGCAGAGATGAGGCTACCTAACAAATATTAAAGATACGAATGTGTCCAAATGGTATAGAGTCCACTCTGAGTATTGTATGGTAATTAATAGTAATATTTTATTGTACAGATTAGCAAATGAATTTGAAAACATTCTTGATCAGCCGTCTCAACTCAAGATCTTAATTCATATTTAGATTTATTTTGTGCATATTTTTGTTTTCAATTAAATCTAGACTACAAAATTTTGTCGCGTGCACTTCATTCAATAAAAGTATTAGGCATACAGTACCAACAATATTACAACAATGAAAAATTAAAAAAAAATAGAAATCATAACAATGAAAGATTACAAAAATGAAAGATCGTAACAATAAGCGATTACAACAAAGGGAGATTACAACAATGAGAGTTAATAACAATGAAATATCAGAACAAAGAAAGATTACAACACTACAAGATCACAACAACGAAAAATTACAAAAATGAAAGTTCATAACAATGAAAAAGTATAACAATGAAAGATATGGTCAATTTTATTATTTTTCTGAGAGAAATAATAAAATGTCTGCTGAAACATGTACAATTGAATATTTTTTAAACGGCTGTAACTTTTAAACTGGTAAAGATAATTGAAATTGGTTTTAAATTTTGACTTCACCATCTTTTGAATTACATTATATTTAATCATATTTTTATTATGAAAATGTTTGTCGAAGATTGATTCTTTGACGAATGTGATGAATGAATTTGTTTCAATATAAACCTACGTTCCGTACATCTGTGTAAAAGTCATTTATTTGGGCCCTTGGCCTAAATAATTTTGTTGGACGATTAAATATTCTTCTATAAGTATTTTTGATGGGTAAAATTATCAGTTCGTATTAAAGGTAATTAACTATATTATTAAGTCTTCCAAAATTATTAAAGTTTGAAGTAAAAGTTGAATATAAATAAATTGTTTCCAATATTTCACAAATGAGTTCTAAAACAATTAATATTTAATTATGTAGAATAATTATCTATTTATTTTTAAAAGAGAATTTACATATAAATAGGTAAAAGGTTTTCAAAACTAGTTTTTGCAGTTATATAAAACATGCGAAATTAATATTATTTATTGATTTAAATACAGATTTTTAAGCTCTACAACATTTATTTGAAATAATTTCCTCTAAAATAATTTGGGCAGCAATACGCATTATTTTTCCATGTTCACCGGCTATGTGTACTTTATTATCCGGTATCAAACTACCCCGCGAGGTTACTAAAAATATGAGCTCGTAAATCGAGAAAATCAATTTAAATTACTATTTTCAAAATAATTTTGTAATTGTTTCTAATTATTTTTTGTTGTGTTTGTTGGTTGTGGCATCGAAGAAAACCAAGGTCTTCTGCAGCTGATTTTCTTACCGTCATAACTGGAGCCTATATCATCGTGGACATCATCATCTGAGCGAACATCTTCTCTGCAAAGTTAACGCAGAATGTCGTCAAGTTCGCCGGGATTTGAACCCAGAAGCTTTCACTCGCTAGGTGACTGCTCTACCACTTGAGCTACAAAAACTCTGCGAGTATTCATGATTTTTCGTGCATTATAATTTAGTTGTTAAGTAAATGTAAAGTGACATCAATACGTCAATTATAATGCACGAAAAATCATGAATACTCGCCGAGTATATTAATATCTTATTGTACACAGAATAATATCGAATTATTTTATATTGTAATATATTGTACTTGTATCCTATTTTAAAATGACAATAAATAAATTTAAAGTAACGTATATTTTTCTATTTATTATATCCTTCTCCGACAATCAAACACTTCATGAATGAATTAATCGTTTAAGCGGCAAACAATATCCAAGATGGCAGACAGGCTGTTGGAATGTAAAATATGTCTGGTATCTACAACGTAAATGCCGCCAAAAAGTATCAGGCGAGTGTGTCTGTCTATGGCTATGTGTTGGTGTCTAGAACTGCAATTTTTCGAAAAGAAACACGCTAAAATGACGAATTTTGTATCAGGAGAACAGAATATTCAGGAGTTACCTCAACAAATTTCACACCAATACATACAAAGACTCACACCAACAGAGCACTTTGGTCCGACGCCGGAATATGCCGTTTTGTATCCGGGTACCAGAATGTTGAGGAGCTCTCTCGCTTGATACTTTTTGGCGGGATTTCAACAATGAATTTACTAGCGGAATATGCCGTTTTGTATCCGGGTAGCAGAATGTTGAGGAGCTCTCTCGCCTAATACTTTTTGGCGGCATTTCAACGATGAATTTACTTTACACAGACCATCTTGGATTTCTATTTGGCTCTTAAACTATCATTTCATTCATGTATTGATGGTAATAAATAAAAGATTTTAAGTTATTTTAAATTCATTTATTGTCATTTTAAAACTGTATACAAAAGATATTTATATTTATATTACAAGTACAATATATTACAATATAAAATTATTGACAATATTCTGCTTATAAAAGACATTAACATTTATATTATAAATACAATATATGTTGGTTAACAATATTATTTTAGGTTTTTATTTAATTTTAGGGGTCTTCTAGTTTACGTTTACAGCTGATATCGTCTTCAGGGATCTTGCGAGTAATCTTGGAGACGATCTTGACTCTGGGGACTTTGCAGAAAGTGATGACGCTGTTGATGACATCAGAGGCTTCAAGACGAATTCCGTGCTCCATGATCGCTAGGAGGACGATTTCCAACTCCGTGGGGGCTTTATAAACATAAAAACAAAGTATTATATTTTAAATGTACTATAATTATAAACAAAATAAATTATAAATAATATTAAATCAATTTACTCACGCTCCGTCGGCTGTGCTGTCATTCTGGGATGTTTTAAAAGAAGATGGCGACTCTGGTGACGGTGTCCACGATAATAACTGCTCAAGATGATGTTGAGGCTGCAGAAAATGATCTTAAATATCTTACCTCAAATCTAGGGTAGTAAATAAATATCTTACCTCAATTCTGAAGTAGGTAATGAATAATAAATTGTATTTAAGATATACTAATATATTTTATTAAAACTATTATTACAAGTACAATATTGTTTGGGGTTGTTATTTTATTTTTGGTGGTGTTCTACTTCACATGTGCTGCTGATATCTGCTCCGAAGACTCAGAATCTTGCGAGTAATCTAGGAGATGCTGCTGACAATGAAGACTCTGCAGAAGTTGGTGACGCTGTTGAAGTCTTCAGCGACTCCGAGCCGAGTATTGTGCTCCAGGTGGGCTACAGAGACGCTTCCAAGTCCGAGATCTTATAAACATAAAGAGATGTGAATTAGAATCTAAGATGATATACAATTTGATGGTTTATTCATTACTAATTAGGTAATAATACTTTTTTAAATATTTTTTGTTATATTTAAATTAATTTGTGAATATACGTTCAACAGTTGCACAAAAGTGTGGTAAAGTAAATAAATTGAACATTAAATCAGACAGAAGAGGACATGTAAAAATTTTAATTATAAAATTTTGTCCAAAATTCCTTAGCATCTAAATTATTTTTGGTTCAAGCAGTGAGCATTATTGTAGTAGCAATACAAACTTAGAAACTTTTTACTATTATCTTTATTATGAACAATTTTTGAAAACAAATTTTTTACTATTATATTTATTGTAAATAATTTTTTAAAACTCCCAAGATTTATAGAATTTTTTTAAAATTCCCTTTTTCCATAGATGAACCTTAATATCCCTAGATCTAGAGCATTTTTCCTAAGTCTGGCAACACTGATGCGTAGTACAATTGAAATAGAATAAGATTCATACTATATCGTTCTAACTAATGTAATAACGTATAAAGCCCTGTCTGTTTACTTTAGATGACCATCAACGCCATCTGTTACAAAAGCGTTGAACTATTTCGTGTGATAAATCAAAGCAAATCGTCTGAATTCTTCAAAACTTCACAGTTTTAAGAAAATATAAACAAAGGATTTAGTTCACCCTTGCATATAATCAAACTATAAGCAATTCGCTAGGTTTTCATGAAAAGTTTGGAGTAAATAAAGGCTTCAAATTTAAAATATTATCATTTTAAATCAAACATTTTTGCATCATTTTATGTTTTGGCTCACATAATTTTTTCCCAACAAAGTTAGAGTGAATTCAAATATATGAAAACAATCAGCTAATTTTTAGCTATCTTTTGGTATATTACTTAATAATATGAAGTATATAGTTTCTTTTTAAACTGTGAAGTTCTTCAAAACCTCTTTCGTAGTCTATCGAAACGCCACCTTAAATATCAATTCTAAATACAATCCAATTTAAATATTGTAAAGAAAACTTTTATTTTAAATATTGAAAACAATGATTATGGGTAAAACTATTTGATTAACTTCATTTACAAAATACAATGACCGCTAGTGAAAAGAAACTATGAAGAGAGATTAATTTTAGAAGAAAAATACTTGTAATACATGTGATAGAAATATAGTTATTGACAATCAGTAGCAAAATTATTTTCAAGTGAAATAATGAAATAATAACAAGTATCTTACATTTGCAAGAGATGTGATATGAACACCAGCTCTGGTCAGCATTTTGTTTTCAAGTGCAGAGCTCGAGCTCGTTGCATGATGACTCGGAGTCACTAATTAATTAACCACTAATTGTTGACACAACTCATAAAATATAATATTAGCTTTGATGTAATGTAATTGTAAAAGCAAGAAATAATAAAAGTGATTGCATTTGTTTTCATATAGGATTTGTAAATTTTTTAATCATATTTACTTTCACGCAGCTATTACAATTAAAGGGATTTATGAATATTGTTTTTATATACTACATTAAAAAAATTTGAAATTTGTTGAGGATTCATTTGGTTCATTGTAATAACCAGCGCCATCTATTACATGTTTTCTATACTAATTATCAGCGCGAATGGCAACGCAAAGCAAACATATACGAACTCGATTTATACGCTATGAACATTAGAGTGGGTGTTGTTGTCGATGCTATGGTTTGTCGACGCTATGGACTTGTCGACATTGTGGGATGTCGATGTAGCGGTTTTAGACGCTATAACATTTACTCATTAAAAAAACTATAAAAATCTTACAATTTACACCAATGCAGCAGATTGATATTAGTGATATTTCACTAATTTGACAGCATCTCCATTCAATTTAGTTTGTACCGTTTTCTAACTTTATTGTAGAAAAACCGCTAGTGTAAGATAAATCGTTGTATATCAAAAGTGAGTGAAATATTATTATATGCTCGAGAGAATTATCACACTCGCGCTTACGCGCTCGTACCTCAATCTTCTCACTCGCGTATAATAACTTATTGCAGTCATATACCGGGTGGAACATCATACCTGTGTACATAGGCGATTAACATGAAAAAACAGTTTTTCTGTGCGCATTGCTCCCCAAATTATTTTAGCCAAAAATGCTTCAAATAAATGTTGTAGAGGATAACATTCTGCATCTAAATTAATAAACAGAATTACATTTATATGCGTTATAACTACAGAAATTTAATAAAAAAATATTAAAAATTACGTTGAAAAAATCAAATAGCCATGGAAGTGAAACAAAAATAGATAGACGTTTGACAGATCTCCTGATTTAACACCTTGCGATTTTTTATGGGGTCATCTTAAATGTAAAATTTATAAGCAACGCCACCCAAATATTAATTCTTTGAGAGAAGCTATCGTGGATAAGTGCGCCTTAATCACAAATAGGCAGCTCGCTAATGTAAGACATCTTCTACAATAGACTTGGTTATTGCTTGATGAAAATGGAGGTTTATATGAATATTTATTGTAATAATAAATTGTAGTGATTATTTTATTGAGAGAATTATTGTTTGATATTTGAATTATAATAGATAGGTTATAATTTTTACATGACCAACCCTATAAGAAATAAACGTATCATTGAAATGTACAATTGTTTATTTATTATTAAATTGTAATCATAGGTATGGAGTTTTTTGTATGAATTTTATTGAATGATTAATTTGTCGGGGGTAAAATATCAAATAGACAGAAAAACGTCAAGCATTTATCTATTTTTGTTTCACTTCCATGGCTATTTGATATTTTCAACGTAATTTTTAATATTTTTTTATTAAATTTCTGTCGTTATAACGCATGTAAATGTAATTCTGTTTATTGACTTAGATGCAGAATTTTATGCTCTACAACATTTATTTGAAGCATTTTTGGCTAAAATAATTTGGGGAGCAATGCGCACGGAAAAACTGTTTTTCCATGTTAATCGCCTATGTACACAGGTATGATATTCCACCCGGTATAATATACTAATTTAAAATTTTATTGGTTACAATTACAAACGTCTGCACCCTACATTTTTTGTGGTGTGCATTTGCGTCTATTGTCCTCACGTGTCAATCTCTTTGATTATATGTGTTAAATATATGTATGAGTAAGTATATTATGTATGTAATTTGCAAAATCACTTTTTTGCAACTTCAATACTGTGAGTTAAAGAGATGTAAGATGTTGGTTTGAGAGATGAAAAAGGGTGTAACGTGAATCTGGCTTTAGATATAAATAGTACCTTTTAGATTATTTACAGCGAACGGTTTCTACGTATGTCATTCAATCTACGATGAAACCAGAATCAAAACAATTTTATGTCGAGGCTGTGGGGGCTGACGGCGACGGGGAACCTCAGCCAATGTCACCGCAAAAAGCATTCGTGCCCGCAGGGTCCCTCGGGATCTCTAAGAGCGCACTACGCGGTCCAACTTCGAACAAACAGAAATCCGATTCGCGATTCGAGAACCGCGATCCGCGATAACGTAAGATGAACGACGCAACTTACATTTGAACGTTGCGTTTCGACTCCTTCAACTTTTTATGCGAAAAATTAAGAGTGCTTATGTTTAAGGATAAATTGGTGAAGGATTTTTAAATGACTTACTATCAAACAGAGCTTTAAATATAACCGTCTACAAATAATTTTGATGAGATTAAATTACATTTATTTTATTATTTTTCTTCTTCTGATGGCACTATAGCCCAAATCGGGCCTGGGCCTACCGGACACACCAAGCCGCAATTAAAATTTATAACTGTTAAAATCTAAAGATATGCAAAAATATAAAATATAAAATAAAAAAATTGTGATTTTAAAGAAAATTTAATAAAAAAAAAACATGTTCAAATGTGATGTTAAAGCCGTTTCCAAATTTAATTGTTGAAATGTAATATTTATATGTTATTGAGCTATTAAATGAGATTGTACTTTTATTTACAAAATATAAATAATATTTCACTTAATTTATATACACAATAACTAAATTAGAATAATACTTATCACTGTATGCTTCTATTTTAGTTTTATTTAATTTCTGTATATTTCAAATTTTGAAACAGCTATTAAAGTAAAACTATTAAATGAGATTGTATTTTTATTTATAAAATTTCAAGAATATTTCACTTAATTTATATAGACAATAACTAAATTAGAATGATAAAATAAATCATAAATTCTGAGTATATTTTATATTGTTAATATTTTAGAAAGCATGGAAAGTCAATGTATTGTAATACTATTAACAAATTTCTTGATAAATTGCGAAAATAAACGAAATCTACAGAACGCTTGAAACGTTTTTAAATCGCACAAGACTCAAGTGATATTGCTAGTTTCGCACTAAAAACGACATAAAATCTTTAAGAAGACTTGCCACTCGATTGAACATAATTCAAAGAAATCTAATTTAAAATCTTTTTATTATAACCTGCACTGATTGGATTCTAAATTAGTTTTCAGAACTTGTAGTCATATGGATAGAGCTTAAAGGTCGATTGTCATCCTTTTAAAATGCAATGAAAATTTTAATATTTCCTGCAATACTACATTTCCTTATTGCCAAGTTACTTCTGTTGGTTTTAGGTTTCAACATTGAGTAGTATTATTCGTTGCATCATAAATGATTTATCTCTGTTTGAATTTATTTTTGGTAAAGAAGAATAAGAATGAGAAAGAGAAAACACGTCAGGTACATTTGCATCATCGATCTAGTTTATATTTTATCGTCGGTTTTGGATTCCAATGGGAAAACATATTCCAAAAGCGTCTGCAACTCAATTTCCAGCTTGGAATATGCATCACAATGCCAGACAAGCACATGATTCGTGCGTGATGATGTTGCATCATACCTTTAACGAAAATATACTCAATAATAAGTAGATAGGGCCGTGGAAAGACAGGGACAGAAGGGACATGTGCCCACGCACCAAAATTTCAAAATTATTACGTGAGTAAACTAATAAATTGATAAAAAACTGTAGCATACGAGAATGAATATATAGTGTTTAGCGCCAGTCTCGTCTCGGTTCGACTTACAAGTAACACTACCCAACTGTCACTCACCGATTTAAATGAAACTTGGCACACTAATAGAACTCTAAAAAATATTGAACCCCCTACTTTTTATGTTCAGGAAGTTGCTTTTTAGGGGTACAAACCACCTCTGAAAGGTGGTAAAAGCAAAAATCGCCATAAATGAAATTAAATAATACCAAAATATTACGCGTTCAACATTGATTACCCAGGGGGCCAGGGGTAACCCCAAAAACCCCCGAGTAACTAGTTTTGAATCTAAATCTCTATTTCAGTTGAATATCGTAATTTCACCCCCAACCTCTTTTAACCTCTTAAATAAGTGCATATGATCAAAATGACCCCGAAAATAGATTTTGGCGATCTCAAAAATCCGTGGGCAACCAATGTTGAACGCGTAATATGTTGGTATTATTTAATTTCATTTATGGTTTGGAATTCGCTGAGAATTTCTACTTTTCAAGCTCAGAATATTATAAAAATTACAATAACGTATTTCTTTTAAGTAAATTAATTAAATATTTACTAAATGAATTACACTAAAACAAATTAAAAATAAACTCATTAGCTAATGATTATTTACTACTGTTTTAAGTAATGCAACTTCATTTGCATTTTTAATTGGAATTGTTATTTAATCGATTTTAATAATATTATTGTATTTTTGTTGTATTGAAACACATAGTAATTGAAAAATAGGGACATATTGTGTTATTTTCCTTACTATCAATTTTTGGTGTGTAAAGGTCCTGAATTCAATTTCCGGTTTTTCCTGAAGCGATGTCGTCATTGATTTTTGAAATGGAAGCATTTTAAATTAGATTTACAGTGATGACAAATAATTTCATTTTCATCAGAAATTAATTTAGTTATTAAGTTTTCAAAATTATAAAATTTTAATGAATTATTAGTTTACCTTTGTATCTTCTTAGGTTGAGGGAATATTTGCAGTTTACCTGATATATCATTTTATTTAGCTTTTTTTAACTTTCAAAATATTAAGTAAAATTTATAGGAATTTAAATAAGTATTATAAACAATTGCCTTTTCTTCATTAACTTTTAGACAATTCAATTTGTTCAAAATATTCAAAAATAAATTATATATCTGATGTCAAATGTCAAATCATTTCTTCAAACAGGTATAAAGCTAAACTGATGATAAATTAAAGTTTCATAATTTTGTAAAATAAATAACTAGGTTAAATTCTGATGAAAATGCAATGATTTGATATCACACTAAAATACTTTTAGAAAATTTAAAAAATATATATTATTTGATGACATCGTTTCCGGCAAAACTGGGAATATAATTCGGGACCTATTCACATAAAAAATGACCCCCAACTTTGTAGTTCAAACTATAGCTCTAAAAAAATAAAATAGCCTTTTGTCCATATTTTTCAATTACCCTTTATAATATGCATTAATCTTTTAAAAAGTGTTCCTAATGATTTTAAAATTAGTAACAGACTAAAGAAAAGAAAAAACGCCATATTTAAATTTGCCCCTGTGCCAAATGCTCTAGTTATAGTCCCGAGGGTAGATATTACTCGTAGATCTCATTTTCGAGTCTACAAGAATATACGCCATATTAAATAGATTCACAATTATGTAATAACTATCAGAATATGTTATTTTCTTGGCAAATATTGAAATTTCGAATAACAGAAACTAATTGATCAAAGTATGTCTTCTATTACAAACAAATTTACTTCCAATTTTAGAACTATTATAAATAATTAATAATATAATAATTATGGGGTAGGTGGCTCAATCGTATCTTGAGAACCTTGGTTCGATCTCCACAGGCGACAAACAATTTTCACCAATTCAAATCTACCTCTGTGGCTCTGCCACTACTAACATCTTTGGGGGCCGTGATTTGACGGCTGGTAACCACAGTTCACGCGAAGAAATATATCACTTATCGAGATCTGCTACGGCAGAGTGCCACACCCAGTAATGGGTAAAAAGTGTGATGATATATTTATTTATTTTATAAATAATTAAACAAAAAATTAAGTAGTACTACTCGTAACTAATATTAATATAATAAACAAACACATGTTTTTCAATTCATCATTTTAATAAAATAAATAACAAATTAATTAAAATGAAAATTTAATCTATAGTTACTATTATTAACTGTCTATTAAACTAATAGTTAAATAAACAAATAGATATTTATTATTGCACAGTTAGTGTTGTTTAGATACAACTGATAGTACACCTTTTTTAGTTCCTGTAATTGAACTGCGTTTATGTATCTTATTACTTCATTTTGACTTCGCCGTCTCAGAGCGCAATTGCAATGAAAGACCTAGCGGAACAATCACAATATTTTTATTGTTCCTCGGCAGTGAAATGAAAGTTTTCATAAGGTGTGTTTTGGCGTGAGTTCCCCTTGCCCCCGGCTGCGTGGCGATGAGATGCAACGCCGTCTGCGACTGGAGCTAGGGGGCTTTTTTCGTAATTCCACCACTAGCGTTAATAGTCACTTAACCAACACAATGAAGGTAATTTCCTGGAAACTGTTTTCCGTTGCATTGCGCATACGTTTCTTGCCTTGTTTGCGTCAGCACTTCAAAGCTTTTATCTTCATTTTCATGTCAACCTTCGTGCCAGTTTTTCATTTACATTGGCGGAACGGCGCAAATAGAAGACATACAAACGTCATTTTAGAATGCATAGGATTCTAAGTACCTCTTGTACATTTTTCTCTTATTGTATACCTTAAATCTGGGTCGATTTATACCAATACTTCAAATCTAAAAGCCAAATTTTAGCACAGTAGGTCACCTGCATAACTAAAACTGATGCACTATGGAGATACGATACTTCGAATACATTTACAACCAAAATATTCTCGTGGAATATACAGTCATAACAGTAATAACAACAAATACTTCAATACAAAATAAATAAATATATCATCACGCCTTTTACTCATTGTTAGGTTTAGCCGTCAAATCTCGACCTCGCTAGAGGTCCTAAATAAAGCCACAGAGGTAATTTTAATATGGTGAAAAGCAGTTTGTCAATTGTAGGAATTGAAGTTTATATATATTATAAATGACATCAATCAAAAATGACTATCTTTTAAAAATAAAAGTTTCTATGTTTACTCAATATGGAACGAAAATAAATAAAATGTTGTCAAGAAAATGTGCAAATATGCTTGCATATTTATTGTCAGTATAAAATACAAAGTATCAGAATAAAATGCAACGTATTGTTAGAAAAATTACATATTTCTAACTTTTTTACCAGGACATTTAATACAAAATATTAACATGAATCATTTCACCTAATTGAATCTTAAGTTAGCTGCAGAACACTTGATTTAACTTGATTTCTTTAAGATAAAATGTGTTTGGTATTATGACTGAAACTTATTAAATTTTGAAGCCAAAACTTCAATTACATATCATTACATTTATATACAAATAATTTAAGAAAAACGGGTTAAAAATTAACTTTAATATCTCAAAATTGCAAAGTATGATTTAAAATTTAAATCAATATAATTAAGAATACGGTCTTCTGTAACTAGATGAATTTCTATCCATTTTGAACTTATAACTTTTGAAAAAAAGTAATAATATATGCGAAAAATAAATAAAAATAAATATATCATCACGCCTTTTACCCATTACTGGGTGTGGCACTCTGCCTAAGCAGATCTCGGTAAGTGATATATTTTTTCGTGTGAAGTGCGGTTACCAGCCGAAAAATTGCTGAAAACCAGACGTTTTCGTCAATTTTTGCTTTTTGTCAAAAATTACAAACTCAAATTGAATAAAAATTTATGTTTATAATCCTGATAAAGGTAAACGTCAATTTATATTTAAAATAAAACAGAAATTAAACCAAACTTTTTGTTTTATACTATGAAAGATTTTTGTGTGTGTTAACAAGGAACGTATTTCTTTTTAATATTCATAGTTCACATATGCCTCTTTCAAATTTATGTTTCATAATTTATTAATTTAAATAAATATAAAGACATATTTATTACAGTAAGCAAATATAATGACTATGTGAAATTAAAAGTTCAAATTATAAATATTTTTGAAAAAACCAACTCGCTTTGAACCCGGAACCTTTCTATTGGACTACGGATGTTTAACCAATTGATCTCGATCGTGGCAAGATGATTTTCTTAAAAAGAAATATAATATTAATTAGTATTTCTTCATTACTCTGTTCTCTATCAATAATTTACAAATGATGTGTTTATGTGTGTGACATAATTGTTAGAAAAAATATTTCATCTTTATTCCGTTATAAAAGAATATAGTTATCATTCACTAAAGTAGAATTCTGAAGACAGAAAATTACATTGGTGAACGAACATATCCAATTTTCCCAAAAACTTGTTAACGCATTGACACAAAAGATAAAGCAGAAAACTGTAAGCGCTAACGTGGCAAATTAATTTTCAAAATACATTACAGCTATATTAATGTCGCACCCATAACTTTGTAAGAAAATGGAAAGACGAACTCTGGGATCGCGGCGAAAATATAAGGGTCTCGGCATTGTGACACACGCTAAGAGATTGATGAATGGTACACACACCAACAAACGATTTTTATCACTTCTACAGCCTAGATGATGTAATAAAGTGAAAGATATATTATAAAGGAAACGCTCACAAAAATGGTTTCGAGAAGATGTTTTTAAAGAAAATGTTTCTGTCTGAAAAGCTATAGAAATATTTTGAAATAAATACATAATGGCTGTTCATTCATTTCTCCTCTATGCATTTTTTGATCCGGAAAATTTAGTTTTATAAAAATGTGACTAGCAATTTATTTTTTTAATAGTTGGCATTCCCCTCATTTATCATAGATTTGTGCGTATATGGTCGCCACAGTTATTTCCAGATTATAAGTTTAGATAATTTAAATCAATTTATAAAAATATATTTGACAATAATTGTTTTCAGAATATTTGTGATACTTTGTCTAGAATTCTCTGGTCGAGAGTTATAATTTGATATTAAAAAATATATTTTGACATAACAATTGACGAATACATACAAATCTTATTTGACATTTAACCACGATTCAACTACGAGTCTTGAAAGCTCTAATATTATATTATAATTTTAGTTTTTTTACAAGTTTTACAATAGCATAATGATTTTCAAAATTGTTAATATGTTGCTACTTATAACAAATGAACCGATAATAATTACGAAACATGTTTCAAATAAAAGTTATTTGAAATGTAATTAGACATAATTTTAGTTATTATCTATTTTGTGACAATCACTACCTTTTACAAAATAAATATAAAAACTTAAAAATACTCATCAATAGAGTTATGGTACTACTAGTTGTATATAGGTTAACCATAAACTTTACCTCAGTTTTTCGTTTAAATATTTAAATATAAAGTTTCAATTTAAAATAGCAACCCGTTTATTTTTTTTTAATCATAGTGCTTCAATACAGACCGACAAATTGGCAGAACAACACATTTTAAAACTCAATCAACCAACTTTTTTGGAACAATATTTATTTGATTGAGTAGTGTTAAAAAAATCAAGATAGATCAGAACAACAATACTTTCCCTGTATATAGGTCGAAAAAGTAAATAAAAGAAGTATAAATTCCAGATCTAAAAAGACGGGATAAGCTCGATATACGACTGTTGTCCTGACGGTTCGGCTTTCGGTTTCTCCCTTACCGGTTTGATGACAAATATTATGGATCACCCATAAAGGCCAAATGTTTTTGTTTACATTAATCAATTGTTTTAACTTTACATTAAATGAACGGGAATTTTTCATTTCTCTCATCTTGAACCTAACTAACCAATAGCGCAGAAGCTGCAACTGAAGAGGAATTTACAAATATCCTTCTAGCAATGTACATTTAATTTTAATATTTATGTATTTTTAATAAAAATGTTCATTTGTTTAAAATATTAACTTAAAACTACTAGTACTGAATAGTCAACACAAGGTTACTAGTACAAAATATGCATTAAAATTTGAATTGATTGGCTGTGAAATTCAAAATCCAGTATTCGTATTGGATTACTTTTGACAGATGACAGGTGAATTGAATAATCTGCATTACATACAATTTTAGGTTTCTGTTAGAGGATAATTGAAAAAAATATGGTATTAACGAGTAGATATCAACTATTGATATATCACTTGATAATTTTAAATAAATATGCTCCATCCAGAATAAATAGACACTGTATTATCACTTGAAATTATTATTCCATATTCCACAAATCCAATTTCATCATTTCCATACAAAACACTACACTTTCCATTAAACAAAAATACCACAAATTTCCATAAAACACTTTACGTCATAAACGCATTTGCGATTACATTATCCGAGATATGTGTGTCAGATTACTGAAATAAGTATAACAGCGGTACGACATACGACTGAGGGTGGTGGAGGGTAAGAAATGGAGACTCCACTAGCGTCTAGACGCCACGGACCAGTCGCCGAGTCGCCGAACAAGCGTCGACAAGTGTCGACGAATTACGTCCTTGCACGTATTATTCAACAGCCACGTGTAGAATACAAACATTTGTTATTATTAATGTATCTCTAATAAGTGCACACTACGATGTTTTGTGTTTTATTTTTTGCAAATGTGACTAGAATTTAACCTGCTAATTATTGACAATTACTGCGTGTTTGTTCTGATGTTCAAGTGACTTTTCATACAATATTAATGTATTTTTGATGTGAATAAAAGTGCACAATACATTTGACAGTTATGTTGTGACTAGAATTAAACCTAAATATTAATGACAGTTATTGCGAGTTTGTGTTGTTTCTTTAAGTAACTTTAACAAGTGAATGGTATGACGTGATAGGGTGTTATGACTTTTCTGTGACTGTACAACTGTTCGAGTGATCGACAATAAGAAATTATTACGAGTCAAGTTAAACAGGTAATTCGAAGTTGTCCGACTGTATTGCATGTTCAGGTTGATGTCATTGACATGTAGCATGTTTAGTAGAATTTATTTGTTTATAAATAAGATTATTGAACGACGTTTGAATACACAACAGCTTTCTTGTAATTCTTCTCATGCACCAGTGTTGTAACTTTTCTTTATAATTTGAGTTAGATAAATAATTTAGATAATATAATCTTAATTAGAACATTGTTTTTTTTATTATTTTATTTGAATCAAAATTAAAATTATCTTTCTTCGTTTTACGAATTTCATTTCGATATTTTCTTGTAAATAAATACCGAACCAGTATAATTTTTCTTCGATTTATAAATATATCACTTTCGTATATTTTTAAAACTTGAAATGTTTTCTGAAAATGGTTATTTCTGAACACAATTCATCTCGTGAGGTATACGTATTCTGTTTTGTGTTTATTTTGTCTATTTATGATTTAATAAATATCTAGACAATTATGATGTATCTTTTATTTATTATTTAGATAAGATCTATATGTCAGTGATTTTCAAATTTTTAGAAGCTTCTTGGAGGCAAATATCACAAATAAATTATTTCAAGACTCCCTTTGTTTTGTGTTATCAAAACTGAAGTTTATAAAAGGCTGATTAATGACGTACCTTACAAAATAGAACTACCATTTAAAAAATTATTAAAGGAATAACTTCTCATTAAGTATTTGGGATAGTTTTTTTTTTGAAATTTTAAATGATAGTTTATAGAATTAACTGTATTCCGCTTTCAGGCTTGTAATAAATAATTTGAATTTTTGAATACATTTGACCTTGTTTAATGTTTTTGCAAACCCCGAGGGTTGTAATATACACTTTAAAAATTAATATTTTATGTTATCTGGATTAATAAAAATCTAGATAAAGCACTGGTTATAATTGAGCCACAATATTAATGCAATTCATTTAACATTTGGATCAGATCTAATGATTTAATACACATACACATACTGACATAAATCATTTGTTTATTAGTTCATTTGATTATCTATGCTTCCTTTGCCGCACTAGATTTATTAATTCAGATTAAACTTCAAGTAGTGATTCAGGTTATTTTGTTTTACAGACCAGAAAATGATGAATTTATAATTCTTGTAATTATAATAGCTGAAATTCCACAATTATGAAAATAAGGCGTGGCGCTGCTATAATATAATTAATATTTATTTATATTTAGGTAGGTTGCGTATATATTTCTGATATTTATTTGTTAGGAATTCTTTAACAGGAAAATACCAAATATAAGGAACTTATATATTAGTATATGGGATCTTGAGATCCCTGGTTCGATCCCCACAGCCGAGAAACAATTTTCACCAATTTAAATCTACCCCTGTTGCTCCTCCTCCACTAATACCTTTGGAGGCCGTCATTTGACGGCTGGTAACCGCACTTCACGCGAAAAAATATATCACTTACCGAGATCTGCTTAGGCAGAGTGCTACACCCAGTACTGGGTAAAAGGCGTGATGATATATTTATTTATTTTATTTTATATGTTAGTATAATCCAAAACCCTGCAATCAGCGAGGCTTGACTCATGTAAGTCTTCTCTTAATTAACCGTGCTTCAGAAATAAAATATTTTTTAAAAATAGGAATTTATTTTGCCAAGTAGGTCGCAAAAGAACAGCAGGGTTAAATGAAAGAAACAGGATGAATTTTTTAAGGCTATAGGTACAACTTAAGAAATATTGGACGTTATTGATTTTTGTAACAGGATAGAAATAAAGCCTGTAATTTATATTTGTGTATACTCCCTAATCACAGTAAAAGGGAGAAACGGGTGCAGATTATTTGAGTGTGGTACGCAAGAGTACACCAAGATAAAATTATAAAGTCCATTACGCAGAAGTGGAGTAAGTTGTTTCAGTTTTAATTGAGTTTTGTATGGTTTATGTTGAAATGTTTTCATATTGCAAATATTAATTTAGAAATCTGGCGGGGAAACCGTGAACTACTATTATGCCGAAACAGTTCGTCGGGCCTTCATTAAAAGAAAAATCAAATAAATTTTATTTATGAATTCATTTAGTGCCAACGTTCAGAGAAGACAAGTAACAGCTTGGAAAAATGTTTTGTACGTTATTCTAGATGCGTTTTCAATTCTGGACGAAAATCTGATTAAAATTTCAATTAAATTTCGCATTAAGCATGGAGAATTTGATACAATTATGCACGGGCTCTGCATTGGTATACAGTTTCAAGCAATGTTATTTGTTTTAATGAAGATATGTTGATGAAATTAAGAAGCCACACCCAATCCTTCTTTTTGCTTCTTTTAAATTATTTTATTTTAGACAAATTAATCTTTAAGATGGTCCCATGGTGTCTGCCACACATCACACCACAGGGAATTTAAATGTTAATAACTTATAGATTAAAATAACAACAAAGACAAAATTAATTGTCGTCCATACACTTGGTGAAACTAGGTTTAATAAAAAATATTAAATAAACACTTGGCTAAGTCTCACAAAATTCAGCCTCCAAGTCACCTCATGAGGGCATCGTCAAAGGCTCACGATGCCCTCATAAGGTGACTTGGAGGCTGAATTTTGTGAGACTTAGCCAAGTGTTTATTTTATATCTTTTACTTATAGATTAATTATTATATTTTGTTAATATTTATTCTATTCTTCAAACATACCATTATACGAGTACCTCTGCACAAGGATTTCTGTAAACATTACATCTTCAATTGAATAATATTAATGTACGTGCCGTAGCAGATCTCGCTAAGTGATATATTTATACACGTGAAGTGCGGTTACCAGCCATAAAATCACGGCCCCCAAAGATGTTATTGGAGAACTCCTTCTCCACAGGGGTAGATTTATTTTGGTGAAAATTGTTTGTCGACTGTGGCGATCGAATCAGAATTCTCAAGATCCACAGGCCGACTCGATACCACTGAACCATCTACCCCATACTTTTTGTTCTATAATCAGTATATTATAGTATGTTATGCATCAAGGGAGGGAAACAAGTGATTATTCCCGCGTGTGAAATTGGCAAACCGAGACGTAAGCGAGGGCCGAAGGCTCGAGCTGAAGTCGAGGTTTGCCAACTTCACACAAGGGGTAATTGCGCCCTCCCGTGAAGCATATTATACTTTTCGTAACAAGTGCACAAAAATTACTGTCTTTTCGGGACAAATGTCAAATATGGATTGCGTAACTAGTTACCTAGAAAACGCCGCAAACAGTTAATAATCGTAGTCTCTAGGGAGAGAAACATCTCTCTAGGGAGAGAAACATGCTACCTAGGGAGAGAAACAACCTATCTAGGGAGAGAAACATAATGTTTGTCTCCCTAGAGGAGAAAAGCAGTGTTTCTCTCTCTAAAATTAGGGAATAAGAACGTGTTTCTTGTGCATGTGTTACGAAAATTATATATGTCATTAAAGTTTCGTGCAGAGGTAAATACAGGGTATGAGGTTTCTTCTAATCTATGTTGTATTATGCGAAATGATTTCGATGTGTCACTTCTAATCTAAAATAATCAAAAATCTAAAGTGTATAATAAAACGGTGTAACAATAATAAAATTGTCTAACTTTTAACAAAAATAAATTGATAATTTTTTTTTAAATGTAATGCTCATCGCTTATTGATCGATTTATTCGTCAATTTTTTATTTGTGAAACTGTTATTACAACTAAACATTGAAAATAATAGTTGTCAATGAAATCTAATTGGTATTTTTATGTCAATAAATTTTTCTGTGTTTGCAAAACAATTTTAATTTATAAAACACTGCTTTTCTATGTTATTTTTCTATCAGAATTCTCTTGAGATACATTGTAAATTTCATAAATTATTTAAAAATAAAAATATAACTTGTATTTGTTCACATTAATACGATTTTTTGCTAGACTCCCAGGAATGAAAGAAACAAACAATTACTTTCATTCTAGTTTTTATCAACAATCACATTATAGATCCAGTTGGGAATAGATATAGGTTAGTTCATTCTAACGGCCATGAAATCAGGTAATTAAATCAATTGAAGCATGTAATTGCTAAACTAACGAAATTGGGTGATCGCAGACTGATCGAAAATTAGACACAAACAAAAAAATGAGAAACATACAGAGAACTTACTTCATGTAATTGAATTATATTATCTTTCAGAAAATTTCTCGGAAACATCTATCATACTAAAATCATACTGAAAGACAAACTACTCTGAAATAATATTATTTTGAAAATGACAATATATCATTACACCTTCTATCCATTTCCGGGTATGGCACTACCACGTAGCAGATCTCAAGAAGGGATATATTTATGCGCATGAAGTGGTTATTAGCCGTCAAATCACGGCTTTCAAAGATGTTAGTGAAGTTAAAATGTAAATTAAATGTAATCTGTTGAAAATTGTTTGCCGTCTGTGGGAATTGGATCCAGATCCGAATCGCTATACTGAGCCACCAACTCCATAATATTATTTATTTACACCTATTTAATAACAACTTCATTATGTTTCTAACTCTAAAAACATAAAGCTGTTGAAATTACACGGCCTATTTTCAACAAATAGCAATCACAAATTTGCAATTAATAAATAAATTACTAGGACAACAATATCGTAGTCGTAGAAAAGCATAATGTACAACTTATATGGAATGTCCATTTCTCATTCGTACTTTCTTTTAATGAGTAAGTGGCTCACTGGTATCGGATTTCTGGATTTGAAAACTCAGGTTCGATACTTGCAACTGACAAATAATTATCACCACATTAAAATAACCCCTCTACTAACATCTTTTAATTAACAACAAAGACAAAATTAATTGTCATCCATACACTTGGTGAAACTAGGTTTAATAAAAAATATTAAATAAACACTTGGCTAAGTCTCACAAAATTCAGCCTCCAAGTCACCTTATGGGGGCATCGTCAGAGGCTGGCCAGCACAGTTAGTAACCATAGACATCTTTTAAACCCGTGATTTGACGGTTTGTAACAGCACTTCACATGCGTGAAACAAGTGTTGATATATTTACATTTTTTTCTAATTTACGTTCATAGGGAGGTCATTATGAAACCCAGTTGTGTATCGGAAGAACGTTCATTACGATACGCAACATTTTGTTTTAGACGGTTGGTAGTAGCGGATGACATATTGAAACAGGATGAGAACATTTCAATATAACCTCAAAATCTAAACAATTGCATGAATATCAATAACAATTACCAACCACAACATCGCACTTGTCCTTTAGAAAACTGGCTTGCGGTTCGTTTTCTAAATTTGAACTCGTGCGAAAAAACGTCTTATAAAAGTCGTTTTTCAATATACTATTAATTTATTAATTTATTAACTTTCTTTTAATGGAAAATAAAGAGTTATTATAAATTATATTTTAATTAATAATTTAAATTAGGCAACTGTAATATACACTAATGTAAAACGATTCTACTGCTGGAATAATTGTTCATTAAATAGAGTAAATTTGGTAACAGCTTTAAATAGTTCGCAGATAGTTTTAAATTAGTTTGATTTACTGTTGGAAAACTATTATAACTTGAGTAAATCTTGTAAGGAAATGAAAATAATCAAGTGGCAAAAACAGGGTAAACATTTAGTTGATAGCTGCATGGATAAAGTTTGATAGAGTAAGTTTGCTAAACCAACGTAGCGTTGTAATTTTAAAAATAATGCTGTATAGGTCCTGTGCTTACTTTCATTATGATGAATAAATTGAATTGCGAAGTTTGTGAAAGTAACCGGAAGAGAAGCGGAATCGCCGAAGAATATCCTAAGTTCGTTTCGCGATCTTTTAGCAGATAACGAATCGCATTTATACGAGTCTACCGAAGAAATAGCGCTACATAAAACATTTTATTGATTTTAATCTTTCGAACGGAACAGATGTTTTGAAGTCAGGCCTCGTAGGACCAAGAAAGTGATAGGACAGTGACAATAACAGAGCGGAACTGACACATATTAAATATTCTGTTTATTGATAAAAAAAGTCATTTCATCCCTCAAAGAAAAGATTCTCCTTTTATATTTTGTCCTTGTCTTTAAAAGCTTTTGAAAAAATTGAACGTGGACAAACAAAAATATATACAATACACGCAGCGGAAATGATTATTTATTTATGTTACTCTGTACAACAGAAATTTAATCCCAATTACAGTACAGGGTCCGCACTCACCGAGCCGCAGTGTGGTAGTTCATATAATTTTTAGCTTGAGTGAGATTCGAACCCGGGATCTCTGGATTCGAATTCCATATTGCTATCCACACCACCGTACTGACAGATTATGAAAGTAATAATACATTTATGTTTACAAGTACATTTGGTGATTTTTCAAATATAGTTTTTTTTTCACTTTCCATTATTTCATGACTGTATTTACCGTAGCAGATCTCGGTAAGTGATATATTTCCTCGCGTTTCCAGCCGTAAAATCACGGTTCCCTAAATATGTTAGTGGAAGGGGAGCCACAAGGATACTTTTAACGTGGTGAAAATTGTTTGTCGCTTGTGGGAATCGAACACGGGTTTTCAACTCTACATGCTGACTCAATACCACTGAGCCAAAATTTAAATTAATTAAAAACAGATAGTAAATTACTAGCTCTACCTGTAACAAAAATAGTTGACAACTAGCTTTCCAGTCACTATAGAATAAATCCTGTACTTAAATAAATTACTAAATTTCTTTCCTCATCTTTTTTACTTCATTTTCAGTTTTTACTATACAGTGTGTAACTGCAATTGTGTTAAATGTATTTTTAAACAAGCGCAGGCGATACTGCCTTCATTTCTTATAAATGCGTTGTAAGAGAAGTGGGCGTAAGTGAAGATTTACGAAACAGGTGTACAGGAGCGAATGGATGAATATTTGTTGCGTGATGTATTTTCGTTGTGAGGAAGAAAAGAGTTCGTATGGAGGAAGTGTTAATGTGGTCGAAACGAGTATCGTGTGTCAGGATGAGAATGTTGATGGGTTCGTGCTACCCCATTTAATGGGATATAGCGTGATGTTATGTATGTATGTATGCGTTTATCGTTAAATATATTGTGGGTATTTGTACAGTGAAATATTAGATAGTAAATCTTATATAACATTGTATTTTTTTGTAATTGTAATTAGTGTGAACTATAACCTAAGTGAAATTTTATACACGCCGTAAATCTTAAGTTCTCGGTGGCAAGTAATTGTATCGCAATATAACTCGCGAACTCCCCAAGTTTGTAATTAATTTTTAGAGGTTAGCAAATAACATTGATTAAATAGTTCGCTAATGAAACTGCAAGGAAGAGTAATGAGTAATTCCACCTAACATCATTAATCAATATGTTACGCATTACATTGATTATTTTATTTTTTAAAAGTTTACTTCATTATTTTAATGCATCACTTGGTAGATACTCGTAGATATCTTCTGATAAGAGTAATAGCTTTTTATATACTGAAAATACTAAGTGCATATATAATATTCCGTCAAATTAAATAAAATCAGAAAATCAGTTCTTTCGCTTTGGAAATCAAACTCGGGTTCTCAAAAGTACAGTCCGTCGCGTTGTCATTGCCACAAACTATAAATATAATATAAATATATCATCACGCCTTTTACACATTACTGGGTGTGCCACTCTGAATAAGCATATCTCGGTAAGTGATATAATTTTTCGCGTAAAGTGCGGTTACCAGCCCCAAAGATATTAGTGGAGGAGAAGCCACAGGGGTAGATTTAAATTGGTTAAAATTGTTTGTCGGCTGTGGCTATAATAATAATATAATAATCTATAAACTATAAAATATAAACTATAATCTAGTAAATTATAGTCCATTAAATTAGTGAAATAAAACAAATAAGTGATGTATTTCATATGGATGAAAATGGAAGAAAAGTTATTCACAAACAAATATTACCGAATAAACAATAAACCACGTCAACAACTCAGCAGTTTCGTCACAAATTAAGTACGCTGTTGTTTTCTTGGCAAATATTGAAAATATAAATAAAAAACAAAATAATCTACATAGGTTTTCATATGTTATTCATTGAAGTAATTGTTAAACCATTTGATATAACCTATAGTTTATGCTTGAATAATTAAATTATCAACTTTTGTTAAATGAACCGAACGATTTTGTAAGTCCTGAACATTCTATTTTAATCAGTGCCACTCAAATGAACCTGAAAAGAATTAACAATATAGTTATTAAATAAATCAGATGGCAGGGTTCTTACGTTATCAGATACTTATATTTACCATTTACTACTTAATTAAATTACAACAAATAAGGTTATTTAATTCTAAATTGCAGAAAAATATTTTACATATTTTGAAGACTGAAGCGATAAGTTTCTTTGGGTATTTATCGCTTCTCTAATATCGAAAATATTAAATGCTATATAACAACAAAGACAAAATTAATTGTCGTGAAGAATCTATGTGACGAAGAACTGTGACAGCAGAGAATAAGATCTCTAACAAACGGTAAGATGACATGAGAAGTTCTGTCGAACAGGCAATGCCATCTACCGAAAACACAGCTTCTTCACGTGAACTTTGTTCAAGGTGAAGAAGTGGGTTATACTATACTGATGAGCTCTAATAAGAGCGAAACGCGTCTATGGTTACTAACTGTGCTGGCCAGCCTCTGACGATGCCCTCATAAGGTGACTTTGAGGCTGAATTTTGTGAGACTTAGCCATGTGTTTAGTTTATGAGACAATATATATTAATACACAAACATTACTTGCGGCAATTTAATTACTTTTGGAGGTTTCACTTATACAACACGTTAGTATGTTATTTTTTAAAAACTGATTAAAATTTGTAAATTTTAATTTAATTTGGAGATTTAAAGTGGGGAAGACTGGTCTTGTATGTACGTAGGTATCAACCACAGAAATTTGTACAATAGAATGCTTCTCTAATAGTGCGTAAATGACAATATTTTGCATTTACTCAAGACACCATAAGAAATGTATGAACATAATACTTGATGAAGAGGAAACGCCTTAATGCATATGAAATGAATTAATTTTAATATTAAAAGCGTCCATGTCTCATATGACAATCGCTTGCTAAATAAAGTAGTGAGTACTTTTTTTTGACATTCAAAGGTGATATTTATTTTAATAATTTTAGATTTAGTCGTAGAAAAACGAGTGTATGATGTTTATTAATACACGAATAGAATTTATACAAGCTACTTCTTGCACATTATACTATTGCGCTATCAAGATCAACTTACATTCGATTTTAAATATAACAAAATATTTGACTTGTTACTGTACCGATTAACCTATCAAATTTAATCTTAAACGTAGATATTAGCCCAATTTGATGATAATAAATTAAGGATAACGTTGATGATTAGATATCTACATAGTTACATATTTGGTGTAACAAGGTACCGCAGCAGGAGTAGCAGGATGACGTCAGAGCCCAGCACGATCCCGCCACTTGACATAATCCGTAGTGCAATCTCGCCACAAGATTACATGACAGCTTGAAACCAATTGGTTGCAGACAGAACCAGGCACACATGCTACAAACATGTGACACGTAGCATCTATTCATTTACCTCTCTCCTAGAGCTGAGGAAACGGATACAACTCGAGCACGGGTTTCATAATGAGGTTACTGGCTTCATTGCAACTAGATCTAGAAGTGCTTTCTTGCTGCACACTGCATGATTTCATTTTAGTTCAGGCTATTCAGAAACGGGTATTCAGGACCTTTATCTCAAGATTGATGAACACAGACCTTCATTCACACTACTCTCTTCTCACTTTTCTATTCGTAAAACTTTGCACAAAGAAATAGATTGACAGCCTATATTTTTGCAAAATTTAAGAGAAAATTACAGTGATGGTTTGAATTCAATCTTACGCGTCAATTTGATGTGAACTTGATAAAAAATGACGTCTGTTGTTTCAATAAATGAGGAGTAACATTTCTACAGTTTTATGTATTTATTGAAACAACAGACGTCATTTTTTATCAAGTTAATGACACAATATTAATTAGTTAATTTTTTCTAGCAAAGTCATATTTTTACGATTACAGCGCCACCTGTTGGGTGTACAAAAAAGTTTAAGAATAAAACCAACAAAACTTTCCGAACCTGCAATAATAAATAGGGGTTCCCATTTAAGATTTTTAAGTCGGTCCCCTTTCCAGCCCCTCTAGAGGTGTCAGAATCCGATGTCCCGACCCCCAAAAACTATGAAGGTTTTGATTCGGCACACTTGTTGTTAAGATGCATTTTCGAGATATTCAAGAACGTAATGTTATTTGGGACATCCTGTATGTTCAATAAGATATAAAACGTTAAAATTTATCAAAATCTTGAAATGTTAGAAAATAGTCCAGATTATTCCTATAATGTAGTTCAAAATTTAGTCTTCTTCGTTTAATAAATAAACTTCTCTAAGTGTGTATCCAAAAACATATATTTTAATAAATTAATAAGAAAACGATGCTAAATAATTCCATGATTACAAAGAACAACCTCTAATATTTAACGTATGCTAAATTTATCCCGTTCTATTCCATATGATTAAAATATAATCTTGATCGAGCAAATTAGGGAGTATTAGAAACTTCTTGTTATTATGTTAGAAATAGAAATGCGATCGACATTAGAAGGTAGTAAATTTAATTGCAAATTAATTGAAATGCTATAACAATATAAATTGGGCCATACAAATCAGATAAGTTAACTGAAATACCCAGCAGTCATTCAAATTTCGGTTTGTAAAGAAGGCTTTTAATGGCAGTTCTCTATCTCATCGGCCTCAGGTGAATACCGCAATCGAGAAAGACGAGTTTAAGTCCTCATGAGCCTCTAAATATCAAGGGTGTTATTTGTTCGTGTCAAGTGGGTGCCCATTTCCTTGCTGAATCTCAATGCGCCGCGGTGTGTTTCATCTGATACGTTTGTGCTAATGGTTGCCGCAAACAGAACTGTTTTCCTGCTCTCTTACAACATACAACTACAAAGATATTAACACTTTCAAGTACAGGCTACAAGAGCTTTATTATTCTAATTCTAAGTTCGTAAACATCTATGAGTTTAATTAATTCTGATAATGAATAAATTCATTATCGTTCTATAAACAAAATTTACGCAGGTATAGGATGATTCATAAAAAGAGGGGCAAGGACAACATTTTATCTTATCAGTTTAATGAGTTCTAGTATTGATTAATTAATATAGAGTTTAGTGCATACTTTTTCTCTTATATAATATATAGTTATTTTTGTATTAGGTGCGCAAAATGAGTGTTTTTTGTTGCGCGTGAGAATGTTACTTTTAGTTGAGACCGCAGGTCGAGACAATAAAAGTCACTCGACAGCCATTGGAAAAAAAAGATATTTTTCGATTGTTCCACAGAAAACGTCAACTTTACAATGATAACTGAGAGCGTAATTGTCAACTTTTCATAGCAATCGTGGAAAAAATATATTATATGCTTGTACTATTTATCCTTTATAATTTTAACAAATATATCAGACCAATAGAATAAGGTAAAATCAAATGCGCCGTTTATCAATTCCATTTTACCGTTTTCTGAAACAATAATATTCCTGCACAAAATCTTCACTTTGCACCACCATTTTCATTTCTTTAGAAAGAATTATTTTATAAAATAATTAGGACAAATTCATAAAATTTAATATTTAAGCAAAATAAATTGGAGTAAATTCAGAATGAAAATAAAATATTATGTGGCTTGTTTTTTGACAGTTACTAATGTTTATAAATGGACAGTGGATTTCAAAGAAGCTTGAAATAGTATATCTCGTTCATAATATAAATATTATTTTTTTATCGATTGAAATAAAAAATGGGGACAATTAACAAGTTGTGAAGTGCTACTTTACAGCCTACGCTATAAAAATATTGCTGACAAACATATTTGACATTTATGATTTAATTTATTATATATAATGAACCGCATACCGTTTCTTTAATCTTGGGTGGGGTTAACATTCTTTCGTCACTTTCTACAATTACATATTATAAATTTAATTAATATATAGTGACTGACAACATTTACAAGAAGCAGAATTACATTTACAATTATTTTTTTAAATTGGTTTTTATATAGCCACTATTTAACAACTGTTTAACAACTTGATGACCACGATGATGCTGATAATATTAAAAATATTGAAAATAAGCACAAAATTATTGATAATTTTAAACAATCGGCAAAAAAAAGTATATTGTTATACGAGCTTATAAAGACGTATTGTCGCACGACTTGTTTGGAGTACCTACAATGAGCGAAGCGAGGAATGCGACAATACGTCGTATAAAACGAGCATAATAGAAATTTTTTTACATAATTTATTTCTTCAAAATTTTACAATTTAAATTGCAACAAAGATTGAAATACAATCTCGGGATTAATGTAATATATGGAAATGTTGCCGAATAAATTTTGACGTTTCACAACTGTAAATTTAGAAGAATATACTTGAAATTCGTAAGGCACGAAAAATGTTGTGACTTTCTTTTACAAGTATCTCACATGAGTACACATAGTAAGTTAGTTATTTTCGTACAAATTATGTAGTTATAATATTAATTCTAAAAGAAACATGTTCTTATTTTGTTGATTTAAATTCTTAGGTTATATTATAGCATTCTAAATTGTAATATCTTCTTATTGAGTTTTCTTAATAATAACATTATAAAATAATTATCTGACTTTTATATTGTTATAAAAGATCATTTCAATATATTTGAGGTTATCATTTTAAAATGACATTAAACATATGGCTGCGGAGCTGTACCAATCTTACAAAATAAAAAGTTACCAAAAACAGTTTCACAATAGCCTTCATTGTTAAACTGTTTTCAGTATAATAATGGACCGATTGTGAACGTAAAGTATAAAAAATTATATGTTCAACACGGCAAAAAAGCTGATTTATTGTTTAAGCTGCACTTCGGCTATGACACTCTGGTCACAGCAGTAAATCTACTTATTGTTTTACATCAACAACAAAAAAATACGAATAATTAATACATTTTTTAAATATTTTACTCTGACTATTTTAGAAACAAACACGTTTTTATTTTCATTGTTTCACTTATTTGACATTGTGCCCTTCTGAATATATTGTTGAATTCTTAAATTTGGCCGCGTTTCTTATATTGCGCAATAGTTGGTATTTAACAAAATAATTATTTTAGTTACAATTCTAAAGTCGTATTTCTACTGTACTGTTTAATCTCGACACTAATAGCACGAAAAGTAAATGTGTTCATTTTATTTTGTAAGCATAAATTTGCTTGAATGGCATTCCAGACGTAACTAAGAAACAAATTCAATTCATATGAATTTAATCATCAATAATCTTAAAAACCGTTACAATTATTATTTTAAATGATTATTTTTCAATATCCAGAAAGTGATATAGTTTTTTGCGAGAAGTGCGGTTACCAGACGTCAAATCACGGCCTCCAAACATGTTAGTGAAGGAGGAACCACACGGTTAATTTTAAGGTGCTGAAAATTGTTTGTCGGCTATGGGAATCGAACCCGGATTTTCAAATCCAAATGTCGACTCGATGCCAGTGAACCATTTACCCCATTCAATATAAATTTCAGTGTATCTTAGGAGTACATGTTTTGTGCCCCTGGATTTCTAATTATTTTTAATAAAACAATAACTAAATCATTTATCTGATGTTGAATAATAAATAAATTAAATATTGTAGTATGTATACTTATAATTTAATTATTAATATATTAAAAATGAATATCAAACCTGTGGTACTGAAAATGTTGACTTAGGATAATCCACTCATAATTTTATGAATTTTGAAAAACTCTATGATCTATAATAGTACATTATAAACATAAACACCTTGTACAGATATATTTAATTTAATATTTTTTTCTCTGTTGTATTTGAAGATACTTTGTCTAAAATATGACAGCAAGAAATATGTATACCGCAATGCAGCACAAGCTTACAAATTATTATAATTCATGTCTGCAATTTATGTTGTGAAATATTCTTATTTCAGTGGTAAAATTTCAGTAAAAACTAACCTTGAGCTTTGAAGCACGGATGCAGAAATCATGGAAGACTGTGATTGGATATTGTGTAAATGTATGCGCGCGCCATCTGTTATAACAGTAGTCAAAAAAGTCTAGACTAGATTGCGGAACTAAATTAAATTTAATATTTATGATAATGTTCGTAGCACAAACCAGAATAATAATGCTGCTTTAATTTTTATGTTTTGTCCAACTTCAAATTTCTGCGAAGCCACGTAGAGCAGAAGTGAATATTTAATATTCCGTTTCCGAGCACGTTGCTTTTTTAATGTACACACAAAGAACAAAGAACGTTACCTATATGTAACTTCATGAATAAATTTTAAACTTCGACGTATTTAATTACAACTATATTATATTGTCCTCTATATGCGAATAAGTATCACTATGGAAATGTGTAAACTATATTCATAAATAACAAGTAATTATCTTAAATAAATTCATTACAGTTGCGTGTCATATAGAATACTGGTATTATATACACCAATTTAGAGTAAATAAAAGCTTTCGCAGTGCTGCAATAACATAAATAATCTGTTTTTATTACAGTTTCGTGATTCGTACAATAAATTCAGGTTATATAGCAGCCAGAGTAAATTATTTTATAACTCTGGAATTACTCTTCCGGAATTTATTAAGAATGTTTAGATAATTTTCCGAAGAAAATATTTCGGTAAATGAACAAACCAGAAATTTTCTGCTTTATACAGAATTTACGAAATTGGAACTGCAAATATAATTTCAAACACATATTCATAATATTTTGTAAAGACAAAGGATAATAATAAAAACATTATTTAACTATTAAGGCTGTTGAATCTAAGTCGTAGTTAGAATTCAGTAGTAATTTCTGATTAGTGTGGAGTCGAATTCGAAAAATGTACAAATTTTTATAGAACTAATAAATTACGAGGTGGTTCATTTCTGTTTTTAGTAGAGTACAAATTTTAGCTCATTTGAATATGAATTTTGAGTCAAATTTTAAACCATTATTAAACATATTAAAAAAATGTCTTGTTGTAAATAGACAATAAGGGTCTCCGCCGTCTTATACGCGGAAGCGACACCACCTAAATTGACGCCGCCACCCAAGAGCGTGTATTATTTTTAAAATTGATTCACTTGTTAAAAATAAATAGATTCACTTGAATTTGTTGTAGTTGTCAGAAAAATATTAATTGTATGAATACGAATTAATAAAATAAACATGTACCTGATCTAAAATAATTTTCACTGTGAGTTATTTTAGAACCATTATACTAATATTATGTCTTATATTTAATTTTGCCCAAATGGAACTACTAATATTATCTGGAATCGCAGTCGAAGTTGAAGTTGAATGTTTTTTTATCGGTCATGTATGTATCCTTTGAATTCAATTTGTGCAACAAATGTTTTAATTTATTTCATTACCAATTTTAAAATAAAAAATAAATAAATATATCATCACGCCTTTTACCCATTACTCTACCTAAACAGATCTCGGTAAGTGATATATTTCTTCGCGTGAAGTGCGGTTATCAGCCGTAAATCACGGCCCCCAAAGATGTTAGTGGTGGGGGAGCCACAGGGGTAGATTTTAAATTGGTGAAAATTGTTTGTCGGCTGTGGGGATCGAACCAGGGTTCTCAAGATCCACAGGCCGACTCGATACCACTGATTACCAATTTTATTTTCGTTGAAATCCTTAGTTTTATTTAGAAAGCATTTTGTAGTTGTTTCTTGGTTGAAGTGACATATCAAGATAATAAAATTTGGGAACAGAATCACTTTGGCTAATCTAGTATGCATGTATAAAATCCATCAGATGCTCGTAACGGCTTTAAATTAACTACAACGATGGCTCTTAATTTTCATCTTGTCGGTGTAATGAAGGACGATGTCGGTGGCGACACTAGCGACACTAGCGGCGACTAGTCGCATCTCGTGTCGTTCCTAGTCAGATCAACTTACCCCTTTCGAGTACCCCCTTCCTAAACAGAAGTTCTCAAATTTTTTATCTGACGACATCCAAAAATTGTATTTTTGCACACGAAAATAAAGTGTTTACCCAATAAAAAAGTCAAAAATATTGTAACTATTATTTATTCAAAATAGCAGATATGTTCTATTGTCATAGTTTAATCTATTAATAATGGTTTTTTTTATTTGTTACTTTACACAACAGAAACTTAATTCCAATTCCAAAATTAATATTATACGGTAAATATATTCAGTTACTTTTGTCTTAAGAACAAATTCATATATATTATTAAAAAAAAAACAACATAGTAATGAACCAAAAACCATAGAGAGAAGATTAATTTCTTGAAAACCATCCGACTATTGAACCAACTTAAGATGAATCATGCGCATAATTACTAGTTAATATAAGTTATTATTGTTATTATACATGAAACACGTATTCTGTAACTTTTAATTTATTTTTACACAAATGTATTTGCTTTTAACTACCGCACCACTTATCAAATTAATTCATTGGCACACGAACTAGTACGATTTTACCCTGTTTTTGCAGTATGCCGAAAATGTAGCCTTATATACTGTAGATATTGAGCCATATACGTTGAGCTGAAAGCAGTTTTTATAATGCTTACATGAAGAACATTTCATGATAAATATTAAGATAAGATTGATAGAAGTCAATTTTATGTTTAAGGTGCTCGTATATTACTGAATTAAATTTTATTTAATTAATTTTTGAAAGTAAATCCTTGTATTTTTTTCAATACAAGATGGACGACATTTGTCACAATTTTATTCGTACTTACCACTTATTTATTATTGCTTTCTTTATTACAAAATGCACGAAAGGCTACTGATATAAACATATATTTGGGAAATTTAAATTTGAGGTATTGCAAAAACCTTGAAAACATTAAAATGTTATAATTTTAAATCTTGTACTTTATAATAACAATAATATTTTATTTCAAAGAAAACAGTGTTCAGGTGCCAACGTTAGACCGAATTAGAAGCGTGATTCTCCTTAAGATGTAATTGCGAATACCGTCTCTAGTTATATTGAAAATAATAAGTAGATATTAATTTTATTTTTATACAACTCAGCTCAACAATTTTTACCGACAAACCATGATAAGTAAAATCTACAATATCTATAAGAAATGTGATTATTTTTATTATAGTTTGCGACTAGGATTAAAGTCTCAAACCTGTTTGAGAGACACTGGCGCGTCGTGCATAGGCGTCGAGAACTGCGAGGACGCAGTAATAGTGTGGATACGGTACACATTTCCCAGACATTTGCCTAATCTACCTCCGTGATCTCGTATTAGCATACACCGCCAGGGTAGAGTACGAAACTACCAAATGCTTAAATTGCGCACATTATTTATGTCATGCCTCATGCCTAGGCCTATTACAATCATGGACATGTAAACACTGTTGGATTTATGGAACTTGCGGTTACCCGACACTCGGTTAAATGGATTCACCATGGGTACGAAGGCGCCATGCGGTCTTCATTCGCTTCGAACTTTTTAGATTGGATTGTATAAGAGTTCTACAAAATATCGTCAAACCTCTCATAATTAATTAAATTCATGCAGGGCCAACCAAAGAGTGGAAGGATCCCGGAATAAGAAAATATATATTTATTTAATTTTTTTATATAATAAAATAAATACAATATATATCATCACGCCATTTACTCATTACTAGATGTGGTACTCTACCGTAGCAGACTTCGGTAAGTGATATATTTCTTCTCGTGAAGTGCGGTTACCGGCCGCAAAATCATGGCCCTCAAAGATGTTAGTCGAGGGGGAAATATACCTGATATAATTTCTATAAAAAATAATTGACGATCAGTTAAATATCATTTTTATTTATCGCTGATATGAGGCAGGTGACTCAATGGTATCGAGTCGACCTGTGGATTTGAGAACCCGGGTTCGATTCCTACAACCGACAAACAATTTTCACCACATTAAAACTACCTCTATTTAATCAAACATTTTTTTTATATTGTTCTTGTGTTCAATAATAAATAAAATAAAATTAATATATCATCACGCCTTTTACCCATTACTGGGTGTAGTAGCAGATCTCAGTAAATGATATTTTTTACGCGTGAAGTGCAGTTACCAACCGTCAAATCACGGCCCCTAATAATAATAATAATAAACCGGTTTCGACTGATTTTTTTACCGATAATTGAAACAGTCGACAAATATACAATCCCCAGACTGAAAGATTTGACATAGGGTTCGTCACCGTAGCTCAGCTGAATTAAAACATATATCCAAGATATGCCAACTTCTTTCTTTATAATTTATTTCTGGAATAGATTAAGATCGTTTGGAAGCAAAAAGTAAAGTTAGGCAAGTGCTAGTTAAGCACCCTTAATCAGTTGTTCGTATTGGCAGTTCATATTAAAGAATAAGAAATATTGTTGGTTAAGTTGACAAGTTCCATTAATATGAGTGATTATGTTGAAACAATTGACTTTGATTTACAAATATTTGGCTTTTAAAACGCTTTTTATCATCAACATAATTAAAGTGAAACCAGAGCCATCAATACCGCCCTATCAAAATTAAAATCGCCCCGAGTACAAAATTCCAAACAAGCGCACAAATTGATGTTTCCTCAAAACCTCATCAATCAAATCAATCGTCACTTGGCTGTCTCTCACCCCCACTTCTCCGCCGGACGTGACGTCAGTGCGTTCGGACCAGCCTCTTTATAATAACGAGGCAAGGGGCAAGGTCGTGATTTATTCACGAAGGGAGGTAGAAAAGCATCACGCGCACGTAAGTAAAGCGCGTGTCCGCGTGAGGACGTTGCGTGACGCACGTGCTAAATGCGCGTGGACTCTGACCCCACCGAGATATTTTTAGGGCTCCTACGAGCACGAAATTAAAATAGGTTTCATGTGCCGCGAAATGACATTCTTGAAGAGGGATGAAGATATTATGTTTCGAATAAAGGGGAGGATTATTGTATGATAATAGCTGCTCAGATGCGAAACACCAGGTTTGTACTTTATCTTTATATTTTTTGCCTATTTACAGCGAATCTAAAACTTTTTGTAGCTGTCTTACATTCGTTCTTTCTACCGTTCTTTTAATCGCAGAACATTATGGCCACGCTTTTTATCTTATATACATCCTCGTACTCGAATACTTTGTATTCTTCCTGTAGTTTATTTAATAATTTTCACATATAAATTTGAATATATTTGACATAGTATAGGTTATAGATAAATTGTAAAAGATTTTTCATTTTAAAATACTTTAAATTAATATTATTTTAGCGCCCGCAAAGTATTCTACAGACAGAAAAGCATCAACAACCACAGTAAACATGGATACTTATTTATAAAAAATTAACTTTTTGCACAAATATTTTAACCAAAAAGCAATAATTTTTGACACAATTAAATACAAATAATGATTAGGTATAAAACTAATCCAATATTATACAATTTTATAAGGGAATAACAATTGCAGAATAATTGAATACCTGAATTAAAACCTGAACTGATTATCAAATATATATAGTTTCGAGGTAACAATTATTTTTGTATATTTTTCAAGACCTTAGATTACTAAAGCACCACGGTACATGAAGATTGTGTTAGAGCCAAAATGGCGAACAGCTATTTGACAGCTATATTAATTTTAAATGTGACGCTCAAATTTGGAGATAAACTGGCAGCAAATAGCGGTAAATACTATAATAATCTAAGGACTTTAGTTATTTTAATAGTACTAGACCATCTTGTGATCAGGGATGTGCGCGTAGTCTACTGCAAGTAATCTACGCCATTCTCTACGTGTAAACAATCATGTAGTCTACGTCTTCATTTTTCATATAAACAATGTAGACTATGTAGACAAAGAAAACACCTGTGTTCACTTAAGTCAAATTAGAAATTTTATCCCTAGAACTAAAGAATTTTAAATGTTGTTAGAGATCTTATTTTTAATCTAGGGATTACATGAAAAAAAACTAGTTGTGCAGGGCAAAACGTTCAAAATTTGTCAACTGGTTACTGTTAAAAATAGCGCCAAAGAAAACTCCGTCTGGTGAGATGGCGCGTTGATCGATTTTAAAAATATGACAGTTCGCCCAAGACCCAAGACAGACATTCGTCTAGTAATGTACCAGCACTTGCTTTATTAGTTTTATTATATAAAGACCGAAAATGACCCGAGCTCATGAATACGAATACATGTAATAGTTACAAAGGAATAAATTTAGGTTATGTTGAATTTTACAACTGTCAGATGCATTATCTACATTGTTTACATTGTCTACGTCGCTAGAATTGTCGACGTATTGTCTACGTATAGATGTAGACAATTAAAGATTACACGTAGATGCACATCTCTGCTTGTGATCTAATTTTGAACCATTAAATAAAAAGCTAGCAGATAGCACTCTTTAAAGGTTGTTAGAGATGGCACCTAACACACATTTCCAGATAAATATATTTTTAATTGTAGCACTTGGCTCGAATTTTATTTCAATTCTTCAATTTGCTATTCAAGGTTTCATTCTGACAGCTTGCAACTAATGAGTGATGAAGTTTGTAAGATAAATAAAATGCATTACACTGGATTGATTATTAGTGTATCATAATATTTAAATGTAGTTAAAAAATTAAACCGCCATCTTGAATCGAAAGACGACAAAGAAGATTTCCAGTTACAGCAGATTTTTCTCTTCGTATGAAACGAAATAATATGTAAACTACTTTTTAATCTATAACTTTGCTCGTACTATAATTGCCACCATAAATGAAATAAAATTAGTTCAACAGTTGTTCAACTCTTGTTCAACTCTTCTAGAATAACATCAAGTAGTATTTATTTAGATTTTGTAAAGTTTTGGAGCCACGGAAGCAATGTTTGCCTAGCAAGTTTAAAAGAATATTAAAAGATGGTATATTACTGCTCCCTCATAGATCTTTTAATATTATACTCCCCCAGATGAATATAAAAAGAGAAATTGTGTTTTCATGTTCGGATACTACGTTGTAATAATACTTGACTTGCGCATATATCTGCCGCAGACGTAAATTCATAAACCCCCAGATAGAGCGTGGGATTGCAATTTATATAATGATCCCTTCTTTGTTAGAGATTTTATCTTAAGGGTGTAGAGTAGATGACATAAGCCTGAAAAGAGTTTTCAATCATTTTAAACTTTTTAATATATCTGATATTATAACTTTTAAAAGAAAAAGTTATGTTATCGTTTTATTAAGAAAATAAATTGACAACTTATTGAAATTTTTTTGATTCGTTCAGCGATTTTTCAACAAAGTTTTTAATAAAAAATTTTGAATCTTACGTACATTATTTTATATTTACTTTATACATACACCAGCCTACTTTTTATATTTATATACAGATAAAAATAATTGAATATTTTATTACTTAATTCAAATTTTGTTTTAAGATAAACAAGAAAACTTTCGAAAGTTTTGTTATTACATTCTTCAAATACTAAATAGATGTACAGGGTGTTAATTAAAACCAGCACTACAGGAGGATATAGTGAAATAAATTTGTCTTTGTGCGAAAGTTGTTAAATAATTCAAATAAATGTAGTAAAAACATATATTCTACGTACAAATCAATAATCACAGTTTATTCTTGTAATTTTATAAACGAAAAAATCCAGTTAATATGGATCCATATACTACTAGCTATTAGATTAAATTTATATTTTGTAATTTAGATTTATTACAAACTATTTCATCAAAATTGATCATTTTCAATAGGTATAAAATTAACAAACGAGACATCCTTAAAATCATTTTATTTGAAAAAAAAATCAATAATAATACTTACAATTATTTATAATTTTGTTTTAGTTTCACTGTTATCTCTATATGAGTATTAAAACAAAATTTATAACATTTTTAACTTGATTTTTTCAATTGTTAAACACCAAAAATAAAATCTGATTATTCAATTGAATGCAGAAATTATTTGGTGACAGATAGTGAACAATTGCAGATCACGGCTTTATGTGGACCTTTGCTATTGCCAACGGGAATCTTTCCAGACTCGCTCAGCAAAGTATCTTTTTACACTTTTGTTTTGTTTGTATTATTTTCTTAGTTAACTACATTGAAAATTTCGTAATTACAAATCAAATCGATTAATATGAAAGTATATTTCCAGACTTCGCTACGCTCGTGCTACACTCTTTAGTCTCGGAACGCAAACGGCTACTTGATATACAAATAGCTATTCAACAATTTTTGTTTTAAACATTTTTATCTAAAATAATTTGATAACTTTTATGGAAGACGATTTTAAAATGTAAACCCTGTATTGATTTATGTATCTATAGTAAAAAACAAGTGTTAGTACGATAATTGTTTCTGTTGTTGTTCCATGTTCAGTATTTTTCATGAAACCAATAACATGTTCTTTCTTTATACCGTTAAGATTGACTGAATACCTAGGTTTATAATAACCTTATCAGTTATCAGCAATAAATATGTAAGTAATAAATGAAGATATTGTGTTGCGGCAATCCGAAATGAATACAGTAAGTTCGTAACAAAGCTATTACGATTTGACATTAACCTATTTATGTTACATTTCAATCAGTTGTATCTCGACGAAACAATATTATTTATGATGGTCAATCGTAATTGACGTTTATGAGACATAGTTAAGAAGCTGAAACAAAATATATTTACGATGAACATTACTTCTGTTATATGTTGGATTATAGATAATCCAGTATTAGATCTCTTTCGTATGGGTAATAAAAATTGGTCTAACCTAGTCCACCATTTACTTTATGGCGACATAAAAATGTCTGCGGATATGGTCCCGCCAGAGCCATTTCTGCCAACTTAACGGTAGAAAAATCGACAGTACAAGAGGCAGGCATAGGTAGAGTTCTGTTACGCATGAATTGATTTATTTTTCTCATACTTCTCATTCTCATATCTTATTTACCATTCGAATTTATGATTTACGCCTTTCTTCACTTAAACTCTAACCATTTCATTTCTTAATATCTTTTTTGTAAATGTTCAATTTCCTACCAATGATTTTTATCACATTAATTTAAAAGTACTTTTTTGTCTTCATCGCAAATTTTTAGCGCGTATCTCTATTTCTACGACGTGCATGATATGTAATAGTTTGTACTCTGTAGTATACTAGAGGAATCTAGAAAATATGGTACATTAGCCAGCAAAAGTAATGTTGCGCCTTCGTCATCTTAGTAAGTAAAAGTAGCAGCAAAACTTCCAACAGTAATGTTAGTCCAAACTTCTAAACTTCACTTGAAAAATATTCACTTTCTGTATCAGTATTTACCGACAGTAGGAACGAAGTTTTCTAACGGAAGACAAATTATTTTTTGCTGTGAATGTCTTCGGCTTTCCGCTGAAACTTTCCGTTAACGGTTATTACACCCCCGAAGAAAGTTACATGCTACACGCTGCAAACTACGTGCTTATGTACTAGCCGCATTATCATTGTTAGTTCAGTTACGAGAAGGCAAATAGCGCGGTGCATTCCTGATTCACGGAAGACAAAAACTGATTAACATGTATAAGTGTGTGTACGTGTTCGTGTAAGTGCAGTGTACGAATACGAATCGATTTTAACAACGGCAAGATATTTCTATGTAAAGAATATGTAAATTTTACTCTGCATGGTTTTGTTTTATACATGTGTAATCAAATAATATCTTTCCAGATCTGGAACAGTTAATTGAAGGTAAGAATTTTGAACAATCAGTGTTTTGCTTCACTTTTATGACAGAAAAATATTAAATGTAACTAGTGAAAAACAAAGCAATATTATCTAGTTTGAACATCGATTAGGAGTACCTAAGAAGTACACTATGTTAATTCTATTACATTTCTAAATATTTTTTTTGTACGTCGGACTAGAAAATGCAAATTTCCAGTCTTCATTCATATTCAATAAGGCGGTTGACTACTAGTCGTTTCAATATCCGTCAGTACGGTGGTGTGGATAGCAATATGGAATTCGAATCCGGAGATCCCGAGTTCGAATCTCACTCAAGCTAAATATTATATAAACTACCACACTGCGGCTCGGTGAGTGCGGACCCTGTACTGTAATTGGGATTAAATTCCTGTTGTACAGCGTAACATAAATAAATAAATAAATAAATAAATAAATACTGACAAACACTGTTTAATGTTTCTATTGAAATTAACTCCAAACTTATGATTTTCAAACCAATAAAAATATTGTTCAATAGCTGAACCATGTCTACAGCTTTGTCTAATACGACTTTTTTATTTATTTTTTACAATATTTTGTGTTCTTCGTTTAAAGTTTACTTAAATTGTATGTGTTTTAATTTAAATATAACTCAAAAATAATTTCAAACAATTTGGCTTTTTACATTTACAACAATTTTTAAATGTTACTATATATAACAAATGAACTGACAATAATTTTGAAAAATGTTTGAAGCAAAAGTTGATATAAATAAAATTAGAGTCCGTTAGTTAGTGTTACCTATTTTGTGTTACACACTATCTTTTATAAAATAAAGCTAAAAACTCAAGGAGACCCATCAATAATATTGTGGTATCACTAATTGTATACAGTAGCCTATTATCTCTGGTACTCTGAAAAGAGATACAATAATGAAAGACCTAGGTGCATATTTTGATACTGCCCTTTTGTTCACGCCATAGATTGAGGCAGTTGACGCTGCGAACAAAATGTTAGGTTTCATCATAAGGTGTACTAAATGTTTCTCTGATTTATGTGTCTTAAATATACTCTATTCGTGTTTCATTTTATCAAAATTAGAAAATTGTTCATTTATTTGATCTCCAGTTTTAAAGTTTAGAGTATTATTGTTTCAAGATAGATAATCTATATCCAACTAGAGGCATATAACAATCACATTCAACACCAGTTCAGTTCTACAGCGTAGATAAAGTAGATCTGTTCTTCTATTGCACAAATTATTACACAACAATATAAACTGTATTGTTTTGCTTTGTAGAACTATTATATATTTGTAGCTAGTCGGTCAGCTCGTTCTGGTACTAATTTTCGGCCGCAATTTTTCAAGACAAATCTAATTTATAGAGTTCTCCCTCCACTATCATCTTTTGGGGCCGTGTTTTGACGGTTGATAACCGCAATTCTCTTGAAAAAATAAATCACTTACCGATATCTGCTACAGCAAATGCCACACCTAGTAATGGGTAAAAGGCGTGATGATATATTTTTATTTTATTTTACTTTTATGTATTCCCTATGGATATTATTATTATTATTTGTACACATAGCACATTATACTTATTTTGTATTTGTCCTGTAATTGGTTGTAACTGTTGCGAAATAACAATTATTATTATTAACTAACTTAATCTCGGTTTTCACTTAAAAGCTTAATACCTAGTTTCAATAAAAAATTTCATTTCGTTTTCAAGTTATCGAATCGTGTTTCCAAATAGAACGACAGACTGACTTGTTTTGGGATTATATGTTTTTAAGTTTAGTAGGATCTGAAAAGTGAGGATTCATCAAAATCTCGAGATTGAGAAAAATCAATATCATAATACTTTCCCTATTATACAGGTCGGGAAATTTGAAGTCTAAGCAAGTCGACGTGTATTTCGTTTCCATTTCTTTTCAGTTTCTAAATTATTTTTTTTCAAATAAATACATGATATACTTTACAAACATTGAAATCAAATAATTTGAAATATCAAAATGTTTCATTTTTGTTTTTAGTGAACAAAATTAAATTTAATATTAACTGATAATTGATAGAAATTTGAAATATGAAAGTGCTGATTTTCAAAATGAAATACACGTGTATTTCTTATTTAAACATACGTTGACATATTTTGTTTGTTAGTCATTGTCCTAATAATTATCGAATATTAGGTTTTTACTTTGATAATTACAAATTTGAAATCCATATTTTAGATACAATAACATTAACAAGATATATAGATAATGTAATATGATAAAATAGTTCATTAAATACATACAATATGTTTCCAGTATCATTATAATTATTTGTAATTATTATTATTAATGATGTATTTAATTAATTTTTTACAGCTGTTCATTCCGATATCTCAAATTTATTAATATTGATAAATTTAATTATAATTTTACATCCTATTCTGAGTGCAACTAATTCCACACAACTGCTTTGCAAGTTGTCTTCATGAAAATGACAGAAGTATAGGTTTTTGTTTTACGCTTTTATTTTACTGACCATTAAAAATACAACAACAAAATGGTTTGGGTTTCATACCTAAGGCATGTTTTTAAATCTATTTTTTACGCTGATTAAAAAATATTAAATCTGTTTTTATTATCTTTTACGTAGGGATTTTTTTCCAGATATATCTCCAAAGGGCAAAATGAATATTTGTGTAATAAAGGCGCGATATGCCTGATTAGCGTATCAAGAGTGAAATACAAGACTTGCGGACTCAAAAAATTATTCAAGGGCGCTAAATACATTTTACGTACAAAACGAGCATAATATTTTTTTCGACAAAAAGTAGACATATCGAGCGGTAAAGTTAGTATATCATCGTATTCATGGATACATAAGAACTGTCAATATTTTCAAAGGAATTTCAAAACAGAATAACTTTCAAAAATGATTTTAAATTCATTTTAAAGCTTTCCTAAATAGACGTATAAGAAAATATTGTATGTAGCATGTGCAGGAAGTCTCCTTGATGTTCTTGCGCGAGCCGTAATAGACCACCTTTCTGCTCTAGGTACATAATAGTTATTAGTGTATTAAGAGCGTGATTCTTTGTACATCGAGCACGGTATTTGCAACGCAAGCCGATGGCGAGAGTTGCAATAGTGTAAGAGAAATAAAGACACTTTACGCTCGTGATACACACATATTTTTTTTACGATTGCATCTTTAATTATTAAAACACATATACATCCTATTAATAAGACAAGTTCCTGTTTTGTTTGTATCACAGTAAGCGCGCATTTAATATCTTTTTCTACTTCCGTTAGGAAATAGACGTTTTATTTCACTTATTTGAGTTAGGTAATGAACTGCATTATTTAACTAGTGAAATAATGAGGTACGCCTCGTTCTGCAAATTTCACATGCATAAGGTAATGACCTTCATTTCCTTACTAGTTTCATAAATAGCTATTTTTATTTATTAATTTTTCGGTTACTTTATAGAAAACGTCGACTTGACGATGAAAAATTAGAGCATAATTATCAACTTTTCATAGCAATAGTAGAAAATAGTTATTTATGTAGTGTATTGCCGCTCGTATACTTTCTGCTCGAGGGTCACACAATATTTTTTATACGACCATTTCAAAACGCTTTAAAATTATGTTTAAACATATGGAAAAGTTACTTTTTCTTTTGTTACTTTTGAGGAACATAGGGGCATATTATATTCCGGTTGTTGCTATTTGAGACAATTGAGGAATTATAATAAACGTTTGTTGCTCGGGAAACGATAACTGATAAATGACTGCTAAAATAACTTTTACATATGTACAACTGAATTATATTATAACATTCAAAAATTACAAAATAATTATTTTATACAACAATTAAAAATGTATCAGTGTGAGAAGAATATTGTATTAATGTTGTTATACGTTCCATTAACACCCGATTTATAAAGGACGAAATAAATCTGCTTCCATAATAAATGTATTTAAATTAACAAGTTCAAATCAATTTATTTTATGACTTTTTTAACATTATTGTCAAAAGTTCGACTGTTCGATAAATAAATTTTATTTACTTTGCAAGTAAATTAATTTGTTGTTTATAAAACCGGCCATTAATTATATTAAAGGGCTACTAGTTTAGTATTTTTTGTTATTTATACAGAATGGCAAAAAAGTAAATATATTATTGTTTTTTAGACCAGTATTGACAGTAAAACAGAAATAAAATGATCAACGTATATTTTGTCTTCTAATAAAATCAATGACATAATTGCTAAGCCACTTGACAGGATGTATATCACCCATTTATGAAATATTTGTACGTAAAAAGTGCAAAACATTTTCTAAAAAGTATAAAAATTGTGATTCAATATCAGTACGCAAACATCAATGTTTTTATCATCATGAAATTCAGATTTGTTTGATATAAATTCACACAGAAAAACTTCGATGATTACAAAATTTCATCATTAAATAAGTACCGGATAAAATTTGCAAAAACATTTCATTTTTATTCGTTGTTTATAACTTCGTATTCCTACTGAATCACACCATTAATTCTCCAGAAAACTGTACAAACTCTTTATTGACCAACTTCCAAAAACACCTGTACGTTATTAACTAAAAACTATTTCTCGTGGGGAAAATAACGCGGCCAGAGTCACATAAACACGACTCCTCCGTTCGGCAAAGGAAACACACAAGGGACACAAGTCCTATGCCGCGCCGGCGACTTGTATGTAATTAGAAGCTAAGGAACTCTGAGGAAATCCAATATCTACGTCGCCGCTACATTGCTCGCTGAGAGAACGAGAGAATGAGACCGAGACCAGACACTGAGACTGAGACTGAGACTCCAATGGTGTGGAGAATGTCCAACGGGAGCACTTGAACAACCAGTGCTTGTTGTGCACTGATATTGAATATTACATACGTACTTGTTTCAGGTTAACACGCTCAAGGATTTTATATGATTTATGAAAATAGTGCTTGAGTTATGACCATAGTACAATTTCTTGATATAACTGTAGAAAAATAAAAAAAATAATCAGGATAAAGCTCTTTTCTAATCTAGATAAGATAGAAACAAATAAAATAAATATATCATCACGCCTTTTACCCATTACTGGGTGTGGCATTCTGCCGTAGCAGATCTCGGTAAGTGGTCTATTTTTTGCGTGAAGTACCAGCCGTAAAATTGCGGCCTTCAAAGATGTTAGTGGAGACGGAGCACTGGGGTAGTTTTAATGTGGAAAATTGTTTGTCGGTTGTGAAAATCGAATCCGGGTTCTGAAGACCCACAGGCCGACTCGATACCACTGAGCTACTTACTCCTTATTCAGAATGAAGTTAAAGATTATTGCTTTTTTCTAATATAGATAAATAAATATATCATCACACCTTTTACCCATTACTGGGTGTGGCACTCTGCCTAAGCAGATCTCGGTAAGTGATATATTTTTTAACGTGAAGTGCGGTTACCAGTCGTCAAATCACGGCCCTCAAAGATATTAGTGGAGGGGGAGCTACAGGAGTAGATTTAAATTGGTGAAAATTGTTTGTCGGCTGTGGGGATCGAACCAGGGTTCTCAAGATTAACAGGCCGACTCGATACCACTTAGCCACCTACCCCATAAATATAGATAAGATACAATTAATAAAGAATAATAGTAATTTGTTTAATTAGACCAAAAAGTAATAGATTTACTGCCGTGGTTAGAGTTTTGCTATGAATCTAATCATTCCAGTAAATCTACCTTTGCGCTATTGTATAAAATTAATATTAATTTTGTTATTATTTTCAATATTTTTAGTGTTATCATAGTCATCATGTTGTTTTCATTTGTTAAACGTTGGCTCTGTAAAAACAAATATAACTTTTATAATTTTATAAATACCATCCTGCTTTTGGTAAATGTTGTCAGTCAATACATATTAAATAATAATATATAATGGGGTAGGTGGCTAAGTAATATCTAGTTGACCTATGTATTTGAGAACCCGGGTTCGATATCCACAGCTGACAAACAATTTTCACAACATTAAAACTACCCCTGTGGTCGCCCTCTCTACTAACAGCTACCGGCATTTCACGTGAAGAATTATATCACTTACCGATATCTGCTTCGGTATCACCACACCCAGTAATGGGGAAAAGGCGTGATGATATATTTATTTATTTTATTTATATAATGGAAAGTGACGAAGATAATATTATTTATGAATATTCATGTAGCACTGCATATTTGCAACCAATAGCAATCAAGTATATTTTTATGTGACTTATGGGGTTGTAGTTTGTTAATCCATGACAAATATGAGCAAGGTTAAGTTGAAGCTATTTTCGTTCCGTGTATTTAAATAGTTGTATATACAGTATAACATTTGACTCGATATAATGGTTGTATTCTATAGATTAATAAAATTAAATAACTTTTGGATATCTTGTTGATCCTGTGTTTTAATTTTGGATAGGAATATGTTGACTTTAGGATCCTTGATTTATTCAATTTATTTAATGGACATTTCGATGGTTAACCCATCATCTTCAGCATTTTATTATATACAAAAATATTTCCAAATCTAATGAATGTACTGTTATTACATTGTCAAGTTTAATAAAAATACAAATAATTCCGTCTTACGGATGTACAACTGTCGTAAAAGTAAAACATATTTTAAATCGTAATTTTAACGAGAAATACAAAAAATAATAAAGATATAATTTGTATTTTCATTTAGATAAGATTCGTTATAAATAAATCTGAGAAAATTTAAATATAATAGATAAAACTATTATCTAGATGTTACTGGCTCTAGGCAATTAACATTGCAAACAAGTTTCCCTTTACCATTAATTCCCGGAATACTTTACACGAAAAACTTTCAAATAAAGTTGTAGAGAATTAAATTCTGTATTTAAATAAGTCGACGCATTTATTTTTTCTTTATTTGCATCATTAGTGTTAAAATTAAGTTTCAAAGTTGTTTAAAATTGATATTATTTACTTTATTAATTAATCATCTCTTAGTGAATTCATAAAGCAAATTTGCCAGTGGTGAGCTGAGCTCGGACGAGCGCATTGTTAAATTTTTACAATTTGCAAACCCATTGTTAAAATTCGATTTATATATTTATTTTTTACTGGAAAAACAATTAGCGAACCCATTGATAAAATTTTCACAGCTCACCAGGGAGATAACACAATTGTTAATATAATTTATTAATATAATTCAGCTTGAAATTCAAGCAAATTCACAAAATTTGTTTAATTTGATGCTAAAGTAGCATTTTTCTTAACACAATTTAAAATATATATGTTTAGTGAATTGTAATGAGAATTAGAAACAGTGCATCAAACCTGAGCCAAAACCGATAATGAATCGAATCGTATTATTTAACAAACTAAAATCTGAAACTGATCCCAAATATTAATTTAAATTGAACTCAAACTCGCGATTAAAATTCTTGTTCATGGTTTAATTTCGGTTCAGATTCAATTTTATTTCGAAACATATTCTAGAAATCATTCATTGAGACGATTCGACTAATTTTTATTAAATGAAGAATCGAAACGAACTTGAATTACACCGAGCGATTTAGTTAACCAGAACCCGAAACAGAACCCTAAATTTTAATGGTCTTTTACCTCGAATTCAGCAAAGCTCCAACTTTATAAAAACATAATTAACCTGAAAATGAACCGAACACATTTTTTGTCGAATGCAATGCTATGATTAAAAAGCAGAGATGGAAGTCGTAAGCTCGTAAATTAATAGTATATTATACATCTAGGGAAAGAAATACATGTTTTGTCATGAGGTGTAATTTGTAGCCAGAGGGCAAAGCCAAAAGTTACTAAACGCCGAGGGAAAAATAACATATATACATATACTATTTTTTTCATGACCTAAGTAAGATTAAAAATGAAAAAAGTAATTTTAAAATATAATTTATTTATTTTTATTTATATTTATTCATTTAAAAATTATTAGTAGTCCTTGATAAAAATAAAATTCCTTGAAAACAGTGACTCTTTATAAAAACAAAATTGTTTATGTCAAATTACGTTATATTTCTAAATTAGAATATGAATAATACAGCGAAGAACCCACAAAAGAATCCCAAGAAATTGTTGATGCAGCTTCTGCAGCTGTTCTTAAGTTTTTATTTGTTTCATTGTACTCCTTTGTATTTTATATACTATATAGGTATATTTGACAGCTGATTTGTCAAAATAATAAACTCCCTAGAGGAATAATGTGCATAATATTTCCCTAGAGGTAAAATGTTTTCTTTCTGTCCCGATTTTTTTATCATAGAAATTGTAAAATATTCCTGTCGTGAAATAATAATTTTGGGACTTTTTCTCTGAAAATATTTCAAATTATATCTTTATTATACAGAATACACATGTTATAGGAAGCTTTGATTTTTTGTTGAATAATTGAATACACTACTCTCATACTTTAATTTACGTATTAAATATACCTATATTATCAGTACTTTCAAGACACTCATTAAGACAGATTTTTTATTACGATACTGATTATTGTCCAAGAACCACACAGCAGTAACTGTTTTTAAGGTTTCCCTGATTTGCTCCATAAAATAATAAACTTATGTTTTTTTTTCATTCACATTCAACGAGGTGATATTTATTTTAATAACTTTGGTTATTGGATTTGATCGTTTGCATAATATACTTTTTTTTTTAATTTATATATCGGACCAACTACTCAGGTCATATGCCGATATGTCCTTTGTATGGCCGCCACGGGCGGGATCCGAACCCACGACCTTATGGTGGTGAGTCAGGCCCTCAACCCGCGTGGCCAACACGCGGGGCAATTTTATTATTAATTCTGAAGTTATTTTGTATCTTTTATTAATGTATTACACCATGAAAAAATATCTTCTGAAAATAAATTGTAAATATTTACTTATATTATAACAATCTAATTAAATACAACTTCCCAAAAGAATGAAATATAAAGTGTCTCGGTCACCTAAAAGTCAAACTAAATTTGTAAAATAAAATAAAATTGGTTGAAATCAGTGAAAACAACAGAATCGATAAACTTAAAAGTTTAAAAAAATGTGCCAGTGCCACTTTGTGATCTGTTTGTTAATGTGTAACTGCCAGACAAATATTTAAATCCTAATTCTAATAGTAACTAAATGAAATAAGTAGTCGAATAATGATTTAGGTTAGGGAAGTAATGGTATCGAAAAACAAATTCAATTCAAATAAAATATTTAAAAATTCCCTTTCTTTCAATAATATTGTATCTAGAATTTCTTCGTGTAGCAACTAATACTTCACTCTTGGAAAACATACATTTTTATCAAATCCCTACGTATACACAAAAATTCTCGGCCATTTTTTCCAGCCGCACTTATCACATATCTTTTTCTCCATCTCGGCAGCAATCTGCGCAGCCTGCTAAATTTTTAACCTCAAACATCACTTACAATACACAACACCTACACACAGCCCATAGCGGCGGGTTGGTCGAAATTGACACCGAATGAAAAATCAATACGCGCGAACGTGAACAGAGTGAGTGATAAGTGATCTGCTGAATGTTTTATAGATGATGGGCACCAGGGCCGCCAGGGCAGGCCGCAGGAGGCGCCATTTGCGATTCTGACGCGCGACGGTGCTGCCGCAGCGGTAATACACCGCGAAGCTCCGATCGCGGCGGATAATCCATGCCTCGTGCCCTGAGGTAAACTTTTAACAAATCAGTTTGGAATTTCCAACTAAAGTGAGAAACATGGTTTGGAATTTTAATTGAGGGTTTTTAAGAGGGTTTTGGTTTTAAAGCGGGGCTAGAAAGTCGGGAAAATGTTTTTTGTTGTTTGGTCTAGTTTTTTGCTGATCCTCTCAACCAGGAACGTGAAGCATGATTATTTCTCGAGAACTGATCTTCAAATATTTATCAAAGAGAAATCAATAATACGTTGCTCTTATTACTTATAAGTAGTAATCTTTGTAATAAGAAGTATTACTTTTAGCAAATATTTATAAAAATAGCATTAATTTACTTTTTTTACGATTGCAATGAAAAGTTGACAATTGCGCTCTCATTTGTCATCGTATAGTTGACGTTTTCTGTGGAAAAATCTAAAAATATCTTTGTCGCACGTCTGCAATGGCAACGCGCGAAAAAGATAATAAATATGCGCTTATTTCAATAGTTACCAGGGATACAAATAAAACAGACACTTCTCATATTGACAGTTGACAGAATGAATTTATTTTCAGTACCTATACGTTTTTTAATAATTTTGAATCGTACAGAAAATTATGTGTGTATCACGAGGTTAAAGTGTCTTTGTTCCTCTTACACTATTGCAGCGCGAACCGAAGGCGAGTAACAAAGAATCACTTTACGCTCTATATACATAAATAATTTTCTACAGTCGATATACAAAATAGGCATTCGCGCTTGCATTTGTTAACACAAAATGTCATTTGGCCGCTTATGCGCAACAAAACAGACAAAACGTTCGGACTCTAAATTTGTAACTCTAAATCAAACGTTCTTTGAACATTGGGATAACAACCAGTGACAGCAAATAAACTATTTTAATTTTTGATGTCCTGTAACACAGGAAACTTGTAAAATTAAATTCTTAAAATAGAAAAAAATATTGTGTCGACTATAAAAACTAAATTGTTTGTGTTTCGAGCGCAAATGTACACTGCAATATCGAGAGTTGCCGCAACCGACAATGATTTTGTTGTTTTAATACATAAATAGCTATTAATTTACTGGGACTGATAGATTCATTAAACATTTGAAATAAATTTTATTTATTTTGTCATTTATTGAAATTAGGTTAGAGTTCAAATTTATAATTACCTAAATACCTTTAATTTTAATAAAGAAATATGTTGTAGTTTGATGTAATTATTTTATTATAAAAAAAATAAATGTAATAATTTAATTTGAGCTGAGCAATGACAACTAAAGTGTTCGAAATATATTTGACATTTTTACAATTTTCTAACTTCACACAAAAATATCTTCAAAAATAATTGTACAAAGTTGAATTTTATACCATTGTTTTTGATAAAATTAATTTCGTAAACGTGATCCAAGAAAATCTATTTATAACCTCTTACATTTATTATTAAAACTTCATCGACTTCAACTTGCTTTATATGCAAACACGGCATAAATATAATGAAACCTACTGTTTCAAATTTGTACTTTGTAGAGATGGGCGAATATCATCCGCGAATAGTCGAATGCCGCGAATATTGACATTATTCGATATTCGAGATTTTCGAATATTAACGTCAGTATAGCGAACATTCGAATACCTCGAATATCGCGCTATATGTTGACCTCAATTTTTGACTATGTTTTTTTATCTTTTGTACATAAACTTAAAGCTATTACAATACTTTGAAGTTATTAATAACAAAGATATTTTGTTTCAAAACCATGAAGACGTACCATATTTCAAATTTTTTTTTGCCAACATCAGCCCGTACGTTTCACCTTAAATTTGAAGTTTTCGTCTTTTTCTTTTTTGTTTGTACTTTTTGTTTTAATTTTATTTTATCTTAACAATTTCATTCAAATAATGAAAAGGACATAATTAAATAATTATTAATAATAAATAAATTTACTTTTAGGAGTATTCGAATATTCGAGGTACTCGAATATTCGAGATCTGATTAATATTCGTATTCGATATTCGAATTCGAGAAATTTAATATTCGCCCATCTCTAGTACTTTGATAAAAGAAAAATCATATTACACGTTACACATTTTTTTAACAGAGAATATTACACGAAAAATATTTTGTTATGAAAAATTCCACATTTGAAAATGTTAAGTTATTAATTTTGTTTCAAATTAGGTATATTTTTTGTCAGTAATAATCTCACGTTATTCTAGCATTCCGGCCATACTTGCTCTGCATTTATATATGTATTTATTTATTATATTGAACCCAACAGGCAAAATGCCCAATTACACGATAAAAATATAGTACAAAGTAAATAAAGTAAGTACAAAAAAAATTAGGTAGCTAGAAAAAAATTACAAAGTAAAAACAACAAACTAATTAATCAAAATTAATAAAGATTATTACAAAATATAATTGGAAGAAACAAATCAAAATACAAAAAGAAATAAAATATCAGGACTTAAGAAAATCATCACGATTTGGTACTAAATATTGGTATATATTTGGTATCTGAGTCTACAAATTTTACATTTTATATATGTTTTGTTGTTATTATTATAAATAGTTAATATTAGTTAGGAAGTACATGATTTAGGGCAGCTCAAGTTACCAATATTTCACCATATTTTGCTGTCAAAATATTTGCTCAACTTATGTATCAATCTCAAGTAATATACTTTTTTAGGCTTAAATGAGCATAAAATATTTGTTCTGATACATACTTTAAAATCACTGTCACAGTTACGGTACTCAGTTGTAGTCGTAAATATGTTTTAAAAAACCCCAAATGAGTGTTCAACAATTAAGAGACCCAAAATAAAACAAATGGCTCTTTGGAAACCAACAAATAATTTAACTAGCAAGCGCTGGTATTTTAAACAGGATTACTTTAGCGTCAAATTGATGAGTGGCTCAACATCACTCTCAGCAGGAGCAGCAGGACAGTAGAAGCGTACACCGCTTGATGGAGACACTGTAGCTGTAGGGAACCAAACCATGCGCTATTCAAGGGTCGGACGTTAAAATAGGGCGCGGGAAATGTATGTACTAACACGTGGTTTGCTGAAGAATTGCCGGAATTGTATCCGCAAGGACAAATGGTTTTGACTTCGCCAATTATTAACACAGAAATTATACTGATAATTTTATTTCAATACGAAGTAAGCAATAAACAAGAAAAGAATTTTGATACTGGCAGTGGATAAATAGGAAGGTAACTTTTTGCAACAATTAAAACTTTATTTCTTAGTAACCCGATAAAAACTAATATCATTTGAATTGTTTTATTTTAATGCCGTTAAATTATCTCGTCGAATTACAATTTGGCATATTTTTCGTAACTAGATACTTAATTATTGTAAATAAAAAAAAATAAAAAATTGGAATGTCGCCAAAAATAGACCTTATGAATTCCGGTAATATGCTTTACCTGAAACTGACAGGAAAATAAACATTTGCCTGACCTTTAAGTCTCAAGAAAGCTTTGCTTTGCATACAAGCAGGAAAATAACATATTGCCTGTCTAGGCAGGTAATGAAAGAAACGTGATTGTCTTGTTACTTAACAACATAAAATACTGACTGAATATGTAAGTCAAATATTTATTTTAATTTAAATTAATTTAAAATATTTATTATTTGTTTATAAGTTTCAGGTAAATTGTTATACGTAACACGTCAGTAAAGTGTCGTACACAATTCGTAAGCTGTTTCAAGCCTCGCTATCGCTCAGCATGAAACTATCTACTCATCCTGTAATTGAACGCTTTCCTGACTTTTTACGTATATAACTATTAACCAATTAAGCTACAGTCACCCGTGATTCAAATAAGAATTTATTCCAATTTTTCCCTCTATTTTTCTTATGTATTATAGGCAACCTCGACCCCATGAATCTTTCAAGGGATCGAGGCTGCCCTAACGTAACCTAATTTTTCCCTCTATAATTTAATTTGATTTAAAATTTGCAAATTCAACCTTTTACCTGATATCAATTTGACCCAAAATACCGTTTTAAAATAAAATGATGATAACAGGTTTATTAAAACCATTTTTTCTGACAAATTGCTAGATAGCAAAGTAGCATGATAAACAAAAATTTATCCGGAAAAATAAAAAGCTATTGTTTAAATATCGTTGACAAAAATAAATATTTGATGGAACAACTTTTCAGTAGATAGTAAGAAATGATTTTATTATGAGTCTTCTTGATACAAACTAGTGGCCCATAAAATTACAAATATTCTAGGAAAGATACACAATATTAGCATAAAAAGGAGGTCAAATATATTTAACATAAGTAATCAGGTTTTACGCAATTGTTGTCTTCTAATCAACTTTACAAAATAAAACAAAAATATTTGAAATAAAAATTATAGAAATACAAATTCTACATATGAGTTAATTAACATTTAATTTTATTCATTTAATAACTGCTGAAAAGTTATTTTTCTACGATTGCTATGAAAAGTTGACAATTACGCTCTCATTTGGCATCGTAAAGTTGACGTTTTCTGTGGAACAATCGAAAAATATCTTTTTTGTGCGTCTCCAATAGCAACGCGCGAAAAAGACGTTAAATACGAGCGTTTCCAATGGCAACGCGCGAAAAAAATTATAAATGCGCGCTTATTTCAATAGTTACCAGGGATACAAACAAAACAGAAACTTGTCATATTGACAGTTGACAGAATGAATTTATTTTCAATACGTATACGTTTTTAAATAATTTCAGGATGCAATCGTAGAAAAAATTATGTGTGTATCATGAGCGTAAAGTGTCTTTGTTTCTCCTACACTATTGCAGCTCTCGCCTTCGGCTCGCGCTGCAATTACCGTGCTCGAGTAACAAAGAATCACTTTACACTCTTAATACACAAATAACTATCATTTACCAAGAAGGGTAAGTAAGGTTTCAACTGAATAATATACTATACCGTATGCTAAATTTCGATGTATTATTATTTGTTACTTCGAAACTGTTATTAAAATAATTAGTTCAGTTAAATTAAATTTCTAACACTTTAGACATGTTATTGCATTTCCAAAAATTCGTGTATGTTACATAATATTGGTGAATACCTATATTTAAGTATTTTTGAAATTTACCTGATTTAAATAATATATTATCGCAAAAAACATCGGTCCATCCAGCAACATAAATCATTTATTATTATTTATTTATAAATTTGTGATTACTAAAGGGATATTTTTAAATATTGCTTCCATTTGAAATGTTGTATTTGTTTTATTCATTTTTTTTAGCATTCCGGTTGAAGCAAACAACTCATGTAATTGGATATGGTTATATCTTTATTATAAAATAAAGGGTTGTATTTTCCTTAGGAGCGAGTTAAAATTTGGTTGAGGGTAATCATCATCTATCTGTGAAAGAAGTGTGGCGAGGGGTCTTCTTTAATTTGTTGCCAATGCGAACGCACATTTTGGCAAGTGGACTGCGCACTGTTTATGCATGAGGGGACTGTAATTTATTGGTCTGATGCTATGGAAGATGTTGCCGAAATAACATAAAAAGAATAGATTTTTTTTCTCTTTCTTTGGTCAAGAATAAAAAATATTAAATTTGTTCTCCCAGACTTTTTTATGGTTTTGTTCAGTTCTGAATTTCTTAATTTGAAATGTTTTCGAGGATTTTTCTCCACAACATAACCACCAAATAAAAATTATTTTTACTTCCGCTGGATAAAAAACTATATTTTTGTTCATTAATTTTATTTTTAATTCATATTTCAAGTAAATACTTAACAATTTATTAATTCTAATTGAATTTAAAGAGACAAATTTGGATACCGCCAAGATTTTAATTCCGGTCATATACTAATTAATCTACGGTCGCCAAGTAATTCAAATCTAATTTTATTCCAATTTTTATCTCAATTTCGTTATACGAGTGTCATAAACAGCCTCAATTCTATGATTCTTTCATACGAGTATAATAAAAGACTTGACATGAAAGTCAATTTGATTTCATCAATTATTAAGTATTTAATTAAAGTACTAATTAAATTTCACTTGATAAATATTTTCCTTAAGGCAGTTGATTATTAGTCGTCTAGATACCGATTAAATTGAACTTCTAACTTACGAGTTTTGAAGCAATAAAAATATTGTTCAATAGTTTCGGTTCATCAACTACTTTGTGTAATTTTTGTGTACAATTTTTTTCTTTCTTATTAAAGTTTATCTAAATTGTATGTGTTATGAGACAAATATAACATAAAACTAAAAAAAAAACTGGTTTAGACAAAAGAAAAGTGATCAATTTTCTTCCAGAAAATAGTAAACTCTCTTAATAAAGAAATAGTGCATGGCACGCGGCTTAATCGCAATAGTTCGGCTTCATATACACCCAATTACAGAATTTAGGAGCAACCTACTGCATATTTATGGAATGTTGTGCAATACTGGGACAACAAGAGACTTTTATTTTGAATGTATTTGAAAGAGTGGTGCTACAATTTTGATCCAGTCTTTCGTTACCTCGCCCTTTATATAAAGATGGTTTGAATAGAGTATGCGAGTAAACCTTAAATTCGTAAACGACTCTTATGTCAAGTCTTGTAGTATCTGGAAGAATCATGGGATTGAGGCTGCTTACGACACATAAAAAATAGAGAGCAAAATTAGAGTAAAATTAGATTTGAATTATATGGTGACCGTGGCCAAGTTAGTGAACGCAAATGACAGTTCATTGGTTCCAGGTTCAAATCCTGACAGTATTTTTGCTCTTTTTATTTAAATTTTGTTAAATTATTTATGACCGGTTTTAGAAACGACAAATTAATTTTCTTATGAAGTAAATAAAATTTATTGCTGCAAAAGGCAATCAAATAGGATATACGGCATAAAATAAATAAAGTTGATTCGAATTTGTTAATTTAAATATATTTACTATGAAAAAAAATTAAAATGGGGTAGGTGGCTCAGTGGTATCGAGTCGGCCTGTGGATCTTGAGAACCCTGGTTCGATCCCCACAACTGACAAACAATTTTCACTAATTTAAATCTACTCGTGTGGCTCCCTCTCCTCTAACATCTTTGGGGCCCGTGATTTGACGGCTGGTAACCGCACTTCACGCGATAAAATATATTACTTACCGAGATCTGCTTAGGCAGAGTGCCACACCCAGTAATGGGTAAAAGGCGTGATGATATATTTATTTATTTACTATGGAAGTAAATATATTCTGTTCGTTGTAAAAGCGGGCAATAGTGAGTTTAAATCTACATGAGAAAATTTTCTTCAGTATCGAATAATACCAGTTTTGTATTTTGGCCTGACACTGACATATTATTTATAATTGAATGAACGAAGTTTAAGCTTTATCATTAATATAATTATGAAGCTCTTTTCCCGTTTGCTGTTTTGTTTGTAAGTGGAAGACATCATACTTGTTTTAAGTGCCAAAATAATATTACAATTCTGCGTAATGCTTGACATCTCTGTTTTAGAACGTCATAAACTCGCAAACAAAATATAAAGATAAAATTAAGCTCTTTACTACGCAATTAAAAAAGATTTTCTTGTAAAAATGAAAATTTTATGTTGGAAATTAACCCCTTTTACGCTTTCCAAAAATTAATGTTTTATCGCAGATTTTATGTTCGCAATTTAAATCTTTCCGTCCAATTTGCGGTGCGCGTATTAAAACCAGACAAAAATATGTCATGTTCCAGAATAAAAAATGAAATTTGCCAGCAGCATAACATAGAATGTAGAGTGTAGACATATTCAAAATTGACATTTCGACAGAGCAACAAAAATAAAATCAGTGACAACACGTAGCTAACCTCAAAGTTCTGTCTCGTCGTAGTGCCGCAAGCTAACACTTAACACCGCGTGAAAAAACCGCGTTTGTGGAGACATTGCGGTGAAGTGGCGGGTGGTGGGAGACACTCGACGACGTGTTTGTCATCGGCCGCGACGTCGACGTCTGCAGCGTCGTTCTGCACGCCTCATCAACTCGCAACCGCGAACCATGGATCGCTATTCCACTCACGTTGTTACAGATCGGAGTAGGAGTAGGCCGGCCATTTTACACGCTCCTGAATTTTAAGTCCCGCGTTCCGCATATATAGTGAGGGAAAACTCGAGCAGTGGACAGAATTGAGACAAAACTGGCCTCTAATAAGATCGCTTTGTTTCGACACTACAACTCAACACAAACCGCAGACACACTCATTAATTCCATTTTGAAAGAAAACAAAAAACAATTACTGGGTGTGGCACTCGGCCGTAGCGGATCTCGATAGGTGATATATTATTGCTCGTGAAGTGCGGTTATATGCCGTCAAATCATGGCCCTCAAAGATGTTATGGAGGGGGGGGGGGGGGGGGTTTAGTTTTAATGTGGTGAAAATTGTTCGTCGGCTGTGGGATTCGCACCTGGGTTTTCAAATCCACTGTCACACTCGATACCACTGAGCCGCTGCCCCATTTTATATTTTAGATAATTCTACAGACAAATTATATCCATTAATACTCGTATAAATGAAGCTCATTATTTTATTCGTACATAGAGCATAATTGTTTATAAAAACCTAAAAATCACCTGAGTCTTTGCAAAACTTAGAGGAATGCATATTAATTCATACAAAACAAATATATTATGTATATTTAGTCATTAATATAGGTTTATGACAGTGTTTGGTGCGCATTCCCAATTAATTTTACAAGAAAATACTTTTTTCTGAATTTAACAAATACAAAGTTTAGTACATTACAAAATTTTTAAAAAAAGGCATATTAAATTGACGAAAATTTAATTCAAATCGCATAGGAATAAATGTGCTATGAAGTCACACAAATGAAGAAATAGTATCATAATATGTATATTAGGTATTCAATAATAATTATTTACAACTTAAAGAAAACTAAAAAATATTCAAGTTTTTGCAATTATTTCTGAATTTGATTTATATATTTTCTCCCATACATATGTATATATAATCATATTTAAAACTGATACATATTTAATTTTGCGTTTGTCTCAATTTTCTTGTTATACAGAGCTATAAAACTAATATCTCGTTGAATTCTAAATCGAATAAGCAAATTAAAATAAGAAAGTGACATCCCGTATTTTGAGAATCATTAATCAAAAAAAATTGTTTTTTAATTTAATTCTATTTGAGATAGCAATAGTGTACCATTTAAAATAAACACCTGTATGGGATAGGTGGCTCAGTGGTATCGAGTCGGCCCGTGGATCTTGAGAACCCTGGTTCGATTCCTACAGCCGACAAACAATTTTCACCAATTTAAATCTACCCCTGTGGCTTCCCCTCCACTAATATCTTTGGGGGCCACGATTTGACGGCTGGTAACCGCACTTCACGCGGAGAAATATATCACTTACCGAGATCTGCTAGGGAAGAGTGCCACACCCAGTAATGAGTAAAAGGCGTGATGATATATTTATTTATAGCATGACATTTCTAAATCCATTCAATGAATTATAAATGTTATACATAGTTTGGTTCAACAAAGCTATGACTTATTTATTTATTTAATTATTTATGCTATCTTGTACAAAGAAACTAAATCCCACATTAAATTACAATACAAGACTCACCAAGCCGTAGTGTTGTAGTTCATATAATTTATAGCTTAAGTGGGATTCGAACTCTGAAGTTTAAATAAAATAGAAGCGCCATATTTGAAAGATAGAATTTAATTATGAATCTTTGTAATTGCCCTAAACTATGGTATTAATTCTGATCCACTTTATCTTGCGTATTCGTATCAATTCATGCTTATTGCAAAGTTTTTACACTAGGAATTTTGCGATCGACCAGGCTAACCAGTTTAAGAAACTTTGTCAGAAAAATGTCCCTAAAGTCGGTACTGCCTACTCCGCGACAAGATATGTATGCTAATGTATGACGTCATCTCAAGGCGATATTGTGCGAAAATTAACGCCGCGAACGATAAGATGCGAGATATTATAACTGGCTTATTGTTTCCTTTCACCACCACTAGATGGTTCCAGGACGAAATTTATTTTTAAAGGAATTAGGTTTTTGTTCCTCGAACAAATAAAAAGAAATTGGTTTCAGTATGACCTAGAATATTCGGAAGAAGCTGTCGAATAATCCAGAACAAAACTTGGAAAATTTCAAGGATATATTAGTTTTAACAATACAATCAAAAGCAAGTTTTAAGGACCCTACCTTCGCCGTTAACGATCTTCATAATTAGTTAAATTTAAGGGAATTAGTAAAGATAAGTGATATTTGAAGAATTTGAGTTTCGCATGCAGAACTAAATAAGTTAGAAAAGTTAAAATGACAGTAATTTTCTTCTATTTCGCATTAGCATGTAGAATTCAAAAACTTCTCGTTGCTCTCTAGTTTCACATGCCATGTCAGCAAGGAATGCCTGAAACCAACAAACACGGGGTATGTTTGAACATGAATACTAAATTAACTTAACGTTGCCATTGTCATTCCTGATCTACAAACACGGACTAAATACATAATTAAAGGAACATGCTCTGGGCATTATTACCTACTTACAAACAGCGGACCTCATGGATGCCATAGACATGATTTTCATTTAAATATATAGAGCCAAATAAACGCTTTATTCTTGTATTTCCCATCACGAGTTCTTTGACAAATTCCTCGCAGTATAAATATTTTTAATTTATTTAATGTTCGAATTTAGGCATTGATCGAAACATATGTTCATTTCCCGATTAGACTGAATGTACAGGGTGTTTCACAACTTAGAGCAAAAAATTAAAGGGTATAATCTGTACGACGTGCTGATCATAAAACAAAAAGAATTTTTTTTTAAATCGCTAAACTATTTTCCATGTTTCCCAGTCCAAAATTTTTCGTTGTCACTGCCACTGGGTGGATGATTATGTTAAAGTAGAGATGGGCGAATATCATCCGCGAATAGTCGAATGCCGCGAATAGTGACATTATTCGATATTCGAGATTTTCGAATATTAACGTCAGTATAGCGAACATTCGAATACCTCGAATATCGTGCCATATGTTGACCTCAATTTTTGACTATGTTTTTCTTTATCATTTGTACATAAACTTAAAGCTATTACAATACTTTGATGTTATTAATAACAAAGATATTTTGTTTCAAAACCATGAAGACGTACCATATTTCAAATTTGTTTTTCGCCAACATCAGCCCGTACGTTTCACCTTAAATTTGAAGTTTTCGTCTTTTTCTTTTTCGTTTGTACTTTTTGCTTTAATTTTATTTTATTTTAACAATTTCATTCAAATAATGAAGAGGACATAATTAAATAATTATTAATAATAAATAAATTAACTTTTAGGAGTATTCGAATATTCGAGTACCTCGAATATTCGAGATCTGATTAATATTCGTATTCGATATTCGAATTCGAGTAATTTGATATTCGCCCATCTCTATGTTAAAGTTATTAATTAAATAAAATTCTATTATAAATAACTGCTAATAATTGAATTGTGTAATTTTCTTTCGTAGTTGATACCTACTTCATTGTTTGTGTTTAATAGGAAAGCAAATCCAGTGCAGTGCTACAAAAAATGTTTTAGGTTCACAACCCTTAATTTTTCGAATTTAAAAAAATCTTTTTGTTTCATGATCAGCACGTCGTGCAGAATATACCCTTTAATTTTTTGCTCTAAGTTGTGAAACATCCTGTATATTAGGTGTACTGAGAATTGTTTAGATATGGTTTATGATGATTTTTTTAAGGATAATATTAATTAATTCAAGATACATTTAGAACACAAAACGGGTTATGTACTATATTTTTCGAGTTGTGGAATTTATACGGATATTGAATGTAACAAATGTTATAATGAAATTTATTTATTATTCATTTATTGCATAGCTACCAACAAAAATGTAATGAAACCATTTATATTCACAAAGAGACAAATATTATCTCTGATTGTGCAAAAATGAACTCATTTTATATGCATTTGCAGTGAGTTTTTATATTAAACTTTTGTATTAAATTTCTCAAGATCCAATTAACTCGATGTACATAAGTTTTAACAATTTTTCTACTGAACTTGAATTTAGTGATAGTATATTTAAATTTTAAAAATGATTAAATGAATTTAATCCTGCTTCAGTTTGTTATATTTTGCGGTTTGATTTATTATTATTTATAATATTTGGAGTTAGTGATTTTAATACTATAATTCTATTAGTCTGTAATTGATATTATTTTTGTTTCAAAATAATAATAAATAATAAACAGTGATGAAATTCTTTACATTCAAATATTTGCAAATTTAAAATATTGGGATTTTGTATATTATGTTAGTGTTAAAAATTTTTTTTTAGCAAAATTCCTCCTTTTTTAAATAATGTCTTTTTATCTTTCATAAAAATGAAATTTTTCCTTCTCTCTGGCAACATTGACACTAGTGTCGACAATACAACTAAAATTTATTTATGCTTTCACATTAATTTTTCACGTTTTAGACATAAAACTCAGACCCAAAAAAGTCTGTCGGTTTGGAACAAACTTAAAAAAGCTGTGAAATTTTTTATTGAAACTTAATATTTAACTTTTTAAGCCAAAATGGGTTATATACAATTAATAGTAACTTTATTGGTGGGTATTTTAAAAATTTTATGTTTATTTCGGAAACAGTAGTGTTTGTTATGAAATACGTAATACCTAAAATATACCCTAATTTGATTATTTTTTTAAACTTTTGCTAGAAATATTTTTCAAAATTATTATAGATTAATTTGTTGTAAGTAGTAATGTTTTAATAATTTTTAAAATCATGTTATAATATAATATTGTAAAATATATAAGGAATAAAAATTACAAAATCATAATATATTATTAGGCCGCTGTAAATTCCATTTATAAATGTTAAACAAAATGTACCGAAGTTTGAAATAATAGCTCTCGGGCAGAAGATATTAAAAATTACATTATTTAATCGATCATGAATTGTTTTCTCAAAGGTTAGAGATATTAGATCGAGTTTATTTAAACTTATGATCGCGAAAGTAGGTATTGTGGTGGCGACAACTGTTTTTTTTTACAAATACGTAATAAAATTTTATTTATTTGTTTTTAAAATTTAAATTTTCTGCAAAATAACAATGTAATTTCATAAAGAATATATTTAAATACTAAAAAAGATATAAACTTTGAGGTTATATACAAACTCCATATGTGAACGAACAGCTAAGAAACTGTCAATTTATTCTCAGGTTTCAAAAGTATAAAAATGTCCTCATTAAATCCGTTTAAGAATAGACTTGAATGTACTATTAAACCAGTGACACTAAAAATTTCACTAGGAATGAAATACCCTAATTTTTGTAAATTTCCAAAAATTATTTTTGTTTTATAATCAGTTCATGAAATTACCTATATATGTCATTAAAGTTTCGTGCAGAAGTAGAGAAACCCCCTGTACATCATATCAGTAAAATTATTCAAGAAACGGAAGTTTCCTTAGGATACTAAGAATCATCTTAAAACCTTTCCACATGTGCCTAAATAAAATAAATGATGGATTCTATAAATTTAGGTACATGGGCGTTGTAAGCAAAAATATTAAGAACTTAAGAAGACCACTAACCTTTTCTTCCTTGGTGATATGCTTCAGGGTGGTCTTGTAATGTTCAAACTAGCGGTCTGAAGTTGATGAACAGCAGATACACAGAAACATGTAGGATAATCTGAAATAAAGATATAAATATTTCACTACGACTGCTATGAAAAGTTCATAATTACGCTCGAATTTGTTAAAGTTGACGATTTTTGTGGAAAAATCGTCAAACAAATTTGTCACGCATTGCCCTGGAAAACAAGTGAAAAGTTAAAGCCGAAGCAGATTATTGTCGAAAGAACCAAATTATGTCTCGGCCGAGGTGCATAAAAATCTTTTACACAATTGCGTTATATTCCTTAAAAAAAAATTCGAAATGATGCTTATTATAAATAAGAATGTGTAACGAAATAGACGTTTTCAGAAAAAAATAACAACTTGTGTCATTATTGGAGGCATATTCTTGTTTTTAATTAGTTTAGAACAGCCTTCCAAAGAAACTGGCATTCCAGTATTGAATTTTTGTCGGGCTGTCTACAAAAAAGTTTAATTTCGCGGACTGCATTTTTGTAAAAATGTTAATTGTGTTTGACAATTGCGTGAAAAAATCTTTTCCGTTGACTGTTCACTAATGTATACGAAATCATACATAATAACCCTTATTAATACATGATTTTTATTCATGTACGATTTTTTTGGATGCATATAATACACGTATATAGCAAATATTGGCAAGCGTTAAGTATAGCAAAATGCTAAGCAGAATTAAACGAAATGTTTTGACATCTTAGCTCAATTCTACCACTAACATCTTTAGGGGCCGTGTTTTGACGGCTAATAACCGCACTTCACGCGATGAAATATATAACTTACCGAGATCTGCCACACCCAGTAATGGGTAAAAAGCGTGATGATATATTTATTTATTTATAGCTCAATTCCTTTTAGCATTCCTTTAAAATAAATATAAAAATATAAACAAAATTCTAAAAACGATCTAATTAACGTAAAGTGAACTAACACATCAACTGCAAACTGGTGTCATATTGTCAAAACATTTCTCACAGACACGTTACTAACCTAAAATTATTGACTGTGAACTTCGATATTTCCATCGATACAGATATTCCAAATAAAGAACAAGAAACACGTGCTTATGTTAGTCAATATTTCCATGTTTGCTAATATACGTAGTTCACGTATCTACCAGTCTTGAGTTATCGTGGTTATAACCTAACAAATCTGTTACGGAATTAAATTAGATTTTCTTTCAATTTAAAAAGTACGATCAACGGTAAAATATTGCAACTCATGTGTTTATTGGCGATTAATAATCTCTAGGATTAATGCGCTTGATACCTCTGACTCCACATCGATATGTATTATGTTAAAATAAATGTAAGAAATCTAAGGCTAAGAACCAACTAACAAAGAATTTAACCCGTAAGCCTTAATAAATGAATTAAATTAGATACGTATTTCGAGAACTAAGTTCTTATCCAAGTCAGTGGTCAAGATAGAATCCAATGTAATATGTTATTATTTTCTTTTAATGATGTTTATTATGAACTGAATAAATAATTTATTTACTTGGAAAACATGAGATACAATACATGGATACAAACAAAACAAAAACTTATTAAACTGAAAGAATAAAATTATTTTTAACAAACATATTTATTTTTATTTAATTCATATGTAGAAAAAAATATGTGTGCATTTCACCTGTTTTCTATTAATTATAACGTAAAATACTTGAAAATTCAAATAAGAATCATAATTCTATGTCGATTATTTGACTAATAATATTAATCAAATTTGTTCTTTCATGGCGGAATTGTTAACGCGAACTTGCATCACAGATAGTCGATTACTACTGGACCGAGTAACTCTATTGAGTTTACTAGGTCAACTCGGCCGAATGTGTAAATCTGGTTTAATAGGTCATTTGTACTATTGTCGGGCTTTTACAATCAAAAGTCTACATAGAATTACATATTTGATAATTTAATCAATTACTAAAATTTTTAACAAAAATAAGTTTATAAATACGTTAAAGCATAAACATCTCCTGTAGAATAATTTATAGCACCGCTCATATTGTAGAAAATAAAAAATAACCTTTGACATTTAACCAGAACCAGCCATTAAAGTGTTTAATCTATATTTATTGTATTTTCACTCGACTACAGAAACAAATCTGTTAAATTATTTAGTGTTTAGTAAACTGAAACCAAAATACATGGAAGCAAATAGAAAACAAACAAGTACAAAATGACTTTATAACATTTACTGCATTACATGATCTTTGAATTATTTAAACAATTGAAAGTTTTATAATGGAATTTCATCTGCATATATAGTACGTTGATTTTATTACCTTGCTTCGTTTTAGAGTAGATATTTGGATAAATAAATGCAGATTTGATAACTTCAACGTTATGAAATTTTAATGTTATATTAGCTTTGTGGAAACGATTCGTAATAGGGAAATGAAAATTTCACTGACAAATGAAATTTTTACCTTATAAAAAATACTCTTCAATATCATCTGTAGACATAATTTTATAAATTTCTTATAAAAATACGAATATTTGATAATACTTCATTCAAATAAAAAATATAAAATAAACACTTGGCTAAGTCTCACAAAACTGGCGCGGTGGCCGAGCGTGTTAAGGCACATCTCTTAACATACTGTGACGTCAGCCGAGCCAAGGTTCGTCAGTTCGAATCCGCCTGTCGACAATGTGTGATTTGTCGTAAAAATATAAAATACAGTTACATGTATTTATCATACTCGGGCGCTATAAACTAGTCACTTATACGCCTTAAATAATGTAGCATTCGACTACGAAAACCGGCAGTACGGCAGTGTAAAAACTGCGGCTCGGTGTGTCCGGTAGGCCCAGGCCCGATTTGGGCTGTAGTGCCATCAGAAGAAGTCTCACAAAATTCAGCCTCCAAGTCACCTTATGAGGGCTTTATTTTTGTTATATTGTTTATTTTATATTTTTTATTAAACCTAGTTTCACCAAGTGTATGGACGACAATTAATTTTGTCTTTGTTGTTACTTCATTCAAATATTTTAAATTTTAAAAAAATTTAGCTTTCATTGTAATACACTCTTGCAGTTCTACTACAGCAATGTTTCTCAAACTTTCGACAGTTGCGGACCAGTTTCAGAAACCACGCTTATTCATCTATTTTATCCATGTATAACCACTTGCAATAAATATGTGCTCCGATGTTTGTACGCTGTGTTATTTCGAGTGGACACGTTTTTTCGAATGCGAAAAGAAATAGTATGTTATGCATCAAGGGAGGGAAATAAGCGTTTATACCCGCGTGTGAAATTGGCAAATCGAGACGTAAGCGAGGGCCGAAGACTCGAGCTGAAGTCGAGCTTTGCCAAGTTCACACAAGGTATAATCGCGCCCTCCCGTGAAGCATATTATACTTGTCGTAACAAGTACACAAAAATTACTGTCTAATCGGGACAAATGTCAAATATGGATTGCGTAACTAGGAAGAGAAACATCTCCCTAGGGAGAGAAACATGCTACCTAGGGGAGAAAAGCAGTGTTTCTCTCTCTAAAATTAGGGAAAAAGAACGTGTTTCTTGTGCATGTGTTACGAAAAAGAATTTAAATAAAATTAAATGTGTAATCAATCTTACTTGGTATTATTAATACTAAAGAAATTATGTGTGCACGGACTACCAAGAACTGACTCACGAACCACAGTTTGAGAAACATTGTACTATAGTACTATTGGAATATTCAACTACTAAGAGATCGTGAAATGCTTTTCAGAGCCGGAAATGAGACATTTTAGACTTTACAGGACAGAAAATGACATGAATTGTCGATCAAAACTGATGGAATTGTAGGATTAAAAAAATTGCGAAATTTCATTAAATTTTTATATTTTAGTTCTTTGTTCTGCTAGTGTATAAATCACAATAACCAATCAATTCCAACTCAACAATGGTCTCAACCTATTCGTAATAAATAAATCTGTAGATATATGTAGTGAAACAATGACATTTGTTTCCATAGAATAGTTTTTTATTTGATAATTTGCAGGTAAAATTTAATGAAAATTTAAGGTTTTTTGGTGATTTATTGATAATATCAATCAGATATTTTTGAATTCAGTGACGTATCTATGAAGGAGGGGAGTTACGGGTTCAATGCCCCCATCCCGAAATATTCGGAAAGTTTCCAAAATGATCTCAGTGAAGAACTGCAATGTTTGTTGTCTTCTTGAAGTCAGATATCAGAAATGATATTCAATCTAATGTTATATTGGAGCTACCCTGCTTGTAACCGTAGCGAGTGTGGAACATAGTTTTTCAACTTTGAAACATATTAAGCGTAACTCAACGGGAGAAAATCGTCTGACCGGACTATTAAGTATTCATTGACATATAATGGTGGATACTGAACAAGTATAATTGTTCCTTCTACGTATTAATTTTATTTATGTTATGTGTCGTTGCGAATGGGGTAGGTGGCTCAGTGGTATCGAGTCGGCCTGTGGATCTTGAGAACCCTGGTTCGATCCCCACAGCCGACAAACAATTTTCACCAATTTAAAAAATCTACCCTTGTGGCTCCTCCACCACTAATATCTTTGGAGGCCGTGATTTGACGGCTGGTAACCGCATTTCACGCGAAAAAATATATCACTTACCGAGATCTGCGTAGGCAGAGTGCCACACCCAGTGATGGGTAAAAGGCGTGATGATATATTTATTTATTTTTTATTGTGTCGTTGCGAATCTAGTCGATGTTATCGTATTCATTGCAAATATTTAGTCGAAATTCGTTTTTATAAGATTGAAATTATTAAAAATACAATATAGGAAGTTATTTATTTTTAGCAAATTAGATTGTAACCTTCTTTTTTAAAGAAATGAAGACACGTTAATTCAACATTAGCCTATTATTTTTCAACCCTCTAAAAAAAGGTCAACCACTTTTTCTGAGACTAGAACCTTACATGATAAAAATAATGGAAAAAATGCGATTGAAATTTAAAAAAATTTCAATTTTAAAATTAATGTACAGTAGACTATGAATAAAAAACAAAATCCAGCTGTTGTTAAGTAATATTGTTGTTCTAAATTTATTTTTAATATTACTACAAAGTTTGTGTTGCCTGGGTAATTTCAATTAAAAGTTGTCTTGACAGAGTTTTATCGTTTATCATTTATCGAATTTATCGGGTAAATTACTAGCTGTGCGCTAGTGTGGAATAGATTTAACCTTTGTACCTTTTCCTTTAACTTTGATCAAGACAAGTCGTCTCTTTAGTGACGTGCAAGATGTAGTTCTACCATTACCAATTAGTAAATTAGTAGTTTTAATAATATTTCTGGTCTATACGTCGTTATTTGCTATCGTTATTAAATCTCTTTAATTTCCAATATTAATTTGCAAATAAATATTTTTGCCATATTTGCAATTTAATTTTTATGAATATATTCTTCTTCTTCTGATGGCGCTACAGCCTAAATCGGGTTTGGGTCTACCGGGCATACCGAGCCGCAGTTTTTACTCTGCCGGTTTTCGTAGTCGAGTGCTACATTATTTAAGGCGTATAAGTGACTAGTTAGTTTATAGCGCCCGAGTGTGATATATACATGTAACTGTATTTTATATTTTACGACAAATCACACATTGTCGACAGGCGGATTCGAACTGACGAACCTTAGTTCGGGTGAAGTCACAGTATGTTAATAGATGTGCTTTAACACGCTCGGCCACCGCTCCTGTTAATATATTATTTAATACAATTTTAATATATACAGGCGCGATGGCGGCACATCTCTTAACATACTGTGACGTCACCCGAGCCAAGGTTCGTCAGTTCGAATCCGCCTGTCGACAATGTGTGATTTGTCGTAAAATATAAAAAATACAGCTACATGTATTTATCACACTCGGGCGCTATAAGCTAGTCACTTATACGCCTTAAATAATGTAGCATTCGACTACGAAAACCGGCAGTACGGCAGTGTAAAAACTGCGGCTCGGTGTGTCCGGTAGGCCCAGGCCCGATTTGGGCTGTAGCGCCACAGATGATGATGAATTTTAATATCTGTTTATATATCTGATTCACTATTTAACTAAAGTATTAGGTTAGTAGATAGAATAGCAATGAATGCATTCCAACAGGTAAATATTTGACTTGAAGAATGTTTGTGGTGCGAACCGATTGAATAGTGAATAGTGAAAGAATGACACGGGAATATTTATCAAGAAGAATGATAAGCATCAAGAAATAAATGGCAGAGTGTTCGTTTTGTGTAACGAAAGCATCAACACGCAAATGCAAATCCTGCGAGTGATGCACGGATCGACACTAAATTGAATTGCAGATGTTGGTGGAGGTGGGTTCCATACGGAGAGGAAATGGAAAATGCCGGAAACCAAATAGAAAATGTAAATATTTCCGATGCGCTTTCGCACTCTAATTTGCTTGCGCAGATAAATAATAAAACAATAAGTTATACTGGAATTGCTTCATAAAATCTCTCCCAAGCACTCTGCATACCTGATTTCTGCCGTAAAAATGGAATTAGTTTTTCCGCTCATAGCTCTAGGAATGAACAGGTTTATTGCTTCTATACCGTGATTAAATCTTTTACTATTTTCATTGCCTTTCTTCACATGCATTAAATAGATATTAAGTTCTGTTTACACTATGCTAATCAACAAGAGACACCAGTATGATAAAATTCGAGAATTAAATTCACAGGTAAAAGTAAAAAGATATTACATAACTTGACTTATTTTCTATTTGTTATTTGGCTCTGTTACACGGTGTTACTTAAAAACCTGACCATAGTATAAAAGTTTCCAAATTATATTAAACAAAACAGTTTACATAAAAGTTGTAGAAAATTAATTATTGCAACCAAATTAGCCATTAGATTTAATTTTTGACAGTTTATAACTGCAGAAAACAAGTTTAATGTTTTTTATACAAATACGTACTTGAATTGAATTGAATTAGATTTCGGCGGAATTTTGTAATCTTCTTTTTTATTGGTTTGGAACAGGCCACAAAAGTAACATTTTTGTTGGGTTACTTAAAAAAAAAATAAATTTCAAGCAAGCGTTAATGTCAACTTTGACAGTTAGGTGAAAAGAACTTTACACTCGTTTATTGAATTCATTATTTATTTACTTTAGAATCATGAGATACGATACTACGGATACAAACAAAACAAAAACTTATCGAACTGACAGAATTAAATTATTTTTATCAAAAAATAAGCATTTTTAATAATTCGTATGTACCTATAGAAAAAGATATATGCACATTTCACCAGTTTTCAATCAATCACAATGTAAAACACTTTAAAATTCAGCTAATAAGCAGAACTTTACGCTGATTATTTTACTAATAATATTGATAAAATTTGTTCATTTATGGCGGAGCTATTAACTCAAACTCGTATCACAGATAGCCGATTACTATTGGACCGTGTAGCTCTTGACTATTGGGTTTATTAGATCAACTCGACCGGATGAGTAAATCTGGTTTAATAGGACATTTGTGCTTTTGTTGCGTTTTTACAATCAAAAGTCTTAATTGAATAATGATATATCGTTATTACATATTTTATAACAAATAATTTTCACCAAATTAAATCTACACCTGTGGCTCCCCCTCCACTAACATATTTGGGGACCGTGATTTGACGGCTGGTAACCGCATTTCACACGTAAAAATATATCACTTACCGAGATCTGCTTAGGCAGAGTGCCACATCCATTAATGGGTAAAAGGCGTGATGAGATATTTATTTTATTTATTTATATTTCATAATTCAATAAATAATATAAATTTTCAACAAAAATAAGTTGATAAATCTGTTAAAGCATAAACATCCCCTGGAGAATAATTTATAGCACTGCTCATATTGTAGAAAATAAAAATAACCTTTTACATTTAACCAGAACCAGCCATTAAAGTGTTTAATCTATATTTATTTTATTTTCACTCGACTACAGAAACAAATCTGTTAAATTATTTAGTGTTTAGTAAACTGAAACCAAAATACATGAAAGCAAATAGAAAACAAATAAGCGCGAAATTATTTTACATTTACTACATTACATGGCCTTTGCATTATTTAAACATTCAAAGTTTATCATGGAATTTAGTTTGCATATACGATAAATACGTAAAAATGAAATAAGCTTTTCTGTGCATAGCTCTAGGAATGAACGAGCTTATTACCTCTATACCGTGATTAAATATTTTACCAGTTTCATTGCTTTATTTCGAATGCATTAGGTAGGAATTAAAACCCCGTTTTCACTATGCCAATCAGCAAGAGACATTAGTATTATAGGGTTCGAGAATTAAATTAACAGTCTCACAAGTAGAGAGATATTTCATGACATTAAACTGACAAGAGGGGTTCAATATGGGAAATCAGTTTTTCCTTGCGCAAAAATTCACAAATTATTTTAAACAAAAATACTTTCAATAAATAATGGAGTTGAATAAAACACTTGATTTGTCCACTAATAATAATCATTATTAGTGGACAAATCATGTGTTTTTCAACTCTAATACTATAATATGTTCCACCAAGAGCTGACTATACAATCTCCAAATTTTCTTTAAATAAATGTTATAGAAAATTAATTTCTACATTGAAGATAGCAATCTGATTTAATTTTTGACATTTTAACAACAAAAATCATGTTTAAAGTTCACACATTCTTGAATTAAATTTGAATTCGTACGCTTTATTTCTTTGATATATTCTTACTTTATAGAGTAGGTGGCTCAGTTGTATCGAATCAGCCTGTGGATTTGAGAACCCAGGTTCGATTCCCACAGCCGACAAACAATTTTCATCACATTAAATCTACCCCTGTGGCTCTTCTTCCACTAATATCTTTGGTGGCTTTGATTTGACGGTTGGTAACCGTAATTCACGCGCATAAATATATAACTTATGAAGATCTGCTACGACACAATAAAGGCAGGATTATATATTTATTTTATTTTTATATTCCTATTTTTAGTATTTTCCTAACAATGATTTAAATAAATAAATAAATATATCATCACGCCTTTTACTCATTACTGGGTGTGGCACTCTGCCGTAGCAGATCTCGGTAAGTGATATAATTCTTCGCGTGAAATGCGCATACCAGCCGTCAAATCACGGCCCCCAAAAATCTTAGAGGACGGGGAGCCACAGGGATAGATTTAAATTGGTAAAAATTGTTTGTCGGCTGTGGGGATCTCAAGATCCACAGGCCGACTCGATACCACTGAGCCACTAAATGAAGAATATAGATGCCAGCCATAATAGAATCCGTTTATTCCAGTTTACTCAGTAACGGAAATAATATCATTGGCAATGAACAATTTAGGCAGTACTTATATATACGTTTGAAAATAGCTAAAAAAATAAAACAAATTCAATTAATGTAAAATATCGCAATCGCTATAACCTAGTTTTTAATAAAAATGCGAACCATTTTGTAGCAAATTTAGCGTAAAATGCATAAAAGCACAACTTTTTTCCGTTTTATAAAATAAACCAGGAGTGAATACACGGCTGTCAGCGTTGAATAAATATCAAAAACTGATCCTTGAACTGGGTTGGAGCAGCGAACAGCGGCATCAGGCATCAGGCCAGCCAATAACTCGCACATGTCACCTGCCAGATGCGTCCCGAGCGCTGTCCGGGACCGGAGCCTGGACCCTGTACCCCAGACCCGCGCCGGGAAATCACGCCTGAGCTCTTATCAATAATTTTCATAAAATGTGAACTAGGAACCTGATATTTCGCGGTACGAGTATAGTTATGAACGTGCAAGAAGAAAATATATATCTCCACACCATTCATTTCTGAATGTGACATTTTCAGTAAATCATATATTTTTGCACATAAAATGTAGTTACCATCATCTCATCATCTGTGGCGCTACAGCCCAAATGGGGCCTGGGCCTACCGGGCACACCAAGCCGCAGTTTTTACACTGCCGTACTGCCGGTTTTCGTAGTCAAATGCTACATTATTTAAGGCGTATAAGTGACTAGCTTATAGCGCCCGAGTGTGATAAATACATGTAACTGTATTTTATATTTTACGACAAATCACACATTGTCCACAGGCGGATTCGAACTGACGAACCTTGGCTCGGGTGACGTCACAGTATGTTCAGAGATGTGCCTTAACACGCTCGGCCACCGCGCCTGTAAAATGTAGTTACCAGCTGTCAAATTTCACGGAATGAATTTTAATGTTTTAATTCGAATTATATTTCTAGGTGAGATGTATCTCAAATTATACTTGATTGTTATATTTGTTTAACAATATTTTTATAATTATTAAATCTCATTATATAGTAGGTTGTGTGTATTTTAGACCTAGGTTAGATAACGAAGAGTGCATCAATTTGTTACACGAGTCACTGAACTCAATATGATCCAATTGAGACTAACGAATCAAAAACTGTTAATAATTAATTACAAAGTAAATTTAGAAAACGATTGCACAATATGCAACCTACACAAACCCGAAAATCTGTATCATTTATTCATAGAATGCCCTATTTACCAGTCGATCAGAAATACCTACTTAAATTCTGTAGCGAATGAAATTTTTGGGGATCAGGATATGTATAAACTATTTATAAATCTATCGGTGTACAAGGTAAATATTATTTTTCTCTATACTATCAATATGTTAAAACTAAGAAGTTTTGTTTTGAATGAATAAGTTCTAGCGGGAGCTGACTTATCTACATTCGTTCCTGCAGATAAAATCCTTGTTATGTTTTTGTAAAATTATCGAAAGTATACTTATGTATTACAATATTTACCTACAGCTCATAGTAATTAATGGAATAGTTAAGATTAACTTAGAGTTCATGTATCATGAAAACAGTGATGTATACACAAATATATTTCATTCTCTTGTTAAACAAGCATCAGCTACTGATTGTAATTTATCGCTCAAATATTTTGTTACAAACTCTATGTAAAAGATTGTACATCTTATATATAAATAAACATTATTATTATTATTAATTATTAAATTGTCAAATATGTTTTTAAAAAGTGGAAAAATGCGTTCATAATGTTCAAGACTTAGAAGAATCCCAAAAGAAGTAAAAGAAAATGCATTAAATGTAAGAGAATTAATTCATTCTTTAGGTATACTACTTATTTTGATATTTATTTTTTTGATATTGACGGGTGCTCAAGTTTCCTGTATCTTCGTACTAATCCAATGAAATGCTATTTATACACAATGACATAAATCAAGTATTTACGGTGCAGTCGAACATAAAATAATTTATTTTTCTACTGTTAACGGTATACATATTGCCGAATATTTTACGTTCATATTATACTTCTAATCTCTACTGTCAGTGTCCTTATCATATTTGTTTTGTTGTTCACTGACAGAATAACGAAAGCTCTGACGCGACAAAACAAAGAGCTTGTAGTTTATTTATTAACTACTGTATTAATGGACTAGGTGGTATCGAGTCGGCCTGCGGATTTAAGACCCGGCTTCGATTAAACCCTTACCCCGCCATTAATATCTTTGGGTCCCGTGATTTGATGGCTGGTAACCGCATGTTACGCAAAGATTTATACCACTTATCGAGGTCTGCTACGCCAGAATGCTACACTCAGTAATGGGTAAAAGGCGTGATGATATATTTATTTATTTATTTAATGATTTGAAAAACAAATTCTCATCTATTTTTCCTGCTTGTTTCAAATGCTCATCATTTTAGTGACGTTAATTGTCTGATTCGATGGATCTTTTATATTTTCTCATTTATGTCGATGTTCGCTATTTTATCACTTTCTGATTCTTAAAACAATATAATTACATAGTAACAAATTAAAGATCAGATATCACAAATACGGAAGAATAAGATTAATCGTCAAATATTAATTTGTCGGTTTATCCATAGTCAGTTTATAAAAGGTTTGTTTTCGTCCGTACCCCCTGAGTGTTGAGTAGTAATATTTCTACAATTTTATGTATTTATTGAAACAACAGACGTCATTTATTATCAAGTTAATGACACAATATTAATTAGTTAATTTTTTCTAGCAAAGTTGTATTTTTACGATTACAGTGCCACCTGATGGGTGTACAAAAAAAGTTTCCGAATAAAACCAACATACTTTTTTAAGCTCTTTCCGAATCTACAATAACAAATAGGGGTTCCCATTTAAGATTTTTAAGTCGACTCCCTCTCCAGTTCCCCCTAGGGGTGTGGAGGGGGCATCTTGTCAGAATCCGATGTCCCCCCAAAACTATGAAGGTTTTGATTCGGCACTCTTGTTGTTAAGATGCATCCTTTTCGAGATATTCAAGAACGTAATGTTATTTGGGACAGCCTGTATATTCAAAAGGTTAGGCTTTTTCTTGTTGTAATAAAAAATAGATAAAACTATTTTTAATATTATGCGTTAAATCATTTACATAAATATCAAATTTTGAAATCTTTATAAATCTGATGTTTCTGTTCAAATATACATCGCAGATGATTTGCTTCCCACACTGAATATTATTTCTCCAAACAAATCGGAAACGGCCCAACTCGAATTACAATCGGTTGATCTGAAAAGATAACATGGAATATTTTGAATGACTACCAATATTTCCAAACACAACCGAAATATAATATTTTACTATTATACTCTTATTTACTATATTCAAAAATGTTAAACAAATATGTAAAATATATCAAATGTAGTCGATTATATTTTTATTCTCTCACAAATGCATTTGCACAAATAGTATTGGGTACACGTCAAAATAAGTTTAATGTACTCAAAATATCGCCTGTCTCGGTTATCGTCTTAGCCGACAAGTACATTATATGTGTCATTAAACAGTGATTTAATAGCCAAGCTTGATTATACAATAATTATGCATGTATTCAAGTTGTAAAAATGTTCCTTTTTGACTGAACCTGAAGTTTGCAGCCCAGCCGAAAGCCGAAGTTAGGAAATCAGATGAGGCTAAAAATAACATTGCAATTTAGGTGCATGCTATATTTATTAAGCAGCTATCATGAAAAGTTATAAATAAATAGCTATAGCAGCCATGAAATAATCTTTGATAGATGTCAAAAAATAAAAATGAACACTTTACGGTTGTCAAAAGATATATAAAACAAGATATATAAATCAATTATTTATGTCAACAGTTGAAAAGTAGTTATTTATGACACAAAAGACGAAAAATGTTTATTATACACTATTTATATTCGATTGTACGGATTTTTTTTAAAGATACTTGTTTTTATTCAGAAAATATTTTAGCTACCGAAAATTACTTTTCGTCTTAAACTAAATTCGTTCTGACCAGTTTCTGTTTTGTTCGTATCCCTGGTGACCATTGAAATAAGTAAAATAAATATATCAAATATATCATCACGTCTTTTACCCATTACTGGGTGTGGCACTATGCCTAAGGAGATCTCGGTAAGTGATATATTTTTTGCGTGGAGTGCGGTTACCAGCCGACAAATAACGGCCTCCAAAGATATTAGTGGAGGGAGAGCCACAGGGGTAGATTTAAATTGGTGAAAATTGTTTGGTCGGCTGTGGGGATCGAACCAGATTTCTCAAGATCCATTGGCCGGCTCGATATCAGTGAGCCATCTACCCAATTGAAATAAGTGCGAATTTAATATCTTTTTCGTGCGTTTCCGATTGTTCCATAGAAAACCTCAACTTTACGATGACAAATGAGAGTGTAATTGTCAACTTTTCTTAGCAATCGCAGAAAACCCATTTTTTCTTATACCTTTAAAAGCAGCGTACCGGTAAATAAATATATCTACTTGCAGCCCTGCTGATAAATAAGGCAAGTTCTAACATATAAAGTCTGATTATGTACAATTTGCATACAAAGCTCTATGTTCGACTGTCCTGGCGGCGATTTATTTTCTTAAAATATGTTAATATTTGAAAAATTTAGTTGTACCTCAAAATGTTGTTGTTACGTTTGTTTAATAACGTTATTTATATTAATTAAACTGTGATATTTGTCAAAAAATGAGCTAATAATTAAAGGAATCCCAAAAGAAGTAAAAACATTGAATTAAATGCAAAGGAATTTACTAATTAATTAGTTATAATTAGTATTTTGACATTGACATACATTCATAACATCACGCTATATCTCATTAAATGGAGTTCAAATTGGCTATTGTATTGCAGTAGTCAAATAAAGTGCTATTTTATGAACGCTAAACAGTATCATAACCTAGCAGCAACCACAGCAAACATTAATACTTCACTGAAAAGCTAAATTCTTGGTATAAATATCATAATCTAACTTTTAACATAATCGAATAACGTAACTATTATTGTTAAAACAAGATAATAAAATAACCGACATGTTTATAATTTTCAAATGGCAAGGATAAAAACTAATTTATCTAGTTGATATACGAGTCAACGTCATTCCAGTTTGTAGGGAACAATAATATGAAGTAGTATTCTCGTAAATTAATTTCCACACGTATTTCAAATATTCATAATGCAGTTGACATTACTAATTGTGCAGTTATTTGTAAGGTGGCAGCTGCCGACTTCACGCTACGCTCCAGCGTAATATTAGGCATGCATGCACGCTCAAATTGTAGCTCAATTCGTTTATTATAGCGTCTTGGTACGCTTATTCCGAAACACCTTCTTAATTGAAGATGTCGCTGAACAGTAAGCCGCACCATAATTAATTGTCCGATTCTCAGCTACACGAAGGAACAGAAATTTCCAACTGCTTAAATACCTTAATTCCTTGGGGTTGACTCTTGCCACAGTCGATTCACGTTTTTGCTGTAAAGTCAACGTTCTATAAGACGTGCAAACAGAGACAATGAATGATTTTTAAAAGTTAATCACTAGAGTATAAGTGCTTCATCAATATTCAAATATCGCGTAGAAAAATGAAAAAATGATCTTTGTTTGATTTAAAACTAAGCCAAGCCATTTATGCATACAGTTTTTCTACTAGCTTTACAAAAATAATAATTTTTATAATGGGATAGTGTAGTGCTTTAATGAGAAGTCTGGGAGATATAAAGGTCTCTTGTGAGATACCCGTTCATTTCTAAATTAAAAATATGTATCTGTATTGAAAGTCATTCCATATAACATTTATACTTTTATTTATGGTTGTTCTAGAATGGGATTCGGTGACTAATAACAACTACAAATAGTCACAGCAAATAGACTTATAGTTGCTATTTTTATTCAAATAATAACAACCGAAGTAACTTAATTCCTCTCCGGGCTTATTGATTGGAATTCTTTAAAAATACATTAGATTTATTTTGTATTTTATTAAATAAGTAAATGTTTTTGTTATAAATAAATTATTTAATAAATGATTGTTGCAATTATATTATGTGAACTGCTAATGACAGCGTTCGTTTAAATACATACAAGACAGTGTGTTTCAATACTTCAAAAAAATATGGCAGATACATGATATGCCATCATTATAATAGTACAAATAGTAATAAAAAATATGATTTCATTACATGTTGTTTACGTAACTTTTTGCATATTGATATCAGTTTTATTTTACAAAGAAAAAAATATTTTGTCTGAATTTCAATATTATGTTGGAAATAAAAATGATCTCCAACTAGATAAATAAATAACTATAGTGAAAAAAAGTAAAATTAAACTAATAAAATTGTAATGAAAATAGTTTTTAGGCCGACTCGATACCACTGAGCCACCTACCCCGATTTTTTAAATTGTATCACTTTCTAAATAATTTTTAGTTTTACTAAAACAACTTTCATGATCAATATACAAAAACAGGATGTTTTTGGTACTAGACATTAAAAGTGGGCTTATGTTTTCAATTGACAGGCTGGAGAGTGCTACTTCTACGTGGAAAAAACTAATTTGACATTAATGATTTAATTTATTAAATATAATTACAGCCGCATGTCGCTTCTTTAATCTCGGATAGGGTTCCCATTCCTTTATCAACTTTCATTATATATTGTAAATGTAATTAATATATAGAAATTGGAAACATTCTCAAAAAGCAACCGCTTAACAAATGCATATCAACATGACTACAATGATGCTACTAGCATTAAAAATATTGAAAATAATCACAAAATTAATATTAATTTTAAACAATCGATAAATATATTATATCTTCAATTATGCAACAAAAAGATGTACTGGCATTGAATAGCTTTTAGACACGGCAGTAAATCTGCTACTTTTTTGCCTAGTTAAACATTAAACAAATAACTATTTTTCTACGATCAGTAAGAAAAGTAGATTTTTAGAATAACATTTAGTGTTAGAAAGTGAACCTAGACCCTTTACAGATAGTTGTTATTGGCAACGGTGTTCTTTACACACGATTGCAATTGACAAAGAAGTTCTTCGCAAACCACAAATGTCAAATTGTTTTTAAAATTTTTGTTTTCCGAAATACCTACATTCAAAATTTTTATTAATTGCAATGAAAATTAATTAATTTTCATTTCCGACAGTTGAAAAAAAATTACATCAAATATTTTTGCAGATTTCGTTACGCTAATGCTAAAATCTCTTGGTTTACAAATAACTGTTAATAGATTCGTAAAATTATTTTCACCTCACATCAACTACACATTTTTAATGCCACTTATCCTAATATTATTTTTTTATATTGTTTTAAATTTAAACTAAAACAATATTTATTTATGATTGAAACGGTACATAATATATTTTTTAATATAAAATTGTAGTCATATTATTAATATTAATATATAAAAAGCAGTGGCATTAAAAATGTGTACTTCATGTACACGTTAATAAATAAATAACCTACACTCATCTACAAGCATTATAAATTGTAAAAATATAAAATAAACACTTGGCTATGTTTCACAAAATTCAGCCTCCAAGTCACCTTATGAGGGCATCGTCAGAGGCTGGCCAGCACAGTTAGTAACCATAGACGCGTTTCGCTCTTATTAGAGCTCATCAGTATGGTATAACTCACTTCTTCACCTTGAACAAAGTTCACGTCAAGAAGCTGGTGACGAAGAACTGTGCCAACAGAGAATAAGATCTCTAACAAACAGGTAAGATGACATGAGAAGTTCTGTGGAACAGGCCATGCCATCTACCGAAAAAAAGGTAAAGCTACGCAATAGCAATTTAAATAACAACAAAGACAAAGTGTTGGATGACAATTAATTTTGTCTTTGTTGTTATTATTAATTGTTTTAAATAATAAACTTTTAATACTACCTAAAATTTTAATAGAACAAATATTATAATTAATGTTATATATATATATATATATATATATATATATATATATATATATATATATATATATATATATATGTATATATATATAATATATATATACAGTTCTAAAGTAGTACGGTAATATTTATATATTTTGAGTACCCCTACATGTTGTCATAATTTATTATTAGGAAAGAATCGAAAGTGAAATATAGTAGAAATAAAATTTCCATATACATTTTGTTTTTATGGAAATTTAATTAAATGTCGCTGTACAGTTTTTATCCAATGAGTGTATTTTACATAAAACAAAAATATCCACCAATTTTGGTGAAAACATGTAAAAATTACGTTCCACCAAACAATAAATCAAATTCAAATGATATATCCAATTAACTTTAACTCACTGGAAATATTTTAACAAAAACATATTTGGATGAAATTGTTCGTAGCGTAGTTGAGAATTAGAATGAAAGTCAGATCTGGAACTAAAAGAACAGAAATACGGGAGACAGTAGGATGATTTAAGAGAAAGGAAAATCCTCTTTTGGTCGAAAAAGAGAATTGAAATTGCTGTAATGAACGCAAGGAAAATACAAGAGACGAGAATAGGGCATTAGCGCAGGAGTTTGCAAAACGTGACTCGCATACTGTACAAGACTATTGTTCCGGAGGAAGTTCAAAAAATCGCGTCTTCTTACTCAAATTTAAGATATTCTATCTTGCTGCCTACTAATTATATGATGACTTTGCCATTATATTATACGAATAGCAAATACCACTTCTTATACTTAATTAAAAAATAATAATAATACAGTAAGCGCCAGTTACAATAATCACTATAGAACGAGTTCTGTTCAAGACAAATTGGGTCAAATATACGAGTATATAGAATATATGTATCTTTATTTCATTCAGTATTATCGAGTCGGCCTGTGGATTTGAGAACCCGAGTTCGATTCCTACAGCCGACAAACAATTTTCACCAATTTAAATCTACTCATGTAGCTCCCCTCACAACATCTTTGGGAGTCGTTATTTGACGGCTAGTAATCACACTTCACGCAAAGAAATATATCACTTACCGAAATATGCTACGGAAGTGCCATACCCAGTAATGAGTAAAATGTGTTATGGTATATTTAATTTATTTCATTGTTGATTAGTATCATATTTTCAGTAATAATATGACAAGAAAGTGAGAAAACTTCCAAATTATAAGTTTGGGAAAGGAACTGGAAAATTAGTTTCTAATTTATGAAACTCTTGAGTAATATTTAAATAGATTATTGTTTGACTCACAAATTCAATTTAAATGGAAGAATTTTACTTTACGCGTTAATCATTTCAAATAATGATTTGTCAACTATCTATCTAAAAAAAAAACAAAAGCTACAATGATTATTCTCTATAATAATAATGATAGGGTTCGATTCTCACAGACGACAAACAATTTTCACCACATTAAAACTACCCCTATGGTTTTCCTTCCACTAATTTGACGGCTGGTAGCCGCACTTCACGTTTCGCTTACACTTAACAATAGATAAAATATTTCGTATGTTTTAAAAAATATCAAAAAATAATCCAAGCTTAAAATAATCTGCAAGAAGTTATTTTGTTAGACAATTTTTCATTACGAGAACGTACTAACAAATGACGAGAGCAATTGACTTGAAAAGTAGCAACACTGAAATGATTAGATTGTTTCGAATGTCAAATTGCTCAAATAGTCGGGTCGTTCTATTTCAAATTAAATATTTGCGAGAATTTAAATTTAGAACAGTATTTAACGAGAAAATTTTCCGAAAATTTCTCTATTTACTCGAATTTAAACTCACAGGGATGATTTTATCAAATTAATTCACGTATAAGTTATAAAAATTAATTCTAAACTACGAATAAACAAAAATTTCAACATGATTTCTGTTTGTATTGTTATTAAATGTATATCCAATTAAATAGTTCAAGTTAATTGGTTTTACGAATTAAAAATAAAATCTTTTTGGTTAAATTGCGACCTAAATAATTGCAGTATAATTTCTACACACAATTTATTTAATTAATTTATCCATATATATTATTAAATAAATTACTGTTGACTATTTATTTTCCAACAAAATTTCAGCATAGAAGAATTTAAAAATAGACGAATAAATTTAATATTCTGATCACATATATTTATTTAATATTATTGGTTTATAAATGGGTTTATATATATTTCATTTAATTCTGCACATGACGGTATAATTTTAACTTACTAAATAATTTAAATTATATTAACAAATGTTGGTTATTTAAAAACAAATATTTATTATACATTTTGCAGTTGATAATATGTACAAAACTATTTGTTTGAAAAGAAAGAATAATATTATTTTCGAATATTTATAGTTTTAAATCAGTAAAGAAAATATTGCCACAAATACTTTTTAAAATGAAACATAATAAATGTGATTATTTAGCAATTGTGAAACCGATAAAAGTTTTTATGCAAAATGTGGAATCTACGATCAGATATGTGTACATATCTGGATGTGTACACAACGTATGAGTCACGTGACAGCGCGGCGTCCGAATTTCAAATAATTACGCATCACGAGTTATGGTCGCATATGTTGTACAAATAACTTTATGTAAATACGAGTGACACGAACCGCTGAATTAATTCCGATGAAAATCACAAATGGAAGCATGTTAAAAATGCAAATGCTAAAATGTTGTAGCGCAAAATTTTATCCCTGGATTAGATCTTCAAATGCAAATTTATCACACAGACGTATTTTCGACGGCTTAAATGTAAAAAGGGAAACAGACGAAAACATTTCAAGGAGAAAAAAACTAAAATTTGCTAACAGCAAATCAAAGTGACACGCAAATAAAAAGCGTAAAATCGTGTACTGCATATCAGAATATCATCCAGCGCTTTGATTCCGTACCTTGAGTTGTCTAGACTTTTCTCTTCCTACACGTACGTTCAAGAATATTAATCAGATACTAGATGAAACGTGATTCTACAAAAATATTTTCTTAATTCCGAAAATATTAATATTATTTGAACTTTTCCATTCTCATCATACCACAGGGCCGGTGACTTAAAGACTTAAAGTTGTGCGTTGCTCGCATGCAAAGAAATTTTAAACGGTTTTATATTAGAGTAAATTAATGAGAAATGAAAGTAGCGGATTCAGTTATCTAGAAAATGTTACCACTCTTCAGGTAACTAGATACTTATCATCCGGGTACAATTTTGAAGGAAAATATTAAAAAGAAATATTTTCTTAAGCACTATTTTAATAAATATTTTAGATACATTTTATTAAGTAACATAAAAATGAAACAATTACATCAAATTTTATAAAATAAATGACAAACTTTTATCAAATTAAATTATAAAGAGACAAATTGGAATACCGCTAAAATTTGAAGCTGTGACCTTATGAACTCCGGTCGCCTGTGATTCAAATTTTATTCCAATTTTTTCCTCTATTTTTATCTCTTTGACTCTTTTATGAACTCAATGACTTGACGCAAGAGTCGTCCTTTTATAATTAGATTTATATTAACTCTTTACCTAAAAACATTATAATATTCATTTTTAAACTCCAGAGACGATATTTTTGCAACCCTTTTGAACATCTACCTCTATAATAAGTTCATTAAATTTTACTCATACCACATCACCACATATGTTTTTAATATTAACTTACATCCAATTAATTAAAATTTACAAAACCAAATACTGAGGAGGCGAATGTGAACTTATGAATTATTAAAACTAATAAAATGGAATTTTCTAAAGTTAATTAGTGAAAGTGTTATTTGTTTTGATCAGGTATAGGAAACATATTCGTAACGAAAAACTATAATAATAACATCCTTGGGAAAAAACCTTTATAGAAAAAAATCATACAAATAAAGCAGAAGTTTCTATATATTAATGTTTTGCAACAGATTAAATTTCATTTTAAAAAATACCCGGATAAGCGAAACGAAGTACACAGTTTCGAATAGCACAAATTTCCTTCCATTACCCGGGCTGAGTTCTCTACTAAAAGGGTTATTGCCAAAATTTTATAAAATACTTTCAGCTCATCTGAAAGTTATTTTTCCTCAAATATATTTTCCATTAATACGGTCTCAAAACCTTTATATAGTCAACTATTTTATTGGAAACAGGATGTATACTTTGAATTTTGCTTTATTTTATAAAAAACGAACAAAATTAGGCCTAATACGTTTTCTAATGGACAAAGTTTTTCAATTTCCTACTTCATATTGATACCTGTCTATTTAATTCCCTGCTTGAATAATAAATTAAATATATATATATATATATATATATATATATATATATATATATATATATATATATATATATATATATATATCATGCCTTTTACCCATTACTAATCTTGGTAAGTATATATTAATGCGCGAGAAGTGTAGTTTAGTAGTACACAAATTTGTAGTTATTTGAATTTGAATTTTGACTAAAATTTTGAATCATTTGTTTATATATTTCTTTCTCAAACCATAAAAATGTAAAATAAATTTAAATAAATACATCATCAAGTCTTAACCCATGACTTTGGCACTTTGCTGTAGCAGATCTCGGTAATTCATATATTTATTCGCGGGAAGTGAGGTCGTAAGTCACGGCCTCCAAATATATTAGTGGAGGAGGAGCTACAGGGGTTACTTTATTATGGTGAAAATCTCATTAAAAGTAATTTTTATAATAAATCCATTTTGTTATGATTTTAGTTGTAACAGGTGAAGGTATACATATTGTTTTTCATCTAGTTAAGAAAAACTCGCCGCCCCTATCACACAAAGTCACTTCTTTGCAGGAGTTTTTTAAGTCTACGCAAAATAGACAAATGCTGGGAAGTGGGAAACCGTCATTGATAGAAAACAGATTTGAAAAAGTTATTTAAATATATGAGCAGTATACTTTTTCCTTAAACAATTAATATACTTTTTTTCTGTCAAAGATTTAAAAATTATTTTGATTCAAATACTTTACTAGTGTCACTTCATCCATATTCAAAATCCTTTTAGGACAAGTATGTTTATTGCTATCACACAGAGTTATTTATTCACGTAATAATTTTTCAATTATATCCATTCATTTATTCCTCGGTCGTTTACAAATCTTTAATTATATTTTTTTAAATGAGTGAATATAAATGTAAGTTAATGTAGATCAAATTCAAATTAAAAAGTAGACACAGATACAAAAGTTCCGACAATTTACTTATTTTATTTTTAATAAATGTATTTCAGAAATCTGGTTCAGTACAACAGTAATAGTTTTTAAAATTATAAAGCTCTATTTTCAGAACTAAAAACAAAACAAGAAAATAAAATTGCAAGTACGAGTATAACTTAGATTTAACAAAACGCATTCAACATGCAGCCATTCAAGTAAAAGAAAAAAGTTCAAGCAGGAAACAAAACAAAACTGTTTCGGTTTCAGGGGGAAAAATCTTTATTTTTGTATGAACGCGGTTAGAATTCCAGCAGTAACTAAGCCCTACATTAGCGTTTTTAAGCTACAATATCGTAATTCCCTCACAGACAAGAATTATAGTCGTCTGCTGTCAAATTGTGAACCGAATAGCCGTGTCACATAAGTTCTGACCGACAGCAAGCGTACAATCAGTCACATAGATTTCATGCGGTTCCGTTGCTATGTTATCCTAGCGCAGTGCACAGACCCGTACTCGCCAGAAGGGAAATTAAATCATTATCGATTTAGCCTACTGCTCTAGATTTATTTATTTTCTATAGCGTGGCTTACATGACTGCATAATATACTAACAAACAATGAGTTTAATCAAGCTTGTGCTCCTACGTAATTTCCTTTCTGCTATTATTATCAAAATATTTGAAAATATGTTATATTGCTAGGACAAACGAAGTGAGAAAGATCGGATATAATGATTTGTAAATATTTTAATTATAGTTAGATAATATTCAAAAGAACTAGAAAATAATATTATTAAGAATTGCATATTTTCCTTACTGCCAGTTTTAAAATATTTTTTTCTTATTCTTTACGTTCATAATCGGTCTATTTTTATACTGACAGTTCAGTTACACAGGATCTTGTTAAACTATTTTGATTAACTTTTTATTTTGTAATATTGGTACTACTACAAATTTACATATTAAATATCATTTCGAAATCATAACCTCAAATATTATAAAATTTTATTACAATTTGAAAGTATTATCTCATAATATTATTAAGAAACTCCAATAAAAAGACCAATTTAAAATGATATTTCAATTTGGTAAGCTATAACATACTTTAAAATTTAAATTATCAAAATATCAACATCCTTCTTTTCAGATTTTATATTATATAATATAATGTTAATATTTCTCGTGTCTACAAAATTTCACGATTAAAAATGGTTTAGTATATTCTTCTGAATTTACAGTTGAAAAACGTCAAAATATATTCGGCAGGGTTACTACGAATAAATGTCACATAAATTCTTAGATTGTAGTACAATATTTTTTGCAACTGAAATTGCAAAATTTCGATAAAACGCTTCGCTCGTCTTATTCCCAACAATCCATGCAACAACTATAAAACTCGTATAATATATACTATTTAATTGTTTTAAATAAAATTGTTCTCATTTGCCATTGCCTAGGGCTCCGCCTAGTGTTAATCCGGCACTGATTCAATCACAATCAATTGCTGGTTTGTCGAAAGAAGTAACATAACCTATGTCAGCCATTTCATAAGTTTTTCCTATATTCAATATATTGACATGACTCACATACATAGTCTATGTGACTGGGCCTTTACAAAATTAATGACATCAACTATTTTTTATTTGAAATATTTTGCAGCTATAAAAATTCTTAACACAAAACAAACATAGGAAACTAACTAGCTTATGAATTCTGTCTCCGTACTTCTTTTAATATTACGGATATTTTTAATTTAAATGAATTTCTTGTTACTGTTATTAAACATATCAAATTAAAGTAAAGTTTTGTGCATAACTAAATTAAATTATAAAATTTAAAAAACATTCAAGATTATTAAATATTGTTAAGTAATAAGTAGCTACAGAAAATCTATTATTAGTTCTGCTCTGTAAAATGCAAGCTGATTTAATGGACATATAAATTCATTTCATTGACATTGAGTGTTACTTGCCTCATGGAGTAGGTATACTGAATATTTGATTAACTATTGTTATTTTGTATATTGTGACGACTGGTAAATCAGCATTACAGTAAAGTGAAAAAATATCTATTCAATCAAAATATATGTACTTATCTTGTTTAATAGCGGCAAATATTTGCAATTTAGCTTGGAGCGAAATTATTTATGTTTTTAAAATATCCACCATTTAATTTTGATTTAAAAATTTTCAGGCATTTTTAGACACTGTTGTTTGTAACTAATTTTTATACCAAAAAAAATAAAATACAGCATAAAACCAAATGAATGAATAAAAAATGAAAAAGAAATAATGAACATTGTGGTAGGAAATATTTAAATCAATTACAATAACAATATGTTGCTTTGTTTACTATGCTAACTTCTCAGAAATAAATAAATTACAACCAATTCTAAAACAAATTTGCATCACAACCCAATAATGATTTAAATATGTACATCAACAACATTTTGGTACATATTTGCCCGTCGGTGATTAATGATTTATGTGACAAAATAATAGCCAAATATTCATAAGTCACATTTATCAGCATGGATATAACAAGTGTCCAAAACGGTAATGAATATACATTGAAATCATTTTGCAGTAAATTTATGCAACTAACTACTAGTCCGCATCAGAAATAAATTAATAATTTAATCTTTATACACAATTAATTTAATATAATATTAACGTGATTTCAATTCTGTGGGTATTTAAACAAAGGATTCTCATTCAAGTTTCAATGTTTGAATTAAATGGAGACGGTTAACAGTGAACTAATGAGGGAGAATATTACAGCTCTAATAATGTTTCAGATAAAAACAATATAACGATGAGAATGCGCATTGATAGGAATTCGTTAAATGTTCTAAATTTAATTAAATTCAGTGCGAGGACGTTGCTACTGATCAAATATTCAAATGACAGCAAACTTTGAATATTCAGAGAAATTTTTGTGTACTCGTATAATTGAATTTCAGCTTTCAACTTGTGTATCTTACTGGAAACTTTCGTTTGAAATCAAAGTTTTATAGGAAATAATACGTCTTGTATTAAAAAGGAAAAATGATCATGACCTAGCAAGATTAATTCAATATTTCATTTGTTGATTTAACGAATGAAATTCCTCGCTTTATAATTTGTTCAAAATTTGTTTCAAATCTCAAAAATGAATGATGAAAATAATTAATGTTCTTGGCGTAGCAATCAATGAAGATAAATCTTATTTGAAACAAAGAATCAAAAAAAGCTTTTTAGATTTCAGCAGTGGATTCGCTTGAAGTTTGGAAACTCTTTCTGTTTTTAAACACAAAGATGCTGCGTAATTGATTAAAGAAAACAAAACAAAACAGAACAGATGATTCAATATGAAAAATAGTACTTAAAATACATTTTTTTTTGTAAACAAGTTCCAGATAAATCTGTGTCTCTCATTTAATTAATCTAATGACCTGTCCTGATTAATGGTTTTGGAAAAGAGGTGCTATCAGTCTTCGCTTGTACTTTCATTAGCACACTATTCAATCAATGTTGTCCGCAAAACTCTAAAATTTAATTAGCTTTAGCTTTTATCATTTTCGCATCATTCTGTATGACCACCATCGATGTTTCACAATTTAATTAAGCGATGTTCAACCCTAATACCTCAGCACATCATTACTCAAATTCAAATTGCCACAAAAATAAAAATTTCGACAGCTACTTCACATATTTTTACTTAATATAATATTAATTTTACATATTATCCTTGATGTAATAATTCGACCTCATGCCTTCGATCCTACCATTTATTTCCTACTTTGCAATACCGTTTCAGAACTGCATTTTCATTTCTCCACAAGGTAGATAAACTAATGTAATCTTTATGATTAAATAATACAATAAGCTCGTGTTCATTTGCCGCGCATATTAAGTTTACTTTTTGATTATAACACTTGTCAGATAAACGTTAGATATGTAATCATCTTTTTATTTCTTAGAAGCATAGGTTAACCCACTTCAAAAGATGTGTATTTCTTTTTTTCTCAGCTTTAATTCTGCTTCCGCTAATTTAAATCAATAAAAATATTCTAACTTTAATTAATAAATTGGAGAAAATAAAGTATAGGGTACCCATCAAATTAGGCGAATTGGGTCATAAATACAGTCACTAAAATTAGTAACATTATGTGTTTATAAATTTCTTTCCATCTTTTATGTAAATTTATAGCTATTTATGATAACTAAGTAAATGAATAATTATAACGCGTAGCCCGGTAAAATTTTACAAACTCATGGAAGAGACTTGTCAAATTTTACAATGCTCATAAAAAAAACTAATATAAACTTATTAAAAATTATTACTTGCAGCATATGAAAAATTTTGTATATTTTAATGAACTGCAAGAAAATCGCCTTCAAACTCTTGGTCGAGCATTAAATCCTTTATTTCAAATTATTTATTTCTAAATTGCACGAAATTGTTAACACTGACAATAGTTGTATTTTCATTACAACGATCGCAACACCATGACAACGTCTAACTATAAATTGTCCAATCGCCAATAATCTTTGATTACCAAATGTAATGTATCTTTTTATAAAACATAAAAATTAATTAAAGGTGGGAATAAAACTTGCAATTAATCTTTACTGTACTCATTGGATTATAAGGCTCGCTCCTTCGTCGCTCGTCTGACAAACTTTTCAGCTCACCCGTAAAAATTAATTTATTACGCTGACCACGTAAATAACTGTTACTTGAGCATTTATAATACGTTGTAAAAATAGATTAGAATTAATTTCAAATCATTACTAATATCCGTCAGTACGGTGGTGTGGATAGCGATACGGAATTCGAATCCGGAGATCCCGAGTTCGAATCGCAGTCAAGCTAAAAATTATATAAAATTATCACACTGCGGCTCGGTGAGTGCGGACCCTGTACTGTAATTGGGATGAAATTTCTGTTGTACAGCGTAAAATAAATAACAAAATATTACCTCATTAATACAATTTCCCTGGTTATCAAATTTATCGTGAGAGAGCTTTCAGCATTTAGTTAATAAACAACAAAACAACAATGACAGTACTTAATAAAACAAATATAATATGAACTTACGAGTATAATATTCAGTAAAAATTTTGTTCAGTGTTGCCACCCACTGCATTATAAGTTGTTGATTATAACGAACTGACGTAACCCATGTCACTTTATAAATTCTAAAACTAAAATTGTACAAAAATTTTGAGAACTTTGTCGAATATTTGTACTTCAAGTGGTAGAGCATCTAGCGTGTGAAAGATCCTGGGTTCAAATTATTAAATAAAATTTTAAAAAATGTAGAATAATTAACTTCATAATAATAAACATACTAATAATAAAAAATAACCAATAAAATATAGCTCAAATAATTCATATTAAAATTTTCCTAAATAATGACGTAAATTGTTTGATTCGATACTTTGTGGATCCGTCTATGACTCATTGTATTTTGGAAATAGGAATTACCAATAACATTCCTTTAAAATGTGGGTAAATGGGAAAAAGTAACGTGAAAATGAAATTAGCCAGCTAAAAGATTAGTGTAACATTAAACTCCCAGAAGAATTCGTCTCGGAGACATCAGCTGATTTTTCATCCCCTCTGCTAAAGGTTGATGGTTAGTAGAGGGGAAACACACTGATAAATTACGGTGCAATATATAGGTTTGCTGGCAGTGACATCTACCGCATCCTTTAGATTCTCCAACAGTGAAAAGAGAGAGAGCGAGAAGGAAAACAAGAGGCGGAAAATGACACGAAACTTATGAGTGACAGACAAGGACGCTGCGATCCATCACACATAAAGGTCGAGCTCGCATTTAATGTGATACGTAATTTGTACTGCTAAGCGTTACAATTCATTAGTCATGCGTGAATGTAGCGAGATTATTCATGCGATTAGAGCCGCAAAAAATTGGGAGGCGCGTAAATCTAACCTCACTTTGTGCGGATGTGTGAGGTTATGTTCGGAGGAAGGAAATACAAGAATATTTCAGTTAAATTTATCCAAGGGTTAAAATACACTTCCTACACAGCTGAAATTTTAAACACGTGGACTGGTGGATTTACAGACATGATTTACATAATGAAATCTTTTATTAAGATTGCAGTAAAAAGGCAAAACTACTAATAATTCAAAAAATATTTCACAATGTTAAAAATATATTAATAAATATGTATAAATAAACTTTGTCTTTATGTTATTGTAAAGGACAGATGGCGCCAGTACTTTAATAACAATGATTCTGTTCGTAAAATGACGTAAGGTTGCCAATCTATTAATTAATAATAATATCTATTCATTACATTCTACTGGCAGATAATATCAATTAAATCATATTGTGTTGACGGAAACATTTTTTTTCAACTTCATATGAACGTATGTAAAATATAATTTAATTAGTACTTTTAACATTTTTAACTAATTTACTTAATTAAATAATTCCATTAAAATCAAATAAATAATTGAACAGTACTTACATTATACATACACGATAGACAAACATTTAAACTAAATAACGCTTCAGAGTAATTGAGAATTAATTCAATTAAACAGTATTAAATTATTTACTAATCTCTTGAAACAATATAATGATTTAATGTATTTTAGTAAGTAAACAAAGAACAAGAATCCAGTGGTCAGTGCTTGATTATCGCACACCGGAGAATATTGATGATTGTGATACATTTTTCGGCTGAACCTCGCTCTTAATTGTTGTGGCTAGTTTACTTTAGTACAAGCATATATAAAATGTTGAAGAATAGTTTTTTATGAAAATAGTTAATTGTATATCAACAACAAATTTGACATTTATGATTTAATTTGATTCATTGAAATTATTTACGATATAAATATTGTACAATAACATACAATATGTTTTAGATAACCATGCGGGAAATGAACAATTTCGAACTCAAAATACGTACGGGATATAGGTAATTCCTGCACTAGTGCGGAAAATAATTGGAAAAATATGTTTTTTTCGTTTCTATACCTCTGCACGAAACTTTAATGACATATAATTGTCATTAAAATATCGATCAATTACAGATAATAATCCAATTATAGAACGGAGGGTATATACTGTTTACTGATGCGATATTTTACGTCAGTAGAGATAAACAAGACCTTAAATTGATAACTTTTTGCTCGCGTAGTATTATTATTATTATTTGGTATACTGGTTATAGAACAAAAAGAATTTTTTTTTAAATTCGCAAATATTAGAGATTTTCATTCCTAGCGAACATTTTTAATGTCACTGGTATGTTTTTGATAAAACGTGCTGCATTTTGTATAGCTGCAGATGGAGGTAAATTTGAATAATTTTCATAGCAATGAATTGTTGCAGTTTAATCTGATGTGAAATTAAAAGAAAATGATATCCTCATTTTTGTTTTTTCCTTGACCTACCTAAAAAATCCAAACATTCACTCATATACATTTAATTTTATTAGCTTTGTTTACTTTATTTCATTAGCAACATAATTATAAATAATTAATTGTAATATTAAACCAGTGATACTAAAAATGTTCGCTAGGACTGAAATACCCTAATTTTTGCGAATTTCAAATAATTATTTTTGTTCTATAATCAGATCAAATTATATGTCATTAAAGTTTTGTGCCGAGTTATAGAAACACCCTGTATATCCAAAATTTAAAATACCATTTGTTGTTTTATTTTGGTTACTGTGAACAGTTGGCTAAATAATTTTGTAACTATAAACAACTATTATCTAATTTTAAAATAGTAGAATAATTATTTAAAAATTGACATATTTTAAATTTGACGATTTTCATTTTAGTTCTTATTTGAGGTAAAAATAGGCTTACATAATTTTTATAAAACATCTAGGTTTCATTGTTTGTTTGTATCAGACTGTTAATTTATTGTCAAAGTTCATTAAAGCACTTCTGTCGTAATAGAACTTATTACGACACACTTTTTAATATTGTAATATTTATAAAGTATTACGCTATTAAAGTAGGTAAATATAATTACGTAAAAGTAAAGATAAAACAACTACATTAATTAACACATTGAACAAGAAAGTGAGCAATAGCAAGAGTGACACCGAGTTTTTCATATTCCGTCCAAAATTTATATTACTGCAAGTAGGGCCACGTTACCGGAAAAGAAATTATTAATTTGCTATTTAAATAAAAAAATGACTATAGTTAAAGTAGTTTTAGTCATATATCCAAGAAAGGATACATAAAACAAATATTATCAGCCATCTAAAAAAAATTCCATAATTTTTATTTTCTAACTGCAGATAGCTGAAATATTTGAAGTAAGAACAACAAATAATTTGCTATTACCTTAAGCGTCACGTGTACTATAATCTCGTGTGACGTAACATAATGCTACACAACATTGCGACGTAACATAGTAATGTAGAGAAGTCTTTCCGGTAACTGCAATAGAACGGAACTAACTTCAGAGATGTTTGCACTCGTCTTTGTTAGCGCAGCATGTGGTATGGTGGTTTCATCTGTACTGTTTAAAACCGACTTGTATTGCGCTCTGCTTTACTCAATGTACTTTATAATAAAGATAAAGCGGTTATGAAAACTTTTGTGTTGTGAGCTGTTTTGTGTATGTACGTATTGTTAGGAATGTGTTTGAATTAAGAAGATTTCAATTACGAAGTATTTTCGTTGTTATGCTTTTCACACAATAATTTAAAATATAAGGATAACACAGCATTCTCTTGATGCCGTAGGAATAGCAAATAGAAATGGACCCAGTTGTTAGAATGAGAGCGTCAGTGAACTACTTGCAAAATTGAATTTAATCTAAAGTAAAAGTAAAAAATTAAAATGAAATAAGATTCTTTTCTTTTATTTGTACTAATAATTTTCTAGTAGTATCGAGGCGACATGTGGAATTGAAAGCCCGAGTTCGATTTCCATGGGCGACAAACAAATTTCACCAATTTAAATCTACCCCTGTAACTCCCCCTCCACTAATATCTTTGGGGGGCATGATTTGACGGCTGGTAATCGCACTTCACGCGAAAAAATATATCACTTACCGAGATCTGCTTATGTGGCTGGGTAAAAGGCGTGATGATATATTTATTTATATAACCTCGATAATTTGAGATCTAACCTAATTAACTAATAATTGTTAATTGGATTTCAAGCTTTAGAGAAAGAGAGAAAAAATGAAATTTTAATCAATTTAAATTTTCATTAATTTTTTTTATTTGGCGGTGTTCCGGCACAATATACCATGTAACATTAAAATAATTTTATATACATTTTTATTGCTGGAAAATTAATTTCTTTCATTTTCGCTAAAGCCTAAAACTAATAAATGTGGAAAAAAAATTTCAAATGTTTATTGAATCTGTTTTTTCTTACATAAAAATTTTAAAATAAAAGTAAATTAATGCTCTATAGGAAAAATACTATGAAAAAACGTTTTACAATGATCAATTGTAATAATTTGTTTTCTAATATGCTCTTATTTTATTTTATTTGCTAATCTGTATAATAAGGGACTTAATCCTTTATTATAGTACAGAATATATTTTATTATTTTATTACTTTTAAAGAAATATATTGTTTTGATTGTTTATTGTATATTCGGTATATGCTCTACAATTTTATATTAGCAAGATAATTCTTATAAATTATTGATTGCAAACAAAAAACAAACATCGCTCACGCTTGAAAAAAAATGCACCTCCACCGATTCACACACGACTTTTTTATGACTTACATTCACGCTCGTACATGATTAAAACATTAAAAATCATTCACGTTCATATGAGCTACGTGAGCCAATGTGACCCAATAAATTTACGGCCCTCATACATCTTAAGTATAAGCGGTACAACTATTTAGAGCAAAAATATAAACGAAAAGAAATATTATATTTCTGAATTATTATATTTTATGTTCTTCGTTCATAACAAAGTATACTAAACATCTTTAGGAGAATAATTGCCGGAAAAAATAGTTCTCGTCTTACAATCAAATATCGCGTAGTTTGTTACAAACCAGAAATAATGCACGAAGAAAAACAAAATTATGATTATCTATATAAGGAATTTGAACAATATTTCACGGTTAAAAAGCACATGTTTAAAAATAAATTCAGTGCTCTCTAGATAGCTATTTTCATTTAAGTCTTTGTGCAACCATGAACTGCATACGTGGCAGAAGCTTGAGTAATACCTACACCCGGCATTCTAGAAAGAAAAGGCATTGTAAATCTTACCAGAAAGGGCGTCTTAAAAAGCTGGGAAACACATTTAGTGGTTTTCCCAATTCAAATGGCCATTAAACAAAAAGTCGTACGGAAGCACATAAATACAATATAAAAGCATCTGAAGTATAAACTAAGGCGTTTCCTTTGTTAACTCTACAAGCAAGTAGGTTGCTGCTTACCCACATGCACTTGTCATAAAGCCACTATCACTATACACTGCTCATTTAATCATTTTCATTTTTATAATATTTATTATTTTGGGATTATAATAATATGAACAAACTGCATGAGGCATTGAAACAAGTTTTAAAACAAGCTCATCTGCGAATCATTAGAAAAACTATAAAATTCTGATTAAAGTGAGCTGAAATTTGTATTCGACAGAATGTCACTTTATTGTATGAGTGCAATACAAACCACTGCATGTATTATTTTTTCTACATTTACATTTCAAACGTCCAAAACACATTTATTCAATACTTTATTTTATTTAACAACAAAGACAAAATTTATTGTCTTCTATACACTTGGTGAAACTAGGTTTAATAAAATATAAAATAAACACTTGGCTAAGTCTCACAAAATTCAGCCTCCAAGTCCCCTTATGAGGGCATCGTCTGTTTGTTTGTTAGAGATCTTATTCTCTGCTGGCACAGTTCTTCGTTACACAGCTTCTTCACGTGAACTTTGTTCTAGGTGAAGAAGTGGGTTATACCATACTGATGAGCTGTAATAAGAGCGAAACGCGTCTATGGTTACTAACTGTGCTGGCCAGCTTCTGACGATGCTCTCATAGGGTGACTTGGGGGCTGAATTTTGTGAAACTTAGCCAAGTGTTTATTTTATATTTTATTATTATTATTATTCTGGCTTCCTGGCGGACCAACTGCTAAGGTCATATGCCGCCATTACGCCCTGATCCTGCGTTTTAGATCTTAGTAGAAGATGTTATTGCACAGTTGCCATTATCTATTACCGGCCGATAAAAGCGTGAGATAAAGCGTTTTATCGCACACTTAGCACTGAAAATGAATAGTACATAATGAATTACTTTTTGTACGCTCGTACAAAAAAAATTACATAAAAATATTCTGATTGCAAAATATCAAAATTTTGACAATCTACAAACTAATCATGAAATAGATCAAGTTGTCATTAACATGTTGATTGATTATAATAATGATCTAATCATAGAATAGGGAAAAATATTTGAAAATACTACAGAACAATTGAATTAATCTTTCTATTTTCGCTCGTAAATATAAACTGTATAGCATTACAGTTACATGAAAACTAGTTTAAAGTAACAATAAATCTTCGTAGCAAATGTTCGCAGATCAATATCTTTCAACTAACAATTGAAATTCTTGAAGAATTCCACATTTCCAAGTCATCGCGAGAGATAAACAGAACGGGGTAAAGAAAACACGCTTTTAATCTTTGCAAACAACACTATTTCAGTAGAAAGCAAACATAACCTTCCCTAACGTAACAGCTAGTTTTGAATTCAAATGCGAAAAGAGCGAAGTCTCACCTCGAAGTCGCACAACTTGAAAATGTGTACGCAAAGAAAAAGAAGAGAAAATAAATGATTAACGAGGACGAACAGCGGCGCGGAGATAAAGATGAAATATGTACAAGAGACCGCATTTGCCGTGCGGAACACGAAACTGCAAGGATTTCAAGTTGAAGAATACCAAAAAGTATATTAAAATTCTTGAATCACTGGGAATACTTTGCACTGCATACGTTACCCTAACATCGAGGTAATTTTTAAATTTGTATGAGTTCTCGCAATCTCGTATCCTTTACACAAATATTTGTGCATCAAGTTGCAAACAAAATGAAATAATAAGGCTCTAACATTATTCTTTCATGCGTTACATTTCTCAACTACTATTTTCTTACAGTAAACTAGCTACCATACACATATTTTAAAGTTATGAAAATGAAAATATAATATTATATTGTTCTCTAAAGTACTATGGATATAAAATCTTGACTACTATATAAAAATTAAATATGTAGCTTTATTAAGATATGTAAAATGTGGGGCTGTGAAGTCTGATTCGAACTCGTAAAGTCGGAATTGGAATTCAGAAGGAATTTCTGGTTACTGATGTTAGGATCGAAGCTGGAAAAAACGTACCTACTCCGATCTTATGTTTAAATTGTATTGAAATAAAAAATTGCTAGGTGATCCGTTTTGTTTACAAATTTGTTCTTATTTGAATTTTAACTCAAATTTTGAATTATTTCTTTATACATTTTTTTATTATACACACCATAATAGTTATTAGTGTATTAAGAGCGTAAAGTGATTCTTTGTTACTCGAACACGGTAATTTGCGGCGCGAACCGAAGGCGAGAGCAGCAATAGTGTAAGAGACACTTTACGCTCGTGATACACACATAATTTTTTCTACGATTGCATCTTAAAATTATTTAAAAGCGTATACGTACAGAAAATAAATTCGTTTTGACAATTGCCAATATAACAAGTTTTTGATTTGTTTGTATCCCTGGGAACTATTGAAATAAGCGTGCATTTAATATCTTTTTCTCGCGTTGCCATATATTTCTTCGCGTGAAGTGAGATTACTAGACGTCAAATCCGAGCCCCAAAGGTGTTATTGGGGCGGAGCTAGAGGGGTAATTTTAATGTGGTGAAAATTGTTTGTCAGCTGTGAGAATCGAATTCTGGTTCTCAAATCCACAGGCCGACTTGATACAACTGAGCCACCTTCTCCATAAAAATGTCATATTTAATTTTATAGGAATCTAAATCGAAATGGAAGTTTGAATTAAATATTTTTTTACTGACTTCGCCGCAGTCCTGGTAAAATGGAACTTATGAAGAATTGATTCCAACGCAAAAAGTAGTCGACAGTTTTCTCCAACATGTAATTGTATCGAGTCGAATTTTGGGCACGAATTTGAAGTTTGATGCACGATGCGAAAAAATGTTAAATTAAAATAAATAAATATATCATCACAAACTTTTACCCATTAATGTATGTGGCACTCTACCGTAGCAGATCTCGATAAGTGATATATTTCTTTTCGTGAAATGCGGTTATCAGCCGTCAAATTACGGCCTCAAAGATGTTAGTGGAGAGGGAGCACCTAGCCCACTTTTATTCAACTTTTTATTTATAAAACAAATTTTAACGTACGAAATTAGTAATTAAAGTAAGAAATATTACCAATAATTTAATTTTTTCATATTAGGGCCTTATTTTATAAAATTTCTATATTTGTAAATTACCATTATTTCATTTGTAATTTCCGAATGTAAAAGTTTTATAAAATAGGTCCCAGGTAATTTATAGTTCTTCTAAGAACGTAATGTAACTATTAAATAAAAAAATGTAATAATCAGGGATGTGCGTGTAGTCTACTGCAAGTAATCTACGCAATTCTCTACGTGTAAACAATCATGTAGTCTACGTCTTCATTTTTTATGTATACAATGTAGACTATGTAGACAATGAAAACACCTGTGTTCACTTAAGTCATATTACAATTTTATCCCTAGAACTAGGGAATTTTAAATGTTGGTAGAGATTTTTATTTTTATTCCAGGGATTACATGAAAAAAATTAGTTGTTCAGGGCAAAACGTTCAAAATTTGTCAACTGGTTACTGTTAAAAATAGCGCCAAAGAAAACTCCGTCTGGTGAGATTCCGCGTTGATCGATTTTAAAAATATGACAGTTCGCCCAAGACCCAAAACAGACATTTATCTAGTAATGGACGAGCACTTGCTTTATTAGTTTTATTATATAAAGACCGATAATGACCCGAGCTCACGAATACGAATACATGTAATAGTTACAAAGGAATAAATTTAGGTTATGTTGAATTTTACAACTGTCAGATGCATTATCTACATTGTCTACGTCGCTAGAATTGTCGACGTATTGTCTACGTGTAGATGTCGACAATTAAAGATTACACGTAGATGCACATCTCTGGTAATAATCCTAAAGAAAGAACATTTCGAAAAATTGTAGAATACTGAATCATTCCAATCTAAATTTATTCAAAACCTGACATTATCACGCATAAGTAAGAAATCCCTGGTGGTTCACCGGATATAACGTGTCAAACTACGTAGATACTCGCGTTCGGATATCACGATACCCGATATCGCGATGATTTACCACCGGCGTTATTGCAACCAGCCGGGCGACACTGCAATAGAATTGAAAGTTTATCGATGCTCTGCAAAAAGTGCTTGCACTGGGGACTCAACTACATCGTCCTATTGCACTGCAACGGACAGTAACAGATTAGCGCTCCGTAAAGGATCGTCCACTGAAGAATTACTCGTATTTCGACGAGAAAATAAACTATTTACGATAATTCGCTTCTCTGTTGTTCCTTGTACATTTGTGCATTATTTACTAACGCGATCCTGCAGCGATATATCAATAAGATTGGGTAAATGTTCTTGAAAGCAAGTTAAAATTTTATTACGGGTTGCTTATTCCCAGCTGGTAAAGACAAGTAGAAAACTAGAAGGAAAGTTGATAGGGTTAAGAAAAAATAAAGTTTATTGAGCAGAATTGCTAGATTTATCGAAGAGGAATTTCTCTGTTACAGACACATATTTATTTAGTAAAAATAGGTAACAAAATATAATATCTATTTATTAGATTAATATTAAATACCTAAATATCAGTATATTCCAGAAAACAATTTGATGCTACAAGTTAGAACAAAAATATAAAAAATTGGTATTTGATTTTTTTAATATTGGATATATACGGACAATAGGATTTTAACATGGGAAATCAGTTTTTCTGCCTCTATTGTTCGCCATATTATTTGAGAAAGACATGCTTTATATAAAAGTTAATTAAATTTCACATGGAAATCAATTAACATATATTTTAAATGTTTAAAAGTAAACAAAAATACGTCTATATGTTTGATCTTTAAACATGCTCATTAGATGATTATTTACTACTGTTTTCTAAAAAAATAACATTAAGGAAATATTACATATTTTTTGGCAGTAAAAACGTTTTACTTATTCGTTTTTACTTCCTTGTACGAAGTAAAGGAAGTATTGTAATCGCGAAAATTTTCGGTTCTCAGATTTCAACGGAAATAGGTGTTTTGGCCCTCCCTGAATCCATTTTGACTAATTTCGTCATGCCGTCTGTACGTACGTACGTATCTCGCATAACTCAAAAACGGTAAGCCGTAGAAAATTGAAACTTTATATTTAGGACTGTTATAACATCTAGTTGTGCACCTCCCTTTTTGGTCATTATACAACTACCGGAAGTGGTACTTTACTTGAAGCCTATAATAGATTTTCATGAAAAACTATATTCAAATATAATTTAAAACTTTCCAAATTTGGTACATAAGACTACTATATCAATGGAAATAACATAATAGATTTTGGTTAAAATAGACTAACCGGAAGTGGCACATTACATGAAGCTGCTAACAGTTTTCCTTGAAAAAAATGGTATTATTTTAATTTTAGAAATGAATGCTTCAAATAAAAGTTTTAGAGAATTAAATTCTGCGTCTAGCACATTAAGAATTTTTAAATTAGCTTTTTGCATAAACGAGATATCTAAATTTAAATATTATATATTTTTTGATTTTTTTTTAAATTAAGTTTGCTATGGATTAGAACAAAAAATAAAAGATTTAATGTCAAATATGTGCAATTAAAAAAATATCTATAGTTTAATACGTGTACAAGGAAGTCATGTGGTGTCCACATCAGATATTTTATTCCAAGTTCCAAGAAAAAAGACAAACTGTTGAAAACTAAATTTGTTTTATATGAAATTCTACAATAATGAGCTACTATAGCATCGTAAAATTATAGTGAAAAGTACTTCTATAACTCTGACTTTCGTAATAAAATGTTATTTTATATAGCTTAAATATATAATAAATATGATGACTTTAGACAAAAAAATTAAATCTCTACGAATTTCAAAGAACTTTTCTCTAAAGGTCTAAAGTAAATATACGAACAATGGCGGCAAAAAACTTATCTGCTATGTTAAATGCCTGTAGCCCGCTTTTTGTCTTATTTAAGTAACATGTTCAGTTTTTAAAAGAGTTGAAAATTTACACTATTGTATATCGACAAGTTCGTAAAAGACACTTTACACACGAATTTTATATTAAATATTTAGGACGATATCCCTCTGTCCATTATGATCTAGTTACGCCCGTGGTGCATACAAGATTTTAATTTTCATTAGATAGAATTTTAATTTATAATAATTTCAAGCAGATTAGAGCTAACACCATTTTTTATTTCTCTTTTAACTCTATTTCTTAATCACGTAACAAGTTCAATTTAACATGGGTTAAAAAGAATGTTAATTAGCAACATATTTCATTCATATCGTTAATCTGTTTTAATTTGAAACAGATTTAGAAATAATATTAAAAATGTTATCAGCGCTAATCCACTATATGAGTCTGCCTATATGATTATTAACTGTCGCGTTGTGCGAATGGAGTTGGTGTTATGAATCATAATATCCGCTAATAATGCTCCGGTCGTTATGGAGTTGTATATATAATTCGTATCATAGCAATAAAGAGCAAACAATGTTCAAAAGTATTGCAGAAATTTTAGCACCACTAATCAATACTCTAAAATACACATATCAGGCAGGTTTTATTGTTAAACTATTAAAAATGTAATCTAGGAATACTAAAACTTGCTACGAAAGTTTTAACAGTTTGTTACGTTAACCTCCCATGCAAACATGTGGCAAAGGTCAAAAATATGCTTCATAATAAAAATGATAATATGTGGGTGCATTTAATTCAAACTTTCTTCGTAGCAAAGAGGGTGAAAACATCGGCTCGCACATTATGAATAAACAATTGAAATTCACCTGAAGAATTCCGCGGGCAGCTCGCACACTTCCGGCGCTCTTTAAATATTTTCCTCGTGTAATATCTTTTATTACTCATTCTAAGACTTCTGAGGTGGAATAACCAAACATGCAATAACGGAGAAGGGTAAAAAATTCAATTTCCGAGGAAGAAGGCAGTAGAATGGTTGCGGGGACAAGAGAATCAGCAGAAGTAAGAGCAAGAACAGAAATTCTCCAGTGCGCTAGTGCTGCCACTGCCGTCGGCTCATGGCTAGTGTTGATGTAAATTATATTCAAATGGACGGTGTAACGTTACATTTGTGTTGCACGTGGGTTCCATACATGAAAACAAGACACTCGCACTTAAATCGAACCAGCGTATAAACACGAAAAATCATTAAATAATTATAGTTACAACTTACTACAAATCAGCTCCCTAATCAAACCATTGAAAAACCGGCTTTCCAAATAATACTAAAAAGGTAATTAAAATCAATTTAATTTGAAAATTAACCTCATTCATGTTAAAATGGTAGCTACACTGTAATTCAATGTAGTTAATTAATTTTACTTCTATGAGTTTGTATAAAATTTTGTGGCTGAGTTTGACATTTAGCATTTCAAAAGTTATTTACTATTTTGTTTTATTTTTTACACAGTCCATCGTTATTAATAGGAATCCATCAGGACGGTATTATAAATATTTTGTAGTGATGGGCGAATATCATCCGCGAATAGTCGAATGCCGCGAATATTGACATTATTCGATATTCGAGATTTTCGAATATTAACGTCAGTATAGCGAACATTCGAATACCTCGAATTTCGCGCCATATGTTGACCTCAATTTTATAAACATAAACTTAAAGCTATTACAATACTTTGAAGTTATTAATAACAAAGATATTTTGTTTCAAAACCATGAAGACGTACCATATTTCAAATTTGTTTTTCGCCAACATCAGCCCGTACGTTTCACCTTAAATTTGAAGTTTTTGTCTTTTCTTTTTTGTTTGTACTTTTTGTTTTAATTTTATTTTATCTTAACAATTTAATTCAAATAATGAAAAGGACATAATTAAATAATTATTAATAATAAATATATTAACTTTTATGAGTATTCGAATATTCGAGATCTGATTAATATTCGTATTCGATATTCGAATTCGAGAAATTTGATATTCGCCCATCTCTAATATTTTGATAAATATTTTACAGATATACATTTTTTTGTATATTTTAATATTTAGCAAATATAAATGTCATACGTTTTGGCGTTTGCTTGTTATCGATGCCGATTAGAAAGGAATATATAGCAAATCGGCAAATACATAGATTTCAAAGATATTTTTTTTAATATTACCCCGCTTCCCGACGAGAAGACATTTTCTTTATTTCAACAGCTGTCAAGTCCAAATATATGTTTTAAATTATCGTTAAGTTGCATTTAGTTTTAATTCTATTTCATTCTTTAGTGTTATATTAATAAAGTTTTTACTTCTTGAATATAATGAATCAATGTATTAGTTAATAAATAAATAATATAAACTTGATGCTCGTGTAACAAAACTTTAAAAGAACATTTAAAATTTAGACGAAATGCAATTACAAAAACAAGATTGTTTTGAAAACAAATACTTCGCTGTAAAATTTTCAGTTATTTCACAGCCATTTCACTTATCTAGAATCTTTAAAATTAGCTTCTGTTTACTATCAATAAGCCTCGCTGGCAATTTTACGATTCTAAATCCCGAGAATCCAGACCTATAAAATATAGATCGTAAACTGATTCAGATTTTTACGCGTATTCGCATAAAGACATTTCAATCCCGTAACAGTCTGCGATGGCGAAACAAAACAGTATTGGGTTTGGGACGAATAAAGATATAAAATTCGAGTGATATCGCTGCGACCATTGTGAGCATATGTCACAAGCCAAGGCAGAGAGAAAGAAGCAGTGTGATGGTGAGAATGTATACGAACGTGAAGGGTGCGTGAATCTGAGACAGGTCAGCTGGTTTCGCAGCGCTCGAGGCTGGAGAAGGTCCACTGGGTCTTTACCAGAGGCGGAGACTGTAAATTTTATTGGCGAAAGGTGTTTTCCTCCATGTTAGATTTGCATTTTTATTAAGTTTTCTGTTTATATAATATTTAAATTCTTTACCAAATATATATTTTTAAAGTGTCTCTAGTTCCGTACAAATTTTGTAAATAGTACATCTAAAATGACTGTAGAATATGACAAACACGAATAGTGGATATAACTAACTTCTACCTAAGCAAGAGTTTGCGCGTTCAAATCTCGCTGACTTCTACCTAGATCCAAAATATATTACTTTATCTGAGTGGTTCGGATTCCCCTAAGAATTTAGGTAGGTACTACAATTCAAAATTATGTCAAATCTTTCTTACGGGTCACTGTGTAATATCTTTACTTACCCAATAAAGTATCACTTTCACGTCTTGTTACATAATAGTATGTTATGCATCAAGGGAGGGAAACAAGCGATTATTCCCGCGTGTGGAGATGGCAAACCGAGACGTAAGCGAGGGCCGAAGGCTCGAGCTGAAGTCTAAGAGGGATAATCGCGCCCTCCCGTGAAGCATATTATACTTTTCGTAACAAGTGCACTAAAATTACTGTCTTATCGGAACAAATATCAAATATGAGTTGTGTAACTAGTTACCAAGGAAACGCCGCAAACAGCTAATAATCGTAGTCTCTAGGGAGAGAAACATGCTACCTAGGGAGAGAAACATAATGTTTCTCTCCCTAGGGGAGAAAAGCAGTGTTTCTCTCTCTCTAAAATTCGGGAAAATAGCTATAATACATATGTAGCGTACAGAAAATGCTAAATTGAAATATAATCTAGCGAGGATTATTTATTAATAAAATAATTTAAGATACTTATTAATGAAATTCTAAATGATACTTTATAATGTTTGTCATACATTTTAATTTTACTAAGCATTATCATTGTTTTATAAATATTATATTTGTTAATGTTAAAATAAACTTTGTCTACGCCAATGAGTTAATAAGTAAAGCAGTTGTTATCCACAGAGGGACCCTCTGGTTTCAATTGAATTTATCAAGTCTGATCTATTTGACCCTTTTCGTAATATATACCGACACGAAATTACGTTGATCTAGTTTAACATATTCTCCAAGTCCTATTATTTATCTCTACCGTAACATTACATATTTCTTCGTGTTTCAAATTTCAAAATATATAAAATACTTGATAATAACAAAAAGCTCTAGACACTAAAATAAAATAAAAGAGAAAATTTTACACTTACACCGACAGAAAGTGCACTCTTTAGCACTTTAATGGAATGATGATTCGGTTTTGTTACTATGTTTGTGTGCAAAATGAACAAATTTAAGAAAACCTCTTAATGATAATAACATTAAGAAACAGTATAACATATAATTTAGTTAGCTGTTCAAATATTGGAGAAGTTAGTCAACTAATTTTATATTATTTATGCCTGAATTAAAGTGCAGTATGACTAAATAATAGTATATTATGCATCAAGGGAGGGTATCAAGCGATTATTCCCGCGTGAGAAGTTGGCAAACCTCGACTTCAGCTCGAGCCTTCGGCCCTCGCTTACGTCTCGGTTTGCCAATTTCACACAAGGGATAATCGCGCCCTCCTGTAAAGCATATTATACTTTTCGTAACAAGTGCACAAAAATTACCGTCTTATCAGGACAAATGTCAAATATGGGTTGCGTAACTAGTTACTTAGGAAACGCCGCAAATATCTAATAATCGTAGTCTCTAGGGAGATAAACATCTCTCTAGGGAGAGAAACATGCTACCTAGGGAGAAAAACATCCTAGCTTGGGAGAGAAACATAATTTTTCCCTCCCTAGGGGAGAAAAGCAGTGTTTCTCTCTCTAAAATCAGGGAATAAGAACGCGTTACTTGTGCATGTGTTACGAAAATGACATATACAGAATATTTAAAAAAGTGTTAACATATGAATAAAAGTTTATTATTAATTAATCCAAAAAAAGTAGAATAGAAAAAGTTTTACTTCTCTTAAAACCCATATATCAATCATAAAATCATATTTGTCACATACTGAATGTTTAATAATAATTTTCTGATAAGAGTAAAGTATGTTACTCGTATTTTTACATTTAAAGATGACATTTATTTTAACAATTTTATATGATACACTTCATGTTCTTGAGTTTAACTATAAATTTTAATCAAAGAGAAGTTCTGAGTTTTACAAGATAGTAGGCATTAAGACAAATGAAAAATGACTCTGATTCCCCAAATTTAAATCTTAGAACGTAATTATCTACTAATTCGACTTAAATATTTTTCATCGCCCGAAAATCAACTGGAACGTCGGCACGAACATTTTAAATTCGATTTTTATAAATGTTATTTCACGTAATAAATTAAGATGTATCTTTTTATGAATAATTCATTCAAAGCTGACATTCTGGATTAAACTTTTTGTTGCGGTTAAAATTTACGAGATTATAATGGCGCAGGTTGAGCGAAACTTTGTTGTAAAGGTGAGTGGGGAATTACTGGCAAAAGAAGAATAAGAATCTGAGTCGTGTCGAGCAATTACTATGCAAAGTACCGTGTAGTCACAGATATTTAATTACTGGTTGTGGTGGACAGGGGAACAACATAGCCTATCACCTTTATAAACCCACAGAGCTATGTTTTCTCGCTTGTGATCGTTTTTTATTCTAATTTCGGAGCCATAAACTTTTAGAAAAATGAGCCTGTTCACGCGAAGGTAGACATTAAGTACTGCGATAATAGCAAAGTAAATTGAGTCTATTTTGCATGCGATTAAAATGGTCTTTGTCAAAGTAAAACTTTAAAATGGTGCTTTTCAAGTATAATTATTTCAAAAGAATTTGTAATTACTTACATTTTCCGGTTCTAAATGAGTGCATCTTCTTTCTCCTGAAACCAAGAAGAAAGAAATTATTAAATACTTTTTTAAAAAAGATTTTGCATATATCGCAACAAAAAATAACAACTATTATATAAATAGATACAGGGTGTTTCTATATCTTTTGCATAATATCAAGATTAAGGATATCTATTCTACAATAGTTATAGTTAACTGAAATTGAACCTAATGTATTTGAAACAAAATATTAATATTATTATAAATGGAACGTATTTTTATTGTTCATATTTTTGAAGCTAAAGGTTGAGAATAATAATAATAAATTTTGTGCAAAGAATAACAAAAAATTATTTTTAATTTTTGATTTAATTTTCAAAACTAGTTGAAAGATAGTTACTAAAATATTAACAATTTTTATAAATGTAGAGACCTGTACCTAAATAAACTTTAACTTTATTTCAACTTTAGGTAATTTGGAAAACTAAAAATTCAAACATCCAGTCAAAACTACATTTTATTACAATAGTTTCATCCTTTTATGTTGTATTTAACAGTAACATCTTGTTTAAAAAGTAGAGATGGGCGAATATCATCCGCGAATAGTCGAATGCCGCGAATATTGACATTATTCGATATTCGAGATTTTCGAATATTAACGTCAGTATAGCGAACATTCGAATACCTCGAATATCGCGCCATATGTTGACTTCAATTTTTGACTAAGTTTTTCTTTATCATTTGTGCATAAACTTAAAGCTATTACAATACTTTGAAGTTATTAATAACAAAGATATTTTGTTTCAAAACCATGAAGACGTACCATATTTCAAATTTAAATCCGTACGTTTCACCTTAAATTTGATGTTTTCATCTTTTTCTTTTTTGTTTTAATTTTATTTTAACAATTTCATTCAAATAATGAAAAGGACATAATTAAATAATTATTAATAATAAATAAATAAACTTTTAGGAGTATTCGAGTAAAAAGTATTCGAATGCCAACTTTAGACTTAATTAATTGCACTATTAATCTTAAGAGTGTCGTTTACCTGATTTAGCGAAAACATGGTTCACTAGAATTGAAATATCTTTTGTTTAACAAAATACTGTGTTTTATCCAACAGTGCCTTCGATAGAAAAAATATCAAAGAATGGATTGGGTGGAACACATTTTTTAATTTTTCATTTATTTGTTGTTAAATGGGGCTCAAAGTTTGCATGATTTTACACATATAACTCTCACTGAAATTTATTAATTTCCATTAAAAAGCACTTTAAAATTAATTCTTTCTGGTGTACTTATTATAATAAGTTATATTCATATAAATAGTATCAGAAAACGATGATATATTAAAATTTTGATTTTTATTTATAGATATTTGAACAAAAATAGTAAAGTATAGCTTTAAATCTAGATTTAAAATTCTGCCTATTCTAGCCGCCTGTTCATGTAAAGTTTTTTTTTATTCATTGTTTATGATTATATCTATGGATTCATTGGAACAAAGTTTTAAAATTGTTAATAGTTTTCGAGTAAATAACACTTTTTCTGATTTAAACAAATGAGATTTTATCGGATTCCTGCACGTCATATATTGCGAAAAAATAAATATATGTACCTCCAACTGTCCTCTGCTAGATGTACTACATGGATTTTCTATCACTCTATTGTAATTATAGAAACACGCAAATTAATGTAAGAAAATCTTAGGAAAACGTCATTCAAGTTTAAAAATAATATTACTGTGAAATTCCAGTCCAGCAACCTTCACGACACTATACCTGCTCCTGTCAATATTCAGCGACATTCTATTTACTACCCTGTTCCTTTGTTATCTAAATTGCAGTAAGTAGGGTTCTCAAATAAAGACGAAATTTTACCCAAGCTGGACAAGAAATATAAATATGGAATGAAAATACTATATTTAAATATTATGTTTTATTATTAGATTTTTTAAATAAGAAAAAATTTATAACAAATAATAACTTTCTTAAAAACATAATTTTATTGAAGTATTCTTCTAGACTAAATTAAACTAATGGTTGTATAATTTTAATGACATAATAAAACAAAACACAAAAAATTAAATTAGCCACGTAATTTCATATTTCTTATTTTCCGAGGATCAATGATTTCTGGAAGTAAATAATTAAAATAAAAATTTTCTAATTTCTTCACACTGCGTTTCCAAAATTCCCTATTTTTTTCTACAATTTCTATGTGCATATCACACTTAGTATATACCATAAAAAAACACATTTGTCTGTTTGTTATTTCTAGTTGTCCTTGTATCTGACAATAAAATTTATGGTTTTGTTTCAGTTTTATTTGATTAGATTTAATTTGCAAATAATTAATTTTTTTCTGTTGTACAGCTTCTTTTATATTCATATTTTTCGCTGAAAATGGACACTTGATTTCTATAATTCCGTGTTCTTCAACCAGTCCGTCAGGAGATGCTGCTAAAAATGGCCTTTTTTCATCGACAAACATACCACATGGTTTCACACTAATGTTCATCTTATCCTCTAATTTTTTAATTGCCTCTTGTTCAGTTTCAATTCCGTATCTCGTTGCTGCATTTGAAAATTTCAAATCTATCTAAATAAATACTGATTACTTTCAGGACGATATAATAAAATGAAACTTACCTCAAACGACGAAAAGTGCTTTTTTGTACTTCATAGTTTCGTTTTTTATGTCCTTTTGTCTTCTTATTCTTCGTATAATTTCCCATGATAAAAATCAATTCGAAAATCCGTCAAACAAATAAAATCACAATCACAGCAAAATAACGAAAACAAAATACAAATAACAACGAAACAATGATTGCCAAGTTATAAACAACAACACAACCCCTCAATTGTAGCTCACAAATGAGAATGATATAATATCACGCAAATTACCGCTATTTATACGTTTATCTACCGTGTAAACAACCCTTTCAAATTCTCAGAAAAATTATTTCCTAATACAGTTAGACCTCTTTAATCCGAACTAATAATTGCACAGGTTGATCTGGATTATCGAAATGTTCGAATTACGAACTAATGACAAAAAATATCAATTTTCTTAATACTGTAAGAATTTTCACATTCTTACAATAAAACGACCTTTATTTTCAAATAAAATTATAGCTCCGAATTGTCGCTGTGCGGATTACTGGAGGTTCGGATTAGAGCATGTTCGGATTAAAGAGGTCATACTGTATTCATTTTTCTATTATTTGTGTAATTATTTACTTCCCTAATTATATATATATATATATATATATATATATATATATATATATATATATATAGGGTGAGTCTGGGAAGACGCCCCCCCCTTTAACTTTTTTATTATGAGTAATAGAAAAAAATGGTTCATATGAAAGTTTTATTATTTTAAATATACTATTTGATGGCAGATGTAGATATTTTTTATAAAGTCAGGTTTACAAGATACGACTATCAACTTTTATTTTTTAAATAGCAACCTATAATTATTTTACTAAAATAAAAACCGTCATTTTTTTCTCTTTTCAACGGTGTATTAGTTTTTATTAATGTATCTGAAAAAATTCGAGAAAAATAAGAAAATTGAGAAATACTAGAAATAATTTTTATACAAATATTATAGGTGGCTATGTGAAAATAAACAAAATTAAGTTGTTTTTGTTACCGAATTTGTTGCCTTAGTTTGTTAAGTTGTATAACACTGTTACATTTTGTTTATTTTCACATAGCCACCTATAATATTTGTATAAAAATTATTTCTAGTATTTCTCAATTTTCTTATTTTTCTCGAATTTTTTCAGATACATTAATAAAAACTAATACACCGTTGAAAAGAGAAAAAAATGGCGGTTTTTATTTTAGTAAAATAATTATAGGTTGCTATTTAAAAAATAAAAGTTGATAGTCGTATCTTGTAAACCTGACTTTATAAAAAATATCTACATCTGCCATCAAATAGTATATTTAAAATAATAAAACTTTCATATGAACCATTTTTTTCTATTACTCATAATAAAAAAGTTAAAGGGGGGGCGTCTTCCCAGACTCACCCTGTATATATATATATATATATATATATATATATATATATATACAGGGTGTTATATTTTAATAGACCCAGCAAATATCTCGCTTATTTATCAACTTAGCAATTTCTTTCATATAACATGATTTATACAGCAACATGTAAGCTAGTTGATGACGGATGTACATTCATGATATCATTTCCGGTTTATTAGTAATTAATATCAACTTTGAAATTTCAAATGGAACATACTATATTTTTTTACAAATTTGGAAAGTGCATCAAATTTGCTTTATAATCATGTAAAATAATCCATATGTTACATTATTAAAAAGTAAAATGGCGGGCACTTTAATATACACCAAATCGGAAAGAGAATAGTGAGCCATGACTGTGTTCTGAAATAAAACAACTAACTAAAACAATTGTAATTATTATTATTAAACGAAATAATATTTTTTTGTCATAATAATACAGAAAATAAGAATAAGGCACACTGAGCATAGAAGTAAAAAGCATTCAGGAACAATGTTTAAAATACGTTTAGCGGCTACGGAAGACTACCTGGAAATGTAAGCCGGGGTTGGGACCAATGTCATAAATCTTTCTATTACCAGCTACCAGCGATTCAGAAAGAGCATCTAGGTTGCATATTTTACAAACCCACTTATTTACAGAAAACAGAAATAAAATTTAGGTAAACGACACTCTTAAATAGCTGTACAGTTTAGAAATCTTAATTATTTTCTTCAAGTAAATGACATAATTCCTAATTTATTTATTTACAAATAAAGTTGTGTGTGTTATATAAATAATTAATGAACTACTCGAAATGAAAATATTTGTGTACCGCTTTGTAAATATGGGTGGTGTTTGAGTGGGAGGAGTTCATGCAGGCACCAGAAGAAATAACTAAATTACAAATGAGTTTAATTAGAAAAGAGGCGAGTGGCTCTTTTCGCCGTTCCGATAGAAAATGGCAGTGCATTTGAGCGCTGATGGTGCAGGGAATTGCAGCATATTTCATACGATATTCAAAAGCGAACGACGTTCATTCACTCAGCATCATTTAACTTTAACTATGGTCCGCGTCGTACATATTTCGCACGGAGCTGCAGCGTGCAGATGTCTCTGACGGTTCCAAGTAAAATGCTCATTCGATTCAAAACTTTTCTAGCTCTAATAAATTACTTATCCTTTAATGGATAAATCTGCTCCTAATCTCATATGAACCCAGCAAACTTTGCTTGGTTTCATGAGCGGATTCTGAATTTGAAAATAATGTTAAATTTTAATACTTCTGGCGGGGTAATTCAATTTTTAGAAGTAATCAAATTACTTAAATTGCATTTTCCAATTTTCCTCTTTCCTTAAATGACTTCCTTTATTTGTTTCTTTTATTGCACACTCATTATATACCTAAAATCTCCGTATATTTTTTAATGTTCTTTCTTGCGCTACTTTTTTACTCAGCACGCATATTTAAACATAAGATTGTGCCTAATAACCGTTGAAACATTTAGTATTTTTAATTATGTTCAGAACCGGACTAAGACGAAAATTGTCTTGTGTAAGACTTTAAAATGCCAACTCTTTAAAATAGTTGATTTATTGGTAAGAATAATCAAGTTTAAATAATTTTTAACTTTTTGGCACTCACTACTTTTTGATCATTCAACTACGTTTCTCAATTAAATCAAAAGTTTCCACATAAATATTTTTGTTCAGAGAAGTTGAAACAGCAACTGTTTGCCAAAAATGCATTTGTTCGGAGTTTTTTTTAACTAAATAAACGCAACCACGAACACATACACTATCAGATGAATTATGTCAAAAATTTGTAATTAATAAATCTAATTTTAAACTATTTTCCTAATTGTATTTTTTTTTGCTATAACTTTTAGGAAATTACTTACATATTTTACATAATTATAGCATAAATATGCTAAATAACATTAAATAAAATTTTTAAATAATGTTCCACATTATTGTCGAAATAACTGAAAAAGGTAGTTAACTAAAAAGTAATTATACATACATATTAGATTTCGTTCTCTACGATCTAAAAATGATAGTTTTTTGTTTAGAAAGTGCCGCAGCTGCCCTGAAACATGTTTCTGGTGCGTAAAAAGGCGATTTTTGGCTACTTTGGGGGACTTTGTTCACCCTAGGCAAACTATTTTCCTAATTGTATTTTTTTTTATACTGAAATAATCGGTGATGATATGGGAGAAAAATATAAAAATTTCAGCCAATTTGAAGTAATGTAAAAATAGTCGAAAATATAAAAAAGTGCAAAAAATGGCATTTTTGGGAGATATATATTGGAATAGTTACAATTACGTGTTAGTCAAGTATTTAACTATTATTTTGTTGTTGTTTGCCCAGCTCTGATTCTATATTGTTTTACTTAAGTTTTACTTCTATATTGTTTTACTTTAAACTAATATAGGATAATTCAATTTTAAATTTTGATAAATAACATAAATTCTTCTAAAGATACATTTTTGTAAAATAATAGTAATAAATAGTATTCGAAGTATAATAGCACACGGTATCACATATAACAATTTGGTGGATATTTAAAGAGTAACAATTATATCCTTATCACGTACAAAAGTTCCAGTGTTTGCTATTAGAAATAACAGACAGATGCTGAGGATTTATTTCGTTTAGTGTTGTATTAACAATAATAGTGGTTTAATTTAACAAAAAAATCTTATCTTTTGCTTCTGCATGCTGAAAAAGTAGTATTAATTATTTGTCTATTAAGGTTAAGTTACAATACAAAATTAGATACTGACTTCTTGGCTTAATTAATAATAAATTAACAGTCGCTAATGTTGCTGCTTACATAAATTAGGGTGGTAGTTTTATTAGAATTTGTTCTTCATCGTTTGAATCGATTTTTTGTTCAAAAGTAAAAGTTTTAGGTTATTATTTTAACCCAATGTAAGATAACTAATGCCATTTATAGCTGATGAAACGAAAACTGCATGAAGATAGCTTCAATTCTGTCAGCCATGTTTTCCATAAACGGGGAACCAAATTTGTAACAAATTTTAAAAGAATTTTAACTCAATAGCTAGAAGAATTACTAAAATGTTTTTTAAGAATTTTAGTTGGTCTCGACGAGTTACATTACTGGTTAAATTAAATCTTATCTCTTTTTGTTACAGCCTGTATATACAATTGACTTTATTTTCTTATTTTTAGACAAGCAAACTTTGTTGGGGTATTGTTTATTTTGGGTATAACTGTAAACTGTTTAAATCTCCAAAAATTCTGTAGTCATAGTAATAAGAAGACCATTTTCTTTATGAGTCTAAAGTAATCATAACGTTACAAAAAAAACGTTGCGTTAATGACCGCTGAAAAAATTCTCTAAACGAGGAAAAAGTTTGTCAGCTGCAGAAAGTTGACTATTAAGACAACCGTTGCTTTTTATTATTGACCAATTTTATTGTCCTCTTCATAATTATATAGACCGTAACCCTAAATGCAATCAATAAGATAAAGTCTTGTATATTTTACATTTGGCTTACTTCCTCTATTATCATTATTTCTAAGTTCTGCACAATTAATTAATTGGAAGAAGATTTCATGAAAGCAGATAATATCTAGTGATTTTCAGTAAATATCTTGCTTTCGAAATTGAGAGAAATTTTCACGTACCAATTTAATAATTAGTTCTACTCGCATTTAATATCTTTGTCATTTATTAATAAAAGTAAATTAGCAACTTGATGTTAAATGAATGCTTAATTAAGTTAGAAGTTAATATACCTGAATCCTGTTTTTATTTTGAAGGAAGATATTATTATTATAAATAAAACACAAATTTCGTATTGCATATATTTTTTTACTCCATTAGTGGATTAAATTTTGATACTATACTATTCTTCGTACGACAATTTGATTTTTTAAACTAGAAGAAATTCTTTTATTTTCTCAATTAATATCAAAGTTTGTTGCTGATGCATTGTCCCACTGCCATTTTTAGTATTTATTAATAACCGAAAATAATAACGTGTTTACTTGAGAACATGGCCAACTTTTTCATAGACAGACCACATTGTGATTGAAAAATTGCTCGCGGACCAATCACTATATATAGGACATATAATGCTCATTTTTTATGTGGCTATTTTCTGTTCTATTAATTTTTGGACGAAATATAAAAACAAAATATGTTCAAATCTAAAAACTACACCTAATGAACTTTTAATCATTATTAACAATGGGAAGTAAAATGATTATTCTTCATCATAATACAATAATAAATATAAAATTTACAAAAATATGTTAATATTATATTCAATTAAATTTAATGAAATGAAGTTTTTTGGTTTCCTAATAATTTCTCAATCTCGAGTTCCAGATTTATGGTCGCCATTTTAAAATCGCTTCTAATCTGTTAATCTGGATCTTGTTGGGCTTTTATTGCAGTTCTTGAATATGAGATGTGTTCATAAATATATGTCGAACCAAATATAACGAATATTTTCATGGGGTAGGTGGCTCAGTGGTATCGAGTCGGCCTGTGGATCTTGAGAACAAATATTTCGATCCCCACAGGTGACAAACAATTTTCACCAAATTAAATCTCTGTGGCTCCCCCTTCTTTGGGGGACGTGATTTGACGACTGGTAACCGCACTTCAAGTTAAGAAATATATCACTTATCGAAATCTGCTATGGCAGAGTGCCACACCCAATAATGGGTAAAAGGCAGATGATATATTTATTTATTTATTTTCAATACAAGTTTGCTTAAATTTACATATTTATCTTTATTTAAATTCGCATAAAAATTGCAACTATAGTTTTCTTTAAGAAAAATCTGAGAAAAGTGTCTTCTGTTGTACGAAAACAGTTAAATCTACGATAAAAATAATGAGTTAAGATATTAATTTGATAATGCTCTTAAATTACTAATTTAGCAGATATTCTTTTCTTGAGAAACATTAGATGATAATTTTTTGCATTTAAGTTTTTGGTAAATAAATCAAGTTTTCTTTTACATTAATTTAAGATTTGTACTAAATCATGCGCATATAATTTTTTTCTTGCACGATTTGAATAAAATCATTGAAATGAGTTAAGATATTGATAAATATCGTTCGCGGGTCGTATAAAATATCAGACGGGTCGGATGTAGTCCGCAGGCCGTAGTTTGGATATTTGTGTTCTACACTGTTGTAAAAATCGTATACTTTTCAATAATACAATATCGAATTCAATGTTTATATAATAATAATTTAATATCCAAAATGTATTTCAAACAATAAATACCTAATATAACATGAGTATGCGAGGGCCAATAGCATGTAATAATTTAATTTACTAAAATAATATGCGTATAATTGTATTATTCTGTAGCGTTTAAATTAGCGACTGTCGATTCAATATCCATAACTCGGCAATTGTACCTGCTCGTCGCTTCGCAACGACGGCATTCGTCGTTGCCAGCGGGTGACACCGACGTCAGTTATTAATCACAGCGGCGTCCGCCATCACCATCGCAGTCGATAATGTAGGACGCGTGATTAACCGGCAGGTCTCCGGAAGATTGCTAGCTGGAACGTTTCTCTCCAATTCTCTCTCCTCGTTGATGGATTGATTTTATTGAATTGAAATTGCCGAGGCATTCAGATTAAAAAGAAGATTATGATCCTTTTCTACCTTCTTGAGTTGTTATTAGACGTGGATTATCTTTATTATAAGGGAATATTTCCTTTGAAACAGAAGCCCAGGTTTCAGAGATATTTTATATTTTTTTTAGATTTATTTTTAAATGTAGCTATATATAGTATGTTGGATATTTTTCATTGAAATTAGCATTTTCTTTGAACACAAAGATGCGCGCATGATACCTGGAATATTGCATTTTCTTTCTGGAGCTACTTTGAGACTGCCTCATATCATGCTCTTTGAAGTGAACATTCCACTGATATACGCTGCGATTACGATGACCTTAGTTAATTGTTTACTATTATTAAGTAAATGGCTTAGAGCTGTATTATTCACATCTTTGAACACTGTTAATATAACACGAATTTTGTACTTGGTACGAAGAGGTAAATGACATACTACAGATTTTACTTCATCAAATGTAAGAGTAGCGTAGACGCTGCCACCACGAAATATTTATCTCAATATCGAAGAGCCATGAAATTAAAACCGTTGATCAAAATGGCGGCAAAAGTCAATACATATTCAACAATAACAAAATTATATTAATCTTTAATAACGAATAACAAATTAATAGTTATTTATTGTATAAGTGTTTTAGGTGACGTTTTATCCACGAAAGATTGTTTAAATGCGAGAACGAAGTTCGAGCATTTAATTATCTTGAGTGGATAATGCGCAACTAAAACACGAATACAATATAACGTTTTATCCACAATCAAAACTTTTATTCAAAATTAATTCATTTTACAAAATGTAATTTTTTAATTTATCAAATTCTAGATACTTGCTGTCAAAAAAAATGCATTACTGTGGCATTTGTTGCTATGACAGGATGTTTGTTTATCGTTTGTTACATTGAAAAATTTATGAATTTGGTGAAAAATAGAAGAAATTGACTCTATTCTTACAGAAGTTTTTGAAGCAACTCGGTGTTTATTGCCAGCGAAGCCTAAGGAATGGTATGAAAAAGAGTTTACTGAATTTAAGAGCTGGGGAGAAAAACGGAGAGTAAGGGTAATAAATGAAGAAGTCATGCTTTCATATTTCTATAAAATCAAGAAAAATTATGCGGTTTCATCAGCGTGGTCTAAGTATTCCATGTTGAAGGCTACTTTAAAAGTTAACGAAAATATAGATATTTCAAAATATAGCAAGCTGACAGCTTATTTGAAGAGTGAATGTAAGGGGTACAAACCGAAAAAAGCAGCCGTTTTGGAAAGAGAACATCAAATTAGATAAAACGAACAATGATTTAAGTGATAATATAAATGTAAATGTTAATATTAATAAGTAATTCAATAAATTTGACTGATATCTGCGCATTATTCCTTCATTCTTTTAACAGTGGAATAAAATTACTTTATTCCACTAGTGTATAATTGGTTCCTTTATACAGTTGCAATGAGCACAAATAAATGCATATTATGAGTTGATTGTGGATAAAATAAATTATATATCGTAAAAAATGTCAATCCTTTTTAAAATATATTTAATATATCTCGACGTTTCGACCACACCTTGGTCTTTCTCAGGAAATAATTGTCAATGGTGAGCATAAAAACATATTAATATAGTTAATTGTCCAAAAAATAAAATATTAAATAAACTTTTCAGTGCATATTATAACTTCAACAATAAGTCCCATAATCGAAACATCAAGATAGATTAAATTTATTTTGAAAAATAGGTTAATTTTTTACCACATTCTTTACCAATCCAGTAATTATAGATTACTTTCTAACAAATTGTATAAATTAAAGATATCTACGATTAAATACTTGACGCTATATAAATCAAGGAATCACTTACTTACTAAATACGCAATCAATTTAATATTCGAGCTCTTTCTACAAACATATTCGATCAACAATTTATTTACATGAACTCAGAACAATTATAACTATGCGACAGAGGGAGCCCTTAAACTATGTCATATCTTTAAAAATTCACAAGGAAGCTAATATGCAAGTGGTTGCATTAACAATGATTCGAACACTTTATTATTTACGAGATTGGATAGTGGTTCTCAAAATAATGCTAATTAGACACTACTATCGCATAAAAAAGTGGTTGATTTTGAACATAAACTTATTGACGAAAACTGAACTCAATAAAAAATTAAAGAATTGTGAAATTTCTGACTGACAATGAACGATTAACCATCAATCTTTTTAATTACGAGTACATTTAAATCTATACAAATTGTTTTGTTAATTTCTTATCGTAATAAAATCAATTGCCGTTTATTACATTATTTATATTTTATTTTAAAATAATTTGTTATTTATTGTTATGATACAAAGTATATAAACAACGACCGGAGCATTTGTATTCATAACGCCAGCTCCGTTAATAACTCAACTCATAATGCCCGCATTACTATAATCAGAATTATTATAAATTAAAATTAATTTTACATATTCTAGTAAATAATTAAATCTTGTATGCACCATTAATATAATAATGTCCTCGGGTGACATCCGTTTGTCACATTCTATGCATTATCTACATTTCTAACCTATAGCTCGCGGGCAACAATCGACTCGCCTGATACTTTTATACAGGGTGTTTCAGATCACCCGTACCCCCCGAATATCTCGCGAACAACAAAACGGATTGAGAAACAAAAAAATACGTCCAAAATATTTTTAAAAGTTCTATTGAATAACACCAAATGAGAGTTCCCTACCAGGGGGTGAGGGGGGATAACTTCGAAATTTTAAATGGGAACCCCCAGTTTTTATTGCAGATTCGGATTCAGTGATGTACAAAATCAAGCTTTTATCCAAAAAAAAATTTAAATAAAATTTACATTATTCCATAAATTATTAAACTTAATCACCACAAATTGATTAATTATCTACATTATTTTGGTAAATCCGAAATTGATTATTTCTTTCACCTCCTCTCATTTGGTGTCATTTAATAGAACATTTAAAAATATTTTGGACGTATTTTTTTGTTTCTTCGCTTTTTCGTTTGTTCGCGAAATAATCGGGGGGTACGGGTAGTCTGAAACACCCTGTATAGCCCGCGAATGATATTTATTAATATATTAACTCATTTCAATAATTTTAATTGAATCTTACAAGGAAAAAATGTATATACGCATGATTTAGTACAAATCTTAAATTCATTTGAAAGAAAAATTAACATTTAATTTCATGGCGAAAGGAGTAATATTCTATTTTGACCATGTATGTTACTTCAAGATTTAAATTTTATTACTAATTAATGAAGTCACGAACTTAATTAATATGTAATTATTATTGATATACATATATGGAGATTCTGTCACTAGTTGCGAATTTGTGATGTGGTTTAGTTTCCCGGGAGATTCACTAACGTGGAAACTCTACCTATTAATACACATAAGTTGCAGGACTGGCTCACAAATTTCACACTACGATAATGATGTTATAATAATTATAAGACTTCTTTCTACTAGTTTTAAATAAAGTAAGAAAACCAAAATGATCAATCACAAAAAATAGATTGCTAGTAAATTGCTCGCGGCAAATTGATGAATAAAAAATTGATCTCGAGGTAAATTATTCGGGGGTAAATTGATTGAGACGAATATTAATCGCTGAAAAATGGGTCGTCAAAAATTTTGTTCGAACTGTAGAAGAGACAAACTTAATAATAAACTGTCAATTATTTTTGAGAAAACTTTAAATTTGTTCTTCGTATTTTTAGTTGGTCGATTATCAAAGCGACTAGTTTAAGAGACTGGTATAGTATCTGTATGATCGTATATAATTTAATAGAATTCTACAGAAATTCTGGATACACCCGCTAAAAGACGAATCCAACTGTATATTTATGTCATTTACTCGGCAACTCAATCACTCAATTACTCGTTTTATGTCCTTAATGTCCTGCAGTTTTAAATATATTGCAATAAAAAATAGATTATTGTTCTGCAGTACTGCGGTGTAGTTAGCTTTACGGCATTCAAATCCAAAGATCCCGAGTTTGAATCTCACATAAGCTGAAATATATGAACTAACACTGCGGCTCAGTGACTCCGGAGCCTGGACTGTAATTGGGATTAAGTTCCTGTTGTACAGAGAAGCATCATTAAATAAATGATAGAAACATTTAAATTATTAAAAAACTTGCGAAGACATGGATACTTTTATCAGTGATTTATTTAAAGTATTTTGGAACGTTTAACAACGAGAGAGACATGTACATCCGTGAGAGGATTTAGACTTTTGAAACAATAATCGCTTAATCTTTTTTTGAGATTATAATACATGTTTGTAGAAAGTGTTTACAATTAGAAGCCCACCAATTTTATTGTTTTTACTTCCTTGTACGAAGTAAAGGAAGTATTGTAATCGCGAAAATTTTCGGTTCTCAGATTTCAACGGAAATAGGTGTTTTGGATCTCCCTGAATCCATTTTGACTAATTTCGTCATGCCGTCTGTACGTACGTACGTACGTACGTTCGTATCTCGCATAACTCAAAAACGGTAAGCCGTAGAAAATTGAAATTTTATTTTAGGACTGTTATAACATCTAGTTGTGCACCTCCCTTTTTGGTCATTACACAACTAGCGGAAGTGGTACTTTACTTGAAGCCTATAATAGATTTTCATGAAAAACTATATTCAAATATAATTTAAAACTTTCCAAATTTGGTATATAAGACTACTATATCAATGGAAATAACATAATAGATGTTGGTTAAAATAGACTAACCGGAAGTGGCACATTACATGAAGCTGCTAACAGTTTTCCTTGAAAAAAATGGTATTATTTTAATTTTAGAAATGAATGCTGCAAATAAAAGTTTTAGAGAATTAAATTCTGCGTCTAGCACATTAAGAATTATTAAATTAGCCTTTTGTATAAGCGAGATATCTAAATTTAAAAATTATATATTTCTTGTTTTTTTTTTTGTAATTAAGTTTGCTGTGGATTAGAACAAAAAATAAGAAGAAATTTAAAAATTTCATGTCAATGTCAAATTACGTCAAATATGTGCATTAAAAAAATGTAGGTATAGTATAATACGCGTACATGGAAGTCATATGGTGACCACATCAGATTTTTTAATTGAAGAGATAGAGAAAGAGTGAAACAAAACAATTTTAGAACAAATAATCGAGTTATAACCAATATAACATTTGTTTTTACTGGAACACCATGTTGAAAATGATACCATCCTTTTATTTGTTAAGTTAAAATAACTATTGATTCTAATGTAAACTTTAAATATCGTTTTAACATTAACTTTAGCAATATGATAATATACTTTTTAAGAAAATATAAAAATATTAAAAAAACAATTTTCTAAATTTCACAAAATTTCAGACTCCAAGTGAAATTTTGTAAGACTTAGACAAGTGTTTTTTTAAATATTTTATATTAATATTTTTATATTTTATTAAACCTAGTTTCATCAAGTGACCCGACAATTAATTTTGTCTTTGTTGTTTAAATATACTTTTTGTTAAAATCAGAAAAGCTAACGTAAGGTATTAATTTTAATATGACATTCATAATTTATTTGATCTTTAGTAGATATTAACTTGCCATCGTTATACGAAAAAATTCAGTACTTTATTCATTTATTTAATTATTTTGTACACCAGAAACTGAATGCCAAATACAGTACAGGATCCGTTCATATAATTCTTAGATTGAATGGGATTAAAATTCGGGATCTCCGGATTCAAATACCGTAACCCTAACCGGATATACTATATTGATCAAGAAACCAGGAACGAAATTTCCAAGATAAGTGTTATGGAGTGTAAATAATTATTTCCTATGAAATAAAAAAGTTGCTAGCAGTCGCCTGAAATAGTTACGAAACTCTGCATTTTCCTAGACTTATTATAACTTTGATAAAGATCAAATATTTCAATATTGCGTCAAAGGAAAAAAAAGATGGAATATTATTTTAGCAGAGTATTAGAGTTCCTCTATGCAAATGCAGCAAAAAAATCTATGGCGTTCTTTATTGATCTGATTCCAGTCTCCAAGATTTGCTGTTTACCTCGTGTATCGCGTGGAAATATGAAATATGCTTTTTTTTTCTTGCTGCTGTGAATATAAATGCTTGCATTTTTTATTATTTTTTCTTGAGATTTATGTTCCTTTATATATTTTTATTCTATATTTAGATTTTATCAGCAAACAGAAAGATTTTTACGCCATTTTTTATGTCATAAGGCCAATTTTCCAGAAGTTTAAAATATTAATAAAAAGTACGATACATATGAAACATCGTGTATTTCCAAAAATACAGTTGTAATCTTTCTAATCAGATAAGCTAAATCAAAATACATGTTTCTATTTAAATAACACGAAATTGAATCATTATTCATAAACACCCTAAAACAATTTATTAAATTTCTTGAAACATATTTAAGCTAATCGAAATTATACGGTTAATCAGCAAGTTTATAGTAAATAATTTACGCAGTAATCAATCAAATTAACAAACTGTTAATTTATATACACAGCAATAACATGAAAATCACATTAACACATTGGACGCCATTTTATTCAAAACATCAGCTTCACAGAGGCGCGCACGCACCCACTATTTCTAACTAAAATTTTTAGTAAAATATTATATAAAGATTTACAGGATATTATACGAAAAAAAGTCAAACGCGTTTATCGCTCGAAATCAGTTTTTAAGCAGCAGTTGCTTCCAAATTATTTTAAAGGGAAAATGTTAAAATAACAGCTGTAGAAAATTCAATTATACTGCTGAATCATCATAATTTATTACATAAACTATACGAAGATCACCACTAGGATCTCAGAAATAACAGGAGCTACAACGTTGATGAAATTAGTTAAAAGTTCTTTTAATATAAATGAATCCATACAGCACATGATAATGATATGTACACTGTTATACAAAAATAAATAAATACATCATCATGCCTTTTACTCACTATTTAGTGTGGTACTCTGTGATATATTTCTTCGAGTGAAGTGCGGTTACCAGCCGTAAAAACACGCCCCGCAAAGATCTTTGTGATGGGGGGAACGAACCTCAGGGGAAGTTTTAATGTAGTGATAATTGTTTGTCAGCTGTAGAATCGAACCCGGGTTCTCACATTCACAGGCCGTATCGATATCATTTATTATAAATTCGATTTTTTAAAATAAAATAGTAATAGATGAAAAGTTTATAATAAAATTGTAGATACTAAAGCCCTTTTAACTCTAGAGAATTAAAATAATTTTTCAGCCACCCATGCTTGAGATATGGCAAAGTTACATTTTTAAATGGAAATCATAGTTTAAAAATACATATTTACATTTTTCCCCTCTTTTCAACGATGTCAAGCTGACTTGTTTTTTGGATTTTTAAATTCATTAGTAAATATGTATGTCCAATAGTGTAAGAGGAACAAAAACACTCGTGAAACACACATATTTTTTTCTACGATTACTTGTTCAATGATTAAGAAACATATACGTACTAAAAATCTGTCTGTTTTATTTGTATCCCTGGTAACTATTGAAATAAGCGCGGATTTAATATCTTTTTCGCGCGTTGTCATGGGAGACGTGCGACAAAGATATTTTTCAATTGCCCCACAGAAAACGTCAACTTTACAATGACAAATGAGAACGTATTTGTCAACTTTTCATCCTAGAAAAAAGTTATTTTAATTCTCTAATGTAAATTTATTTCAAACTTTTCTCTCTATTTTAAATTAAATTTATTTGAAAAAATTCACTATTTCCACATTTTCATTCGTACCTAGTGACATGCATTTTTTGTAAAAAACAAAAACATCGTTAAAGTGTCTTCATATGACAACTATGTCTAATTTAATTGAAGTTGTAGCTCCTGAAGTTTCCAAAATTCCAATGGTGGATTTCGTTCAGGAAACTTTCTGTATAAATGATTTTTTCTACGATTGCTATGAAAAGATGACAATTACGCTCTCATTTGTCATCGTAAAGTTGACGTTTTCTGTGGAACAATCGAAAAATATCTTTTTTGCGCGTCTCCAATGGCAACGCGCGAAAAAGACGTTTAATTCGCGCGTTTCCAATGGCAACGCGCGAAAAAGATTATTTCAATAGTTACCAGGGATACAAACAAAACAGAAACTTGTCATATTGACAGTTAACATAACGAATTTAGTTTTAGACGTATACCTACGGTTTTTAATAACTTTAAGATGCAATCGTAGAAAAAATTATGTGTGTATCACGAGCGTAATGTGTCTTTGTTCCTCTTGCACTATTGCAGCTCTCGCCTTCGGCTCGCGCTGCAATTACCGTGCTCGAGTAACAAAGAATCACTTTACGCTCTTAATACACAAATAACTATTTTAAATATTTTACATTTTCTAGTCCTTAAAAATTATTACCTATGTTTATGATTTCCGGGCAAATTTATATATAATATATGAATTATGTTTGCAACTCTCCTAAAATGATATTTGTCTACGCCTATGATTCCGGAGGCAGTCACACTAACGAGAACTCCGGAGCGAGTGTTTATAATGCGTTCGGCGTGGATATGCGTAATCGGAAATTAAGCACTAGTAGAAATCCGTTCCCCACAGAAGTTTTAAGACAATTTAATAGAAAGGCGACTGAGGCCCGTGACACGACATCAGTTCGGCTTAGTTTGATATAATCGAGCTCGTAACGTCATGGCACACTGCGACGACGACGGAAGTTGCGAGCTCGCGAAAATTTTGTGCTGAAATGGTTTTATGTGGAAGTTATTCTGATATATGGCGCGCTTTGTACCTACGTTGTCTGACTACGAAATGTTATTATGAAATATATTTTTTATGCATTATGCGGGATTATATTCCTTGGCGTTAAAATTCAAATTGAATTTTTTCTCAGAATCCTATATTAATATTATTTTGATTCTCAAATTATTATGCTGGTACCCCTCTGTGGAACAAACATGTCTCTTGGCACTATTTGACACCAAAGTATTTTAAAACAGACGAGTCTCTTTTGTTAAATAGACTCTCTATTGAACGGACGCCGATATTCAATTTGATTTGTTACAAGTTGCACAAGAGCTCCTGATTTATCGAAAAAAATTTAGTTTCTACATTTATTTTTGCTTAATCTATCAGTTCGGTGCAAGTAAGTTTTCATTTTGCACAGTTTTATCTGCGACCGATGAAATCTCTCTTCTGTTTAAAATATTTGTGTATACTTAATGAAGTTATTCTTTAATAGTTGTAGATAATTACATTTATTTGGCAATGTGCTTCTACCCTAGTAATGAGATTTTATTAGTATATAATTATACTTTCTGCTTGAATTTTCGAATATTTTGTATTATGATTGGTTCAAAACAGATCAAGAGAAATTATCTGTTTTAAAACCTATAAAGTTCGTGCGATAATACATATTTTGACGCTTGAAGATGTACGAGTAACTATAATTGCGACTCCTATCCATTCACAATTAATAAAAACATTATATTAAAACTACAGTACATAAAAATGTACAGGGATATTTTAAAAATTGAATATAATATTAAAACTATAAATTATATTAAAGTATTTGCAAAAATATCTAAGGCATTATTTTTTTTATAAATATTTAAATATAATTTATATTAATCTTTATATTGGCTTATTCTGAAATACCTACATATTTATAGTTTTAATTTTACATTGAGTTTTGAATATATCACTGTACAATTTTGTGCAGTGCATTTAAGACTCATAGATCGAGTTATGGGGTACGTGGCTCAGTGGTATCGAGTCGACCTGCGGATCTTGAGAACCCTGGTTCGATTCCCACAGCCGACAAACAATTTTCACCAATTTAAAATCTACTCCTGTAGTTCCCGTCCACTAACATCTTTGGGGACCGTGATTTGTCTGCTGGCAACCGCATTTCACGCGAAGGAATATATCACTTACTGAGATCTGCTTAGACAGAGTACCACACGCAGTAATGGGTAAAGAGGCGTGATGATATATTTATTTATTTATATAGATATAGTTAGACATTTTTACACAAAACATGATTTTCAAAAATTTTAATAACTCTCAAGATTTCACTTATATTCGTAAGTTATTATTTTTAAGCAGTAAGTTAGTAACAGAAGCCTGATGTTAGATGTTGAAATAATAATAATGTCTTTAACAATACCTTGTTTACAAATACAAACGTGGTCTAAAACGGCACGGCATAAAATACGAAGAGAGCATGTATAGAATATACAATAATGCGTTAAAGTGTTTTGTTTTATCAATAGCCAATATTTTTTATTCATTGCTAAAATTTGTAATGTCCATATAGAGTTATAGAGAATAAAATTAGCTATTAAAGATTATAGTATAAAAACGTATTTATTCAGTAAATTTGATTATTTTTGTTTCAACTTTTCAGTGTTGACAGAATAATAAATCCTTTGTAATTTCATTCGATCTGTTGTTTTTAATTATAATTTAATGGTATTAAACCACAGAATTATGAATTTCGAACTGAGTAACCCAGATAAAAACTCATGAAAATAACGATTTTATTTGCCAATTTATTCGTATATGTTTAAATAAGCTTTCATTTAATGGTTAATTTAGTACTATTTTCCAGATATTTTATAAATACTTTGATTATTAATGACAGCAATGTTAAATTCATTGAACACAGTGTCATAAAGAGATGAAAGAAATTTTCCAAATCGTATACATGAAAGAAACAGGGAAAATTTTGTTGTTCATCTGTTTAAACTAAATGAAATGTATGAAACCAATCTAGATATTGAGCGAATAAATTGAATTTGTGAACTTTCAACTTTTCGTTGAGGGTTCATGTGAATTCATCATTTCCTTTTTTTATATTTCTTGTCTTTAAATGAAAATATATTTAACATTTCGAACTCAATATATTTTTTCCGCATGGTGAAAGTAATCTGCAAAATGGGCAAGATTACGAATTCTGATAAATTCCAAATTCTGCTAAGTGAAAAATCTTACATAAAACATTTTTAAAAGAGTTTCATTTATATTCAACATAAATATTTATATAAGTAAATCGACAGATTATTTTGAAAGTAGGACTATTATTTTAAACTTTTATACTTATACAAAATATCAACTTTGAACATGATATTTTGGTAATGGTTCAATATTTTTTGCATCATTTATATTCATATTTATATTCTTTAACACAATAGGATAAATAAATAAAATAAATAAATATATCATCACGCCTTTTACCCATCACTGGGTGTGGCACTCTGCCTAAGCAGTGATATATTTTTTCGCGTGAAGTGCGGTTACCAGCCGTCAAATCACGGTCTCCAAAGATATTAGTGGAAGAGGAGCCACAGGAGTAGATTTTTTTTAAATTGGTGAAATAGGATCATCAACCATAATCAATATAATGGTAAATTTAAATAAAAAAATGTAAACTACTTATTTAAAAATCTTAGTTGAGGAAAATTATTTAAAAAAATTGAATTATTAAGGTTTATAAATGTATGTATGTATATATTTTGAAATAAAACTTCTTATGAGTTCAAAGTTTCCATGCCGCCTCGATCGGTACTAAAATAATCATGCTTATAATATCAGTTAAGAAACATTGGCATTATTCAACTATACAAATAATTTTTTATTAATTTCAGAGCATATAAATATTGAATAACTATAAACTGTAATATCTACTTAAATCTTTAACAAATATAATAGTATATAATGTAACAAATTTGATAAACGTGTCTTTAGTTACGAGTGTATGAAAAATGAATATGTAACGAGTTTATAAAACGAATCATATAATAAACTAGAGATGGGCGAATATCATCCGCGAATATCATCCGCGAATAGTCGAATGCCGCGAATATTAACTTTATTCGATATTCGAGATCTTCGAATATTAACGTCAGTATAGCGAACATTCGAATACCTCGAATATCGCGCTATATGCTGACCTCAATTTTTGACTATGTTTTTCTTTATCATTTGTACATAAACTTAAAGCTATTACAATACTTTAAAGTTATTAATAACAAAGATATTTTGTTTCAAAACCATGAAGACGTACCATATTTCAAATTTGTTTTTCGCCAACATCAGCCCGTACGTTTCACCTTAAATTTGAAGTTTTCTTAACAATTTTATTCAAATAATGAAAAGGACATAAGTAAATAATTATTAATAATAAATTAATTAACTTTTAGGAGTATTCGAAAATTCGAGTACCTCGAATATTCGTATTCGATATTCGAATTCGAGAAATTTGATATTCGCCCATCTCTATAATAAACTATACCTTTTCTACGATAGAATTTTTTTTAAAGATTTATGAATGATTTAAAATATAAAGTTAAGTTACATGACAGAAGCAGGAAGATAATTTCACCCCGTATTTAATATGTCCGTTGTTACATTCAAGCCGTGACGAAACCGTTCGAAGCCATAGCTTTTAATTTTCACGGTCCGACACAAACTAACATTTGCTCGACTGAAAAATATGAAGTTAAAAATCCAAATGGTTATCATTTGAACCTAGTAGATTGTAAAGACATTCCATCACAGTCAAACCATCTTGTGCAATTCCATCTCTCGTCGCTGCTCTACCCTCAAGCGTTCTTTCGATTCTCGATAGCTGTGTCGTCGTCGTTTCTCGCCTTGGCAAAGTTCGTTCGCGCTCGCTGCGTCGGTCGGCGTCGCGACGACCGCGATAAGGCCACGGCCACTTTGGCACGCGCCGCCGCGTGTAACACAGAATTTATGCCAAGCGAGGTCAACAGCATTCATAAATATTTAGGGGATTTACGTTTTGAAAAAGAACGAATTAATATCAACATGCGTGGATTTGGAGGAATGATTGCACCGGCACGAGTATTTTTTAGATCTTTGAGTTTCTGCGGTTCAAGGATTTTTACTAAGTTCAATGACTTTACTATAGTTTAAAAAGGAGATATTTTATTCATATTCATTTAAAAGATTAAATCTTAATTCATACCTATTACTGTATTAAATAATGTAATGCATAATAGCTATTTATCAGAACCGGGCATGATTTAAATCAAAAGGAATTATAAATTGATTTAAATCATACATTTTTATTTAAATTAAGTGAATTTAGCCTGTTTTCGCAAGGACTTATAAACTATTTCTTCTAAAGAAATTGATTTGGGTTTGTAAATTGTTTAAGTGCTTAAATTTTAGAAAAAAAGCTTAAATCCTTTTTCATATGCTTAATTCAATTAAAAGGACTAAATTCAATTGAAAGGATGTAACTCAATTGAAAGGACTTTAATCAGTTTGGTTTGTCGTTCAACATGCAGTTTGGAAATAAACTCTGCAACTGTTTTTCATGTTCAAACCCATAAGGTGCACAATTTGTTTTTGGGATAGAGATAAGTCTTTAATCTAAAATAACTTGGCCAAGAATACAATATTTAAGTGAAAAATTATATAAAAGTAAGAAAATAATTAAATTTATTATTATGTAAATTAATTTATTTTTTATTTTTAATGATGTCTTAAATCTTTTGATTAAAATATAAATAAAAATAAATATATTATCACGCCTTTTACCCATTACTGGGTGTGGCACAACCGTAGCAGATTTTGGCAAGTGATATATTTCTTCACGTGAAATGCTGTTATCAAGTGTCAAATCACGGCCCCCAAAGATGTTAGTGGAGAGGGAGTCACAGGGGTAGATTTAATTTGGTGAAAATTGTTTGTCGGCTGTGGGGATCCAACCAGGGTTCTCAAGATCCATAGGCCGACTCGATACCACTGAGCCACTTTTTTTTATTTAATATAAAAAATTTAATAATATAATAGTGTGCTTTTTTATTGCTTTTGTTTAACAATGTTATTTATAATTATTAAACTGAAAAATTTGTTTTAAAAAGTTGAAAAAAGTTTTCATAGAATCTCAAAATAAGTAAAAGAAATTGCATTAATTACAAAAAAATCATTCAATTAGATATTGATTTTAATTTCTATTTTTTTACATTAACAAGAGTCCATTTACACTATTTTATTGTATTAGTTCAATAAACTTCCATTTTATGTACAGTAAATAGCGTCAGAAATCAATTAGTCTCCGGTCAAAATCGGTCCTTTACTATATATATATATATTTAATTTTGTAGAATTAGTTGGTACTTCTAAGCTACCACAAGTTAAATGTCATTTCAAAATGACAACCTCAAATATTGAAAAATGTTCTTTTATAACAATTTACAACGTTAGATAATTCATACTGTTATTAAAAAAAAACCCAACAAAAAGAACAATTTTGAATGTATTACAATTTAATAAGCTATGACCTAAGAATTTGAATAATCTGTCTTTTCAGACAATTTACATAAAAAATTACACACACTCAAGAAGAAGTATGAAAATTTTTCGCGTTTAAAAAATAAAAAATTCAGGATAAAAGCTGTTTTATTTCAAGTATTTTGAATTTACAATTTTAAAACGTCAAAATTAATTCGACAGCGTTACTATATGTCATATAGATTATAGTTTGATTTTTTTGCAATTGAAATTGATAAAATTTGATTCAGAAAATGACGCAGAGTAATAAAAAAATAGTATATTTTACTAGTCACATTGTCACATTCGCTTCTATATCATCCTATAAAATATAGTAATATGATACTATTAGTCACGGTGTGAAGTGAATAACTGTCATAATTAAACACTGGCTTAAATTTGATTCATGACTGTCATTGTAATGTAACGTTATTTTTCAAATAATTAATAAATCATTACATTTTTTGTTGTCTTAATTTGCGATCATCGTAAAAATATAGGATGAGACTAATTTTATAAACTCTTTAGAAACTCTTTTTTTATACATTCGGAACTAAAGGGACTATTATAAAAATTTTACATAATATACTATTTGTATATGATGTATGTAATAATTAATAATAACCGGTAATAGCCTTTAGATTCTTAACTCTAGGTCTACAGAACTGCGAAATTATGACAACTGCGTATTTGACCTCGATCCGCCAATATTCATGACGACAAATATATCCGTCAGTACGGTAGTGTGAATAGCGATACGGAATTCGAATCCGGAGATCCTGAGTTCAAATTTCTAAAAATTATATATGAACTATCACACTGCGGTTCGATGAGCGCAGACCCTGTACTGTAATTGGAATTAAGTTCCTGTTGTACAGCGAAACATAAATAAATAAATAATTAAAGTTCAACATAACTGTACACATGAAAATTAATTTGAATCTCCAATAGGTCAAAACTGAATGAGAAGTAGCGTATCTCTAATGAAATTTAAATTACACATGCTCGAGGAACCCTCGTGCAACAACGAATCCTGTGATCCTGTAAATCCCACAAAGATATAAGTTTTCAATGTATGAGAAATAGAACATGTTCTGCTAACTTCACCTCTGGGCATACCACACCAAACTGCACTCCAGTTAACACCATGTAGCTCTGGCTCTGAATGCGTTTTAGCTATCTAATTCGAATTCCCGCTAAAAACAGATGCACGAGGTAGAACCTACTAATCTCCAGGAATTATATCGTAATTTGTAACCCGTTGGTATTTGTGTCTGTGAATGTAGATAGTAAAGGTTTCGTGTGTTCTGTTTCTATTTGTTGGTAACACTGAAATGTTGTGATTTTCGAGACGTTGCAGTGTTAATTATTGTGTTTTCGACGATTATTTGCAATTGAAATTTACCTGTTTATTCATGGAACATGATACAAATTAGATGCAAGGTTTAGATGCATAACATACGCAAATATTTTGTTATGAATTGAATTCTATTATCAATTTTATGAGTATAAATATAGTGTGTTTAGATTTAGAAGATTACCATTACGTTCTATTGAAAACTATGAAAGTAACGATTTCGATTAAAGTAGAGTGAAGTTGTCATACTACAATAGGTATGCATAAATCATTTGATATGGGCGCAAATTGGTTCCGGTCGATTATTTTGTTTTTAAATACTGGAGACATAAGTTATTTTTCGATTGTTCCACAGAAAGCATCAACTTTACGATGACAAATGAGAGCGTAATTTTCAACTTTTCATAGCAATCGAAAAAAAAAATTGTTTCTACGATTGCTATGAAAAGTTGACAATTACGCTCTCATTTGTCATCGTAAAGTTGACATTTTCTGTGGAGCAATTGAAAAATATCTTTTTTGCGCGTCTCCGCTGGCAACGCGCGTAAATAACGTTAAATGCGCGCGTTTCCAACGGCAACGCGTGAAAAATATTATAAATCTGCACTTATTTCAATAGTTAGAAAAACTTAGGTGTGTATCAGGAGCATAAAGTGTCTGTTCCTCTTGCCCTATTGCAGCTCTCGCCTTCGGCTACCGTGCTCGAGTAACAGACAATCACTTTACGGTCTTAATACACAAATAACTATTTTAAATTTCCAAAATTAAGGGCGCTTTACCTTAAGTAAACAATTTTACTTACTTTATTAGTTTGTATTTTTATTATTAATAATTAAATTATAATTATGGGGTAGGTGGCTCAATGGTATTGAGTCGGCCTGTGTATTTGAGAAACCAGGTTCGATTCTCACAGACGACAAACAATAATATAAAATAAATTAATTCGCCAAAAAGCAATTAATACCTAATTTTTTTCATGTATTGAAATATAAAATTTAAAATAAGCTAAAGACGAAGGAAATTAAATTTGTTTGCTAAACTTAGCAGTACACAAAACTTTGTAAATATCAATAGATTACCCTTGGAATAATTAACTTGTTGCCGGGAGGTAAACTGACTTACTGACAGTGATTAAATCAACATTTCGCATTTCTAAAATAAACATATCAAATTAAAAGTGTGCAAGGGAAGAAAATTGCTTTACTTCATTATTTCAAAGCGGAGAGAAGTTAGTCGTGGAACGCGCGTGTCTTCGAAACAGAGGAGCATGGAGCCTTTCCTCCGATTACACTTTTATTAAATTTTGATTAGTTTATTGTGCAATTCCAGATTCGGGACTATCTCCTTTACATATTGTCTTCTCGTTTACATTAAGCATTAAATCATTTTACACTAATTTAAACTAAACTCTTGAACATTCCACATGCAGGTTGTATTTACACTTCATTAAAAATATTTCATATTATATGACTTAGTAATCATAAAACTAAATATTATAATATATATTTTTTTAATTTATGTAATTGGTCGAAATTTGCCCATTTCAATTACATATAATGCAGAAAGGGTAGAGAGGCATAGGGATTAAGTAAGTATCATGCCGAATAAATTTTGACGAACAGTTTAAAAAATTGGAGATTATTATTAATAGCTTCTGTTATTAAAGTTTTTAAATATAATAATGGACCGATTATGAATACAAAATATAAAAAGAATTTTTCACAAATAAAGAAATGGTTCTTGTACTGTATATTTTTAGTGTCACTACCCGACACTACAGTCATTTATTTGATATTGTATAATGAATAACTTGACTATTGTTATGTTTATAATTATAATTTAGTTATCAATTCTCTTATAATTGTTTACCTTATTTTCTTCTTAAGGTCAGTAGGTCTGTCATATATTATGTACCTATAATATTTCCTGAAGTATAAAAACTGTATAATAACAATCTTTCATTCTTTAGCCTTAACTTCTACATTTTTCATTTATACCATATTTGTTATTTATTGCTATGATACTAAGTATATAAATATAACGACTGGGCCATCATATACGGGCATTATGATTTAATACGCGCAGTCAGTTCATAACGCCCGCTCTATTTGTGCAACATCATAGTTAATTATTATTTTTATATGCATTATTATAATTATAATTATTGTAAATTGAAACTAATTGTACATATTCTAGAGAAAAAATAAAATATTGTATGCACCACGACCGTTACTAAATGATAATGCCCTAGTTGCAATAACTATTGATTTTAATTTAATCAATTATTATACAAATATATATTTTAATAAATTTAATATGTTATTCTACACAAAAGCAACTTAATCCCAATTACACACCACAAATTACATTTATACTATAAATAAATAAATAAATATATCATCACGCCTTTTACCCATTACTGGATGTGGCACTCTGCCTAAGCAGATCTCGGTAAGTGATATATTTCTTCGCGTGAAGTGCAGTTACCGGCCGTCAAATCACGGCCCCCAAAGATGTTAGTAGAGGGGGAGCCACAGGGATAGATTTAAATTGGTGAAAATTGTTTGTCGACTGTGGGGATCGTACCAGGGTTCTCAAGATCCAAAGGCCGACTCGATACCACTGAGCAACCTACAACGTTTTTCTATTTTCTTATATATAAAAGCAATGTAGATATATTTGTTTCAAAATTACTTTACAGTCACCAGTAAATTTAAAAGGTCAAATTGATTTGAAGATATAAATAAATAAAAAGAAATGAAATAAAATTTGTTGCTATCAAAATTATCTTCTCTTCTTGCCATTTTTCACTCTTGATATATTTTCAGTAAATATATCAAAATAAGTATGATATAAATTTTGTTTTGCGTATTCCAGTTATTATTTTGAAAACTGTAATGTCTGCAATAAATGTTACTGTCACAATCTTTAGGATTGTGTGAAATTTAAGAGAAGCAAAAGAGCAAATGTAAAATTTATGTTGTACCTATCGATTTGGTACAAATACTGTGACTCGGGTGCACTACGATTTATGTCTTTTATCCCCAGTAAATAAAGATACACAAGAGAATATCTTTTTAGTGGTGGTCACCGAATTTAAAACCAAATAAATAAAACACATTGATTAAATATAAAACGAAAACTGTTATTAAAATATAAATGAGACACAACATGAAATTAAATAACACAATGATCATTCCATATTGAATATTAATAAAATTTAGGTCATGCATTAGAAAGAGATTAACGAACTAAATACATTATCAGTTTTATGATTATTTGGTTCTAGTAGTTTTGTTCAATTTTGAACCGATAAACATGAGTTTAACGCCCGAAGATATATTTTATTTAATATTATTATTACATATTATGTTATACATTCCGTAGGGATATTTCATTTTTGAATTTCACAGTACAGAGTTGAACAGCTGATAACTGTCTGTGACAGCAATTTATTTGTATATCACTGCAGGTAGTTAAAAAATATATCGACAGATGGAGTGCCTTAAACCTGTTTTTGACAAGTCTTCATTGGCATGACATACAGGTAAGTAGAAATGAAGTTTTAGGTTGTAAAATAGGTTCCTAAATAAGTAAATTATTTTCTTGTTTTAGGTTACAAAAATTCAAAAATTGGTTCTGTAATTTAAATTTAGGTGATAATTACACTTGACCGGTTTTCAACCAATCATAATTCGAAATATTTCAAAATTCAACCAATAAACATAGGTTTATATTGAGAATTTGCAACATATATGTGAGAACCAATAGAATCACAATTTTTTTTTGAAAATGAACCAATTAAATAAAAGTTATTTTGATAGTTTTCCACTAGTGAAATAGATAAGTAATAATTTTTCACTATAATTAAATATTTTTTTATTACTAACGTCACTTGAAACAATCTATCGAACTGACAAATTCTTCATGGGGAATTGCTTTTACAGAAGAAATTTTTGTTTGTTAAATTCTCCGTAAAATATAACTTGTAATTTGATAATTGGCAGATAATATTTTAACATGAATTTTAATTACCCAAACAACTCATAATTCATGCCAAAATATTATTGCCAATTATCACTTGTTATATAAATTATAATAATTTCTCTTGATAATGATAATGTGAAACATTTAAAAATCCAATCAATAATTATATTTTTATACTGATTATTCCCTTCATTACGTTATAAGCCAATCAGAAAACTTCATTTACACAAAAAGGATGATTTTGCAGCGGTAAAATTTTAAACCCTGTATCATATTTAGTACATCACTACGGGGGTGTGTATAGCGATACGGAATTCGAATTCGGAGATCCCGAGTTCGAATCGCACTCAAACTAAAAATTATATAAACTATCCCACTGCGGCTCGGTGAGTGCGGACCCTGTACTGTAATTGGGATTAAATTCCTGTTGTACAGCGTAATATAAATAAATAACTAAATATTCTAGGCAACCGTTTGCTGATATTGAAAATTTTGGCATTTAAACAACTATTTTTATTCAGCAAATAATCAATCGAATATAACTCCAACCATTAATCTTTTTGGTAAAATTCTTGGCTCTCGGCATATTACCTATGATAAAATTCTGCTACTGGAGTAAAATTCCGACAGCAAGTAAATGTGCTAGGCTGGTAATTTAACATCAAATCATAGCGCTAGGGCAGAAGGCAATAAATTTCCGCGTCGGTGATTGGTTGATTGCTGTAGTTTCCAATGGCTACGCGCGAAAAAGATATTAGAAGCGCGCTTACTTCAATAGAGATAGAAACTTGTCAATTGAAAGAACAAATTTATTTTCAGTACGTATACGTTTTTTAATAATTTTAGATGCAATCGTAGAAAAAAATTATGTATATATCACGAACGTGAAGTGTCTTCGGCTCGAGTAACAAAGAATCACTTTACGCTCTTAATACGCAAATAACTATTGTATCAAAGAAAGATTCCGATTGGAAGAAATTAACGAACTTGTATTCATTTGAAAGAAATTACAAACGAGGATCAACAGAAACTAATGCAGGATGTATTTATTATTAAAGTACAATTCATTATCTACAAATTAAAAAGAAACATTAATAAATCTTGACTCAAACGACATGTTTATAAAAATATTATTTTTATTCAATAAGTGAATATTTACGCTGGATCGTAGGGGACTAGATTTGACTGTTTCTAATGTGTTTATCTTTTTTATGTATTATTGCAGTTCGTATTTTTCAATTGATATGCTGTACAGGATATAACAGCGAAACCAACCACCGCCTATATTTTCTTTATTATTATAGTTACAAAAAAATATTATAAAGAAAAGTTGTAGAAGACCAAGGGGGACATCTGCTTAAAGAATAAAATAATTTTTTAAACCAGTGGTTCTCAAGCTACAACACAAAGTTATATTTTTTCAAATGGGATTATACATATTTTGTAGGCCTATTCGATAAAGTATTTTTTTCTGAATTCAACCATGTATTCATTTTATATCCTTACATAACAAAAATATTGAGAAAATTCAATGTAAAGTTTCGATAAATTTTATTTAACATGACACAAAACAGTAGGCTATGAATAACAAAACAAGTTCATTGTTATTTATAATAACTAGTTGCGATTGTTGTTTTTATTGAGAAGATACATTATGAGTATTGTATTAGATAATTAAATGTTTTTGGTTAATAATCATTATGTTTATTGATTTGTTATTGATCATGGTCTACTGTTTTGTGTCATGTTAAATAAAATTTATCGAAACTTTAAATTGAATTTTCTCAATATTTTTGTTATGTAAGGATATAAAATGATTACATGGTTGAATTCAGAAAAAAATACTCTATCGAATAGGCCTAAAAAATACGTATAATCCCATTTGAAAAAATATAACTTTGTGTTGTAGCTTGAGAACCACTGGTTTAAAAATGCAGATGTCCCCCTTGGTCTTCTACAACTTTGCTTTATAATATTTTTTTGTAACTATAATAATAAAGAAAATATAGGCGGTGGTTGGTTTCGCTGTTACACCCTGTATACAATGTAGTTTGTTAAGTAATCAACTAAATATTTTATCTTATCTTAAAAAATAAATGTTAAGTGAATGTTTCAAGACTCCGTAATACGTTGATATAATTCAAATATAATATATTTAACTACACATGGTAATATTTAATAGCTGAAATTGATTTAATTTAAGAATGTTAAATATTCCATTACACCTGTGACAAATTTATGTGAAATGTTAAATATTCTGAAAACCGAAAGAATTTATTAGTAACAGAACTTGTGAGTGTTATACTGTTATTTGCATAGGACCTCTTTGATCTTTTTCAGACGTGTTCTGTATACAGCAAATAACATCTCATCAAACGAACGTGGCTTTTTTAGGTTTCATGTGTTTGATATACAATTCTCTTTCACTGTTTCATAAGTTGTTACTACCTATGCTAATAATTTCGTTAACGAATTTTAATGGAATCTAAATGATATTACAATCCCAATAACTTTTCAATATACCAATAAGTTTTTTATAAATAGATGTTAAGAGTTGAATGAATGAAGGTGTAAAAATATTACATTTTCAATAGCTCACAAGACAGCAATAATAAATTTAAATTTATTTTAAAGAGAAAAATCATATACTAACCTTTTACATTCCTTTGATTCTTGCAAGAATGTGTTTTTAATCATATTTTTTTTTTTTTGTACAAGAGAAACTTAATTCCAATTACACTAAAGGGGACCACGACTTATAATCAATCCGACGCAGCTAGCTGTATTTTTATTTTCATTTGAAGTTAATGAGGTTTTAGGTACACGATATTTTAGTTTTTATACATATATTTTTTAAATTTTAGGAAAAATCCATTTTTTTAAACAAAAATTAAGTAATGCATTCGTATCTAGATAGATAAGATGGTTGATTATTCAAAAGTGCAAAATAATGAAAAAGTATTGGTAAATGAAAAATTATTTAACACTTCTTAAGCCAATTAGTTTACGGCTACTATAGTAACGCCATTATTCAAGTGAATCAGATTGCTGCTATTATAGCAATGTTTGTTATTTTCATAAAAATAAAAATAAATAAATATATAAGATTTTTTTAAAGATGGATCAGGTAACATATTCTCTAGAAATTTACATTTTATAGACCTATTTGCTTTATCTATTTTAAGAAAATGATCTAAGTCATTATGAAAATCTAAAACTGTAGTGTCCTCGGATGCACAGTAGCACGCTACGGCACCGTAGTAGGAAGTGTACTCTGCCGAACATATTGTCTGCGTCTTTTTGAAATATTTTCTCTCTCTGCGCAGCGGTTACCTCATCAGCCAATACTGATTGACTGTATATACATGCGAAGTAGTAATTTTCGTCTACTTACGGCCATCGTTTTGTTATATTTCATTATTAATATTATTATTATTATAACGAGGAAGGTGGCTCAGTGGTATCGAGTCAGCCTGTTCGATCCCCACAGCCGACAAACAATTTAAATCTACTCCTGTGGCTCCCTTTCCACTAACATCTTTGGGGGCCGTGATTTGACGGTAGGTAGCCGCACTTCACGCGAAGAAATATATCACTTACCGAGATCTGCTTCGGCAGAGTGCCACATTCAGTAATGGGTAAAAGGTGTGATGATATAGTTATTTATTTATTATTATGCATTTATGTCTAAAATTGATATGTTACACTTATGTTATAACCGCAGTTTTAGAAACCCCAATTCTCATCGATTATGTTTTTATGTAAACTTTAAAAAAAATTATATTGATAGCTGCGTCAACGTGTCATAACTGACAAACTTTACATTCAAATTACCTCTATGGCTACTCTTTACTAACATCTATCTGGTCATGATTTGACGACTAATAACAGCAGTTTATATGCACAAATATTTCACTTATCGAGATCTATTATCACCCAATACACAGTAATAGGTAAAAGACATGATGATATTTTTAACTTTATTTATTTATTTACGACAAATGTAATTCACGTGTATCAAGTAATTCAAAGTTTACTGCTGTAGTTATTTTAATAGCAATATTTATCGCATGGTGGCAGCACAGCTAAATCCCTTTAAATTATTCTGTTTATCTAGTAAAGGTGAATCGCATTTGTGAATAAATCGAGTTGATAAACACGATTTAGTACTCGCTTTTAAATCGAGTTGAAACCATTTGTATTATCTCATATTATAACCGCGCGGTGGCCGAGCGTGTTAAGGCACATCTCTTAGCATACTGTGACATCACCCGAGCCAAGGTTCGTCAGTTCGAATCCGCCTGTCGACAATGTGTGATTTGTCGTAAAATATAAAAAATACAGCTACATGTATTTATCACACTCGGGCGCTATAAACTAGTCACTTATATGCCTTAAATAATCTGACTAAAGAAACCGGCAGTACGGCAGTGTTAAAACTGCGGCTCGGTGTGCCCGGCCCCTATGTTCCGAAACGGAATGATGGGACTCATTATTATAACCTAGCAAATGTTACCTTTGATATTAATTTTGAAGCTTTCCAAATAATTGAGTTATTTCGCACTTGATAGAATTAAGAAGTGAGCTCGATCAGAAGTAGTAGAAAAATAACGTCTGGTTTAGAGTGTGCATCGGTATTCGAGTGATTCAAACCTCGCGAAACAACGGCAACGTAGCGGGTTCCTAGCAACAGCAGCAACGCCAAACACCGCCGCTGTTCAATATATGTCGGGACGTGTCAGGAAAGTAATCGTCTCCCCAAGTGCTACCTGATCTGGCACTCGTTCAAGAACCCGCCATACTTTTCAGAATAATGGAAATTGAATGAACCCAAAACGAATGAAATAAAACTCCTATTGATTGTTAATTCTATACGCGATTGTTTTCATTCCATTATATCGAATCTAGGGTCCCTTGATAAGACTCCATACAAGCCATTGATCATTTTCTATTGACGCAGGCATTTTTGTTTCAAAAACGCAATTAATATTGTTTAGTTATTTTTACCTGTAACTTTTCATTTACAAAGTTTACTTATCGTATGTCATATTGTGACATGATTGATAAATTAATACTTTATTATTGAAATTTAACTATTTATTACCGAAATCAGCAGAATTCGGGGTGTATTCCATAACTAATCTGTCAATTTTGAACGACCAATTAAAATTTAAACCAATAAAAATAAAATAAATAAATATATCATCACACCTTTTACCAATCACTAGATTTGGCAAGCTGCCGAAGTAGATCTCGGTAAGTGATATATTTATGCGCGTAAGTTGCGGTTACCAGCCATCAAATATTTTAATGAAGAGGGAGCCACAGGGGTAATTGTAATGTGGTGAAAATTGTTTGTCGGATATTGGACTCGAACCGGGGTTCTCAAATCCACAGTCCTCTACTCTACATAAATAAATTATTCAGTGTAAATACAAATTTGACCACAGCATTAAAAATAGACAGATCAGTTATAGAATAGGCCTATTTATCTGCTAAACATATTTGTTATAATAATCAAGATTAATGACGTAAGAAACAGTAAAATTTAATAATTGTTCAGTTACTATAATCATCAAACAAATATTTAACCAATATCGGTTCGATTAAATAAATAAATATATCATTACTCATTACTGAGCATGGCACTGCCGTAACAGGTTTCAGTAAGTGATATATTTATACCCGTGAAGCTCGATTTCCAACCTTAAAGTTACGGCCTCCGAAGATGTTACTGCAACAGGGGTAATTTTAATATGAACTAAAGTTTATCGACTACGGAAATCTAACTCGGGTTCTCAAACCCAAAGTTCGACGATCCTATTATTTTACAAACCAATGAAGGCAATCGAAGCTCAATAGATATATTCCTCATTATCATGATGTCTCAAATACTTAGCTAGCGCGTTATTAGTTATTGTGTGACATAATTTCTGTATTGCTTGACAGTAGTACATATAAATATATATAAATAAATATATCATCACGCCTTTTAACCATTACTGGGCGTGGCACTCTGCCGTAGCAGATCTCAGTAAGTGATATATTTCTTCGTGTAAAGTGCGGATCAGCCGTCAAATCACGGATCCCAAAGATATTATTGGAGGGGGAGTCACAGGGGTAGATTTATTTTTGTGAAAATTGATTGTCGGTTGTGGGGATCGAGCCAGGGTTCTCAAGATCCACAGGCCGACTCAATACCACTGACCCACCTACCCCATTAAATTATAAAGGGACGAAATTAGAATACCACCAGGATTTTATTCTAGGACCCACTGGCGATGTTAATGCTTGGTGGGCTCTATATCAAAAATGTTCATTGGCGTATCTCCATTTAAAAATTAATGTAACTTCTAGGCATTGTATCATTGGTACAGCTGATACAATGATACACCTGTGCTAGGACCTATGAACTCCAATCATAGGTTGATGTATATTGACCGGTGTTCATAGGTCCCAGGTTTAAATCTTGACGGTATCCCAATAATTCAATTTAAATATCTTGTAGTAAAACATTTCCTTTGGTTGACTCAGCTAATACACGCTGGCAAAGCTACCATTAAAATCAGATAGATATTTTGTATCCTTCAAGCAAGAGATCGCATGTTCAAATCTTGCTAATGCTGGCATTTGAAACAGTGTAATAATATTTCTGCTTCAAATTAGAATATATTACTTGAAAAAAAATTTTTTTATAGATATCAGAATGAGGTCCCTGGGAAATGACTCCATATTTTTGTTTATAAATTTAAAAACTTAAAAGTTATAAATAAAAATTATTTCATTCTAATATATTATTAAAAATAAAAACTGTCTTACCCTATATTTCATTATCAGAAATTCAAATATGCTTATAGTTTTCTAATAAAATACACTAAATTTAAAATTAATAAGAAATACGATTATTCCATAAGAGCCCATGTTAAATTTAGTTTAGTTTTCAAAGTGTTGTACACGTTAATGTACTGCGCTACCTGCCACCGATCGACGGTTATACCATAGATCCATTTATTGTTATCGATCTTTCTCGGTTTACGTCGGATAATTTTGTTAGGATTTTGAGCATTTTACTTTAAATTAATAGTATATCAAAAAAATACGTCTATAGGGGATTTGAATGTCCCTAAAAGTGGTAGATTCTCTGTGTGGTAATAAGGATAAGAAAGTTGAAGTTGTGCAGAGTAACTATTTAATAAATAATTACCTACTAGTTTCTATTTGTGAAAAGTTTGAAAGCGTTCTTTTATCTTTCGTTTTTGTGTAAAGATAGGAAGTGTTATAAAGCAGCGAAGAAATATGGCCAAACAAAGGCTAGAATTAAATCTAGCCGTCAAATCCAATTGTCGGATTCATGTGCTTGCTCAAACAGACGTAAGTGGGTGTTATTCCTCTGGGGACAGACGGTTCGGCAAATGTAATCAATGAAACTGCACCTTTGTCAGATTTGCCGCTCAGTTCTCGTGCGAGGTAAGAGAATGGAGGCCAGACGGCCACGGCATAAACCAACAGACCAACCAACACATGACCGGGAGCTGGCTCGCTTGCTTCGTAGCCTCCGCTGAATAATGCATTTTAACCGGCCGCCGTTGTTTTATGCCGTGTTCGGACTCTACAATAACATTGTGTGCTCAGTGCTCGCGCTCACCTCGGCTCCCATTACAAAAATATCGCGCTCAAGTGTCCCAGGAAATGCGACATGTGTTACCCAATGACGGGATTTGTAAATGCCGAGAATTTGTTTTCTTAAACGGCGGACACTAGAAAGTGGATGAGATTTTTATAGCACTCTTACAATGTTATCCTAACTCTGTTTTATAGAAATCTATTTCTTCTTGAATGGGAGAATTTAACGGTGATTTCGGAACTAAAGCACAAAACTTCGAACAGAGGTGAAAATCGTTAAATTCTAACTTCGCTCTCACGCAGACCCTTAAGTCCACGACTCATGTGTAGTCAACAACAATTAATTTTTTATTCTATAAATACTGTATACACATAGATGGAGGCTGACGAAACAGGATCATAGAAGAGATCTATAAAATTATACTCATAAAAAAACTAATATAAAGTAATTAAAAGTTATTACTTGCAGCATCTGCAATATTTTGTATATTTTCTTGAACTGCAAGAAGCCTTCGTCGGGAATTAAATACATTATTTAAAATTATTTATTTCTAAAATTATCGAAGCTGTTGACATTGACGGTAGTTTTTTCAGTTCAACGTTATGACAACGGCTAACTATAAATTGTCCAACCGCAAACAACCTTTGAGTACAAAATGTAATGCATCTTTTTATAAAACGAATAAAAATTCATTAAAAAAAACGCTGTGAAGCTGGAAATAAAACTTTGTAGGCGTCACGCTTGCAATTAATCTTTACTGGACTCACTGGATTATGGAAGCACACTCCTTCGGCGCTCGTCCCACAAACTTTCCAACTCGCCCGTAAAAATTAATTTACTATTTAAATAACTATTTTGCGTGGTGCCATTGGAAACACACGCATTTAATATATTTCCAATGGCAACGCGCGGTAAAGTTATATTTCGATTGTTTCACGGAAAACGTCAACTTTATGATGACAAATGAGAGCGAAATTGTCAACTTTTCAAAACAAATAATTATTTATAAATTTCTGGATGCAAACCCTTTTTAAATGTATTGCGCACACTTTTGAATGTAAGTATTTGTACACTATATGATTGCAACATCCCTTGACTCTAAATTAAATGCAGCTCATCTAACACTTTCCTTACAAACTTCAGTTCTAGGTTGAATATTTGAACAAGAACTAAAACGTACCGCAACCGCTGCCGTCATTAAAGATTTTCACATCACGCCGCAAAACTGAGAGATCTTGAGTTCTGCCTTCTACTATAAATTGAATTACACCGCTTCGGAGACATTTCGAGGCTTTCTAATAGGAATCCCGTTGATGTTAATTCGATTGTCGTTTGACAGCTACGAGGCTCGATTTTTTTGAAAGACTATTTGCAATGTGATTGTGGGTAATAAGTTAATAGCGGCAATTTTGTGATACTTAAAAAGGTTCTAATAAATAATGACAGCGAATTTTCCACTTATGGTTCTCGAGATTCCAGTAGGGAGTCAAAATTAAAATACGTCTGTATATTTTATCTTAAATAAATATTATTCTATACATTTAAGAAGGTGGAAGATGTATTTGAAATTTATTTAGAGGCTTATACAAGGGGTAGGGGGGTTAAATCCCTTCTCCCATTGAGTATAAGTAATTTAGAGTATTTCAGGATAATTGTAACAAAATTTTATTCTCGACGTCGCTTTGAATAAGAAATATCATATAAATATAGATTCTAATCCGCTTGGTTGTAGGCGCGGTGGCCGAGCGTGTTAAGGCACATCTCTTAGCATACTGTGGCGTCACCCGAACCAAGGTTCGTCGGTTCGAATCCGCCTGCCGACAATGTGTGATTTGTCGTAAAATATAAAAATACAGTATTTATCACACTCAGGCGCTATAAGCTAGTCACTTATACGCCTTAAACAATCTGACTAAAGAAACCGACAGTACGGCAGTGTAAAAACTGCGACTCGGTGTGCCCGGCCCCTATGTTCCGACACGGAATGATGGGACTCAAAGAAGAAGAATCCGCTTGTTACCAAAATACAAGAGTTAACAGTAAATTTTTAAATAAATATAAAATTGTAACTGAACAAATTACGAAAAGAAAACCACAATATGGGCAATAAAACATGGAGCAAGAAAAGATAACCCAATATGAAATAAGAAAAACAAAATATTACACATATTCGTACTCGTTTAACGAGCGTTACCATTACAAAATTCAAACATACAATCAATATCTGCATATGCTCCAGCACCAAATTCTTCCATTGCGAAATAAATAAGTTGCAACCATGTCAATTTAAATCAAAGTTTAATTTTGTTATTCTATGTTAGATTTTTTTTAAAGTATCTTCATTACAAAATGTAAAACTTGACTTATAAAATATGACCTCTTCTATATTGGTAACCAAAAAAATAAAATTTATGTTCATATAACATTTTTTATTCAAAATGGTCTTATTAAATTTTGTTACATTAGTCCTGAAACATTTTGTATAGCTTTATCTACAAAAATAATGAGAGGAAAAAGTAAAATTTTAATATAATTTACATTACTTTTAGTTTCTAGTGTACCATTTAAATTTTCGATATACTTTGATGAGCGAAGTTAGCAGCTCATTATTGCTATTTTGGCTAAAAATATAAAGGGAAAAGTAACATGAGCAAAGAAGTGCCTTTTTCGACAATTTTAACGGTGTAAAACTGATAGAAATTTAAGATCAAATAGGCGACAAAGAAGTATTTTTCTAATGGAACGTCATATTAAAAATAATAATTTGTAAAGCTTAAGAAAAAAAATCTGTTATCACCATGTTGCTAAAAAAGGTTACATAAGAACAAATTGTAATTTTAATTTAACAAGTAAAAGAATCGTATAGTTTTAAAATTCGAATATCCCCTTCCCCCATTAAAAATTTCTGGTTACGCCATTGTTATGATTGGGTAACCAAACAAAGTACAAAAATATTAACAACAGTTTGGCATCACTACATCAGTTTAAAAATTTCTATTAATGTCAAATTTGACGTATTTATTTTTTGGTATTCATGCAATATTATTCTTAGATGTTATTTTCAAGTTTAATCGAAGAAATCTATTTAAAAATGAATGCTCTAAGTATAACCAAAATAATTCATATATGTTCATGTACTTCAAGAGTTATTCTTCTTGAAATGGTTTCTATATAATATATATATATATATATGAGTAGGTGTTACCATTTATAACTCACGAGACGATTTATTTTTCCCATATTAAAAAGGATTTCGATCTCAGTGGCATCTACTGCAGAGTCAGAGTATAACGTATAGATTAATAAAAATATGTATATGAATATACAAGCAAGTTAAACTACAGGTTAAAGATGCTCCGAAAGTTAAATAAATTGTGGTTAAGATATTTATGTGGCCTTGGAATCTGACACGTTATGTATGGAAGGTAGTTTAAAGTTATAGGATTTTATTTTATATCGTAATTCTGTGTATAAGAGTTATGCTTGTATGAAAACTGAACTTTATAAGAAAATATTTCCCCAACTATTGAATTTAAAACACATTTATCAAAACTTTATATCTACGTAGTACGTTACTTGTATGCAAAAATAACTACGATATAACTTAGAAACTATCAAAAGTTAAATTGTATAAGTTATAACTCTTCAAATCTAAAGTTCTACGTGCAGAAAATTAATTAAGAAAGTAAACAATCGAAAATAATTACAATTCATGAACAACATTTTTGCGAACACGTTCGAGGAACTGCTTGAAAAGATTCTGACATTAAAAGCTTTGGCACAGTCACGCGTGCTTTCACACACGGCCCTTGTTGGTTCTCGCGTGAGTGCACGCATCTGACCCTCATGCACACGCACGTAAAATAGGGCAACGTTAAGTGAGCTGTCTACCCACCTATCGCATCCATTTCTGCATAAATCAAAGTGTAGTGACGACACTAGAGAACACAATTACTTGCCGTTTACAAAAAAAAAACTAAAACCAAAACAAAAAATAATAATACATTTTATTTCTAGCAAGCACTACGTTACAGTACTTATGAGAAGCAATAGAGTCTCGGGCATTTTATGATACAGCAAATAAAACAAATTCAATACAGACATATACCTTGTAAAAGAATTTTACTTCTATTCATCCTATCTTTCTTCACGTAATGCCTATGCCACACCAAAATGGCATGCAGTCCGATGTGCGATGAGAAAGAAGAAGTAACATTTTGTCATTTGAAAATAGTGAATTTAACAGTGAAGATTAAAAATAGTGTTTTATTTTAATTCTGGTCTTGAATTTCGTATGACAAAACGTTACTTCTTCTTTTCCGTCATACACAATGTTGTACATAATATCGGTTAGATATAGGCATAAGCATTATAAAAACTGGTTTTAGCTCAACATATACAGCGCAATATTACAGTATAGATTGTAGAAGTTCGTATGTCAGGTAATATATTTGATTATCAGTCCAGTAGACAAAAGCAAATACAAATAAATTTGTATATTTCTTGCATTTAAATTGTGATATACTAAAGATTAAAATAAATAATTATAAATAAATATAATAGAAATATATTGTAAAAATAAATTAAAATTACAAAGACATGCAGTATTTTCCTTGCTTGCAGGGAGAAAACGCCACTGATAGGAAGCTTTAAAATATGTGTTTTTTTTTCAAAATAAATACAAATTAATTTTTAATTGCAGTTTAATTTGAAAAGAATCAATATATTTTATAATCTGATTATTTATAAGTGTGTAACACATTTGTTCTATTTGAATTTAAAACTATTGAAATAAATAATGTGTATAAATTTATTTGATTTTGTGAATTTTTTTATATTATATTATATCCTATAAAGTTAGAAATTAAAATTAAATCTATGCAATTAGTTAATAGCGTGAAAAATGTTTTCATATAAGCGCAAATGAACTACAAAAGCACATAGAAAGAGAAATATTGTTGTAGTGAAATAAAAAAGAAATAAAAACTAAATAATTTAATTCGCCTTCAATTTCCATTCTGTTTAATCTTTGCTTTGCAATTCCAACGTAACGAGTTTTTAACATTTTTACCGTAATTAATTAGAACTTGAAGTAATTTGTATACAAAAAGCATAAAAAGCAGCCCGGTTCGCTTAGGTACGCAGTCGTAGTGCCAACCAGCAACCAGCGTCACTCCAAGCTGCTGCGTGTTTTTATGCTATTATTCAAAACGACTGCATTCATAAATAAAATTTATTTTAAATTTCTCTTCGTGAACGAGCTCACAATAATATCGCAACGAATAAGCACCATTTTACCCCAAGTGCCTCAATGTTTCAAATTTCCAAAAAAATATAGTAATCTTTTAATTGTCAAATTAACGCCACAGATATTTTTATGCTGAATTTACCACATCAAAATTGCTCTAACAATTCTCTCTTCATCAACATTTTTGGGGATCAATATCTGACGGCTAGAAACTGTACTTCACGCGGAATATCATCAAATCATTTTATTCGATCAGCTATTTAAATTAAAACAAACTGAAGACATTCAATTTGATTTGTTAGAAAAAGGGACTAAAAACGAAATAACACAAAACAAAAATGTATGTAAAAACGAAAACGTTTATGAAAACGATATACAGTGTATTACATAACTTATGACACTGATACGTACTGATTATAAAATGAAGGGATTTGTTTCAAAATTAATTTCACTTAACATGAAATAAACATTTTTAGTAAATTCTCATGCACGATCATCACTTCAGTGTCGTTTGCACGGTGCCACATGGGATTACCCTACGTCTCCGCACTTGTTACTTTATAAATCAAAATGTTAAGAGTGCTACATATTATTGTTTCAAACAAGAAATTAATTAATTTAGTTCCAAAGTAAATAAAATTTCTTAATTCAAATGACAGTCGAACTTTTAACGGTATTGTTATATTTGTCATAAAATAAATAAAATTGATTCAAATTTGTTAATTTAAATAAATTAAAATAAAACTGGGCATAATTCAACAAAAATAAAATAAATCGTTCAAATTTCCAAACAAAATAAAAATATGTTTTTTCTGGGTACCAGAAACGAAAACTATATATTTTATTAGTGAACAAAATGAAGAAAAGAAGCCGTACATTTAGTTTTTGCTTCGAGGTAGAAACAAACGAAAAAAAAAAGTTTTATCTCCTTGTTAAAAGCAATGCTGAAATATCTGTGGTGTAACTTGATATATTTTAATTGTTAAGGTTTCGGTGTCAATTGGCCCAATTCTATATAATAATAAGAATTTATTATATATTTTTATAATAGAGTAAATGTAAAAAATATGTTTATATTCATTAGTCAATTATGTATATATATATATATATATATATATATATGTCATTAAATAAATAAAGGATTAAAATTGAATTACTAGCTTGTATATGTTTTTACGGTCAAGGGGATGTTTTGGCCAGGGTTCGCGGCAATTATCAAATTAGGAGTCTCTAGTTGATTTCGATGAATATATGCTAATGGAATTTGAACAAAACAAAACAAAAAAGAATTAAATTAGAGGTAATTGAAGGGGAAGGAAGTTAAATTCAATGTCACATTATCATTGTACAAGTGAACTACATATTCTAAAACTCAAACAGGATCTCCAAAAATCATAGAATAAAGTTTTTAAAAATAAAGTTCTATCTATGTTTGAAGTTAAGTTTAATTTATGTAATATGAAACGCGATTTTCTTATATGACTAAAGTCTGCATACAGTTTGAAATTTTTGTTTACAGAAATCTCACCCCGAAGAACACATAAAACTGAAGTTTGACCACAAACGTTCGTGATAATTTCGATTGTTTCTTAGAGTTCAATTCTTCCCTCAAACTTTTAAATGTTGAACAGATTCAAAAGAACGAACATCAATGAATTACTAAATTATTAAATTGTAGATTTATTCAGAGATATCTCTTTTATTCGTGAAGGAAAATAAATATTTTTCAATTTGTCTTTCTAAAAATATCCTTTCAAACTCATTAAAATTGTCAAATTAAAACTTTAAAATTCTTCTGAAAACTCAAAAATAATTTGAATTAAACGAGATACGATTGGAATTCGACGATGAATTTAAATTTAATTTAATTAATTATAAAAGAACAATTCTGACGTATCAGATTCTGATATAAAGTCTTCTAAATGCTCGAGGACGTGCTTCATTCCTTTCATAATCCATAATTTGTCTAATTAGTATGTAGTAATTTTTCATAAGAAAATGTATTTCTTTCAAAATATAATAACTGATGTAGTCAGTTATATCGCAAAATGATGTTTTTTTTTAATAATTAAATTTTTACTGAATTGAATTGAATGCCACCGGGATGTGAACGTGGGACCTTGAAGTCAATTTACTTTCAGTACTCAGGTTATTAAATCATTTGATAAGAGTTCAAGAGTTCAAGTCCTGGTGTTACTTCAATTTTTCTTTATATAATTTAATCTCATCAATTGTTAAGTATGGGGTAGGTGGCTCAGTGGTATCAAGTCATCCTGTACATTAGAGAACCCAGGTTCGATTCCCACAGGCGACAAACACAATTTCCACCACATAAAAACTACTCCTGTGGCTCTCCCTCCACTAACATCTTAGGGAACCATAATTAGATGTCTGGTAACCGCACTAAACACGAAAAAATATATTTCTTACCGAGGTCTGCTACGACAGAATGCCACACCCAGTAATGTGTAAAAGGTATATGATATATTTAATTTATTTTATATAATTGTTTAGTATTTACTTTTAAAAATATTAATTAAATTTTAGATTGCAATATTCTTCTTAAATATGAAGGAATACCGAGGCTGCCTTTGACAAATAATAAAACAGAAAAAAAAATTGAATAACGAACAGATTTGAATTATATTTGAAATGTAACTCAGTTTGTTAAATAATTTGACCGAGGTTCAATTTAATTTCACCAATTGCTAAATATTTACTTTAAAAAAAACTAATTAAATTAAATTTCTGTTGAATTTCACTGATTGGTTTTAATTGCAGTGATTTACCAACATAAATTGATTTTTTTCTATAGTTGACATATTATATATGTAAAATTATTTAGTTCATAACTTCGAATTTTGTCGCTTTAAACATATTAAATTTTTGCTGCCTACGTTAAGAACTGTTTATGTATATACATAATTAATAAATACGTTTATTTAATTACAAATTATAAAGAAATTCTTACCTTTTCGTCTGAAGATTACGCCAACATCGCAGGTAAATTAATTTTAATTTGTTCATGGCCACAGCACACTACACTTGTAAACCGAACTCACGATACGCACTCGAAATATTACGTGTATTATAATTCCTGGTTATAAACTGACATAAAGAACACCGAACAAGTTTTATAGTATGTAGGAAACCATGAAAGACTGTCGTAATGTTGGTAACACGTTTTCACACTTACTGCTTTTCAAAATGAACTCTATTTATGCAAAACTTATTAATTATCATTACCGTACTGCATTTGCCACTAACAAATACTATAAATAGGCAAATAAGCAATATTTTTACAATATTTACAGAGAGATTATCACAAACACTACTTCACAGCTTGCATTGTTCACCGTTACTGTCAGCTACCCTGCGTAGACAGAGTACCGAGCACTGAACTTGTTAATTCTTGTGTTTATCGTTAGACTGCCTTGTAGACAAGTTTATGTTACGTTGTTTTTATATATTGATTAGTATTTGTATACATTTATTTTGTCAGTCTTTGTGAGACAGTCATTTGGTGCACTCGTGTTTATTTAATAGCAGCTGAAGAATGAATCTTAAATTGGATTTTGAGGTGAGTTTAAATATTTTAATACAGCAAGATAATATTATTTGTACGACAAAGGCCAGGTGTTTAATTGGTAATCTCGTCTTGCTTGAATCTAATTATTTCACTATGTTTAAACGTTTTTAATAATTTAATATGTATTGAACAAGTTAACATTTAAATATTTTAGAACAACTTCGGTACAAATTTTTGAAGTTACAAGGGTTTATTATCCATTTTTGTTTGATTTTTTAAATTAAATTTTATAATAATTTATGGATCAGAGAAAATCCGATTTATTATTTATTATATTAATAACTAGTTGTACATACTTAAAATTTAAATTTGGTTTTTTAAATAAAAAAGCTCATATAAATAATCATATGGAATAATAAAAATTCATGAAAAATATGAATAAATAAGCTCGAATGAAGGATACTATGAATGTGGTTGAAGCGAGGATGATGTGTTAGGGTGAGATACTTTGACAAGGTCTGAATATTTGATGAGTATGATGAGTTAATGTTATATGAATGTTCGTGCTACCTATTTGATAGAATATATCCTCATGTTATGTAGTATGTTCGTATGAATAATAGCCTGCTGTCAAATGTTCGATTTGTTTTTATTTATTTAAACCAAGTTTAAAATGTAAATTGTACCAGTGCAACTAGCCACAGGAGAGATAGTAAAATAAAATATTTAATTGTGACGTCTTTTGTATTAGGTTGTGGCATTATACAGGGTGTTTCACAACTTGGAGCAAAAAATTAAAGGGTATATTCTGTACGACGTGCTGATCATGAAACAAAAAGAATTTTTTTTTTAAATCGCAAAACTATTTTCCATGTTTCCCAATCCAAAATTTTTCGCTGCCACTGCCACTGGGTGGACGATTATGTTAAAGTTATTAATTAAATAAAATTCTATTATAAATAACTGCTAATAATTGAATTGTGTAATTATTCTTTCGTAGTTGATACCTACTTCATTGTTTGTGTTTAATAGGAAAGCGAATTCAGTGCAGTACTACAAAAAATGTTTTAGGCTAACAACCCTTATGTTTTGATTTTAAAAAAAATAATTTTTGTTTCATGATCAGCACGTCGTATAGAATATGCCCTTTAATTTTTTGCTCTAAGTTGTGAAACGCCTTTTATACTTGTTTCTATATTTGTTACAAATTATCTAGACTTTACAACTTTATGTTGTTCAATATTCACCAAATTAAATCTACCCTTGTGGCTCCTCTACCACTAACAACTTTGGGGCCGTGAATTAACGGCTGGTAATCGCACTTCACACGATGAAATATATCACTTACCGAGATCTGCTTCAGCAGAGTGCCACACCAAGTAATGTGTAAAAGACGTGATGATATATTTATTTATTTATTTATTTAAAGTTAAGAAAAGGTTTTTTTTAAACATTTTGTTAATTGAGTAGCGCTGTTATTGCTCAACCGATATTTCAGCAGGGTCTTAGTTAATCCCTTTGGAATAATCCACCATATTCTCCAAAAGTTTAAATAAACTCTAATATAATCTTCTTACCATTTGTTTTTGAGTAAATTATCTCGATTAAATTTTTGAAATCATATTAGATTAAGATTAGCTAGTTCAAATTTGACTTGAAAATTATTTTGGCTCATTCTCGGGCGACATGAAATCGTTTAGCCAACGAGTTTCATTTCAAAATAAATACAGATGTCATCACATCGTTTTTACATACATACATAACGACACGCTATATTCCATAAATGGAGGAGCACGAACCCCTAACACATTCGAAGAACATCCACTAACAGATTCATCAAAATATCAGACCGCGCTCAGTGGAAATGAGCTAGTTTGTGGATTTGAGAACCCGGGTTCAATTCTTATCTAATTAAAATTATCCCTGTGTCTACACCGCCACTTTTTCGGGACCGTTATTTGACGCGTAAATATATCACTTATCAAGATCTGCTACTGCAGAGTACCACACACAATAATGGGTAAAAGGTGTGATGATATAATTATTTTATTTTGTATATTGTAGAACATACAAATAAACTATCATTATAACATTTTTTAAATCCCTCCATTTAGTACCGAAAAATGCCCTAATCGGTTATAAATCTTATTAATAACATTAGATATCGTGACAGCTGTAATACTTCCAAACATATTTTGAATCTGAATTTTTAATTCTACTAAATTAAAAAAAAATGCCAGTGTATAGTTTCGAATAAAAAAAAGTTCAGTGGATTAGTAGCCTTAACAACCCATTCTATTTCTCCACCTTTCGGCTTTAAAAAATGAAATATTTATGTATTTTCTTCAAATGCATATATTATTTATATATAGTAAATCATTAAAATCAATGCGACACTAATTAATAAAAAAGGTTAACTTGAGAATCTATGTTTTATTTCAAAATAAAGGCTCTGATATCAAATTAGGTACTACGGATATAACAAATCCTATATTTCACGTTAAAAAATACTCACGGTATATTAATTATGACAAGATATTTTTAATAATTAATAGTATATAATGTAGCAAGTTTTATAAATGTCTCTTTTGTTTCGAGTTTATAAAACGAGTCACATACCATACTTTTTCTACGATCGCAAATTAAGACAACAACAAAATATAAAGTTTTATGAATTATTTACAAAGTAAGGTTAAGTTACAATGACTGATGCAGGAAACTAACTTCACCCTGTACTTAACATGTCAATCATGTTCGAAGCCATAGTTTGCAGGAAGTTAACTTCATCTCTGTATTTAATATGTCAATTGTTATCTTCACTCCGTGTCTAAAACACACCTTGTCAACATTTGATTAAGATTATATTTAGCGCTATGGAAACCAATACATTAAATGATATTTTACTAACAAAATAAATAAATAAATAAATATATCATCACGCCTTTTACCCATTACTGGGTGTGGCACTCTGCCTAAGCAGATCTCGGTAAGTGATATATTTCCATCCGTCAAATCACGGCCCCCAACGATGTTAATAGAGAGGGAGCCACAGGGGTAGATTTAAATTGGTGAAAATTGTTTGTCGGCTGTGGGGATCGAACCAGGGTTCTCAAGATCCACAGACCGACTCGATACCACTGAGCCACCTACCCCATTTTAATAACGAGAGTAGAAATTTAAAATAAACGGTAGACAGAAATTCGAATGGTCTCTAAATACTTCCTAGATGACAGATGCAAGTTGTACATGTATAAAATATGTCAATAACATAAATTTCAATTGAACCATCCCTGTCACTACGTTGACTTTTGACGCTGCAGTCCGATTTTATCAAAATATATAACACAGTACGTGGTATGCGATATAATAGTGTTTGATAATTCAAATATGACAAACTGCAAATCCAGAAATATCAGTTGATGATGAAGGTTTGACAGCGGATGTAACTGACAAAGGATCAAAATTTCCCTTCGTAACCTTTACAAGTTACCAGTGAATTATATGTATGTATTATAAATGATAAACCTCGAATTTCACTTAATCCAGTACAAATGCTGCTTAAAGTTTCAAACAAAGGAATATATTATCAAATATGAATAACAATGTACCATCACTTTACACATTCTTCCATTTCACTGGCCTTGGCCGAAAATTTCATTAGATATGCACAAAAGGAAGACCAAGTATAATTTTATTGTATGTAGACATAGAGGTACATATGCAAATTAGCAAATTTATTACGTACCCTAAATTTACCAAATACAAAATAAATTTCTTCAACAAGAATAGGTACTAATATACGCTGCGATCAAGGGAATTGTTATCCGCTCAACAGACTAACTTTACATTTCACGTAAATTTTTAATATTTATTTTCTTGGTAAATAAATAAATAAATATATCATCACGCCTTTTACCCATTATTGGGTGTGGCACTCTGCCTAAGCAGATCTGGGTAAGTGATATATTTTTTCGCGTAAAGTGCGGCTCCCAGTCGTAAAATCACGGCCCCCAAAGATATTAGTGGAGGGGGAGTCACAGGGGTAGATTTAAATTGGTGAAAATTGTTTGTCGGCTGTGGGGATGGAACCAGGGTTCTCAAGATCCACAGCCCGACTCGATACCACTGAGCCACCTACCCGTTGGTAATGAATTAATTGAACATTAATTGTGATATAATAATTCTGCAGTAAAAATTTGACAAAAATCTGATAGCATAGCTCGGAAAACATTCCGCCTGGTTCTGATTTAAAAATGATGTAAATATACCGGCCCGGTGCAATTAAAATGTGAACTAAATTGACATTTCATTTAAAATTGAAGTTATTTTTTATACTCCCGTTATTAAATGTCATTTAATATACTGGTTTTCATGACGTAAAATAACGTATTAATCACATGTTGACAAACTGTGGCTTCGAATGTTTTAGTCACGGCGTGAATATAGCAAGTGATATATTAAATACAGTCATTGTAACTTAACCTTACTTTTTAAATAATTCATAAAATTTTACATTCTTTATTGTATTAATTTATGATCTTAGTAAAAGTATAATGACTCATTTTATAAACTTTTTAAATACTCGTTTTTTTATACACCCGTAACTAAGTAGACTTTTATAAAATTTGTTTTATAATATACTTTAATAAAACTAATAGTACTGAATTAATATAATATCCATCACTGCTTACGTTACATCAAAGAAAACATCAGCATTTATACAACAATATATTCGGTTCAAGATAATAATACATGAACAAAAGATAACCTTTACCAGCCAGATTTCCGACTCATGAAGAGTAGACACAATATGAACTTCTAAAGTTGTTGTACAACGTTTTACCACAATCCTTGAAAGAGCTTGATACCATACAAATTTGTAAATCTATGAAACAAATTATTGTTGAAAGCTTTACTAGAATTGATTTTGTAAATGTTATCCACCTATGGAAATGAAATATTATGATAAAATTTTCTTCTTGTAATTATTTGTTTTGGACGTAAGTATTTGGTATGCTAACATCAATATAGTTATTTGTGTATTAAGAACAAAATAAACACAAGTCTATACACACATATTTTTTTCTACGATTTTATAAATAAATAATCTACTATTGTCTTACAGTAGCGATTTTTTTATGTACATTATACAATTGTTTTCAGCGTCTGTTTTCAGTCTGCAATTATTTACATGTAACTAAATAATTTAAATCCATGATAATTGTAAACAATTAATAATTTAAACCAACGCAACAATTTGATAATGTTATTTTATTTATTTTACAATATCTTCATTCAATTTAGTTTAAACCGCTATTGTATAAGTTCTTATATGTTCGTGAGTATTATCACACTCGCGTAAAATGACAAATTTCATTGATTTGATAAGCACTACAAACGATAATTCACAGTTCATGTCTCAAAAATTATTGTGGAAAAATCTTTCCAATTTAAGTACTGCTTGGTACAAGAAGTTAGGTAAATTGTTTTGTAAAGTACTACAGGAGAATGTTTAGGAATGCGCATAGAAAGCCGATATTTCTTGAAGAAGACAATTTCTAGTGGCATTTCACCTAAAAATTGTAAATACAAATGGAAACTAAACAAACGTAGTGGAACGTAATCACAAAATAGAGTGTTTCGTTGAGAATGTGAAACAAAACAACGTCCAACTACCACGTTGTTCCAATGTTTTATTCAACAACTTTTTTCGGTAATGCGAGCCAGTTTGTTGTGCAGGGACATCACACGAGAACACGCGTCTATTTTACCTCGCTGAGCAGCGAAATTCACGATCCACTCACAAGAGGAGTTTCATTTAGACTCAGTGAATCTGCACTCAGAACTCAGACTGAGGGGAGGAACTTATAGCTGGATGAATTCCGCGACGTACAACGGCTGCCCGTCTGGCGAAGTTGTATGACTCGACTCTCCTTCGCCGTATTGTTGATCTGCGTTATGAAATACGAGTTGCTATGTGATGTGAATAGAGTAAGTTGTTGCATGAGTTGGCTTTAGTTTACTGCAAACAAAAGTGGAATGCATTTTGCTTTGTTCCTAACTGTCCAACATTTACCTTCAATAACTAGTATAATCACATTGGCTGCTAGTATGGACCACCAACTACAGTAATTATCAACTCAATACTAATTAAGGCTACTAACATTTAATAGTAGTAACCAAATTTTTACATCCAGTCATTGACATCTAGTAGAAGGGATACTCGGTATTCTATTAGCCATTCGTATCAAATCTTATGCTTACTGAAACAGATTACTTATTATATTTGACAGGATTTGTTCTTACTTTGCTTACTTTATCGTGTCCAATGCTAGATATAAGTGATTTAGATTCAGTTTGAAGTAATTCATCTTTCTATTTAGTCAGTAGGTATCATCTGAACTGGTACATTAGTAGATTAGTAGAAAAAAACACACAGGCAGATCCATAATTAGAATTAAATTTAAAGTTAACCTACTCCATTATTATTTCAGACTAAAATTATTGGTAATAGAGTCAGGAATTTGAAATGGAATAGAAACGAAATCTATAAACAAAAAAAAAACGAAATATTTTTATCGAAACAGAAACGAAACGAAATTCTTAATCTTACTCCCGGAGTGAAAACGATGTAACCGAAATATGAATGCAGATTAATAACGTTATTATTTCATTCTTAAAACAAATTTCATGTTGAAAATTTCTGTTAAAAATTTGAATTAAATTGAGCTGCAGAAGTAATATATATCTCAATGTGAATAAAAAGCTTGCCTACTTCTACTGAACTATCACACTACGAAGTAATATTATTTATAGCTAAACTACACGCATCGTTCATCCCAAATTGACAACTTAAAATTTTACCAGTTTGTTGCTTAAATAAACGTTAGATTAGTAGAATTATCCTGCGATTCTATTTTTTTATGAAGAGTTACTTCATAACTCGAATTGTTAAAACAATAAATAAAAAAATAGTTGGAACAAAATAACTGGTAGAGAATAAAATTGTTTTTTCTATGATTGCTATGAAAAGTTAAAAATTATTTTCTCATTTGTCATCGTAAAGTTGACGTTTTCCGTGGAACAATCGAAATTTAACTTAAAGATATTAAATGCGCACGATTCCAATGGCAAATAAAAATAAAATTTGTTATTGCAATACTGTAGTATGAAATAAAATGATAGGTTATCTTTGAGAAGACATGACAACTATGCGTGTAAAATTACATTCAATAAATTATAGATAGTATCTATAAAAATTTGATAAACTTTATAATACATACGTATTTTTCGATCTACTAGTTTTTATGTAGAGTTCCAATCTACCAATTCGAAGTCTGTGGGCAAGCGCACAACTTAATATACAAAATAAAATTTAGAATTAGTTTTGAAACTAAATAATTTGTTTAATACTGTTTTATGACTTTATGACAATGGAGTTGCTTTGACATTTCACGGTATTAAAGCAACTAATCATTTTTATGAATTAAAAATGGAGTAAAGTAGGGACTAAAAATAATATTAGCGTCTAATCTGTTTTTCTTAATCTGCCTGTTAACCTCAAAATAAATAATAGAACAGTGTAAATAAGAACAAGTTTATTAAATATTTTATTCCATTCTCGACATTTTAACCTTTTATAATAATTATTTTGTTACCTACTCTTTTTATTGCACATGTACTCATACATTTTCTTTCATCTTCTTTTTAATTACAACAGTGTTTTCATTACATAAACATAAAACTTTTCTTTAATTAATAAATACTAACAACCTACTTCAACAAGTAATCTTTATCTCCAAAATAATTGTTCCATAAGATGTGGGATTAAAAAAATAATTTATATTTTTTTCGGCATACAAAGCAGCAAAGAGTAGAATTAGAATCAGTGCAGTGAATGTAATAGGAGATAAAACGTGAAGTTATTCAGCGACTGTCGTTTGGAAACATCAAAAACGAGACCAAAAACACATTCCAGTACTTTTGCTGCATCTGATCCCGAGTTACGGTGGAATTTCAGACGTAAAGAACAATGGAAGGAATGTTTGGGCCACGGGCAGAGAAGCCCAGTTAGAATGTAGTGCGACTTCGTTCGGACCTGCTGTCCATACTTCACCCCGTTTCGCCCCTGCTTCGCAGAACTTTCACCCCTGTGAAATATACACTCCGATGGTGAAAACTCACCCCTGAAAACTTTCCTCTCAACGGACACTACTCGACCAGGAATTCGTTCAATTTTGACACCATTTTTTTATTTCACTCAGCGTAGAATTTATCACACAAGAATACTTTCTGTTATATATTGAATGCTATTTATTAGGAATTTCAATAGTCAAAGCAGTCTCTTCTGATATCTTATAAAATTACTTCAAGAAATATATTGCTATTAGATACTAAAACATACATGAAGGATAATTTTATTGATTTACTTTAAGATAAATTAACAATCTTGTTATAACTATTTTCACTAGTTAAATTATCTATTCACGTAACTGTCAAACAAAGTTTACATTTACGCTCACAATTCAGCTCGCAGATTTTTTATAAACAGTCCTTTAAAAATGCATTACTGAGTTATTAGCTATTTCGGCTGGCTGTTCTAAACCAATCAAATAATATTGTGAGATATTGGTACAATTATTACACATATTTATAAAGTAAAGTTTGAAGTTTCATAATGAACATAATGCGTGATAAATTTTGTATGCACCTCAACCGCGAAATGATTTGGTTAGTTTTCAATCTCGACCACAAAACTTTTTCTTCGACGCACACAAACAATTTTGCATCAAATAACCAATTATCATTTTTTTCAAATTCTATATATGTGTTTTTTCAGTTTTTATACAATAAATTTTTAAAGCTATAATTGTATATTGAAAAACCAGTATTACAATGACCCAGATTTTAATATGAATACAGTTTGCTCATACGAACCGCAGGCGAGTTATGGAAAGTATAAGTATTACATTTGGAAATTTTAATACGTGTCTTTTATACTATTTTTTCTATAACGGCATGATTTACTTTTTATTTCAAAATTATTATTAAATAAGAAATATACCGTTTCAAAGTTGGTAAAAACATTTTAAATTTAAATTAATTTGACATTTATATGTTAGGTTAGAGTTTCATAATATTATCAATATCATTCTAAAAATAAATAACTTTCAATTTAAGTAAAAAGAAAAGTATTTTATTCTTTGATGTTATTATTTTATTACAAAAAAACAAAATTCTAATACTATATATATATATATGAGCAATAACAGCTAAAATGATTAGTCTGTTTGATATAACTACAACTTTACAAATAAATCGTTCCTAAAAACTGTTATACAAAATCGAATTTTGTGGCATCGATTTTGACAAAAACAGAGTTTCAAAATTGGCTTCGTATATGTGTTATAGGAAAAATTATTTGCGATTAAATAAACTCAATAATTAATTTCTAAATTCAGATATTTCAAACAAATGTGCGTAACTATTTTAACAAATATCTACATAGTATGTTATCAATCTTCGTAGTGTATATTAAATATTTGTCATTTATTTTATTGACAGCGAAATGTATCGCAATGACGATAATATATAATTTTTATGCAAAAATATATTTAGATTTTCTTGGAAATATATATATATATATATATATATATATATATATATATATATATATATATATGCATTTTAACATATGACGTTAGACGTTGCCGCGATCAAAGTTGTATTAAAAATAGCTATTTGTGTGCTTAGAGCACAAAGTGACAGTTTGTCTCATAAGTGAAGAAATTGTAGGACGTCGCGAGGGTGGCAACAGTTACTTGTGTACCTACAACAGAAAGTATTCTATTGGAAGAGATATCGTTGATCGTGAGATGTCAAACTTGAGACAAAGGTACACTTTCTGTTGGTCTCCATAAATTTATCATTGCTGTCACTTGTTTTTTGGTTTTTCTTTTATGTTTGATAAGAGTTTTTTTTGTTATGTTGTCGTTAGTTTTATTTTTAATTTGTTTCATTTATCGTTTAATTTTAGGTACAAATTGAAGTACATTTTTTTAGTAGAAATTATTTCATTATTGTTTTATAATCTTCTTTATTGTAAATATTCTATTAGTATTTATTTTTATTTATTATTTAAGTACTTAGTTATTAGGATAGTAGCAAACTGTGCTTTTATCGTAGTTTCAATTTAATTAAATTAACACATTTAAAAATTCCAATTGCTGATTGTAAATGGCGATTTTTGATCGAGGCATACTTACCCAAGAACAGCACCGGCGTGAAGTTAGCCCCGCCCATGAACAAATTAATAATTTTCATGATGCCATTAGTTAGTGCTTCGTTAGTGCTCTTTAGTGCACTAGAAAGCAACGTTAGTGCACTTCACAATTCTATAATATATTAATAAATAATGGGCCGGGCCAACTTCACACTATAGTTATGATTAATTTAAAATGTAATAATGCACTTTGTTAGTGCATCGTTAGTGCTTCCTAATGAAATTAATAATTTCGTTAGTGCTATTACCGTTACCTTGAAATAAGCAATAAACTACGGGCGGGGCTAACTTCACACTGATTTCAGGATTAATTATAATAATTATGACATCATTAGTTAGTGCTTCGTTAGTGCTCTTTAGTGCACTAGAAAGCAACGTTAGTGCACTTCACAATTCTATAATATATTGATAAGTAATGGGCCGGGCCAACTTCACACTTTAATTAAGATTAATTTGAAATGTAATAATACACTTTGTTAGTGCATCGTTAGTGCTTCTTAATGAAATCAATAATTTCGTTAGTGCTATAACCGTTACCTTGAAATAAATAATAAACTACGGGCGGGGCGAACTTCACACTGATTTCAAGGTTAATTAGAATCTATATGGCATCATTAGTTAGTGCTTCGTTAGTGCTTTTTAATGAAATCGCCGCTTTTGGGGTTAATTATTATCATTATAACATCATTTGTTAATGCAGTATTGTCAATTACATTCTTTCAAATAAATCAAGACTTTGTTATTTATAACTTATTAATTATTTATTTTCTTTACTCTACGTATGTATATGTATATATATATATATATATATATATATATATATATGATGTGTGTGTGTGGGTGTGTGTGTGTATAAAAAGCTAATAACAAAACAGTAAAATTTAAAAAAAAAGTTCATTCATTAAAATAAACACCATCGTGTAAGGGAAGCAGAAGAAATAATATAAAATTTAAACAGTATACATGATTGCGTGCGGTTTTACAATTTCATTACTTTTAACTAAAACACGATCCGATTTGCCGTCATCATATTCTTCCCAATGTCCATTTGCACGTCTGCAAAAGACAGTATAATGACCCATTCCTTCTAATATTGTTAGTTCAATAAAATTCCATAAATATATTTTTCCTTGTAAAATAATTGACACCGGAAATTCTTATAATTGACAATGCATTGGAACTTCTATATTTTTATTTACTATTGAACCGGGCAGATCTATTATTATATGGCCGTAAACTCCAACACGAAGTTAAGAATTTTGTTTATATGAATAGAACTCCTCTGCTACAGAAAAATAATAAATAATGTATGACGAAAGCCAATTTGGGAATTGACAAATACCAGTTATATTTTAAACCAGAACTTCGAACGTAGGTTAAAAGTTAATACAATTTTAATTTAACTTATTACCAAAATCAAATTAATTATTTTTCAGCTTTAATTGTTAAATAACAAAAATTTAGGTTGAATTAAGTCCAATATTCACACATCCATACTCTTATTACATTTCAAATTAATTTCAATTATAGTGTGAAGTCGGCCCGACTATATTATTTTTTAAATCACATGTAATTTTAATGTGCTACAAAATTTGATACCAGACCACTGAAGAGCACTAACGACGCACTAACGACGCACTAACGTATGATGTCATTATGATTATAATTAACCCTAAAATCGGTGTGAAGTTAGCCCCGCCCGTTGTTTATTTTTTATTTCAAGGTAACGGTTATAGCACTAACGAAATTATTGATTTCATTAAGAAGCACTAACGATGCACTAACAAAGTGTATTATTACATTTCAAATTAATCTTAATTATAGTGTGAAGTTGGCCCGGCCCATTATTTATTAATATATTATAGAATTGTAAAGTGCACTAACGTTGCTTTCTAGTGCACTAAAGAGCACTAACGAAGCACTAACTAATGATGTCATAATTATTATAATTAACCCTGAAATCAGTGTGAAGTTAGCCCCGCCCGTAGTTTATTACTTATTTCAAGGTAACGGTAATAGCACTAACGAAATTATTAATTTCATTAGGAAGCACTAACGATGCACTAACAAAGTGCATTATTACATTTTAAATTAATCATAACTATAGTGTGAAGTTGGCCCGGCCCATTATTTATTAATATATTATAGAATTGTGAAGTGCACTAACGTTGCTTTCTAGTGCACTAAAGAGCACTAACGAAGCACTAACTAATGGCATCATGAAAATTATTAATTTGTTCATGGGCGGGGCTAACTTCACGCCGGTGAGAACAGCCATATAAGACCGGCAACAGCTCGTATTCTTGAACGCATACAAATTATAATTGAAACCATAAAAATTATGTTACATTTTAACATCAAAGATTTTAACATTGTTGCTGTGATTTCAATCCTAAGAAAAGGGCCTAAGAACATTTTCTGTTCGACATTTAATAACGCATACAAAAATAATTTAAAATAATTTTTAAACAAGAAGAAATGTTACTTTCCTTTTGTTGCTACCGGGAACAATCATGAAAGTAATATAAAAGATTGTTACTCTGGAAGTGAAAACTTTCCGTTGTCAAATGACTGATGAAATAGAATACTTTTTTGTCATAGTTGTATAAAACATCATTTTGTGATAGAAGCTGAACAATTACAGATCAAGAATATTTGCAGACCACTGTTATTGGCAATAGCAATAGTAATTTGTGCACCTAGAGCTGAAAGTAGTCGACTGCCGCTATCGCATGGAGATTGTTGATCGAAGCATAGTTGAAAGCAATAACTATGCAAGAACGGCGAAGACACTTTCTGTTCGTGGTGCACACAATATTTTTTCTACGGCCATTTAGAATCGCTTGCAAAAATAAAATATTTTTTACAGTTTTTTTGTTTTGAAATTCTTTTGTAAATAGTTTTCATGTATTCATGGATACTTTGATACTTTCTTCTTTTATCGCTCAACAAGTAACAAAATTTTATTGTCGCTCGCAAACGACAACTTTCTGCGCTAAACTGATAGTTGACAATGTCTACTTTCTGTTTGGTTGTAAACCAAGTATTTTGTCGGCTATAAATGTGAATTTATTTTATTTTGTTTGTATTATTTTAGTAGTTAGCTACATACAACATTATTATTACAATTAGAATGTAAAATCAATTAGATCCAATCGTAGAAAAAATGTTGTATACAACTTTGATTGAAATATGTTTGCCAACCACGAGAAGTTACAGCCCTTGTTAAATTCATGATATAATCTCTAGCTTTGGTACACAAACATCTGCTTTCAACACTGATATGTACATGACACATACAATTTTTTTAAATAAATAAATAAATATATCATCACGCCTTCTACCCATTACTGAGTGTGGCTAAGCAGATCTCGGTAAGTGATATATTTCCCCCCAAAGATGTTAGTGGAGGGGGAACCACACGGGTAGATTTAAATTAGTGAAAACTGTTTGTCGTCTGTGGGGATTGAACCAGGAAGATCCACAGGCCGACTCGATACCACAGAGCCACCTACCCCATAATATTTTAAATTATTATTACATATTACAATTTTTTAAATCGTAAAATGTTCCATTTTGATTACATATTCTTTGTCTGTCAGTACGGTGGTGTGGATAGCGATACGATATTCGAATCCTTAGATCCCGAGTTCGAATCTCACTCAAGCTAAAAATTATATAAAAAAACTACCACACTGCGGCTCGGTGAGTGCGGACCCTGTACTGTAATTGGGATTAAATTCCTGTTGTACAGCGTAACATAAATAAATAAATAATTAAAAATTTTGACAATTATATGAGCATAATATTTTATAGCATTACGGAAGCGTTCCATATTGAAATTAATATCTTACCGGAAACAATTATACTGTATTTAATGTCTTTGATGACAGATATGTCTGAGTATAACTTAACCGTTAACCTTGATTCAAATCAGACAACAGACAATCAGTGATAAACAGCGGAAATGTCTCTTAAAGTCCGTCTGCTAAGAAGGAACCGTCGTGAGTCTTTTGTCGGCAAGCGATGCACAGTAAAACAAAAGCCATCAGCATTGATTCACCATTGTCGTCGCTGGGAAGTCGGTACTGTCGGCAGACCAACACGTCGGTTGATACACGCGTGGTGATAAGGGTTTAATAGCACGGAATCTCATTAGCAGTCTAACGTCTTATGCAAACAAAGTGCGAGGCAGAGCATACGAACATGCTCCACGCAATGCAATGTAAGAAGCTAATGTTGGGAAGGTTCTCTGGGTTCGTTGGGTTCTAGAACATCTCGTTTTGTGTCTGGAAACCTTGAAGACGCTTGCGTCACAATGACGTTGACTTCAAACGATCAGACAGATACGGATGGTACTTGTAATGAGAATTATTATCTGGAAATTGCTTTCGTGAATTTCAATCACAATATTGTCTCTACTATCATTAAATATTCACGGAAAATATGAAGAACTGGAGAAGCCAGATATCAATTTCAATTAATTTATTTCTTCAAATAAGTTTTATTAATCATCTCACTTTTTTTTCTATTACATGACAGCTTTGCGTATAGGATGGCTATCGTACGCTGCCCACCATTGCTATTTTTGTTTTAAACTATTTTGTTTAATGAGTTAGAAACATGGTTAAATAAACAAAATACTCTCATTTTCTTAGCAATTTTAATGGTTAATTCAACTAAGCTTTTAACAAAAAGCCACATTGAACATAATAACATTCAGTAGCTTTTTCAGCTTAAGATAAAAGCTCATTATTACTCATTGCTCTTCTTTTATTATTTTTTTTGATTAGTTTTTTAGCAATAGTTTGTCTAACTGCAAATGTATGGAATTATCTTTCAAAAATAAACGCTGGTCGACATTTCCTTTCCTTTCTTATCTTTTTGATTCGTTTTTAGTTCATACAAGAAAGTATTTAACTACAATTGTGTAAAATGCGTTTTTACAAACAAGTACAGACTGATGCTTCATTCCTTTCTTATCTTTTTAAATTCGTTGTTAGAGGAGTGGGCGCGACTAATTTGAGACGATATGAGCATTGAAATGTACATCAAATGAAAGGTTAATAAAACAGGTATATATGGGCGAATAGATGGATGTGATTTAAAGTTTATTTCATGATGAAATATTTGAAATGTGAACAATAAATGATCTTGTATGGAGGGAACTGTGTATGTGGTTGAAGCGAGGATGGTAGGATGAGAATGTTTGACGGAGATTTATTATTTGAAGAATTTGATGAGTGGATGTTCTGTGAATGTTTCAAGGCTTCGTGCTATATTATTTTACAAACCATACAATTATTTATTTATTAATACTACTCTGAACAACAGGAACTTAATTGCAATTATATTTCCCTCCTTGCTGTATAAATCTGTGTATTTATTTTTTATCTAAAATTATTAGTTGGCCAGCAAAACTAATTAGTTCCTTTAAAAAACTCATTCTGTATACTGGTGCACCATTGCTATTTCGATAAATAAAGGAACTACGACGTCAGTTAAATTAACAAACAATTTCTATTTTATAAGACTGCTTTAATGAGCGAAATAAGAATTTTTATAGACTAGAATAAAAACGGGGTACAACTTTTTTGTTTTAAATGGGAACCTATTTTGTTTTATTGTTTGTGTGGTAGGGAATTCTATTCTGAATTTTTTATAAAGCTCAAATGATATTCTTGTCAATATGGCATTCAATTTAACAAATGTTATTTTTGATTATAACTAGTGTATCATAAATTTACTTGAAATAATTCAAGGAGCAGGTAGAGAAACTAACTTCAACTATAAACGAGAAGTGAATGTAGAAAGATCTATCTACCTATTCTACAAAATTATTTTTCATTGGAACTTTACTTTAGTGTCTATATTTCATTTTCCAAGTGCCATTAATTTTCATTTCCAACTTGAGCTAAATTTATTAAAATATCGATTAGCAAATAGTTTCATAATTCATCTAAACTAAATTTTAAATCTTGAATATAAGTCGAGTAAAAATGATAATTTAACTGAACGTAAACCTTCTGTTTTAGTCAGGATTATGAGTAACTTCCTACAAAATTTGAGGCAGTTAAGAAAGATTTAAAAACAAGATGGCCGTAATTTTTTTACTAAATGATAAAAAGTGTCGCAACATGAATTATATATGAACAAGCTACACAATTTTTTGTTGAGTCGACGACACTGCACATGACATTTCGCTGTACCTTTATCAAACATTTTTTATTATAAATTCTGACAACTTTTATAATTTTCCCTAAAATATAGACCAAATATGGTAAATATCTAAGGTGAATCGTTTATTTGTATGTATTTTACATACTGTTAATATATCATTATTAATACTACTTCGATTAAATTGGATAAAAATGTTAAAAGTTCTTATTTTGGTTTTTTACCGAGAAAAATCACTAAATATGGCCAAAGAAATAAATTTTGTGTATTTCCGCGTTTTAAAATAATTTCTAAATAAAAATGACACACTTAAGTAGTAGAGTAGAAAACTGTTTCTTTTTCTCGTTGTCGAAATATGGTCCGAACTTATATTATTTAAATAGAACGTGGTCCACGACCATTAAATTTTGAACATAGTGAATACGAAATGTTTTTGTTTAATATATAAGATGATCTATCGGTCTGTATTGTTTTACATTATTTTAATTATGAACGACAAATTTTTTAAACAAAGTTTATTTTAAATTAAAATTTCTGCAATAAAAGCTTTCTACCGGGTGTTTCATTTTCTCGCATTGATATGTAACTTTATATTTTTGAAAAATTTTAAAGATCTTTTGTTTTTCTTTAAAACAGTTCTTATTCGTTATAGTCCTAAAATGATCAGTACAGTATTAATAAATAATCACATGCAGAAAGTATGTAAAAATATACCGAGAATAAATACCATATTAACTAATTCGTTTTTCGTAAAATTCACTTTCACATGAACAAACTAAATATAAAATAACAAAGAAAAATTGATAAACTAAGTGAGAGAAGCAAGTAAGAATTATTAAAGATCTGACTGTAACTAATCTAATCTAACTAAATATATGACATTCTTTCTGTGTGTGAGTATTTATTAATAAAAACAAGAATAGTTTCTGTACTGATCATTTTGGAACTAAAGAGAAATCAAATATATTTCAAATTTTACAAAAATATATGTGTTTTCCATTTAAAGTTGCATATCATTGTGCCAAAATGGAACACCTGGTAGAAAAACTTATATTGCAGATATGTGGACATTTTAATTTAAAATAAATTCGGTAATATTTAAAATAAACGAGTAAAAAAATACAAACCGATATTTATATGCAGTCGTACACTTTAGCCTCTAGATGTAGGGTTACTGTTTAATTTAATATATATATATATTTTATTTATATAAAATTTTGTTACCTTTTTTCTTAAGATCCTCGAAAATATCACTTTTGTCTTGTGCTACACATTTTATTTAAACTTTAAATACACATGGAAAACCTAGTAAGTATAATGAAGGTAATATTTGTTTATTTTAATCCAAATTATAAGATATTTTAAATAGCTAAAATAAATTACGAGTACGATTAAATTATTATTTCGAATAAAATAAAAATAAGTATTCCCTGTTTTTTATAATATATCATTCATTCAACCCTGTTATGTTTTCCTCTTTAGAGAAGGAAAACTATTTTTTCTCACTATATCACGAATAGAAATTTGGATTTTCTGTGCATGTCGTGGAAAAACTATGTTTTCTTGTTTCTTCATTGTATTGACTTAGAAAGACATTAAACTATTTTCTATTTGGTGTGAAACCATCGTGAATTTTAATCCCAAATTCTAGGCAAGCAATTTTCCGAATGTATTCACGTCCAGCATGAACTATTAATTTAATCTGTTGTACGGGAGACAAGATATTTCGTATTCCGCTGTGTTCCACAAAATGACAGCAATAAACACAGTAACCGGAAACTCTGGCACGTAAGGTGATATTTGTTTGTCTGCACTTGAGATGTTCAGACGTTCTTGTTCTCCATTTGCCGTTCAGTCTTCTCTCAACGCCGAGAGATGCAAATAAAACATCGGTCGTTCGGAAGGAATAACGCCGGCTAACGCCTGTATGTTCCTGGGGTGGCGAACAGAGAGCGAGGCTGACACCTCGTGGAAACGGACATATGTATGAAGTTTATGCTTTCTAACCGTAGCGATGGTAACGAGTGCTGCTGTTTGAACGGGTAGAAATATATATTTATTGTTTTGACAGCTGTGGCAAATCTAAGCCATGGTAAACTCGTGGAAAATATACTGATAGTTGATATAAAGCTCGAATTATACATCAATTTATTCAAAATCTTAAACATGATTAAAATTATAATTAACTTAAATAAAAAATAGTTCATCTAAAACCTCTATGCGTTTCTTTCTGTTCTGTTATGTTAGAGATACATGGCGGGCCCTAGAGCCAATCCTGGTTTATTTACATTCTGCTAAGTATTGAATAATAATAATTCAATATCCGAATAGAATCGCCAGGCCGGACCATGCATCCTAGACATAAAGACAATACACTACACTCCGCCCAGTTTCTGTCAATAGCCGGACTGACCTGCTTATACCTTAAATGAAAGACATAGAGCAATGCAAATAAGCCGACGCCACGATTAACAAAAAAAAGTTTAACGTCCTGAGGACTCCCCAATTTCAAAGTAAAATCAGTGTTGGGTGACTTTTTTAACGTGGGATTCTACCACACTTTGTTGCTTCTTTCCAAAATGCAGTTCAAGTTTAAGGCTGGCTTACTAGTTCTTGAGTTGATTTCCCAATTGCTGTTGCTTTTTTAAATTGCTCATTGTATGCGTTCCGTTGAAAATTTTGTATATAGCACACACAATTTCATATCACACGGTTAGCATAACATAGGCAATGTGAGATATGAATGATATATCTCATGAGTAGAGTAGATAAATAAATTAAGAGTATGGCCAAGGCATTGGTTAATTTTTATTCTGGCCAATTTTCCCATCTCCAAATAAAGTTTCCGATAACTATCGGCAGAATATTTTAAAAAATATCGCATCAAACATTCAATTTTATTATTATTATTTATATTATGTTGCAATGCGTATTTTATTATTTACCCCACTGATAGTTATTAGGAACCTTATTTGGACCTGAAAGAGACCTTAGTAGGTTAAATCATGTTTGACTTTGTTTTCAAATGTTACTATATGTAGAATTATTAAATATATTTGACAGTGATTGACACTGAATTATATTGTAATACTAGTGAGGAAAGGTTTTTGACTTGGCCTTTTCCCACGTGTTACATACTATTTTTTCAATATTTAACGTGAAAATTACATTTTTACGTTTGCGATACAAATAATTAAATAATTATTACCCTAAAATACAATGGAAATTTTCCTTTTGAACATTATGAATTAAAGATAAAGTTTCAATGTGAATACTTTATAAAATATTTCAGTACATTTTTATTAGTTTAATATAAAAAAGAGTAAAAAAAATCTAGAACGAAGTTGAAATCGAACAATTGGCAGAAACAGTAAAGAGTAATTCACGTCACAGCGTAGACAGAAATAATTGCAATCGACAATGGAGTATAAATTCTCGAACTTTTTCTCACATTTCAGAGATTGTAGATCAGAACTGATGGTTAAAAAGTCTTTTGACACCAAACAGCAATTTTTACTTTGGCAGTCAACAAGTCAAGTCTCTCGGCTACCTCTCCACTTTTCTTCACGCTGACACGTATAATAAAAACAATATTTTGAAATATGTACCTAATAAATATTATGACAAACTTTGTCATCGATCAATGTCAGGCTGAGTTTCTAGTTCGAAACTATTTCAATTTTGAGCATTAAATAATAATGTAGTGACTACGTATTCACAAAGTTATGGCAGTAATAAATACTTAATTTAGTTGCCTATTTTCTTAGTACAGATACTCTGTATTTAACTTTTCCTACACTTGAAATCATCTAAATTGCTACTTAATTAACTTCGACTTTGTACATTCGTACTAATATGAAGAGATAACTATTTAGTACTGCGCATATCTACGTTATAAGTTAATTAGATGTTTGTAATTACGTTTTAAATCCTGCTAGTTTTATTTGTTTGTTTATTTACTATTCTGCAAAACATATACATCATTTAAAGTGTAATAATAACAATTTATTTCATTTGGCAATTAAATTCAGCCAAGGCTGTTACCATTTATACCAGTGATACCCAAAGTGGTCTATATCAACCCCCTGGGGTCGACGACGACCTGTAAAGGGTCCATGTCAGCGAAAAAAAATTGGGGGTCCATGAGATGTAAATGAGGGCTCACAATAGTACGAGTAGATCTCATTTAAGCTATGAATGCAATAATCCACTTACACAAATAGATTTGTTGCTTAGTTTTTACACGAAAATGTAACAAACAGACCGACAATACACTACGGTCTTGTATACAAACTTATTTTCGCCATTATAATATTAGTAGCGAAGTAGGGACTTTATAATGAACTATTTTAGTCTATTCAATTATACGTTAATTAAATTTAATTTAATTAGGTAGAAATTAATTTAGTATATTAAATTGATGCCAAATGTTGAAAATTTATTATTAAAGAATCAGGTTCATCCCTTCCACTTAAAGCATTTATTTTTTGCTTAGTCATTTAATGTAATAGATACTAAATTTTAATTTGGTTCGTTTCCCCTCCTCTAACATCTTTGGGGGTCGCAATTTGACGGCTGGTAGCCGCACTTCACGCGAAGAAATAAATCACTTACCGAGATCTGCTCTGGCATAGTGTCACACCCAGTAATGGGTAAAAGACGTGATGATATATTTATTTATTTAATTAAAATTTAATTAATAAATGTATAAAACTTAACATGTGTTTTTAAAAGTGTTTCACACTGCACTTCACTGCAGTTAAAAATTAAAATCTTGAAAAGTGAGTATTACTATACCAGCTGTCAAAAACACATTTGAACTTGATGAATTTGCAAAAATTAAATATTAGGTAAGCAGAAGGTCTACCCAAAACCGAAAAACATAGCAATTGGTCTACGAAACAAACAAGTTTGGGGACCTCTGATCTACACTTTACATCAATTTACATTATAATGTATGGAATAATAGTAAACAATATATCAATATAATAGTGAATAAGAATATACACTAGAAATAGGAATACGAAAATATTAAATATAACACATTCATTATAATCCGTCAGTATGGTGGTGTGGATAGCAATACGGCATTCTAATCCGGAGATCCCGAGTTCGAATCTCACTCAAGCTAAAAATTATATGAACTACCACACTGCGGCTCGGTGAGTGCGGACCCAGTACTGTAATTGGGATTAAATTCCTGTTGTACAGAGTAACAAATAAATCAATAAATAAATATATAAATAATATATATATATATATATATATATATATATATATATATATATATATATATATATATATATATATATATATATATATACTCGTATGATTAACAAATCTTATAAAACATTGCAAGCAAAAATAAAAGACTACGTCATTTTACTGATCAATCTCAACGATCTCCATCCATTTAACTCACATAATGCTTCCTCAGGTGAAACATGAGATATAGGGAACAAAATATAATGAGATTTTATTTCCATAAATTGACACAATTGTAATTTAAATGACATACTATGATTTAGATTTTTATTAATGTACAAAGTGCATTTCTAAACAAGTTATTTGATGTAGCAAGCTGTTAGTTAAATTCACCCTCTCATTGAAAATGCATTATTCATTTAAATTGTTTGAAAATTTAAAGAAACATAATAGAAATAAGATTTTAAATTGGAGAAATAATAAAGGAGAAAAAAATCGTTGTTCATACGTAATTTGTACTGGCGTTTGTCAACATGAGCGAAATTCCTGTTCCGGAATTCTTTTTCAATTGTCTTTATTGAGTCTCTTTTTATTTCTTTCATTTCCACCAGTTCTCAAAGCATTCCTTCCTTGTTTATTGACACTTGTTTATATAACAAGACTTGTCTTCACCAAACAACCTTACATTATAGTCTCGCTCTCGGTTGAAGTGCGCTCAGTAATATATTTCTTGTTTGTTTATTATTAATTTCACGAGCAACAAAACCTTGGTATTTACTGCTGGCGCTGCTGATAAATTAAAATGCACACTCTGTAAGTGGCTGTTTTGGTTAGTGTGCTATGCTCACATACGTTTGTGTACCGTGATTAATTAAATTTCATTCAGGTCATTCATGATTTATTCACACTCTAGGCTCCAATAAATGTGAGTTATGAAATTAAAATTAATAATATCCTTTATTAACAAATTGCTATCGGGAGAGCTTTTAAGCTTTTATTTTCTACTGTTTTGTACGTGATTTCGCCGATAAATATGCACGTATTTATAAATCATTCATTCAAGCATAATTTACTAAACGCATAGAAATATTAAGAAACATTGAGGTAATTAATTATTTCCGCCATAAAGTTTTATATTAGCTGTTTAAAATAGACTGCGACAAATTATATTAAAAATACATGCCGCATTATGTTTTAAAGGAAATTCGAAACTTTTGACATTAACATTTTATTACTCTGAAGGCCAATATAAAATATTACAATTTTTGTAGAAATTTAATATCTAATTTTAAGAAAAATTATGATCGTTAAATCGACTCAAAGACACGATTACAATTTTTATATTCTGAAATAAGAAAAACATAATATACTTCATTATAACTACTTAAATTGCAATAAGGACAAAATTATTCATATCCCATGTCCATCTATTAATTATTATGTAAAAAAAAACACAATTTATAATTTCTTAAGGTAAAATTTATTTACCTAAAACTGACAGAAAAATAAACATTTGCCAGACCTTTAAGAATCAGGAAAGCTTTGCTTTGTATGCCTAGGCAGGAAAATAACATATTGCCTGCCTAGGCAGGTAATGAACGAAACGTGAGTGTCTAGTTACTTAGCAACATAAAATACTGACTGAATATGTAAGTCAAATATTTCTTTTAATTTAAATTAATTTAAAATATTTATTATTTGTTTATAAGTTTCAGGTAAAATGTTATCCGTTAACACGTCAGTAAAGCGTCGTACAGGATTCGTAGATTATTTCAAACCTCGCTATCACTCGGCATGAAACTATCTACTCATCCTGTAATTGAACACTTTTCTGACTTTTTACGTAAATAACTATATCCTTACAAAAATTACTGATTGCGGTAGAGGCAAGTACCAGAAGCCCTTAATGATCCAATTGCAATTGTGTGCAATTCAATTTCAAAAACAAGCGCAGGAAGATACTCCCTTCCTTCCTCATTTCCTTCATTCATTTCTCATAGATTTGTTGTTAGAGAAGTGGGCGTAAGTGAAGATTTAAGAAACAGGTGTACAGGAGCAAATGGATGGATGTGAATGAGGGTTTGTTGCGTGATGATGGATTTTGGTTGTGAGAGTTCATATGGAGGAAGTGTTAATGTGGTCGAAACGAGTATCGTGTGTCAGAATGAGAATGTTGACGGGTTCGTGCTACCCCATTTAATGGGATATAGCGTGATGTTATGTATGTAAGTTAGAGCACCCGTTCCCATGAGAACCGCCGACCGCTGCACATTCCAGGCACAGTCACCACTCTCTTTCCCCACAATATGTTATATTATACTATGTGTACATAAGCACTTTTAGCACAACCTGTACTTTGTATTCACATTTGTAAGTCAGTTACTGTTGAGAGATTGAAGTATCAACTTGTATGAAAAATCTAATGTAATCTTTCGTTGTCAAATAATAAATAATTTTTTATTGTAACCGTAAATCACGTTTACGTTACTGGCGCAGTCTTGGTAGGATACTCAGACGGATTATTGATTAATACAAATATCAAAAAATCACGTTTCGTTTCAACGATTAACTGAGTATTAAAATTTTCAACGAAAAATCGTCGCAAAGACTCTGTCACATCGCGAGTGAATATCGTGTAAGAAGAGATCTTCAGAAGGCCCTGCTGTACACCAAAAATCCAGCTCTATCACGCTACGAGAGAACATCGTACGAGAAGAGACCGACGGAAGCCCAGCTGTACGCAGAACGCCGGAAACCGACACCAGTCCACGGAATCGTCACGGCCGAGCCCATGGACAAGTTGATGTTTATCCTGTAAGTACTTATGTCTATCAGTGATATCATTCAACTAAATTTAGATTCAGATACGGATACAAATTCAGTTGCTTCCAGTAATTCATCCCTTAATAATAATCCTATAGAAAATAACATTGAAACTTTATTAGAAGAATTTAATAATTTAAATATAAATATGGCTACTCCAGTATTGAAAAAAGAATACTTAGATATGATTCCCGAATTTCACGGGGACCCTAAACTCTTACCGCGATTTATTGAAATCTGCGAAAAGTTATTAACTAAATTTTTTAATACAGTAGAACCGGGAGACTTTCAGAATGAATATCTGTTGTCGACCATTCTTTCAAAAATTAAAGGCGATGCTGCCGTAAACTTAGCTAGTTCCAACTTTAGCTCATGGTCTTGTATAAAATCTGCCCTAGTAAATTCTTATTCGGATAAAAGAGATTGCTATACTCTCGGAATAGAACTAACAGAATTAAAACAAAATAGTGAAACACCTTTCGATTTTTACCATAAAATACAAGATTTACTAAATTTACAAATTTCCTACGTCACTTTAAATAACTCAGGTGACGAAGCTTTAGTACTTGCCGAATATTTCAGGCAGTACGCACTGCGAATTTTGCTTCGCGGTTTAAAAGAACCACTAGGTACACTCATGCGCACAAAGAATCCTAAAGACATGAACCAAGCATTGAACATGCTCACCAACGATTTTCAAATTGAAAGTTGTTTACGCGCACAAAACAAAACACACACACTACAAAAACCAAAACATTTCATTCACACAAACACACATCTCAGATATCAACAACCACAACTCAGATACACACCAACACAAACACCACAATCATCCAAACAAAATGTTTTTAATCCAAATCCCAATAGACAATTCCCAAATCCTACTCCAATGAGTGTCAGCACTCGACAATCATTCGTACCCAGACCAAGCCCATCAGGCTACAACAATCAAGCTCGACCGCAACAATACACACGACATTACCCCCAAACACAACCACGACCAAACGAACAACTGTATAACACAGAAATTACGGAATATAATGACGAACAATATTACGATGAAAATAACGCTCTTATCTACGAACCAGAATCAGACAACGATAGCCAAGAACTTGAACAAAAATCTAGCTCGAGTAATTTTTTAGAACTCATAGCCTCGGAACAGAATTTGAATTAATGAACTTAACTAACAATAAAAGCGAGTTACCATTCATTATTTACCCCGAACAAAATTTAAAAGTCCTTCTTGATACAGGTAGTACACGCTCTTTTATAAAACCGAATATCGCACACAAGTTTTTCAACAACAAAATTCAAAATGATTCTTTTAAAATTTCCACCGCACATGGTACATCCACTGAAAATTTTAGTTTATTTATGCCATGTTCAAAATTATTTAAAAAATCAGATACTATGCTCAAATATCATCTTTTCGACTTCCATGATCAATTCGACATATTATTAGGACTCGATAACCTTAAAACAATAGAAGCAACCATTGACCTAGTAAACGATAAGATAAGAACACCGGCATGCGAGATAAACATTCACTATCATCAGCTAAAGCCGCGTCCACACCACGTACAAGTAACACCTAATTCTGATAAAATAATAAAGCTTCATACTAACTGCATTGATAACGCAGAAGTAATTATTCCAAAATCTCAATTAAAACGTATTCCCCCACCTAATCTCGAAATTAATACAAACGACACGGAAGACACGAATAATGACGCTTTCTTTAAATTTATGGAAGATTTTAATAAAAAATTTGAGAATGACAATGAATCCTTAATTGTTGAACACGACGACAAATCACATAATATCGAAGAACTAGACGACTCTGACGCAACAATACACTCTAACCCTGAACACCCTGTCATCGGTATTCCCATTATCGAAAGCCCCGTTAATGTAGGAAAAAATCAACTTATATTTTCGGAAGTTTTACATTCACCCGCTAAACCTAAATTCATCAAATTACACACTGATAAAATGAGACTTCAAGTACAAATCTCAAAAAGTAATTTCGAAAAAGATATAATAAACTTTGTCAAAGAATTCGTGGTACCCAAAATAAAATACTATTTATATTTCGAACAACCAATTTATGAGCAATTTAGTGTAATCTTACAGAAATATTTCAAAAACTCAGAAATAAACTTTGTTAAATGTAATATAAAATTAATAGATTTAGAAAATCAAAATGACATCTCTGATACGATAAAAAACTATCACGAGGGTAAAACAAATCACAGAGGTATTCACGAAACTTATAACCAAATTAGAAAAAAGTATTATTGGCCTAACCAATGTAAAGACATTAGCGATTATATAAACCAGTGTGAAATCTGCTTAAAATCCAAATATGAGCGCAATCCCATAAAAACTAAATATAACATCACTCCAACCCCTAATAAACCCTTCGACATAATTCACGTAGACACGTTAAGTTTAGAGAACTGTAAATTCCTTACAATCATAGACGCCTTTTCTAAATACGCTCAAGCATACCAAGTCACATCAACAAACGCAATTGAAATATGTAACAAACTCACAAGATTCTTCTCACATCACGGAATCCCCAAGTTAGTTATATCCGACAACGGCCCAGAATTTAAAAATAATATCTTACGCGAATTATTCATTTTACATAAAATCGAAATTCATTTCACCAGTTCACAACACCCAAACTCCAACGGTCTTATAGAACGATTCCACTCCACATTAATTGAACATATTCGACTTTTTAATTTGCAAGAAAACCAAAAAAATGAAATTATAGAAAATAAAGTTAATTATGCAGTATTAGCTTACAATAATACCTGCCATAGTTCCACGGATCTTAAACCAATCGATGTAATCAACGGACATTTTGATACAGATTCACCTTTAGACATAGAATTAGAGAAAAGAATCACGCAAGATTATATTCAAAATCACCGCGAAAAAACGAAATTAGTATACCAAAGCATTAACGAAAAATTACAAAATAATAAAACTAACTTAATTGAAAAACTTAACGAAACTAGAGAAAACCTACCCAAAATCCCAGAAACAATATACGTACACAATAAACAGAAGGTAAATAAAACAAAGCAGCCAAAATTCAAAAAAGAAAGAATCGAAACAATTAATCAAAATCTAAAAACTGCAAAAATTCACACTACAGATAATAAAAAACAACCCAAAATTCATTTGTCAAATATTAAGAGACCTAGAAAAATAAATAAGAATATTAATACAAATTACGATCTACCAGGTCCATCTACCTCACGTACACCTACGGACTAGAAATAAAACATTATAAAAAAAAAAAAAAAACACTGAACTCTTACCACTCAATTTAGGGACGGCAAAGTTACAGAAATCAACACACACTTTTCTTACACTTCCACGACCTACAACCCATCCTCGATCAGTACAATAATTTAAAAACACAACACAGTAATCTCAAACACACAATTTACATAAACAATGTCACCCTAGCAGACTCTATTAACCACGATAAAATAATTAATTATACAGTAGAATCAATAGATGATAAGTTTAGTCATTCAATTGTTAATTACGAAAAACCTAGATATAAAAGAGGAATAATAAATAGATTAGGATCCACTATTTAAATTTAGATACGGAAGATGAAAAAAGATATAATATAATTTCGAATCATTTGAAAACAAACCAACACAAATTAATCGATCAACTAAAAAATCTATACTCCGTTAACCATCAGTTAATAGGAGAATTTAATCAAACCATTGTAACAATAAAGCATAATGAAAAAAAAATATTTAAAGTCAAAAATTAAATAGCTAATGCACATAGTTATTGATGGAACTCAGCAATTAAATAAATTAGCCATTCACGATATTTACAACTAAACAACGTATTCAGTATGATTTTTAGTACTTTACAATCAGAAAAATTATTAACTTTTTGCAAATTACACACAATGCACCCTAGCATTATAAAATTAAACGATTCCTATTTAGAACTAAATAAAAATTACAACTATCATAATAATTCCCTTTAGAGCCAACATTCGAAAATATGTTAGAATTTGAAAAATTAATAACAGTTAATTACAAACTAAATTCAAATAAAATTGTATATTTTCTAGAAATCCCTATTAACTACGAAACTGATTTCCAAATTATTTCACCTTATTTCTACCCCAACCAAATACTAGACTGAATTTGTAACCACCATACCAAATAAAAATTATCTCTTAAAAACTTCTGATGATCATATTAAATCACTGAACGGCGTACGTACAAAAGGAAACATCCACCAATGCCAATTGAAATTTAAAAACCAAATTTCAAAAATTTCGAGACGTACTTTCGGCAAATCAATCATCTTAGAAGATTTCCAAATCAATTTAAACACAAGCCAAATTCCATAATTCCAACGATGAGTATCAACATCCAGTCACCTATAAACAAATTCGAAAACATCCAAGAAAATTAAGACATCGAGGACATTATAACTCTATATGTCATTGTTTCAATTACTAGTACAATTATTTTCGCAGTTATTGCCAAAAGAAGGTTCTTTCAGAAGAAGAAACGACCATCCAAGGATCAACCCATAGAACTCCAGCCAGGGCCTTCACCCCGAAATCATCAGTTGAACATCCCCGACGATGTTCCATTCTAAGGAGGGAGGAGTTAGAGCACCCGTTCCCATGAGAACCGCCGACCGCTGCACATTCCAGGCACAGTCACCACTCTCTTTCCCCACAATATGTTATATTATACTATGTGTACATAAGCACTTTTAGCACAACCTGTACTTTGTATTCACATTTGTAAGTCAGTTACTGTTGAGAGATTGAAGTATCAACTTGTATGAAAAATCTAATGTAATCTTTCGTTGTCAAATAATAAATAATTTTTTATTGTAACCGTAAATCACGTTTACGTTACTTGTATGTATGTTTGATAAATTAAATTTTCGTTGGTAAAACTATAAAATTGACACGAATGCAACAATATTTTCTAACGAAAGATGCTAAATTATATACACATGTTTGTTCAAAATTTTCTACAAAAATTGTGATTGGATTCCTTTCATTCGACTCAAAGTTATGTTAGTGGTACCATATTGCTATAAATTAGAAAATATGGTAAAAGCTTTGATAGAGAGATGTACTAATGCATGTAGTTCCTTTTGGTGTCTGGGGAATACATGTACATGACGCGAACCCTGCTTCATATTAGCGGTTAATCCATCGTCTTCATAGTTGTCGTCGTGATGATGGATCGTGGTCCAGACTTGAGATGCACTCGATGCATATCTGCTTCTTGTATATTACTCTACGCCCACACTTTGCAAACTAATATCAACATTTCTAACTCCCAAGTTGCGATTTCATTTTATGAGAGAGCATATTGATTTTTTGCGAAAGGGTTGCACTAAAATATTTATTATTTGTCCCCATGTTTGAGAAATGTAATCTTTTAAGTCCTAAAACTGCTGTAAAACTTCAAGTTTTTATGGATAAAAAATAAAACTCTTTTATGGGTATAACAAATTTAAATTACTGAATCGAACTTTGAATCTGGGGCTAATATTTTTACGATTGTTCGTCCAGTGCATGTACAAATGTAGATATAGCATAACAGTTGGAAGTAGTTTCATACAATAGTTTTAATAAATCAACATAATGACAGATTTGTTTAAATAGCTAGCAGGTATTTGGTGATTAAAGTAAGCTTAATAATATTTGCAGGCCGATTTATAAGATAGATTAGAAGCTAATACCATTTTTAACTTTTAATTCATTACAAAAGTTATAAGTATTATGTGTTATGGTGGCAAAAATATAATCTAATATGACATATGAAGCACTAACTATAACTCCAAATTTATGATTAACTTTATTTTGTTTTGTAAATAGTTATAATCTAAAAAGTTTACTGCAGTTTTAATTCTCTTTATGAACTTGGCTGTTAAACATGAAATCTGTTCAATTTACTCAAACGAAATGGTCGTTAACTGATAATTTCAATTGACCTGTTTTCAACCAATCATACTGAAAAACATTTAAAAATTCAACTAATTATACAGTTTTATACTGATAATTTTCACTCATGTAGAAGAATCAAATATAAAATGTCAAATTTGTAGGTTCCCAGCAAAAAAAAATCTGATGTGGATGCCACATTACTTCCTTGTACGTGTATTATACTATACCTACTTTTTTTTATTGCACATATTTGACGTAATTTGACATTGAGATTAAATTTTTTATTTATAAAGGAAGTATTGTAATTTTTGGTTTTCAGATTTCATTGGAAATATCCATTTTGACCATCTCTGAATTCATTTTGACTTATTTCGTCGTGACGTCTATACGTACGTACGTAGTATTTATCTCGCATAACTCAAAAACGGTAAGCACTAGAAAGTTGAAATTTTGTATTTAACACTGTTATAACATCTAGTTGTGCACGTCCCTTTTTGGTCATTATATAACATCCGGAAGTGGCACTTACTTCAAGCCTATAATAGATTTTAATGAAAAACTATATTAAAATATAATTCAAAACTTTTCAAATTTGGTATATAAGACTATCATATCAATGGAAATAACATAATAGATTTTGGTTAAAATGGACTAACCTGAAGTGATACATTACATGAAGCTGCTGACAGATTTTCGTGAAAAATTGGTATTATTCTGATTTTAGAAATAAATACTGCAAATAAAAGTTTTAGAGAATTAAATTCTGCGTCTAGCACATTCAGAATTATTAAATTAGTCTTTTGTATAAGCGAGATATGTAAATTTAAAAATTATATAATTTTTATGTTTTGTAATAGTTTGCTATGGATTAGAACAAAAAATAAAAACTTTAATGTCAATGTCAAATTACGTCAAATATTTTAAATAAAAAAATTTAGGTATAGTATAATACGCGTATAAGGAAGTAATATGGTGTCCACATCAGATTTTTTTCTCGTAGCAAAATCCCTGACAATGCTACGGACTCAGGATTTACCATATAGTTTATTCTCGTGCATGTTGCAAAAAAATGTGCAAAATAAAAATTACTTGCTAAAAAGACACAAAACTAATGAATATGAAAACAAATAGCAAACAACTTGCATTAATTGTCAATTATACGTACAACAATGTTTTGGAAATTAAATAAAAAAGAGTTTCGAATTATTAGAATGTAAAATCAATAAACCCTTATTTCACATATATCTCTTATTTCTGAAAAGGTCAAGTCAATTTAAGATAATATTCCCTCAGTGGCGCAAAGATCAATCATATCATAAGAAACGAGTTTCCTGTGCTGCATCTCTCAGGGGTATCGGACTTTCATTTTGACGTATTACATTTTACGCTACGTAACTTTCTACACCGCATAAAGTTGCCTCAATTTAAACACAAATTAACAAATATAAAATAATATAACTTTACATAAAAGTAATTCTGGTCTCTATATATATTAAATGTTTATTTGCAAGTTAATATATGTTTACATTCAACTTTCATAAATAATATCAAACCAGTTAAACGAAATTTATGACACTTAACCCAATTCTCTACAACTTTAATTCGAAACTTTTTCATATATCTTTATCAGGGAAGCAGAATTATTAATTTATAAGAACTTATAACAGAGAGTACAATTAAAATAATGTCGGAATGTGGGAATACGCTTGCTAGAATTAAAGTATTTACATACAAAATACGAATATAATGTCATCTAAAAAGATAATCATCTATGATGTATTTTTAGTGGACATACCTATTCACAATTTTGGATAGTCGCCATTTTATGAGAAAGATAAATTGCTACAAATGTTCATATTAAAAAACTCGCATGAAATACTTTTCATTCTAGAATAATAATATAATAATTCAACTATGTCACTTTTGGATTAACATTTTTCTCGCTTCCAGTACAAAAAGACACAATTTGCTGTGCAGTAAAAAGTAGAAATAGTCATAAAAGTATATAGTGAACCTACTACGTAAGTGCAAATAATCACAAAATAGAAAATTGTTATCTCCGATGAGCTAAAAGCTGGGCATTACGTCCGTATTGTATTTCGTCGCTTCAGATGATTGCCTGATGTCCCCGGAGGACTTGCAGCTCTGCTCGGCTACTCCAGACGAACGAGAGAAACTACAGAGATTTCAATTCGATTTTTATTGAACTACGGCACCGATACTATTTGTTGATGTTCAACAGCGATTTGTAGGACGACCGCATCACTTACAAATTACGAACATCGGGCATTGAAATAAAATTGTTGACAAACAAACAAAAGATAAAAGAATATGATCTTATGGAACTGGTTCATTTCGATCGTAAAATTATTTTTGAATTGTGGTAATATTTGAAGTTGAAATTTTTATTATCTTTAAAGCATATACTTTACAAAATGGGTCAATTCATTTAAATACTTTTTTATCTCACTTACAATATTTAACTTCTTTTTTTACTTCTTCTGCAACTAACGCTGAATACATTGGAATCGAAACCAAAAATAAATTTGTTTATCTGTTCCAGTGAGTTGGAATAGGAAACAAACGTACAGAATAATTGTTTAACGTCATTTTGCCTGCAGGATTAATATCTCACTCTGATTATTTAATATATCTTGTTATATCAATTTGATGGAAATACCTATTTGTGCATTAAGAGCGCAAAATGGTACATTGTCGACGTAGATGCGCGGTATTCTTTCAAAATCGACCTATGTACATTTGTGCTCGAAACACACAAGATTTTTTCTATAATCGCCACAATAATTTTTTTCTTCATCAATTTCCATTTTGCGAATTTAAATTTACAAGTTTGCAGCGTTACAGGATATAAAAAATTAAAATTGTTTATTCGCTGTCATTGGTTGTTATTGCATCGTTCAATGAACGTTTGATTTAGAGTTAAAAATTCGGAGAGCGAGCGTTTTTTCTGTTTTGTTGCGCATAAGCGGTAAAGTGACATTTTACGTTGACAAATGCAAGCGCAAATTAATATTTTGTATATCAACTGTAGAAAAACTAATTTATGTTTAATCACTTCCACACAACAACGCCAATTATTGTATAGATCTAATCAAAAATTTGCTAATTAACGATAGAAATATCTTTGTACTATTAGTAAATTCAAGCCAAAATGTATAATACGTAAGACAATCTGTGAAAAGAATCAAATGTAAGTTAGATTCTAAAATACATTTTACAACTTACATATAAATACTTATAAGTGAATGATTTTCGAAACAAAATAACAGTTTTTCAGAATCAAAATTTGGGAAAATGCGGAATAGTTTAAATGAAGAAAATAATATTGAAAACGTACAAAATTTAAAGAGTAACTAAAAAGGTAATACTTAAACCAGTAAATACAAAAATGTATTTTAATAAAATAATTGTCAAGAGAATGTAAGAGTAATAATGAAGAACAAATATAAAAGTAACAAAGCCTGATCATTTTTGAAATGTTCCTTCCAGTTAGTTTGTTTCCTGTTTAATATAATTTTAAATTTATATTTTTAAGACTTATACCTTATATTGAATTTAAAATATTGTTGGTTTTTCTCAAAAGCCATCTACGTGATATTTAGACATAATTGTGTCAGTGATAGTTAAATATAATCCAGGCATCAATGTAACAGGACCGTACAGAGATTATTTAATCAATATCAAGTAAAGTTTGCATAAAGTTTGACAGTGGTGCGGTGGCGTGGATATCAGAGTAAGCGGCGCAATTCGCCTGACAGTATAGGGTAAAGATATAAGGGAAACGAGGGATCATTGACGCGGTAGACAGTAGGGGATATAGTTGCGGTTGAGGAACTCGTTTTCTACGACATTTTGCTAATCTACCTCTGTTATCCTGAGATTCGTCGAGAGATGGAGAAACTGGACCCGAGATAAATTTCGAAGTGTTGTTTTAAGTGGTGTTTTAATAATTTCACGATTCAAAATCTCATTTACTTATTTACAAAGATATATTTTATGTAGTTGCTTTTAGTTAGTAGAAACAAATATAAGTTCGGTGCTGTAGATAGCGTTACGGAATTCGAATCTGGAGATTCCGAGTTCGAATCGCACTCAAGCTAAAAATTATATGAACTACTATACTGCGTCTCGGTGAGTGCGGACCCTGTACTGTAATGGGATTAAGCTGCTGTTGTACAGCCTAACATTAATAAATAAATAATACAATAAAAAATAATGGGGTAGATGGCTCAATGATATCGAGTCGGTCGATCCCCACAGCCGACAAACAATTAAATCTACCCCTCCACTAATATCTTTGCGAGCCGTGATTTAACAAATATACAACTTACTGAGATCTGCTACGACAGAGTGCCATACCCAGTAATGGGCAAAACACGTGATGATATATTTATTTATTTATATTACAATAAATTTAAGAAAATCGTCCTTTATTGTTTGTAATATTAATAATAAAACTGCAATTAATAATTTGATGATATAAATGTCAAACTTTTAATTGTATAAAGGTCCATTCATAGGTACGAACATATGGAATATAAATAAAATTATAAATAGGAATAAAAACAAATTTTATTTGGCTACTTCATTTCTTCATTTACTTATTTATAGTTTTGATGATTTAATATTTTTTCTGGCGAAGATACAGGTTTAGTGTAACAATTTCTCATTGAGCGGCGTTGTTATAGCAACCTCCATGTATTGAGCCACAACTCGTGAGTAAGATACTGCATTATCTATAAAGACACGCACAAATAAATGTATTATTTAATGATTGTAGAAAATAGAATATTATGTAACAAGTTTTATAAACGTATTTAATTACAAAGTGTATAAAAAACGAGTATCTCGAGAGTTTATAAAACGAATCATATACTGAGCTTTTTCTACGATAACAAATTAAGACAAAAACAAAATAAATTTTAAGAATTATTTAATAAATTAGAACAAAAAATAAATAAATATATTATCACGTCTTTTATCCATTACTGGGTGTGGCACTCTTCCTAAGCAGATCTCGGTAAGTGATATATTTTTTCGCGTAAAATGCGGTTACCAACCGTCAAAACACGGCCCCCAAAGATATTAGTGAAGGAGGAGCCACAGGGGTAGATTTAAATTGATGAAAATTGTTTGTCGGCTGTGGGGATCGAACCAGGGTTCTCAAGATCCACAGGCCGACAATAAATAAGGTTAAGTTACAATGACAGATGCCTGAAACTAACTTCACCCCATGCTTAATATCTCAAGCCGTAACTAAATCGTTCGATGCCACGGCTTGTCAACGTGTGATTAAGATGTCAATTAGCATTATTAAATGAAACAATTTCTTATAAGCTCGAGATATAATTTCGATTCTGTAATACGAGTAAATCACAGTTAACGAATTGTTGTAAATACCTTTATAAATTAAATTAAATATATCATTATCCTTTTTACCCGTTACTGAAAATGAAACTCTGCCTTAAAAATCTCGGTTAGAGTTTAGTCTGATATGCAGCTACCAACCATCAAATTACGGTTACCAAAATGTTAGTGGAGAAGGACCCACAAGAGTTATTTTATATATGATGAAAATTAGTTTATCGGTTGCGGGATTCGATCTCAGGTTCTCAAATTTATAGTCCGACGCGTTGCTACTAAGCTGTATAACTTTATAATTTGCTGAAAACAATAAAACCGTATCAACAGTTTGTAGAATTATAACTTTAAATATACCTAATAACATAAATCAGTAATTATTGAAACAATAGTTCTATTATTAACAAAATGCGTTAATCTCCATATTTACATGCGGTACAACATTTCAAAACCAAAATTGCAAAAACGAAATAAAAGTAGCAAAATGAACAGCAATGGTCGTAAATAAAATTCTATATTCTCATTAATCAGCAATATGAGCGAATATTTTTAGCAACTTCAATTGAAGTATCGGCACTTGTACATTCGATCATGTTCGCATTTATCCAATTCGGAAGGCATACACAGTTATTGATTTCGTGATATTTTTACAGTTGCGTGACAAGTGTACTACATACTAACGCATGTGTTGAAAATAAAATTCTCGCTTAGTCATAGCATGTGTGTGTACGTGCCTTGTACACGATCTCAATAGAATTATGCTTGAATATTTGGGATTAAATTCGAGAAAAAAGTTCCTAAATGTGACATGTTTATTTATTTTTCATATGAGAATTTAAAAGTAAATATTTGAACTTAAATATCTGTAGTTTTAAATGAAAAAAATCTGATGTGGACACCACATGACTTCCTTGTACGCGTATTAAACTATAGATATTTTTTTAATTGCACATATTTGACATAAAATCGTTTATTTTTTATTTTTTGTTCTAATCCATAGCAAACTAATTTAAAAAAACACACAAAATATATACTATTTAAATTTAGATATCTCGCTTATGCAAAAGGCTAATTTAAAAATTCTTAATGTGCTAGACGCAGAATTTAATTCTCTAAAACTTTTATTTGAAGCATTTATTTCTAAAATTAAAATAATACCATTTTTTTCAAGGAAAACTGTTAGCAGCTTCATGTAATGTGTCACTTCCGGTTAGTGTATTTTAACCAAAATCTATTATATTATTTCCATTGATATAGTAGTCTTATATACCAAATTTGGAAAGTTTTAAATTATATTTGAATATAGTTTTTCATGAAAATCTATTATAGGCTTCAAGTAAAGTACCACTTCCGGAAGTTATATAATGACCAAAAAGGGAGGTGCACAACTAGATGTTATAACAGTCCTAAATATAAAATTTCAATTTTCTACGGCTTACCGTTTATGAGTTATGCGAGATACATACGTACGTACAGACGTCACGACGAAAATAGTCAAAATGGACTCAGGGAGGGCCAAAATGCGTATTTCCACTGAAATCTGAGAACCGAAAATTTTCGCGATAACAATACTTCCTTTACTTCGTACAAAGAAGTAAAAACATTATATATCCAGTAATATATTTTTTAAGTATTCATTTTGTTTTGTGTACAATTGTAAAAACTTATTTACTTGACGTATAAAGTAAATAACTAATTCGTATTTTGTTTGTCAGTTTCAAAGGTAACATAATAATATGCATATTTATTTTACAAATAGTATAAAAATATATTCTATCTAAATGTTTATTGTTTGCACCTGTTTAAAACTATAAATGAAATGCGTGGAAACATAAAATGAAGTTAAACTCTTTATTTAGTATTAAAACAAGGTTATATTAGATACTTACATAAGATTTTTAACACTTTATATTACTATTGTTTTAGTAAAATTAAATCTAAAATTTAAACTAGTGGAAAATCGCTAGGTAAATAGAGAAAAGCAAACAATGTGAAAATACAAGCGTTGCAGCAATGAAATATTTCTGTTCCACAATGGTCGCTTTGCAATAAAAGCTGTTTATGTCGTTTCATTTATGCTTTTGGTTTAATTCTAAACCATTTACTTAAGTACTTGAACAAATAATGCGCGAAGCAATTCAAATGATAAAGCAGTAAATATGAAGCTACTACAATTTGCAATTCCATTCTAATGGCGTTGTAAAATTTCAAACAGTTTTATCAGATTAGCAGAAATCGAAATGAAATTTCACAATTATGGATTCATTATTTAACAGGAAATAAAAATTACATAAACGAGCAATCCTAAGGAATTTGATTGCTGGAAAATATGACATAAGCGTACTTTATATATTTTTCGTTTCACCTTTCAAAACAAAAATATTAAGAATATGAAGACAGCTTTTTCAATATCTATTACTTATCAGATACACTCATGTTTCTTTCTACCTCATGTCTGTGACATAAAAGAAATTGATACATTCCGACATGGCACAAAACATATTTAAAACTTTCCGAGTTTCTGGAACGACATTGATTCTATCTTATGTTCAATATCTAGATTAGTTCCGGCCATCTTAGACCTGTTGACAAAATGGCTTCGCATCAGAAATCCAACATTGCGTTTGTTAATCAAGTTTTTTCAGAAAATAAACCAACTTTCATAATAATCTCAAGAATGTTGCATCTTGCCTAACTTGAGAATTAAGTAGTACTTTTTTCAAACTTTTGATTTAATAATTAAATATCTACAATAAAACCGATACGTGTCATTTCAATTAATACTCTGGAACAATAAATGTTGCTTGAATCGTTTTTAGAAGATTTCTTTTTAGTTTTTATAGCTGTTTCCTGCGGTTGTATTGGATCTGATTCGTATGATGCTATCATTTAGGAATGGTAACATTGTCTATTCAGAAATGAAAATTCGCGAGTTTAAAACCTCGTCTACCTTATATTAAAATCTAAACAGCATTTGAATCGGTTCAATTTTACTATAAGTCGCAGATAATGTGTAGTAAATAAAGTAATGAAAGTTACAAAAATGAAGGAATGTTGTTTTGAACTTATATAAGATAAAGCTTTGAACTTCATCGTACTTCCCTTATGATCCGCAGAAACTGAAATAAGTGTCTCCTTCGTAAAACATTTCCAAAACTTTTGATTAAAACAATAACCGATTTCAAAAGTGTCAATTCTGCAATTTTAAGTAAAAACCTTTCATATGATATTAAACATGATATATAACATTTCCTTCTTCAACTTCCTGTCAGTTTAAATTTAAGACAAGGTTAGTTCCTCACTTACATTCCTGTCCGTAAAATTTGGTTTCATGGAAGGCTCGTCACCTTCCATCACTCAAATGATCATAATTTGAGTTATACCTTTTTTCTACAATGTATATTTATGCATACAATTTTAACCACAATTATTATATGTTATACTACTGATTACGGAAGAATTTTTGCTTAATTCGTAAAATTTCTTGATTTAAACATTTTAGTTACCACTAGTATACTTATTATTTCTAGTAATACTAATAGATGGCTCAGAGGCGATGCGACGGACTATAAATGTAAGAATTCTAGATTCCTACAACTGGCAAACTGATTTTCTTCATATATAAAGTAACTCCTGTGGGTTCCCCTCCATTCATATCTTGGGCGCATGATTTTACGGCTGGTAACTGCATTTCACGCAGATCTGCTTTTTTATTAATAATTCAATTATATGTGTAAACATTAAAAATATCGTTTCTGTTGTTCGGCAGAACGGTGGTTACGGCATTCGAATCCGAAGATCCTGAGTTCAATTCTCGCTGAAGTTAAAAATATATTGATTACAACAATGCGACTCCGGACCATATATATATATATATATTTGATGCCTAATTTGATAAAATAAATATACTATCACGCTTTTTACTCATCCCTGGGTGTGGCACTCTGGCCGTAGTAAATCTCAGTAAATGATATATTTCTTCGCGTGAAGTGTGGTTACCAGCCGTCAAATCACGGCCCTCAAAGATATCAGTGGGGGAGCCACAGGGATAGACTTAATTTGATGAAAATTGTTTGTCGGGTGTGGGGATCAAACTAGGGTTCTCGATACCATTGAGCCACCTACTCCATACATAATTTGATTATGGTGCAATTATAATTTCATTATGAATAACGAGAATACCAATAATGCAGTGGTAGCAAAAATGTTTACTTCGAGAACACTTGAATTTTACAAATTTCAAAACAAATTATTTTTGTTCCAAAATCAGTTAGTATAACAAATTATATTTGCGGTTTCACTTTTAAGTTTAGAAACATTCCCTTGGTTGTACTTTATATTATTACCGAGTACAAATTTGCTTTGTTTTACTTTGTATTTCACAAAACTTTTGTTAATTTGACTTTTAAATAAGCATAAAATAACTTGTAACATTTCAAAACATGTTTCCTTATTCTTGTGATCATTTAACACTTAACAATTGGATGTCATTTTGTACATTACCACTCATCTGCTCTCTTTTATTATATGGGATAAAATGAGATAGGTTATAAACACAATCATAACAGAAGCGTGATATTTGTAGAAGAGGCACCTTTAAAGATGTAAGCCATTTTATTGTGCCCTTATGGCACCGCCGTGCTCAAAATTCTTGCTATTGTCTTCCATGCAGTTACAGGCCGTTTGTATTTTCCGCATCATGCAGCCAGCATTCACAATTCTCGCGCTAACGTAAGCTGAGTTAAAACCTGTGCTCTGAATGAACACGTTACGAGCTTCAAAATGGAATTCATAAAGCCACGGAATTTGCCTTGTTTATTACCTTTGAATGTATTCACACACGCTAATTAATATTCTTAGGAATTCACTCACATTTCAACATTCCTTTACACTTTACGTTTTGAAGAGCTATAAAACACATTAAAACATTGGTTTTGCATTACGGACAGACATAATAATTATAATTCACTTTCATAGTCGTATTCAGAGGTTTGAAACCGTCAAATAAATGCAATACACAATAAAATAAAAATGATTATTTTTAAATATATTCTCGAGTTCTTCCTTCTTTCACATCGACTGGTAGATACTTAAAAAGTTCCATTATAAGGAATACCATTGAAGAACTGATTTATACTAGTGGGTTCGTGGATTCAAATCTCATTAACTTCAACATTTAACTAACGATGTAACTACGTCTAATGGACAGATGTACAATATTAAAATTTAAATACGGATTAACTAGAAGTTCCTGTTTTTCAAATGATAATTAGGATGTAATTTGTAGTTTACTTTTACTTGTCGATTTAGTTACAGTTAACTAACTTTTTACTATATTAACTCCAGGCGCGCATATAAGGGAGAGGGATATGGAGGTTAATTTGCTCTCCTACATTGAGAATAAATAATAAAATTTGTCTACAAATAAAGAAAGAAAAAAGAAAATTTTATTATGATATAATTTTGTTAATTATTTACATATTTGCAGATCTACAGAATATTCATTTTATTTTGTCCACTATTGATATCTCGAGAACTATAAGACCTATGAGGTTGGTTAAATTAGCAAACAATTTCTATTTTACAAGACTATTTTAATGAGCATAATTTTTTTCGACCAGTGGTTCACAAACTGTGGATACCGAATTTGTTATTTTAAATGAAACTATATTTGTTTGTTGTTCGGTAGATAATTTTATTCTGAATTCATCGATATAATATTTGTATACCCTTAGATAACAATTTTTATGAAAAAATGCATGTTTAGATTATTATTTCATTATAGCTAAAATAAGGGCGCCATAGACGAATATCAACTTTTTCATTATGAGTAAATTTATGCATTTTTCTATTATGTTGAGCTTATTCAGTATTCACACAACAATAATAATTCAATAATAGCAACTGACTTTTGTAAACAATAATAAATAGTGCTATTGTTTCGATCACATCATTCTAAAATTGAAATACATATTCAACTTGTTTCGTCCATGGTGCCCTTATTTTAGTTATACTGAAATAAATCTAAACATGCATTTTTCTCATAAAAATTATTATCTAAGAGTATGCAAATATTATATCACTGAATTCAGAAAGAAAATCTCTATCGTACAAGCAAATAAAAAAATATAGTTCCATTTAAAATAACAACGTTGATATCCATAGTTTGTAAACAACTGGTTGAAAACAAAATTATGCTTATTAAAATAGTCTTGTAAAATAGAAATTGTTTTCTAATTTACCCGACCTCGTAGGTCTTTTAATTCTCGAGATAGTAATAGATAACTAAATAAAATGAACACCCTGTATATACTTATAATGTATTACAAAATTCCATCATAATAAAGTTGTTGATTCTGAATTGCAATATACTTAAGTATTTATGGTAATATTTTTTATACATATGTAACACGAGCGGAGCTGGGTGAATAAGTTGATCTTACCGGACTGCGTCAAATGTAACACGAAAGAAATGGACGCAGTCTTAAAATTTTATTAAAGTTTAAACTGAATTGAACACGAAACGTTATAATTTAATATGAGGATGGAAACAGAATTATTATTTAGATTAAATCTTTATTAATTATAATACTTGCGCGCGGGGAGTATTTGGATGGGTGACCGTCCAGAGAAACCCGCGTTGCTGTTGACAGAAGACCTTGAACGCGGATCAGGGCGTAATGGCGGCATATGACCTAAGTAGTTGGTCCGCCAAGAAGCCACAAAAAAAAAATTATAATACTTAATTCACTAATCTAGTTTAAAATTAAAGTAAAACGCGAACACCGCGTGATGTGAAGATCTACATCTTCACGCTTTGAGTCGATCGACGAGACTGATGGTTTCAACCAAAACACTTGCTGTCCTGGGTACGATACCCACATCGGGAATCCATCCCCCACACATCGGGGTGGACACAGATGCCTCAAGTGTTTTGGTTATGTAGTCTGACACTGGTACTGCAGATAACGCGAACATGAAATCTTGTTGGAATTCTAAGAATATTAACTATAACTGTCTCTTTTTATAATTTAATGCCCTATATTCGAAAACCAAAAGATCTCACACTCAGCCTTAATGGCACATGTGGTCACGAGTGTCAAATTACACGAAACCAATCTCACCTAAACGCAACATAACAACAATGAGATAGCTTATATTGTTACACATAACAACTTTAAATTAATGTCATTCTCTGAATAGACCAATTAGATTTAAAATTAAATTATCTACAATTTTGCTATTTAATGCTTTTCGGTATAAAGTAACTAAGGAATCACAATAAACCGTAGTAAAGTGACTGCAATAATCATAATGCGACATTTTGTACTTGAAATATTCTGTTCGGTAATGCATCTTCTAATTATCTAATTGAATTAATTACTTATTCTATTGTTCGTAATTTGTTATTACAAATTGTAGCTGTAATTAAATGCACCTTATAGTTAATTAACGTATTCCTGTTAAGTTTTTGAGAGAGAATAAGGAAACTAAGTCTTAGTCTCGGTGGTATTACTTACATGTTGTAAGTAGAAGTCTGTTAGCAGGTCGCGTTAGTAGCGAAATGTTAGATATCAAGTTAATTTGCATAACCGCAAGTTTGAACATCACCAGCAACGTTTAAGCACCAGCAGCGTCTGAATTGTAATTGTCGTTTAATATTCAATAACTTGTACTTCAGCTTATCAACGAAACGAGAAATTAATCACGCAATTCTGAACTTCTTACGCCATACAAACTAACGTTCTCAAAATCTATACACGTTTTGTAATTGTTTTCACTTTAGAAAATATATTTCTTTAAACTTCTTATAGTATTTTTAAAAAGTTACGTATATATACACTTCAAATTGGGTGTCTACTGCCCATCTACCAAGAGTGCTGATACGATCCAAGATCCCTTTTTAGAGTTTACAGCGATATTGACCTTACTTAGAAAGATTAAAATATTTGAAATTAAATACATAAATAAATTAAACATCCACAAAATAATGTTAATTTTTAATATGATTTTTTTAAAATCATAATTTTGAGTAGATACAACTAATAGATATGTGTATTCACAGAAATGTATTAGAATTTATTATATTCAAAGAACTTATTAAATGCATATTATCATTAAATTTTGCATAGATTATAATAACTTTGTAAAACAGGCTGATTAAAAAGCAATTTGACAAATTTTAATAGAATATAATAGCTTTGTTCGAGTAAGCAATCAGAAATTACTTTGATGTACTTTTTAACTGCGCATGCTTTGGATTATAATTTGTCTAATTAATTTTAGATTATTTAATTGTCCTGCTGAAACATAATATTTTCAATTTATATCAGACATCTTTTACTGAATATTTATTTATTTACTACAGTTTATAAATCCCGTTAAACTAACTACCCAAAAACATCAACGTGTGACAAGGTGCTCACAAATGCATTACAATATATTTTTGCTTATAAAACTACAAAAACACCACATTTACATATATACTTGACAGTTATAGACTCTCGGGAGGAATGTAAAAGACACCTTTCAAAAAACTCGGAACATTTGGAATCGTATATTTTCTGCTGTTTTTAAGATATGTATTTTATTAAATAGTGCTTCAAATTAAAATTACGAAGAATTAAATTTTATTTGATACAGAAAACAGAAAATGTTCAAGATACTTTGAAAATCCTATACAAATAGAATTTGTAAAAGAGCGGGTCTAAAAATTGTTTTTAAATTTTAGCAAATATATTTTATAAATATTGGTATATATAGGGTGTTTCAGACCACCCGTACCCCCCGAATATCTCGCGAACAACAAAACGGATTGAGAAACAAAAAAATACGTCCAAAATATTTTTAAAAGTTCTATTGAATAAACCAAATAAGAGTTCCCCTCGTCACCCCCATTCACTACGAAATTTTAAATGGGAACCCCCAGTTTTCATTGCAGATTCGGATTCAGTGATGTACAAAATCAAGCTTTTATCCAAAAAAATTTAAATAAAATGTAAATTATTCCATAAATTATTAAACTTAATCACCACAAATTGATTAATTATCTACATTATTTTAGTAAATCCGAAATTGATTATTTCTTTCACCTCCGTTTAATGATAGAGGGGGGGGGGGCATCAATATGATTAACCCTAAATTTACAATTCTCTCATTTGGTGTCATTTAATAGAACATTTAAAAATATTTTGGACGTATTTTTTTGTTTCTCAATCCGTTTTGTTGTTCGCGAAATAATCGGGGGATACGGGTGGTCTGAAACACCCTGTATATACAAACTGCTTTCATCGTTATAATAATTAACTTCCACTGTCATGCCTCATGCCTATCTCCCCATCGTCCATCGGCATGCTTAGTGTTGCTTTAGATAATTTAAACGCCCCAAAAAACTATTTCGCCTACTGAGCAGCACTGCTATAAACATACAAATAAACAAACGGTAATCTATGACAAATACAATGACTATATACGCACCATGAAATCAACATGATAAATCCAAAAATGTTGTAAGCAATTAACATCATTTAATTTATTAATATCCGCTGATAATTCAATAATAACATTAATGAGAACATTTAAAAGCAGCGTTAATAATTAATTGCAAACTAATTAGCATAGTAACAAAGGTTACAATGAATTAAACTGTTTAAAATCACAATCGCAATGAGACAAAACGATTTCTCCAATCCTTTAATGCTAGTGATTGAATGAAAAACTGGGTTAGCGCACTTAAGCACACGGAAATTGCATCGATACGATTCCCATTAAGGACCCAAATGTCTCGAGAGCTGTAATTCAATTTAAAACAGACTGCGCGGACAAATATGCTCCACGTTGAAATACGAGAATTGTGTAAAGCTTTCTACCATATTTATTTCAGTTAGCGCACTTAACCGACAGAAAATACGGTACTTACTGATTGTAACCAAGTTTCTTTAAACTGCAAATACTTTGTATCTATTTTTACTTTCCAACTTCTGTATTTGTAATACATCTAGACATTGTCACCATTCTTTTCTAAAGTGATTTTGTCGGAACCCGTGAAACCCCGAGGCAGTCTTGCCAACCCTACCGATTTGTCGGTAGATTTACGGACATCCACATCATCATCCTTGTTACATTTTGTTTAATTTCACATTGCCACCTAGAATAGTTGAATAAAAATAATTTCTGACATTTCTCAATTATCTTATTAATCTCTATTTTTTTCATATACATTTATGACAAGTAATACATTGTTGAAGAGAGAAAAAATTGCGGTTTTTATTTTAATAAAATAATTCTAGGTTCCTATTAGAAAAATAAAAGTTGATAGTCGTATAATGTAAAGCTGACTTTATAAAAAATTTCTATATATATCATAAAATAGTATATTTAATATACTAAAACTTCCATATGAAGAAAATTTTTCTATTTCTTATAATAAAAAAGCTAAGAGGGGGTTCGTCTTCCCAGAATCACCCTGTATATAAACTGCCCTATAATTTATATTATTGGTATATTCCGATATCTGGGATTTTATAGCAACAGTATTCAAAATTGGGCTTATAAACATATCTAATATTTTTTTCTTTTTGGTTTCAGAGAAGAATGAATATTTATTGGAATCTCTAATTCATCGAAACTGTAAGTTATTTCTTCAAGTATTTTCAAGTAATTCTAGTTTTAATATAAAGCTATACTTTAAAGTCGTATCGTATAGATTATTTTAATTTAATCCCAGGCCAAATTAAGAAATTTTAGGTCCTTTGTATTTGGGGGCAAATTTATAGTAGTCGGGATCATAGCTTCCATTTTTGTTATGTATGTATTCAAGCTAAAAATAGGAAAAATCTTTTTTTTTAAAAAAAAAGAGCGTCAAAACCTTTCTTCTTATCGAATCGGGACGTATAATATGACAAATTTAATGCAAAAAGTTGAACTTTTTGAATTTGTTGCAAATATTAACCTACGAACACAATTTGCAAGATTGTAAAGTTTATACTTTTTTTCGTATTTTTTTGTGCTAAACATCCGATTGTAGTTAAAGCACTTCTGGTTATATTAAATTAGCACATACATCATTGTAAAGTAGAGACTTCAATCTTTTATTTGAGCCAAAATACGTTAAAAACAGCTCATTTTCAACCAAGTTACATGAACTGGAAAGTCACGTTTTTTGGGGGTTTGCAAAGTGTTGCGTTTTTTTTTGCGTATTATATATATATATTCGCGTTTAAAATTTAAAAAAAACAGTGTCCCATATTTTGAAAACCACTGGTGCAAAAAAATTGCTTATTATCATGTAAAATAAAAATGATTTTCTATAGTAATCAACCTCATACCTTTTATAGTTCTCGCGATAGCAATGATAGAACACTAAAATTGAACATAAATATTTATCTTTCAAAATGTTCATTTCAAATATTTTAAAATAAATTTCATTGCAAGTATCGTCAAAATAACAGAGGATTATTTTTTAATGATTTCACTGCAATAAGCGAATCGTGCTGAAAAGTGAAAAAAATGAAATATGCAGCTAGTATGTCGATAGGTGTGAATTATTCGGAATATTTTCCGCACACATCAATTCAAATGAAGCGCTGTTTGTCACTGGATTAAATTCATTCAGCAAAATTACCCAATCACATTCCGTGCAAATATTTAATATTTTCATGCAACCTATACCGATGGCATGTTGAATAAATTCCACACTTTAATTATTATTTTTTACGTTTATTAAACACAAATTTCTCGGATTTTCTCCGAATACATAGAGGTTAAATATTCTATATAGGCAAACACATTTGTTTCGTTATTGTCAATTTGTAATCATTCTACATCTTCAGGATTGTGCCTAAGCTAAGATACGAAGAATTGGTTCCTGATAGTTCAAGTCGGACTGTGAGTTTAAGAACCTTTGTTTGATTCCCATAGCCGACAAACAATTTTCACCACATTTAAATTATCCCTCTGAATCCATCTCCACTAACATCTTTAGGGAGCTGTGATGATCTATTTATTTAATTTAATTTTTATATTATTGTAGTCAAAGTCAGCATATTCCTAGAGAATACTCGCACAATTAAGTAATTATAATAAGAGCTATAAGGTTTGTTAAATTAGCAAAGAACTATCATATTACAAAACTATTAACAAAAATTGTTTTCGACCAGTGGTTCTCCAAATATTTGTTACAACTTTTTTATTTTAAATTAGAACATTTTTTTATTGTTTTGTGAAATTAATGACAACAATGCAGATATTTATTTGGTACTTGTTTCACGTGTTTTGTCATTAATTTTACCTTGTTAAATTATGTTTAATTTCGCATAGCCACCTAGAATAGTTGAATAAAAATAAATTCTGACATTTCTCAATTATCTTATTTATCTCGAATTTGTTCATATACATTTATGACAAGTAATACATTGTTGAAAAGAGAAAAAAATGGCGGTTTTTATTTTAATAAAATAATTCTAGGTTCATATTTGAAAAATTAAAGGTGATAGTCGTATAATGTAAACCTGACTTTATAAAAGATTTCTACATGTGTCATAAAATAGTATATCTAATATACTAAAACTTCTATATAAAGAAAATATTTCTATTTCTTATAATTAAAAAGTTAAGGGGGGGTTCGTCTTCCCAGAATCACCATATATATATATATATATATATATATATATATATATATATATATATATATATATATATATATATATATATATATATATATATATTATACTGGCATTAATTTAATTTAAATCTGATAGGAGTCAGCGTGTTATGAAATAAATCTGTTATTACTCTTTAAGTTTAATTAGTTTATTTAAAAATAATGACATTTATCCAAGTGAAACATTTAAAGAACTGTGCAAATGCTTTAGAGAAATTTAATAAAAAGAAAATTAAACATTAAAAAGCAGTAACAAGTAGCAGTAGCTGTATATATATCAAATGCGTCATAAATCTTTAAGCGTGCATAATTAGAATAATTTTTTGCACTAAAAAATAATTAGCACTTATCTTTTCATTGAGTAAACAAAAAAACGAATTATATATAGAATAACAACGTTTGAAATTCAAAATGAATTCTGATATCGTTTGCTTCGGTTAATCTACTTTTTGTTTACCTCGTTAGTACACAATTTCCATTCAGAGTGGCGCTGAGCTCTGTCTGTCTGCACTTTTTGTTTCCGCTTCAAGATGAGAATACGCGGAATAGCGAGTGCGAGACGCAAGTGAAACGTCCCGGACGAAGTAAAACGGGCCTCTGTAATCTTATTGACAGCATTTGATCCCCCGGTTACATTAGACGCGCATTAGACCCGAGTTTCGATGTATAATCTCATGGCTTACCGTCGTGATGGTAGACGCACTCCTTCAAACTGAATGTGAATGCTTAGCTCTTCTCTTCTTCAACGATGTTGATGCTGCTGATGCTGCTGATGCTAGTCATGCTCCTGATCACGTCCACAGATCCCAGCTTTTCCTTCCAGAAATACATTCTAACTATAACAATCACTTAATTTAGATAATGTGCTTATACTTCGATTACAATTGTAAGTTGCCAGCAGATGTTCGTACCCTGTTTCAACATAAGAAAATTAAATAATTTTTGCATAAACATAAAATTTCTCCCCTATTCTACTTACAAATCTCACAAAACGTTTTCTATTGCCCTGTTTAAATTCCACATATTCTCTTCTTCTTTTATAATATATCCCTCGCATTTTGCATTTTGATACTAACAGCATAGACAAAATACAGATAAAAATTACAAATTATGTATTAATTTAAGCGTTGAAACTTGTTTTCGTTTTGACGTTTATTTAGGCCAATCACAATTATGGAAATATACGTTCTATAATACTAATAGTGGAAGGAAATTTGTCAAATATTTTAAATATACCTCTGTTCAGAAATTGCATAAAAAATACATACAAATAAAAAATTATAAAATGAAGCTTCTTAAAATTTGTATTTCAATAATTTATATTTTCATGTGGTAGATGGCACAGTGGTATTGAAACGGCCTGTGGGTTTGAGAACCCGGGTTCGATTCCCATAGCCGACAAACAATTTTCACCACATAAAAAGTATAAAATAAACAGTTGGCTCAGTTTCACAAAATTCAGCCTCCAAGTCACCTTATGAGGGCATCGTCAGAGGCTGGCCAGCACAGTTAGTAACCATAGACATAATTTTGTCTTTGTTGTTAATTTTCACCACGTTAAAACTATCCCTGTGGCTCCACCTTCACTAACATCCTTAGAGGCCGTGATGTTACGACTGATAACCGCACTTCACGTGAAGGAATATATCACTTACCGAGATCTACTGCGGTAGAGTGCTACACACTGTAATGGATCAAAGGCATGATAATATATTTATTTATTTATATTTCCAATTTTTAGTACATTCATCCATCTATAATTTGTTATTGGTAAATACATGTTTATCATTTTGTTTTTGTAATTTATATTTTCAATATTTGTTAAGAAAACAACAACGTATTTCGGTTATTGAAGTTATCAGTTTCAAAAATGATATAATTTCCAAGTGAACTGATATAGAGTATAATTTATTTCGTTTCATGTTAAATTGTCATGGTTTCAGTAATGACGAAATTGTTTACCCACTGAATATGGCTCATATATTTTATTTTGTTATGTTTATTGGAGAAACTTGTCGTTCAACAGGTTTATTAATTAAAATTAAATTTTGTAGTATTTAATTTTAGAATAGTAAATTTCAAAGGTATAAAGTAGGTGTTTATATAGCATATCAAAATTAATTAAATTTATTCATATGTACAGAACTAATATAGTTTTAGTAAAAGCTATTCGTTTGTTAGTTGAAATAAAAATTAATTAAATTTCACTGCACAATATAAGAATACCAACAAAATAATGATTGCGCGCAAAATAATTCAAACATATCCAATTTCTGGAAACCATTTATTCCAATCCTTAAATTCAGCGAAAAAGTGTGTTTCCTGTTTACAGAATTTATTCCAACTGGCAATGTAAATAATAGATGCGAACTAATAAAATACACAGCATTAATAGAAAACTCTGCAATTTACTGTTTACTCATAAAACTGAGCTTTCTTCTATAGAACTAAACTCGCAAAAAAGAATCAGTAAAGGAAAACAATGAAAAAAATAAGGCAACAAATCGTGTCGCCGCTTCTAAATATGAAAAATATCGCTTAGATGCTGGGGTGTGGATTACGGCGCCACACGTGCGCTGTGGCATAAATCCTGCCCGCTTCCTCCGGCTAACCGGAACCCAAGTATAACTCCGGGCCGCGCACTGTTCGAAAGGGCGGCCACTGCAACTGGCTGTCCTTGATAACATCAGTATTTATGTCCGATGCTGTAAACTTTGCCACGTGTACTCTGGTTTCATTTGGAAACTTCATCGCTAACTTGCAGTAAGAATTTTTCAAGGATTTCTTTAACAGTGTCTGCCCTTGAATTCCACTACACATCAAAATAAAAGAAAATAGAAATAGAAATAGTGACACTAAGGTCAAATATCTTGACATAAATGGAGATGCTAGCAGTATTGGTTTTTATATTTTGAATCATGAATCGTAATGTTTCACAATTTGTTATTTATGTACTTTTATTTGTTTATACCGAGAGTAAAATTTAAGTTTTAGTATACCAAATGATCAATAAAGAATTTAAAGAATTAACAATTATGTAATAAAATATATGTTAATTCTAATGTTTATATATAATTTTAAAACTAACCCTCATTAGATGAAAATATTTTTTTTGTTTTTAAATTTAAATAAGTAACTTAAGATTGTAACATATTTATTTATATATCAAACTTATCCTTAAACAAAAAAAGTTTGTGACTGTACATAAATTAACTTGTAGTTACTATAATTTTTAATACTCATGGCCAGTTCCACTGCTGTTGCAATAATATCAAGTATAACTTAAGTAAAACAATAATAACCGAAAAATAATAAAATAAATAAATAAATATATCATCATGCCTTTTACCCATTACTGAGTGTGCCACTCTGCCGTAGGCAGATCTCAGTAAGTGATATATTTCTTCTCGTGCAGTGCGGTTACCAGCCGTCAAATAATGGTCCCCAAAGATGTTAGTGGAAAGGGAGCCACAGGGGTATATTTAAATTGATGAAAATAATTTGTCGCTTGTGGTAATCGAATCAGGGTTCTCAAGATCCACAGGCCGACTCGAATCACTGAGCCACTTACCCCATAAAAAATGTCAAATAAATTATTAAACATTAACATAAAAATTTTGATTTGATATTTTTTATACTTGATATTTAAGGGACTGTAGTTCATCTGGATCTTAGATTGCTAGATTTTTATTGTTTATTATATTTAATATTTTATGGTTTTAATAACGATGAGTACATTTTTTTATATTTAATTTATTAACTATTACGCTTAACACTAAACCCCTATGAAGATTTCAGTAAAGCTGACATGTTGATCAAATAATTTAATTAAAATTGACTGAACATCGAGCTAAATCATTTATGTAACTATATATCTTGTTTTCTTTATTATTTCGCAGCTAAAAACATATTAAAAAGTTTTAAATATACTCATAAGTACTGAATTAACATTTCAAAATTTTAAAATGCTTAGAAATTACTCTTTAAAATATTTTTTTCACGCACACTATCTAATAATACTTAAGAACCTATGACCTATATACTTAAATTTGTACCTACTAGTTAAACGATAAATGAATTTAATACTAAAACTAAAACTGTGGTCAAAACAGAACTATAATTATATAAATAAAAACATAAAAGAAAAAATAAATACAAATGACAGCAATGCTAAGCTTATGGAGCCCACCTGAAAGAGTTCCTTTGTCTCAAATTTGACATATCGTGAACAACGCCATCTGTTATTAGTTGAATATCCCAATAAGCGCATTATACATTTTATTCGATTATACTTTGTTCGAGGCCTTCCTTTACTCTGAAATTTGGAAGCAACCGTTACTGACTACAAATTGCAACAGAGCAAAAGATATTAAATATGAATCATTTGCATTCTGTGCATACGAGTGCTTGTTACAATTCTCTCTTTGCTTTAGATGAATATGTTGAGATTTGACGACACTATTAATAATTTAGAACACGTTATCAAGGCAAGCATACATTACCAAAGATAATAATGCAGCAAAATCTCATTAAAGATGAGCTCATTTCGCATCCCAACAAGAATACGAAGCAAGTCACGGAGAGAATATTCTGAACACGACGTCTTATAAAGAAATAGCCTTTGAATTACACCCTCATGCTTCAGTTGCAATAAGAAACTCAGTCAAGTACCGAATATTGCCTTAATGACGCGGAAATAAATATAGATAAGCTACGTAAATGCGTGCAACGCACAGCAGATTAATTCACAAGCTTTTTAACATTGTCTAAATATCTTTAAATAAATTTTAAAAGCAACTGTTCCACTGCCAGGTTGTAAAATAAACTTTTATTTTTTTCTATCGCAGCAGTAGAAAAACTAGCGTCGAAGTAAACACGTTTTCAAACTTTTTTTGTATTATAACCCGACAACGACTGAAACTAGACCAACTATAATATATTATTTTTCTATGATTGCTATGAAAAGTTAATAATTACGCTCTCATTTGTCATGGGGTAGGTGGCTCAGTGGTATCGAGTCGGCCTGTGGGTCTTGAGAACCCTGGTTCGATCCCCACAGCCGACAAACATTTTTCACCAATTTAAAAAATCTACCCCTGTGGCTCCTCCTCTACTAATATCTTTGGAGGCCGTGATTTGACGGCTGGTAACCGCACTTCACGCGAAAAAATATATATCACTTACCGAGATCTGTTTAGGCAGATTGCCACACCCAGTGATGGGTAAAAGGCGTGATGATATATTTATTTATTTATTTATTTTATTTGTCATCGTAAAGTTGACGTATTCTGTGGAACAATCGAAAAATATCTTTTTTGCGCGACGTTTCCGATGGCAACGCGCGAAAAAGATATTAAATGCGCGCTTATTTCAATAGTTACCAGGGATACAAACAAAACAGACACTTGTCATATTGACAGTTGACAGAACGAATTTATTTTCAGTACGTATACGTTTTTAATAATTTTAAGATGCAATCGTAGAAAAAATTATGTGTGTATCACGAGCGTAAAGTGTCTTTGTCCTTTTGCACTATTGCAGCGCGAGCCAGAGGCGTGTTCGAGTAACAAAGAAACATTTTACGCTTTTAATACACAAATAACTATTTTATTTATTCACCATGTTCACATAACTACATTTTATTTATGGCATATCTAATTGTCTAAATTCACATATATAATGTTTTAATTGTTTATTCCAATACCCAAGTTAGAGGAAGAGCATTGGCTTAATTTAGCATATTTATATTCGACTCTAAGAACTCTTTTATGGAATAAAAACAATGCAAATGCAAATAATTTCGAACTACAATCTAAGGATGTATATGATATGTGATACTCTGTCACATAAGTTTTGACGATTTTCAACTCGAAGTTCAGAAGAATACACTTGAAATAACACAATTTTAGTCGAGAAATTTTCTCACTTTTTTATCTCACATGTACCGTATATACAAAAAGATAGTAATTTTATCATTTAAGACCATGTTTCTCAAACTTCAATAAATACAAAAATACAATACCATACACTACAGCAGTGATTCTCAACCCTGTTTTTGTCGTGGTACACTTTTAATAACTTCAAAATTTGGCGGCACACTAACAATAAGATAACTTTAAAAGAATTTTACTTACCTATAATACACTACGTAAAATAGTTTATGATAATAATTTTGGACTGTATTGTAAAATAAAATAATATGTACTACAAAGACAACAGAATGTTCATTGAATGATTAATTACAAATTAATTATAAGCATACATTAAATGCGAAATTTGGCCTTGAGGTTATTTGATAATTTCGTTTATATTTGGTCGTAACAATGATAATACCACTCTAATTTCGTCATCTACATTTAAAAGTCTCGATATTTTTTCGTTTATATTTTGGTTAATGCTGAAAATCTGAATTCGCCCAAATAAGGTGTGGAAAATTCACGTTAATTAAAGACAAACTTAACAGTTACAAATACGTTTTAGATGACCAGTACGCAATTAAGCAATTCTTCCCTATTTTAGTAATACTGACTAGATTTCTATAAACCTTACGCGCCCCACTAGATAATCTTTCGCGCCTTTTTAAGCCTAATTAAGAAACATTACTTTTAAGCATTTTAAGGTGGTTGTATATGCATCTCAAAATATCTAATGTTTTATTAAATAGGAAATTTAATTAAACTTAAAACAAAAAATCGTGGACAAAAATTTAAAAATTGGTATTACTCAAAGTTGTAGACTAGCTTAAACTATTAAAGTTAATTTTAATATGTAAACCAAACACTGTTTTTCGATATTTGGACGACTTAAAGAGCATACGTTTAGAATAGGATAAAGTTTTTGTGTAGCTTTGTGGTCTTAAATTCATGTTTATTCGTCTAATGTGGAAACATTCTGTAGAAAAGCAAATTATTTGACTGGCACAAGAATTGTGTGGTAACTTCTCGTCCATAAATGTTCAACTTTTATGACATCTATTAAAGCATGAAACAATGGCAATATGGTGTACGAAATTAAGGAGATTAATTAGTGCCCAATGTGTGAAAAGAATAGGGAGTAATTCGGAGTTTGAGTTTCAATGACGTAAGTTGTGTTGAAACAAAACAAAACAGTTTATTTCGGAAATAAATTTCTCGCACACATCCCCACATAAGTAACATTTGCAAATTCGGTGCGGTTGCGGGAACGTGCCGCAAATGGGCTATAAAATGGAAACATTAATAGTTGGCGTTGAGAATGAGCGTCGTAGCGTCGACCAAGCGACCACGCGTCTAAGCGAGGTTAGTTTTAATTCTCGAGTTACCGCAAACACCGCCAACAATGCGCGGCGCTGTGAGCGCCGACCGCCATCAATTTGTTCGTTTCTGAAAGTTATGGGCGCGCAAATTATGGTGTCCGCATAAACAAGTTTATACGGCGGAAGCCACGTCTCGTTTAACATGTGACCCGGCAGCGCGCAGGGGCTACGACTGCGGCCGCGGCCTCCGGAGCTTACGCATAACGCACCGCACAAAATCACAGCGCACACGATACAGTGTTGCCACACACACCCACATATCCTGAAACTTACTGATTCTACTTGATTCCAGGGACACATTTCAAATTATAAGGGATAAATTTCATGAAACTAATATACATCTGTCAAAATCAATAAATGACAGTTCACATAATTTGCATTATTTTACTGTTATCTCACACATCTGATATATGAATAATCTGCCACTATAACTCAACATTAATAAACAGACTCGAAATAAATTATTACCAATACCACACATTTGTAAATGTGTAAAAAATGAAACGAACAATTGTTATCGTTGAATATTGGGCTTTTATTTTTATTTCTTTAGCAGATTTACATATTTCAATCCTGTTTAAAGATACGAGTATTTACAAAGATTATCTTTAGACATTATTGGTATTTCATTCAAGATAACAAATTATAAATGACAACTATATATCACTCATCAAATCTTTCTTTAACTCAATTATAATAAATCTAATAAGTGCTTCCACGATTTTAAAAATTGTTTACACACTAATCTGCAAAACAATATTAAACTCACATTTCTACATTTTAATAAGGAAAAAAATACAAAACTATGTGCCGTATGTAAACGATCATGTAGCCTAGCTAGATGTTGAAGTGAGACAGAAATACTACTGAAGAACGTTATCATTGCGAAGTGAAATAAGTATAAAGACAAGCTATTACGGATACTTCTTGGCTTGTTCTATCTACGAATAAAATTGTGGGATAAAGAAATTATCTATGTTAGATCAGTAATAAAATATCACATTGTTCTAAATCTAAAACAAATACTGAAAATTATTTGCGATGATGAAAAGTAAACCTCATTTTGAATTATTATTTTTATATTCCTGTACCACATAGCTTCTCTTCAGTATTTTATCCGCAGGTAAAAATAATATTCGTTAATAACTTATTGCGATAACTTAAAAACTAGGGAATTATGGTTTTAATTTTACATGTACACCAAAGTGATTGCATAAAATAAATATCAAAACAAAATATTTTTATAATAAATTGCATTACATATAAATATATCATTACGCCTTTTTCTATTACTGGATGTGGCACTCTTAGCAAATTTTGGTAAGTGATATATTTTACGTAAGAATTGAGATTGCCAGCTGTCAAAGGTGTAGTGCAATTTAGATACATACATTTTATACTTTGCGTTCACAATCGGTCCATTATTGTACTGAAAAAAGTTTAATAATAGAAACATACCTTGTACCCATTACTGGATGTGGCATTCTTCTGTAGCAGATCTTGATAAGTGATATATTAGTTCGCGTGAACTGCGGTTACCAACCGTTAAATCACGCCCCCAAATATGTTAGTGGAGGTGAGCCACAAGCTTCTGAAAATTGTTTGTCGCCCGTGGGAATGGAACCCGGAGTTCTCAACTCCATAGGTCGACTTAATACCACTGAGTCACCTATTCCACAATACCTTATTAAGTAAAAAGAAATGTGTGGATATTTTTCATGTTCAGCAAATTTCACGATTAAAAATTATTTTATTTCAAGTATATTTTTCCGACGTTGTAGTTGTAAAACATCAAAATTTATTCATCAGGTATACCGCATGTCACATAATAGCCTAGATTGTATTTTGATATATTTTTGTAATTGAAATTATAAAACTTCGATGAAATAAACTATGTAAAGTAAAAAGAAATTCGAAAATAGATTATAGTACTCTATATATTAGTATTATCAATATTTTTGATGTTATTAATAATTAGTCCGAGTAAGTATTTATATACGTACGACCTATATGATTTAGCAAACCGTTCTAAATGATTTAATGGGCAAATTGAATTCTTAATAATAGTAGTAATCTATCACAGATTACTTAAAGAGGGCGTCTTAAGACCCTCACAGCAGGAGGTTAATCGAATTCCTGGTTAATAAACTAGGGCGTATTTAAAATTTTCTGTTCCTGACAAAAAAAAATACATGTAATAATCAAGGACTCAAACCGAAAAATTTTGTTTGGTTACGGTTAACAATTTTGTTTTTGATTAACGGTTACGATTTTTTGAAAATATTATAAATAAAATAAAATAAATATATCATCACGCCTTTTACCCACCACTGGGTGTGGCACTCTGCCTACACAGATCTCGGTAAGTGACATATTTTTTCGCGTAAAGTGCGGTTACCAGCCGTCAAATCACGGCCTCCAAAGATATTAGTGGTGGAGGAGCCACAAAATATTATGTAGGTTTTAGTTTCGATTTCGGTTTTTCAAAATTATAAATTTCGGTTTTTCAAAATTATAAATTTCGGTTTTGGTATTTCTCGGTTTTTTACTGTTTCAAAATAGACACATTATTTCAAAGGTCAAAGTAAATATATTTTGTATAATTGTAAAAATATAATTTTCAAAATATTCTTTAAATAAATAAGTCTCAAATTTTGTATAATTATTTATAATTATGTTTTTTTCCAATATTCAAAAATTTTACGTACGATCTTACTTTCACACTACCATTCATATCCAGTATTGCCAGCCCAATTACGACTGTAAAGACTGCAACTTTATAATAATATAAAAACTAGTAAGTAACCAATATTCTTCTTTATATTCTTTCTATTTTCGGTGTAGTATGTTATTTATACCAGTTTAAATTTATAGATTAGAACCGAAATCATATCGGTTCTGTTACGTTTTCAGTTACAGAATAAATTAAATTTTCGTTTCGGTTTCGTTTTCAGTTACAGAATAAATTAAATTTTCGTTTCGGTTTCGTTTTCCATATTTCAAAACACAAAATATTAGTTTCTATTTTCGGTTACAGTTTCATAAAAAGGTGAATATCGGTGCGGTTTTCGCTCATGGATTCATTACAGTAGTTTGGGTCCCTGATAATAACGTTATAATTTTTGTAACAGAGTGTAATCCTTGTAACAATTTCATTTTCTCAAGTATGGCAACACCGTATTTCTATGCTCCTGCACAAAATCGCACATGCAAACACTGATATTTACCCTCGCGCATGCGCTTTCGCTACGTGGTGTTTGCCCTGTTTGTGTACTGAGTACACTCGGTGCATACAGGGGCGCCGAGAGAAAAAGCGGGCCCCGGGAAAAAACAAATTCGGGCCTCCTTTAACTTTGAATATTTATTAATTAAATATAAGATACCAAAAAAAATATATTTATAAATATATGTATGACAACAATAAGAATTATTAATATCTAAATAAAGTTATAACAATATAAATAAAATTAAATACAAAATTCTGAGTTAATTGGTGCAGCGATGTGTATTGTATACTCACTGTATGACTATCTAATATCTAGTTGCATATTCGATAAATGCAGGGGATACCAAAACAGCACTACGCACAAATGTATAGAGCCTTTGCCTATGTGTATTGTATACAATGTAGTAGAAAAAAACTAAAATTCAACAGTAAGTAATAATGTACTTTTGAATAGTGTATAAATTTATTTAAAATTTGCAACTGGGGCCGGCCATTCATCAAGCATTTCGTCATTTAGTACTTTATACAATGTAATAAATTGTAGAAAACGTGTATCAGACATTTCGTTATACATGTTTTAGTAAAGAATATAAAAAATTGGGGAAATAGTAGAAAATTAAAAGCAATTTATAAAATAGCATCACATCCGGGCCCTTTGAATTCCACGGGCCCTGGGTATTTTACCCCACCTACCCTCCCCTCTCGTCGGGCCTGGGTGCATACGGGTGCATATGAGCGCACTGTATACCCAGTGAACCGCGATCTATAGTGCCCGTTGTGTTCGATTGTTCGGAAAAAGTATTTTGATTTTAATATATTAATATACTACTAGCCCATAATTCAGTTAGATTTGTGTTACAGGCAAATGATGCGAAAATATTTATTGGATCGTAATCGTAATTAAAAGTAGTGTACACATCATTTGCTGTTAATGTCACACAACTATTATTCAACCTTTACCTTTACATAAATTCTTGCTATAACATTTTAGAATACAAACAAATCTCTGTCATCTGAAATTGTAATACATTATTTTTGTCTTGTATACGGTCCACGTTTCAAGTGTTTTGTTTTTATTTTGTCTTATTTTTATACAAATTTTCAAGTTATAAAGTTTAATATTCATTTAATTAGTCTTTTAAATAGATATTTAAAAATGTATAAAATCAAATTGAATTATAAAGACACAAATTAGGACACTGCCAGGATGTGAATCTGGGACCTAAGAACTCGTCATATGTTTTAAACCAACAAAGATATGGTCACTATGTGATACAGATATATTTTTATTCCTATTTTTTCTCTATTTTATATAGTGCCATAAGAAGTTTCAATCCCATGACTCTTTCATATATCGAAAAACTTGATACGAGAGTCGTCGACAGTGACATTATTATTTAATGAAAATATTTACCAATTGTAATTTAATTAATATTTTAGCTAAATACTTAACAATTGAGATACCACCAAGATTTGAACCTGAAACGTATGTATTCTGGTTTCACGCTTTCTCTTTATAATTCTATTTAATATTCATGTTTTAACTTTCCTCAAGTATATAACAAAGTATTCGAAAGGAATCTTTACGTTTTAGGTCCTACTGAAACTAAACATAGTAAAAAGTCGGTCTACGAGTATGTGTGTGGAAACAGGATAACTTAAAAACCCGTTGAAATTTTGATTTCTAACTTTATATTTAAGCTCTGAAGCCAAAAACTGAGGTATATAAAATAAGTAGTGCTACAATTTTATTATAGAGCATTATTAACCCAATACCCGTCGCAATTCAATGATCAATAAAAGAATCCCTTTTCAGTAAAAATATCTTTATTTGAGTTCTAAAAAACAAGTTTTTGATAATAAAAGTTATACATACTAAAGTGTTAAAATATATCTGACCTTGAAATATAATTGTTAAAAACACCGAAATTAAGTAACTTTGAATATTTTTAAAATTATTGGTTTTGCAAATATTTGAAAATTGGCTGTGACTGGCTGTCATAACATAACTAATTAATATATTCATTAAAAAAAATATACATTTTAAATGTAAAAAAAATGATTACAGCCAAATATTTAAGCGTCCCAAAAATGGGACGTTGGCGGTTAATGGGTTAAGATTCTATGTTTATTTCGTAAACGGTAGAATTTTTTTTACAAAGTATGTATTAACTAAATTGGATTTTAAATGATTTAAAATAATTTTCGAAATTATTGTCGGTTCATTTGTTATAAAAAGTAATATATTGATAATCTTAAAATCATTGTACTTTTAAAACCTGTAAAAAATAAGAAAAATATTAAATTTCATGACTTACAGTTGAGTATTACAAATGACATATAAGCGATCGTCAATTATTTTATCAAAAGTTATTCAAAATATGCCGAGTTTGATACCAAATTAAAGCTCTCGGGCACTAAATTCTACTAAATCATAAAAAATACATTTAACTAATTGTCAATTTTTTTTCAAAAGTTATACAAATTATATCGAGTTTATCTAAACTTAAAGTCGGGAAAGATAATTTTTATTTACTATAGACTTTGAACATGAAAAATCGACATCAGTACGGTGGTGTGGATAGCGATACGGAATTTGAATCCGGAGATCCCGAGTTCGAATCGCACTCAAGCTAAAAATTATATAAACTATTACGGTGCGGACCCTGTACTGTAATTGGGATTAAATTCCTGTTGTACAATGTAACGTAAATAAATAATCACAACATTACAATTTTTGAACGAAACTATAAAAATAAAAATGCATCAGCTCCAACAGATATTCCATTAAAAAAATACACCAGAAATATAAAAACAAACGATTCACTGAGTGTTTTCGGATGATATGGCTTTACGAATAAACATATCACTCCACTGTTTACTTCTGAAGGTATTAATCAAATATTTTATTGTAGTATTTATCATTTTCCCACCAAATTCTCTAAATACACACAAACAGCTCACATTCATCGTTATCAAAGCAGGAGTCGGAAACAGTTGAAACAAGTGTCGAAGCCGAGGGGAATGCAAGAGCGATCAGTTAAAAATGGAAACACGTGGAAAAGCGCGAGCGAGATGGATAACCTCTATTATATTCCAGAGGGTAGAACTGACAATACTATAGAGGGGTGGAATGAAAAGAACGACACTCCAGTCACGTAGCGAATAAACAGGACGAGGGACGAGTTTTTCAAAGACTTTAAACGTGTCTTTTCCCAGTTCTGGAGCTTACAATGTTAATACATTTAGATCGAGGTTAACCTAAATTAATCGGGGTGAATCTGTCGCTGCCGCCTTTGTTTCAATGTATATGCTATTGTTTCATTACTCAATATTATTCCCGTTAAGCTTGTTTTGCATCATCGTAAATTAGATATAATTTTTATTACTAAGCACTTGTATGTGAACAAAAGAAATATAAATTTTTGTTAATTATTTAAGACTATTTCGAGAGATGACTGCACAAATTCCCTAAATGGAAATTTGTAAAAATTGCTTATTTATATAGAAAAATCATAGATTACAAATATATCACACATGATTCTCAGTGATTAGTAAAAAATAATTATTTATTCACAGGACAAAATTTAAATGTTAAAATAACATTGACATATATAGAAATTGAATCTTTATCATTCCTTATCTATTGTAATATTAATCGTAAGGCCTAAAAATTTACTACTATTATTTATTTAGGATTAATTTAATGTAATAACAAGGGACCTACAGCTTATAGTAGATATTGCAATTGTTTATTTTTTAATTATTAATCTTTAAGAAAAGAGTGAAAAGCAAAGGAAAACAAAAACTTCTCTTTTTTAAAATTATGTATAAATAGATAGTGTTTTATTGAAGTATTGTTGTATATATATGCAGAAAATATTCTAGTATGTATTGTTCAACTTTTTGCATAAAAATAAATATGCAACAAGTTACTTCTCAATATCAAATCTGCAATAACGAAGTAGATAAATTGTTTGTTACATATATTCATGCAGGATTTTTTCCAAGAATTTTGTTTTAAACTGCAACTAGATAAAGTTTGTATAGTACAAACAAAATACTGATACATGCTATGAAATTTTAACATCACGTTAACGTCGCCCGAAGCTATTCATTTCATCATTCCACTTTTAACTTTTACTTGTAAATGAAGAATTGAGACAAAGCGTAACAGTCTTTTGTTTGAAAACGGTGTCTTGTTTTTATTTCGTCAATAAAAACATGGCTGTACTTTTATTCTCTTTACGTTGAGATTTGCTTTATCTTTTGCCCTTTTGCTAATTAGTAAATCTACCTGTTTTAAATGGAATTAGCGACAACGGAATAAAGATCTTACAAAAGAGGTAACGAAATTACGATATAAAAGGATGACACTTTAATTTGCAATGAAATTCATTCTAACGAAATTGCTATCATTTTGAAATATACAGCATATATAAGTCGTAAATTATTTTCATTAGATTATATTAAACCCAGCTAGGATATGAGTGAATTTCCTTGTAGCGTAATGCAATCTTTTTCAGTGTACACCCAGGTGTAATAATCATGCACACACGTCTGTGACAGGATATGGAATTAATTTAGTTCAAATATCACAGACATGTGTCGCAATATTAATGCCAGAGCTGCAAGTGTCAACGGTTTATAAATGAGTCTGCCTTAATGCACAGTTGCACGTACATTACATTAATTAATTTTACTTTACCATTGATTGCGCCACCTATGATATGCCCAATATATACAATTGAGTATTTATTTCAAATCACTCATACAAATATTTCAAATGTACATTATCAGCTATTTCAACAACTCTGTAAATTTACATTTATTAAAGCATTCACATAATACGGATATCATTGCAAGTAAATAACTTGAAATTTAGATTACAATTTGAATCTTTTGTAAGAAATGTAATTATTTCTAAAATAAAGCGCGTTTTTACCGTTTTTTATGGTATCGAGTCGGCCTGTGAGTTTGAAAACCCTGGTTCGATTCCCACAGCCAACAAACAATTTTCACCCCATTCAAACTACTCCTGAGATTCACCCTACACTATCATCTTTAGAGGCCGTAATTTGACAGCCGGTAACTGATTTTTACACGTAAAATATATCACTTACCGAGATCTGCTACGGCCAAACCCTATATAGTAAAACACATGATGATATATTTATTTTTTTTAAGGTTCAATTTGTATTTTAAGTAAATACTGATAAAATAAAATTTAATTTAGTTTCTCTCTCTTTATAACTGAATTTGATTTTATCAATTGTTATATTTGTATTTAAAATAATAATTAACTTTAAATTGGTAAAACAGTGTCTGCCTACGATACATAACACAACATTGAAATAAAATCAGAATTCAATTACATGGCGACCGTAGTTTAGTTGGTTAAACCATATGACAGGACTTTGTACGACACAGGTTCAATGCCTAATGACATTCAAAAATTTTCCCTTTATTATTAAATTTATTAAGGTATAGTTACTATAAATATTAATACTATTTTATTATTATATTGCTCCCAACCGTTATTGAAAAATTAATTCAAAATTTTGATATTATTTTCCATTATTCCCATATCTCTGTAATATTATTGTTATCTATTAATAATCGCTAACAATTTTGATAAAACGTACTGTACTATTAAACTATAAGAAACTTCGTACTCATTCATTTAATCAAATTCCGGATAATGATAGTTTTGTAATAGTATGTTATGCATCAAGGGAGGGAAACAAGCGATTATTCCCGAGTGTGAAGTTGACAAACCGAGACATAAGCGAGGGCCGAAGGCTCAAAATTTACTGTCTTATCGGGACAAATGTCAAATATGGGTTGCGTAACTAGTTACCTAGGAAACACCGCAAACAGCTAATCTCTCTAGGGAGAGAAACAACGCTCTAGGGAGAGAAACATGGTACCTATGGAAACATAATGTTTCTCTCCCTAAAATTAGGGAATAAGAACGTGTTTCTTGTACATGTGTTACGAAAAAATATATTTTTAATGCTACTGTCAAACAAACTTGACATTTACAGGCACAATTCAGATCGCAAATTTTCTTTTCTTTTGTAAACAGCCCTACAAAAATTTATTATTGGGCTAACAGCTACTTTGGTGGACTGTTTTAAACCAATCAAAAACACGATTATAAAATGCTGCCGATAAACAAACAAATTGTTATTTTTTCTGAAAAGGTTTCCTTGGTTACACATTCATATTTATAATAACCATTACTTTGAAATTAAATTTGTAACAAATTTTGAATTTTTTTAATGAACATAATGCAATTGAGTGAAAAATTTTGTGTGCATTTCGGTCGCGAAATGATTTAGTGCACTTAGAAAATAGTCTGCATCGGCTTTCAGCCTTGGTGCACAAAAACATCATTTTTCGGCGTAGATACACAAATATCTCTTAGCTAAATCAAATTAATTTACTCATATTGTCGACAATTCACCTATAGCTGTGAGATCTGTATATTTAAATATGTTTTTAAATGATGACAAACTGACTTGAACAAGTTACAGCAAAATCTACTAATTAGTTTGTATCGTTCAGCTACACCATTTAGTTCAGTGCGATTCTTTGTGGAGTGAATACAGTGTTCTCACAGTTTTGTACACATTTTAATGAAATCTTGTGATATGTTTATGTGTAAATAGGCTTCAGTAGTACAATATTGTGCATATCGTTATGTGGTGAACAAGTGATTATGCTGTGAACCTTCTACTATTCCAGATTCCAAGACTGGCTGATTTTGACAGTGGAAATATTAAATTTGGCCGGTAGCCGGTTCCTGCTCAAAGTAAGCAACAATATTACAAATTTATTATCTGTACATGTTTGCATGAGCTGCGACCTAGTTCCTGTAACTCGATCATTTTCTTATATCAATAAATTAATGATAGCTCTTATTTTTCATGATTACTCTATACAGATCAATATCATTTTGGCATCTACGGCATAATTAATTAATTCTATTATTTAAATTTTACTTTTATTTAGTCTGTTCTCTTAATACTACCTTTTAAAAACATTTTTTACAAAGCTGTCAATGAACTTTCATTATATGTTATAATAATAGCCAGCTATACCGGGTGTGGAATTGAAATATGTAACATAAGAAACGCAATGGTATTTTTTTATATGATGATTGTTGCTTCTCTAATTAAATTAGACCAAAAGTATACATACAAAAAAAATTAAGTATTAAACACTGCATCTAATGATTATCTACTTGTAGCTTAAATGTTTTTACGCAAGAGTAACAAACAATCGAAAAAGAATCGCGAATACCTGTAGCTACGCAAAATAGGGAAATGAATAGCACTGGGATTTTTTAACAGAATTGATCTCATAGCGCGAAAATTTAAACTAGCACATAATATAGTTTGATACTAACCTAATAACTAAGTACTTTAAATAAATATATATATATATATATAGATCGCCTTTTACGCATCTTTGGGTGTGTCACTGTGCCGTAGGAGATTTTGATAAGTGCTATATTTCTTCGCGTGAAATTCGAAAACCAACCGTCGGATCACGGCCCCCAAAAATGTCAGTGGAGTGGCAGCCATAGGAGTAGTGTGAATGTGGTGAAAATTGTTTGTCAGCTGTGGGAATTGAACTCGGGTTCTGCAATCCACAGTCCGATTTGATACCACTAAGCCACTTACCCAAGGAAGAACCTATATTATTGAAAGTATCTATGAACTACAAGTACATACTTAAATTTGTACCTAAAAGAAACTAATACATAAAATTTAAAAAAAACATAAAGAAATACAAGTGACAGCGATGGTAAACTTATGGAGACCAACTGAAAGTGTACCTTTATTTCAAGTTTGTTGCTAAGTTACTTTTTGAAGTAGTTTCAACTCACGCAAAATTATTATTTGTTACAAATATAACATATTCACACAAAAAAAGTAGCATCAACTTTTAACAGCCATTTTAGTTTTCACCTGTAGCATCGCTAACATAGGAAGTAACTGTAGTCCGCTACATTTTTAAAGAATAGCAGTAGCTCTAACTTAGATATTTTTTCTAAGTATCTAGCCCAGCTCTACTTATTGATCGATTAAAGATAATGATCCTGTTACAGATAGAGCGGATAATCTTGTTTCAAAAAGATCAATCTGAGAATACCAACTTCAGCCCCAATTATGCGCATGATTCACCTTAAGTTCCTAAGAAGCAAATAAAGAAATACTGAACCGGAATACATATCTTTATTCTTAAATTCGATCTACGTTGCTGCTGCTAATTGGAAATAAATCTCTTAAGAATAAATAAATAAAAAATCATCACGCTTTTTACCAATTACTAGGTGTGGCACTTTACCTAAGTAGATCTTGGTAAGTGATATATTTTTTCGCGTAAAGTGCGGTTACCAGCCGTCAAATCATGGACCCCAAAGATATTAGTGGAGGGGGAGCCACAGGGGTAGATTTAAATTGGTGAAAAGTAAAAATATTAAATAAAACTCTAGGCAGTCTCACAAAATTCAGCCTCCGAGTCACCTTATGAGGGCATCGTCGGAGGCCGGCCAGCACAGTTAGTAACCATGGACGCGTTTCGCTCTTGTTAGAGCTCATCAGCATGGTATAACTCTCTTCTTCACCTAGAACAAAGTTCATGTGAAGAAGCTGGTGTCGAAGAACTGTGCCAGCAGAGAATAAGATCTCTAACAAACGGTAAGATGACATGAGAAGTTCTGTCGAACCATTAATGCCATCTACCAAAAAAAATGAAAAGCTACGCATGCAATTTAAATAACAACAAAGACAAAATTAATTGTCATTCATGCACTTGGTGAGACTAGGTATAATAAAAATATTAAATAAAACTCTAGGCAAAGTCTCACAAAATGGTGAAAAGTGTTTGTCGGCTGTGGGGATGTATATAGCTATTTCAATAAATGTAAATTTCCGATAATAAATTATGTTGCGTGATCAGCAAATGCTCTAAGTAATTACCAAATTGCATCTTGGAGTCAGCATCACACCATCAGAGCTTTGCGAGTTCAGTATTTACTTTGCGAATGCCGGTGATGGTATCATACTGACCGCGAAGAACTTGCGGTCGGGCCGGTTCACTTTCAATCTCGCACACAAAGCCGCTGCCGCGATTCAATAAAATCAATCTATCATTGAGGTGGAGGAGAGATGTCCTGAGCACGGCACAGAGCGGCGCTGTCGGTTAATCATGCGCCCTACATTATCGACACAACCGCGAACCGATGTCGGTGTGATTGATAGCACTTTCCCGCTGCTCAACGCTCAACTGCTCACTTGCACCTTGGCTTTTTATGTGTTGTGATGTTGTGATGACGTCTACGCCGGTTATTGCTTGTAAACGGCTGCTTTGCTAATTATAGTTTTTTATTCATCATTCATTTCAGTTTTTAATATCTTTTCTTTAAGTATCTACTCTCTTTATAATCAAAACTTTTAGCCTAGACATTATATTGTATGAAAACAATAAAACTGTATTAATTATATTGCGGGAATTTATTGATAAATAGTTTGCACGTTTGCTTTCTAGCAACTAATATTTAAAAATACAACTGAGTCCAAGTGGTTTAAATTAAAGTAATTATAACAAAGTTTTTTAAAACTTTTTTTGTCTCAAAGCACACATAAGCTAATTACAAAAATTCTATGGCATACCAAAAATATATTTTTTGTCTACGCTTGCCATGAAAAGTTAACAATTACGCTCTTATTTGTCATCGTAAAGTTGATATTTTCTGTGGAACAATCGAAAAATATCTTTTTTACGCTTCTCCAATGGCAACGCGCGAAAAACATGTTAAATGCGCGCGTTTCCTATGACAACGCTCGAAAAAGATATTAAATGCGCGCTTATTTTAATAGTTGCCAGGGATACAAACAAAACAGAAACTTGTCATATTGACAGTTGACAGAACGAATTTATTTTCAGTACGTATACGTTTTTTAATCATTTAAAATGCAATCGTAGAAAAAATTATTTGTATATCACGAGCGTAAAGTAAAGAGCTGCAATAGTGCAAGAGGAACAAAGAATCACTTTACGTTCTTAATACATAAATAACTATTATTTTTTCGAACGTCTGATAAAAATGTAACATGTAATAATGTACAAAAATAAAATAATTATTTATGCCACTAGTGTTAAAAGTGTGACTTTATTGCACGTGTGGGAGACTACGGTTCGTTCTACAAACCTACGAATGCAATAATAGTATATTAAAGTACGCGTGTTATAAGACTTTTTAACGCACGCGTCTCAGTTTAGAAAACAAGCCGCGGCGGATTTTCTAAACGACAACTTGTCCTGGACAAGTGCGATAAAAGTCTTATTTATGAGTTATTTATACTATTTTTTGCATCTTTTATAATTTAAAATAAATCTGCTACATTTTCCACCGAGTCAATTTCGAGGAATTTGTATATAAAATGTTGTTTGGTAATTGTTTGAACTAATTATACTAATTTTACTTGTTACATATCAAACGTCAAAAACATTTACTTTGTAGGTTACTTAGTTAAATTTGTTTTGTAGCAAATATTTTATTACGTTTATACGGATATTACAAAATTATTTTTCGCCACATTTGTTAAAAAGTCAAAATAAAATAACGTAACTTAAATCGTCTCATCCGTTTTCTTCTACAAAGCATATATTTAGATACGTAAACAAAACAGAAATGTGTATTGAGAACTAAATAGTATTTTCCTGACCGTTGAGGATTCGATCGAAAATTTATTTATGATTAGATAAAAATGTAACCACATTGGCTGGTACCACAAACTTTATTTTTGGGTGTTTTAAGAGCACGGTTTTAACATGTTAGAGATAGCTAAAACACCCAAATACAACGCTCTTAAAACAGGCAAAAACAGAGCTTGTGCTACCAGCCATTATGAATACAATGAATAGAGTTTTAACAAATAAGTTAGGAAAAGTGTATTGCTCTGATGACTCAAATATGTTCTGCATTATTTGCGGCGTGAACTTCTTTTTATCATAGACTCACGATAAAATGAAGTACTTAATTCATGTTTGTATTGAAAAGTCTTCCGGCACACCTGTGAACAGGCTGAAAAACTCTGGAATATACCATAAATTGTAGGTTATCTAACCTAAATAATTAAATTCGAGTAGTTATTGGTAGGTATTTTTTACGTCGATATTTTCTTAACAGCAACCGTGAACATAGTCTTAGATATTTATTTATTTAGTCACATATCGTAAGAATGTTTTAATTTGTATTTAAATGACATGACAGAATAGTCATATACCTTTGAAGTAAAGTGTAATTTTCTCCTCTGTATAGTTACTTAAACTTAAATATCATCATTGGAAGGCAATAATTCCCCTTTCTCTCACATTATAGAAATAGATATTTGTCTCGACACTATTAGAAAGTAAAATTGTATCTCTTAAACTTATAGAAGATAGCAATACTTCCATAAGGAAGAAAAGTAAATGAATATCCCTGACAATTTGAAAATAATTTTATGATATAACATAAGATATCCAGGTGACATTTTTCAAGAGATTAATAAAACTTATCTAAATTTCTAATTTTGTCTACAAATTTCCTTTCTGATAGGATAGTGGTAACAAATTATGTATATATCATGTGATGAAAGTGTCATCCTTCTCTCAAGTGCTTTATATCCTTCGCCTTCGGCTCGGGAAATGAAACGGCTCCTTCGAGAATAAATGTCTTACTTTCTTTTGTTGTATACAAATAACTATTTAATATCCAGAAAAAGAACCAGTAAAAATTCCTATATTTAAAGATCACATAGGACGGAAACTTATTGTTTGTCCATTTATCCTTATTGTTGACGTCATAATTTTGTTTACTGTTTTGAGTTTAAATGAAACTCACCCTTAGCAATTAGTGAAAGGATATCCCAAGTTTACCCTGCCAACGGTAAACCATGAATTAAACACTTAAAAAAGAGAAAAAGTTCATTGAGCAAATGTTCGTCAATATTTTATTTCAGAGATATTTCTAACCTATAATTATAGCAGGGCACCAGTAAAATATCTAATCTATAACAATGAAATACTAAATATTATCTTATTAAGATTAAATTTTAAGTGACGAAATTTATTTATTATGTGAGATAATAGCTAATTTCACTTACAAAATAATAATAATTTCGAATTTAAAATTTAATTTGTTTCTAATATTTTTATGAAACTATACAAGTATTACATAATAAATGTATGTCACATGTTCTAGTCGCAATAAGATAATATTTTTTCGGTAGATGGCATGACCAGTTCCACAGAACTTCTCATGTCATCTTACCAATTTGTAAGAGATCTTATTCTCTGCTGGCACAGTTCTTCGTCACCAGCTTCTTCACTTGAACTTTGTTCTAGGTGAAGAAGTGAGTTATACCATACTGATGAGCTCTAATAAGAGCGAAACGCGTCTGTGGTTACTAACTGTGCTGGCCAGCCTCTGACGATGCCCTCATACGGTGACTTGGAGGCTGAATTTTGTGAAACATAGCCAAATGTTTACTTTATATTTTTTATTAAACCTTGTTTCACCAAGTGTAGGATGACAATTAATTTTGTCTTTGTTGTTAGATAATATTTACTATCTCATTGTAATAACTAGATGTTTTAGTGATGCCCTGCTATAATTATAAAATAAGAATAACTTTGAAATAAAGCATTTACGGCCACTTTTTCAAATAAACTTTGTTTTTTATTTTTATTTATTAATAGTATCTTGTATCACAGAAACTTAATCCCAAATTACAGTAAGAATCCGAAGTGTGGTTGTTCATATAATGTAGCTTGAGTGGGATTCAAATTCGGGACCTTTGAATTCAAATGCCGTAACACTAAAGATATCACCTTACCTTGCCGCTATTTTATTTATGGTTTAAGTTTGGCGAGTTACATATGGAACATCTAGTACTAGTAGCAGAATTTCTAATTTACCCACTCTCCCTTTTCGCAACATTATATTTTAGCTTCCCTTTGCCCAAAATAAAAATAAAATATGTTAATTATTGTTAATAGAAAAAGTTATTGCAATTTACATATCTGCTTCAAGCAAAAAAGCACAAAACTGACAAGTACGCACTAAAAAAATTCATAAAATAATGTTTTAGTGATTTAAAAATTGTAACAAAATAAATAAATATCACGACTTTTACCCATTACTGGGTTTGGCACTCTACCACAGCAGATCTCGGTGACATATTTCTTCTCGCGAAGTGCGGTTACCAGCCGTCAAATCAGGGTCTCCAAAGACTTTAGTGGAAGGTGACCACAGGGAAAGATTTAATTTGGTGAAGATTGTTTGTCGGCTGTGGGAATCGAACCCGGATCTCAAACCCACAGGCCGACTCGATACCACTGAGTCACTTACCCCAATGTTACAAAATTTGAAAATAAGCGAAGTAATTAATACTTTCAATAAATTATTATTATACATTTGAAATATGGTATGGATTTTGAGCCCCCAGCAAATTCCGTCCTCCCCGTTCCGCGGTGTTCAGCACTCCGTATTACCACCATTACCCTGTACAAATGGCATATATATAATGTAACAAAGTGAAGCAATTCAGAACTGGTTTTTGTAATAATTAGGATTTTTACTATCAACTCAGCTTCGAAAGATACCGACAAATTAAATATTATCTTAAGTATCATTTTTAAAAGTTGAGTTATCAAATTTATTAGTGCATATGTTTGTAATAATTTCAGTATTCTTCGATGATTATTTATTGAGTTTATATCTCCTCTGAATTGTGCTTGTTAGCCATTATGTGATGACATATCTGGGTAAATTATTAGCTGTGCGTTGGTCTGAGATAGCTTTTGATCTTTGTATTTCATCCCTTAGAAGCGTCTGAAGTTTTTAATGTAAACTCGTGCATGGAAACAGTTATCTTGAACCAACGTAACGATTCCACCCTCTTACCCCTTGTCAGCACGTCACATGGTAAACAACAACAAATAGTCAGTGGTGGTTTAGCTTTTGGATTGGCAAGATGTAGTCTTACCATGTAGTAACTTAGTTTATACGTTGTTGTTGTTTGCCATCTTCGGTTAATTTGTTTAAATCGTCATTTAATATGTTCTGTTTAGTTACTTTAACATTCATTTAACTTCTGTAATTTTGTAACTTTTGTTATTTATTTTTATGTTCTGAATATATTTTAAATCAACACAATTTAATTGTCTATATCAACTGTTGCCATTGGATAACAAATTTCACTTTAAGTGTTACAATAATGTAATGTTTGAAATACATATTTTCAGTCACCTATATCTTGTAAAAGTATACGTATATTTAGTTTCTTAATTACTTAGTAAATAACATTATTGACTGAATTTTGTTTGTTGTGATGGCATACACTGCGTAGTGCGTATTTACTGACCCAGCAAAATGGCAAGCTATGAATAGTTCATAGAGTCATTAGTTAAAGCTATTGATGATCTTGCATTCTCCTTGAATCAAACTAATACATTGTCAGTCACATTATTGTGGCGCGCACAAATCAATCAGCCTATGAATCAATGAACATGTCCATATATGTAATAGTTCAATCAAGGTAGCTTTAATTAACTCTATTTATGATCTTACTACCTCGTAATTCAATTATTTGGCATACTGAAACAGTATTCACTGTGTGTAGAATACTATGCGTTATTCATACAATATTCAGTCATGCATTTTGGTTTGAAATTACTCAGAATGAACAGACAGTGATTTTTTAAAACTGGATACTGCATATTCGCCTCAATAAATGCTGGACGTCGAATATGGTGGGATATTATTTTTACGATTATATATATCTGAAAATTGCTGTGATTTATATTAACAAATATTATTTATTTTAGAAAAGTAAAGTAAAATAAAATATGAAAATAAATATATTATGCCTGAGTGTGGCACTTTGCTGTAGTAGACTTCTGTTTTCGCGCGTGAACTGCGGTTACCAGCCGTCAATTCATCGCCATCAAAGATGCTTATGAAGGTGAGCTAGAGAATATGATAAGAAAAAGTTTTTCGGTTGCAGGAATCGATCTCAGGTTCTTAAATCCAAAACCTGATATGCTTCCATTGAGCCATATAGAAATATCTGATGTGGACACCACATGACTTCCTTGTACACGTATTAAACTATAGATATTTTTTTAATTACACATATTTGACATTAAATCTTTTATTTTTTGTTCTAATCCATAGCAAACTTAATTTACAAAAAAATCTAAAAATATATAATATTTAAATTTAGATATCTCGTTTATGCAAAAAGCTAATTTAAAAATTCTTAATGTGCTAGACGCAGAATTTAATTCTCTAAAACTTTTATTTGCAGCATTCATTTCTAAAATTAAAATAATACCATTTTTTTCAAGGAAAACTGTTAGCAGCTTCATGTAATGTGCCACTTCCGGTTAGTCTATTTTAACCAAAATCTATTATGTTATTTCCATTGATATAGTAGTCTTATATACCAAATTTGGAAAGTTTTAAATTATATTTGAATATAGTTTTTCATGAAAATCTATTATAGGCTTCAAGTAAAGTACCACTTCCGGTAGTTGTATAATGACCAAAAAGGGAGGTGCACAACTAGATGTTATAACAGTCCTAAATATAAAGTTTCAATTTTCTACGGTTTACCGTTTTTGAGTTATGCGAGATACGTACGTACAGACGGCATGACGAAATTAGTCAAAATGGATTCAGGGAGGGCCAAAACACCTATTTCCGTTGAAATCTGAGAACCGAAAATTTTCGCGATTACAATACTTCCTTTACTTCGTACAAGGAAGTAAAAAGGTATCTCGAATTAAATCTTCAGCTCAAATCTTGTTATAAAATAATTAATTATGGTTTAACAAATTATATTTTTTATGACAAATTAAGTAATGTATTCATAATATGTACGTTTTGAGATATATAAGATAGATTATTCATCAAAAGTGAAGAATAATGGAAAAAAGTTTCAAGCCAGTCAGATTTCTGTCACTATAGTAACGTCATTATTCAGCAGATTTTAATTCAATCACATTGCGGCTACTGTGTTTCGCAGCGCACTATTCATGGCCAATTTCATTGAATTGTGCTACGCTTATTATGGCCGTTTCATATGTCATTAAAATTCCTAGTTTCAAATTAACAGAGGGGGCACGTCAACTAGCGCCTCTGACGAGATACGTCGTAACTAGCCTAACCTAACCTAATAATATTCAATGTATAGTAAATAATATACCAAATTCCATTGAATGTATTTTATTTTACCACATAAACTTCAATTTTAAAATATTTTAAGGATGTTTTACTTTATTTTAAGGTTGTTTTCGTAACTTCAGAGTGGTATCTTTCCTGTAATTAGAATAAAAATCACTAGATGGCATTATTCGACGTAGCAAATTTGTAAAGCACTGATGATAATTTGTTATATGGCAAAACGATGGAATAGAACGGCCATAATAAGCATTAGCGCAATTCCAGGAAGTTGGTCATGACTAAGTTAAATAGTATTGCTATCATATGAGAGTATGTAACTACGAAATTTTGATGTTTATCATATAACCTCAAAAATATATTATTTTCTTTAGACGACGACTTCAAAGTGCAAATTCTTGTTGAATAGTCGTGGGAAAATATAGTATTCAACTATAACACGCTCGTTGTTTAATATACTATTTCTTTATTATAATTAAACATATTTTATTAATAATTTGGTATATTTTAGAAATAAAATTCTTGTTCTAATTTTCGGCCGGATAAGTCGCAAATCCGTTGCATCTCTGGAAATTACTGAGTTACTTCGTCCAAAAGGTACAGAAAAGCTCAAAAATTAATACTTGTTTTTAATCTAATTTAAGAACAAATTACAAATTCATTAAAACCTTTTCATCACCTTTGTAGTTTAAATTAGAGTTCGCATTGTCATTGTACAAGAAAATAAATAGCTTTCTTTGAAGTCTTCCAAATAAATACAACTTGTACTGTACTTCTAACTCAAACAAGCAAATTGCTTACGTATAAAAGCTGTAAATCTAACAAAACAAGTATACAAACAATATTTTCCTTGAAATTCATTCCTATGAAGTTTTCAACAAAAAAAACTTCTTAAAAGGGATAACAAATAGGACATTGAAAATTTGATATATCGAACTTAGGTTCTTATCTTATTGCTACAGTTGAGTGCAGAAACGCCAATTCTGTCCTCTGGCATTTTTTGGCACATTAATTTGACAACTAAGGATAATTCAATATTAAAATAATTTTATTTGGACTTCATTTAGTTGACATAGAACTGATCTCCGACAACAATTGTTCTCCAATAATAGGTCCTGACATTTAATCACCAATACTTTTTTTAATGGGGTAGGTGGCTCAGTGGTATCGAGTCGGCCTGTGGATCTTGAGAACCCTGGTTCGATCTCCACAGCCGACAAACAATTTTCACCTATTTAAAAAAATCTACCCCTGTGACTCCTCCACCACTAATATCTTTGGAGGCCGTGATTTGACGACTGGTAACCGCACTTCACGCGAAAAAATATGTCACTTACCGAGATCTGCTTAGGCAGAGTGCCACACCCAGTGATGGGTAAATTTATAAATTTGCACATTACTTGAAGCAAACATTTTTCGTGTCACTGAATTGTTATGTTACAGTAATGAATGAAAATTAAACATTAAAATTAATTTAATTTAAATTGTGTTACACTACTTTCAATGTTTAATGTTTACTAATTTTTATTCATTACTCTAACCTATCAGTCCTGTGGCACGAAAAATGTTTTTATCAAATTATTGTGCAATTTTTTTGAGAATTTCTAAAAGAAATATTTTTGCCTTGCAATCAATACAAAGAATTTTGTTTGCAATAATTTAGAACATTTTTTATAAGTATACCGACTATTCTTAATAGTCTAGTTGATATTTTTTCAATTGTTGAATAGAAACGAAAGATTATGTTTTCTTTTCAATTCATTTTGAATAATAACTCTTATACAGGGTGTTTCACAACTTAGAGCAAAAAATTAAAGGGTATATTATGTACGACGTGCTGATCATGAAACAAAAAGAATTATTTTTTAAATCGCAAAACTATTTTCCATGTTTCCCAGTCCAAATTTTTTTTTTTAATTTTAAAGTTATTAATTAAATAAAATTCTATTATAAATAACTGCTAATAATTGAATTGTGTAATTATTCTTTCGTAGTTGATACATACTTCATTGTTTGTGTTTAATAGGAAAGCGAATCCAGTGCAGTACTACAAAAAATGTTTTGTTTCATGATCAGCACGTCGTACAGAATATACCCTTTAATTTTTTGCTCTAAGCTGTGAAACACCTGTATATATATATATATATATACTCGTATATATTTATTATTTTATTTTAAATGAATTAGAATATTACATTAAAAGCAGTTATATTAAATTAAATAAATATCAGTTCATTGATTTGTAGATAAAATAATAAAAAAGTTACCAACAAGAAACATGAAAATATATCACTCTTGACTTTTTGACTTACAAGGAACAAGTGTAGGGTATTGGGAAATCCATACTGAACCGAGCAAACAAGCCTGAAGTGCTATAAACGTCCACGAGATGACAGTCAAGTACTTATACCAGACCTGAATATATCAATAAAAAAAAAACAAATAACAACAACAGCAATAAGAATTAATATAATAATATAATAATAATAATAATATAATAATAATATAATAATATAATAATAATATAATAATAACAATAATAATAATATATTTGTCAACGGCCATGGCACAACTCGTTGATACTGATCCAAGCGATAACGCGAGTTAAGCAACGTTGCGTGCGGAGAGTATTTGGATGGGTGACCGTCCAGAGAAACCCGCGTTGCTGTTGACAGAAGACCTAAAACGCGGATCAGGGCGTAATGGCGGCATATGACCTTTGTAGTTGGTCCGCCAAGAAGCCACAAAAAAAAAAAAAAATAAGAATTAAAACCGGTAATCAAAAATATTTATTTTATTTTAAATCTTGAACAAAAAAATATGAATTCCGTTTTCTTTCTTACTTAAATTTCGATATTTTGGTTTCATTTTCGTTATTGTTCTTTCAACTAAGTAATTATACGCAGGAACAATTACTATTTAATTTACAAAGTTAGAAATTATTTTATTATATTAAATTAATTTAATATAGGAAAAATAGTATGAAAAACACTAGTTATAATGACCAATTTTAACATTCAAAATTTACTGTAATCATATTACAATAAGGGTCATTTTAATACCTATTGTACAACCTACTATTGCAAAAATTGCCTACATATTGGAAACTAAATATCGCGGACATATTTCAGGACATCAATTATCGGGGAACAATTCTCTAGATACGAAGACATGTACCCCATAATCACATTACTAATGAAAACAAAAAGATAATTCAAATATTTGAATAAATAATAATGTTAGCAAACATTTCCGAGTACCACAACTTTCCATAAGCCCTAAAATTCGTCCAGCACCTCCATAAAGCTTTCATCTTTATGTTGGCCGTGAAACCATGATCCAGAGCTGCGGTAGTAGCCTCACACCTTGCTGGCAACTCGCAAAGTGCCTTCCCGGGAAATATGAGCCTGCGATCCTGGCTCACCGGCGTTAAGATACCATCCGACTCGAACCGTACAACCATTCTCCTCCTCGACGCTGTCAGTGAATGTTTTGTGAGTTTTGTTCGTCTCATTCTGCCCAACTGCAATTTATATTTGAGTGGATAATATAAATTGGTTTCCGGTCTTGTTGGAAAAATAGAAGGATTGCGGCAAGGATACTGTTCTGTGCTGTTCTGTTGTTTTAATGAAATAGAGATTCGAGGCAGCTGAATCAGGGAAAGTAAACTTTCTTGATAATGTTCAGCGGTGAATTTTGATGTTTTAATATAAGATAAGATGAATTTCAAATTGAAATGAAATGAGAATTGAAACGTTACAAATGCAACACTGAAACTGGCTTTGCTCAAAGAATAAGTAGTTATCCTTATCTTCATGAAAAATATTTTTATCTCTGTTACTACTTGTATCAAACTATATAACTTTAGATTTTAAATTATTATTTAATAATATTAATTTAACTCTGAAATTACGGTAAAACATCCACCTAATAATATTTGAAATTTGTACGTGAACAATGATCTTTTTGAAATAATATATTTTTGTTATTGTAAAGAAAACCAATATATTTTTTAAATTAAAAGTTGGAAATATTGTAGTAATATGAAAAATTAAATATACGTGATTTATATATCAGTACAGCCAGAAATTTAAAATTGGGAAACTTTCATTCTCTATCCGGTGTCTACCATAAAAAGTTTATACTCCACCCATAGTTTTGAATATATAAAGTAGTACCATTTTATCTGCCAAATTTAATAGTGTAACATTCATAAGAATTGAAATACAAATAAGCTATTTATAACCAATATAAATTTTGTATTTTTAAGGAACACCATATAGAAAAAGTACTATCCTTTTATTTGCTAAATTAAAATTGCCAGTTCTTATGTAAACATTAACTTTAGCAACATGGAGATACTAGACCGTTTCTAGGGCTTATAAAACATATTGTATAGTTTAATATTTTTAGATATTTAAAAAGTAGAATTTTTGGCATATTCAATCCAGTTATATAGTTATTTGTGTATTAAGAGCGCAAATTGATTCTTTGTTACTCGAGCACGGTAATTGCTGCTCTCGCCTACGGCTCGCGCTGCAATAGTGTAAGAAGAACAAAGACACTTTACGCTCGTGATACACACATCATTTTTTCTACGATTGCATCTTAAAATTATTTAAAAACGTATACGTACTGAAAATAAATTCATTCTGTCAACTGACAATATGACAAGGTTCTGTTTTGTTTGTATCCCTGGTAACTATTGAAATAAGCGCGCATTTATAAACTTTTTCGCGCGTTGCCATTGGAAACGCGCGCATTTCACGTCTTTTTTGCGTGTTGCCATTGGAGACGCGCAAAAAAGATATTTTTCGATTGTTCCACAGAAAACGTCAACTTTACGATGACAAATGAAAGCGTAATTGTGAAGTTTTCATAGCAATTGTAGAAAAAATATGTTTTTGTATCAGGGTAATCAGATTTGAAAATTATAAAACCGGAGCATTTTAAAAATAACATTTCATTAGTAACATAATAAATAAATGTACTATTAAACCAGTGTATATATGACTCAAAACAGAGACGAATCTCGGAAAACCGGAATATGTAGTCATTTTTTTTGCAACTCTCTTATAACTCAAGAACTAGAGTAAGAGCAGGTATAGATTTAAAAACTGCACTTCTAAATTCCACATAGTTTTCTGCATAACTGTGATAATTTTTAGTGATTTAAATTGATATTTTATTTTAGTCAAAGAATTTCAGACATTGTACAAAGTTTCATAAAAGCTAAAATTCATTCAACAATTTAATAAGAATTTGTAGTCAAACAATTTAAAAACCCATCAAACAAATAGTCTTCCTATATTGGAAGTTATTGTTTTCCATGAAGACTTAACCTTCCGAGTTACTTACTTCACTGTTCTCTATCAATTAACAATGCATTATTCGATAATTCTGAAGCGTAAAACGTAGTAAGCCCTGCATCCGACCATCCATTTACACTAATCGTTCTGCTCAACTATTACAACTAAAACAATAATTTATTAGCGCGGCCTGGCTGGAAAAGTTTGTAATCGAACATCGGAGGAGGCGGCGGTGGTGGCGGTGCTGTCGGGCACATCTGCCCGTTTGGCGGCGGCAACGGCGACGCTATATAGTTAAAGTTAAATGATGCTTGGTAAATGAACGCTCGTGGCCTCGTGAATTTCACATGAAATATGTCGGCTGCTGCTGCTGCTGCTGCTGCACTGGCTCTGCACCACAGAAAGGATTATCGGGATTTAACTTAGTCTGATTTCAGATTTGTGTAAGCCAGGAATTAGTGCGGGAATTGGTTTATATGATGAATGAATACCAGATTTTATCATAGGTTAGAGCACTACACTTCCTGATTTTGTGATGAATTTTTGTTTTGCATAAAATCTTTATGCTTAGCATTCAGTAAAAAGCACGAAAACAAACTTTGGTTTTTAATAAATGTCAGTTTGCTGGAATGATTTTGCTCCAAGCAAAAAATGCTTGAAATAAAAATAAATAAACTATAATAAAAACCTAGGAACTTTAAATTAATTTACTGGTTTCAGGATATTAAACCTATGTTTACATGCACAAAAGTAGTGTAATTATTACGAATTTTAAAAGTAGGTAACAATACAAATAAAACAAAGTAGTAACATTTGTTTACATTTATGGACTTTGAATGAGCCCCGTTGCCAATAGCAAAGATCGATAAAAATTCGCGTTGCAGATAATTTCCGACGGCAAAGAATATTGGTCTGCACGTGTTCACTTTCTGTCACCAAATTAGATTCGAAAAACCTACGTTTGTACTGATCGTAGAAAGAATAATGTTTTTACATATGTACAGCATGTTATTTACACCTCATGGCATTAACATTTAGTAAATCGATGGTACATACAAATTTTTATGTTTATGCGTGATTTAACTATGGCATTAATAAAAAATATAAAATGAACACTTGGCTTGAATTTTGTGAAACATAGCCAAGTGTTTATATTATATTTTTTATTAAACCTTGTTTCACCAAGTCTTGGATGACAATTAATTTTGTCTTTGTTGTTATTTAAATTGCTATTGCGTAGCTTTCCTTTTTTTTCGGTAGATGGCATGACCTGTTCCACATAATTTCTCATGTCATCTTACCTGTTTGTTAGAGATCTTATTCTCTGCTGGCACCAACTTCTTCACGTGAACTTTGTTCTAGGTGAAGAAGTGAGTTATACCATACTGATGAGCTCTAATAAGAGCGAAACGCGTCTATGGTTACTAACTGTGTTGACCAGCCTCTGACGATGCCCTCATAAGGTGACTTGGAGGCTGAATTTTGTGAAACATAGCCAAGTGTTTATATTATATTTTTTATTAAACCTTGTTTCACCAAGTGTTGGATGACAATTAATTTTGTCTTTGTTGTTATTTAACTATGGCATTATATGAGCCGAGTGGCACTAAGCCCGTGCGATATGAACAAAGTAGGCGTTATGATCGGACGTTATGAATAATAATGTCCCGGTTATTAGGAAGTTATATTTTGTATCAAAGCAATGAAAAACAAATAAAGTTCAAGTGAAAAATATAGTTATTTGTGTACCTTGACCACGAAATGAGTGTGTGCGTTGAAGGCAAAGTTTGGCGGCTGACACTGAAAAAAGTTTAACTTTAATTTTCTGGCTAATTTGAATGATAAAATGGAATTGTAAATCTCTTATAATATAATACGAGTCTTCAGTGTTTACTTGGTTTTTGTTAATTAAATTTTGTAAGTTCAATGTAAAACAAAGAAAAAAGTTACTGCGAAAATATTTACACCGTTTGAATTTTGAAAATATCATCTTCATAAGGGTTTTTATAAGAAACTAGACGTTGGTTTGTTTTATTTAATTTTTGAACTAGTTGGATTAGACATCTTTCGTGATAATTACAAAATTTGAAACCACAAAGTTAGAAATAAATTTTTATATGAGATTCATTCAACCTCCTAAAAATATGAAACTTCAAAAGATATGATGAAATATTTGGTTTAAAATGAGTAGGAAATGTAGATACAAACTATATAATATTAAAACTCGTAGTAAAACTGCAGTGGGAATATTAGCGAATATCACATTGCAAATAGTCGTAATCATCATCGTGGATGAATGAAGCGTATTCACGAGTTGGAGTTCATGACATAATATTCATTAAAACAAACTCGCGCTTTTAATTTTGCAATGGCCTGAAACCGTAATGTATTCCGGAAATGTATATTAGTTTTAGTTAACAAGGAAACGACTCTACATTTTTCTCATTTGCCAGATTCGTCCGCTGCGAACCTAATGAAATAAACGTTGCTTCAGCGCATTTATCAAAACAAGAGCATCAAATTGTAATTAATTCACCTAATTTTTCACAGATTATATTTTAATCTCATTGCTGCATGAATCGAGAATTATAAAGCTAGTCTTTTCAGTAAACTATCATGGAACTCATTATTTAATTTGGTTTTCTAAATGAAGTGATTAGTAAACATTCATTTATAGTAATTTATTCATTTTATTGAAATATAAAATGAAATGAGATTATTTGTTGAGTATTTTTAATAAAATATTAGTTTTATTGCATGAGCGATAATTTGCAGTACTGGGCGTAGGTAAATAAATAAATATATCATCACGCCTTTTACCCATTACTGGGTGTGGCACTTTTGCCGCAGCAGATTTCGGTAAGTGATATATTTCTTCGCATGAAGTGCGGTTACCAGTCGTCAAATCGCGGCCACCAAAGATGTTCATGACGGGGGATTCACAGGGGTAGATTTACTCGAATCACTGAGCCACCTACCCCATAAAAAATGTCAAATAAATTAATAAACTTTAACATAAAAATTTTGATTTGATATTTCTTATACTTGATATTTAAGGGACAGTAGTTCATCTGGATCTTAGATTCCTAGATTTTTATTATTTATTATTTTATGGTTTTAATTTATTTATTAATTTTATTTATATATTTAATAGGTGAGTGTTGCAAATCCATGCGTATAAAAGGTTTTTAACACGAGTTATACAGGGTGTTTCACAACTTAGAGCAAAAAATTAAAGGGTATATTCTGTACGACGTGCTGATCATGAAACAAAAAGAATTTTTTTAAAATCTCAAAACTATTTTTCTTGTTTCCCAGTCCAAAATTGATTATGTTAAAGTTATTAATTAAATAAAATTCTATTATAAATAACTGCTAATAATTGAATTGTGTAATTATACTTTCGTAGTTGATACCTACTTCATTGTTTGTGTTTAATAGGAAAGCGAATCCAGTGCATTACTACAAAAAATGTTTTAGGTTAACAACCCTTAATTTTTCGAATTTAAAAAAATTCTTTTTTTTCATGATCAGCACGTCGTACAGAATATACCCTTTTTATTTATTGCTCTAAGTTGTGAAACACCCTGTATATTATAATAATTTTTCTAATGAATTCAAACTTCAATAACATTTATTTGGTAGGTTTATCGCACTGTTGCAATAAGAAGCGTCAGATAAAACGTTTTATCGCACACCGTACGATAAACACTTACTTTTTGTACTGAATATGAGTACATGAAGACTCATTTTTCAGACGATTGTAAAAAAATATATTATATGACGCTTAAAATGCTGGCGAGCGAAGGAGGCGTTAAGCATGACAGTAAATAACAAAGAGTTGTCGCTTTAAATATTAAAATATTATTGAATATTTTTATTAATATTATGACTTTAATTAATAACTATTACTTATTAACTATTTTTATGACTTCATTTGTGCATTTATAATTGACTTTATTTATGTAGTTGTATTTTTATTTATTTTTTTGTGAACATACAATAAAGTGCATTAAACAGGTTTTATTTTTATCATATAAAGCAATTTTTAATTTCCAACACAAAGTGGAAACATATATTCTTTTTATGAGTTATAGCTCTACCAATATGAAATTATTTACGTAAATGAAAAACAATATCACATTCATTAGACTGTAAGAGACGACAATTTTTTTTTCAAAACTGTATTTTTAATACTGACAGACTAATTAAATTTCTGAAAATATCTTGTTTATGTCAATGTTATTTTCTCAATAAAAGAAAAACTATCTGTTATAAGAAAGTTGAACGAAAAGTGTATAAAACACTGTAAAAGAATGTCTGAACTTTTAGTTAGTTAAGAAAGTATTCTTGGTTCTTTAAGCTTTTAAAGAAAACCCTAAAAACCTTTAGGAGAAATTTACACAAAATTGTGAAATAGCTCTTCAAAACTTTGTTAAGTATTATTAAAAATTTATTAGCAAAAAATATACGACTACTCGAACTCAAATTATTTTTATTGAAAATATAGGTACTTTTTTATCGTAAAATATTGGTAATTACTTAATCTTTATTGATATTAAAAATGTAGGCTTATAAAATAATTATTAAAGAATGAAACTCTGAATATATAATGTCAATTACTTCATATATGACATTTATTACAATCATTAATCTATATTTAAAATACAGCACTGATTGCCCCTTTGCCAAAATTCTGCTATCTATTTGGGTAGGTGGCTCAGTGGTATTGAGTTGGCCTGTGGATTGGAGAACCCGGGTTCGAATTACACAGCCGACAAACAATTTACCCCACATTAAACCTAACATATTTGGGGCTGCTATATTTCCATAGATACTATTGTTTTTTTACTCACTAGTGCATAATAGTTATTTACGTAAAAAATCAGGAAAGCGTTCAATTACAGGATGAATAGATAGTTTCATGCCTAGCAACAGCGAGGCTTAAAACAGCTTACGAATTATGTACGACGCTTTACTGACGTGTTACGTATAAAATTTTACTTGAAACTTATAAAGAAATAATAAATATTTTATATTAATTTAAATTAAAAGAAATATTAGAGTTACATATACAATCAGTATTTTATGTTGCCAAGTTGCTGTTTATTGATCTATCAGTGTAGCCACCTTGAAATTTTATTATTATTATTTTTAAATAAAAATTTCAAATAGTTATTTGTGTATTAAGAGCGTAAAGTGCTTCTTTGTTACGCGAACACGGTAATTGCAGCGCGAGCTGAAGGCGAGAGTTCCAATAGTCTAAGAGGAACAAGGACAGTTTACGCTCGGGATACACATATATTTTTTCTACGAATGCATCTTAAAATTATTTTAAAACGTATACGTACTGAAAATTAATTCGTTCTGTCAACTGTCAATATGGTAAGTGTCTGTTTTGTTTGTATCCCTGGTAACTATTGAAATAAGCGCGTATTTAATACCTTTCTCGCGCATTGCCATTGGAAACGCGCACATTTAACTTCTTTTTCGCGCGTTGCCACTGGAGACGCGCAAAAAAGATATTTTTCGATTGTTCCACAGAAAACGTCAACATTACGATGACAAATGAGAGCGTAATTGTCAACTTTTCATAGCAATCGTAGAAAAATAAAGTATATGTGACATAGAAAAAATATTATGAAAATCGTAATACTTATTTTACAATATACCATTGTGTTTCACTAAATAAAATCAAATGTAGATAATTATTGGCAACTATCTCGTTGACGCATTGAATCCCGCATGAACATATTGAGCAAACCCAATCATGCATTCACTAATTTTTAATCTAGCAATTAATGCAGTTATTTACAACCATATAATAATAATAAAACAACTTCATGTGCAACAAATACATGAAAACTGATCAGTGATTAAAATAATTTCGTCCCAATGCGAGATGCAGCAATGAATCAAATATTCCCAGTTCATTTATAGTTTAACTTCAATTCGAATTCATACCCAGCGCCGCTAGAGTTTCATCAGCTACAGTCGATGCACGCGAGTTATTTATTCCGCCCTGAATGAATTATTACTCACGTGATCAGAATGTTTTCTACAATATTAATCACTCGAACGTTTCTTAATTTATGAGAGATACTATTGTCTTTAATGTTTTCAACAACTTCATCTAGAATGCAATGAATTTTATATTACAGCTAGTGTTGCTGCGAGACAAGACTAGACTTAGGGTCAGTTTTGTCTCGGTCTTGACTTGGTCTCAAGTGTCATGGTCTCGTATCGGTCTCAAGTTTGACTTAGAAACTTAACTATGTTCTCATTTCGATATTTTGAGACGAGACTAAAACTTCTCTCAAGTCTCGAGACAACACTAATTACGAAAGTATTTAAACTTCTAACAATTTTTATAACTACTCGTATTTCAAGTGAAACTAAGAAATATTAATAAAATATCAAACTAAACACTTGTTTAAGTCTCACAAAATTCAGCCTCCAATTCAACTTATGAGGTCCTCGTCAGAGGTTGGCCAGAACTTCTCGTCATTTTACCGTTTGTTAGAGATCTTATTCTCTGCTGGCACAGTTCTTCGTCATACAGCTCCTTCATGTGAATTTTGTTCTAGGTGAAGGAGTGTGTTATCCCATACTGATGAGCTCTAATAAGAGCGAAACGCGTCTATGGTTACTAACTGTGCTGGCTAGCCTCTGACGAGGACCTCATAAGTTGTCTTGGAGGCTGAATTTTGTGAGACTTAGACAAGTGTTTAGTTTGATATTTTATTATTAAACCTAGTGAGCATTCAAAGACAATTAATTTTGTCTTTGTTGTTTTTTATTTAAATTGCGAAGAAATATTTTTGAGTATATTAAAGTAATTTGTAGTTTTGAAAGAAACGCCTGTTGTCTGTTTTAACTCTTAATTAATATACTACAAAGGTATGAAACTAAAGATTTCAAAATACCAGTCATTTATAGCGAGCTTCGAAATAATTAAAAATGGTTAAGTGAGGTTCTTCGCCATTTTAAAACAAAATGATGGTCATATGAAATATGCGATGGTCTTGAAAAGGTTTGTTGTGTTTGCTAATCAGTATTTTTAATTTTATGCAACAAAATAAGGTCGATTTCTTCCAAATTCGTAAAAAATGTCTGTCGAAGAATCAGCAAATATTGTCTTCAGAAGTGTCTTGAAAAATGTCAAATTGATTCCGTCGCTTCTCATGCGAATTACTTTAAATTTCATTTGGCTGGAATCGCAAACATCAAACTCTCGAGAAGGAAACAGAGCGGACAACACTGTCGTATTCGGTCGTTAAATTTGACATGGAAGCTCCGTATCCAGGGTCTGTTTATCACCTCGCGTCGCTGGTCATCGAGTGCGGCCATCGGAATCGAAAGTGCCGGCCAAGGAACAACCAACGGAACTGTGCGGGAGCTACGGGGAAAATGTGCCGAGGTATACGTGCTCGCGGAAAACACGGAAAAGGTTGCATCATGGTCAAACGAGAAGATCGGACTTCTGTTGGATGCCGCTTGCTTCCAACCTGATAAATAATGTATTAAGAAGCTGTAGTTTTCACATGACCATTCCAAGTGTTGGCTTCCTCTTACTTAGGTGTAAAATTGTTTAGATTACATTGATTTTATTACATTTATTTTAATCTTGAATAGGAGATATATCCTAAGTTTGATTTAATGTTCAACGAGGGATTTGCCATATTCATGGTTATGAATTTGACACTAATGTTTTAGTGTTTGTTACTTCCTTGTACGAAGTAAAGGAAGTATTGTTATCGCGAAAATTTTCGGTTCTCAGATTTCAGTGGAAATACGCATTTTGGCCCTCCCTGAGTCCATTTTGACTAATTTTGTCGTGACGTCTGTACGTACGTATGTATCTCGCATAACTCAAAAACGGTAAGCCGTAGAAAATTGAAATTTTATATTTAGGACTGTTATAACATCTAGTTGTGCACCTCCCTTTTTGGTCATTATATAACTTCCGGAAGTGGTACTTTACTTGAAGCCTATAATAGATTTTCATGAAAAACTATATTCAAATATAATTTAAAACTTTCCAAATTTGGTATATACGACTACTATATCAATGGAAATAATATAATAGATTTTGGTTACAATACACTAACCGGAAGTGACACATTATATAAAGCTGCTAACAGTTTTCCTTGAAAAAAATGGTATTATTTTAATTTTAGAAATAAATGCTTCAAATAAAAGTTTTAGAGAATTAAATTCTGCGTCTAGCACATTAAGAATTTTTAAATTAGCCTTTTGCATAAGCGAGATATCTAAATTTAAATAGTATATATTTTGTGTGTGTTTTTTTTAATTAAGTTTGCTATGGATTAGAACAAAAAATAAAAAATAAAAGATTTTATGTCAAATATGTGCAATTAAAAAAATATCTATAGTTAATACGCGTACACGGAAGTCATGTGGTGTCCACATCATATTTTTTTTAAATCACACATAGATTGTCACGTTAACATTTGTATTAATTAGAGTCGCATTATTATTAATGCTACCTGCAATTAATATACTCGTATACATTTGAAGAAAATGTTCAAATATTATTTTTTTAAACTGAACTGTAGAGACAATTGTCTTGTTAATCTAGCACAACTAGTTTTTTTTTTACTAGGAATATTTAAAATTTAAAGTATGTACTGGCAAAATTTTATATTTTAAAGAATACAAATTTAGATTCAAATCGTGTTTGAAAGTGTTACAGCTGCCTAAATATCCAATGTTATGAATGAGTTTTATAACCGACTAGGGTATTCTTTGGCAGAGAATGAATGAATTTTGAAAATTTGCCTATCATAGATATAGGAGTCTTTGAGATTCGATGCTACGTTAGACACTATGACAGAAGAATTCGGTTGATGCCATACGTCGGACACAGGTGACGTGGTGTAGCAGTTAGCATCTCTGCCCGGCAAGCGGAGGGTCCCTGGTTCGAATCCAGGCGTCATCCGAATTTTTCTGTCATAAATTTAACTTTAAAAATTATGTGTTTATTTGTATTACTTATAATAGTTTAATTCAATATATTCCAACCAATTCTACAATCTACATTTAAAGATGTCTAAAATAAATGATAAATATTAATTAAAAAAAACCAGATAATCACGACCAATGAATATCTAACCTAAATCTGGAATAAAAGATCCTAAAGTCGAAATCTGGATTATAATAGCCCTCTAGTACTAACTTAGTAATTCTAATCCATATCGTTATCAAAATCTATGCAAAAATTAATTTTCGAAATAGCTACCACCTAAAAAAATAAGATTTTAATATAAGGTAATGCGATAAGTAATGACAGTTTTAAAAAATGTGTATCTTTTAAAGTTATTATTTCTTATTAATATCATCTTAAAAAAAAATATCTCAATTTTTATTATATAATCTGTATCACTTAAATCAATCAGATAGTTTAGACTTCATGAAAAAATATGAAAAGTTATTGCGTGATTTATTTGAAGCTAAGTTCAAATCAGTAAATCTAGTACTGAGAAAAAAGCGAGCAAAGTGAAATAAATAAGTGATACGGTTGAGTAAATGTAAGTTAGTTCTATTTTAAATGGCAAAATGTTAAATATACACGTCTTCTTTACTCACTTTTATTATTTGTTATTGATTGTACTCGTATTTTGTTCAGTGATGACTTAATCTCGTAAAACAAAAATATGCCAGGTTTGATTATTGAAAAGCACACTCCTCAGGCTATGTAATGGTGTTTTATTTGTTATTGTTATTATGTCAGTATTATTTCATGTAAATTAATCTGGTAATTCAAAACATAATTACAAATTTATTTTCAATTTCGCATATTTGTAATTTATAAAGTGAAAATATCGTTTTTACAGAAACATTTGTATATAACAAATACATAAATAAGGTTCTAATTGTACTGTTCACAATATTCAAATACAATTTAAGAGCGCTATTGAATTAATTCTTTTCTGAACAATTTTGCATATGAATGGTATATGAAACGATCCAGGCTTCTATAGAAATATGAAAATAAATTTACAAAGTACGAATACATTATTCAACTTTTCTATTCAAGAAACTTACTCAGGTATTTGCAGTTCGAATGTATGTGAAAGACATGTTTACGTTGCTATTATTTAAAAATATAAAGGGCTTAGGTTTCCTTTTCACATACTTCATACCAATTATTGTTATCTACCTTTCTTATATAAAACATATTGGCACTTTTACATCTTACCATTTAAATTATTATTGTTTGACAGAAAATACTTTTCAACACAATCATGGTTAACTTTATTGAATTGCACTACGCTTAATATGGCCATTTTGTTCCAAATTACAAAATTAATCTTAAAATATTTAATGGGGTTGGTGGCTCAGTAGTATCGGGTCGGCCTGTGGATCTTGAGAACCCTGGCCAACTCCATTTAATTGCGCTACAATTGTTACGGCTATTTCGTTCTATCGTTTTACCATATAAATATGGGTCGTGAATTTTTAACAGTATTAAGTCAAGTAATGCCATCTAGTGTTTTTTATTTCGATTAAAAGACAGTGACCACACTGTTAATATACAAAAACAACCTTAAAATATTTGAAAATAAAAGGAAAACAATCTTAAAATATTGGAAAATTTAAATTTATGTGATAAAAAGGAACATTTTAATGACAATTGAATGAAATTAGCCATGTAATTGATCAAAAAAGTGTTGAATAATGATTCATTATTCAACACTTTTTTCATTATACTGCACTTTTGAATAATTAACCATATTGTATATATAGAAACGTATACATAATGAATATATTACTTAATGATCGGGACAAAAAGAAATAATTTCGCAGATCTGTTATTACAAAAATTAAAATTATATCTTTCAGCGCATTCTTATTTTAAAATCCCAATTGTAGATCAAATAAGAAAAAGAAAAAATATCCATTACTGGCTTGTTGCTAAAGTTCATATTAATAGAGATATTAAATGTTAAAGTTTATAGAAGAACTAATAGCAATTGAAATTTAGCGAATAAAGGAAAGGTATTATTTTCTATATAGTAATCCATTAAGAAAAAATTTATATATTAATTCGCGCTTACTTGTTCTTCAGTTGATTTGAGTTTTATACCACTAAATTTGGCGGATAAAAGTAAAAGATTTAGGGATTATTGTTTAATGTAAAACAATGTAAGAATTCATCGTTTGAGATGATTTATCTACGCTGAAATAAAGTGACAAATAACCCATCAGTTGAATATTGAAATCACGACATAAATATAACAAATTATTCTGTCATTTACTAATACGATATTTTTCTCTTATTTGACAGATGATTATATCTTTTAGTTTATATATTAGCATTACGAAATAATAATTCTTTTTTGATAAAATAAAAAGAATAGTAGCGCTTTTCTCAGTAAAAATAATAATAGTAGGTTTTTGAAAATAAATTATTTACAAACGAAAACCATATAAATTATATGCGACTAACATTCTCGCTGAAACCTTGTAGTACAAAAAAGAGATTGAAATAGATATAGGAATCAGTTGAATGTTGAAAACTTATATGTTTCTGAAACAAGTAGCTCGAAGCAGTAAGCAGTGATAGCCGGTAAAGATGATTCCAACTGAGAATATTAGTATGAATACAGGAAACTTTATAGACTGCGGTTAAGTTTAAACAAAGATCGTTGCAAGTCAAACAACGAGCATGGTCGCTACAACGAAAGCACAATACCTACGGGGCATGTACTAATTTAGAAATATGTCCCTGGGCTCTTTACAAGTAATGGCGGGCGGACAAGTTTTGTTTCAACGTTTCAGCCGTTTCAGACGTTGCCACCTCTGAAAGGGCACTTCGGACTCGCACTGTATACTCTTACTCACACTAAATGAAATAAGGAAATTAGCAAAGCTGCCGGCAAAGTAATTCCGAATGTAATTCATAATCTTGTTTGGCATTTTACGCGATATTAATTAATAAGTAACTCGCGGGATTTTTTCCGAAACACTGAATAGCTTCAGGATATTTTCTGGCATTAAAGGATTTTGTGTATTTTTGGAACTAATCAGAAATAATTAAATACGCTTTTCATCGCTAATCTATTGGATTCCCTTAGGTATTATAGGTAATTTAATTCAATAAATTGGTATCTAAATAACAAATACTATATAATACAAGATAGATAAAGCCCTATATACTTTTGATAGGATTATAATATTTTTTTAATATTACAAATATCAAATTTTGTTAATATCTATACAAAATATACAAATAGTTCCATCAATTAATCCTAGATCTGAACTCCTTAATTGCAAATTTACTAACAATAAAAATAAATAAGAGATGCTGTCTCATTCCCTTAATAAATTATATTTTTCCTGATTATCGTTAAAGGTAGCTCTGCAAATGTATTGATTTGTAAATAATCGAAAAAAAATGTAACATGTATATGAAGCTACAGAAATTAGTCGTATATAAAGACGTTCATTTTACAAAATTTTGTGGGGAGCACTTTCATTCATATAAGTATAATGAAAAGAAGACAAAATTATTACACAATAACCACATAAAAATGTAATATCAATCATTGTGTAAAAAAAACGGCAGTTAATGCATATTTAAGCATATTTACAATACTGTAATATGGTGCGTTGGGGTCGTATTTAATTACAACAATGAAATATTACAACAATGAACGAATACAACAATGAAAGATCACAACAATGAAAGATCACAACAATGAAAGATCACAACAATGCAAGATTACAACAATGCAAAATTACAATAATGAAAGATTATAACAATGACAGACTACAACAATGAAAGATTAAAACAAATAAATATTGTACAACAATGAAAGATCACAACAATGAAAGATTACAATAATGAAAGATTATAATAAAGACAGACTACAACAATGAAAAATCACAACAATGAAAGATTAAAACAAATAAATATTGTACAACAATGAAAGATCACAACAATGAAAGATTACAATAATGAAAGATTATAATAAAGACAGACTACAACAATGAAAAATCACAACAATGAAAGATTAAAACAAATAAATATTGTACAACAATGAAAGATCACAACAATGAAAGATCACAACAATGAAAGATTACAATAATGAAAGATTATAACAAAGACAGACTACAACAATGAAAAATCACAACAATGAAAGATTAAAACAAATAAATATAGTACTACAATGAAAGATACAAAACTTTAAAATTTCCAGAATTTAGGAATCTATTGAGACAATATATTTTTCCTTCAACATTTAAAACTTTAAATTTTAGATTTTGTTTTGTTATAAGATAAAAATTTACAAAATCTTTTTAAGAAAATTGTTGGGTGTAATTATAAATGTTTGCATCCCACAACTTTTTTTTACTATATTTTCCGTCAGTACGGTGGTGTGGATAGCGATACTGAATTCGAATCCGGAGATCCCGAGTTCGAATCTCACTCAAGTTAAACAGAATGACTTGTGATGCAATCTACATTTTTTCTTCAAAAACTGTCGCAAATTGACTATTTTCTGGATTTATTTGCGAATGGTTAATAAAAGTTGTCAACAAGGAATTAAAAAAAATAGTTTTAAAATTAAAATTTAAAAAGTAAACATTTTTAGTTTCCCTGATTTGATAGTTATTTCTAATATAAGTTTCAATTGTAAATCGTACAATAGTCAATTTATACATTATACAAGATTCGATAAATTACTATTCGTAGCGTTTACAACTATAATTTAATTATTAAAATATTTATATTAGAAATAACTATCAAATCACTGGTACCAAACGTTTACTTCACATAAACTGTTCTTAATTTTACGAATATCATGACAATTATTTTATTACAACCTGCATATTAACTCAAACACATTAAATAGGCATTATATACATTTGACAACAGAATAATACTAATAATGTTTATCTCAAATTGTATTACCAAATATTATACATATTGTAATGTGTCAATTGCTAATTATTAAATTTTTAGCCATGTTTCTATTTACAAACAAATCTGATATTATTGACACCAATATTTATTGTTCGATCAATATAAATAATACTTAATATGAGGTTTGAAGAACTATCAGTAATTTCAAATTTAATTATGTGTTCTCAAGATAAATAAATATATCATCATGCCTTGTACCCATTTCTGAGAGTGGCGCTCTATCGTAACAGATCTCGGTAAGTGATATATGTCTTCGCATGAAGTGCGCTTTCCATCCGTCAAATCACGGTCCCCAAAGATGTTAGGGAAGGGGCAAGGGGCACATGGGTAGTTTTAACGTGATAAAAATTGTTTGTCGGCTGTGGGAATCGAATTCACAGGCCAACTCGATACCACTGAACCATCTACCCCAAGGTAGGGGTAGAAAATATAAAATTTAGAAAAGTATTCTTCTGCAAAGTCTACAATTGCGTGCTTAAATTAACAATAGTTATTTATTTCTAGTAGCTACTCAATCCTAAAATAATTGAATTACAGTATGACCAAATTATATTTTATAAATCAATTATATTAAGTACCTAATTGTCTTGTGTTGTAGTCGCTGATGCCCGTAATTTTGTAAACCGAATGTCTGATCAAAGGCAAACCAGAAAATATTTCCTTTACGTATTGATTTCATAATTTCATGCAAATAACATGATTTATAGTAAATAATGGAATGTAAAATTATGACAATATCTCTTCTTAAATTTCGTTTAAAATATACTATTTTCTGTTACAAATTTAAAAAATCTGATGTGGACACCACATGACTTCCTTGTACGCGTATTAAACTATAGATTTTTTTTAATTGCACATATTTGACATAAAATCTTTTATTTTTTATTTTTTGTTCTAATCCATAGCAAACTTAATTTTTTAAAAAAATATAATATTTAAATTTAGATATCTCGCTTATGCAAAAGGCTAATTAAAAAATTCTTAATGTGCTAGACGCAGAATTTAATTCTCTAAAACTTTTATTTGCAGCATTCATTTCTAAAATTAAAATAATACCATTTTTTTAAGGAAAACTGTTAGCAGCTTCATGTAATGTGCTACTTCCGGTTAGTCTATTTTAACCAAAATCTATTATGTTATTTCCATTGATATAGTAGTCTTATATACCAAATTTGGAAAGTTTTAAATTATATTTGAATATAGTTTTTCATGAAAATCTATTATAGGCTTCAAGTAAAGTACCACTTCCGGTAGTTGCATAATGACCAAAAGGGAAGGTGCACAACTAGATGTTATAACAGTCCTAAATATAAAGTTTCAATTTTCTACGGCTTACCGTTTTTGAGTTATGCGAGATACATACGTACGTACACACGTACGTACAGACGGCATGACGAAATTAGTCAAAATGGATTCAGGGAGGGCCAAAATACCTATTTCCGTTGAAATCTGAGAACCGAAAATTTTCGCGATTACAATACTTCCTTTACTTCGTACAAGGAAGTAAAAATATACGACAGTCATATAATACATTATAAAAATTAAATAGCGGACATTTAATTATGTTATAATAGGGGATCCAAACATTTTTTTGTAAAGAAATAGGTATACAAAAATATGTAAATATTGTGAAAATTGTATGATTTCGGATGTAAGTATACTTATATATTTATTTTAATTTGTAAAATATAAACATTCATCTAAATGTAATTAATATTAATAACTTTATTAAAACGAAATAAATTTAAAATCAAAAATTAAATATTTACAACATTTTTCATATTTGGTTTCTCTCTTCATGTTTATGATATTTGGACTTTTATTTGCTACATAGAATGTGATTTTATTTTGTACTGCAATTATTTATTTTCTGGTAAACAAAAAGAACGTCAGTTTATAAACGACAAATAAATTTTTCTCTAAAACAAATAAAATTTATTCATTCAAATAACAGTCAAACTTTTGACAGTAATGTTATTTATCTCATAAAATAAATAGATTCGAATTTGTTAATTTCAATACATTTACATTAATAAAAATAAATATATCATCACACCTTTTACCCATTACTGGGTGTGGTACTCTGCCGTAGCAAATTTCGGTAAGTGCTATATTTATTCGCGTGAAGTGCGGTTACCAGCCGTCAAATCACGGCCCCCAAAGATGTTCGAGGAGGGGTAGCCACAGGTATAGATTTAATTTGGTGAACATTTTTGTCGGCTGTAGCGATCGTACCAGGGTTCTCAAGATCCACAGACCGACTCGATACCACTGAGCCACCTACCCCATTAAATTTACTACTACTGAAGTAAATTTATTCTATCCTTTATAAAACCGGACATAAGTAAAATAAACAAATATGACGATTCCACTGACAGTTCAGTGAATTTAGTTACATTTTACCCAGCATATATGTTTCTTATTTACCGTGCATGAAAAAGCTTCAGTACTTTAATTTACTTCCATGGCAAATTTATTTGAATTAACATTCGAAACAACTTTTTTTTTTTATGGCATATAACATACTCGTATAACATTACTATCAAATGACTAAAGTTAATTTATATTATGACAGAAAAATTCTGAAGACGCCTGGATTCGAACCAGGGACCTTCCGCATACCGGGCAGAGATGCTAACCGCTACACCACGTCACCTGTGTTCGAAATATGGCATCAACTGAATTTTTCTGTCACAGTGTCTAAGCGTAGCTTCGTTCCGAGAGACTCCTATATAGGCATTGACAACCGGGTTCGTCTACAGTGACACAGTTTTTGATTATGAGGGAATCATACCCAAGCTTAGAGCTAATATTATTAAGTTGTGTGATTATTAAAGGTAATCATACCTGTAGTTTTTGACTAAAGTTAATTTATATTATGACAGAAAAATTCTGATGACGCCTGGATTCGAACCAGGGACCTTCCGCATACCGGGCAGAAATGCTAACCGCTACACCACGTCACCTGTGTTCGAAATATGGCATCAACTGGTGTAGCGGTTAGCATCTCTGCCCGGTATGCGGAAGGTCCCTGGTTCGAATCCAGGCGTCATCAGAATTTTTCTGTCATAATATAAATTAACTTTAGTCAAAAACTACAGGTATGATTACCTTTAATAATCACACAACTTAATAATATTAGCTCTATTACTGTCAAACATGAAATGAACAAATTTTATTTATTTTCTATGTAAATTAATTTGTCATTTATAAAACCGGCCATAATTCAATACATATATTTTATATTTCTATCATTACTTTTTATTATTTTGATTAAGGTATAAGGACTCATTGTTAAAAACAACAATATTTTTCAATATTTATTAAAAATTACGTTTATTATTTGTACTAGCGTGGTTTTGAAATTATTGTAACTTATTTGCACTGACAAATGCTTTTAGCAGGGACGCAAACCTCAAAATATTACGGTTCTGTTTCGGTTTGCGGTTCAACATACGTTTTTGTTTTTTTTCCAAGTCGAAAGTTTTCTTTTTTTTGTTTGATTCGTGAACCAATTTGAGTTGGATTCAGTTAGCGATTTTTTAAAAACATACATACATAACAACAAGCTATATCCCATTAAATGGGGTTGCACGAACCCCTGAAACATTCACAAAACATCCACTAAAAGATTTATAAAAAAATCAGTCCACGTCAACATTCTCATCTTGACACACGATACTCGTTTCAACCACATTAACGCTTCCTCCATACAAACTCTTTCATTCCTCACAACCAAATCACCATGCAACAAACCTTCATTCACATCCATCCATTCGCTCCTGTACACCTGTTTCATAAATCTTCACTTACGCCCACTTCTCTAACAACGAAACTATAAAGAAATGAAGGCAACATTGCCTGCGCTTATTTAACACAATAGCCCTTAGATACTGTATAGTAAAAACTGAAAATGAATAAAAAAAGATAAGGAAGGAAGGGAGCATCTTCCTACGCTTGTTTTTGAAACTGAATTTTGCACAATTGCAGGCAAACACTCAACAAATCTAACCAATTAATCTAAAATAAAAAATTATGCTCTTGTCGTTATTTATCACATTTTTCCCGCAATTAATAAAAAAAATTAAATTAGAAATTGCGTACACATAGATTCAATAATGTAGTATAAAATTATTGAAGATTTTTAGAAAATACATAGTAATATTATTATGTACCACAACTCATACTGCGCTCTTTATAAATACAACACACTTTAAATTTGTATATTGTGACTTCTCTAGACAAGACCGTACAGGTTAAATTAGATTTTAAAACTGGTTCATTGAATCGATTTAATATTTATAGTTCGGTTAAGGTTCTCACTTTGAATATTGCAGCAAAAGATTCATATTCTTGTTTCTAAAAAATATACTGATACAAATCGGTTTTGGTTTCTGTTGTGTTCAAATCCCTGGGCATAGTTAATTGCTTCAATTAAAATAAAATAAATAAATATATCATTACTCCTTTTAAAAGATGGGGTACTCTGCTGGAGCAGATCTCGGTAAGTGATATATTTATGCGCATGAAGGTTCCTAAAGACGGGAAGATATGGAAATAATTTTAATGTGGTGAAATTATTTTGTCGTTTGTGGAAATCGAACCTGGATTCTCAAATGTACAGACCGACTCGATATCATAAGTCGCCCAATTAATTTTCATAATGTAAACACGGCAAATTTAGCACTTTAAAGCAAAATTAATGTACTTTTTAAGTTTGTAACAAAAATCATTGTTCCATTTGAAACTTGCTATTAACTATTAGAAAACGAGAAGAAATATTGTAATTTTACTGCTGCTATTTAATACAGATGTTGTACTATAGACAAAATATATGCAGACGCCTACCTAAATATATTCAAATAACAACGATTTTTATCAATGAAATTTATAGTTTAGGATGAGTCTGTATTCCTACATTATAAATTTCCTAATTCAAAGTCCGTGAACTAAATCGACTCGTCCAGAACTATAAATTTCATTGACAAAAACGTTGTCATTTCAATATATTTTAGTTAGACGTCTGTATATATTTTGTCTGTGGTTGTACTACTTTATTGCCCCTTTGCACTCCGTTGTCGCCGTAATTACGACATTTTTACATTAAATGCATGTACTTGTAACTAATATAGTGATGGAGTTATTGGTATCCTCTATAAGTTTTTAGGCTGGAGTGCAAAGGGTTAATAAATAAATAAACAGCCTGCATAATTTTAATACCAATCATTTCAATCCGAATTAAAAAATCTGATGTGGACACCACATGACTTCCTTGTACGCGTATTAAACTGTAGATATTTTTTTAATTGCACGACATAAAATCTTTTATTTTTTATTTTTTGTTCTAATCCACAGCAAACAATTAAAAAAAACAAAAAATATATAATATTTAAATTTAAAAATCTTGCTTATGCAAAAGGTTAATTTAAAAATTCATAATGTGCTAGACGCAGTATATAATTCTCTAAAACTTTTATTTGCAGCATTTATTTCTAAAATTAAAATAATACTATTTTTTCAAGGAAAACTGTTAGCAGGTTCATGTAATGTGTCACTTCCGGTTAGTGTACTTTAACCAAAATCTATTATGTTATTTCCATTGATATATTAGTTTTATATACCAAATTTGGAAAGTTTTAAATTATATTTGAATATAGTTTTTCATGAAAATTCAAGTAAAGTACCACTTCCGGAAATTATATAATGACCAAAAAGGAAGGTGCACAACTAGATGTTATAACTAAAGCCCGGATTTTTAGGCAATTGCCTAGATTCAAATTTTAATATACTTCAGGCAATTTAGTTTTTCTATACATAGGTAATATGTTTACGTGTAATGGAAGGTTTTTTTTTCGAGCCTTAGAGCCTATTTTTTCTATATTTTGGTTATTGTGCCTATTTTACCTTATACAGCCTATTTTGCCTATTTTTGTTGCCTATTCTAACTTTTATTGAGCAGACAAGGTTTATCATCTACTTCGTTGACTAATTCAGCACTCGACAAAGTGTTTCAACCTAACCTATAATATTACTTTAATCAAGTTTTTGTGTGAATTTAAAATGCCGAAAGAAAAAACGTTTTTTAGTCAAAATTTTACGTGGGAATTGAATTGTCTTTGCCATTAATCAATGGAGCTGAGATAACTTTAGACGATATGGCTAAATATAAGAACGCCCCTGTCACATTTTGTGATGTCTAACGAAGTTTTCAACTTACAAGCAAGTTCTGACAGACCGAAGATAGTGCCTTTCATAGAGCAATTGCTCGTAATATTTTGTGAATTAAAGTATACTACATAATTTGAATTTGCATAATAGTTAATAAAATGAGAACCCTACATTATTATTTTTCAGATTGTGTTAATTTTTGTTTAAAATGATTATTTTTTTCTAACGAAGAGTAGATACGAGTACCATTAGAAAAAGGATTCGTTTATTTTTTTTTAAACAAATTATTTACATTTAGGCTGCCTAAAATCCCGCCTATTTTAGAGTAATTACCGGCCTATATGCCTGCTTATTTGGGTGTTTTTAAGAGCCTAAATATCCGGGCTTTAGTTATAACAGTCCTAAATATAAAATTACCGACGTCTGAATATATTTTGTCTGTGGTTGAACTACCTTATAAATAAATAAATAAGTAAGAAATTTGCAGGTTCATTTTATTCAAACAGCCTGCAAAATTTTAATACCAGTCATTTCAATTCGAATTAAAAAAAGAGTTAGTTAACCCCAAATCTAATCTGCTCAAAACTTCATTCACCTTTTCAAAATTCTCTCAACCTGACCGTCCACTTCACGCATCCAACTGCGTCAGGTCTGTTCGCCGCCTCTCTCTACTTGCGTCGCGGCGTCGGCGGCGGCGGTGGCGGTGGCGACTACGGGGCGAGGGGGCGGACCGAATGCGCCGCCGGCCGCCGTGTTGCTGTTACTGCAGTCTTCGCTGGCGCGCTGTTCTGAACACTCGACGACGCTCGCTCCAACGACGCAGGAGATCGCGCGTTTGAACTACGAGTGGTGACTGCTTTGTTTGACAGTGGCATGTGACTGTGAAGTGTTGTGGATAACTGTGCATGGATTAAACAGTGGAAGTGGGCTACGAAAACTTCAGGAATCTTCAACACAAAGTAATATTATTATTTAATTAATATATAAGTAAACATTATCAAAATATTTTATAAAAATATCAGTAGACAACTTTGACAGGTATCAATAAAATTAATGAATATAAAATGACAATTATAAATATTTATATCTGATTTGAAATTGAAATATTGTTTCAACAATTTATTTTTTTACCGCATCAGTTTGTTAGTAAATATAATCGATACTTCAAGTGCATAAAATCTGACACCTATGTACATATATTTAAATTTATTAAAATGTTTTTAGAATTGATTATTTTGAAGTTTATATTTTTAGAACTTCAATTTAATGTCAACGTGCAACAACTAATTAACCTCTATCATTAAATTAAATTAGATCTAGTTAAAGATAGTTGCCAGCTTCTCACAGTTACTTCATTAAAAGAAAATTTAATAAGTAGATAATTATTTAATAATTTTGTAATTCCTATTTTACAAAGTGCAATGAGATGACATTTTTTGCCGTAATTTAATAACTCTCGCGGTTTCTAAGTAGGTTATGAAACAAATTTGTAATTTAATTTAATCTTGAAGTAGGTGATACGTATGTTTGCAGTATATTTTGCTTTTAACCTAAATATTATGAAAATTTTCGTAAAGCATTGTTTAAGAATTGCACGCAGAAAAATAGTTCCCATGCGACTACCTACTCTTGTTTCTTAAGAAAAAACGCAGACATATTTTTGGTAATTTACGCTTTTTATCAGACGTTTATTTTCGAATTTATGTTCCATAAAGAGAAAGATCAAAATGAATTGCAACATTTACATTCGCATGAAACAGCAATTTATTTTGATTTCACGATGGCATTTCAAGCATTTCCCAAAATCAAGCTCATCGTTAATAAATTGTCATTGATTTTGTTATTTGTATAAAAATAAGGTTAGTATTGATTTGTCATATTATTTGATTGTGGCAAGCTACACAATAATACATTATATTGAATCGTCTTGAGCAGGACAGGAATACGAATAATTTATACTTTATTGTTTGCCATCTGAATACATACTCAGAAATTTATTACTTTGTTCGTAGAGATTACATTTGTTTCAAACTGTAAACGGAAACCAATATTTCTTTATATTATTATAGTATATCTTTTATATAGTCTAAGCGAGCGTTTACAAATTGAAACTTTTGTGAATCCAACTTATAACCTAAAGAAACTAGATGATTTTCTTTGACGACTACAGTCCTCCATTTGAAAAAAATTGTCTTCAGTTTATTCGTCTTTGTATTCAATTTTCTTATTTAATTAAAATTGTTTCGTGTATTTTTCCTAGTTTAATTTATTAGTTTAAGTAATTATATCAAACGGTCCATAGGATTTACAAGTTTTTTTTGCATTCCTATTGTTTAAAAAAAATAAAATATATATATATATATATATATATATATATATATATATATATATATATATATATATATATATATAACTTTTTGTTGTAATATATAAAATTTTACATTTAAATAAACTAATTTGGTAATAACAAATAATGTATACTAAGAAATTTAAAAGTTTATTTAAATATTTGAAATATGTCATTCTGAAAATGAATAATAGTTGATTATCTGCTCTCTGAAGTAATTCATAACCATTCGTATCTCTTTATAATACTAATCATACGAGTATGGGGTATCTTGAGAACTCTGGTTCGATCCCCACAGGCGACATTCAATTTTCACCAAATTAAATCTACCCCTGTGGCTCCCCCCTATACTAACATCTTTGGGAGCCGTAATTTGACGGCTGGTAACTGACTTGTCGCGAAGAAATATATCACTTACCGAGATCAGCTACGGCAGAGTGCCACACCTTGTAATGGGTAAAAGGCGTGATTATATATTTATTTATTTTATTTATTTATCACATACGAGTATGTATATAACAAAAATGTGATGTGGCCACCACGGTACTTTCCTCACCATAGTTTGGTGCAATTTGTATAACTTTTCAAAAGATAAATATCATTTTTTATATTTTTAATAGAATTCTGTACCCGAGAGCTTTAATCTAATATTAAATTTGGTCTAATTTGAATAGATTTATAAAAAAAAATAATAACAATATTATCATTTTTGATGGGGTAGATGGCTCAGTGGTATCGAGTCGGCCTGTGGATCTTGAGAACCCTGGTTCGATCCCCACAACCGACAAACAATTTTCACCAATTTAAATTTACCCCTGTCCTCTCCACTAATATCTTTGAGGGCCGCGATTTGACGGCTGGTAACCGCATTTCACGCGACAAAATATATCACTTACCGAGATCTGCTTAGGCAGAGTGCCACACCCAGTAATGGGTAAAAGGCGTGATGATATTTTTTTTTATCATTTTTGATACTTTAAATAGAAATCTATGTTTGAGAGCTTCACTACCAAACGCAGTATATTTTGAATGACTTAAAAAAAAGCAACTGACGAACGTTTATAACGATGTTTCAAATTATCAAAATAATATATAACAAATCAATCGATAATAATTCAGAAAAAGTTTCCAAAAGTTTAGTTTATTTATTCATGTTTATTCTGTAACAAAAGTTGCCAAGTATAGCAATTGTTAATATAATATTTTATAGTCACCTTCCTAGCAACCATTGTTGAGCGGAGGTCCTAGAAATTGCTATATTTAGCAATTTGTTTTACAGAATTGCCATCGTTATGTATTTTATGATAAAACGAAATAAACATAAAAACTTTTAAAAGACACATCAATAAAGTTACGATACCACTGGTATCACTTTTTCGATTAAAAACTGAAATATAAAATTTCCGTTCAAAATTTCTCCGTGTTTGACACACAGACCTACTATTTTTGGAACTTTTTTTCGAAGTCCGAAAACGTCAAAATCTTGAGATCGAGAAAAATATAAATAAATAAATATATCATCACGCCTTTTACCCATTACTGGGCGTGGCACTCTGCCTAAGCAGATCTTGGTAAGTGATATATTTTTTCGCGTGAAGTGCGTTTACCACCCGTCAAATCACGGCCCCAAAGATATTAGTGGAGGGGGAGCCACAGGGGTAGATTTAAATTGGTGAAAATTGTTTGTCGGCTGTGGGGATCGAACCAGGGTTCTCAAGATCCACAGGCCGACTCGATACCATTGAGCCACCTACCCCATGAGAAAAATATAAATAAATAAATAAATATATCATCACGCCTTTTACCCATTACTGGGTGTGGCACTCTGCCTAAGCAAATCTTGGTAAGTGATATATTTTTTTGCGTGATGTGCGGTTACCAGCCGTCAAATCACGATCCTCAAAGATTTTAGTGGAGGTGGAGCCACAGGGATAGATTTAAATTGGTGAAAATTGTTTGTCGACTGGGGGATCGAACCAGGGTTCTCAAGATCCACAGGCCGACTCGATACCACTGAGCCACCTACCCCATAAATCGAGAAAAATCACCATCATAATACGTTGCGACCGGGAAATAAAAAAATTCAGCTATATTCAAGTAGTAAGAATTCTACATAGATCCTCTACAGTGATTGGGTATAACTTATGATTCGTGCAGTGTAACAAATAAATAAATTTAGTAGCTTTTGATGCAACTTACTGATTTAAAAGCAAGAAGAAATGAAGTGATTTACGTAAATAACCCATCCGTATGTGGCGACTGTAGCAAAAAACTGCCGCCGTGATGGTAAAAGCCCTTTTACAAAATCGCGAAATAAAAAAATCGAGAAATCCATTGTCAATATAGTGAACAAAGTGGAAGGAATTTCCATCGAATTCCTATGCCTATAGGAGTTTTTGTTGCGTCGTTAGTTTTGGTCGAAAGCCTCACCCGGTATTAAGGGTCATAATAGCATCTATTATGTCCTGTTCGATCCTATACGTGCGACAATCGCTTAGAGCCATAACACGCAATTTTTCGTCACGCGGATGAGCAGCAACTTCGAGGCGAAAGGCGAATATTTTTTGCCGCCGGGGTTTCAGAAGTTCGCGGCGGCAATACGTGTTTCGATTAGATGGCAATAATATTGAAATATTACTTTTATTTTCGTAAAACTGCGTGAGCAAAAGTTGAATTTGACTTTGGAGATTCCAGAGGATTCATTCTACTCTTTTTTTATGATTATATCTTGATTGTTCTTCTAACTTCTTCTTTGGTTGCTAGAAAAGTTGTAAGCTCTTTGTGTTAAATTAGTAGTTCGTGCTTTTTCGACTGTGACAAGATCACTGATAGTCCCAAAAAAATTATTTATTATTTGTAGCTACATAATGAACTTTTTCAGCAAGCCATTCACAATTCAGCTAAGTGGTACTTCTTCAAAGGCGGACATTTTCCAGCTATCAATCACTGACAGTTCTTGTGATTTGTTTTTGAAAATAATTTAATGATTTTTATAAAATAAATATAGTGTAAATAAAAAAATAAATATATCATCACGCCTTTTACCCATCACTGGGTGTGGCACTCTGCCTAAGCAGATCTCGGTAAGTGATATATTTTTCGCGTGAAATGCGGTTACCAGCCGTCAAATCACGGCCTCCAAAGATATTAGTAGAGGAGGAGCCACAGGGGTAGATTTTTTAAATTGGTGAAAATTGTTTGTCGGCTGTGGGGATCGAACCAGGGTTCTCAAGATCCACAGGCCGACTCGATACCACTGAGCCACCTACCCCATAAATATAGTATGAGTGCAGCAAAGAAATAAAAATTGTAAATTGTCAAACAGAAAATAATTAAATCCTAATACACTATACTCAGAGTTTTGAATAATTAGTTAAACAAATTTCTAAGGTATGTAGCGGAAATCAAATTAAAAACTTTTTCTTATATAGCAGAGGGTGCGTTACTAAAACAAAATTTTCATTTGAAAACCGTTTTTACAACAAATGTTTAAAAATTATGTCACGTACGGCTACACATAACTAAAAACGATACATTATTGACCGTTTGATGCATTAAAAAATTACAAAATTAATTCGAACTTGATCTGTGTATTTCAAGAACTTAATTGAAAAATAACTAAATAAAATAAAATACTGCTTTAACGTTGAATGAAGCATAATTTAAATAAATATATCATCACGCCTTTTACCCATTACTGGGTATGGCACTCTGCGTAAACAGATCTCGTTAAGTGATATATTTTTTCGCGTGAAGTGCGGATACCAGCCGTCAAATCACGGCCCCCAAAGATATTAGTGGAGAGGGAGCCACAGGGGTAGATTTAAATTGGTGAAAATTGTTTGTCGGCTGTGGGGATCGAACTAGGGTTCTCAAGATCCACAGGCCGACTCGATACCACTGAGCCACCTACCCCATAATTTAGGATTTAAAATGCGGAACTTTAAACAAAAATTGTTTAAATTATTAGTTTTTAAAGTAAAGATAAAATAAAATGTCAAAATTACTCTTATGAGTATATTAAACGATTTTTTATATGTGTCATGTATTCAGTTTTACATAATGACAAAGTGTAAAAATCGATATTAGCATAAAAATTAAATACAATACAAATATTAATAAAGACTATAATATTAAATGTTTTTATAATAAAAATTAAAATTATGGAAGAAGATTACATTTTAGAGATAAAATAACAATGCTTTAAATAAGTTATTCGTTATTTAATTTGAGAAATACAATTGTAAAACCTTCCTAGCTTTAAAATGAAAAGTATGATCTCTTTTTGTTTGTGAACATTCATAAACCAAATTAAATTTGAAAGTATTTCGTTCAGAGCAATATTATTCGATTGCACGATTTTTTATTTTTCCGTTCATTTGTTGGTCGCATGAATTTTCATTTGTTTCATTACAGATTAATTGGCTTCACAACAGCCTAATCTAATTTTTACAAGCCCAAGAGATTATAATTTGCGCGTGGAAAATTTCGCTTTTGTAGCCCTCTTTGAAAATGATTATTATTAATTTATTCACGAATTAAATACCTAACTTTTGCATTACAATATTCGGAGTGTGTTTATCGCAAATGTACGTTGAATGCGAGCGCAGTAGAGTTATGATATTCATGCTTCGTTTACTTCTGCTGCACCTACATTAAAACAGGTCAGTAAAACTAAATAATTCTGACAGATTATTAACAGAAATAATAACATGTTGGTTGGCATTTGTGCTGTCTCTAATGGTATGATTCACATTTCTGACGGACTCAAACGAACAGAAATAATTGTATAATTTGACATCAGTATAGTTAAATATAAACTTTCTGAAGAGCACTAATGTTGCATGTTTATAGTTTTGGCGGCAATTATATTTCAAACTCATATTATTTGTAAATCTCTAACCGCTAGTATGAACAACCGACTAAATGGCCCTATAAATAGTACTTAATTATTTTAGACATGCATTTATTTTTATTTTCCAAACAAACCATAATTATTACTAGTAGATACAAAGCTACACTAATCGACTGAGCAGGTTATTTATCAATATTTTTATTTCTTTTATACTATTATGACTACAGTTTAATTATTTATTTACACATTTTTATTTATATATAATATACATTTCTTTTCATAAAAACATGTATAGAAAATAGATATTAATATTAATATAGGTACCGACATGTCCAGTTTAATCTTATAAAAATTCATTAATTGTATAAAAATTATTATTATGGGGTGGCTCATTGGTATCGAGTCGGCCTGTGGATCTTGAGAACCCTAGTTCGATCCCCACAGCTGACAAAGAATTTTTACCAAATTAAATCTACCTCTGTGGCTCCCCCTCCACTAACATCTTTAGGGGCCGTGATTTGACGACTGGTAATCGCACTTCACGCGAAGAAATATATCACTTATCAAGATCTCCTACGGCACCGTGCCACACCCAGTAATGAGTAAAAGGCGTGATGATATATTTTTTTTTTTATAAAAATTTTTTTCAATTACATAATTTTTGAATGTTTTTCTTTTTAAATTAGCAGACGTTTAGTATTAATTAATTCTGGAAATTTGTTGAAGATCCTAAGGAGAGCTTTTAACAATGTACAATTTAGAAACAAGGATTTTTAAATCTTTCTTTTAAGAAACTATTCAACTGTTTTGTAAGATAAATGTATAATTATTTCCTTCATTTCTGTAGCATCATTGTCAATACTCTGTTCTATTTCATAAACTTACTAAGAGATCAACTTGGACAGGCACCTTTACCAATAGTTCTGTATAGAATGTATAATATGAATTAAACGTAACAAACATAATTTCGATCAAAAATATATAAATAAAATAGATATATACTCGAATATATACAGGTAGATGTTCAACTAAAGAAATGGAATTTAATTTAATATTTTCAGACTTACAAGAAACACATTCTTATTTTCTAATTTTAGAGAGAGAAACATTATGTTTCTCTCCCTAGAGAGATATTTCTATACCTTGTAAGAATGTTTCTCTCCCTAGAGACAATGATTATTCCCTGTTTGCGGATCTAACTGAGCGGACAATGAACTAGTTACGCAACCCATATTTGACATTTGTCCCGATAAGACGGTAATTTTTGTGCACTTGTTACGAAAAGTATAATATGCTTCACGGACGCGATTATCCCTTGATGCATTACATACTATATTATAATTATATATTATATCATTATATTTTAATGGGGTATCGAGTCGGCTTGTAGAATTGGGAAGCCGAGTTAAATTTCCACAGGCGACAAACAATTTTTACATACGTTAAAACTACCCCTGTGGCTGCCCCTCCATTAACGTCTTTGGGGGCCGTGATCTGACAGCTGGAACTGCACTCACGCGAACAAATATATCACTTACCGAAATCTGTTACGGCAGAGTGTCACACCCAGTAATGGGTAAAAGGCGTGATGGTATATATATTTAGTTATTTTACATTTTATGAGGATATGGGGATTCCTTAGGCTAGAGCCTTTTTTATCCTTTAATTATGCTGTTACTTTATAAAAATATACATGTAAAATAATATATTTTAACAAGACTCGCTTTTCTTCAAATTTTTATAACTGATTGTATATCCAACATCTTCATGTCATTATACAGAGTGATACAAAATGATTGACCCAGCCGCCTCGTTCTGATTTTTTGAATGTCGGATCGCTGTGATAGTGGACTACGACTGTCAGTTCGCTTTGCGATACAGTGAATTATAGAAGGTATAAATTTGAATCTATTCGGGATGTTTTTGATCTTAATGATTTATTTGGACATCATTTAAAGTTACTTGTATGAGAAAACTTTATAATCAATGTCCTCGAAATTAACAAAATTCTGCAGAAATTGTTCGCGACATTGCTCTATGCTTCCATAAGAAACTTGTCATGTTCTTTTGTGAAGCTAACAATTTCAATAAATAAGTTTTAAAAATTACTTCATAATTCAGTTCAGTACTTACTTTGTAATTCAAACAACAAGATGTTAATAAAATATGTATCAATATCAATAAGGGAAAAATACGACAACGTTACCCGTTTCCAGGGCAATTAATACTAATTTTATTCCGTGCAAGATAGTTTTGGTAATAATGCCAACTTTTTCAAGTCACGTAAGGGCCAATCTTTTTTGGTCATTCTCTACTTAGCTCGTACAAAAATGTAATATTGAAATGTGTATTAAGATGATTGATTTAAACAAAATACTTGGCTTAATTATAACGCCTACTATAACCAAGAGAAAGTTTCTTCTTGGGGATAATGAAGAAATCATCTTTGAAGGACTTTGAGGAATTGATTAGACAAGTTGATTAAACAATCCGGTATTGTCATATAAGATCCTAGAATGCTAATATCTGTATATATTAAATATTATTGTTGTAGTAGCTACCCTATAAGTTTCATCACCAGCTGTTAGGAACATTGTTTATGCATAACTTTGAAAGTACCTATAGTTATGCGTAACACGTCATCGTCAAATATTATTGTACGTCAGTATAAATTCGAATTTGCATACATTGATACAAAAAGTTCTAATCTAAAACCAATATTTCAAAGCGAAAATAAATATTACCCTCAAGTATATCTTCCTCCCTTATCCTTTGTGAATGTTATTTATAAATAAAATAAATAAATAAATATACCATCACGCCTCTTACCCATTATTGGGTGTGGCACTTTACCGTAGTAGATCTCAGTAAGTAATATAGTTCCTCACATGAAGTGCAGTTACCAGTCGTTAAATCATGGCCCCCAAAGATGTTAGTAAAGGGGGAGTCACAGGGGTAGATTTAATGTGGTGAAAATTGTTTGTCGGCTGTCAAACCAGGGTTCTCAAGATCCAGAGGCCGACTCAATACTACTGAGCCACTTACCCCATAATAAAAGATTGACGAATATTAAAATATCAGGCTCCACTATTAGTACTATAATTTTATATTGTAATTTGATAATTTTTATTCGTCACATTATTTTCAAAATTATTAAAATAAATAAACCGATAATAATTTCGAAAAATCACCATCACAATACTTTAATTATTATATGGGTCGGAAAAATAACAAATATTCATTATTTTCCTTGGTTATACATTTTCAAGAATTGACAGCATAACTACCCTTAGAAGAATAGAAACAATTTTTTTTAAACTGATTTAAATTCTTAAATCGACCGATGTTTTCTCAGATTTTTGTTAGATATGTAACATAAATTACAAATTATATTTAAGAATTAATGTTTCATTTTAATTCAAATTTACTGATAATAATAATTGAATATTTAATTAATATTAATATTATTTAATAGATGGCTCAGTGGTATCGAGTCGGCCTGTGGATCTTGAGAACCCTAGTTCGATTCCCACAGACGACAAACAATTTTCACCAATTTAAAAATCTACCCCTGTGGCTCCCTCTCCACTAATATCTTTGAGGGCCGTGATTTGACGGCTGGTAACCGCATTTCACGCGACAAAATATATCACTTACCGAGATCTGTTTAGGCAGAGTGCCACACCCAGTAATGGGTAAAAGGCGTGATGATATATTTATTTATTTTTTTTATTTAATTCGACAACAAGTATGATACTTTCTTCTTCTTGCATTTGATGCAATAATTAATATTCTAGTTTAAATCTAACAAATATTATACATAAACTATTCGAGTCGCTTTCATTCATTCCCGGTTTTCTAACAATATTTTTCTCAATCCTCTCACTCACATTAATCATTTGATTCTGTGTGCGATTTCATCCCACAAGTTGTACAGCGTCATTTCTGCTTCTTCAAACATACTCAACATGCAATTTAGCTGGTCGTAAGAGCTTGCTTTGAGCTAAAACCGAGCAACGGAAATGTTGATGTTACAACACTGTTCATAATGACACAAATACATGTATATTAACATTAATTATATGACTTACTGTACATAAAATTTATTAAAAATTAGTGTTTTTTTTTACTATTTTTACTTTCTTGTACGAAGTAAAGGAAGTATTGTAATCGCGAAAATTTTCGGTTCTCAGATTTCAGCGGAAAACGCATTTTAACCATCCTTGAATCCATTTTGACTAATTTCGTCGTGACTTCTGTACGTACGTATGTATCTCGCATAACTCAAAAACGGTAAGCCATAGAAAGTTGAAATTTTGTATTTAGGACTGTTATAACATCTAGTTGTGCACCTCTATTTTTGGTCATTATATAACTTCCGGAAGTGGTACTTTACTTGAAGCTTATAATAGATTTTCATGAAAAACTATATTAAAATATAATCCAAAACTTTTCAAATTTGGTATATAAGACTACTATATCAATATAAATAACATAATAAATTTTTGGTTAAAATGGACTAACCGGAATTGATACATTACATGAAGCTGCTAACAGTTTTTCTTGAACATAATGGTATTATTTTAATTTTAGAAATAAATGCTGCAAATTAAAGTTTTAGAGAATTAAATTCTGCGTGTAGCACATTAAGAATCATTAAATTGGCCTTTTATATAAGCGAGATATGTAAATTTAAAATTATATATTTTTTGTTTTTTTTTTTAATTAAGTTTGCTATGGATTAGAACAAAAAATCAGAAAAAAAATTAAAGAATTAATGTCAAAAATGTGCAATTAAAAAATATCTATAGTTTAATATGCGTACAAGGAAGTCATGTGGTGTTCACATCAGATTTTTTACTACATTAGAAATAATTAATAATTTTTATATAGTTTTATTGTATACTCATGAATGTTGACAGCTAAGATCAAATGATATGTATTTTGATTGTAACCAAGGAGAATTATTTACAACGTTGTCACGTCTAAATTTTTGTTGCACGATTTCAGCTAAAACCAAGCTCGTACTACCAGCTATTAATTATTTTAAATATAACTTTGAAAACAAATCATTTATTTAAAGGTACATGCTTTTTACAACAAAATGATGTATGCATTTATCTAAATTTAATTTTTGTTTATATTTTATGATTGAACAATACAGGTACAACAAAAATCAAAATGATACTTACAGGTTACAAAATATGTTTAATTCACATACAAAATTAAAGACATACATTACTCCGTGGGACACAAAACGATGTCTGGTTAAAATGCGGTGGTTTAGGCAGGATTGTAAGTGCCTTTGGGAGTATACCAGAATTGGAACATGACAAATCGTCGGAGAATCTCTGTTAATATCAGTCGTTTCTCCTTCTTGATTTTTTTTAGTACTCCTCTGTTCTCCATTGCCCGTCGACTCAGATACGGGAGAACTTCATTCACAGGACCATACGGGATGTATTTGTAGGCTGAGTACCCGGACTGGCCAAGAGGGAAAGTAATGTAGTCACACATACCAAGCAGTTGTCCAAAGCAGACGACTTTATCCTCTGGAAGAACACCGATCTCTTCCATCTTCTGCAGGGCAAAGCGTACAGTATCTTCGTTGTGTGAGGCAACCATGATGCCAGCTTTCTTTGCCTCGCCCTTATCTTTGAATTCTTTGATTCTACGAAGAACCTCCGCCAGTGTTTTGTGGTACATTGCGCTCGTGGCTTCGTAGTCAGGGTTCGTTGGATCTGGGTAGCCCATAGCTTCTGCTCTAGCGCGCTCCTGGTCGATGTAAGCACCGCGGACGAGCTTTGCCCCGAAGTAGAAATCCTGTCTCTTGGCTTGCTCCATGTCGGTCTGCACTTCGTCGAAGGTGCTCTTTAGGTAGTTCTGGTATGTGTTGAAAACTAAACCTTTCTCTTTGTTGTATTTGCGCATCATCTCCAGCGTGATGCGAGAGATGGCGGGCTGGAAGTACGTTTGTTCGGCATCGACTATTATACGCAAATCCATTTGTTGTGCCATTGAACAAATTGTGTTGAGCCTTCTAATCATATTTCTGAACATTTCTTCTTCGTGAGGCGTGAGTTCGGACATTAAACTTATCATCTTACCAGTCTTCAAATCAGGTACTTGGAATGCATTGTTCAGTTGATAATTTTCATCCAAGAGTTGTGACCAAGGGAACAAGTGTAAAATACCTTCTTTATCAGAGGTAAGATTGGACATGAGCTTTTTGGCAGCGCCCGCATCTACCTTTTTATCACTTAATTTCTTTTCCAAGTCCTCTGTCTTCATGTGATGGCCTAGTACGTTACCTGTGCCACCGTCTAAGTCGGATATATACTGACGTGTACGCACAATAACTTCTGACAATTGGAGCAATAATTGTGGCCTGCCCAAAGCAGTAAGTTTAACAGCTGTAATACCAGTTCCGAATGTTACACTGGGAGTAAAATGTTTTTTTGCTGCTTTTGCTGATCTTTTGTCATAATCTGCCATGAATTTAAGACACCTTATAAAGATCTCCAGGTTCTTCTCGCATTGTGCCTCGTTGATGTAGAAGTAAGTGCGAGCCGATTGCACTAAGTTTCGTCTATCAGCGAAGTTCTTTTCAATCTGAAACTGTGGCATGGTACCAGGTCCAGTTTTACCGTCGGCTTTTTTACCGTCGGCTTTTGACGTTAGAGAGTCTACCTCGCGAGTCTCGGCTTCCTCCTGCGAGAGATCTTCTTCCACGGAATAATCGAGAATGGGCTTAACACCAAACGATCGCAAACGCTCCAAGCATGGCTGGATCCTAATCTCGTCTTCACCTGCCACAAAGTGCCCGTAGAAGGTAGCCTTCATCAACATACCGAAAAGTTTTTGGCCCATTATTTTTTTCGCTATTTTCATTATTTTCAAATTATTATCTACAATAGAGTCAAAGGAACATATTGTATATACTATATATGCTCGACAGAGTTCCCATGTTGTCTTGCTTTTAAACGCCGCTCTAGCAGTATTGAATTTGGTATCCAGAGGTTCTTTCTTAGGGCCACTTTTACTTGCACTTGCTTTACTTGTACTTTCTTCACTTTTGCTCGTCGTAGTTGATTGACATTTTGACGCAAGAACATTCACATTTATTCTACCATTTTGTAAGACATTACTAAAAATAATTCTTTTATTACGTGATAAATTAATACGAAAAAATGCCATTCTAGTCAGAAATTGTTCATTTCGTATCTCACTTTGGTTACAAGAATTCCTTTGACGTGTTACTAGGAACTAAAACTGTGCACGCGCACTAAATTGTTTCTGTTGATATTTAAGCACTCGCACGCTATACACACTTCGAAAATACTTAAAAATTTCGTTATTGCATAAGTATCTGTAGTTTTTGTCGCTAATATTTAGTTAATTTTGTTTTCACAATGCCAAATGTCAACATCTAATTTGCCAAATGAATCATGATCGAAACATTTGAATATCACTTATACAATTTGCCATCATAGATCACAGCGTTGTACAACAAAATATAATCTGTCATTTCGTAACCTGTCATTCTGTGAAATAGAAATGAAATTGTTCCCAAAAAATATAGTTCATATGCGATTTTTATTTTGTGTTATTAAAGATAATTCAATAATACTACTCAGTGGATAATTACAACACAAAGTTTATTAACAAAGTTATAATCTATTTTGGTTTACGCTCCACAAAGCGTTTGACATTGAGATTGTTTATTTTTCAGGTACTGTCAGATACCACAGCAACGTTATTTACTTTTCTAAAAAGTTACTAGATGGAAAGCCTTAAAATATATCTTTTTATCTGTGTTTTATATATAGCATTTCGTAATGGAGACAAAAATAATTTCAAGCTCATGGTTCTATTTAACAACAGCCATACAATTTTTGTGATTATTGTGGTATTTTTGTTATATTTCAATCGCGAAAAATATACAATATTTTGGAACCAATGGTTACATTGTATAATATAAATTGAAGTTTTCCAAGTCATATTCGTGGTAAAAGTATAAACAGAAAAGTAGATTTTCTGTATATGTAAATCAATAAAATTAGTTCGAAGCTGTCACTGTCACATTTTTATGCTGTCTTCATTTTGACGTTTAGGTTAGCCAGTGAGAATTAGAATAAAACACGTCACCGAACGGACTTTTTTTCTTTGTTTTGTAGAAATTAAGAGTTATAAAATAATGCTTTTATAATTTACATGACAGTTAATAAAAATTAAATCTGATAATACTTGAATTTTGTACAATTTTTTTTCAAAACTAGTGCTTCAAAGTACATTTTTGTACAACTGTTTTTGGGAATTTTTTTAAAAGTTGTTAAGTTATCTAGTTGCAAAATTGTCAAATATAAATTTGTCAGTTTATCTGTCATTTCTCAGCTAAAGCGAAATGATTACAATAATATTTTTGGTAAAATTTGAGTTGAGGGCCAAACCTGAAGTTGGCTGCAGAACAAGCTGTTTCTGGCTTGAATTCAGGAGTACCAATTAAAAAAAAACACCCCTAACCATGCCAAACCTAGTACAGAACGCATTTTTATGATAAATATACTTCGCATTTCAAATTGTCCGGCTTTTGACGTTAAGTTGGTATTCCTGAATTCAAGCCAGAAGCAGCTTGTTCTGCAGCCAACTTCAGGTTTGGCCCCCAAGTCAAGTTTAGCCATATTAGCAATATTTATAACCTGTCATATAATTATGAATTTTCACTCTAACCTAACTTCAATAAATGTCAAAATAAATTTTATGTCAAATGTTTATCGAATCCGTCAGTGTTGCCATCTTGAAATTTTGTTATTATTTTTTAAATTAAAATTTCAAAATAAAACTTAATTAATGCGATGTAGGAAAAATAGCATAACAATTACTAATTGAAATATTACATGTAGGGTCATTGCAATAATCGTTTTGCAATACATTATTAGTGCGTTATTTAACTTACTTAATGATGAATAATGAAGTATAAATGTTTAAAATTAGTTAAATTTTCATCCTTTACCCACATTCCGTTGGTTCATCTATAGCTGTAGTTCACAAGAAAAATTGTGAACCGATTTTAATCCACATGCGTCACTATATTGCGTGCCAACCTAACTAACTTCATTTCCCTCTGAGAAATGGTGAAAGTTTCACCAAAAAAAGTTTTGCCAGTTTTTCCTTGCTCGCCAGACAAGTAAATAATTAAATTAAAACAAATTTCGTGGGCCAATTGCGAGTCGCGTGACTAGAGCCATCTGAACACGCGGTACCATCACGACAGCCTCATAATGCTCAATCTTGTCGTGCCACACACTAAAGATGTGTTTTTTCTTTCTGTCACAGATATCCTTTCTGCCCGAGGACACTACAGAGATATTTAACCACAAGGTAGGAAATTGCGTTTCCTTTTACTTTATCATTCTTAGTTCCAACGATTCAGCATAGGGTTCTAGATTTGTTGACAATAGTTAGGATTGGATGAAAATGGAAAGAAGAAGAATAATAACTTCAAAATTTCCTTCGTGTAAACAGGCATTAGGGAATAAAAACGATTTTTTTTAAATTTCTAATCGGAACAGAAACGAGAAATACGAGTTTTTTTATTTCGTTTCCTATTAGAATATATCGAAATTCGCATTCTGTTGTTCGCAAATTTATTAATTCTTATATACTCGTATATATTTATTTTAATTGAAATAGAATATTACATTAAAAACAATTATATAAAATAATTATTATGTCATTGATTATAGATACAAAGTTACCAACAAAAAACAAGAATATAAATAAATAAATATATCATCACGCCTTTTACCCATTACTGGGTGTGGCACTCTGCTGTAGCAGATCTTCGTAAGTGATGTATTTCTTCGCGTGAAGTGTGGTTACCAGCCGTCAAATCACGGCTCTCAAAATTGTTAAGAAAGGGGGAGCCACAGAGGAAGTTTTTAACGTGGTGAACATTTTTTGTCGACTGTGGCAATCGAACCCGGGGTCTCAAATCCACAGACCGACTCGATACCACTAACCCACCTATTCCATTGCGTCATGCCATACGTAATTAATTATGACGACATTTGGTTCAATTGTTCAAATACAATGCAGGAATGAAGAAATTTACAGATTTTATTTTTGTGAATGTTGTATTTTTTTAAATAATAATTTTATTTTAAAATATTATATAAATAAGGTATTATTTAATGAAATAAATTCAAATACATTTTGCAATTTGAATTCTGAAGGGCTCAAAATTGTGTAACATTTAGTTCATTTAGGCAACAACAGATGGCAATCAAAAATAGTATAGAAATTCCGTTTCTTCTTTATAATTTACTTTTTTAGTGGTAATTAACTATTACTGATAGCGCAGATTATACAAAGTAAAAATCAGTACTGCTACACGAGTCTTTAAAAGTTCTTTTTAAATAATTTTAATATTTACATGCAATTTGAGCTGTATTTATTAAATATTGCATTAAACAAAAAAATGTGTATATCGTTCTCATTCGTACATAAATTTCGCTAAATTTCATTATGTTGGTTTCGTTTTTGTTTCGTTCAGTCCCTGGTAGAAATGATTGGAAAAAAAGGAAAAAAAGCAAGAGCTTATATTTTATAACTTGATTAATAATAAAAATCGAAGATGTTCAACATTCGATTCTATTATTTTTTAAAGTCGCATTTAAAACTTTTGTTTCGCTAATGAAACTGGTTATTACGGTAATATTTAAAAAAAATTATAAAACTATTTTTACTTAAGTAATACTTCTTTTACGAGTAATTCCTTATTTCTAATTTTCTCTCTTTCAAAAATAAGTTGGTAAATATAAACCTATTAAATTATACTAAATATTATATAACAAACTCCATAAAAATTCAAAATTAAATTGATCTATATTAAAATAGTAATAAAGTAGATATATACAAATACCACAAAATAGTTTTATTAATTTTGCGTTACATACTGTCAGCTATAACGTGTTTATATATATATATATAAAAATTAGTACTCATAAAAATCATCAATATGGTGCAAACACTTAAAAATTAATGCATTACCGTGTCAATAAAACACACACGTACTACAAATGCGAATATTCCGTAGTTATTTTATACGTTTGAAATGATTTCAAACTCGACGAGTATCGTAATTACTCCATTGCAATGTTTCTGACGCGGAGAGTTTGATAATCAAACTAAATTTTATTGAGTTTCGATATTATGCAAAACAATATACGATCATTTATTAATTATTTTTGTTTGTGCTTTGTCAAACCGTATTGCAAATAAATTTTCACGTAAATATATTTTATTTGAGGACAATGTTGACTGTCCAGTTGATAAATGATGGAATGGCGCACTCATTCGATTTCATTGTCAGTATGTCGAATTGAAATTAATTATCCTGGGACACTGTTGCACTGACTTGTGGTCAACCAACCCCTTACTTTGGTAAAATCACATTTGGCAACCACGCAGGAAAATAAAACAATCCTTTTCCTAATTTATTTGCCTTCATTCATGTTTTCATTAACTTGACAAATTTTCTAAACAAAACCTCAAAATATAAAAGCCAGTGGATTCTAAACTTAAGTTGTCAAAAACATACATTAAAAGACAATAATATAAATTTTAGATTATTTAAATATATGGGGTAGTGGTATCGAGTCGACCTGTGGATTTTGAGAACCCTGGTTCGATCCCCACAGGCGACAAATAATTTTCACCAATTTAAATCTACCCCTGTGGCTTCCGCTCTACTAACATCTTTGGGGGCCGTGATTGGACGCCTGGTAGCCGCACTTTACGCGAAAGAATATATCACTTACCGAGATCTGCTTAGGCAGAGTGCCACACCCAGTAATGGGTAAAAGGCGTAATGATATATTTATTTAATTTATTTTTATAAATTTTATATTGCTGATAGTGTGGAAATACAAATGTATTTCTACCCAAAAGAGAAACTAAAAATTGCTCGTCTGAATTTATGGTTCTCTTTTAGGTACTGATTATCCTAGTATTTCTAAAATTCCTAGAACGTTAGCACACTTTTGTTCCTGATAGGTTCGCTGGTGATCTGCTCACTTTTGACCTTTCCAAATGACAGTTGTCAAATGAGTTCTTGTTAAATATTATGTCGCTGAAAACTAGAACATCTTATTTCATTTTACTTTATCTAGTTCATATAGCTTTACATTAATTTTTGTTTTGCAATATGCACCTAGAAATTATTCTTGTGCTGTCATCTTAATTAAAGTTTACGCTAAAAACCTGGATTTATAATGAAGTAACGCAAAACGTAACGTAGTTGCAGTAAAGTAGAAAGTAAAGCAAGCAAAAATAGTTGATTTCTATTAAAAGGTAGTTCCACTACTGCTAGCCAATCAGGTAATAGTATAAAAAATTCACATTTATTTCGGTATTTTTCGTTTAACTTCGGCATCAAGTTTCAATTTCTGTTCTTCTGTCATATCATATAACGTTTGTTAGGTTACTTGTTGTTTATTGGGTTTTATGTTTATTTAGATCTAGAAAAATCATATGACGTCTCGCGAAATAACAAGAAAAATTAGTTTATTATCTTCATTGAACCTTCTAGATTTTTTGTGCAAAATGTATTGAAGAGACTGGGAGCCATTTTGAATATTTGTTATAAAATCATTTTGTTGTTATTAAGTGTTACTTATTATTATTTTCTTTAATATTATGACAAAAAAATATTATTTCATTTAATAATAATAATTATAATTGTTTTAGTTAATTGTTTTATTTCAAGTCACAGTCATGGCTCACTATTCTTTTTCCGATTTGGTGTATAATAAAGTGCCCGCCATTTTACTTTTTAATAATGTAACATATGGATTATTTTACATGATTGTGAAGCAAATTTGATGCACTTTTCAAATTTGTAAAAAAATATAGTATGTTCCATTTGAAATTTCAAAGTTGATATTAATTACTAATAAACCGGAAGTGATATCATGAATGTACATCCGTCATCAAATAGCTTACATGTTGCTGTATAAATCATGTTATATGAAAGAAATTGCTAAGTTGATAAATAAGCGAGATATTTGCTGGGTCTATTAAAATATAACACCCTGTATAATGCCTCACATACTATGCTCGTGTGACAAACTTTAAACTCGAGTAAAAATTACGCTTTTCTTTACTATACAAAATTATATAAAATATTCTTAAAAAATATAAAATATTCATAATCGATAGTAAGAGGTTTATTTAGTTATTTTGTATTATTTTTAGTTTGATGTATAATTGAAAAAATTAATACAAAATAAACTAACTTAGGATAAAACAACGGATAAAACAACGAAAAATGTTTTAGATTTGTAAACTTTTATGTTTGTATTTATGCTTATGCTTAAGACAAAATCTAAAATTGTAGTCAATGTCAAATATTTCAAGGTTATGACAAGCAACAAAAACAATCACTATGTTAAGAGCTGTGAATGAGTCTTTATAGTACAAATAAAATCTGACAACAAGGTTCCAAGTAAAAATCCTCTCGGTATTGTTTTATATACTGAATTGTAATTGTCATTTAGTAAAGTAAAATTAAATAAAACCCTAAACCAACGAAAATCCCCCCATAAATATAAATCTTCCGAGTTTCAACGAGAAAATGTTAAACCAATTTATTTACAAACAAAAACAGCCTATTTACAAAACATCATTCAAGGTGAAAATGATAGGAATTAATTTAGCAAGCAAGGCGAGCTATCCAACCTTACCAACTCTTTTCTCGCAGCAGGGTGACGGCAAGTGCGGGTGAAGAGGCAAAGGGTAGCGAGGCTTTTTCATTAACTCACCCGCCGCAGTTGCTGCCCCGTGCTTTGGTATCGTCAGCTAAACAATTACATGCATCGGTTACTTTAATTAAGCGTCTCTTGACGGACTGCGGGATTGAGGGAGGATGCTCCAGGAAACTCACGTCTCCTATGCCGATGGTCTGCTAATCTGATAGAGGTAGAGTTTTTTCTTTGGATGTTATTAATAACTAAATAGATAATGGTATTTTTATCAATTTAGTGTGAAGGCTTTAAAACTGTTAATCTGGATCAATTTTTTTTTATATATACTGTATGCTCGAAATAAATAAAGACATGTAGTTTCAATCTGCTTACAATTCAAAAGTTTTGCAGCAAACTATTTTGGTACCAAATTACATATGCTAGCAACTGTATTTTTTACATAATTTTAGCTCAGCTTAATTCATAAGTGATTTGAAATTCATTTAAAAGCACAATATTTTACTTATAGAAAAAGTGGAAAAACCCTATACCAATAAATTTTTTCTACGATTGCTATGAAAAGTTGACAATTACGTTCTCATTTGTCATCGTAAAGTTGAAGTTTTCTGTAGAACAATCGAAAAATATCTTTTTTGTGCGTTTCCAATGGCAACGCGCGAAAAAGAAGTTAAATGCGCGCGTTTGCAATGGCAACGCGCGAAAAAGATATTAAATGCGTGCTTATTTCAATAGTTACCAGGGATACAAACAAAACAGAAACTTGTCATACTGACAGTTGTCAGAACGAAATTATTTTCAGTACGCATACGTTCTTTAATAATTTTAAGATACAATTGTAGAAAAAATTATGTGTGTATCACGAGCGTAAAGTGTCTTTGTTCCTCTTACACTATTGCAGCTCTCGCCTTCGGCTCGCGCTGCAATTACCGTGTTCGAGTAACAAAGAATCACTTTACGCTCTTAATACACAAATAACTATATGACAGAAAAATTCGGGTGACGCCTGAATTCAAACCAGTCATTTCATTGATAAAAAAAACAGATTGTGGTATGATTTCCTTTAAATCAGAAGATGTGTCATTGTAGATCAAACCCGTTATCAATACCTATTATATAGGAGTCTTGGGATCGATGCTACGTTAGACACTATGAGAGAATAATTCGGTTGACGCCATACTTCGTACCTATGTGACATGGTGTAGCGGCATTTCTGCCCGTCAAGCGGAGGGTTCCTGGTTCGAATCCAGGCGTCGCTCCAGTTTTTCTGTTATAAATTTAATTTGAAATTTATCAAATCAGCTATAGCAATAATTTTTAATTTATCACTTGAGCCATTTATTTTGATTTAGGTTTGTTTAGGTTGTTTTAGTAACAATTTTAGAATATAGTTTCATATACACATAACGTAAAAATGACAGTTCTTCTCACAACATTATCCCTTCCATTGAACGGAGTGGCCCAGATCATTTTAAGTTTATTTAGCGGGAGAAGCAGCATCGACAAGGGGACATTCTCCCTACTCGATGCTGTACCATTCGTGAAATAAACTAACCTCAATCAAAATAAATAGCTCAAGTGATGATAAAGCTGACAAATTTAAATTGATTAATACTGGTATCTTTATGAAAAATGTTGTTCTTCTTCAATGTATCTCTACTCACTTATTAACAGAACTGAGAAAAAATATTGCAAAAAAATTCAGTTAATATTAGACCTATTCTAACACATTTTATTACCATTGGTATCAACAAAACATTAACTTTAAACTTGGTTTTAATTAATCAAAACAATTCAAAAATACCTGTCATATGGAATACAGGACACCTTTAGTCGCACCTAGCACTGGCTAACTGCTAACTGGCAAAAATATACCAATTATTTTTTAAGACATAAGCCTGGCACTAGGCTTTGCTAGGCTCGTCTGATGCGACCATTAAATTTATTTATTTAAATCGAACCGGAACATGATCCGAAACCGGATTGATAATAAACTTAAACCGGAATATAAACCTATTCCTATAATATTAAAAAGTGAGAACCTTAACCGTACCGTAAATATAAACCGTTTCGGTAAACCGATTTTAATATTAGTGGAAAATTTACAATGTACAAATTTAGAGTGTTGTGCATTTATGTGTTTTGAATACACGGTATATCAATAGTTTCACTATTGAAATGCAAACCTATAGCCTGTAGTAACACAAATAAAATACATACTGCAAAAATATCCAAATATTTGACAGTTTCAAATTTAATATTAATTTACTTCGAACTATTAGCAATTTATATAATATATTAATATGCCTATAGTACTGATAATTAACCATTAATGCACAGTTGAATATATTTAATTAATATCTAATATGGTATTAAAATATATAGGACAGCCATATTGCTATTTTAAACAATGGGATAAATTGAATTAGGTTAACATTCAGGCAATCCATCTTACAAATTGTTAAACAAATGCTGTACTAGGATTGATAATCAGGGACTTACGGGGCCCTAGGCAATTGAAATTTCGTAGCTCCCTTTCTATATATTTTGTGATATATTGAAGCTAATATTTGCCACTATTACATGTAATCATTTATATGCCTAAAATTAAATGTTTACCATCCATAATCGTGTATTTAAAAATAACGAAATTAATATACTGTTGATTGTTTAATAAAGCAGGACCACAAGAATATAGGCTGTTCTTTAAACGAGAGTAAGGTTTTAGTATGCATTTTGGTATTCTAAAACCGAATCCGTACATAAGTACATAAAATGTATAGAATGACTTATTACTCTTAACTAAGATATTTTACCGGTTTCAGGATATTAAACTTTTATTTACATGCGCAAAATAGGCTGGTAAGTAAGTAATAACTCTATTCTGTACGGTAATATTACCATACTGACTTGTCAAAACAATCAAGAAAATTAAAATAAAACACAATGATAATATAACACTATTAATACAAACGGAACTCAAAACAACAATAATACAAAGATTACTTCTCCTGCTTATCATAGTATATATTAATTGTACAGTCTTTCAAATTAGAGATGACCACGTTATGATGTTTAAATAAAAAAAATATTTATAAATATGATATAAAACAATTGTAACCATGGCGTTAAATAAAAATATACAGACCACAAACTTACTTCATCACCTTCTAAAATGATGACAATGATGTTATTTATAAAAGAATTTAAAAAAATAATATTTATTAATGACGTTTATGTATTTATATTCTGAAACCGGTCAACTATTGAACAAGTCACGGATGTTATGAGTCATAACAGGCCTTAGATGTCTTAAAATCCTCGCTTTACGAGCTCGGATTTCAAACTGACATCTGCGGCTGTAATGATACTCATAACATTCCTAGGTATGTTAATAACTATTATAAAGATTTTACAAATAAAAAAATAAATTGTACATAGAATGTAATTTTTTCGTCAAAGAACTTTAGAAATATATGTGGTAAATCAATTTTCCAATACACAGTGCATATTACTTTTTATATCAAGGATTTACCGCTATGTTTGAAGAAAATCAGTATTTTTTATGTACAAAAACAAGAATTTCAGAAAATTCTTAGCCGTTGGGCAAATTCTGAGTTCGGATTCGGTTTTAGAATGCCAAAATGCATACGAAAACCGTACTCTGGTTTAAAGAACAATCATTTTTTGTGGTCCTGTGTAATCATACAAAATTTTATAATTATCTTCATTACTGTACGTTCAGTCGAAGTCATATGTTAAAATTTTTTATATTATTTAATAATTTTTTAAATAAGTTACAATAATAAAATTTTAAAGTACAATCATTTAAGACATCTTTCTGCACTTTTGTGCTATAAAATCTTTCACTAAATAATCAAAATTTATTCGTTACATAATGTCTGAGTAAATAAAAAGCAAAGATAATGAATTGGGCCAATATTCCTGCGTATTTGTTCTTAAAGGGTTTTTAATCCGTTTCAATTCATAGAAAGATAATTCACCAGTCATTGGTGATCATTAGCGTTTGAAAAATACGTAATGCAATTTTTTTTGGGCCATCGGTCGAGGCACTAAAGCTATTGCTCTGTTAGCTTGTGCGTTATACCTTGGAAAAATAAATGTAATGGAAAAAATTCGATCGAAAATATCTGCATTTTCAGACTCGTAAGTATGAAATGAATAAATAATGTAAGCATTAGAAGTTGTAAGACAAGTTAAAGTGTTTGGGGTTAATATAACTACACGTCACATTTCAGCCCCAAAAGTTCGGAAACATCAGATAAGGGTTTAAAGAGGCAATACTGTAATAACTTGGGCAGGAACACGAATCGATTAAAAATAAAAAATGTAATTCCTGCGGTTCTAAGTCTCTTTAGTGCTGTTTTAAATTTTAATGGTCTCAAATATGACGAAAATTTGTGACCTGACATATTTTAGTATTTTTATTTCGGAAATATGAACCAATAAAATAGGATCCTTAAATTTGTGAAGCCCATGATTAGTTTTATTTTATTTTTTCACTAACTGGCAGTAAAATAGTCTGCAAGTTTATGAATAAATCACATCTTTTGAACATAAAAAAAGTAATATACTTGTTATGTATTATTTAATGTCCGTGAAAAATAAATATGGAATATACACTCCATACAATTTTGAAATAGCTTCATCAAATAAATATTATTGATAATTACAACGAACGTAAAATGTTTTTATAATTCATGGAATAATTGTGTTTTCATAACGCGTTGTATATGATGCACACATATCAGTGTATATTTTATTTATGCAAAAAATGTAGCTACAGCTTGTCATATTTTATTTTGAAAAACGTCCGTTACTTTTTCTTGTTGCAAGTACAAAATGAGCTTGAACGTTCCAACATAAAAACTTTAATAATTCAACATAAGTAGAAGTTAGAGTCCCGCATATAAACAAGTCAGCACGATATTCATTTATCCTCTTTCATCTGTACTAATTATTATTACATCCATTATTTCTATCTCCACTTAGATAATATTTTTGCAAAACTAATGATTTTAATTTTGCATATGTACATTTCTAGAATAAATTATTCAAATTTTGCACTCTACTCGCCATTTTTAACGTCATTGAATCCTTTATTTTTGCAGAATTTATTCTATATTTTATTTACATTGTGCGGAGAAAGAATACTTGCATGAATTGTATAATTAAATAGATGAAGTTTATTTTTTCCACATCCTTTTAGCCTCCATTTAGAAGATTGTATAATTAGATACATTTGTAATTAAAAGAATTTTTGTAAAACTAAAAGGGCCTGAAATTTATTTATTGTCCTAGACAATTGGGAATTAAATCCATTTAACATATCAACCAATACGATTTCATTATGGCGGAACCTTAAATAGGTTCATTAACAAACAATTTTCACCAATTTAATTCTACCCCTGTGGCTCCCCCTCCACTAATATCTTTGGGGGCCGTGTTTTGACGGCTGGTAACCGCACTTCACGCGGTAAAATATATCACTTACCGAGATCTGCTAAGGCAGAGTGCCACACCCAGTAATGGGTAAAAGGCGTGATAATATATTTATTTTTATTTATTTTATAACTATTTTATTTTTCTATATATATATATATATATATAAAATATTTCGATTATTGAAAGTCCAGATTTAAAATTCTCAATATTAAGGGAAATATGATTTTTTTTTAATTTAAAATTTATTTATTTATTAAATTATTATTATATTTTCCTATGTCGCATTAATTTAATTTAATTTTTTAAAAAATTATTAAGAAAAATAACAAAATTTGAAGTTAAATGTTCTCCTGTTCAGAATATTCCGTTGTAAGAACAAAATGACCGCAATTCTTTTCGCTCTAGCTTTATAATAATAAAACAGGGGCCGTCGTCTCCAACGACAATCAGTCAAGTATCTAAAACAAAGCCTACTTTAATTACACTGTATCACATTATAAAAATTGTTTTCGTCCGGTTGTCAATAGAAGGTAATTGATGAATAAATTAGTGTCTCATCTGGGCATGCGTGAAGCGGGAACGAAGCAAAATTGCTCGACAACGCTGATTCACGATCTGGAACGAACAGAAACACAACACACGACGCGGTTGAGTTGTATGCCACGAGAAACCAGGCAGGGAATTGGGAAATTATGTAGAGTATGTTGGTACTACGCATGTGTGCGCAGAAGTATGCGTAGGAGAAACAGCGTGGTACATGTTATCTTAAATGTCTTGTTTGTTTTAATGTTTTCAAAATTATATTCAAGCACTTAAGCTTGGCTAAATGTTTATTTAGAAATTATAATACTAATCAGTTATCCAACTTTAGACATGAAGAACTGTAAATATTATAAAATTATCTAAGTACACAAGAAAATTGAATGTTGTAAGAAAAAAGAAGAAAAGTAAATATTTTTTCTAAATGAATCCTGTAAAATAGAATGGCCTAAGGATACAGCAGCTATATTAAATTTTTAATGAAAATAATACAAGACTTTATCTAAAATTTAATCTAGATTTTAAAGTGGTCTAAAGGCTTTAAACTGTATATAACTAGATTCAAAACTTCTATGTATTTCAGAAGTTTGTGGTTAAAATGAAACTATATTTCCCTTTATTTCAATTGTCTCTGCGTTTATATGCATTTTCGTAATTAATTTCTTTTTGTTTGAATAAAAATACAATTCCATGTAAACTAATTAGATTCTTGAAAATTTGGTTTTATTATCGCACAGCGCACTGAAATAAAAGTGCCTGGCTATTATAGTAATTTGATTATATTGATTGCTTTTCTTTCTTGTTTGCATGGAAAACGCGATACTTGGCGAAACTTTGTCTGGTTTTGTTCTACACAATGGAAGTTTTTTTCCGGGGACAAAATTAATTCGAAGTAATTGATCATCTCTTGGTCGATTTACTTTTTCTATTCAACCCTTTTGCAACCAATTTTTTCCTGTCTGACTCAAATGTTACCGATAAGAATTACAAATAACACGACACTTTTTACGAAATGGCAGAATTAATGGTTCACTTTCATTTACATTTTTTGTAGAGCTTGTAAATTACTTTTAATAGTTTTATAACTTTGCAAACTGCGATCGTGAACTTGAAAGTAAGAAGTCTAATAAAAATAAAAGCTTTCAAAGTGTAGAGCATTTTGGTGACATCTAATTTTCATATTTCAAATAGAAGTTTTAATATATGACGTCTATCATGCTGTCTCTCAAACGAACATAGAATTAATTTCCGCTGAAAAAGTTTTTGAAACTTTTGTTCACGGGCCAGTGCTGTTGTCAAACATTATGAATAATTCAACAGCCCTAATTGTTTTGATGTATAGGAATAATAAACAAATTATATGATACCTCCTCGTAAATTTTCAGGAAATTATTTGGATTGTAATTTAATACCCTGTTTTAATTAATTTTCCTAACAAAACAGCCTAAATTTAATCGACATTTGTAACGAAATTTAATTTCCGATACATTCTTCAGAATATTATCTCTTATATCTACAAAGAAAATAAGGTATATTGTTTGACGGATTAATTCTCGCTAACAATAATAGACACCGTTATGAAAATCTTTATATTTGTTGTATTCAGGGAATCGAATATATGTTTGTAATTTTGATGATTTTGATTTCAAAACTTTTATATAATTATTACGTCTAATTTTTGCTCATTACTTACTTTTGAAAAATGTAGTGCCAACAAAGAATTAAAAATTTCACAATTACAAATAAATGAATTTATAAATATTTTATTTTTTAATTCTGCAGTTTTCACAGGATTTTTATTTTTACAATTAAGTTTGGATTGCAGTAATTGTTTTTAAATGTTGCCAACTTTAGGCGAAAAATATTTAATTTTTGTAACCCTACAGTTCTTCACCGACCTCTTGTATAATGATAGGTTTAATTATTTGTTTTTAATGTTGCCAACTTTAGAATTACGGTACATATTGACAAGCAGTGATGCCTTTTACAAGATTCTCTTGTAGTATTGAATGGAATCAATTCTATGAATGTGATTCCTATATCAGTGTCCACGTAACCCAACGCGAAGTTCAACTAAGCTGACCAGATCGTTGTTTTTTTTTATTCTGTGAATATTCAACAAAATCTCGAGATCGACGAAAATCTCTATTATACTATTTCATCTATTACTATTGGTCGAGGAAGTGAAGATACAATCATATATTAATTTAATATTGTAATTAGCTATTTATTATGTAGAATATAATTTTATATCTAGTTTTATCACTACTGTTTAAGACAAAGTGAAGTTTAAAGTTTGGTTCAAATATGAAATTAATTTGTACGTGTCTTAAACGAGATTTAAAAAACAAAATATGTTGTTCAAGTTAAACTACAGAATTTCTGGGGTTTTACGATTTCAACTGTACTTTTTTGACATCTCGTATTACATTTGTATTTTACTATAAACTATAAAAATATATGTTATAAAAGTATAAAATAAGCCATTATATTTATTAATATACCACGTTTTTATCTTCTAAAGGATCACTTTCTCATTTTGCCTAAAATTTCTTTAATATTTCTGTGGAATAAAATGATTTTATGATTAAAAATAATTAATATAATAATAAAATTAATCTGGATGCTACATATCAAAAGTGATACGAAATTATGTTTTCTATGGTAATACAAAATATTTATTAGAATAAATACAAATATATATCCTGGATGAGGTTTACCTGAACCATGATTAGAATACTATGCTGCAACAAGACATATTTTTGAACTTAGTTTAATTTGAAGTGAGGTTTTGCTAAACGGCATATTTGAACCGAGATGGTGCATCCGGAAATTAGAAATTCTTTTCATATTTAAAACTGATACTTGTCTAAGTCTCACAAAATTATACTATATAATATAATAATAAGAGCGAAACGCGTCTATGGTTACTAACTGTGCTGGCCAGCCTCTGACGATGACCTCATAAGTTGACTTGGAGGCTGAATTTTGTGAGACTTAGACAAGTGTTTAGTTTGATATTTTATTATTAAACCTAGTTTCACCAAGTGAGCATTAATTTTGTCTTTGTTGTTTTTTACTTTAAAAGTGTGTTTATTTAAATTGTCCGAGAACTCTTGGGCTAGACATTATAGATACAACGACACAATAGTTAAACTGTATCTACGTAGTAAATCGTAAATTTATAGTAATAAAGAAAGATTATTTTGTTTGGGGAGAAAGACTTTAAAATGATACTTTTACAGCTTCATTTAAGAGCAGCTACAAAACACACGTTACACCCAGCAATTTAAACACGCAAATGATTACATGTTTACAATGATTACAATGTTTACAGCTACCTCAAGCACGTTTACGAGCGGTCGCAGTAAACTAATCTCATTGAACACTCCTGTTCTTAATTTAGAAAGTATATTTTCTTACTCTACTAAAAGAACTAAATGTTGAGTATATCTTCCATCTCATTAAAGCAAATCTAGAAAAGTAAACAAACACATATTATGGAGAATCCTGACCCACTGACGTTTGCAGATAATAAAATGAGGGTTTAGTGGTGCGGCGACCTCTGCGGTCGGCGAGTGCAGTAAAGCAGTGTTATTTTTAAACCGTGTCCGAGAGCCTAGTTCCGCATGGTGAGTCAAACGGATGTACAATCCTCGAGATAAGTTTAGAAGTTATTGGTCTCTGTTCATTCACGAACTATCTGTGGATTTACTGTAGTTTCCTTCCAAACAAATATAATACAAACATTGTATTTTAAAATATTTATCAAAAGTTTACATCTTGGTATACTCCAATGTAAAAGAGTCACAAAATGTACTACTATATTTTTCATTGCTTATTATTGTTCATTTATTGATATAGATTTAAAATTTACGAAATATTACTAAACTTTAACAGCCCGATTCTTAAACAAGTTTTTTTCATTACCAAACCCAGTTGCGTATCGAAAGAGCGTTCATTACGATACGCAACATTTTGTTTTAGACGGTTGGTAGTAGCGGATGACATACTGAAACTGTCAAGCTGAGAACATCAAAATTTCAATATAACCTCAAAATCTAAACAATTGCATAAATGTCAATAACAGTTATAGTCAATAACATTTCATATTCAAATTGCCCTAAATTGACTCGGTTTAAAATATCGAAAATTTATTTAAATTTTAATTTATAAAAGCCGCAAAGTGAATAAAATAGTATAAATAAACTTTTTTTGAGTATGTAGTTTAGCATAAAGTAAAATAAATAAATAATCACGCCTTTTACCTTTATAAGATGTGGCACTCTGTCGTAAGTGTTATTTACTTGAAACATTTTTCGAAATGAATGAAAAATCATTTGTTTATTGTTAGGAGTATTGTGTTGGAAACAGTAGTTAATTAATGTCTATAACTGTAGTTGTATTTAGGAATATATGGTGCTATTCTGTAATTTTCTATAACGCTACAGTTTTGTAAATTTGAACAAAAACGTATAGATTTTTATTGACAAATACATTTAATGCCATTTGACAATCAAATATGATGCGATTTTGTTCAGATTTACAGATCTGTACCGTTATAGAAAATTACAGAATAGCACCAATAATTTCCTGACAATATATATTACTTACACTGTATATTAATAGTAATGGTTTTAGATGTTTTTATTACTCTATAAATAAGCCAGTGTAGAAGTGTAGTTTCCAGTTATATAATAAAGGTTTGAGCGAATCATTTTCTATTAGAATTATTTTCTTGTACAATCTTCAGGTTTCATTACTTTAATTTTTTATTTAAATATTTTATTTTCTAACAATGTCAAACATGAATTTCAATGAACCTAATAGTATGCATCTACATTAAAATGAATTTAAATGATTTTATTTTAAGTTTTAAATATCTGTTATAACCTTTCAAAAAAGTTTACGATGTGTGTACATATCGCTGTGCTTACTAACGTCTTTGTCGCAGACTGGGTGTGACTGAAAAATAAGCCTACAGTCTAGACAAAAAATAAGATAAAAGACACAACCGGAACAACAGCCGTAACTTCTTGTTTTCATTTTGTTTCGCAGCAACACACGTGTTACAGTTAGCTTATGGTTTACTTTTCTTTTTGATATTTTTTTCTTTAATAACATCATTATTTCTTTACTTTTCAATATATCAAAGAAATTATTAACTTATTCATGAAAAGTAAATAAATAGGATATTTTTTAGAGACGGGCGAATATCATCCGCGAATAGTCGAATGCCGCGAATATTGACATTATTCGATATTCGAGATTTTCGAATATTAACGTCAGTATAGCGAACATTCGAATACCTCGAATATCGCGCCATATGTTGACCTCAATTTTTGACTATGTTTTCCTTTATTATTTGTACATAAACTGAAAGCTATTACAATACTTGAAGTTATTAATAACAAAGATATTTTGTTTCAAAACCATGAAGACGTACCATATTTCAAATTTGTTTTTCGCCAACATCAGCCCGTACGTTTCACCTTAAATTTTAAGTTTTCCTCTTTTTCTTTTTTGTTTGTATTTTTTGTTTTAATTTTATTTTATCTTAACAATTTCATTCAAATAATAAAAAGGACATAATTAAATAATTTTTAATAATAAATAAATTAACTTTTAGGAGAATTCGATTATTCGAGAACCTCGAATATTCGAGATCTGATTAATATTCGTATTCGACATTCGAATTCGAGAAATTTAATATTCGCCCATCTCTAATATTTTTCTTTTTTCGTTTTGCAGATTTCCACACAAAGTATTACATTTATTGCTAATAACACAATATACTATTATATACTAATCACTTGATTATATTTTTTTGAGACAAAAACACGATCGATGCCAGGATTTAAACTCGATACTCTTAGTCACAGAATCTAGAGTGTCTTTTAGATGTACATAACATAAACTAAAAATTGAGGACTGCGTAATTTAAGTGATAAGAAGAATAAAAAAGCCGTAGTCAAATCCTGGCATGGGCCTAATTTTTCTCTAAAATAATAATTAGGCAAGGTTAGTCTTGGTGCTGATCTCGATTTTTCTTGATTTAATAAGTCTTGTCTCGGTCTTCGTTGAGTCTTGAATATTGATGTCTTGGTCTTGTTACTCGTATTTTCTTGGTCTTGAATCAAGAGTCTCGACTTGAAAAAAGTGTGAAAATATATCAATAATATCAAAAACATTTTTCGTATTTTATCGTATTATTAATTATTTTTAATTATAGTATGGGGTAGGTGGCTCAGTGGTATCAAGTCAGCTTGTGCAATTAAGAACCCGGATTCAATTCTCACAGGCGACAAACAATTTTCACCATGTTAAAACTACCCCTGTATCTTCCCCTCCACTAAAATCTTTAGGGGCCGTGATTTGACGACTGGTAACCGCACTTCACACGACGAAATATATCACTTATCGAGACATACTACGGCAGAGTGTCACACCTAATAATGGGTAAAAGGCGTAATGATATATATATATTTATTTATTTTTCTTTATTTTATTATAGTTTAACTTTTAATGAGATTTAATAAAATTATATTCTCGTATACAGGTGTTTCATTTTATTTGAACCAGCAAATGAAAATGTTTGTCGATGTTGCGATTTTAGCCATGTAATATTATTTAAATTATGCATAAGAAAAAAGGGCGGATATTAATCCTCAATATCACCTTAGATTTGTGAGTAACTGATACCAAGTTTGAAATTTCAAATGGAAAATATCATATTTTTTTTTATAAATTGGAAAAATGCATCAAATTTACTGTATAATCCCTTTAAATAATCCATAAGAAATATATGGCAGTCAAGTGATATGGTAGCGTTATGACATTCGAATCTGGAGATCCCGAATTCGAACCCCACTCAAGTTAAAAAATACATAGAGGTACTAAAGTGTGGCTAGATGCCTCCGGAACCTTGTACTGTAATTAGGATTAAGTACATGTTGTACAGAATAGCATAAATAAATAAAACAGGTATTACGAAAACAAAAACAATTGTTAAAAACCATAGTAGCTGTTTTTTCAATGCCTACTATTTTAACTTTGAAAGTTAAATAATTCATCAGCTCGCATTTTCTTTTTTAATAATGTTACATATATTATTTATTATGGTTGTAAAGCAAATTTAATATACTACCCGAATTTGTTTAAAAAAATCATTTGAAATTTCTAAATTGATATCACCTAGTCGATAACCGGAAGTGATATCAAAGATTTACAGTCGTTTTCTTTAACTGTACTTGAATTATAAATAAATAAATATATCATCACGCGTTTTACCTATTACAGACAATCAATTTATAATATTAGTTCTATTAGCAGTTGTAAATCTGTAAATGTAATTTAATTTTCATGAAAAGTAAATAAATTTGATTAAAAGTAATATATTCCAAGTTTATATATGAAATCTAAAACTCATGATTGAAAATACGAAATATTGTTTATTCCACCATAAAATAAAGTAGAATCTTGAATTCTGAAAATACTTTATATATTTTTATGAATTTTAAGATGCTTGCGTCAGCTCTGTGGCATACACAGTAATAAAGAGTAGACAAAAGATTCGAAGGAATCTATAAATCCAGTCATATAATACGTATGCATTTTAAAATCTGAATATTTGGTCTTATTGCATCCCGTATCCACTTTTCGTCAGAACTTTGCGAACGGGCATTTTTTGTCCGGAGACAAAGGATTCTCTCTAGAAGTTTTTAGAGTTACCAGACTTTATTGTTTGCATTGTGCGTTGCACTTCTTCAAACTCTGAACAAAATATGTACAATTGGTTGTTTAAATTGTTTTACATGATAGTGGCAATCTTAGTTTCTCATGTCGCATAAATAGACGAGTAGTTAATTTACTATGGCTAGTTTATAAATTGTAATTATTAATCAGAGCTGGTTTTACAGTAATCTTGAGACGAGATTTCGCGTAAATTGCTCAAGTAGTTAGTTTTTGCGAGAGAATTTACTGCGGCGGAAACAAGCTAATGTAGATATCAAATTTTAAAAATGAAGAGTCACCTACTTTAAAACTTTACGGGTAATCTCGTAACTCTTCTTTCTTTTATCAAAGCTTCCCAAGTGAATACTTTAGAATTCAATCATTGAGACGAAAGCTCCAGCGTTTTCTAAATCCTGTTTGCTTGTCATCAAAAAAAAGTGATGAATTGACATCTTCCAAATCGATTGGTTGATATAAACTTGAAGATTATACATATCGGAAAAACACAAAACGAAAATAAGAAAACTTCGGCGTAACTTTAGTGTTCTTTACGTTTAATTCTTACGAAAAAGTTTCTACAACTCAAATCGGAAAAGCAAAATTGAATGTATAATTTTCTACGGCCACTCAAGTGTATAAAAAAGAATACATTTCCTCACAACTTCGAAATACAAAAAAAAATCTGTTATTTTATTTCAACTTTGCTCAAACAAAAAGTTTAACAAGGTTTAACATTTCCTATTTCCAAGCGAACATACAATTTTATACAATTATTTTCCTTCTCTGAAGTGATTACCGATAAATCTTTTTTGTAGAATAGTTCACAACAAATTAATTTTTCTTGGGTACAAAATTGTTTCCGCAATATTATATTTTCAAATTTAACTTAACATATGCCGTGAAATTAATTTCTTTTTCTGTATAATAACAATTTAATTCAATCTATTGTGTAGTATTTACTTTTTTTAAATACTAATAAAATTTTATATCCTGAGTTTTACTTAAATTTGCTATTATTTTTATTTCTAACCCAGTGATGCAGACCGAGAGCGCGCTCCAATCTCAACAAAATGTTCTGTTAGGCATAAATGCTCAAATGTAAAAGCATTTTCATTTCTAAAATAGACAAATTCCAGCATTTTGCTAACTTCATTTCTCTTGCATTTTTTTCACGTTACAAAATATTCTCATTATTTAAATTTGTTTATTTGTTTAAATCGTAGAAATATATATATATATATATATATATATATATATATATATATATATATATATATATATATATATATATATAATAATAATAATTTTAGACATTAGCTACTATTCTCTGTTGACACTAGGTAGAATTACAGGTGCCAACTTGAAGGAATTATTGGGGGAACAAAAAATAAAAAAACCTAGAAAAATTATATTGTATTCTTACTACAGGTACTATATTAAAATATTGGCTAGTAATTATAACATGTGCATATTAAACACAAATGTCAAGTTTCGTTGAGAATTTAAATGATTTATTATAATTGTATGCAAGTAATTATCCTAATATTTTGCTTAAAATTCCAATAATATAAACCAGAATATTGGTAACCGGAGCTGCTCTAAATACTATTTTTTTACTACTAACTAATATTTGGTCTCGAGTCGACCTGTGGATTTTAGAACCTGGGTTCAATCACCACAGCCGACAAACAATTTTCACCAAATCAAATCTACCCCTGTAGATCCTCCGACACTAACATCCGTGATTTGATGGCTGGTAACTTCACACGAGGAAATATATCACTTACCGAGATCTGCCTCACCCAATGCAAAAAGGCGTGATGATATATTTATTTTATTTAAACTAAAATAAAACAACTACAACACTAAAAGAGTAAAATTTAATATTATTTTGTTTATGATTTTAATGTGTCAACTGTCAATTGCGCATTAGCAATTTATTGACTACTTCATTTTCAAATACAAGCTCTTTTATTTTATTGCCCAAAAATTGTAGCCGTTGCTTCTAATGAAATGAAAATTAAGACGTGTCCTGCTTTTTTACATATTTCAAGAAGTGATTTGACAACTGATAAGCTCACTTCACACTCCACTACATCCAATGTTTACTTATTTAATTTGCTATGCGACTAATTTTAAGCAGAAATTTACATTTGTTTATTTATTTATGATAATAACCGGAAAGGATAGTTTCCCATTTCCGAATGGCTTCTAATACTTCTTTGATCTATTTCTAACAGTTTCTAAGGAGATGTTATTCTGTTTATAAACATAAACATCGTTTTGTCTAGCGCACATTGCCCTCATTACTCTCTGACGTCATCACGACGTTTACAGTCCTGCAATGATTAATCTTCGGTGTTACCTGAACATATAGACGTAGCTCGTTCCTGCTTCAGACCTTTGCAGTATCGCTACGAATGCACAGCACTTTGTAATCCTGTGCTAGTTGCTGTTGAGATTACGTCACACTGTTCTGCTTTACGTAGTGCTGGCGACACACAACATCCTGCACAAGGATAATACCGTTTGATCTTTGGTGACATCATATTAAATCACGGAGAGAAATGATTAAATTGCGTTTGCAGGTAGTAATTATATTTAATCTTCGAACTATTCTTATATATTTAACGAATGTTTTATTATACAGGGTATTTCTTTACTTATGCACAAACCTTCAATGGGTTTGATATACTGCTAGAGCAAAAATATATATTTTTTTGGAATTCTCAAAAATAAGTGGCCTTCATTTGAAGTGAATATATTTCGTTTGATAGCAAATTTCATTATTTATTAATTATGTTAATAATGAAATCAAATTATTAAAAACATTACCTACAAATAATCACTTATTATGTAGATGTAGGTATCTGATATTGCGGATGTAAATTATTTTTATTTTATTTTATTATTAACATAATTAATAAATAATTAAATAAGTTATCAAATCAGTGGTACTAAAAATTTACACTTTAAATGAAGGGCACACAAAAATATTGTTGTTCTGTAATCAATATATCAAATTATATAACTCATTAAAGTTTTGTGCATATAGAAACACCTGTATATCTTTATATCCATTCATTTTATTATGTTCTAACATATTAAGTTTATTAATTTATGAACGGTAAAATAACCTAAAGAAAATAAGTGAGTGTTGCAAAAACAAATAATGTAGTTTGTCAAAACAAAAATACATTTGAATAAGAGCTTCTTGCGCCAGTGGCAAAATTTAAAATTGCGTTCCTAAAAAAAAAACAACATTTTAACAACAAGAAGGCACAGACTACAAGATATAAAATAATAATAATTGATAGCACGTCATATATGAAAACTATCACTTCTTTTTTTTCAATACACTACCACTACTTTTTTTATTTTTTTAAATGCGCGCAAGTTCATGTCTGACTGTGTGTCTCATTTAAAGTTGCGACAATCGCGTCGCTACAAAAATGAAACGTGTTTCATCTTTTAAATCGTTGCGATTTTTTAGTCGCATGTATATTGCTGTGCCTTATTTTTTCGTCTCAGCGAAACGCGACAGAAAATCGTATGTGCGCGTCTAGCCTAAGATGTATCGCTAAATTAATTGACCAATAGTCAGTTATATTTAGTTAACCTTTAGGTAGACGCATGTTTTTGAAATCTTATATTTGTATACTTACAATCTGACACCAGCACGACACAGATGTCCTTCTTAACAATCAGCATCAACAATGTAAAATTGGCTGGTCTGTTTATAAAAAATTAGTATTTAAAAATTACTGATATATTATATCATAAAATAACATTAATATATTTCTCTTTTTGTGTCCCAAACTGAAATGGATTAATGCCCCGTTTATTCCGTCCTACTTATTCAAATAATAATAATTCAATTATGACAGTATTAGATTATGACTGCAGTAGCTTAAAATTATCAGAATTACGAAATACTCGTAGGAGTTTTTCAAATTGTCATATGTTACCGACAGCAATCGGAAACTGTAATTTTTTCGATGTCTATCCTAGGTGTCACTACAGATCACAATGGATACTACAATTTGTTTATTTGCAAACTATAAATATACAATAAACTTTAGTACATAATTGAACATTTACCAAACATATTGGTATGAAATGAAAATATCCAGTCAGGAACACTGTCGGATGCCAGGTTATATCAGTTTGATTAATATTATTTAGAATTCCTTTTAGAAAAAATGTACAAAAAGCGATACATTTACGTAGCAGAATATCCTATAAATAGAGAAATAGTTTCAAAGTGAACAAAATATAAAATTGGAAGGAAATTACCAGTGTACAAAATAATATAAATATCGATGTACGTAAATGATATTTACATTTCAATGTGAGAAGAATATAACTGGATAGTCATTTTTAATGTACGAAAAAAAGAGTTAATTTTGTGTTATACATATATTCGTATAAATCTGGGTTTTTAAATCTTTTTTGTCGCATAATTACATGAACTATTTATTACAATTCTACGGCACACCAAATATATATTATGTTTTTCGATATTACAAAAATATTTACATTTGATTTACAAAAATAGAATAGTTATTTATGAAACTGCAGGCGCGGTGGCCGAGCGTGTTAAGGCTCATCTCTTAACATACTGTGACGTCACCCGTACCAAGGTTCGTCAGTTCGAATCCGCCTGTCGACAATGTGTGATTTGTCGTAAAATATAAAATACAGTTACATGTATTTATCACACTCGGGCGCTATAAACTAGTCATTTATACGCTTTAAATAATGTAGCAGTCAACTACGAAAGCCGGCAGTACGGCAGTGTAAAAACTGCGGCTCGGTGTGCCCGGTAGGCCCAGGCCCGATTTGAGCTGTAGTGCCATCAAAAGAAGAAGAAGATTTATGGTTAAAAGTGTTACTTTATCGCACGAGTGGAAAGCCTATGACTCATGCTACAATAAATCAACGAGTTGCATACAATATATATATATTATTAATTGTAGCTTTTGTACCAGTGGCCCTCGTACACGTCATTCTGGCCTCCTTGTATTGGACAGTTTTTATAGTTTATTTACCGGTACCTGATGAAAAGCACTAAGTGTTCAAAACCGGTCGTATTTAAATGTACGAAAACTGAAAAAAACAGAGGCAGTTTTTTATTTCTTTTGCCCTTCTTCAATCTATATTATTCACACTTGAGTGTACAAAATTTTCATTATAAGAATTTTAATTATTACATTTCAAACGTTAAAAGTATTTATTTTATAGGTTAGTAAATAGTGAGTTGGCATATGAATCTAATAATTAAACAAGTATGACCAGTTGTAAAAAAAATTGTATATTTAAATGTTTTGGGAAATTATGCTCCTATCTCCAGCTACAACAAAAAAGTAAACAATTAAAATCACGTGTTTGTTTCACCGGTATTTTTATTTATAAAATATTTGACTGTGTTCGTAGAGTTTATTTATTTATTGGATTTTATCCTTTGGGATTAGTATGTTAAACTGATATATGATTGTTTACTTCTTTTATAGCTGAAGATGGGAACATAGTCTCCTGAAACTTTAAAATATACGAATTTTTTACTATTGATCATATTGTTTTATTATTAGATCCATATGCCAACTTTTATTCAATATTACTCTACAGCAGGCATGACCAAACTTTTTCATAGGCGGGCCACATTCTGATTGGATAATTACCCGCGGGCCAATCACTACACAGTTTATTATATACGAAATACAATGTTCAAATTTTTATGTCGATATTTCTTGTTCTATTAATTTTTGGATAAAATATTCAAACAAAATAGTGAACTTATTATAATTATTATTAACAATGGAAACTAAAATGTTTATTTAACATCATAATACATGAATAAATATAAAGTTTACAAAAATGTGTTAATTCAATTAAATTTAATGAAACGAATAAAATTGTTTGGGTTTCCTAATAATTTCTCAATCTAAAATGAATAAATAAATATATCATCACGCCTTTTACCCATTACTGGGCGTGGCACTCTGCCGTAAGCAGATCTCGGTAAGTGATATATTTCTTCGCATGAAGTGCGGTTACCAGTCATCAAATCACGGTCCCCAAAGATGTTAGTGGTGGAAGAGCCACAGGGGTAGATTTTAAGTTAGTGAAAATTGTTTATCGGCTGTGGGGATCGAACCAGGGGTCTCAAGATCCACAGGACAACTCGATACCACTGAGCCACCTACCCCATAATCTCAATCTTGAGTTCCAAATTTCTGGTAGCCATTTTAAAATCGCTCATCTGTTAACCTGGATCTTGTTGGAGTTTTATTGTAGTTTATGAGTGAGAATGTGTCTCCTTAAATATATGAGGAACATTTTCATCGCAAGTGTGCGTAACTTTACATATTTATCTTTATTTAAATCCCCAGAAAAATTGCAATGGTTGTTTTTATCACGAAAAATTTCAAGAAAATTTCTACCACATGTCTTCAATTGAACGAAAACAATCAAATATATGATAAAAATAATTTATGCTCTAAACTTACTAATGTAGCACTGATTTTTTTTCTTGAGAAACATTTCATTTTCATAAATAGGTTAAATTTTCTTTCAAATGAATTTAAAATTTTTACTAAATCATGCGCATAAAAATGTTGTTTGCAGGATTTGATTAAACTCATTGAAATGATTTAAAATATTAATAAATATTGTTCGCGGGTCGTATAAAAGTATTAAGCGGACTGTACTCGTAGTTTGGACATGCCTGCTCTATAGGATCGATATTATATGTTATATTTTGTAGGTTACTTGGTTAAGTTTGTTTCGTAGCAAATATTTTATTACGTTTGTACGAATATTACAAAATTATTTGTCACCTCTTTTCTTATAAATTTAGTATTTAATTTGAACACCGTTTAATTAAAAAAAACACAACTTTAACCGTTAGCTTCTACGGAGGCTTAAGAACTGAATGCTTTGAATACGTAAACGGACTAAACAGAAATGTGTACTGAGAAGTAGTAGTATTTTTCTGACCAATGGGATTCGATAAAAGATTTAACCACATTATAAATATAATGTATATATTTGTAGCAAGTCTATTAGATTTTTTTACCATAGACTTCACGATAAAATAAAATCCATAAATAACACATATATTAATTTTCATATTTTTTAATAGTTTAATCAAATTGTGCAGTAGATGGCTCAGTAATATCGAGTCGGATTGAGGGTTCAATTCCCGCAGACAGTAAACAATTTTCATCACATCAAAACTACCCCTGTGGCACCCCCTCTATTAGCATCTTTGGAGGCCGTGGTTTGACGGCTGGGAATCGCAATTTCACGCGAAAACTATATCACTTACCAAGATCTGTTACGGCAGAGTGCCACACCCTATAGGTGGTAAAAGTCGTGGTGATATATTTTTTAAATTATCTTTTTTTAATATTTTATTTTATGTCATCAATTTCCAAATCATTCTGGTCCATTGTTTATGAGAATAATATGTCATTCTCATACATGATTAATTTGTTCTTTCCATTTCAAGCGAAATAAAATTCCACACATCTGAAATATTTCGAGGGATAATATCACCCTTTGTCCAGTTTTTACCCCTAGGTGTCACGACAAAACCACATCATGTATCAAAAAAAAACACCACCCCTATAATTGAGAAAAAAGCACGATTATTCGTGATTACCATACAAACTGTTATCGTTTATTTGGGAAATAGTCCAGAGCAAAGAGCAAGCCATTAATTTAAGCTCATGGCTACATTGTAGCACAGTCTTAATTTCAACCCGTCTTGTTAAAATTTGTGAAAAGCGTGCCGGATAATAAATTCTAAACAGCAAAGTTTTTTAACGTATGTTTCGTAGCGAACAACTCGTATGTGGTAATAACAATCCGTGGAGCTAAGTAGCGGTAGAGGAGGCGGCTTGGCGTAGATGAAACCGGGGAGCGGTTGTTCCGCTAATGACGTCAGAGCCCGGCTGCAACGAAAAATAAGTGCCTACTTGACTAAATGATATACATAATTTATTCGTTTGAAGTTTAATGAGAATGTACAGGCCTGGTTCCTTACATATTACGCCCTGGGTGATATAAAATACGTTACATTATACATTTTGCTCTTCTTCGTCGTTTTATCGTTATCTTTTGTATAGAAAATTCATGTTATACGGTTGATGATTGCCTGATTTTAGCTCGACTTACAAACTTTCAGTTTGGTGTTAACGGCTTTAATGAAGCTTTTTTACAAAATTTTGACATAATTTCAATAAAGTTTTTTAAACTACGACCTCAGGGATGCATAAATGTTTATAATGGACTCTTGTACCGCAAAATAAATTAAAAATGTACGTGGTAAAAAATTCATTATTATCTGCAAAATTTTGTAATTGATCAAACATTTAAATTGCCGCAACTTTCAGAGTAATGTTCAAATATAAGCGGTATAAATATTCGATATTATTTGTGCATATGATTTAATAAATAATTCTCGGTTTTCAATCAAAAGGTCATGACCCATTTCAGACTCATGTTTAATCATTTATAATTACTTTACAAGTGTAATAAAATAATACAATTGTGAATTCAATTTCATTTAATTCATCTTTTCAATATTTAATTTTAAATTACCCAATTTATTTTATATTGGGATATTAATATTGAATTGTTTTTAAAAATTTAATTAACTATCAAAATTTTACACTCACTCAATCAAATACCAACAAATTTACATTTTCCATTTGTATTATTTGTTCCAGAAAATTTAATTATCTTGAACATTTACCCTCATATATATATATATTCCACTGTTAAACGTCTCTATTTTATAACTTCAAATAAAAATTAGGAAGAACAAAATTTTCTTTCAAGAATATTCCAGGATTTCCACCACAAGATGCTTAGTTCTCAAATTGTTATTTACGAAAAAATAGTTACTTGCCAATAAATGGCAAAAAAGCGATTTTGTTGTTAAAGTTATCATTTTTAAAATATGTTTTGATACGATCGGAAATTAAGATTAATCAACTTTTAATTGTAATTATTATATTATTATTAAAAGGAATACAATATAAACACAACAAAAATGTAAAAAGAATGACATTTCTACTTTGCAAACAATTGCCAGTAGCAACGGTCTGCAAAGAGCTTCATTGTCAATAATAATGGCCTGTAAAGTGCGGTTAGAAAAGTTTGCTTTTTATCCATCGTAAAAAAGTAATTTGTGCACGTGATATACACACTATTTTTTATACTTCCATAAAATTTTCAATTTTTATTTTATACATACATAAATACATACACAACATCACGCTATATCCCATTAAATGGGGTAGCATGCACCCCTGAAACATTCACTAAAAAATTCATTAAAAAAAAATCAGTTCACGTCAACATTCTCACCGTGACACACGATACTCGTTTCGACCATATTAACACTTCCTCCATACGAACTCTTTCCTTCCTCACAACCAAAATCCATCAACACCTGTTTCGTAAATCTTCACTTACGCCCACTTCTCTAACAACAAATCTATAATAATAAGAATTGCGATTTTATCTTACCTTGCGATAATTTTACTTCGCGCACGCTGTTATGGGCAATGACATCGACGAAAAAATTATCTACACCTGACACTGATATAATTATAATTTTCCTTGGTCTGATTTCAACCAATCATAATGCGAAACATTTGAATAATAATAATAACAATAACCAGTTTTATACTGATAAAATCCCTGTACATGGATAAAACGCCGTTGCCAAATAAATATGTTTATGCTGTTAATTTGACATAAAATTATTTTATTTTATGCTGAGAGTTTGACACAAATTTATATAATTTTATTTTATTTGTCCCGATGTTCTATTTTATCAAATAGCACGCGACCTCTCTGATTTTCTCTAGATACATTTTTGCTTTCATGTACCCAATTAATTTGCTCTATAAATTTACTCAAACAAATTGGCATTAGGTACAAGTTCTCAACCTGCGGATTTATCATACAGTTTACTTTGTATTTATTGCTAAGCAAAAAAATCGTACGAAATAAAAATTTTCGATCAAATTAGTAAGTATAAAACAGCTATTTATGAAACTAGTAAGGATATTACCTTACGCATGTGAAATTTGCAGAACGAGGCGTAGCCGATGTATGTAAACACATAAGTAAGGTACTCGTAATAACCTATTTCTTTACTAGTATCATACAATATTTTTTCTACTTCCATTCTAATAAATACGAAAGAGCGTTTTTGAAATTATGAAATTTTGACATATTAATGACAGTTATAAATTCAAAAAATAGAAGAATAACACATCAAAATTCGTCTACCAAGATATCTGTTGCTATGGTACCTCATTATTTAACAAGTTAAATAATGCAGTTCATTACCTAACTCAAATAAGTAAAATAAAACTTCTATTTCCTAACGGAAGTATAAAAACAATATAAAAACGTTTGACAACGGAAAGAATACAATGCCAAATATTCAAGCAGATTTGAAAATAATATAAAATAAATACACACTCAAAAAAATATGTTCTCCAAAACATAAAAACTTATACCACTTGCACATCGACGAACTTATAACCCTCCTCTTCCGTCTCTTCAGCTCCCTGTGTTTGGTATCTGCAATGATGAATGGCCGTCGACGCGGCCGGCTGACGTATATATATAACTCCACGACACGCACAGCACCGAAGACGAGCAAGCGTGACGTCACGTAGGCACGAAGGGTAACCCTTCCGTCGTTCCGTCTTTCATCCTTCGACGTAGGTGTTGGCACTGTTGGCGTCTTGTGATGATGGTGTCTTCTGAAGGTAGAGAATTGAGTGTTTAGGGTTTAGTGTTAGGGTTTGTTACAAGACGATGCGATGATGGGTTTTGTGTTTGTCATTTTGAAGATGACAGTTTGTGGAGACGAATTTATAATAATTGTTTACAGAATGTTTCTTTTTTACTGCTGCGACCTATATAAAAAGTATAAAATACAACACTTACTGAAATTTGCTACGGCAGACTGCAACACTTAGTAAAAGGAATAATTATACATTTATTATATTTCCTTTTGGACAAGTATTATATAAATCATTTATAACAATTATAAAAAAAAATATATATCATCACGCCTTTTACCCATTACTGGGTGTGGCACTCTGCCTAATCAGATCTCGGTAAGTGATATATTTTGTCGCGTGAAGTGCGGTTACCAGCCGTCAAATCACGGCCTTCAAAGATATTAGTGGAGAGGGAGCCACAGGGGTAGATTTTTAAATTGGTGAAAATTGTCGGCTGTGGGGATCGAACCAGGGTTCTCAATATCTACAGGCCGACTCGATACCACTGAGCCATCTACCCCATTATTATAACAATTATTATAACAGTTATATATAACAAAAAATAACAATTATTATTTCCATGATGTAGTTGTATCCAAAAATCATAGGTTGGTAGAAGCTATTTTTGCCTGTTTTAAGAGAAGTGTTTGTGTGTGTTTTAGCTATCTCTAACAAGTTAAAACCGTGCTCTTAGTACATCCAAAAACAGAGCTTGTGCTAACAGCCATAATATCTAGAGAGACCTAGACGGTTTTCTAAAATATTTTCTCGGAATAGTGACTCATGATTTAGGGCTATATAAAACGTTGTCAGCTAACCACGTATTTAAATTTACGACAAAGTTGAATTTACATATACAAATTCTACTAAAAAATGTCGAAATTATTGAAAGTTCAATATTTAAAAGTGTTATAATTTCTACCAGTTTCAGGATATTAAACCTATGTTTACATGCACAAAGGTAGGCTGGTAAGTAAATAATTACCATACTGACTTGTCAAAACAGTCAAGACAATGAAAATAAAACACAATGATAATATAAAACTATTAACACAAACCGAACTCAAAACAACAATAATACAAAGATTACTTCTCCTGCTTATTATTATAATATATATTATATTAATTGTACAGTCTTTCAAATTAAAGAAAACATACAGACCACAGGCTTACTTGATCACCTTCTGAAATGGTGACAATGGCTGGTAGCACAAGCTCTGTTTTTGGGTGTTTTAAGAGCACGGTTTTAAGATGTTAGAGATAGCTAAACCATCCAAAAATACTGCTTTTAAAACAGGCAAAAACAGAGGTTGTGCTACCAGCCAATGACGTTATTCATAAATTTCGAAAAATAATATTTATTAATGACGTTAACGTGTTTATATTCTGAAACCAATAAACTATTTAACAAACTACGGATGTTATGAGTCATAACAGGCGTTAGAGGTCTTAAAATCCTCGTTCTACGAGCATCTGCGGCTGTAATGATACTCATAACATTCCTAAAATATGTTAATAACTAGCTTACAGTATGCATTAAATTAATAATTATTGTTTTACCATTGTTATTTAACTAACAATGAATTATAACATAAAAACCAGAAAATATGTAACTTTTAACATGCTGTTCGCTAACAACATAGTTAATATCGCCTTATGTAACCAGACCTTAGTTCATTCCGTTACTCTAGCCTCAGCTGCGCCTCGTCCATGAAACGATAGCAGCGGAAATAAGTCTGCAGCTTTTTTGGCGAATTAAACAAATAACTGTTATTAATACCACATTAATTCTTTGTAATTAAACCAGTATTTATTTTATAATTGAAATAATATTAAATTATACCTGTCGTAATTACTTTGAATACGGCCCATCATTGCTGAAAACACATAATGTATTAAAATATCAAAATGCTCGTCCTATTACTAAACGTTATACTTGTTTTGATTACATTCGAGATATTCATCATTTCATGTGTTTACGTTTAATTAATAGTAAAACATATGAATAAAGAGCTTCAGCTTCCGCTGTTATTTCATGCATGAACAAATGATACATCCTGCAAAAGATAATATCACTTTTACTTTTCACTTTCAATTATTTCTCTATTTAAGGGGAACAATCATAACGAATTTATTCAAGTTTACTGTGGATAATTTGCATATAAACTGCATTTATCTACTGTTTAATTTTTTAATTATTCACGTAAAATTTATAACTTAATTTATTCATATTGTTACCTGTTTGTTCGGAATCTAATTAAAATATATAATTAATTTTGCAATAAAACAGGTAATTATTGCATAAATTAAAATTCATTAAATTAATCATCTTTAATATTCTGTCAATTTAAATAATGAATTGAGTAATTAAAAACAAAATGGAGTTCGAGTGATTCAGATTCCATTATAGTCTCCTGATAATAATTTCCTGGAAGTGGCTCACAAATTCGAAACAGAAATCGTGATAAAAATTATAACAAGGGTTGTTACATTTCAAGATCAAGAATTAATCAATATCAGAATATCTTACTTTAATAAAATAAATAATCAAATTAATATATCATTATGCCTTTTACTCATTACTGGATGTTGCACTCTGTCGTAGCAAATCTTAGAATGTGATATATTTATGCACGTGCTCTGCGTTTCCAGTCGTCAAATCACTGCCCCAAAGGTGCTATAGGATGGGAAGCTACAGGGATAATTTTAAAGTGATGAAAATTGTCGGTTGTGGGAATCGAATCCGAGTTTTCAACACTGCTTGGTGAAACCCCAATTGTTTGTTGTGTAATAACAACAAACTAGACTTGAACCATGACCCTTGAAAAATTGCTCAGAATAAATATTTTTAAATAAATAAATAAATAAATATATCATCACGCCTTTTACCCATCACTGAGTGTGGCACTCTGCCTAAGCAGATCTCGGTAAGTGATATATTTTTTTCGCGTGAAGTGCGGTTACCAGCCGTCAAATCACGGCCTCCAAAGATATTAGTGGTGGAGGAGCCACAGGGGTAGATTTTTTAAAATTGGTGAAAATTGTTTGTCGGCTGTGGGGATCGCACCAGGGTTCTCAAGATCCATTACTGGGTATAGCACTCTGCCAAAATAGATCTCGGTAAGTGATATATTTCTTCGAGTGAAGTGCGGTTACCAGTCAGATCATGTCTCCCAAAGCTATTAATAGAGGGGGAGCTACAGGGGTAGATTTAATTTGGTGGAAATTGTGTGTCGACTGTAAGGCTCGAACCAGGGTTCTAGATACCACTGAGCCACTTACCCTAATTTGGGCATTGACAAAATCATTTGCTAAATACCCGTTTAGACTGACAATGGTTCAAGTATGATTTATGGTGATAAATTTATAATATTAATTTCGGGATGAATCTGAAGAATTAAGACATTTCATAATTTTAGAATCGTTGTTCAATTATTTCGTTAAAATGTTTACTTGCAATTGTGTGAAATTCACTTTCAAAAACAAGCGTTAAACAACACTTCATTTCTTATATTTTTGATTCGTTTTCAGTTCTACAATACAGTGTCTAATTACAAATATAATAGAAGTGAAATTCACTTTCAAAAACAGTGCGAAATTTCCTTCCTTCCTTATCTTTTTAATTTATTTTAAGTTTTTATAATACAATGTTTAACTGAAATTATGTAAAATTTTCTTTCAGTACAAGCGCAAGTTGTCGCTCACATCTTTTCTTATATATTTAGAATTATTGTTAGATTCGGTGATGGAGGAGTGAGCGAGAGTTATTTAAAAAGTTTTGAGCATATAAAATATACATCGAATGAAATATAAATGAAAAAGTTGTAAAGGAGTGAATGGATAGATGTGACAGCAGGTTTTTTGCGTGATGGATGATTTCAAGTGTGCTAGAATTAGAATGTTTGACGAGGACTGATTATTTTTTCATATATATTTTTCTACGATTGTGTAAAAATGAGTCATTCTGTACACATTTGCAGTGAGTCTTTATATAAAACAGCGTTAATTGAAATTCTACTTTGTTTTTGGCTTTACAACCAAAATATTTGCAAAATTAAAATATTAAATATTGTGTAATGGTATTATAATATAAAAAATCTGATGTGGACACCATATGACTTCCCTGTATGCGTATTATTCTGTACCTACATTTTTTTATTGCACATATTTGACGTAATTTGACATTGACATTAAATTTTTTATTTTTTTCTAATTTTTTGTTCTAATCCATAGCAAACTTAATTACATAAAACAAGAAATATATAATTTATAAAGTTAGATATCTCGCTTATACAAAAGGCTAATTTAATAATTCTTAATGTGCTAGACGCAGAATTTAATTCTCTAATAAGTACTTTTATTTGCTGCATTTATTTCTAAAATGAAAATAATACCATTTTTTTCAAGAAAAACTCTTAGCAGCTTCATGTGATGTATTACTTCCGGTTAGTCCATTTTAACCAAAACCTATTATTTTATTTCCATTGATATAGTAGTCTTATATACCACAATTGAAAAATTTTTGATTATATTTTAATATAGTTTTTCATACCACTTTCGGAACTTATATAATGACCAAAAAGGAGGTGCACAACTAGATGTTATAGCAGTCCTAAATACAAAATTTCAACTTTCTACGGTTTACCGTTTTTGAGTTATGTGAGATACATACGTACGTACGTACAAACGTCATGACGAAATTAGTAAAAATGGATTCATGGATGATCAAAATGAATATTTCCGCTGAAATCTCAAAATCTAAAATATTTGCGATTACAATACTTCCTTTACTTTGTACAAGGAAGTTAAAATCAATATTTTTCTCAAATAATCATTTTTTTTTAATCTTTTTTGACAAAAAATTTCACAAAGCCAGATTTTCCCTCCTATCTGGCAACACTGCTCGAATCCAGAAGCTCTTTTAATTTGTAGACCATTACTTCAAAGCTTTAAAAAATGTAACTAGACATTGGAAAAATAGTTTTTTTTTTAACTTTTTGAAGTATTCATTTGGAATCTAGTTAAAAGCATGTGAAGCATTTAGTTGGCAAATATGGTTCATTACTCGTTAGAGTCATAGGTAGCTATTGTAATGAATCACTTGGTTTGAAAAATGGCAGTCGGTTTAAAACGTATTAAGTAGAAAAATGCGTCCGTTGTATTGGACGGTCGGCAAGCGGTCCGCTGCCCGAAGTCAGGGTCGAACCCCGCACCTCGGGTTATTTACGAATGATTTACGGTAATGAATGTTAAATTTCGTAATTTCCACTCATAAATCACGAGGCACCATAATCCGAAGGTCGTTAGCATCAGCGACCTCCACTTTATCCTGCCGGGATGCAGGACGCAGGATACAGGTGGACACCCCTGGACCTGGACACAGGAAACGCTCTGCCTGCCCAACGCCCGACAGTTATTTCATAGCTTACTTGGATTCATAAACTAGAGATTACCATCTACTGAAATTATGCTCTTATTTTGCTCAATGCTGCTACTAAATTTGTATGCAAGCTTTTGTTTATAAACACGGATTTGTTTCAAGTCGAAATTGCAAAGTGATATAATACGCATTTCAAATTATAACTGAAATTGCTCGGGTTTTATAGATTTGTAAATTAATACATAGTCGTCCATTTAAAATAAAGTATTGCCTCAGGCAAATTCTGAAACTCTTTTCATCAAACGTTTAGATGAATTTAAGAACGAAGAAACAAACGACACGAGTTAAATAATATGACACCTGATAAATTAATTCTATCCGTCAGTACGGTGGTGTGGTGTCGGTACGACATTCGAATCCGAGTTTCTTGAGTTCAAATTCCAAGTTTAAAATATATAAACTACCACACTGCGGGTTCATGAGTCCGAACCCTGTACTGTAATTGGGATTAAGTTTTTGTTGTAAAGAGTAGCATAAATAAATAAATAATTCCTACTTCTAAATATAGTTAGATTTACAAAAAATATCGACTAAAAATATGCAACAATAATTTTTTTATGTTAAATTAAATAATATATAGAAAAAATTGGGCTACCGCTAGAATTTTAACTTTAATCTTATGCTTTAACTAATTAGCTATGAGCTAATATTATTAAGTTGTGTGATTATTAAAGGTAATCATACCTGTAGTTTTTGACTAAAGTTAATTTATATTATGACAGAAAAATTCTGATGACGCCTGGATTCGAACCAGGGATCACCTGTGTTCGAAATATGGCATCAACTGAATTTTTCTGTCACAGTGTCTAAGCGTAGCTTCGTTCCGAGAGACTCCTATATAGGCATTGACAACCGGGTTCGTCTACAGTGACACAGTTTTTGATTATGAGGGAATCATACCCAAGCTTAGAGCTAATATTATTAAGTTGTGTGATTATTAAAGGTAATCATACCTGTAGTTTTTGACTAAAGTTAATTTATATCTGGTTCGAATCCAGGCGTCATCAGAATTTTTCTGTCATAATATAAATTAACTTTAGTCAAAAACTACAGGTATGATTACCTTTAATAATCACACAACTTAATAATATTAGCTCTAAGCTTGGGTATGATTCCCTCATAATCAAAAACTGTGTCACTGTAGACGAACCCGGTTGTTAATGCCTATATAGGAGTCTCTCGGAACGAAGCTACGCTTAGACACTGTGACAGAAAAATTCAGTTGATGCCATATTTCGAACACAGGTGACGTGGTGTAGCGGTTAGCATCTCTGCCCGGTATGCGGAAGGTCCCTGGCTCGAATCCAGGCGTCATCAGAATTTTTCTGTCATAATATAAATTAACTTTAATTAGCTATGGTTGCCATGTAATTTCAATCTGTTTTTATTAAAATTTTTCTCTATCAAAACTCTTTCATATACTTGGCACGACAATCGTCTGCAGTGATACTGTTATTTAAAGAAAATTGAAATTTAATTAGCATTTTAAGTAAATAACTAACAGCTGATGAAATTAAATTTAATTATAAAGAGAAAAATTGGGATACCGCCAAGATTTAAATCTGGAATTTTGTAAAATGATTAAATAACTGATTATATTTTTTTTAAACAGTTCTCGTCGACAAATGGCACTAAAAAAGATCTCTTCAAGGAGCCTATTCTTAATTTTGTGAATTTTGAATTTTTGCAGCATTCGAATCCGAAAATCCCGAGTTCGAATTCCACTCAAACTAAAGATATATGAACTACCACATTGCGGCTCAATGAGTCCGGATCCTGTGCTATAATTGGGATTAAGTTCATGTTGAACAGTGTAACGTAAACAAATAAATAAGTCTTCAAAGTTTTAGACCTTTTTTAACACACTGAATAACATTAATTTAAAATATTTACTTTTGCTTTATTTCTTCTTAAATTCATCTGTTATGTTATGCAGACGTAAACTTAAATAATTCAAAACAATAACTTTAATGTTCAAATCATATGTTAATGAAGTAAGAATTACAGTTTCTTATCTCAGAAATAATATAATTTTTAATTTAAACGTATCTGATCTTCAGTCAAAGCAATTTTCTTTTAATTTTTTTCACTCAAGTCTAGATTCACTATTGCTAATTGTTTAGCAGGACGCATATACGGATATATGTAATAATAAGGGACGTGTGCGTTAAGATGTGTGTTTCGTGAACGATCCGATCAATTTGAACGGGTCACTTTAGTGAACGATGATAGTTGATTCACTATCTTATTCTCGAATGGGTCACTCGGGTTTAAGAATTTTTTAGAGGTTTCATTCGGTTCGTATTTAAATCAACAGATAAGAAAAAATAAATATAACATCACGCTCATTACTGGGTGTGGCACTCTGCTGTAGCAGATATCGGTAAGTGATATATTTCTACCCGTGAAGTGCGGTTACCGGCCGCCAAATCACATCCCCCAAAGATGTTAGTGGAGGGGGTGACACAGGGGTAGATTTATTTTGGTGAAAATTGTTTTTGTCTTGCACTGATACTGATAAGTAAGTGAAGTTTATTTATTTTCAAATTAAATATAAATATTTACGTCTGCAGCATCAATATCCCATTTTTCAGATTAAAAGACAACAATGAAAGATGGTAATTTCAATAATCAAATAGGTAGAAATATATCATACACTTCATTATAAAAATGTATTTAAAAAATCAACTAATCAATTCATATAATAAATATTGATTAATGTTAAATCGATCATTACTTGTACTCGTAAATAAATGATCAAACACAACACCGCTATGAAGAAGTAGAAATTAGTATTACGTATAAAAAATTTTAACAGAACGGTTCAATTTGAACGGGTCATTTTAGTGAGCTCATTCTTTTGAACCGGATCAGTTAGCTGAACAGGTTTTCTCATTGTGCATGCGATTTGAGATTCTTGGAATAATATCAGCTTTGAATTACATGGCGACCGGAACTTAATTGTTTTAGAACATATGACAAGCGTTCATAGATTTCAGATTCGAATCCTGGTGGTATCCTAATTTTTCTCTTTATCATTCAGCAGTATTTACTTAAATTACTAATTAAATTTCTAATGTTAACAGAATGACTGTATCGTAAAATTAACAAATACAAAATTTGTATGTTAATCTTCCGTGTCAACATTTTCTTTAGTCTTTTGATATGGCTGCAAGTGTATAAAATTTACGAGCTTATGCTAACCATTCTAAATCCGTGTCTGCATTTATCATCGTAGATTCAAAGATAATCATCTTGTAGTACAATCAGCGAACACCTGCCGAAACAGTCTTTGTTTCAACACGGCAGCTCATTACCCTGATAATTAGAACATTTCAGCGTAAGTGATATACGGAGAACACAAATAACAGTATAGTGTACACGTAAATTTATACGTGCGTTTTACTTTCGGGCGTGGTACGACCTCGCTGCAGTAATAGTAAAGCAGTCGCGCAGTAACCCAACCAGCGAGATCAGGGTAGAGATTAGTCGGATGTCGAGGTAATGTTCGCTGTGTATCCGCCAAGTTACGGCTGCTGTTGTCGCCTGTTTGCGCCTCTTCTCCGGCTTGCGTAGAGAGAGAGAGAACCACTTTCATTTCACATTAATATTTTATATTTTGGGAGATGGCGCTGTTCTTTTCTGTCTAATTCTGGTTTCAAATTAGCCCAGGGCTTGTTTACTTTTATGTTTTCTTTATAGAGATTGTGGGTTAATAAATGGATTTTGATAATTGGATGTTTTTTGCCAGAATATGAAAGCATTAGAGGCAAGAGATTCTGCAAAAAATATGGTTCTTTCGATCTATTTATTTCTGTAGTCTCAATACTATTAATTACCTATTTAATTACTTACTAAAAACGCTATACAACATGTATCACGTGATACGTATTCGGCTTTTAATTAGCTGACAATAAAACAAACGAGTAGTGACAGGCTATTAAATCGATGATACTACCAATGGCGCATTCTACTACTTGAGGCTCTAGGCGCAATATGACAAAAAATATCCACATAAAAATTTGAACATTGTATTTCCTATAATTAATAAGCTGTGTAGTTATTGGCCCGCGAGCAATTTTCCAATCAAAACATGACCCGCCTATGAAAAAGTTTGGCCATATCTGCTTTAGAGATATTATTCTAATTTTTTTAAAAAATAGTTATTTGTGTATTAAGCGCGTAAAGTGATTCTTTGTTACTCGAGCACGGTAATAATAATAATAAACTACTGTGCTCGAGTAACAAAGACACTTAACGCTCGTGATACACACATAATTTTTTTCTACGATTGCATCTTAAAATTATTTAAAAACGTATACGCATTGAAAATAAATTCATTATGTCAACTGTCAATATGACAAGTTTCTGTTTTGTTTGTGTCCCTGGTAACTATTGAAATAAGTGCTCATTTAATATCTTTTTCGCGCGTTCAACAAAAACGTCAACTTTACGATGACAAATAAGAGCGTAATTGTCAACTTTTCATAGTAATCGTAGAAAAATATTATTTTTCAAGGAATATTTTCTGAATTGGAACAGAAATATGATTACACTGTTTCAAACGGTAGCATTACGCAGTGAATATGTGAAAATCGAGAACATTAAACAAATTTATTAATAAATATAATTTGTCAACGGCCATGGCATAACTCGTTGATACTGATCCAAGCGATAACGCTGCGCGCGGGGTGTATTTGGATGGGTGACCGTCCCGAGAAACCTGCGTTGCTGTTGACTAAAAGACCTAAAAACGCGGATCAGGGCGTAATGGCAGCATATGACCTGAGTAGTTGGTCCGCCAAAGAAGCCAAAAAAAAAATATATATAATTTTCTTCATCATGCTTCAATTGCTTTGAAGTATTAAAAATATAATTTAATTTGTAGGTAAGTACTCATGAAAGCAATGTAAAAATTAAATGAAGAGTAAAAAGCAAGCATATTCCATGAGATTCACTTGCTTCGTTCCAACGAGTCACCAGCTTCATTTTGTATTTTATATTACACTCAGTACATCTGTCATTCGCCATATAACCGTAATTCGCAACAACGCATTACTTCTTCGTTCTTCCACAAGTCCGCACATTTCGCGGCGACATTACGCTTAGTGCTTATTTCGACCGCAAACTCTATCTAAGTATCGTAAAAGCGACCAGAGTTAGTAGAGCACGTACATTTCCGTCATATATCAAGGTAAGCATTGGTTGACCGCAAGTGACATCTGGTGTTATTACACTAAATCACACCAATGTACTAGATCACGAATGGGTGGAGGACTAAATTATAATGCTTTCGCGACGATAGGAGGAGGCAGTTGCTGTTAATTAATGATCAGTACTTTCTATATTGATTTCTAATAGTGGTTTACAAATGTTACAATGACCCTTATTACGAGTAGTACAATTGCTCATTGTAACACGTGTCTTTTATACTATTTTTCCTATAACACATAAATTTACTTTTATTTCAAAAAATTTATTACAAAAAAAAAATAATAATAAAATTTCAAGGTGGTGACATTGACAGATTCAATAAACATTTGAAATTTAATTTATTTTGACGTTTACCTAACTGAATAACCTTAATTTTTAATAAAGGACTGTTTTGCAATTTAATGTAATTATTTTATTATAAAAAAATAATTGCAATAATTTTACATGAGCTGCACAATGACAGTTAAACCGATAGAATTATATTTTACATTTTTACAACTAGATAATTTGACAATTACACACAAAAATAACCCTAAAATAATTGCACTAAGATAAAATTTGAAGTACTGTTTTTTTTTTAATTATCTTTTTCTACTATTGCTATGTAAAGTTGACAATTACGCTCTCATTTGTCATCGTAAAGTTGACGCTTTCTGTGGAACAATCGAAAAATATCTTTTTTGTGCGTCTCCAATGGCAACGCGCGAAAAAGATGTTAAATGCACGCGTTTCCAATGGCAACGCGCGAAAAAGATATTAAATGCGTGCTTATTTCAATAGTTACCAGTGATACAAACAACACAGAAAGTTGTCATGTTGACAGTTGACAGAACGAATTTATTTTCAGTACGCATACATTTTTTAATAATTTAAGATTCAATCGTAGAAAAAATTATGTGTGTATCACGAGCGTCAAGTGTCTTTGTTCCTCTTACACTAATGCACTATTCGGCTCGCGCTGCAAGTACCGTGTTCGAGTAACATAGAATCACTTTACTCTCTTAATACACAAATAACTATTGTAGGTGCGATATAAGAAATCGTATTTGATATGAAATATTCTTTTAAATTTTTGCTGGGCATCTTTGAAGAACTAAAGATACCACTGTACTTCGTGATCTTGACATTTATAAATGTTATTGAAAAATGTAAGAAGTCTTATACTCGTAGTTCAATTTGTTTCATCTTTTCGTTTCTCATGAACTTGAAAGGCTTCATCATAACCAAGAGCGAACATCATTTCGCTCTGGTAACAAAGAAAAATTCTAACCACATTGTTTTATCTAATAAAAATTAAAATACGTATTTCACAAATAAAAGTCGAAAATGTATATGAAAATAAAATTTTATCAAGTTTTAATAATTCCATTTTTGAATTTTTTGTTAAATAACCAATTTAATTTCTAAAAATGTTGATTCATTAATGCCATGTCAATTTTATGGTTTCTTATATGTTTTAAAATTTGTTTGTCAACCTATTTCAAATTACAGATATAAGATTAAAAAGAACTAACATTTATGTGCGTTTTTCTTCATTCTTCTTGCGAGTACGTTTAAAATTCGCATTTGTAAGATTAACGGTAATGGTGTGGGGAAAATTCAGTAATGAAATTATAATACAATCTGTGAGCTTGTACAAAATGGAAGTTCTTGTTTGAGAAAGGTCATAAAGTCATGCGGAAATATATGGACAATGGCGTGGTTCCGGCGGCAGCTTGCACAGTGCGCTCGTCAGCCACTAGAGGCGCTAACGATGCACTAGACGAGTCCATTTCTAGAAAAAGGTCAGGTCTTCCTGTTAAGATACGGCCTGGCGCCAGAGAAGCCCACAGAACAGTCCACAACTCGCCCAGGTCTCAAATGACGTTTGCTTTTTCTTTACCAAAAAACATTTAATGCTCACCCAACCCATTCCGCTAGAACAGATTTAGCTTTTCTGCTTCTTTTCGTTTCTTTTCGAAACGACGAAACTAGGCTCCCAAGGACGCGAGGCTGCATTTAGTTTAATATTTCAGAGGATGTGAAACTCGGCTACTCTGCGACGCGACGTTATTCCTGCTGAATTTCTGCCGTGTAGTTTTCAAGTTAGTTTCGAGAAACTTTGAGTTTTCAAACGGAATGCTACTCACACCTGACAGAAAGAACTTGGAGCTTCAACAAAAATAGATATACAAGGTGCTTAATTTGTAACGTGAAGCGCTAACGAAACTTCTAAAGGAAATAATTTAAGTTTGTAACTTATACAAAAGAGCTTTGTGTTCAATAATTTACATGTAATTAACCCAGTTATTTCTAACTGGAATTGCTCGTTGCGACGAGATTTACTCCTATACTTATTCCACTGCTCGCTCTGTAATTAAAAAATTCCACTACTAGATAAACTGAAATCATCCTGTTCTTTCAGCAAATTAATACATAATTAACTTATGAAAATAGAGTTTCATTAACTTTGTTATAACAAGTTTCCGGATATTATTCTTATTTCCAAGTACTCGAATGTCGAGTAACAAAGAGCAAACATGAAACGACCCTAAAATATAACCGGAAGTTTGAATATTAAATGACTACTTAGTATTGCTTTTGAAACTTTAGATGGAACTTTTCAAAACGAAAAGAAAGTAAATGTTGTTTTAAACTCACAAAATCAAGTTTTAGCAATCTATTTTATTTAGAAGTGTCGAAAAAAAGTTAACTTAAAACATCTGTTACTGCCAAAAGAATATTCTTCGATTTCAATGTTCAACCTAAGAAATGAAATCAGAAAATAGAAAAAGTTTTTATCTGCACACATGCCTACACAGTTACTTATTCAACAAAATATTACGAACTGGAAAAAAATCGACAAGCTTTATTTAGCAAAATAAACCAAAACTTTGTAAAATATATTTCGATTCACCAAAGAACTAATATTTGCTTTCAATATTGCTGCCAATATCATTGGAAGCTTGAAATAGCGTCTGCCGAAGTTAAATAAGAGAGAAATTAATCTTACTGAGTAAAGGATACGGAATTTGAAGATTCCGGGTTGAAGTACGTATTTAAAAATAAAACATTACAGGCTCGGACGTAAAAAGCTCAATTACTTTCATTAAAAAGCACGGTGCTGAAGCCGCCGCATTTAGTCTCCAGCTTTCTCGACGAATTTCTTTTTTCCGTCTCGTTACCCAACAATAAGTGTGCGCCGTTTCCATAATTCTTTCAAATTGAAATACTTTTTTGTTTTACTTTACGCGTATATAAAAAAGAGAGATATTTAAATTGCACTTATTTGGGATTTTATTATTTGTATTACGCTATTTTTAAATACTTTTCAGAGTTTTTATACGCTGGTTTTAAGTTGAAAATTAGTTTTTTGTTATTTTGGCAGCCGACCAAATTCTTTTGGAATTAAATTGCTATCAAAATATTTTTTCAACACCACACCGCGTCTTTTAGCTAGGACAACATTTTTATGCTTTAAATATACACATTACTTTTTATTTTCTTATCATTTATCTTTATCAAAATAAATTCACTTTATTTCTAAATATATAAATATTTTCTCATCTCTCTCCATAAATAAATTATATAAAAATAAACTATATGTTTGTTGTATGTTTCAAGAAAATTTGTTATTTTTTAATCAAAATAAAAAAATAAATATATCATCACGTCTTTTTCCCATTACTGGATGTGGTATTCTATTGTAGCAGATCTCGGTAAGTGATATATTTCTTCGCGTGCACTGCGGTTACCAGTCGTCAAATCACGGCCTCCAAAGATGTTAGTAGAGGGAAAGCCACAGGGGTATTTTTAACTTAGTGAAAATTGTTTGTCGACTTTGGAAATCGAACCCGTGTTCTCAAATCCACAGGCCAACTTGATACCACTGGGTCATGTACAATTAATTTATATCTGTATATTTAACCGAATCACAAACACATATTACTTTTCTTTAAATAAACTGAAAAAAGTATATGTTCCTTTTCAAATTTTAGTTCATTTGTAATTGTGTCATTAAAATATTGGTTTCTAGTAGCTGTTATATCACTAGGGTTAGTGCACGCGACACAACGGCGCTGGATATACAGGGTGTTTCTATACCTCTGCACGAACCTTTAATGACATATATAATTTGTTATACTAATTATAGAAAAAAAATATGTTTTTTTTAAATTCACAAAAATTAGGGTATTTCATCCTAGTGATTTTTTTAGTGTCACTGGTTTAATAGTACATTTAATTAAAAACTAAAAATAAGACATTACACCAGATACCTACATAATAAATAATTGTTCCGCGTGATTGCCGCGCGGGTTGAGGACCAGGAGGTTGATTCTGTATCTTGCGTGAGCAGTTACGTGATTAAATTTGCGTTAGTACAATGTATGACGTCACCGATTCTTTTCTGGTGTCGAGCATAGGGAATTCCGTGCTTTACGTTTTCGCGCCAAGTTTAGTGTTAGTAATGGTTTTGAAACTATAACTGTCAGTTGCAATCACATGTCATTGTTTGTCAACATCGTTTTGTAGTTTTTTAATACGATTTTATTATGGCAGAAGATAGAAAACGTGATATGAACGCTACAGAGGAGCAAAAACAAATTTTAATAAACCTTATGGCAGATATGGCGTTGATAACGCAAAATGACAAGAAAGTAAAAGACAAACATAATGTTAGAATGAGACAGGTAGTGTCGCAAGTAAGAAACAGGACCTACGGAGGTCACGCATCTATATTTGCGTGTCTCGCAAGAAGTGACGTCATACCCATTAGTTGTTTAAATGTCCGATAGATGGTTTACTATATGCATGTGACATATCTGTGTTAGTATGGGTGCCGCAAGTAGTCACGCAAGATACAGAATCAGGCTCCTGACTCACGACCACAAGGTCCTGGGTTCGGGTCCCGCCCGTGACGGCCATACAAAGGACATATCGGCATATGACCTTTGTAGTTGGTCCGATATATATATAGACAAAAAAAAACTAATTAATAAATGATTATTTGTAGGCAGTGTTTATATTACTCGTATAAATAATTAAATTCTGGCGTTCATGTTCACGTACTATATTTGTTTGAACCGGAAATGTATTTCTTTCGCCCGGCCTAATAAACGAATCTCATCATTGCTTCGGCAGAATACAGAAGCGAACTAAAAATTTAGATCATAAATTTGTTAATTATTTCAAAAAGTTTTTTTAAAGTTATATTTGAAAAATTGCGTGTGTGAAATTACTTCGAAGTTTTCAGTTACGATACTCTTGCCAAAATAAAAACTGGCCAATAATTTATATATTTCCGGGACGTTGTAACGATTTAAATCATACATGTCAGTATTGTGTTCAACATAAACCTAGTAACATCGCTGTTCAATATTTACGATTCAAATTCTAAATTTGGAAATATCAATTTTGTAGCGCTCGAAAATACATGTATCTTTTAAAAGAAAAGCTTTCTGAGTGAATAACCAATTTCCTGTTTACAGTTAGTATTATTTTAGAAACAATTTTAGCGTTAAATAGTTTTAGGAACAAATCAATTTACAATATTTTTAGTTGACATAGTGTCCATACTTCCGCAGTAATATTCACCAGCTGCGCATAATTAAGCTTTGCAGAGTTTCACAGCAGAAAAACTCATTTAGCAAAATTGTCAACAAACAACTAATTTATTCGTGGTACGCACGTTTCTACCCATTGGCTACACATCACGCGACACACGTGCATTTCCAACTCTCACGCACGCACGACAACGTTGCAAAAGCGACGTTGCAAATTTACCACGCATCGTCCTAAAATTAAAATAAGTTCACGCCCCGCGAAATTACATCCTCCTTGGGGTGAAGACAACGATATTGTGTTTCAAAGAAACCAGATTGCAGATTGCCAACTCGTAATGGCTTTATAATTCGAAAAAAAAAGATTACGCGCTTTCACTGGTTGTGTTATTTATGTATTAAAAATTGATTTTCTTTTTTCTCGGAGCTTTCTTTTGTCTACTGTCTTCCGGATTTTAAAATGTTTCTTAGAGCTATTTTGTATTTTATATTCTTATTTACTTTTGTTTGAAATATTATTTATTCTTTAAAATCCAGACAGAAATTTGTAGTTATCCTGCAAAAGAATTTGTAACTCAGGGCTGGTTCTAGGTAAAATTAGAAAATTATAAATGCCCTTGATTATCAGGAATCTGAAAATGCAAATTTCATATTAATTATATTATGGATATGCAAGACGGAATATATTAGTAAATAAATGAGAAAGTGTGAATTGGGTATGTGTTATGAAGGATTTACTAAGTTAAAATGTTTAAGGAAGGAATATATTTTGGTTTTCTGTCTTTATTATGAACTTCTAATTTCTTTAATACAAATTAAGCCATGTTTTATAAAAAAATTGTTTTCCTTTTACTTAAATTATTATTCCGATAACCATGATTAAATATTATGTTAATCATGGCAACCATTTCCTTGGTTAGGAAGTAATATGTATATGTATAAAAGGATTTTTTAATTAATAGTTATTTACGTAAATAGTCAGGTACGCCTTCAATTACAGGATGAGTAGATAGTTTCATGCTGAGCGCTAACGAGGCTTGAAACAGCTTACGAATCCTGTACGACGCTTTACTGACGTGTAACGTATAATATTTTACATGAAACTTATAAACAAATAATAAATATTTTAAATTAATTTAAATTGAAAAAAATATTTGACATACATACTCAGTCAGTATTTTATGTTTCTAAGTAACTAAACACTCACGTTTCTTTCATTACCTGCCTAGGCAAGAAAATAACATATTTCCTGAGTCTTAAAGGTCAGGTAAATGTTTATTTTTCTGTCAGTTTCAAGTAAAATTAGTTTAAAGTTGCATATAAATATTGTGAAATGTATTTGGCGTACTTAAAATGAGGTAGGTGGCTCAGTGGTATCGAGTTAACCTGCGGAATTGAGTACCCGGGTTCGATTTCCAAAGGCGACAAGCAATTTTCACCATATTAAAACTACCTCTGTGGCTTCTCCTCCACTAACATATTTAGGAGGCGTGATTTGTTGGTCGGTAACCTCGCTTCACGCGAAGAAATATACCACTCACCGAGATCTGCTACGCCATAATGCCACATCCAGTAATGGGTAAAAGGTGTGATGATATATTTATTTATTTAATTTAAGAATGTTAGAAAAATCGAATGAGATAAATGTATGTTGGCGAAATTGAGCATGAGACAACCTAGGATTAAATGGTTGAATATGTTTAAAGATTTATTGCGCAAATAAAGAATTCCTAGTGGGATCAATAAACGTTTGTACGAAAGGAATTGCGAATGGGGATGAAGGGAAAGTGATGTGTCTGGATAGGAATGTTTACCAAAAACGAATTACAGAATGATTCTAAAGAATAAATGATGAATGTTTCATGGGTTCGATATACCCAATTTAATAGAACATGTCGTGATCTTATGTATGCATACTTATTACTCGTATATTAATATTGAAAATATAAATAACAGAAACTATTTTTTTACATTTTTATTTTATTTGTTACTCGGTACAAAAGAACGTAATCCCTTTTACAGTACAAAGTACATGATAATTTACGGGTATTGCCATATTTTAATGACATACATACATACTTGCCGGTCGGTAGATTTGTATCCGGGACAGCATTGAATTTATTTATAAGATAATTGAAGCATTGAGCTGAAGAAGTACATAGGTTGAATTAAGTCAATTTTGTTGAAAATTATTCAATTTAAATTAGAACCTTATTTTATCGAGAAAGCAAAATTAAATGGAAAGAAACCACAGACAGAATATTCTCCTGAAATAATGTACAATGAAATTTTTGATTTATATTTTCACACAGTGCGTTAATGATTGTCAAAAGATAAATGATAAATAAATAAATGATATATTTATGTGCTTGAAGTATGGCTACTTGCCGTTAAATCACGGCCCCCAAAGATATTAGTGGAGGGAGTGCCACGGGGGTAATTTATTTTATAATAATTATGATTATATAAGAATATGAATCAACTGTGACGTTGCATGAATGTAGCAAGAACGGATCGGGCGTTATGAATAGAGCAAGCGCTATAAATCATAACCTCTATGTTAGACTCAATACCATACCCGAATACATTCAAACCTTGAAAAATGTGCTCCATAACCCATGTTCTAATGTGATCTAAATTGAATTAGAATTAATTAATATTATACTAACGAAATCACCATAAACCATGCCTGACCTCTAAACTGGTTCCAAGCTTTTCGGGTATTATCCGAATTCGGGTACTGATGTTAATATATACATCTTATCATAGTAATAAACAACAAATAATATTAAAAAATAAATATATTTTAACACAGATATTATAAGCGATTAGCGACGTTAGAGTTTTAAAATGAAATCCTTTCAGTAATGTATGAGAGATGATTTTGTTTTGATTCTAAATACTAAATTAAGAATCCTTTAATGTTGTTACCAAAGAAATGATCAATCCAATTTAAAACGAATTATGATGGCTGCAGAATATTTCATTTAAAAGAGATATCAAATGAAATAAATTTCTTTGATCAACATGAATTTTGCCTGAATTTGTCGCCTTTACAAATGAATAAATTTCATATGTAAATCTCTTCAGAATTCGATTAATATTTTTGAGAAACTGTAGATTCATAAATATTGATGTCAAAAAAAACATTTTTAAAAACATAATTCTCTTTGTGACTTGTGTTAAGATATATGTTTATGAAATAAACTCAAGTTATTTATAGAACGAAGTCACGAAGATATTTTTAGACAAATCGGAAACTCAACAAATACGCAGCAGTAATTCATACCAACACAACAAAGCGAAAATTTACTGTAGTACAATTCAAAGGAATGTGTATTAGTACGTGCATAAAGCCATTCATTATGTATACAAGGATTCTTTTTTATTTTATTGCTGGGCTCTAATTTCATTTTTGGTTTGTAACTTCTAATGCAAACAAAATATTTTCCAACATTCTGTTTCTCTATAATAACGAGATGTTATTCTGTTTGATCTTCGAACTGAAACTTTTGCTATACACATATTATAATTGTCAAACACATCTACAATTTGTATCAAATGTTTGGTGTTGAAAAAAATACAAAAGAATTTTTTGTTTTCCGTAATAACTTTCCAAGAGATAGACAAACAAACAAACTTTTTATTAAGGTACTATTTTTTGTTTGTTTAGTTAATCATTCGTAAAATGTCAAACTAAATTATCTACTCATAAAAAATACGTTTCATTTTTGTTAGAAAATAATAGCTTGTTATAAAATAAAAATTGTTTATCGACAGTATATTTTCTAGAAAAAAACTAATGGTTTTTTTTATAACCTGTCTATAAAAGAAAATATATATTAGGTGTATCTACTTTTTCTTTATAATATACCTTATATATTTCTAACATCTAACTGAAATAGTTATTTCAATTCACAATTTCACAAAACATTTGATTTTCATTTGTATCAACTGAAACATTAAATTCCACTCACTCAGGCAGTGGTTAATTACACTACTAAATTGCTATTACAAAGTTAAATTAATCTGAATGTTTGTCTCATTATAAATCTGGCAGAGGTATCTACATGTGAGATTCCAACAAACAATATGCAATTAATTTAATAACATTTCATCTGGACAGTGAGTTTTGTTTTTGTTATAAAAATTGGGAAATAAAATCGAAAACTATCGTTTTTAAGGTTTTCAATTTTATTCTGGCTATGAAATATAATCTAAAACATACAGAGTGTTTTACAAGTTTCGTTGAAGTGAACAATTTTTGTATCACTGAATTCCTAAACTTAATATTACAAAAATATCCAAATTAAATCAATTTATACCTTACGCTATACTCGTATAGATAAAATGAGGCTGTATAATTGTATTTTATTATTTTCATCATATTAAAATTACCACATCTTTGGCGGGAATGATAACCGCATTTCACGCGTATACCCAGTAAATATATTAAAAGATATGATGATGTATTTATTTATGTTATTTTTGTTTATATAATATAACGATTTCAACACAACATGTGTTACAATAACTAATTAATTAAAATTTATAAATAAAATATTTAAAGTTACAACTTTAATTTGAGATCAACTTGAAATAACAGTATTGAAAACTAATAAACTGTAGAAATTAACATTGATTTATGTCTATAAAATGATAAATAAATATTATGAAACCACATAAAAAATCAAATTTCTTTTTATAACCACACCCAAAATGACAGAAACTTGTAACGTAAAAGCACATCAAGTTTGAAAGCCAATTAAAAATATAAAAGTTAAAGTGGTTATATTTAGAGAAAAGTTCCTAGATCTAATCATAAAAATATTTTTAAAAACTTTTTATAAATACCAAAGAGAGAGTCAACACTTAATTACAATTAACAATAAGAAAGAAATAAAATTTTGGAAGTGAATCTTATTTTTTCTTTTTCACCCTTAAAATATTACTGTAAATTTATATTATCATTGGTATCTAGTTGGACTGTGGCTTTAAGAATCCGGGTTCCTACTGCCAACAAACAAATTTTACCACATTTTAATTACCCTGTGGCTTTCCTTTGAGGGTCGTGATTTGACGGCTGATAACCGCACTTCACTGGCATAAATTTATCACTTACCTAGTATACCTGCAACCAGTAATATATAAAAGGTGTGATGATATATTTATTTTATTTATTCTTATCATCTTTTATATCTAGCATGTTCTATGTTAAACGTTGATATAGATTTTGTTCTGTCTTTTAACATTTTCAAAGGCGAAACTGTGAGAATGTTCAAAAATAAATATGTTGATTAAGTTTCCAGTAGTATTATTATTCATCATCATTGTACTAGTCAAAATATTTGTTTGTAACTTATTTTAATTACTTACCGGTTTCAGGATATTATACCTATGTTTACATACACAAAAGTAGGCTAGTAAGTAAGTAATAACTGTATTCTGTACGGTAATATTACCATACTGACTTGTCAATACAATCAAGAAAATGAAAATAAAACACAATGATAATATAACACTATTAATACAATCGAAACTCGAAATAACAATAATACGAGCCCTAACAACTTAATGTTCGGACACTTATATTTTCTGATAAAAACTGTGTGTAATATACATGAAACATACATAATATTTTATTTAGCTTAAATTTACAATTAGAAGTATAGTCTAACATTAAGTTTTATTAATATACATAGATAATTTTCTTTATCATGTGTGTATTTAGAGTAATTTTATTACAAATTGTATAAAAGTATTGACAACTTAATATTCGGACAGTACTAGAAATATCCCATTATTATTCTTAAATATGGAAATAATATATAGCTAATAAGAAGTAACGTCGCCTTTTGCTTCAATAACAGCTCTAATTAGTGCAGGCATGGTTTGTACGAATGATCTACAATATTCTGGAATGATTGCCACATTTCACTTATCTTTTCTTTTAACTCGGATTATTCCTTAAATACTGTTTCATTTTATGCCACAATGTTTCAATAATATTTAAGTCTGGATTACTACAGGGTCATGAAAGAATATTTTAATGATGCTGTATAAACAATTGTTTAGTAGATTTTGCAGTGTGACAAAATGCTCTGTCTTGTTGGAATATAAAGTCCCCATCAGGATGTAACTTTCGAATGCTTGGTAGCAAACTTCTTTCTAGGATCTGCTGATGATACTTGTTAGCATTTATAAGGCCATCAATAAATTGAAAATGTCCAATTCCATTTGAGGACATGCATTCCCATGAAATTACACTATTTGGGAATTTTACTGTACGCTTTAAACAGTCTTTATGAAATGCTCCTCGTTTTGATCGTATCATTCTTCTGCGATAATTTCCCACATAATCATCAAATTTTGATTCGTCACTGAAGCTTACCTTCGACCAATGTCTATGTCCAAGATAATTTAGATTTGACCCATAAAAGTCTATTTCTCTTTTGTTTTTGAGTCAATATGGGTTTTTCTTTAGCCTAAATGAAATTAATTGATAAGTAGAATAATATTTAATCAACTTAAACATTAGCCTACTTTGTAAAAACCTAACCCACATTTATGAATCCACGTTCTACAACACTCCTTAGAGACATTCAGACCTGTTTCGGCATTCTAAGTTACCGTTATTCCTCGTAAGGTATTCCTACGTCCTCTTCTGCAAATAATTTTAAGGGTTCTTTGAGCTCTAGGTGTTACTTTGCGCGAATGTTCTTTTGGTTTTCCAGGTATGTCAGTTTCAGAAGGCTCTCCATAGAGTCTCATTATATCGTATACCGTAGATTTTGGAATATCGAGTACATTAGCTATTTGACGTATACTTAGAAAAGTTTAATAATCAAATCTCGTAATTTTTTTGTTTATTGCTACACCTCGATCCATTTTGCTTTGTGTTTTGTTTTAATCAGCTTTCAACAAACGTAGCGCAAAATTGACAGCTAAAGATTATAGTTTTGTTTTCTATAACAACCTGTCTATATTGCTTTTATTATATTTTAAAGATGTGTCCGAACATTAAGTTGTCACTCTTTTTGTGCATGTTTTTAAATAATTACGTTATAAACGTAGTTTATTGCAAAAAATAAATATCTATATTAAAATAACTTAATATTACAACACATTTTTATCTAAAAAGTTAATTTCAATAAAATATTATACATGCTTGTTTAGATTATACGCAGTTTTTTACGAAAATAGTGAGTGTCCGAACATTAAGTTGTTTGGGCTCGTACAAAGATTACTTCTTCTGCTTATCATAATATATATTAATTGTACAGTCTTTTAAATTAGAGATGACCACGTTATGACATTTAAATAAAAAAAATATTTATAAGTATGGTACAAAATAACTGTAACCATGGCGTTAAATAAAAACATACAGACCACAGACTTACTTGATCACCTTTTAAAATGATGACAATGACGTTATTCATAAAAGAATTTCAAAAAATAATATTTATTAATAATATTAACGTGTTTATATTCTGAAACAGGCCTTAGATGATTTAAAATCCTCGTTATACGAGCTCGGATTACAAACTGACATCTGCGGCTGTAATGATACTCATAACATTCCTAGGTATGTCAATAGCTATAAAATAACTTCATTACGTAACCATCGGTACAAAAATGTTTATTTTAAATAAACTGTAGTTGTTGCGAATTTCGAAAATATTTTTGTTGCTATAGTATAGTTAAAGTTCCATGCATAATTTGTAAAACATCTTGTATATGTATGTAATTATGTACTTTTGTTTTCACCCTTTGTAAAAGCAAATGTAGACACTGAATTGACAGATATCACAGCTGTAGTTTGAGCACCCCTGGTTAAAAAATCTATTACAACATTATTCATAATTGTAATTGAATGTATGTCAGTCAAAATACATATAAAGATTGCTCTTACATAGAAAATCGCAAAAGTGTATTCAAATTCATTTAATCCTAGGATATCAACGTCTACATAAAATCCCCAAAATTTCATTCGTTCCCTCGGCATTCTGTATCGGGATCTGCTTTCGTATCGCACGGCGCAGAATTGCGAAAACGCGAGCAGACAGCCTGAACGATATGTGTCGCCATAAATCAGAAAAGCTTGTCCCAATTTATAACTACGTGAAAATATTGTGCGATGTATACAAATATGTGTATTAACCCAAAACGGGTACCCGGTAACGGTACGCACGCTATAAGCGTATAAGCGAATATAAAAATGCCCTCCGTGTTGCAGGAATATTTGAATATTTTAGTAATTTAACACTGCGTTACTGCGATGGGCTGCGCGATTTTGTTTGCTTTATTTTCATTGATATAGCTTACGCATTTGCTGACGTTTAATGCATGACATACAAGTTTTTTGGAACAAAATTTTCTGTTTTAAAATGGTGAATTACTGAAATGTTTTCACTCATATTTCAAGTTATATTCATGCGTCCTTTCGTTTGAAAATGCGCTAGTAAATTTTCATTAATTTCCTGATTTTGATTAACTTTTCTGAGTAATTTCCTTTGGTAACGTACGTTACGTAGTAAATGCAGAACATTTCATAAATATATTAAATTTAGTTTTAAAATAAATTTTAATCGTTTCAGTTAACAAAGTTTGTAAATAGAGTGCTTTGATACTTTTTTTACTCGGCTTTTATTTAAAATATTTTAATAAATTTTAACATTTTAATTCAACACCTTTGCCGTCATTTTGTCATTGTTTAGATTTTTTCTCGTGTATCTGGTGCAACTATCTACTAAGAAACAAAACTAGGAACTTGAGAATTCTTAAAGACAAAATCACCCCGGGATTAAATAATCGTCATTGTACTTAATTTTAAAACAATATGGCGGCCTAAAATTTTACTGTCTTGCATTATTCCCCAAATCTAAAAACTGGTTTTTATAGGACAAATTTTAATCGTATTTCCATACGAATGTGGTATCACATTAAAGTAGTCAATTCAACAAAAATACCCCAAAGGATATTTGAATGATTCTCAATTTTTTTCCAAAATTGAATCTGCAATTTAAGTCTATATAAATCATTCATGAACAAATTACTAGTGACAAGATTTTTTCTATAAGTCTTCTCATCAATATTTATTCTTCTTTGTACGTATTTCTGTGTAAGTCTCGATCGATGAATAATTCCACAATATCTTATTTTAGAATTCTCAAAACGGAATTTCAATCTAAGCTGGATTAAATATAAGAAAAAAAATCGCATTAAGTTCATAGGGAACAATTTAAATTACGTTATAAACTTCAATACGATACAATCTGTTTTATTTAGTTTCCATGATGATTTAAAGCCTTTTTTAGTAATTTAATTTTTTTATAGATAAATACATAAAGCATAAACATTATTTATAATAGGTATATTTATAATTCTGTTATCAATTTAAGCAAATTCACGAATAGCGTGTGTAAAACTTCATCATTCAAGCTAAAAACACTTATTTTATGAATTGAAAAAAATGGGTAAAAATTCAATTAACAATGGTTTTAGTGGTTAATTCGCTTTATGAATCTGTCTGTTTAATATTTAATTATTGTTCGGCAGTACAGTGATGTTGTTAGCGTTACAGTATTCGAATTCGAAGAACCCGAGTTCAAAACAAGCTAAAAATATATGAACTACCACCACACTACTTGAGTTTTAACCATGTACTGGATTAAATTCCTATTGCATAAATAACGTACATAAACAAAATATTAGTGTGTTTCAATACTTCAGGAAATAAATTAAATGGCAGATACTGCATGATATACTTATATAAAAAATGTCAAATATTTAAACCGTGATAACTCCCTCAATTTTGGACGAATCTTTGAGGTAAAAAAACTTTGAAGTTTTTTCTTTACGACAGTCTAAGTTAATCTGACGATTAATACATTCAGCCCCCGTCAGCCCCCGATGAAATAAAAAATGTCAAAGTTTGACAACTTACACCGTGGACTCAATTCGCTACCAGGCCGACAAAGTTCAGTTTCCTTTAAAGTGCTGAAAAATTGGCTCGAAATGATGAGAATTTGAAAAAAAACGGCAATTGAGGTGATTTTAGACTATAATATATAATTCAAAGAAATGTCAGTGTCGCTGATTTAAGAGATATTTCTAATATATCAATAAAATTACAATTGTAAATACTACGAATTGTCATTTTGTCATTTATCTGATTTATAATGAATAAATTGGCTATTGTTAGTGTTTATAATTATAATTTAAACCAGTGTTATTAAAAATGTTTATGTACGTGTCGCTGTGGTATCGAGTATCGGCCTGTGATTTTGAAGATCTGAGTTCGATTCCCACAGTCGACAAACCTTTACCTTAAGCCCCCTTCCACTAACATCTTAAGAGGCCATAATATGACAGGTAATCGCATGTATCGCGGAAATATATTTCAATTACCGAGATTTGCTGCGACTAAGTGCTACACCAAGTGATGGGTAAACGTTGTAATAATATATTTACTTATTTTTATTTTTCAGAATCGAGATATTTAGATGTATTTTGAATTTAACAGTCATTCTATTCATTCTTACGCTGTAGCACTTCTTGTTTGTGTGTTTATCGATTAACCGCTTGCCTTTACATTCGCGTGACAAATTCATGGAAATAGCGTAAACGTAACGTAAAAAATACGTTATAATACCGCAGACAGGCAACGCCTTCATGTGACGTAACGTAGATTGAAATATAACCAGCATAAATTAAGTAAACAAAAATGGCGGGTATTGTAACAAGAACAACAAAAATATGTTTAGCTCTACATACGTACTTTACAGCAATAACAGGTGCAGAATAATGGAAATGCGGATAAGTACTGCTGTTTATCTTTGTTGCAAATCGTACGAAACTTTTCAAATTGTGTTTTATAAAAATGAATGTTTCTTGATGTTTATCTTTTAGCGCAATGTTACAATGTAAGTAAAGCGTCAACGTGAAGCCGTGATACATTGCAGTAGTTAGTTTTAAAATATTTGTTCGCACCAAACCAGGACTAACTTTTATAATTGAACTTACTTTTAATACTTTTTGCAGCACTTAAACAGATTATTTTAAACAAAAAGGTCAAGCACCTTTTGATATCTAAACAAATGCTATATCGCTAAGCCACAAAATTCATGAATTTTTACTGAAGAGTCATTTGAATTTTACTCTGTATTTGATGCATCTTCAAAAGACTCCTTATAAGATGAAGACTTGATGTAGACCAGAGCTTGTTATTTAAATTAAAATAAATAAGCAAATATATCATCACGTCTTTTACCCATTACTAGATGTGGCACTCCGCCGTAGCAGATCTTGGTAAGTGATATATTACTTCACGTGAAATGCGGTTATCAGCCGTCAAATTACGGCCACCAAAGCTGTTAGTGGTGAGGGAGCTACAAGAGTAGATTTAATTTGGTGAAAACTGTTTGTCGGCTGTGGGAATCGAACCAGGATTCTCAAGATCCACAGGCCGACTCGATACCACTGAGCCACCTATCCCAATTAAAAAAAAAAATTGAAACTTTTATAAAGAAAAATTTGTACGACGGCCGAGTTTCAAACTGGGATATTTTGAAATCGAACCTAACGTTGATATCATTAAAGCTCAACCTCTATGTCCGGACATTATTGGAAATTTGCTCCTGTTCAACATTTCTTATACAATAGCATATTGAAAGGAAAATAATAATTCACACATTTGCTGTTGTTTCCTGCACTCATGTGTCAAAAGGTTGTTTTCGGTTACCATAAAACAAAAATGATAATGATACAATAAATCCGCAAAAATCTTTAATATTATATGTATATATATATATATATGTAGGAATATGAATTGTTGTTTTATATAATCTCACTTCTTTATTTACGAACGAGATAAAGTAGTTTATTATTATTTGTTTATTTAGGTAAGAAAGAATACAGGTATACTTAGTAGTTGTACAAGATCATAAATTAACTAAACAATGATCGTTTACTATCGGATTCGTAGGTCACACACTTCTCATATCTGTATCTGTCATCCGCTCTGCTCACACTGTTTTTTCCCGGCCGCCTCCACCAGTGTTGGCGCGCCGCTGCCACCTGAATGCAGTAGCGTTTCGTCCTACAACTCGGCCATTCCTGCTCTCGGCCTCGTCCTCGGGGTCGACGTCGTCATCTTGGGAGGAATATTCATGGTTATTGACAGCAGAACAGAGTGCCCACGGCTTCATGAAGTCGGCTGCTGTGGCTGTCTTCTTGGGACCTTCACCCTGACTGACTCGTTCTACGTCATATCGGTCGTGACCCTTGGCTGCTGTCACTCGATACGGACCTAGAAACTTTTTCTTTAATTTACCCAGATTAGTGAATTGGGTTCGCTTTATGGCGATGAGATCGCCACTTCGGTAGACTCTGGCAGGTTTTCTTCGTTTGTTGTAGGTCTTACGGTTTTCCTCCTGGACTTTTAGGATTTGCTCCTTGGCAGCTCTCCTCATGCCCTCTCGCTCTTCTACGAATGTCCTACGATATTCATTCTGGATCGTTTCTTCCAAATTGGAATCATTGGGCTGTCGCATCGGTACTCCAAACAATAGCTCAAACGGAGACGTATCAATACTCCTCTGATATGTTCTATTCAACGCTCCTTGGACTTTCTCTACTTGTTTGTACCATTTTGTTTCGTCTTCTAGAGAAAGTTTCGTGAGCACGGGTATTATTGTTCTGTTCATTCTTTCCACCTGACCATTTGCACGTGCAACTCCAGTAGTGATGTGGATCAGATCAATGTTTTCTGTTTTGCAGTACTCTTCAAAAGCTGTTGATGTGAACGCCGTTCCTCGATCAGCGATGATTCGTCTTGGATTTCCAAAAATATGTTTTTGACTTTCCAACTTCGTGATTGCTTCTTGACTTGACACCGACTTGGTCGGATATATCCAAACAAATTTGCTGAATCCGTCGACTACAACGAAAAGATATTTATAGCCTTTACCTGTAGCGGTCATTGGACCAAGATGGTCGACGTGGTACGTTGTGAGTGGTAATTCATCCTTGCTGATTGGATTTAGGAGACCTTCACCTTTACCAGTTTTTTTCTCAGACAGAATACATGGGATGCAGTTCTTCAAACATTCCTCGATCTTTTCTTGCATCTTCGGGAACCAAAATTCTCTGAGAATAACATCCCTTGTTTTCTTCATGGCAAAGTGACCATTTTCGTCATGCATATTTTTTATAATGTCAGTCTGCATCATAATTGGAACGACTAGCAATACTCTTCCTTCATATTCTTTATAAAGTAGATTATTTTTCAGTACATAATCTTTATGAGGATGACCAGCGCTTAATAGTTTTACGATGACTCGCAAATGTTCATCTCGTGATTGTGCAGATTCCACTGCTGCCAGTAGCTCGTTCTTAGTAACCAACATTACGCTGTTTCTTGAAAGAGCGTCGGCGTGCTTCATACGATTACCAGGTCTATGCTCGATGGAATAGTCAAATTCAGTCAATAACATAGCCCATCTCGCAACTCTAGTTGACAAGTCTTGTTTCTTCATTGTAAGTGTAAAAGCGGAGCAGTCGGTAACTATTTTAAAAGGTAAACCCAGTAGATACACTCTAAATTTTCGAAGAGCGTATATAATTGCGAGAACTTCTAACTCATAGCTGCTATATTTTCGTTCAGCATCTGATGTTTTCCTACTCATATAGTAGATTGGATGAAGTTCACCTGCATCGTTCTTCTGTAATAGAATCGCTCCGAATCCGTCAGCGCAAGCATCGGTATGCAATTCGGTAGTTGCATTCACATCATATAAACCCAGAACTGGTTTGGTCGCTAAAATTCGTTTCAAACTCTCAAAGGCTGCATTTTCTTCTTCGCCAAAGATAAAAGGAACATTTTGACGGGTTAAATTACTGAGAGGTTTTGCTTTTAATGAATAATTCTTGACGAATTTTCTAAAATACCCCGTCAAACCTAAAAAACTTTGAACTTGCTTCACATTGGTTGGTTTTGGAAATTTGATTACAGCATCTATCTTTGCTGCCGATGGTTTTATTTTTCCGTCTTCAATCTGATATCCTAAGTAATCGATACTGGTTTTTAGAAATTGACATTTTTTCCATTGTATTTTCAGACCGTATTCTTCAGCTGTTTTTAAAACTGCAGTCAATCTTTCTACTGCTTCTTCTTCGTTTCGAGCAAGTACCACAAGATCGTCCATGTAGGTTAAAAGGATTCCGTTTCTGATGTGATCTTTGAATACATCATTGATGAACCGTTGGAACATCGATGGAGAATTACATAAACCAAACGGCGTTTTTATGAATTCATATTGTGCTGATGGCGTTACGAATGATGTATACTTGCGGCTTTCTTCATCGATTGGCACGTGAAAGAATCCATTTTTTAAATCCAAAGCGCTGAAAACTCGTGATCCTTGCAGACGATCCAGTTGGTCTTCGATTAAAGGTAGTGGATATCTGTCCTTCACGACCTGCTCATTGAGTTTTCGATAATCTTGACAAATTCTCACCGCACCATTTTTTTTCTTCACCAAGACAATTGGGCTTGTGAACTCCGATTGACTGGGTCTAATCACACCTTCCTGTAACCATTCTTCCATTTGTCTATCTACTTCGATTTTTTCCGAATATGCTAATCTTCTTGGTCTGTGCGAAATAGGACTTTCATTCTTCAGGATGATTTTCATCTTTAATGGTGTTTCTTTCGTTTTCTTATTTGGATCATAATTTTCATACAGGAATTTGATTTTACTCTTCAGTTCGTGACTGTTGATATGACATAGGTCTAATTCAGAAGTATCGTACTCAATGTTCAAAATTTGCATTTCATCACAAGGGTTGTCGTAATGCTTTTCTAGGATCGTTACTCCATTCGTATCCATCTTGATAATAGCATTCTTCAAAAATTCTTGACCGATGACGACAGGGATCTTCAAAGTGTTAGTAGCAACAACATGGATCTTCGTACTCACAACAACGTTATCAGCTTTGACATCTACTTGGAAGCTACCCAGAGTGTTAACTTTATTTTCTCCAATACCTGCTAACGTTATGGTATCAGTCTGCAGAGATATTGATCCCAACGTCAAAAAATCATCATGTCTGATTAAATTGACATCACTTCCGGTGTCAAATAATGCTGGAATTGTTTTTCCTTGGATGGTTATATTCTTAACAGCATGGTTTTTCTGATATTCAATCAACATAGAATTTTTTGAACCATTATCTTTTGTTTTGCTGGGACACGCCGCTGACTTGTGTCCGAATTCATTGCAATTAAAACATTTGATTCCTTTCTCTTTGGATGGACAGTCCTTAGACACGTGACCTTTTGTTCCACACGCGTAACAACGTACTGGTAGTTTTTCTTTTTTTTCGTTTGAAGGCTTTCCAGTGCCCTTCTGTTTGTCTCTTGTTGGTTGATACTTGTCTTTTGTCCTTGATTCATTGGCTATTCTCTTAGTGATCACGTCGTATAGTTTGGTCTTCTCTTTGAACTCTTCGAAACTGTTCGCTCCGTATAGAATCATTTTGTTGCTAGGGTCATCGGGAATACCGTCAATTACGTATTGTATTACGACTTCAGGTGTAATGTGAGCTCGACTGGCTATCCCGCGCATCACTAAGACGTATTCCTGAACAGTTTCATCTTTTTTCTTCATCCGCGTCATTAAAGCTCTGTGTACATCAGCACTATTTGTTTTTTCTTCGAATTCCTTCATGAGCAATGTTTTTAACTTTTCCCAGGACGTTAAACCTCTTTCAGCTTGTACCAGCAGCTTTGCTAGGCCAGTTAGCAATTTCTTAGCAAATATAAGTTTTTGCAATTCGTTCCAACCTGTTATTTCAGCGATTTCCTCGAAATCCTCAATCCACTTACTTATCGGATATCCGTCTTTTCCGGAAAATTGTATTATCGAATCTTCGATATCCCTAAATGAAAGTGAAAATGTTGCTACCTGTTTGTTTTCATTTTTACTGTTATTTTGTTTAGTACAATAATATCCTTTCTGTGGTTCATTACTATTCGTTTGACGGGATCTTCTAATATTGCTGTCTTCTTTTACTCTATTTACTTCGTTTCTTCGTATTCTTGCTCTTTTGTCTTCAACGTCGTGAACTTCGTTTTCATCGTTGTCTTCCTTGTTTTTGTCATTTTCTCCTTCTTCGTCTTCTCTTTCTTCGTCTTCTTCTCTTTCGCCTTCGTCATCTTTGTCTTCATCATCTTCGTCTTCGTCAACTTCGTCTTCATCATCTTCGTCTTCGTCTTCGTCTTCTACTTTGATGTTACAAAGAAATGTTAAAATTCTTTGCCGGACTTCGTCTTCAGTTCCGTCATATTTAATGTCTAACACGTGACACACCGAAACCAGATCTGCGTAACTCAGTTTCGTCTTCATTTCATTAATTTTAGCTAAGTAATCATTAGAACCTTCTACATATGCAAATCCTTCGAAATTCTTAAGCGTCGTTCTGTTAAGTCGTCGTGAAGCATCTTCGCATATGATTGTGAACAATAATTTTAGCTGTTTGCTCTTAAAATGTGTTATGTTATGTTCGACATTACGAATCTCTCCCAAAGTAGGCATATTGGCGGTTGGCGTGCTCCACTGAAATCGTTTGTGCGACACAAAGCAATGCGTGATTACGTCAGTCAGTACACATGCACTGAAGATAAAGTTTTTACTCGAATTTTAGATTTCACGGATTGTTTGTTATTATTTTTGGATCACTACTCGTACACAATGTTAATTTCTTACTCACTTCAATCCCGGTTGAGCCCCCAATAATTGTAGGAATATGAATTGTTGTTTTATATAATCTCACTTCTTTATTTACGAACGAGATAAAGTAGTTTATTATTATTTGTTTATTTAGGTAAGAAAGAATACAGGTATACTTAGTAGTTGTACAAGATCATAAATTAACTAAACAATGATCGTTTACTATCGGATTCGTAGGTCACACACTTCTCATATCTGTATCTGTCATCCGCTCTGCTCACACTGTTTTTTCCCGGCCGCCTCCACCAGTGTTGGCGCGCCGCTGCCACCTGAATGCAGTAGCGTTTCGTCCTACATATATATATATATTGTGGCGGTCTCAGCCAATCACATGACCGTCCCTCAACAGTCACACACCTCAGCCAATCACATGACCGTCCCTCAACAGTCACACACCTCAGCCAATCACATGACTGTCCCTCAACAATCGCACACCTCAGCCAATCACATGAACGTCCCCCACCAGTCGCGCATCTCAGTCAATCACATGAACGTCCCCCACCAGTCACACATCTCAGCCAATTGCATGAACATACCTCACCAGTCGCAACAATCAGAGTTCAGCCAATCACATGAACGTCCCCCACCAGTCACACATCTCAAGCCAATCACATGAACGTTCCCCACTAGTTGCACAGCTCAAGCCAATCACATGAAGGTATCTCACTAGTCGTAACAATCAGAGTTTGGCCAATCACGTGAGCGACTCCCACCAGTCGCGTCAGTGATCGGGTATAAAAGAGCGTTCCCTGAACAAATCAGTCAGAGTTATTTCACATCTTCAACCGCTCTCATCCTCTGCTCAGCCGCAAGGCCAGAGGATTCTCACCTCTGCTCAGCCACAAGGCTGAGAGAGAGTCATTGGCACCTTCAACCGCTCTCATCCTCTGCTCAGCCGCAAGGCCAGAGGATTCTCACCTCTGCTCAGCCACAAGGCTGACAGAGTCAATTGGCACCTTCCGCCACTCTCATCCTCTGCTCAGCCGCAAGGCCAGAGGATTCACACCTCTGCTCAGTCGCAAGGCTGAGAGTCTTTGGCACTCTCATCCTCTGCTCAGACGCAAGACCAGAGGAATCACACCTAAGGCACTCTGCTTAGCCGCAAGGCCAGAGAATTCATACTTAGGCACGCACTCTGCTCAGCCGCAAGGCCAGAGTCTCCAGCTGTCCATCGCTATCGCGCAATCACCGCCTTCGAGGACAGCACAGAAACAGACGCTCACTAGCCGGACCTATCTATGGGAGAATCTCCACCAACTGTCCACGCCAGTGCAGCCCGTCTCACCGCTATCATCTGACGCCGTACAGCACCCTGGACCCGCAGTACCACGACGTCAACCACAGCCGAGTCCATCCAGCAGACCCACGCCTAGCCGTGGTACAGAGAACACACGCAAGAGAAATTCGGCAATCAAATTGTACTTGTAAAAACTGTTAATTAAATAAATAAATGTTTATGAAAGTTACTAAGGCGTATCTGTTCTGATCACAAAATACCAAAAGCTACACGCAAACCCCATAATATATATATATATATATATATATATATATATATATATATATATATATATATATATATATATATATATATATATATATATATATAATATAATAATTGTGTGTCGGCTTCTGAAATTATTTCGACTTATAGCCCAACAAATACTCTTTATTTTACAATTTTGACATTACAAGTTTACAAATTATCATTACAAGTATTTATAAAATAATTCACAAACATCCAAAACGCAGGTGGGAATCGAATCCACGACCTCAATGTTGTGCCCGCTTCGAGCGCTACTTGACGCTACCCAGACACGATCGCCCACTGAGGCAGTTTTTAATATTATTTAACAAAATAAAATAAGATCAAAAAAATAAATAATTGTTTGTAATGTAAAATATTAAATTGTATCGTGATATTTCGCACGCAGATAAATGCGAAAAGTTAGTATTTTCCTTGCTGTGTTAAGAAAGTAACTATTGAAATATTTATTAAACGTAAAATTATAATTTATTTATTATATTTACATTTCCAAATTATAAGGGGTGTGATATTAAATACAAACTGTCATTTTATTATGATTGGGGACAATCTGTGTTATTTTTTTTTAACAAAATGCAGTTTTTATGATATTTATAAAAGATCTTAAATAGTAATCAAAAATTTACCTGTATATTTTACGTTGCAAACTTTGAAAAATTATTTTAGAAAAAATGTTTCAAATAAAAACGTAAGAAAACTTAGTTCTTTGGCAACAGGGAATACAGTGGTCCACACAGGCGTTTACTTTAGGGGATGTCAGTGTACCTACCACTTCAACTTATTAACAAAAAGTTTTGTTTGGCCGTGTTTGAATTTGAAAAGGGCGCTATACAGCAGTTTACAAAAAAATATTATCTTTTCAACTGTTTGAAGAGTGGTGTCGGGACCCTCAGGACATTCTCCATGCGTACGTCACTGGGGAAATACACGAATATTTTTGATGCCGCGTATGTCAAGATCACACTCCAATGCTCAATTGACATACGAATAAAAAGCACTTAAACAAATTAATCGAAAGGCAAACCAGAATCCTCTAGGTTCATTAATGGTCAACCCAACAAGATTCTTCAAATTCCAAACCTGTAACTGATCATTAGACTAATTTACATCGGGGTTTACAAATTTACAATTTCCTTAATCCTTTCATCGAAGATTTTCAATGGTAATTGGGTTAAATCCTTGTAGAAACAGAGGAAACTAAAATATTATTCCTGACTAACCCCGAGTCAGTTCGAATTATCTATCTATGCTAATGTCACACAGTTCGCTGTACCAAACCAAATTGTCACAATTCGTGCCAAGTTGCGTGTCTATTCATCCGCCGTATTCTCGTCACGATTTGACGTTCCGTGCGAACAAAGGTGCTGGATGTGTGAGTTTTCCACGCATACACTCGCACGCAACAACGCAAGCGCGCTCTGTGGAATGGACCACCCGACCAGTCAAAGGGAATGAATATTAAAAGGTTTTCGTTTTGCATAAAGAATATGGTGGTGTCGACATCACATTGCTGTTGTCCTGTCTAAATGTTTATTCAAATGTTTTGTGGATCAAGAACTTGAATTGAGGGGGAGTAAATTGAAAATGGAAATGCTGATAAACATGTTTTATGTCTTTTTGTTTTATATTTTACAAATAAAATGGGGTGGAATACAGACTAAATTTAAAAAGACTACGCGCTTCGTTTGGGCAGTATCTCTTTGAACTGATATCAAAATCTCCAAACAAAAACAACATGAGTTGGACATACACTTTTTCTATTTTATGTTGTATTTGTTGATAAGACCGTCATAATAATGCATCTTTAGACTGTCGTATTATAACTCTTGAGTGATGCTGCCTTCAGTATTTTCCTTCGTTGCATTTACAACACAATAAAGCAAATAGAAAAAATTCGTACTTATTTGACATTTATAAGCAAAGACAAAAACGTGTCATAATGATCAGGTCATTTTAGTGAGCCGATTCTAATGAACCGGATCACTCAGTTGAACGGGTTTCCCATCACTACTCACAATATAACATTTCATATTTGCTCAAAATCACGCGAGGCATCACAGTCCGCGCTCAGCTCTAGTTGTGGATTGCAGCTCGAACTAAAATTATAACTACTGGTATTACGTAATTTTATAATAACATAAACAAATATTACTTTTATTTTGACGAAAAATACTGTACACCTACATATTTAGTAACATTTTTGTTAAATAATATGAAGCAGTATTTATATTTTTTATGTCTTGTTTATTATTCGACTGCTAATGTACTTGCTGTTTTAATAACATCGCCTTTATTAACAGAAATATATATATATATATATATATATATATGAACCGAATGAAAAACTAGACATTAAATATTATTTCTGTATTGTTTATCTAGATTCAAAAAGTATAATTGTATAGAAAATATGAAACTTATCAATAAACAACAACAATAAAGTCTTTGAAATAAGATCGCTGTATTAAAATGCTATAGTAATCTGTTTGAATTTGTAGTTTCTGGAACAGTTCAGGAATTTAATATATTTTTGCAATGAATGAACAATTGTTATGAAGTTATATCTTTATAAGTTAAAAATAAGTAAATGTCTCATAAAGACATAAACTCGGGGAAAAAAACACTCCACTTGAAAATGCACCAAAAATGCCAAATATTCAGACAGTCATAACTCAATTGAATTGAGTCGAAAATTTATTAATCTTTAAGTGCCTAAAATTTTCAACTTTTCTCTTTAAGGTCAAGCAAGTTAATATGTCGCCAAAGATTCATCAATTTTTGACCAAATTCAACCGAGTTATGGCTGCCCGAATATTTGGCATTTTTTGTGCATTTTCAAGAACTGCGTACCTTTCATAAAGGGGGTGCCCTTTTTTCCGTTTAATCTCCCGACAAGTACGGTACAACGAATTTTCGCGATTCTGGCGCCATCTATCATGCTAGCAAAAAAAAATTAGCTAAGTAATTTCTTCTTATTTTTATACAAGGAATCTAAATCTGTAATGAAATATAGGGGTTCTCATTAAAAAAAAAAAATAGTTGACCTTGTTATAGCAACAACAGCGCCACGTGTGACAAAACCAATATTACAGAATTATGGTCCCCTTCTGTTTGATTATTTTTCATTTAGGTCATTTTTGCATAAAATGTTTTGTATTCGAAATATTTGCGGAAAACAGGTTAAAAATACCAACCTGTATATAACCAGCACTATTTGTATGGTGATGAAAGTAAACTGTACCTTTAGCAAAATATTTTAAGTAACGCTTAAAGTACCTAGAATAAGAATTTTATTTAAGTAATTTTTTGTTTTAGTCAAAAGGGAAAGAAGTGTAAATTTTTTATTTGCGAGGTTATTTATACAGGATGTTTTTATATTCGAAAACAAATTTACGTTATTTATTTTAATTTTATTTATTTAAAATTTGTATTCCGGATATTAGCCACTAATCCTTATACATATAGTAGTACATTGTTCTTTTGTTGTTGTCTAATTACATTTTAGATTTGGTTTATTAGTTCTATGTCTGTAAAGACTTTGATGATTCTGTTCATGGTCTCGGGGTTGTTGTTTAGTGCTTCCTTCATCATGTTTGGTATTTTGCACTTCTGTCTTTGGGTTGTGTGTTTGTGCATTCTTCAATGATGTGCTTGACGGTGATTTGGGTGAAGCATTCTTCGCAGGTTCTGGGTTCTGTTATTTTGAGAATGTGTTCGCGTGAAATTAACGGTATATCTGATTGATCGTAGAACAAAATTTTACTTCCAAATTCGCAAAAGAACATTATTCTTGAAGTGTACATGTTAGTGCCACTGGTCGACACTACATAAGTTATTTTTCTGACATTTTATAATGAGAAAATTTAATACTATAATGATAATTTAATTATTAGTATATTAGAAATAACTATCAAATCAGTGATACTAAAAATATATACTTAAGGTAAACCACCCTTAATTTTCCGAATTTTGAAAAAAATACTTTTTTCTATAATCATTACGTCATATACTATAACATTTACTAAGCCGAAACCAAGGGATGTAAAGCTCCTAAATGAAGAATGACTGTTTTTGCACGCGGTATACATATTATTTTCACTGCCCTATCAGAAAGTAAAGTTTTTTTGTTTTTTTGACAAGTGTCCCCTGAATGTCATTAATGTCAATTCATACCTAAAGTTACTAGATATATAAGTTCCACCGTCTAGTTCACAGAGCCCATCCTTTAAAGAGAGATAGCTATATTTTTGCCTATAAATGGCGGCATATCTAGAGATTTTTCATTGTTATCTAAACAATTTACAGATACAGGTTTAAAGCACAAACATAGCAGATTTCGGTAAGTGATAAATTTCATCGCGTGAAGTGCAGTTACCAGCCGTCAAATCACGGCCCCCCAAAAAAGTTAGTAGAGTGGGAGCCACAGGGGTAGATTTAAATTAGTTAACATTGTTTGTCGCCTGTGGGGATCGAACCAGGGTTCTCAAGATCCACAGGCCGACTCGATACCACTGACCCACCTACCCCATAACATAATCTAGATAATTATAAATTTGAATTCTAACCTAATTAATAAATGTCAAAATTAATTAATTTCAAATATTTTGGGATCTGTTATCAACTTGAAATCTTATTATATTTTTAAAAAATATTTTAAAATAAAAATAAATTACTCCAATATAAACAAAATAATATGAAAAAAACATGTTATAATGACTAAATGTAACACTAATTTTTCAATATATCAATATCATTATGTTTCTTATAAAACAAAAAAATAAGATATGCAGTGATGCTCCCGTTCAAAATTTCAACGAAATGCTGCACTAATATCGTAGAACTAATAGTTATAAGAAAATTTATTTACATTGTCACTTTCTAAATTTTTAAAATGATAATAGACCAAATATGAATTTTAGAAAAGCTCTAGGAGTAAAAATAAGTATAAAAATTACAAAAAAAAACAGCAAAAAAGCATATAATAACATGTGTCAAATAATTATTTTTGAGTAATTCGTACAAAATTTAGTAAAATTAGTTTGCTTTAAATATAGGATGTAAACAAAAAACATTAGAATCCACTCTAGTCATCCCAATAGAATAAACATCCTTTCACTTGTCTTGGACAATAGAAAGCAACAAAACACGTGCTGCCAACCTACGCACGTGAAGCTTGCAAACGAAGCCTTTGCTTTGCACACATCTCGTATATGGGTAATATCCTTTTAGCACACCGTAGTAATTAATTAAATTTGTCCCAGTTCGTATGTGACACCTTGGGTAAGTCAGGTGTTGTTTCATCATAACATAATATGCTTGCCTGCCAGCCTGAGCTTCTATGGTTCTAACTTTATGACTATATTGAATTTCGTTTGATATGCAGCCTATGGTTTCTCATTATGTCGAAATTTACTTTGAATTTTAACAGTGTAGAGACTGATTATATTTGAAATTTAATAAACTCTATTAATTAATTGGGATTCAGTGAGCGATGGAATTCATATTTCAATTATCTATTTGTTGTAATCACATTTTGTATTGTTGAGCTGTTGACATGATTAAAGATTACGTAATGATTACAAATTAATAAACATGCATTAATTAAAAATATTAAAACACCTTTGTAAGTATTACATAATAAATAGTCTTTGTAGAAATGAACTCAAGTTCTCGGCAGGAATGCGAATTAAATTTTAATTTTCTTGCTTTGCCTCTAACCCAGTTTCCACTACGTAAAAAATTACGTGACTAATTGAACAAAATGACTGATCTAGGAACGTGAATACTACAAACTAAATTTAAGTTTTTCATATAGTAGATCAGTGGTTTCCAAACTTTTTTTCCCAGCGGCCCCTTTTTTCCGTAAAAAATTGTCGCTCCCCCCTAATTTTTTATAACAGCTTAACTTCAAAAATCGTAAATAATTTATTTTATTAAATACAAAAAATGAGTACTATAAACAAATATTGTTATTATATAAGATATTTGTTATAACAAATCTTTTTCTTAACCTAAAATTATGTTTATTACAACATAATAATAGAACAAAATAATGTAATAACATTTATAAACATAAAATTTTAATAAAATTGGAAATTATATTTAATTTAAATTAGGCATATTTAATACAATATAATCATAATTTTTGAGTGTTCCGAATGGGCGCTTGTTTTTCAGTTTCAGTTAGAACCGGGGAGTCACTGAAGATATCGCCACTCGCAATTATTTTTCAACGAATAATCGAGTTCAATATTTTGTCTTTAAAACAGCTACAGCGGAAAAGCCTGTTTCACACAAATAAGATGTTACGAAACGTAATAAAATTTCTAAGGCTTTGTTAAACTAGGGATATTTTACTGCGAGCGCGAGTTAGAAACACGTGTGTGCTATGATGTAATGGAGAATGTGTTCATAAGCCTCAATTATATTTTTATATAGTGCGCCCCCCTCGGAACAATCTCGCACCCCCTTAAAGGGGGCGCGCCCCACAGTTTGGAAACCACTGTAGTAGATAATGTCCATTACAGGTTTAATATAATAAGAATATTAGGTAGACACCTCAAAATGAGTGAAATTTTATTTAGGGTCAAGAATTGTTAAAACGAAGCACTGAAAATACGGGACGTGGGATCTTCAAAATAAATCGAATATATAATACGTACAAGATTGTTAAAGATTATATTCTATCTGTATCTGCATAATCTATTAATATTATTTGTCTACGATTGCTATGAAAAGTTGACAAGTACGCTCTCATTTGTCATCGTAAAGTTGACGTTTTCTGTAGAACAACCGAAAAATATATTTTTTGCGCGTCTCCAATGGCAACGCGCGAAAAAGACGTTAAATGCGCGCGTTTCCAATGGCAACGCGTGAAAAAGATATTATATGGTCGCTTATTTCAATGGTTACAAGAGATACAAACAAAATAGAAACTTGTCATATTGACAGTTGACAGAATGAATTTATTTTTAGTACGTATATGTTTTCAAATAATTTTAAAATGCAATAGTAGAAAAAATTATGTGTATATCACGAGCATAAAGTGTCTTTGTTCCTCTTGCACTATTGCAGCTCTCGCCTTTGCTCGAGTAACAAAGAATCACTTTACGCTCTTAATACACAAATAACTATTTCATACGTATCAGAGACATATTTAGATTTTCTGCACCCTGCGCTTACTTCCTTTTTTTTTAGATCAAATAAAAATATCTGGCTTACTCTTAGATTCGGAATTTTAGAGCAGAATCAAAACATTTAATATATTACAAAAGATAGAATGTTATATTATTATTATTGAGTTTATATTACTTTCATTAGCTCCATTAATTCTTACTCATACTTCAAATTACTTTAGAATTCATTAAAATTGTAGTAAATTGTTGCAAAATATTAATATAGTGAACGTACTCATAAATTTAAGAACAAAGAAATGCAACGAAATGTTATTTTAAGTTAGGCAAGATATTTCCTCTGAAAACCTAAACAAGAGTTAAAAAGATACAATATGCATACGATAATTTATCTATAACAAAAAAAGGATATGCCAAGGAGATTGAATGAGTGCGTCACTGGTGTTATATGAAATATAGAAGCTCTTCTATTCCCGTATGACTGCATCATATGAATATATGTGCCACTATATTCACATATGTTTCAATTCTATAAACCAAAATAGCTATTTTTAATACGAAAATGTAAATTTTTCGTTTTGTATGTCATGTATTTTAAATCACACAGATACTATTGTGATTTTAAACAAAAATTTAAAAAAAAAACTTTTATAGATATTTAAATATGTAAATTAAAATTCAATTATTTCTGTCAATTAATAATAATTATAAACAAAAAATAAGAATGTCATGAACGCTCGAGTACAATACTGTGAAATGAGTGATAGATACAGTTTCATATGATTCTATGCGATGATAAATAGCGGAGATTTAAAATTTCATATGATTCGGGTACATTTTTTGTTTTCATATGACAGAATCATACAAATTTGAGCACAACTTAAAAGGTAAAACCGTGGCTGCATTATTGTTGATTTGGTATTTTTTAGTTAAGCGATCTTTAAAATTTTAATGAAGATATATCTTATCCAAATAAGAAATTTTAAATGTTTTTTATAAGAATATATGTAAAAATGACCAGTGGCAATTCAAATTATTTATATTCATATTAATTTTTAACGAACCCATTACAACTAGATAAAAAATTAAAATTTTATTTGACATATTTGACATATATTATTATTGGTTAAAATTTTTAACTGGCTTTTAAAAATTGAGTTCCAAAATAAGCTCCATAGTCAGATAAAAAAAAGAAGCTTCGTAATGTTGAAAAGAAAAAAATAGCTACAAAAATGTTAATTTCACATATTCATATTTATTAAATAGGTAAGTAGATAGGTAGGTGGCTTAGTGGTATCGAGTCGGCCTGTGGATCTTGAAAACCCTGGTTCGATTCCCACAGCCGACAAACAATTTTCACCAATTTAAAATCTACCCCTGTGGCTCTCCCTCCACTAATATCTTTGGGGGTCGTGATTTGACGGCTGGTAACCGCATTTCACGCGAAAAAATATATCATTTACTGAGATCTGCTTAGGCAGAATGCCACACCCAGTAATGGGTAAAAGACGTGATGATATATTTATTTATTTATTTATATTTACTAAATAATAGTTTTTTAGTGAAAAATAAAACATCTTTGAAATAATAGGTAAGTTGTCTAATTTCACTGAAATCATAGCTCGTATATTTTTTAGATTTTAATGGGAATAGGAAACCTGTATATCTGTGTATTTCCGAACAATTTTTCGATTGTTTTATGTGAAGTATCACTTTTGTTTGGATCAACAATATACTACTCTCATTCGGTAGCGTTAAAATGATTATAACGGATTTATTGTATCATAACATGCTTACATTTAACATCCCATGGAAAATTAGGGATAAAAGAGAAGATAGCCACAGGTGAAATGGTAATGCAAATATTTTCAGAAATTACCTGTTTGCTCAACGTTATCAAATTTGCTTTTCAGTTTTCCCTTCATTATCTCACATTCAAAATTTATATTATACATATTTGTACACGGACTCTAATAAATTTTATTTATTTTCAACGAACATAAGCTGATTTTATATAGTACAATAATTTTAACTTGATTCTTTTTATATAAAGACCCGGTTACATAAAGCAAATGTTAACTATGTTGTTACCTAACAACATGTTAAAAGTTAGCAATGGCCAAGATAGCACACATCACATTTTACATATTTTCTGATTTTTATTTTATAATTAATTAATAAAAATTAAATTAATAACTTTTCTAAGTTCCACAGATTTCAGTCTCCAAGTCAACCTGCTAGATATATTATAATTATCGGAGGCCGGCCAGCACAGTTTGTAACCATATTATTGAATTGGTTTCACTATGTATTGGCAACTTGGACAGTTTTTGTCTTTTTGTTTTATAATTAATTAATATAATGTGGTATTGAGTCGACCTTTGGAATTGAGAACCCGAGTTCCCACAGGCGACAAACAATTTTCACCATGTTAAAAAAAACTACCTTTGTGGTTTCCCCACCAACATCTATGAGGGCCGTGAAATATATCACACACCAAGATCTGCTACGGCAGAGTGCCACATCCAGTAATAGGTAAAAGACGTGATGATATATTTATTTTTCAATCTTGAACAAAAAATATTGTTTCATTTTCATTCCCGTTCTCTTGTTTGATCAAATAATCAGATATTAGTTTAAAATTTCGGATTATAAATTATTTAATTAGTTTGTTATTGTTTAATTATAGAGTTCAATTGCATATTAATGGTTAATTATTACAATAATTACATTAATAATAACTTGTTAATAATTCGAAGTTTATTTGCACTATACTTCTTATTACAATAGGGTTGGTGGCTCAGTGGTATCGAGTCAGCCTGTGGATCTTGAATACCCTTTCGGAGCCGTGATTCGACGGCTGGTAACCGCACTTCACGCGAAGAAATATATCACGTACCGAAATCTGCTACGGGTCAGTGCCACACTCAGTAATAGAGAAAAGGCGTGATGATATATTTATATATTTATTTATCCTATAGAAGTTATAACGCTTTAAAATATTGAACTGTCAGTAAGTTTTACATTTCTTAGATACCTATTTTTATTCTAATACAACTTTTTCGCGTAGTTAACAATGTTTTATGCAACCGAGCCTTAGTTTAAGTCACAAAAACTTTATCGTTTATGTACTCGACGGGGAAACAAAAACTTGGGAAATAAAATTTAATATTCATAAACTAGTTTCAGAACATAAATATTGATCAGTAGTAAATAATTTATTGAATCAAAGTAAGCACTTTACAGTTACATTTTTCACTCAGAGGCGGATCGTAACTTTTTGAAACAATTAGCTAGTTCTTCATCCGTCCTTCCCATATTAATTTTCTTCACACAATAACTTTAACATCTTTATTTTCTAAAATTTTATAATATATTTACATCGCTCTTATAATATCTATGGATATTATTTACTTTAATTCAGTATGTAGTAGGCTAGTTCTTTCAGCATAGTATATTATTTGTTAAATTTTATTTCATGCATATTAGATACCTCAGGTATATTGCGTCGGACTGTGGATTTGACAACCCGAGCTTGATTTCGTCAGAAATGACTTTTATTTTATTAATAACATAATTAATAATAATAGGGTAGGTGGCTCAGTGGTATCAAGTCGGCCTGTGGATCTTGAGAACTCTGGTTCGATCCCCACAGGCGACAAACAATTTTCACCAATTTAAATTCTACCCCTGTGGCTCCTCCACCACTAATATCTTTGGGGGCCGTGATTTGACGGCTGGTAACCGCACTTCACGCGAAAAAATGTATCACTTACCGAGATCTGCTTAGGCAAAGTGCCACACCCAGTGATGGGTAAAAGGCGTGATGATATATTATATTTTATTTTTATTTTTAACATCATTTTATTTCATTAGTAACATAACTATAAATTATTAAATTTTAGTGGTATCGAGTCGGCCTGTGGATCTTGAGAACCCTGGTTCGATCCCCACAGCCGACAATAAATTTTCATCAAATTAAATCTACCCCTGTGGCTCCCCCTCTACTAACATCTTTGGGGGCCGTGATTTAAAGGCTGGTAACCGCACTTCACGCGTAGAAATATATTACTTACCGAAATCTGCTTCGGCAGAATGCCACACTCAGTAATGGGTAACAGGCGTGATGATATATTTATTCATTTATTTATATTTATGTGATTATAATTACAATATGTTTCATAAAAAATGATTATTAAATAATGGAAGATTCCATTATGCACAAATATTAAAGATTATTAGGACTCATATGACATTATTAATTTGGTATTTAAATTATAATAGCTTTTCAAAAATAACGCGAGTTGAACATGAGCGATCATCGTATCTCCCAGTATTTAAGATCGTCGCAAAAACAGTTAAGGGGAAAAGTGTTCGATAAACTTGAAGTTCTTATCAGGGCCAATGTTGTGTTTATAGCTAATTGCATCCCTGTGAAGTTAAGAGCTTAAACTAACAAGAAATAGCGTGATGACATCACTTTCACTATATCAGAAATTACACAGATCCCATACTTAGTTCCATTTCTTTGCTACGGCCAATAAACGTCCCTTCTTACTCGTCCGCAACGTGCTTTATGATTGTATAAAGATGTCCATGCTTATACCACCTCGTGGACCAATTTTATCAAGTTACGTTCATTGACTCGCCGCTTGGAGTTGCACCAGCGCCACTGTCGCTCTGCGGACGTATTTTAAAACGGAAATGGAAAATAATGTCACGTACCCTCTCTACTTCGCAACCAGATTAAACATTTATACATTGGTGTCACCGCTGCGACTCTCAAAATCTGCTTTATGCGCTTCTATTTTTGATGTAGAAATGCTGAAATTTTTAATGTGGCTAACTAATTTACTAATTCTGTTTCCGTGTGGTGTATTTAAGGATTAAAATTTGATGTACCTCTGGCTTATTTTTACAGTTTTAAATTTAAACGAGTAGTGTTTTACAGTTCTATTAGGTAAAATAGTAATTTTGTGTCATAATAAATTTGCTTACTAATACAAAGAGAAAACGAACAGTGTAACTGCAGATGGCTCTTGTATCAAGTTTTCCAGTAGGATGCTGCCTATGGCACGTAACAAAATAGAGACAAAAATTGGAATAAAATATTGATTTGAATTGGATTGCAATCTTAACTTAGTTGGGTTCATAGGTCACAGGTAAATCCTAGTGTATCCAATTGATTTTTCTTTATAATTCAATTTAATTTCACCAGCTGTTAATTATTTACTTCAAATACTAATTAAATTCCTTAATATTAAATTTATGCAGTAAATTATCCTGAATTAATGAAAAAGTTGCCAGATCTGAATCTAGACCACTTTTCAAATTAAAGGTTAGATAATTGAACAATATTATAAAAACTAAACAACCTATGACGTGCTCAGTGGCTATAAAATTCTATCTGTTTTTCAATGAAAATTTACATACATATATTAGTAATTTGAGGATAGGGGTGAAGTTTCAGTTTTTATGGGAATTTTAGATACGTGTATAGAAAAGGGATATTTAGTGTGTAGTGACAGAGACTTTTGGGTAGAACAGATACAGTTGTCAACAGTGGTAAGACCAGAAACACTGAGAAATTACGTAGTTTTTTTTGTATCACTGTACAATTGTAAAATATTTTTGTAATATCATTGAGTTAATAATCGATTTAAATGTCATTGACTAAATTTTCAGATCTTGATTGGTTTTTAAGATTGGGAAAAGTAAAATATTTCTTAATATTCTTTCCTTTTTAGGATCTTTAATGGCCGCAGCTATATCTTATGTAGTTTTTAACTTTAAATTAGGTAAAGAAAAATTTAATACGAAACCAAATTTAAAAATTTGTAAAAAATCTATTTTATGCTACCGCCCAGAAAATTTATCCTTTCTGGTTACTTTTTAGACCAGAAATTCCATCTTTTCTGAACTGTACTGTCTCACCGTAACTTCATAACGTAGGTAATAAATTTCCGCGTCGGTGATTGGCTGATCATCTTAGCAGATTTATAACTTAACAAAAAGTCAGCAATAATTACGAAAAGTGACATTCATTTGTATTTTTTATATGTATTAATTTACTGTTAGTTAATGAACGTTTTCACGTTTTTGAATATGATAATATATCGAGGATTTTAATATTTTTTTATAATTATTTTTCGCTGTGTAAATCGATCTATTATTAAGTTACTATGAGACAGATCGGAAAGTACGTACAGAGAGATCGGTAAAATGTTACCAATCCGGAAATTGCAAGTATATGAAAAATTATGTTTCCATAATGATCAGTTTATTTATTTTGCGTAAATATTTTTCTTTTCAATGTCAAATTATTAATAATTTGTTATTAATGGTCTCAAAAAAATGTATTATAAGTAACATACCCTGAAAGTTTCTGTACTTCCAAACGTTGCTTATGGGTCGCTCTACAATATGCTTCTTCCCCCAGTAAAGGAACACTTTTATGTCTTGTTACATAAGTAACTATTAACTTCAACAATTACCTATAATTACATAAATGTATGATTTTTTATTCATGTCACAGAACTGCAATTAAAGTTCGTAGTACATTACATTTCTTGTTCTAGTTTATGATTCATACATTTTTAATATGTCAATACTAATCTGTTTTTTTTTTCTGTTTCAGGTAAGAATAAAACAGCCATTTCATATTTTGGTACGTACTTTTGTATATCAAATTTCGTGTTGTAAAACGTCAAAAGGGGTTCTGAACACATGTAATACCCTCATATTTTGCATCGTTATCACCCCAATTTAAATATAAGTTCAAAATACAACCATTAATCTCCGAAATATAATTTTTCAAACAGGGTGTAACTTGTAACAGACAGGAAAAAGAAATTTAACTCGCAGAAAATATTAAACTCGTCTTGAAGTTATTTGACTTTCCGCGAAATAACAAAAGAAGTATATTTCATAACACCCGATCTGCGTGTTCCAACAACCGTCGATATATTCTCATAATTTCTAGCCTCGGGGCGTTATTGATTACCTTTCAAGTGTCTGCTCAAGACCAGCGATTAGCTTCCGGTCATAGACAAGGATACTGATACTTCTAAATATGTTCCCGTCATCTTCATCCTAACGCGTCGATCTAATATAATAGGCTGTCATTGTAATGTGTCTGTCATGTTGTAAATGCGATGGTTACTACTTCGTATTCAGCAGTTTAAGAGATGATAACTTTACTTGAATTTATTATGAAATTAATTCGAAATTGCTCGAAATTATTTGCGGTAATAGTCGTTAATTCTTGACACTATAGTACGATGTTGTAACTTGGGAAATTAGGAAATCAAAATTTAATATCAGAATTAGTACTGCGCTAAGATTCGATACAAAATATAGCTAAAACTAATATATAGTATAAACTTTTAAGTTATTACTTTGCATCATTAGATTGCACGTTGAAATTATTCAAAATTGACCAGGTTTATATTTGTAACAATAAATTCAAAACGACAAGCTGAATATAACAAAGTTAACGAAATAGTTGGACAAGAGGAAATAAATAAAAGACAAATGATATTTCGTAAAAAATAAAATATATTAGAACAAAAATTAAATGGTAAGAAAATACAAAAGTATTTATATATCAATATTAAAATTATTCAAATTGTTTGAAGATTACATATAATAATATATGAACAAAACTATTACTTATGTTCCTAAAATTACAATCGAGATAAGACCATATCTTGCACATCAAAAAAGAACTTGTCTCGACCAATTGCCGATCTATGCTAAGCGGTACTCTATCTGGTGGCAGAAAATGAAACTATCAATAATGTGTTAAACAAGCACAATTTACATATTGAGCACATTTTTATTTGAGAATTTTGTGTTTTAGATTATTTTCAGATTTAATATATTTGATATATTTTTAGTTCATCAATGACCATTTCCATAGATTTTACTTAATTTCGATCGGTAACAAGGTAATATCAAATCTAATATTTCACAGCAGTCTTCATGTTAAGTTACTGATATGACCTTGATATGGTTCATTGATATTTAATTAAACGGTTTAATTCGCCATAAAGATGGGTAATGATAATTGTTCTGTGTCTGGTTGTAATTATATGTAAAAAAGGAATAGAGACATGGTTTCATACGTTTAAAAAAAAATTAAATTATAGTAAAACTTGAAAAAAGTTTGAAAAAATTTAAAATGTAGATAAATTGAAAGTCTGGATAATGAAAATTTGTACCTTGAATTTAAGGATAATGATTATTGTCACAGAAGTTAGTTTTCAATACATTTATATCTATTTATTTTAATATTCATTTATATTCTTGATTTTTAATATTTAAATCTAAACAAATAAATTTAAATTAATTTATGTATGTTTGCTATATTGGATTTTTTTAAATTTATAAAAATAAAAAAAGTTTTACTCGACGGATTCTATTAAATAAAAATGTTTAAAGAAATTCTTTATTATTATTATTCAGAAATTTAAAATATTGGATAAATATGCCACGTCATGTTATGATGTACAATACGATAATGTTTATCAAGTTAACTCATATTTTTGGCTGTAGTAACTAATATTATTGCTCCAGATTCTTACTTTACTAAAGCAAATGCAAATATTCCTATTATTATAAAATAAATATAAATAAAATTCTAAAACAAGCTCATTACATATCAAACTTTTTTTTTGTAATTCCATCACATCTACATTAGTTCCACGAAATAACACATTGGCGCTGCAATTTCAAAACTGATCGCCAACGGTAAGCTACAATAACTATACTTCACAACAGACCGATTTACCCTGCAATAAATTATAAAGAAATTTTCATATTTTAAAAATTTCACTACAATTACTAAAATTGAATAAAACCGTGAAAACGATGTACTGACAATTAATTGACACACACAGAAAAATATAAATGTTACTTGTCATATTCACTGCTGCACTTTTTGTTACATTGTAAATCCGCTACTGCGATCAGCCAATCAACGTAGCGGAAATTTAATCCTATGCTGTTGTAACGCTATGAAATTACGGTAAGACAAAGTATAATTACTGTTGTTATAAGAGCCTGGTATCGTTACGTCGGTTCAAAAATACCGTTTTCAAGCATGAGTTTACATTTTTAAAACCCAAGCGTTTGCAAGGGATGAAGTAAAAAGGTCAAATCCATTTAAGACCCAGGTTTAGGTATTGATTTAACCAAATATATCAACACATACTGTGTAAGTAACGCGCGACAATTCAGAAATCTATAAACTCGATAAATAATGATCTAGAAAACATTGAAATTATTATAAACATATATATTAATAAATATGATAATCAAAGTAAAATTCTGTTAAGTCAACTTTTAAGAAGACACTTAAACTAACATTTAATTAGTCGCTAGTAAAAAATCACAATTACAGCAAATCTAAATTCTGAATTGTTTGTTGCGTATAATTTTTATATGTTCAATATACATTTTTATTGAGTTCAATGCATATAAATTTTAATTAAAACCATTTTCATCTAAATGCAATCAAATTATTTATTATAGGTCAAAAAGAAACGTTTTGCTTGAATTGTGAAATATAAATCTTGATTTAATTATAAACTTCAAACGTCAATTTTTTAAATTTATTTCTCTTACAAGGAATTTATTAATAGCTCACTAGGTAACCAAGTTGCAAGTTGCTGTTGGTTGGAATTTCCGGATCCGTAATTTAATTTAAATATAGCGTTTCCGGTAAACAGGTTTGACGTAAGTTTCTCGACGTCTCCTTGCATTCATCACCAGCTGTCAGAGAATTTTCGCATCTATTGTTAATTCTCATAAAGATAAATATGGAAATAGACATTTCGTTTACTTTTGAAAATAAAATAATTATTCCATTAATGACAATTTGCTCCACCGCAATATTCATTTTATTTACACAAGGTTATGATTTTATGGTGGTAATAAATTTGTTTCTCAAGAAATAAATTCGAATAGTTTGAACTGGGAACTCTTCTAAGTAAAATTCATGATAAAATATCTATAAATCAAATGAACCTATAAAAGTCTGGTCATAAATATCTTTAATCCATGGAACTTTATTGGTAAATGTTACAATAATAATTTAAACTTTAAAACATAAATTTGCTTCATTTCGTATTACTTAAATTACCAACTGTCATCACTCAACAGGGCCGGATTTAAAGAAAACTTTAGATGCCCATATCTAAATTGGTTGTTGATATTTCTAATAATACCTACCTACTCAAAATTATTCAATTTTAGTAATGTCATATTGCTTCCCCATACTCATTTTAGTACCGACTATCTTTATACAACTTTGTATAACTTTATATTTTTAAATGGAACATTTTTGTAAAAGTTTAACAATCTTTTGTTTCTCTTTAAAACAGTTCTTTTTCATTATAGCCCTAAAATGTTCAGTACAGAAACTATTCATGTTTTTATTAATAAATAATTACACACAGCAAGTAAGTGAAAACATAAAGTTACATATCATTGCGCGACTAGCCGGTAGAAAAACTTGGACTGCACATAGGTGGGCATTTTTATTTTAAATAAACTTTGCGTAAAAAGAGTCAGTAGTTTTTAAAATAAACGAGTATAAAAATATAGACCGATTGACCTATATAAATCCGTCATAAACTAAATATGTCTAAATTTATTATAAACAGTGATTTCTTTTCGCACTACCTGTGTCTGTCTTCCTTTTGTATTACTGTAGGCATCCTTACTATACATGATTTCATTAACTGCGGCGATTCTACTAAAATGCAACAAAATTGCTAGGTGATTTTTTAAAGACGGTTTGTGGTTAAAAGATATTTAAAACTTATGAACTAGCTATATAATAGTTTGCAATTGGATAATTTTAAAATTTATAAAAATAAAAAAAAATGTTTTACTCTACGGATTCTATTAAATTAAAGTGTCTAAATAAATTCGTTATTGTTATTATTATTGACGTTCAGAAATTTAAAATATTGGACAAATATGACGCTGCAGGTTATGATGTTTATCAATTCATATTTTTGGCTGTAGTAACTAATATTGTTGCTCCAGATTCTCACTTTATTAATTCTAATGCAAATTTTCCTGCTATTTTAAAATAAACATAAATAAAATTCTAAAACAAGCTCATTACATATCAAACATTTTTTTGTAATTGCATCACATCTGCATTAGTTCCACGAAATAACACATTGGCGCTGCAATTTCAAAACTGATCTCCAACGGTAAGCTACACTAACTATACGGTTTGTTGTTAAAAGGTATTTTAAACTTATGAACTAGCTATATAATTTTTATAATTAAATTCACTCAGGAGAAACAAACGCACCACTTGAAAATGCACCAAAAATTCCAAGTATTCAGACAGCCATAATTCCGTTGAATTTTGTCGAAAATTGATGAATCTTTTGGTGCCGAAAATTTTCAAGTTTTCTCTTTAGATATGGCTGTCTGAATATTTGGCATTTTTGGTGAGTTTTTTTCCCGAGTGTATGTTATAAATAAGTAATTTGTGTTTTTTAATAATAACTGAAATAACAATAAATAAAAGTATTATTAAGAGTGTGGTCCCTAGTAATTATCTATTTGCACAAATTGGCTCTTTAAGGAAAAGTTTTCCCACCCTGCTTTTGATGTTTCGAGATGAATAGATCCTTAATGTACTTGGTTCCTCATATAAAAGTAAAGTTTGAAATCTAATGGATGTGATATATGATGATATCGAAGGTGATTCAGCAATTTGATAGTGATTCAATTATCCCCCGTTTAATGCTGCTGAGACTCCCAAATACTTCGCAAGTAGAGAGTTGCGAGGTCTACGCTTTGAGTTAGTTCTGGAGCAGCAGAGCGATCAGAAATACATTATTCCCAAAGGGCATTTCATCTTGGTTTTTTGTTAACGTAAGTCTGTCACCACCGCTCGCTTTGTTTCTTTCGTCGACCTTTTTCAAAAACATACGATGAGTTCTCTTGGCATGCTTGTTATAGTACAAATGGACAATTTCTACTTGAACTTTAACGAAGATTACATTAGTTTGTAAATATTGAAAGATTTTTAGAATTACTTTAGACCAAAAACTTATATTCATTCTACACTACACATCACATTAATTTATATACGTAAAGGTTGAATAGCATTTGCTATACCTTCCACTATGGTCTGCTGAAGCTTTAATTTGATTGATCTACAATATAAGAAAAGGTGATAAATAAAAACTTCAAAAGTATTTTGTGAATTTATTTATTTGATAACTATCATTTATTGAGATCTGCTATTAGCATAGTTCCACATTCAAAAATACATAAAATAAAGTATCATATATTTATTTTTGTAAATTAATTAGGCACATCAATTTTCACCAATTCAAATCTACCTCTGTGGCTTTCTTTCCACTAACATCTTTGGGGGCCGTGAATTGACGGATGGTAACCGCACTTCACGCGAAAAAATATATCACTTACCGAGTTCTGCTTAGACAGAGTGCCACACCCGGTAATGGGTAAAAGGCGTGATGATATATTTATTTATTTTACATTAATTTATTTATGGGGTAGATGGCTCAGTGGTATCGAGTCGGCCTGTGGATCTTGAGAACCTTGGTTCGATCCCCACAGCCGACAAACAATTTTCACCAATTTAAATCTACCCCTGTGGCTCCCCCTCCACTAACATATTTGGGGGCCGTGAATTGACGGATGGTAACCGCACTTCACGCGAAAAAATATATCACTTACCGAGTTCTGCTTAGACAGAGTGCCACACCCGGTAATGGGTAAAAGGCGTGATGATATATTTATTTATTTTACATTAATTTATTTATGGGGTAGATGGCTCAGTGGTATCGAGTCGGCCTGTGGATCTTGAGAACCTTGGTTCGATCCCCACAGCCGACAAACAATTTTCACCAATTTAAAATCTACCCCTGTGGCTCCCCCTCCACTAACATATTTTAGAGCCGTGATTTGACGGCCGGTAACCGCACTTCACGCGAAAAAATATATCACTTACCGAGTTCTGCTTAGGCAGAGTGCCACACCCAGTAATGGGTAAAAGGCGTAATGATATATTTATTTATTTTACATCAATTTGAAGCATTTCCTACAATAAAATTATTATGTATATTCGTATCAATAATTCATACGAATTGTAAAATGAAGCAAAGCTAACTGTTAATTAAGAAAACGTTAATTAATTGCCAAGTACGTAAACACATATTCGGATATAGGATGTGTAAAACACCCAGCAACTTACACCAACGTAAAATTTATATTACAGTTTCTTTGAAGTCTAAGCGAGCCGTCAAGTCTTCTCGGGAAGGTAACGTTATTTTTAAAGAGTTTTACTAGTTAATTAATGTCAAAAATTTATAAGTTTCTATACATTTTAACACAAGATGCCAAAACTTAAACAACTCGTATCTCGTAACGTAAAGTAAAGTACACGCCAGTGCAAGCTTAATTAAAATACTTAATTAGTTTTTAATACAAAGTTGAACATTCAAAGATTTCATTTTACAATCGTCAATTAATATTTAATGAACAATTCAAAGTGTATTTAAAAGTACAGTAGGTACTTTAACTCAATATCGTTAAAAGTTCTCTAAACTGGGAAGTAATATTAGGTAGGATTATAACATTTTAAAAATTACCTGATATAAGTTTTAAGTGCTATACCGTTCGAAAATTTCTATTAAACTACTAATTGTATTATTCAGAACCAAAATACATACAAAAGTAAAATATCATTTAAAAGCAGTACCATGTAAACAGAAAATAAAATTTTATTTTCCATTTTCCTGAAAGAAAATGAAATCTCTATTCTAATTTATTTATGTAATGAAATATCTCTACAGTTTAATTATTTAGAGAAGACCTTTTTTTTTATTAAAATTAATAAATATAAAGGAAAATTAATTCAAAGAAATTTTGCGTGGTTAGATGAATTCTTCATCAAATTTAATTTTTCGTGTAGGCACCTAAATATTCTTATGGTGGGTGTATGTATCAACTAAATTAAAAAATTATATTTAGCAATTAAATCAGTAAATTTAATTTAAAGTTCATTCGATGCGAGATTGTAGTGTGGTTTCGTAGGACGTAATTCATTTTAATTTTGAATGACTGACCAACACATCAAAATGAAGACATATTGACATAGTATAAAAAAAATGTGAGTGCCAGCGCTAATTGGCCTCTAAATAAACATAGCTTTCAATATAGTCTAAAACGCCCTATAAATTTATTTTATAAAGCTTTTAATATGGGGTAAGTGGTTCAGTGATATCGAATCGGCCTGTGGATTTAAGAACTCGGATTCGATTCCAACAGCTGATAAACAATTTTTACCACATAACAATTATCTCTGTGGCCCCCCCTCCTATAACATCCTTGGGAGTCGTATTTTGTCGCCTGGTAACCACACTTTACGTAAAGAAATATATCACTTACCGAGATTTGCTACGGGAGACTGTTAGACTCAATAATGAGAAAATGACGTAGTGATATATTTTATATTTATAAAAATTTTAAACATTAAAATTGATGTAGTGCTGTCGGTTTTTATGCTATGTCGTCACTTGACTCAGGTTTTACTCCATTCATAGCCCGCCTTTTTAATTCCACATAACTTCTTCCTTCTTTCAGGTCGTCTACCATCTCCCTCCTATTCCTGCGTTTTTTACTTTCTCCTTCTACTGTCTCTTCTATTATGTCCCTCATTAGAGTATCCTTTCTAAACGCATAGCTTAACCTTATTCTCTTTCTTTTTAAAATAGTGTCAAACAGTGTCCTTTTTCTCCTACTCTTTCTCTATGTAAACAAGTCTTTATTTTGAGTTTTGGTCAACCAATCAGAATTAAAATAAATTTAGTCCTATACTATCTATTCAAATGGACTTTAGTAGGTAGTATTTATGCAGAACATTCATAATATATTCAAAAATATTTAGTACAGTTTCACGCAATAATAATATTTAATTATATGCTATTGATAGTCAGGTATAAAAAAGATGTGATTAATATATTATGATTTTATCATATACTATAATGCAGAAATGATTGAAATTTGTATAAAGCTAAAAAATAAAACTACAAAGTTGAAAATTGTGAAGTTCTAATTTTAATTTTCTTTATTTAATTTTCTATTTCCCTTTTACATTAAAAATAATTTTTCTATATTTTAATTTAGTTTAATAATTCAATATATTAATTTAGTCGACGGCATAATCTCAGCATTAGCAAACAACAATTTGAGCTCGTTAATCAATATTACAATAAATTATTTAGGCCAGTATATGTATTCCAAATATATACACAGGAATACAGTACAACCAACGAAGAGTGCAAAAGGCAAAATACGTTAATTACAATACAACTTCATCCTCACATATAATTTAAAAAAATAAAAATAAGGCATTGAAGACCTGAAAAACTTATCTCTACAGAAAAGAATTCTTGTCCAACTGATAGAACAAAAAGAGAGCGAAAGAATAAGAAATATTTATGATAATTTTTTTAGAATTAAATTATGGTAAAATAAAGGTTATTGTTTACTAAAACCGATTTAATATTTTTAGGTTAAAAGTTACCGTTATTTACAGCTTTAAAAATAACAGTTAAAATTACGGTTAATGTTGGCGATTTTTCGTACAAAATATCGGTTACCGAGTTTATGCCTTGATTATTTATCATAGATTCCAAAATAAAATTAAATATCTATTGAAAAATCTTGTCATCGGTTTAAAACCTTTGTGTTACAGTATAATATATAAATAAATAAAATAAATATATCATCACGTCTTTTACCCATTACTGGGTATGGCACTCTGCCTATGCAGATCTCGGTAAGTGATATTAGTGGAGGAGAAGCCACAGGAGTAGATTTAAATTGGTGAAAATTGTTTGTCGGCTGTGGGGATCGAACCAGGATTCTCAAGATCCACAACTGGATTCGATACTTTATATTAAATCTATTTTTAAATTATCATTGAATTATATGCTTAGTTGTAAACCAAATAGTGCATATTCTCCCCAGTTTAATATTACTACATTTCTTTTATTTGTTTAATTTTTACAAAATGTACCAACAGAAAGGAATCTGCATTGAATCAAAGCGCTCAATATTACACTTCTTGTCGGTTTAACTATAAACATTTTACAAGAAATGCTAACGTTATTTCATCCTTTGACCGCGCCTAGTTATACAATATTGTTTTATGTTAAAAGCGTTTCCGGATACATCTATGTAACGGTGTTACACGGTATTTGAACAGCCTCAACGGTATTTCAAGCCCACTCAAATGCTTTTCGCTCTTCAGATTTTCATTCGAGCGTTTCTAGCAAAACGCTGAACATCAATCGCTGTAATTGACATGAACAAAGTAGCCTATTCGACGCTAGTGCAAATGAAGCTGAAGCAGAAGCCGCACAGGCAATGATAAGCTGATAAGTTCGATGTTATATGGTAGGCAGAGGTTCTGATGAAGGGATCACCTAGTTTGGAATTTGTTGTCATGAAGGCCACCATTAGTTTAGCTTTACATGCGAGCCTGTTTACGGTAGGATATCTCTATGACTAGGAATTAAATCGAACTTCAACACATGGTAAAAGATTAGCCGTTAACACTATCCTGGTATCATCTTTAACTCCATTCAAGCATATCAACAAAGTGAGTTAAAATTGATTTGGGTTGCCAAGTAATGATACTACGAAGATTTGGCAAAAATCTTTAATCTCAAAATTTGTTATTATTCAATTATTCGGATAATTTTACTGAATTTTCTCTCATTATCTTCAATTTTCCTGAACTATTTCAAAAATAATATATATATTTTACTTCACTATTACACTACAACTCGATTCAATACTTATATGCAGAATTTTAAGTTAATCAAATATTTTATTAACAACAAAGACAAAATTAATTGTCATCCATACACTTGGTGAAACTAGGTTTAATAAAAATATAAAATAAACACTTAACTAAGTCTCACAAAATTCAGCCTCCAAGTCACCTTATGAGGGCATCGTCAGAGGCTGACCAGCACAGTTAGTAACCATAGACGCGTTTCGCTCTTATTAGAGCTCATCAGTATGGTATAACTCACTTCTTCACCTAGAACAAAATTCACGTGAAGAAGCTGTGTGAGGTAAAACTGTGCCAGCAGAGAATAAGATCTCTAATAAACGGTAAGATGACATGAGAAGTTTTGTGGAACAGGCAATGCCGTCTACCAAAAGAAAAAGGAAAAGCTACGCAATAGCAATTTAAATAACAACCAAGACAAAATTAATTGTCATCCATACACTTGGTGAAACTAGGTTTAATAAAAATATAAAATAAACACTTGGCTAAGTCTCACAAAATTCAGCCTCCAAGTCACCTTATGAGGGCATCGTCAAAGGCTGGCCAGCACAGTTTTTTTTTTAATATTTTATTCGATATAAATTTTAAAAGTAATCACAATTACATTAATCTATTAAATTTTCCTGAAATATTTCAAAAAGAAGATGTATATTTTACTTCATTATTACACTATACTATTTTCATTTTAAACTGGAGGGATCGGCATAAAACGAATAAACGTCCCTGTCCCATATAACTACAATAAAATCTATTAGTGCGCTTAACGATGGTCACAACAGGTAATTTTTTAAGGGTCCTATTCAGCCTAAAATTATTCTTGTTTTTTCCTATGATTGACCATTTAAAAATACCGGCGAATGGAGCTGTACAACCCTGAGCGAACCTTGTGAAACCAGATATAACGGGTCATATTTTGAGTTCCTTTGTAAACGTAATTGCGGTGCATTTAATCGATTCATGCCGATCCCTCCAGTTTAAAATGAAAATAGTATACAACTCGATTCAGTACCTTATGTCCAGATTTGTAAGTTAATCAAATATTTTATTCGATATAAATTTTAAAAGTAATCACAATTACATTAATCTACTAAATTTGTCGTTATCACAAAATCTATAATTAATTTTTAAATGAATCACATATTTACAAATATTTTATCACCGAATTCAACTGTTCGTCAACGGTTTAGGCTTTTTATAATTTCTACGCCTTTTACGGCCATTTTATTTATCGTTTTGCAATATCTAAATTTGTCGTAAGTTTTTACAGATTTAGTACGTCTAGTGACTTTTATTTCAATTAAAGTAAAGTGACCACGCCGTTAAGTTACAAAAACAATCTAAAAATATTTGAAAATTGAAGTTTATGTATTCAAACTAAATACATTTAATAGAATTTTGTATTTTATTATACATTCAAATATTATTATGCTGGATTAGGTTAGTTATGACTTATCTAGGAATTTTAATGACATATGAAACAGCCATAATAAGGGCAGCGCAATTGAATGAAGTTGGTCATGACGTAACTATAAAATTCACAAGTGTACTACGCCGTCAGGAACGTGTTAATATAATTAAATGAATGTAGTATCAGCTTGTACCGCTAGATGTCTCTAATGTATCAAAGTATAGAAGCGATTACACAATTTGTCTCTAAAAATGTTGAAAAACTTATAGTCCTTAACCCTCACTGCTGATATGACAATTTCATTATTTATAAACCACAGCAATGCAACAACAAAAATAAGTTGTTGTTTTTTAGATAAATAGTAAAAATAGAATTAAAAAACAAAATGATCAACGTATATCCAGGGCTGCTTCTAGTGGGCGGCCGATAAACGGAGCAACCATCGTTGGCATTTCATAGTTCACCTATCTCAGAAGATTTCTACCGAATTTCACATCCCACACTAAAAATTTTAATATACTACATAAACAATAAATATATACAATGTTGAAAGTATAACAGTTTTAACAAATGGGACGAGTGTTCCCAGAAAGCTTGGGAACAGACGAGATCAGACGTTTATTACGTATTGAAATATTGTTAATTTTGGCCTCTAAAGACCAACGCTAAACATTAGACTTTAATCAAGAAGAACAAGCTATGCGTTCTCAATTTACAATGTGTTTACCTGTGTTACGTTGTGTTTGCTGTATCTACATTATTATTATTATTCTTTAACGAAAAGTAAAACGCAAAAGATAAAAGTAATTTGAGTATTTATGTAACAAAAAATATAATTAAATCATTAAATTTAATAGATGTTAGTTTTCAAAAGCGAACATAACAAATGTCTGGCGCATATTATCCCAAAATTAAATATCTGATGTGGACACCACATGACTTCCTTGTACACGTATTAAACTATAGATATTTTTTAATTACACATATTTGACATTAAATCTTTTATTTTTTGTTCTAATCCATAGCAAACTTAATTTACAAAAAAATCAAAAAATATATAATATTTAAATTTAGATATCTCGTTTATGCAAAAAGCTAATTTAAAAATTCTTAATGTGCTAGACGCAGAATTTAATTCTCTAAAACTTTTATTTGCAGCATTCATTTCTAAAATTAAAATAATATCATTTTTTTCAAGGAAAACTGTTAGCAGCTTCTTGTAATGTGCCACTTCCGGTTAGTCTATTTTAACCAAAATCTATTATGTTATTTCCATTGATATAGTAGTCTTATATACCAAATTTGGAAAGTTTTAAATTATATTTGAATATAGTTTTTCATGAAAATCTATTATAGGCTTCAAGTAAAGTACCACTTCCGGTAGTTATATAATTACCAAAAAGGGAGGTGCAAAACTAGATGTTATAACAGTCCTAAATATAAAGTTTCAATTTTCTACGGTTCACCGTTTTTGAGTTATGCGAGATACGTACGTACGTACGTACAGACGGCATGACGAAATTAGTCAAAATGGATTCAGGGAGGGCCAAAACACCTATTTCCGTTGAAATCTGAGAACCGAAAATTTTCGCGATTACAATACTTCCTTTACTTCGTACAAGGAAGTAAAAATTATAAAAAAATTACCTACATGCTACTATGGCACACGAAAGACTGTTCGGTTTGTTATTAATATCAATAGAACACAGCATATACGAAGCAATAAATTGTAGATGCATTTGCAGCTAAAAAAGATAGAAACCCAGTTGCGTATCTAAAGAGCGTTCATTACGATACGTAACATTTTGCTTTAGACGGTTGGTAGTAGCGGATGACATACTGAACCTATATAAATATCAATATAACATCAAAATCTGAACAATTGCATAAATGTTAATAATCAATCACAACATTTTATATTATACAAATTGTCCAAAATAGAAAAAAATAGTGTAAATAACTTATTTTATAAGATTTTAATCCCACTTGTCCTTGTAAATGGCCCTTCCCGTATCAATTTTCTAGATCCACCAGTACTCAATTTAATTGTGAAAGTAACCGTTTCCCTCACTAGTGATGAAAGTAAGTTATTTACTTCACTAGTGAGAGAAACGGTTACTATCACAACTAAATTGAGTAAGGGAAATGTAATTTTCACAAGTATTGAAAAAACACCCTATAGATGAAGTTTGTAATACATTCGGCACTCATACATCATGATTTGTTCAAAAGCCCTTAAGCTCAAATTCAACAAACTTTATACGAATAACTACAGAATTCAATTGAACAAATAAAATACTTTACGTTTCTGTAATAATATAAAAAACAATAGCGGTCGAAAAACTGATTTCCCATTTTAAATGTTTATTGTCTACTGTCCATGCACTCTATAAACAATGATTAATTAATTTTAGTAGAGTGGCAAGCTTTCGAAGCGCATAATTATTATTATTATTATGGGGTAGGTGGCTCAGTGGTATCACGTCGGCCTGTGGATTTGAGAGCCCGTGTTCGATTCTCACAATTTTCTCCACGTTACAACTACCTCTGTGGCTACCTCTCCACTCACATCTTTGAGGGCCGTGTTTTGACTGCTGGTAACCGCACTTCACGCGAAAAATATATTACTTACCGAGATCTGCTAAGTCACCTACCCCATACAAAAAAAAAACTAATATTAATATCTTAAACCTTTACGCACAATTTTAAAAATAAATTTTCTTTTATCTTAATTCTTAAATTAGAAAACTGACATGCGGATGAGGTAGATAGTTCAGTGGCATCGTATCGGTCTGTGAATTTGAGATTTCGAGTTTGATTCCCACAAACTTTACTCCACATTTAAATTACTCCTGTGGCTAACATCTTTGAGGGCCGTGTTTTGACGACTGGTAACTGCGAAAAATTTATCACTTACCGAGATCTGCTACGGTGGAATGCCACACCCAGTAATGGGTAAGAGGCGTGATGACATATTTATTTATTTATAATTATTCTAAAAATGTTTGGACAATATGCCGATTTTTAATTTAAATTTGTCATTTATTTTTCTTAAATTGCTATTAATCTTGTTAAATAATTGTCAAATATTTGAGTAAATTAAAACAATATAAAACATAGGAAACTAAATAGTGATCTAGCCAATAGTATCTATTTACACAAGCCATTTGTAGCGTTAGCCATAAAGTATTCAGTGCAATTGAATCACAGGGTAATCTGATACAATTCTGTGATTTTGAGCGATTCGCCAGTTCATGCAATGCAGGGTAGGAAACGTAATCGGAGATTAAACAGTGCATAATCAGTTTGTTGTGCTACACACATACAAGTAAACTGGTTTGATAATTGCATCAATACCAGTAATGACAAGGAAACATGAGCGAAGTTTATGTGCAACATCTTCACCAAATAGAAAAGATATTAGACATATTTTAATCTGAATATTACTACCTCAGTTTTTTTTTACAATTTTACTGGCCGATTTCTTAAATAATATCTTTAAACCTAAAAATTGCACCATATACAGGGTGTTTCTATGCCTCTGCATAAAACTTTAATTACATATATAATTTGATATACTGATAATATTTCATTCTTAGCGAACATTTTTAATTTCACAGGTTTATTAGTACATTTAATTATTTATAATTATGTTACCAATGAAATAAAAGTATAAACACTGCCTACAAATAATCATTTATTAATTAGTTTTATGTACTATTAAACCAGTGACACTAAAATGTTCGCTAAGAATGATATACCCTAATTTTTCGATTTTCAAAAAAAATATTTTTGTCGAAACGACATCATGCTAAATATAGTTAAAGGAACAAAAATTTAATCATTCTCTGTCGGCCATCTTAACAGTATACACGTGATACACCGATTTAAATATGTTTTTTTCACATATGGTTTATCTTGATAAATTCACAAGTTACGTTACTTTTTACGGTTAGGTCAGTTGCACATCCGTAAAGCTAATTTCAAATATAATTTTAAAAACTGACAATGTAAAAAACAGATATGTATTAGGTTTGGAAAATATTTTTGTTCTAATAAATGCTGAAGATGATGGGTTAACCATCGAAACGTCCAATAAATAAATAATAGTATTCAAGGATCCGAAAGCCATATATTCCTTCCCAAAATTAAATATAGTTAAAGCAACAAAAATTAAATTTAAACATACATTCAAAAAATAATATTATATCATCATGCCTTTTGCCCATTATTGGGTGTGGTAACTTACCGTAAAGGGCGGTTATCAGTCGTCAAATCACGGTCATCAAAGAACTTGGGGGAAGGGACGACGCAGAACTATTTTAAGATAGTTATTTATCGGCTATGGGAATCAATCCCAGGTTCTCCAATCCTCAGATTCGATAACATTGAACAACCAACTCCATAAACATACATAAAAATAAGTAACAGAGTGGTGCAACCGGGCTCAATATATAAAATCTTTCACTTTGTGTATTAAGTAAAGTATTGTTTACCTATTCCAGTTTGTATAATGTGAAAAGCTTGATTTATGTGAATAATATAATTTAAAATTAAAGCAATCAAATGTCCTAGAAAATAGAATCTGCATAATATTCTAACATATCATAATTTTATTACACTTTTCGTTGTATTAGTAATATTTTTGTGGACAAATTTCTGCCAACTGTATAATAGCTAGAGTAGAATGTTACAGCAATATAGAAAAAGATTGTTTCACAATTCCAATCTAGCCGATAGTGTTGTAAAGGACAAAACAATTAAATAGTCTTTTCTAGAAAAAGCTTTGCGTTTGGTAGCGTTTTGAAAAAGAGAAAATATTGTTAAGCAAGTGATTTGCAATGGCCGTATATTTGTACAAGTGTGATTCGAATTTTTTGATCGGGGATATAGATGGGTGTTTGTTCCATTAACAGTAAAACAGAAAACAGCGTCGATGCAGAAAACACAGCATGAGCAAATTGGGAGCAAATGTTTGTAAACACAGCAAAAATTCGTGTTCAGCAATCAATAAAAGAATGACGAATGGCTGGGTAAATAGTGCACAGTTGTAGTGAAAAGTAAATATCAGGAACTAAGTGGTATTGCCAGTGAGTTTAAAACACGGCCTGATAACGAGGGTTCATATTTCACCTCAACAATGGCCGGCGGGATGCTATTGGCCACCATTGTTATGTCTGCACATAATTCCACTGTTGCCTTTTATGCTTTTTTATTTAATTTTTTGCGTGGAAATAAATAGCCTTCGTGAACATTTAATTGTTTAAAATTACGAAAGCTGAATGGGCCAGCGTAATGACAGGCTTGCTTGCCACTATTAATTATTTTACGGGTTATGAATAGCTGCCGTGTATTGTGAATTTGTCGAGTGCACGGATAGAACGCTTACACTGGGATTTACTTGTATTTTTGTTACCGTACAAAGCTGCTTCCATGCAAGATTAGTTTTTTGTGACACTTTATACTCACAAGCATTTTTACAGCAACACGAACGCAAAAATCTCACTTACATTTTATTCATGTTAAAGAGGACATTTTTACGTTATTACGTTGGGCAACGGTCAACAATTTTTCTACAAATAGTTCTAGTTATTTTTACCTTCCAATTTTTTTGCCACAGAGATTATTTTGTAACCGTGGTTTTCCTCCTACTATCACAAAAATTGTTTAAAAAAATAAAGGACACAAGAACAGGACATTATTAAAAATAGCAGATTGTAATTGCAACGTTAAAAATATTCAATTTTTCTGATAAGTAATATTAACAGAAGAAGTTTTGCATTATCCTATACTCTAATACAGAGTTTTTCAACCGTTGTGTCGTGGCATATTGCTGTACCACTATATTTTTAATACATATTTGAATTAAGGATTTCATTTTAACGTGGAGTCTATGATAAATGGAAATCTACTCTGCACATAATATTAAAAATAATTAGTCATCAATACAATGTATTTTTCTTAACTGACTATTAGTTAGATCAAGCATAAATCCTCGTACGAATCATCATTGGTCAGAAAAACATTAGACATTTCTGTTTAGTGCGTTTACAAACGTATGTATCTAAAGCAGTTAGTTCGTAAAAATTAAATTTCTTTTATTTCAACATTATTAAATATACATTTTGAACTTTTAGTATGGTGGGCTTATAATTAGGTATCTCTATAAATGTAATAAAATATTTGCTATAAACAAACATCACGAAAAAATCTACAAAATAAATATTTTTGACGTTTGAAATGTAATAAGTAAAATTTAAAAACTCGATGATAGAAAAAATAGTATATGTTACTCGTATCAAAAGTGTATTTTCGTAATATAATATCATACCGTTATTATGGTTTAATAAAACTACAAATAATAGTGAACACGAGTCTTTAACGTCCGCTGACCGATATAAATTTATAACGGACGCCTGCAATGAGATCGAGTGTTTCTAAAAAAATCACATCATGAAGAGCTGTTGTCGGGAAGAATTTACAAACAAACAAAAAAGGTTCCTAAATGTAAAAATTTTATGTTATTACAAAAAATCGTTAACAAGACACGCCAATATTTTAATGACGTTAATAACTATTATAATAAAGTATCACTTTTAATATTAGTTTCATAAATAATTATTTTGGTTTTGTAAATCATTCAAAAATTTATACTTTTTTGTCAGATAGTCGAAAATATATAATATATTTTTGTGTGCGTCAGAATTTTAGTAATTAGTTTATGTGTGCCGATAAAAAAGGTTGAAGAACTGTTGTAATACGAGCAATTCGTGTCTGCGTCGCTGTATATGTGGGTGTCAAAGATTTCAGAACCAGTTATAATGATATTAAATGTTTTTTGACTTAGAAAACGATATAGCTAGACCTCATTCACCGGAAATTTCATTTGGTATTGCACTTTGGAAGAAATATTGGGAGAAAATTAATGAAAGTTTAGTTTTGCGAAATATAGGCATGTGAGTACTTTCAGGGCAATATAATTTGACCTAAATAATCGATTCATACTAAAATCAACTCGACATCAATAACTGTTTTAAGATACGAGCGAAAAGTCGAACGAAAATTGTGGAGTAAAGTGGTTTCTATTATACATTTCAGTTTTTTTAACTTTAACTTTCCATCTGTCGTTATTTTTCAAGAGAAGCTCGGTGTCCCAGATGTTAATCAAAATGTTAATCAATTTTTCTATAAATAGTTATAGTTATTTATAGCTTCATATTTGTATCGTCTTTTTGCAGAAAGTATTTTATTTTCTATCTTGACTATCTCAAAAAATTATGAAAAAAGTAAAAATGACACGAGGATAGGGCGGTATTGAAGATAGTAGATTGCAATTCTTAATGGTGCAGCGTTCAAATATGTTGAAGATTCCTTATGAAAGAATGTGCTCATACTCGTATTTTGTAACATTTGAAGAATTTCAGTTCAAAGAAAGAAATAAAAGTTTTATTTTCGTGAAAGAAAACTTACAGCACTCATACGACAATTTTCGTCTTCGTCGTTCGATATTTCCAGTAACATCGTTGAATTCTTACAGAAAACATTTGATGTATTTACTTCTTTTTTGTTTCGCCTTGTTTTGTTTTGTAATAAATGACGGTAGGCGAATGCCGGTAAACCAACAGTGAACTGTCTGATAAAAACACTTCCTAACTTTGCGACTGACTGCGGCCCTAAAGACGTCAAGTTCGCTGTGGATGAGCGTTTGTCATCCGTCGCAGCTTACTTCGATCATAACGCACCGACGCACTTGGAATCTCGGCGACGCGCGATTATTTTGCATATATTTGTGTTCGGGCTGAAATCGGCTTTGTACGAACACCTATTGCCATTTCATTGCACGCAGAATATAAATGCGCTGTTATATTCATATGTTTAATATATTCATTACAATGAAATCCCATAGTGCCGCTTTTTTAACAAATTTATGTAAATATTCTTTTTGGAAATTATGGAATTTACAAAAACTATAACTACGATATAGATTCACTTAATACCTTCTAATTCAGTATAAAATTCAGCACTAAAATTGGTTTCTACCAGGCGCGTATACAAGGCGGGACATGGGGTTCAATTCAACAAATAAAGAAATAAAACTAAGTTATTAAGTCTTTTCGTTTCGAGTGTACTATTTAAATTCCTGACACACTTTGATAAGCAAAATTGGCAGCTCATTTTTGCTAACTTTTTATTTTAAGAGATAGAGAAACAGTGAAATGTATAAACTCTTTTCTCCGGCAAAAATAATAGTGTAAAACTTACAATAATTATAGATCAAATAAGCGAATTATAAACAAAAATATATTTAAAAAAAATTGAAATTAATACCTTCAAATGGTAATATTTGTAATATCAATATATCACTTACCGAGATCTGCTCCGGCAGAGTACCACACTCAGTAATGAGTAGAAGGCGAGATAATATATTTATTTATTTATATTATTACAGATGCACATATTACTTGAAGTACATTATTTAAACTTTTCACTAATCCTTTATTTAGCAAATTTTAGACAAACAGACAAAAATAAAAAACTGGCTTTAGATAAACTTCAACATAAGTTTAAACTATTTTACAATACTTTTGTTGTTTAATAAACCTTAAGTTTGGAGTAAATTTTTGAAAGAAAAACTAATAAACAATACTTTTCGGTATTTGAATGACCAGTAATCAATAGTTGTAAAAATTTCTGTTGATGTGAGTGAAAATGTAATAGAATTAGAATTTCAGAGAAATTTAATCAATTTAAATATATGTGCAAAGTTTATTTTACAACTTTGTTTTCCGAACTGTTTTACTACTTTTTGTTGCAACATTTTGCCAGTTTCTACAGTATAATTGTAAAGTTTCTCATTTAAAAATAAAATAGTCATTATACGTTATTAAAATATTTTTCCAACATATTTATTCAATCAATTATTTATCTAACAAGATAAAAACTTCGAAAGGAAGTTCTTACACTTTTAGTTGAATATGTATATTTCAAGAAGCTTGTTCTACAATCTACTCTTTATTTCTGTTAGAAGTCTTTGATCTTCCGTTATAAACAGAACAAAAGATTTATCAGAAGAAGAAAATGGTAAAAACAAAAAATCTGTTTTTCTGCTGTTCTAGATTAAATAGATTTTGTCTCATATTTTTCATTTTATGTTTACAATAATGTTTTTGCCAACAATATAATTTTGTTTCTAGAAAAAAATTATCCACAACCGACAAACAATTTTCATCACATTAAAACTACCCATGTGGCTCACCCTTCACTAGCTCCTTTGGAATCCATGATTTGACAGCTGGTAACCGCGATTTCACGCTCAAAAATTAAATTAAATACACTTACCGAGATCTATCTACAAATAATAATGAAAAATAAATCGGTAAAATTTGGAAGAGACACGTAACATTTTGCAAATTAAACACTTACAATTTTAAATTCATTAATCACAAACAACTTCTGGTTGAAGTAAATAAAATAGTAGATAGATAACTACGATCAACTATTCTAAACAACATACAGAGTGCCACACCTGTCGGGCAAAAGGCGTGATGATATATTTATTTATTTATTTATTTCAAAAAATAACTTGTAAAGAGTAATAAAATTAAATTGTAATAGTGTGGGTGCATATAATTATTTGTAAACCAGGAAATAAAATACATTTATAATTTATCACGCCACATGGAAATTAGAATCCATTTCCGTGTACATATTTTTATCAAGCATCTAGAATGCTAGGTCATTCTAATTTATTTTACTAAGGAAATGACACCAGGAACATTGCATTCGGAGGTAATTATAAATGTGTTGTTTGAGTTTGCTTAATAAATATGCATTATATTATTTATTCGACTTACGTACAACCACCATTAAATATATTTATACGAGCATAATAACTATGAATCCTTGATGAGACTGAACTATTTAGTATTTTCGTGTATAGATATATTCATATGCCATGTTTTGTCTGTACAATTATTATTATATAGCATAAAATATACCTAGTGCATTAACGTATAATAAAATATTTTATTATTTATGCAATTTCCATTAAATAAATTAACTTGCATATTTCAAGTTTTTTTTTTACTTTTATAGTTACACATGATTAAATAATGCAGCTACATTTTACGATTTCAACTAAAAAAATTAATAATTTATTATTTGCATCATTTTTTTATTTATATATTATTATTATTTACATTTTTTATTTAATGATTTGTAACAAAAATCAATTAATATAATATCAAACAATGTTATCTACAAAAGATTCCCATGAGTATTAATCATTTAAACTTATAACTAAAATAAATTGTGGTTATATTCATGAGCGCCGTGAAGGGGGTGCAAGCGCACTCCCCAGGGGGAGAGGGGGAGAGGGGGAGCCAGGGCTTGTAAACTAAATGTCTAAAGAGACTACAAACAAGACTATGTAAGAGAGAACAAATTAGTAGTAAATAAAACAAAGATTTGATAAAGAACGTGCTAATTATTCAAATTTATTATGTTTTCAATAAAAACAATACACAGTCAATATTAATAAATGTGTAAAGTAAAGTTCTTTTTTTTTCACTTCTGGATTAAAAATCTGATTCGTCTACTTCGATGACGCGCTGGGTGCCACTGCCGTAAGCAAATAAAAAGATTGACAAGCATAATATATCTGAATTTTACATTTAAATCTTATACAATTACTTCTACTTATTAATATGCGTAGATTAAAAATGCTTGCACGAAAAATAATACAGGAGTGACGTTGTCTAACATAGACGAAAATTGTCTAATTCAGACAATAAATAAAAAAAAAATATATCATCAGTCATCACGCCTTTTACTCATTACTGGGTGTGGCAATCTGCCTAATCAGATCTCGGTAAGTGATATATTTCTTTGCGTGAAGGCGCCAAATCATAGCCCTCAGAGATGTTAGAGGAGGGGAAGCCACAGGGGTAGAAGTCAAATCACGGCCCCCAAAGATATTAGTGGAGGGGGAGCCACAGGGGTAGATTTAAAAATTGGTGAAAATTGACTGTCTAAAACAGACATATTCTTTTTTCAGTGTGTTTCCGAAATGATTACGTGCTCTAAAGGCAAACATTAAACACAACACTTCATTACTTAAACATTTATTGAGCAATTTAACTTTTAATCTCTACCCCCTTTTGTCCGATTTTTTGCACTCCCCTGAAAAATATTTTTTCGGCGCCTATGTTTACATTGGTTACTTTTCATGTTGGTGGTTTCTTTTTGTCAATGAAGTTAACCAAACATTTAATTAAAACCTTTTCAAATTATTACAAGTTTCTCAATAACCCAAAAATGAATCACGACCGAACTGCAGTTAAAATAAAATGAGTTTTCGACACGGTCAAGATATATTCATATACAATAGGCACTTAAATGCTATTGTACAGGATCCGGCCTCACCGAGCCACAGTGTGGAAGTACATATAATTTTAGCTTAATTAGGATTCAAACTCAGCATCGAATAACGCTAATTATATCACCATACTGCCGAATTGTGTTGTATAAGATGTATTTTGACTGTCTGATCAAAACAACAAAATGAAGACATATTTACATAGTGACAACGCCGAATTAGTTTAATTGTTCCTCATTTTTATAAATATTTTAAAATATTACAAAATGAAACTGTAGGGCATTTGAATCAATTGTACGCTATACGTATTTGAATAACAAGTAATGCTATCGCTATTATATTTATGCTATCTCGTAAAATGTCGTCATTTTGACGTTTTGATTAGTCAGAATCAGAATAAAATACCTTCTTTACAACTATACTGTAATCTTTCACCGAACGGACTTTAGTTGTACACTTTGTACACTATTTTTATCTATAAATAAATAATCGTTTAGCGCATGCACCTATCAGGTGCAAGGAACACCCGCAGAAGATCGTCTACAGATTTTGTGTGTTTTAGTAATTTCTGTCAATATTTAATCGGTATACCACATTCTGTATCTAAAATGGTGTGGTTATTAATTTCTGTTAACAATGTAACCCTAAATTACATATTGGAAATATGCACATTTTTCTGCAATTTAATTGCGTTCAGAGTTTGAAAATTGTACGTATCTCCAACGCAATCAATTTAATTCAACACATTACGTTTTTTTCAAATGCCAAATATATAGATTTTTGTCTACAAATTTTTCATTTTTATTCAGTTTTTGCTGTTATTATTAAACATTAAAAAATATTTGTACAATTAGTAATGAAAAAAATAAGCTTCTTTTATTTGTTCTACACATAATTTTTGCGTTAGATTGATTCTACGAAGATAAAATATTAAAATTTCAATATTATGTGGAAAATTTTAAATGATCTTCAAGAAAATAAATAAATAAATAAAAATTAAACCAATGTAATTGCAATATTTACTTTTTTCACTATATTTTTACTTTTACACACGATTTTTTTAAATACATAGTTGAAAAATCTATTACTTCCTAAACGGTTTATCATTGAAAAAGACGAATTACATGATCAATATGCAAACAAAAAAATTAATGATGAAGCAAAATTATTGGTAGGAAAAATAAACTTGTTTAATTTCTCTATATGACTGAAATTAAAAAAAAAATTACGGATAAACTTTTGACTGATTTATTTCGACTACAACAATTGAACATGCTCTTATTACATCCTTTATCTCTAAGTTTTTTATTTATCATATTTGGAAATTTTAATAACATTTCTATTTCTACCCATATATGTAATTAAATTATACATGTGTAATATTACAGACGTATAATTTATTTCATATATTTGTTATTCGATACGGCTTACGTTAAGTGATTAAAAAGAAAATTAACAGGTATGATTTAGTTTGCCACGTATCAAGCAACTCTCTTCTATAATTCATAACATGAACCAACAACATGTAATCCTTGTATACCTAAACAATGTTCCGAAACTAACTATTTTAACAAGGTTTACTAAGAGAAATTATTTGATTATTGGTTATTTCAAAACTATAATAGCCCAAAGGTAGTAAGTTTATTCGATGTAATTACCTATAGTGTAGTCGGCTTTCATATTCTTGATCTGGTAACTAGTCGGTACCAATAAAAACAAAATTGTCGAGTTAATAATAGTTAATTTCTGAACATAAGTTTGAGAAACACTACACTATATAGATACTGCCAAAGTAAGTTAATTTAAGGTTTCATATTTGATGTATCCGCTAAAACTTTCGAATAGTGCTGCCGCATGATTCGAGACAAGTCTCAGTCTCGTCTCGCCTCGAAAATTCGAGACAGTTCAGTCTTGAGATCAAACTCAAGACCAAGACAAAGTTCAATATCGACACCCGATTATTTTAATAGACTGTTAGCCATTTTTATTTAATATTTGCAAATTTTAATATATATTCCAATAATTTGTAATTAAATTCTCTTCACAGTTTGGAATTCCAGTATTATTTATTCTGAAGATGGTTATAACTATGGTCGAATCGTAAATATAAATAATAAATAAAAATCAAAGCTAATTATTAAAAAAAAACATATTGTTTGCAATTAAAAATATTAGATTTGAGAACCCAAGTTTAATTCCTGCTGGCGACAAACAATATTCATCACACTAAAATTTCTCCTATCCACTCCTTCATTTATATATCGTCTACCAAGATCTGCTACGATGGAGGACCACACTCAGTAATGGACAAAAGGCGTGCTGATATATTTATATACCGGTGTCTACTTTTTTCCGAACATAGGAAATTCAATGTTAAAATTTTGATTTAGATATATCTCTTTACCTATTAATTTTAGAACAAAATTGTATGGAAGAAAAATGTTCAGAATAAAAAACTGCTTCATAAAGTATAAGTTTGTTGTTCAATTGTTTCTTATATCCAAGTTAGAAGCAAAAGAAAATACACGCTTTAAAGCAATTATCCGAGTGCCATGAGAAATAAAACAATAATTTGTTTGTTGTGTCTGACATTATTTGACATATTGGAGCGAAATTGGAAGCTTACTATAATTTATTTATTTATTTATTTACTCGAGCATTTAATTTAATAATAAAATTAATTATAGCAACTATTATTTTCTTTTTTCTACATAATCTAGACAAATATATACCTATTATTAAGTTATCTAATTTGTTTTATTTTCAATCAAAATTTTAACATTTAATTTCCTATGTTCGAGAAAAAAAGTAGACACCCGGTATATATATATATATATATATATATATATATATATAAACATTAGTTATAATGAATGGAGTATGGTTTATTTTGCGAATAAGTAACATCAGTTATACAACCACCTATTAATAATAAAATATGCTGAATAATACCACAATTCTCTCGGAAAAACTACTTGGTTCTCCAACTGCACATGACAGTGTGATGGTTCACCCTAAACCACATTGTGCCCACTTCCTCGATTTGAGGCCCACCGCGGTGCACCGCAAACCATCCACATCACACAAGTCGCGAGATCAAACCGGGTTTACCGTTCATCCCCGCAAAATACAAACATCACAAGTGAGTTTAAGCCCCTGGATTATACCGAGAAAACTTGCGCTCCGCGAGCGATTAGCTCGACGTAAGGGAAAAGTATTCGCTTTTGCGCGAACACTCTGCATATTGGTGACGCGGTGTGTTCAGTAAGCTACTTTAATTCGACTGTGGAATTTAGGAATTTTAGGATTGGATGTGTAATTGGAATAATAAATGTTTGTTTGATTAGATTTAATCAAGGTGTTTATAATAAGAGCCGAAATTAACTACAGTTAAAATGGCAGGAAGACTTGCCAAAATCGTACTACATAAGAGATTTTTTGTTTTATTTATTAATCAGCCTAAATTTGTACCAAAATTTATGTTTGTGCCTACAGGTTGATGATTCAGCCTTTTAAAAAGCTACGTGTGTTTAAGTCACTTTATAATAAAACAATGTAAAAATACGTCCGAAAAGTACTGCCCTGCTTCTAAATTCGTACTTACATATAATAAATGAGAATAACATAAAGTTTGTTTTTCAAGTACGCATTTATGTTATTGGTAACTTAACTATGAAAAAATAACTAAATTAAATTTTATTGGAATTAATAAATAATCTTTTAAAATTTTCACCAAATTAAATCTACCTCTGTGGCTCCCCCTTCACTAACATCATTGGGGACCGTGATTTGACGGCTGGTAACCGCACTTCACGCGAAGAAATATATCACTTACCGAGATCTGGTAAGGCAGAGTGCCACACCCAGTAATAGGTAAAAGGCATGATGATATATTTATTTATCTTTTAAAATATAAATATAATTAATAATTTGTATAACAGAATAACACCAGTACGATTTAAAAAATTCTATAATGGTACGATTTAAAAAACTTCTTAAACTATCGACATAACATTAACAGTAGTTAGAAAATACATGAAATAAATTTAAACAAACACAATAAAGCCAGTGTTCAAAAATGTAAAAAAGTAAAAAGTAATTTTACTATTCAATGAATATCAGCTAAAAATTCATTAATATTATTCATCACACAAATAACTATGTAATACTTAAATTTTTTACCTATGTGTATATTACCGACGTATAATTAAATTCATATTTTTGTTATTCGATACGGCTCACGTTAACAGGTACAATTTAGTTAGTCAGTACGCAATAAACAACTCTCCTCTATAATTCACAACATGAGTCAACATGATATCCCAGTGTTCCTAGACAATATTCCGAAACTAACTATTTTAACAAGGTTTACTAAGAGAAATTATTTGATTATTGGTTATTTCAAATGTACAATAGCCCAAAGGTAGTAAGTTTATTCGATGTAAGTACTTATAGTATAATCGGATTTCATATTATTGGACTTCTAACTATCAATAAACAAAATCCTTTTGAGTTAATAGTAGTTAATTTCTGAACATAAGTTTGAGAAACACTAAATTAGATAGTTACTGTCAAAGTTAATTTAAATTTTTACATTTAATGTATCTTCTAAAACCATTGAATAGTGCTACCTGCAAAATTCGAAACCAGTCTCAGTTTCGTCTCGTCTCGAAAAGGTGAAAGAGTTGAATCTTGACATCAAACTCAAGACCAAGACTGTTAGCCACTTTTGTTTAATATTTTATTTGTATGTTGTAGTCAATTCAGGAATGAAAATTATATATATATATATATATATATATATATATATATATATATATATATATATATATATATATATATATATATATATATATCAAGCGAGATATGATTCCTGTAGTTATAATATTAGTTTATAGGGTAGATGGTTCAGTGGAATCGAATCGGCCTGTGGAATTCAGAATCCGCGTTCGATTCCTACATGTGACAAATAATTTTTACCACATTAAAACTACCCCTATTTCTCTTTCTCCACTAACGTGATTGGCGGCTAGAAATTGTACTTACGCGAAGAAATATATCACTTACCAACATCTGCTATAGCAGCGTGTCATACCCAGTAATGCGTAAAAGACATGATGATATATTTATTTTTTAACCGTTTTTATTTCATTTAAAAATTGAAATATTTTGGTATCTACTTAATTTTATAACTTCAAAAATATTACTATAGATAATAAAATACTGAATAAATGATATAATAAAGATTAATTCAGCATTGGTGCAGTATAGCCGTATTTTTGTCAGCTCGTTAGAAAGATATTAAATTAATTTGTGTTAAGTTTGCTAATTTTTTTAGGTTAATCAACTAAGACTTAAAATGTAAAATACGTATTAAAAATGAAAAAAGCCTCATAGAGTACGAGTTACAAATATTAATGGAGCTATTGGAAGAACGATTTAATATATTTTATTTATTTTTGTGCAATTTTATTGTTTTGTCTTACAAGCACATATTAATTTTTAAATTTTAATAAATAGTACTTTGTAACGTTTCTATTTATTTTTATTGTACATGATAAACAGTCTTCCATAAGCGACATTCGCACTGTTGTGCTAGTTACGTCCTATACTGCTGACGTCGCTTATTTATATTAGAAATATTATCCTTTTTATCTTTACTATAGTTACTTTACACCGCAGGCGCGGTGGCCGAGCGTGTTAAGGCACATCTCTTAGCATACTGTGACGTCACCCGAACCAAGGTTCGTCAGTTCGAATCTGCCTGCCGACAATGTGTGATTTGTCGTTAAATATAAAAATACAGTTACAGGTATTTATCACACTCGGGAGCTTTAAGTTAGTCACTTATACGCCTTAAATAATTTGACTTAAGAAACCGGCAGTACGGCAGTGTAAAAACTGCGGCTCGGTGTGCCCGGCCCCTATGTTCCGAAACGGAATGATGGGAAATCATCATCATAGTTAAAAATAGTAGTTACTATTCAAAATTGTTCCAGTTCCTGGGAAAAGGACTAAATATGAACACGCAACAAACGTGTTAATATATACTAAATAGAATTGCCTTTAGCTTCGAACCATAGACAAATCTTGCGCATTTTTAAATAAATTTATAATTATATATATTTCTTAACAAGTTTTTAAATTTTCAATTGACTTCAATTATGTTACCCTTGATTGTAAAATTTAAATTGTTAATTGTTATTTCATACTAAAATTGGTAAGTTGTTTTTATTATGTTACATTATAAAAATAACAAAACTGTTTATTGAATTTTTTATAGCTTGATAATGACTGAAATATTGGCCGAAACGTCGCCTTCTTAGGTTAATTAAAAAAGGTTTAAAAAATGAATAATTAATTTTACCTTTTTAATTCCAATTAAAGCCTGAAATCCAACTAATATAAAAAATTTAAAAATATATATATATATATATATATATATATTTCTCTTCATTAGAGAATATTTGTAAATGATAGAAGAACGTTGAATTGAACTCAATATTACCAGAGTTAAAAATAAATAATTAATGTTTTAATGAACGATTTCACTAGTTATAAATTCCATTGAATAACTAGATTATATTATCTTCTAATGACTAAAAATTTTTCCTTCCCTACTCATCAACAATTTTTAATTACCGCGACCAAGCTGCTTTATAATCGAAAATTCACGATAATTAACTCACATTGAATGAAGTTTCGTTATTTCAATTTACAGTCAAATGATTCGGTAAAAGCATACAGGACACTGAATACATACCAACTGGGATCAAATCGTAAAAATTCAAGAATGTAAATATTGGACAAAAGCAATGTATCACAGAAACAAAACATTAACAATCGTTTCATCGCGTAACTGGCTATCATTTGACAGTAGGTACACAAAATGCGATCATGTCGTGTTGTCACAATGCTATGTAGACCAATCAATTAATCTGAAATATGAACAAGGGAAACAGAAACAAATATCAAGAACAGTGTTGAATACAAAAAAAAATAGATAAACAAAAACAAAATTGAAGGGGTGGCGCATGACAATTCGCACAAAATGAATTTTATATACTCGTAGGTTCCAGCAGCGCTGGTTTTACCATGAATGGCATGAACCGGCCGCTTTCCGGCCAGAGGAATAAGCTTGCTTGAAGGCATCGTGAATATAGTTGAAGCGAGGCAATTATGTCAGGATGAGATGTTGAATGAAGACTGATTTTTTCATTCGGGGTTCGTGCTACCCCATTTGATGGGATATAGCTTGATGTTATGTATGTATGTTATTTAAATTATAATTATCATCATCATCTGTGGCGCTACAGCCCGAGATCGGGCCTGGGCCTACCGGACACACCGAGCCGCAGCTTTTACACTGTCGTACTGCCGGTTTTTGTAGTCAAATGCTACGTTATTTAAGGTGTATAAGTGACTAGCTTATAGCGCCCGAGTGTGAGAAATACATGTAACTGTATTTTTATATTTTACGACAATTCACACATTGTCGACAGGCGGATTCGAACTGACGAACCTTGGTTCGAGTGACGTCTCAGTATGTTAAGAAATGTGCCTTAACACGCTAGGCCACCACGCCACTTTAATAGTCAATGTTTTCATTATACAACATTAGATAATTGCCTACTTGTGGTGTCTACAATTTAATTATTAATATATTTGAAATAATTCTCCAACAAATGTAAGTCCTTCATGTGTAGTATAAAATTTTATAGATCTTTTTGATCTGAGATCAATAGTATCTGTCATTTAATTTTGTTTTTTAAGTATTGAAATACCTTATATATCAAATCAAACTTAACCTTGTGCCCAGTGTTTGATTTACTTCGCAACTAAAAATACTTTTTTTTCTAAATAAGTTTTAATATTTGAAAAACTGAATTGACAATTCACAATCTTCATACATTTTAGATTTATTCTTAAAATAATTTTCCAGCATAAACACTACATAAACTTAAATGTTGACGTAATTCTAAATATAAATGTTAATGTTAAATAAATCAAATATTTGTCATTAGAAATCAGTGATAAAAACATTAAACATACTCGAATATGGAATGTATTTTTAGTACATAACTTCAAGTCTCAAAATATATATAACCGGCAATAGGTTCAAATAAAATACGATAATTTTAATGCTAAGTTGGTATGTTAGCCAGATAAATGAACAGTTTAAAAACAAATAAATCTCATTTAACGACTGAGTTCGATTTCTCGACACGCGTCGTTTAGAGACAAATAAATGAGTTTTGTTGAATATGTGGAAGGACATGTTTATGAAGCTACTAAACTAAATGTAAATCCAGATTTTGTATCGTAATTTTCAGTTCGTTAAATCGAGAACAAGATACTTAAATTAAATTTGGTTAGTTCATAGCTATATGCCATGTCAAATGGCAATTACCTTATTGAATTTGTTTATGCTACAAGATATACGTAAATTATTTTTTCTACGATTGCTATGAAAAGTTGATAATTACGCTCTCATTTGTCATCGTAAAGTTGACGTTTCCTGTCTCCAATGGCAACGCGCGAAAAAGGCGTTAAATACGCGCGTTTACATTGGCAACAAACAAAACCGACTCTTGTCATATTGACAGTTGACAGAACGAATTTATTTTCAGTACGTATACGTTTTAAAATAATTTTAAGATGCAATCGTAGAAAACATTATGTGTGTATCACGAGCGTAAAGTGCCTTTGTTCCTCTTACACTATTGCAGCTCTCGCCTTCGGCTCGCGCTGCAATTACCGTGTTCGAGTAACCAAGAATCACTTGACGCTCTTAATCCACAATTAACTATTGTGTTTGTCATTTACATTTTCAATACGGGCATTTAGCAGTAAAACTCGTTTTATATTACACTAAATATTAAACAAACTTTTTGGAACTATCTAAATTGCGTAATAGCAAACAGTAAAATTATTTGAAATATCTCATTGCTTCAATATTACGTGAACCACGAGGTACGTGTGCATGCTCGCATACAAATTGTCTCGAAGATTGTCTAGAAAATGGAACACGTTCTATATTTTCAGGTAATTTACGAAACAATGCAATATTTCAAACAGTGTACTGTATGATAATAGACAATTTAAACTGTTCCTGAAATTGTTAAAAATCTTGTTTCATATGTCGTGATAGAATATGAACTTTATACAAACTATTCTATAGCCGAATATTAATAAAGATTTGCAATGTGATTGAAAAATTATTAACCTGAAAATATTTAAGTAAAAGTAAGGAATAAAATTATTCCTAGATTAATATTGGAAACTTAGTTTTATTGTGAAATTTCTAAAAATAGTTTGACATTTGAGAAAACATGAAATGTATAGATGAATTTGTCGGATATGAAACATTCTTAATTTCCAAATCAATGCTATGGTGCGAATTTTTAAAATTCAAGCAATTTCCATTAGATCACTCCTGCATCCGACAAATTATTTTTACCTGAAACTGTCAGGAATATAAACATTTGCCTGACCTTTAAGACTCAGAAAAGCTTTGCTTTGCATGCCTAGTCAGGAAAATACCATATTGCCTGCCCAGGCAGATAATGAAAGAAACGTGAGTGTCTAGTTACTTAGCAACTTAAAATACTGACTGAATATGTAAGTCAAATATTTATTTTAATTTAAATTAATTTAAAATATTTATTATTTCTTTATAAGTTTTTTTGATAACCATGCGTGAATGGGCGAGATTAATAGTTATTTACGTAAATGTAATTACGTCGGCTTTGTTTTTTTTATCGTCATCATGATACCTTTTTGGATATAATATTGACAGATTCTATCAAATCTGATGTGATAATTTCTTGAAGGTGTTATTTTCCATGAATGTATGGTCTATAAAGAATAAAATAAAATAATTGGTAGGTTATTCCAGAAAAGTTAATAGATAAAAAGGAATATTAAAAAAAATAAGTTTTCAGATATTATTTTTCTGAATGTTATATTTTATAAATAATAATCTTTTTGATTACGTAATTAAATAAATTGAAACTTGAATTATGTAGTTTCAAAATTTTGTAACTATTAGTTCATTTAGGCAATAATAGGTTAGGGGTCATTTGTTAAATAAAAAATAAAATTGTCCTTTTTTCTTTATAATTCAGTTGTTCTATGCTACAAACGAAGCTTAACGTATTTCGTTTGTTTCAAAACTGTTGTGATTATGAAACATTCTGACGTGGCATGTATTACAAAGACATCAAACTACACAAATAAGTTGGCGTATTTCTTCGCACTTGCAAATACATCCTAAACTTGTGTGCAAACAAAACAAACATTTCAACATAGACCTCCACCACCCTTCAAATATTCCTCTTCCTGCCTAGAAGCACACAAGTAAAGCTCAAGTAGGAAAGTGCTTCTAAAATTGAGTTGTACTTTCATCCGACTGGGAGAATTGGCTGTCGTACTGGGCCGCCGCATCGTAACATGTTCTATAATTCATTCCGCAATGTTGGTACTGAAGTTTGGCAAGAATCTCGGCCGCGCCCGTGTTAGGGAAACTTCCAGGCTGCCGTGCATTCTAAAATGCGCCAGTTGAGACTTACATCGCCACTGCGGTTGAGGAGGACTCAGGGTCATTGAGAATTGTTGCACGTAAGGGACTATCCTGGAATTGATATTGAGGTATTCATACTTTATTTTACATCAAAATTAAACTCAAAGAATAGTTTTGAGAATAAAATACGAGTAAGCCGAGATTGTACATAAAGGAATCAAAATAGATGATAACTGACTTCTATTGTTTATTTTAAAACGGTCTGACAAAGTTTCGACCAAAGTTCAAGTCAATTTAAAATTAAAAGTTTCCAGTTAAATTTTAAGTAAGTAGTTCACTTTTAATATTTAATGCAACTTCTAACTTAACATCGTTAGATTAGAAATTTATACTTCGATTACAATAAGAATAAAGTTTCAAGCAGATGTTCTCTACAATCGTTCCTGGGCTGTTGAAACATAATAAAAAAAATATATATATATGGCATTACACCAGGTACCTACATAATAACTAATTAATAAATGATTATTTGTAGACAGTGTTTATACTTTTATTTCTTTAGTAACATAATTATAAATAATTAAATGTACTATTAAACCAGTGACACTAAAATTATTCGCTAGGAATGAAATACCCAAATTTTTGCGAATTTAAAAAAAAATCTTTTTGTTCTATGATCAGTATATCAAATTATATGTCATTAATGTTTCGTGCAGAGGTATAGAAACATCCTGTATATTATTCTCGTCTATTTGTTAGAAAGGAGTTGTATTTTTAATACACAAAAAGATTGCGCTTCCATGTCTATTTTTGACACTGATAGACAAAAGACAGATCAAAATTACAAATTCTGCATTAATTTTAACGTTTAAACTTGTCTTTGTTTTGTCTATTATTCTCTTAACAGATGTCACTTGGCTGTGACTAATGTCAAATAATACTTTTGTTTTCCAGTTGCCATGGAAATTACTTTACTTTTTCCCCAAGAGAAAAAAATATTTTTAGGGATACAAAGTTTCTCGAATGAGACAATAAAATCACGTTAGTTTATATATTCCTAAAGTGCAATTTTGTAGCAAAACTTGGCAAAGATTCAATGATGTTTCTTGTCACTAGCTACTAGCGAAAACTCAATCGCTAGTATGTGAACAATATCGCTAAATTGACAGATGCATTCATATATTTTGTCCAACTATTTTTATTATTGAACTGTCGAACTTTACGTATAGTAAAGGTTCTGTGGATACATAAACAAGAGTTCACGAATTCTAACCTCACTGACTCATATCGTATATCCTACAAATATAATTATATCAGAGTTGTCCCTTTCCCATTATAAATTGTAGCCCCCTTGTAATGTAATACAAATTTTAAGCCTAGAGGCATGTAGTCGTAAAAAAATATATTAAAATTGGCGTAATCAGAAATTGTTCTGGTACAATTTATTTATATTATTACAATTCATATCTTTTTACGATCCTATCAGAAAGTAAAATTTTCTTCTCTGAATTGAGAAAAGAAAGTGATATTTTTTATCTACAATGAAGAATGTTATACTTTTCATTCTTAGAGAATAAGTAACTTTTTCTTTCCTACGAAAACCATATTCATGGCAACTTGAAAACAACATTAGAGACATCCAGACATTTGGCAAGAATTTTATTTAAATATAACTTTATTTCTAAATATATTACTTTCTAATAGGATAGTGACAAAAATTATATGCCTCGTGAATTATAATTATTATGTTCATCTTATACAAAGTAGCAAATAAATCAATATTTACCAACTATTCAATAACAAAAAATATTTTCCAGAAGATATTGTAATTAGAACATCTTACTTAAAAAGAATGTTTCGTATGAAAATTTTGTGAATTGATATTCGTGACTTATTAGAAAATGTTCTCTTTCGAGGTTATTTAATAAACAAATTAATAAGAAAAATGGAGAACCACATGCTACAAAGACGTGAAACAAATAACAAAGAAATGGCAAAGGTTTGCCCATAAATCCATACAGTTTATATTAACAGTGTCTCATTAATTAGGAGATAGTTAATTAATTTTCATTTTATCTGTGTTAATAATTACAAAATCCTTTGAAAGAAATCACCACAATTAATTATAATCTAGTAAAGATAAATTTTCCTCATATCAAAAATTTCCTCTTATACATCTAAAAAAAAAAATTCAATTTAGCAAGTTACAAGTTTAATAAGTACTTCGCCTTATTATCCGGGTAAAATCTCTACCAGCAGTTCCGGTTTTACTTAACCCCAGTTCTAAACGGCACGAGGTACAATATACCGCCAGGCACGATGATCACAGAACACGGAAGAACTTTAAACAAACGGGAAACCGATTCCAGATCTTCGACGTTACCATGCTCAAACAACAGCGCTTCTCAAAGATTATCTAGTAGGTACAGTGTTCAAAGAAACTGGAATAGTCCAGATTGATATTACGCAAAAAGAAATGGAATTGAAACGCAGGTCCAGTTAAGAAATTAATCACCACATTACCAAAATATGAAACCATATAAAGTTAATAACAGAATAGTATGTTATGCATCAAGGGAGGGAAACAAGCGATTATTCCCGCGACTTCAGCTCGAGCCTTCGGCCCTCGCTTACGTCTCGGTTTGCCAACTTCACACAAGGGACAATCGCGCCTTCCCGTGAAGCATATTATACTTTTCGTAACAAGTGCACAAAAATTACTGTCTTATCGGGAGAAATGTCAAATAACTAGTGACCTAGGAAACGCCGCAAACAGCTAATAATCGTAGTCTCTAGTGAGCGAAACATACTACCTAGGGAGAGAAACATCCTACCTAGAGAGAGAAACATAATGTTTCTCTCCCTAGGGGAGAAAAGCAGTGTTTCTCTCTCTAAAATTAGGGAATAAGAACGTGTTTCTTGTGCATGTGTTACGAAATAATTATATATGATACAAAGACGAAAAATTCAGTTTTTGTACGTATATAAGCATGAATATGAAATACTTTTTCGTCCACGTGTTAAACATTATTTTTTATTCGATTCTAAGAAATTATATTTAATTATATTAGCAGCCGAAAAGTACTTTTTATCGTAGGCCGAAAAATATTTTTTGGACGATAATATAACCAACACCTAACAACCACATTAAACATTAATATTTCACTGAAAAGATTAACTTTTCGTATAAATACTATAATCGAAAAATTGACACAATCAAATAAAAAACTTATATTCTCCACAACCAGGAGTAATATCCTGTGTTAATTGCATCAAAATTATGACAGAAATAATACGTTTTTGACAGATATACCACTACTAAAAGCAACAGAACTAAAATAATCTTAGTTTCCTGATGCTAACAAAGACAAGAGAAAAAAAATAGTTCCATTGCTAAGAATTTAATTCCAATTTTAAGGGAAAAAAATGTTAGAAGAAATTGTGATAATTGTTAGTCACTGTTCATCTAAAACAATGTGAACTATAGAAATTCATAGAAAAATCTGTGAAATCTCTTTGAGAACCACTGTGACAAAGATTGAAAGACGAACGATAGCGGTCGCCGAACTGCGCTTGAACTTTTTATGCGTGAAATTAAGTGGGCTCATGTCTTCGAGATAAATTGGTAACATCACTAGAGGAGGAATTATAAGATCCATTCTATGGGTCATTACCAAGCAGTCAGATCGTGTCCCTGCATTTACGAGTAGCTCGATACTCGTGCGTAAACATAGCCGAGGACATGAAATCAGTACTTCCTAAGTGCATACATATCTGATTAGCACACCAATTTGATGTTAAACTTGATTATGGAGGTTGCAGCAGAACTAATGAATCACAAGAACATTTATATTTGTTTGTTTTTAATTTCCAAAATAAATACCTAAACTTACAATTTTAATATACAAAAATATATTAAACTTATAAATACACAATAAATTTGTATTCAATAAAAATAATACTGAAATCACTTGAGTATTTTGAAAGTATGAAGTCGAAGTAAGTTATGTGACAATAGTGCACTTTCGTCTGTATGTATAAATCTATGCCAGTGAGATAAAACTGTCAATTATAGTTTCAAGCTTCAAGTAAAAATTGTACATGAAAATATGATGCAAGGCAGGCAAAAAGGTCAAATGTGAGATTAAGTAGGACACTTTATAATTATAAATAATTGAAATTATTTTCCTTGTTAAATAAATTGCTCATTATATTCGTAAAAGAGTTATTCATAAAATAGATACTAATTATATTCCTATCTTTTTCCTTTATATGAACTGCCACATGCAATGTTGCCAAGTCACTCGTCATCTGTTCCGCTACTATCAATTTAAAATGAAAAAAAAAGTTTAACTTTAATTTTCAGGTCAATTGGAACGGTAAGAAGGCATTATAAACCTCTTATAATATATTACGAGTCTTCAATTTTGCTATACTTGTTTGTTGTTTATAAATAAATATATCATCGCGCCTTTTACCCATTACTGGATGTGGCACTCTACCGTTAGCAGATCTCGGTAAGTGATATATTTCTTCGCGTGAAATGCGGGCACCAGCCGTCAAATCACGGCCTTAAAAGATGTTAGTGAAAGGAGAGCCACAGGGGTAGATTTAAATAGGCGAAAATTGTTTGTCGCCTGTGGGAATCGAACCAGGGCTCTCAAGATCTACAGGCCGAGTCGATACCACTGACCAACCTACCCCATATTGTTTATCAAAGTAAAATTAAGAAAAAAGTCACGGCGGAATAGATATTTACTAAAAAGTCAGAAAGGCGTTTAATTATAGGATGAGTAGATAGTTTCATGTTGAGCGATAGCGAGGTTTGAAACAGCTTACGAATCCTGTACGATGCTTTACTGACATGTTACGTATAACATTTTACCTGAAACTTATAAATAAAAAATAAATATTTTAAATTAATTTAAATTAAAAGAAATATTTGACGTACATATTCAGTCAGTATTGTATTTTGCTAAGTAACTAGACACTCGCGTTTCTTTCATTACCTGCCTAGGCAGGAAAATAACATATTTCCAGAGTCTTAAAGGTCAGGCAAATGTTTATTTTCCTGTCAGTTTCAGGTAAATGTATTTACCTAAGAGCTTATGTATTAGAACGTTGGAAACGTCAACTTCATAAGCGTTATTCTAAGAAATTATACAGTTTTAAAAAGACATATTTCGTGATAATTACAAAATTTGAAACCATAAAATTCTAAATTAATTTTATGAGATCCGCTTCAACCTTCTTAAGGGCAGTTGTACCAACTGTAGTTACAGTACTGTTAGTAACTAACAACTAGTTAGTCAAAAATTTGTGACAGGTTCAGCATACAACTAACGCGTATTTAACAGGGTATTATCTTGACGTAACTATAGATATGTAACTGAGCATTGTACAACTGACCCTACGCATGTAAGAAATTAATTTTACATATTATTATCGCATCTCTTTCATTTAAATATGATTCTCTCAGGTATTAAAGTGCGTAGTGTATTATATTTTTGCAGAATTAATTAATTAAAGTTGCTAGAAACTCCATCATAAATTATGAAATAACTTTTGAATGTAATTTAACAAAAGGAAATGTGTTAGAGTAATTAATAGTTGCGTACTATAGCTTAATTTCAAACCAAAACTTCACTGAATTTCAATTAAAATTATTTTTTATTTTTATTCTACGCATGATGTTTTAAATGTGACATTTTTAATTATATTATACTGTTGCAAGGGGCACAGGATTGAATTTTAAGCTCGGAAAAAATGTTGAAAAACATTTGCACATGTATTTTTTCACCTGAAACGAACCCTCGCCCTCTGTTTCAAACTTGAAACCACAGCACTCGTATGTTCATTAAAACGTACAATCCACAAATTCAACACTTTTCTCTTATTCCTCGCAGTTTACAAATTCATTTCATTTTTAAAACAACAACTGCCTATTATTAGTAATAAAATATCATATCTAATATACGAACTTTTAAAACAGTCCGTCAGATATCCAAGAAAAAAACAAAAATTATTTGAGATAAAAACAGAATTTTGGCTTAATTTTTGGATATACTAAATTGTAATTTTACTGATCTTAAAAATTATTAGAATTTTTGAAAAATCATGAGCATTCGCCGGGATTTGAACCCAGAACCTTTCACTCGCTAGGTGACTGCTCTACCACTTGAGCTACAAATACTCGGCGAATATTCATGATTTTTTTGATGTCGAATATATAATTCTTAAACTATTTCTTCCTTGGCTGTTGGCCGCTGCATACTACAGTTGTTGATTTGTAACGAATTGACATAGTGATGTCACTTTACAAATTACTTAACAACTAAATTATAATGCACGAAAAATCATGAATATTCGCCGAGTATTTGTAGCTCAAGTGGTAGAGCAGTCACCTAGCGAGTGAAAGGTTCTGGGTTCAAATCCCGGCGAATGCTCATGATTTTTCAAAAATTCTAACATATGTACTGGACAGACAGAGATGTCGAATATATAATTCTTAAATTAAAAATTATTATTTTTATTTATTTCTTATAACAGCAGCCCAATTACAGAATAGAGTAAATAATTAATGCTCGTCACCGATTGTCCTAAATTTTCGTATAATATTTGACACTTGATGTTGCTACTAATTAGAACAGACAACAAAATAATTATTTGTGAACACTACTTAATACGTTAAAACATCAAATTAAATGAAGACAAAATACAAACGGACAAAGCGTTATAAATCATAATGGCCGCTCGGGTGTTGTGAATCATTATACCCGCTCATTATGTTCCAGTCGTTATGGTGTTGATTATATAATTCGTATCATAGCAATAAACAGCAAATAAAATTCAAGTGAAAAATAAAATAATTTATGAATCAGCCGTGTAAAAAATAAAGTTTATAATAAAAAAGTTTTCTCAAATAGTGAAAACATTAACCGTGTGATATCATCATAATTAAAAAAAAAAGGTTTTAGTCTATTATGTTTAATTAATATTTATTTTCTTTGTTAATCCATATTTTATGTAATTTGTACGTTTTCACAGAACACAGCTAACAAGGTTACTGTCAAAATGCCTTGAAATTTAATTAACAACATTGTTTGAAACTTAAACAACGGAACTGAAATTTCAAATCAAATATTTTAGCAAATAAATCCCCCTCATCAACTTCTAGCACGAAAGATCTTAATACGCTAAACCTGTTTGCTTCATGTCAAAATAAAGCACCCTCTAGGGGCTCCGGCGGAGGTCTCGCATCCACGCTTTACCGCTTGCGTGTTCCGTTTCGGTTCCCGACACTTCAATCGGAAATTCCCCGCCAACGACGTGGTCACAGGGAGAGCCACATGTGGCACGCAACGGTATTGCTGTGCAGCAGCTCTGAACTGAACTGATTCCTTCCATCTCCCGAATAGCGAACCCAGATTACCTGAATTTAAATAGCCCTGGTTTGTGAGCATTCACTCCGAGGATTATTTTATTCATGTGTTTAAGCTTCTTGACAACTTTCTACTGTCAGTGTTTATATTTTGTTCTGATAGAATTATGATGTGAATACAAAACAAGCTACAGGAAACACGAATGAATTATAAATGCATTACAATAAAACTAACACAGATATCACTTCCTCCTACATTATACTCAATATTATTGTGAGTTAACCCTATAACAAAGGATTTCAACCGGTGTGCCGCGAGACGATCACAGGTGTAGCGCAAAATTTATCAATACATATCTCATGAAGTCTACGACAAAAAAGTCTACGCCGTAAACGATATTTTCGTATAGTCATCAGTAGAAGGTGTTTTTGATTCAAGCCGGATTCAGAGTTTACATAACATAACTTATCGTATACAATAATTGTAGGTATCATAGTGCTAATTATATATACGTAGATATCAAATTCATGTTATTACCTTGCTCATATATTCAGTTCTATTTCAATATTTCTCAGATTTATTAATTCACAGCTATTTTGTGTTTTTTTCACAGCATTGGTACCTTATGGTAACGATGACAAACAAATGCATCCGAACATAACTGATTACATACCGTAATCATATGAAATTAAATTTGACCAGATTCTATGTTTTGTTAAGTTATGTTATGATTATTATGGAAACTATGAAACATTGTACTCCTTTAAATACATTTATATTTACGTTATGTTATGTCAGTACGGTGGTGTGGATAGCGATACGGAATTCGAATCCGGAGATCCCGAGTTCGAATCGCACTCAAGCTAAAAATTATATAAACTACTACACTGCGGCTCGGTGAGTGCGGACCCTGTACTGTAATTGGGATTAAGTTCCTGTTGTACAGCGTAACATAAATAAATAAATAAATATGATATATTATGTTATGCTATGTAAACTCTGAATCCGGCTTTGCTACAAATGTATACATTGTACTCATAATATGGTTAGATTTCTATCTAATCATAAATCCTTGATCGAAGCCCCATTGGTCAGAAAAATACTACTTACTTCTCAGTACACATTTTGTTTAGTGCGTATACGTATTTAAAGCGTGTGCCTCCATAGAAGCTAATGAATGCTGAGAAAGTTTAAATTATTTCTTTTATTTCAATGGTGTTAAATTTTAATTTTAAACTTTTAACAAGTGTGAGGACAACTACTCGTAATTTTGTAATAAATTAATAAATATAAAAATATTATCACGCCTTTTACCAATTACTGGATGTGGCACGTTTATATTTCTTCGCGTGAAATGTAATTACCAGCCGTCAAATCATGGCCTTATAGGTGTTAGTGTAGAGCAGTGGTCGGCAAACTTATTAGCCAAAGAGCCAAATATGAACATTACAACAATTAAAAAAAAATGGGAGCCAAATCTGCTTGTTTAGTTTAGTTATTACACTAAATTTTATTACACTAAATAAGTAATACACTAAATAACACTAAATTTCATACTTAATAAATATTTATTAATGCGAAAAATGTGCTTGCATCTCCTTGGAAAGTTTGAGTAAGTCGGGTTTGTATGTTGTTTTTAATTTTAGGCATGATTCCATGTTCTCATCAATAAGACGACTTCTCAGTTTACTCGTGATAATGTTCATGCTTGAAAAAGATTGTTCGCATATATGTATATGTAGAACCGAAAAGGGAAAGAACAGCAAATGCGAGCTTTTTCAGCTGATCGTAAGAGTCAGGAATACTATTCCAAGCGTTGAAAATTATCATGTCTTCCTTCTCCAGGTCATTGTGTTGTGAACTAAGATCACATTTTTTCTTCTCCAATATTTCCAATTCAACACAAAGACGTTCGAATTTAGAGCGCCATATCTCCTTGTTTTTTAATCCAGCAATTGTATTTCAAAGCTACATTGGTACCAATGTCAATTTCAAAAGGAGAAAATTTCAACTCGGTTATCGTAGCATTAAGAGGATTTTTGACAAATGCTAAAGTTGCTCTGCTGTTTTTAAATTCCTGAAACCTGCTGATAAATGCTTCCCTCATATTTAAAATTATTGTTATAAAATAGTGTTTATCAGCCGGTAGCTTGTACATGGTTTATTTTCACGTTTACGAAAATTAATAAAATTAAACTCGATGTTCGTTACGAATTTTTACAAGAATATAAAATTGTAATTACCTATCTATCTTTTAACTTAAACAAAAAATTATACATGTTCTCGATTTATAGAAGAATTTTAATTTATCAAAATAAGATGTAATTATTGTCTTACCAAGTTTTTTTTTTTAAATGAAAATATTATTGCGCCTTCCGTGGATATTTGTACCAGAGCCACACTTAAGGAGCCAAAGAGCCACATGCGGCTCTGGAGCCGCACTTTGCCGACCACTGGTGTAGAGGAAGCAACAAGGGTAGTTTTTTAACATTGTGAAAATTGTTTGTCGTCTGTGAGAATCGAACCTTGGTTCTAAAAACCACGGGCCATCTACCCCATTAATTTTGTTTATCCCTATAAATGTAATAAAATAATTTTTCTGCTACTGCAGAGTGTCATACTAGTAATTGGTAAAAGACGTGATGATATATTTATTTATTTTATGATTTACCTTTCGCCATAATTCTTTGCTTATGCTGAATATTAAAAAAAATTCACTAGGTGTCACATCTATATGAATCAGTCAGACTTATTTTATGAAAGGAAAATTAACATTGCTTAATTAATTCTATCGAATGTTTCACTTATTTATTTAAATTCAAACATTTTTAATCTTTCTGAACATTAAGAGTGTTTATGTAGTAGCATATTAAGATCAGACCCAAATAACAGAAGCTCAATCTTGGGTCGAATCAGCATTCATACAAAGATAGATGGAAGCGCACAATTTGGAATTTGGACTGTAGATGCTTGTCGCCAAATATAATGTTCCATTTGCCATTTGAATCAGATCAATCTTACACTAACAGCCCGAACCTCAAAAAAGTTTTAACTAATTCTGAAATCTGAATTAGCTAATATTATTGTATGGGTTAAGTGGCTCAGTGGTATCGAGTCGTCCTATGGATCTTGAGAACCCTGGTTCGATCCCCACAACCGACAAACAATTTTCACCAATTTAAATCTACCCCTGTGGCTCCCCTTCCAATAATATCTTTGAGGGCCGTGATTTGACGGCTGGTAACCGCACTTCACGCGAAAAAATATATCACTTATCGAGATCTGCTTAGGCAGAGTGCCACACCCAGTAATGGTTAAATGGCGTGATGATATATTTATTTTTATTTATTTATTGTATAGGTAGTATTATTGGTTGGATGTTTTCTAATATTATTGTAGTCCGAATTAAAAAAAATGAGAATTGGGCAGTGTACAGATACTTATTTATTTTTGTGTATGACAGACTTATTTAGCATACTTCATCAATTTACTCATTAATTTGAGTCATGTGGTTTTACGAGTTTTTCTCACTCTATGTGTTAATAGATACACATCCTAATTTGAAGTACACAATTGTCTCCAAATAACTGAATTTGTATTAGCTATTCAAATTAACGATGTTCTTGAGGTATATCAAAGCACTCGGAAATTCCTATCAATCCAGAATATCCACTATGCGTTAAACCAATTCTCAGAATCACAAATAATTTATTTTAAGAATGTCACATATATGCCATCTACAATGTAATCATGAAAAGTGTAATTTAAAACACGTTATCATTATTTTCCGTAAATGTGGAAAGAAAAAGAATTCGTTTTCTTAATTCTTACATAAAGTGTCCCTCAAATTGATCAATAAATCTTAATCAAAAGTGAGAGTCATAGAAACAGCTTTAAGTCTTAAGAAGTAATTTGCAATCAATTAAATTACAACAAAGAGTTACACTCAATTACAGAGTAGACTAACTGAACCAGAACCAGAAAGGATCAGAATAAAATATTTACGATTCGTCAATCAACCCTTGAAGAACAAAAAACTTAGGTTTGGTTAAAATTCCATTTGGTTCTTCGGTATAAATTCGTAGTTAACTGTCACTCCAGAGACCGCATTTCGCTCTGCTCATTACAAAATCTAAAGTTGAATCTTCCACTTCAACGGAGTTTTCAAGTGAAACGTTTGTTATCGATTACCGGTTAGGAGCGTTGGCGGTAACGGCTAGCGATAGAATGAGAGAACACGGGCTAGTTAGCCGCGCCCGTGGGTTTGTTAACTAGAAACAGTCGACGTTGGATTACAAAGATACTACTGAAAAACAAAACTTACAATGTATTAATTTGAACTCGAATGTTTTTGAAATTACACAACTTTGCAGCTGTTATTTTTCCCTGCTTTTCGTTCTAGATTGAGTTGGTAATAAATGAGATAACAGGAAATTATAACGGTTTAGATTTTCTCTGAAAAATCTGTGTGGAGAAATTTGCTGAGACGTTGAAAACTAATTTCAACTCGGAAATTATGTAAACACTAAAATAACCACATACTTTCATCTAACTTTTTTGACATATTACCTACGTATACTGCTACAAGAAAAATAATTAAGATATTCCACTTTACTACCAAACTTAAATTTGTAGTTCTTGAAAAACTTATTAAACTAATATTTGCACATAATTTCACATTCAAGAAAAATTTTAGTTGGTTTAAATTCAAACGGTCGAGACATTAACTCTATCCACAAGCGCACAAAGGATTTTATTCAGGGGTTGTCTAAAAATTTAAGTATAAATATTTTTGATATTTTGGAATCGTAAACATAAAATAAAGAGAAACATATTTTACAAAAGGTGTTTCCATGGTTTTTTAACTTTTTATATGTTAGTTATTCTTACAATGTGACGTTGTCGAAATATTCGTCTACTTACATCAGATATTTGGCGATCGTTTTGAACAGATATTTCATTGTTACTTCAGCATTATTATAATACATTTATATTTGAAACTGATATGTAATACATAGATATTTTCTTAATAACCGTAGACTTGGAAGCCCCTATTTGTATTTTATTCAAGATATATTCTACCTAGAGTACGCTGCGCTTGCAGTATTAATCATAATTATGCTGGTGTTACACAGTAATTCTATAACTTCGCATTGAACTTTACACGATCATATGCTTACAGAAATGTTATTGTTTAATGCGAAGTGTAAAAAACTCTCAATTAAAATATGTTGCAAGTATCAAGAACATTTGCTTTAAATTTTAGGGATTTTATTTTTATAGGATTTAAATGCATTTTTTTTACCTATACCTATCAGTGTGCCGTAAGTCAATGGCAACGCGCGAAAAAGATATAAAAAGCTCGCGTTTCCAATGGCAACGCGCGAAAAGATATTAGACGCGCGCTTACTTCAATAGTTACCTGGGCTCCAAACAAAACAGAAACTTGTCATTTATTTTCAGTACGTATATGTTTTTTAATAATTTTAAATGCAATCGTAAAAAAAATTATGTGTGTATCACGAGCGTCAAGTGTCTTTGTTCCTTTTACACTATTGTAGCTCTCGCCTTCGGCTTGCGCCGCAATTACCGTGCTCGAGTGCGTAACAAGAAATCACTTTACGCTCAAATAACACAAATAACTATCTTTGTATAGCCTAAGTCATTTCGATTTTCATAAAATATTTGTTAAATTCTTCAAGAAGGGATATCCGCCATCCTCGTTCGTCGCCTGTGTGCGTCACTTTCTTTATCTTGGCAGTAGAAAAGTCTGTTGTTACTGAGTTTTAATAATAATGCATAAGTTCATGTATTGTATTGTTCATGCAGTCATATTAACAAGGCGCAAGGACCGAGTAAAACCTACGGAAACACAGGTCAAGTAAACGACATAATTTACAAATCGCGTGATTATGATTGTCGTTCCGATTTAAACCAATAGGAAAGAGCCAACGCATATTGATATTTTATTTTTGTTCTAATCGTGAAAGCTTTTCAATGTAATAAATTATGTTTATGTTTATTCTGTTCAAACTTAAAAATCTGACCTATAATTTGTGTTACTTTATTGAAATTATTAACGCATTAATTTACGTTTATTTTTTATTTAGTTTACGACAAAATTAATTTAATTTTATAATTATCTTTACAAATATCAAACGCTTAAAAAAACTAGTTTAATTCAATTAATTTTTTTTTGTAGTTCTTTTTGCAACTCCACTTTTGATGTATCAATTAGAATGTGACAGAAGCAATAAATAAATCCATTAACTCACAGAAAAAGCTTCAAATACACTGCACACAAATTGAATTATATAGAGACGACACGAATGCATTTTCATGAATATGTGACTATTGCTACGTGGCAACCGTTCAGACTTGAATCCATTTTCAATATCATTTAAATTTTCGAATTCTGCGAAAATATCAAATAGAATTCTGTAGCAAAGAGAATTAAACATCTTTGAGATTAAATTTTTCCATCATTTCATACATATTTTAAAATTATTTTCAACTTTTGGTGTCGTATATTTTATACTGGTTCAAATACGTAGTTTATTTATATACTACAGTATTGTTTGACAGTGGAAAAGGCTAAATATCTTATGGAGTAGGGACAACGCGTTGGACTGTAAATTTGAGAATCCACTGTCATGGAAACAAGTTTATTTACCATTAACCCATTAACCGCCAACGTCCCATTTTTGGGACGCTTAAATATTTGGCTGTAATCATTTTTTTTTACATTTAAAATGTATATTTTTTTAATGAATATATTAATTAGTTATGTTATGACAGCCAGTCACAGCCAATTTTCAAATATTTACGAAATCAATAATTTTAAAAATATTCAAAGTTACTTAATTTCGGTGTTTTTAACAATTATATTTCAAGGTCAGATATATTTTAACACTTAAGTATGTATAACTTTTATTATCAAAAACTTGTTTTTTAGAACTCAAATAAAGATATTTTTACTGAAAAGGTATTCTTTTATTGATCATTGAATTGCGGCGGGTATTGGGTTAAAGTAATTTTTTCTCACAGAAGTGTATCAAATTTTAGGAAAATTTTCGTAAAATATGAAAAAATGTTTAAAATGTGGGCTATCTTAGGAATGTTTCTTTAAACGTGCTGTTTGCTAACATTATAGTTATAGTTGTGTAACCGAGCCCTAATCCTTAATACGAGTACTAAATTAGTTTAATTTTATTGTAGTTTGGACTTATTTGTAAGTCTTTTTGTATTAATTTAATTTTTACTTACTGTTTTTGTTTATTTATATATTTAATTAATTATTTGATTTTTAAAAGTTGTTTGTGTTTCCGTTTTTTCTAACTTTTCTTAAATTTAATATTTCTTTAAAAAATCTTAATATTTTTTATTGTTCTTTATCCGCGCTCTAATTTTAACGTAAGAAACAAAATTATTAATGTAATAAATTACGACGTAATTATTTATCGAAATAAAATAATTGTATATTTACAATTCAAAATAATTATTCAGTCGAATAAATAAGTAACAATTATTTAATGATGAAATTGTAAAGTTATCCAGATTAAGTAATCTCATTTCAGTTAAATTATTAACGATTAAAGACAAAGTTGAATTCCAAACTAGAGCACCGTTTCTAGATATTGAGAAAAAGTTACGTCCTTGGTTCCAAAGCCATTATCGTAATGAAAATTGCAGTTAGAGTTTTTGTAAAGTGTTTTTGCCGAGCTCATTTTTCTTTTTGCCTTTTATCTTGGTCGTGGCCCTCTTTCTAAACTTCATCTATTGTTCTACCGACGTGCATGTGTGACGTGTTGAAATTTCCAATGAATATGCTACTCGTGTTTTCCACTAAAAACACATGTTGTGCTTCTGTCTGATTAAAAACGAAAGCGCGCAAAAAGTTACAGATAAATTCAATTATTTGTTGACATTGATAATAAATTAATGGTGACGACAAAACTGGTGGAGTTATTCTAATCCATCCAACAATTAAATCATAAACCCAGAATTCAGTAAAACGAACAACAAAGCACCTATTTAATGTCAAAATATTTCACAGCTTCACATTTCAAATTTATATAAATACAAAAATAAGCTTAAACTATGTACTATTATTAATTAACCATTAATATGTAATTAAACCTTGTGTGTATTAAAATAATTCATTAATATCATTAAAATATCTATAAGCTGTTGTGCAATGAAGTAAATAATTTAATATGGTATTATGATCCGATAGCTGCTAATTTTTCAGTTAATACAAATTTAATAAATATTTAATGAAAAAAATAATATTAAATTTTGAAATTATACAAAATTTATATAATAATTTAATTTAAATTATGTCGCAATGAATATTTCAAATTCATGTCTCATGTTTTAAAATGTTGAACTTTTAAAGAAATTAATTAATGAATCCACATAGCGAATTTCGCTTTCATCAAAAAATTCATGAAACCAGCTTTATTTTACGAGCACTTCCATAGAGAAATTAAAAAAGATTTTTATGCTTTGAGTCTGTCAAAACCGTTTGTACCGTACATACTCGAAAAAACAGTAAGATCGCTGAAGTATTCTCATAAAATGATGAAAGGCTCGACAAAGAAAATACTCCCTTTAGAGAAACTGGAATATTTCTCAGTGTCGAAAACAGTTGCTTGTTTATTTATAATGTGACAGCCAGCGCCGCCCAGCTGAGAGTAAATTACAAAAATTATTCTCAATATGTGTATTGGGAAAAATATGTATTGATCCAATTCCCCGAACTCATCAATGGGGCCTGTATCAGGTATAAATAATAAAAGATCCAAGACTGTTAGTAGAAACCGAAGAAAACAAAGAAGAATTAGGAGCAAATAAAAAAGAAAAATAGCTACATAATTCACAGATATCGCAGAGCACAATCAGAATAAAGTGAAGAAATTTTTCAACGAGGACAATGAAATTTTATTTTTCAAAAAAAGCTATGCTGGAAATATGGAAATACTAGCAAACTGTTTTGGGATTCACATAAAAATTATATTTACATATTTATACATATTGCGCGAAAATCATAAACAAATCCAGATTTGTTCTCAGAAGACCTCGAATAAAAATCTAAATTCTTTTTCTTAGAATGAGGCAAATACTTCGAATCTTTCTCAATTACTACAAGATGGTGGTAATCACGATATGTCAAACTAACACTACATTTTCAATTGATCCCCATATGCTTACTATTGTTGCCACTCGTCTTTCTTTATTTTGTGTTTGCAAATAGTGTTTATGAATTTATTTATACTCGTATAGAATACAGGTTCTGTGTTTCCGTTTTTAGTACTAGTTTCATTTATAGTTTAACTATAAATTTGTATAAAGTTCATAGGTTCTTTTAATAGTGTAGGTTTTTCTTAGTAGAAATGCATTCTTTTAGATAATATTAGTTAATTATACTTTTATGAAAAATATTATTCTATTATCATTCATTTTTATTTAGTTTTTTACGTACTAGCTATTAGGTTAATAATAAACTGTATTTATGTCGTCAATTTTGTAGTATTCTTACTAGGAACGAAGAAAATTGCATTATATATTTAGTTAAATCGTTGTATCCGGGCCTACATAAAAGATAAATAAATAAAAGAAAAATTACAGAGATTTAAGTTTTTACTCACTTTTATTGCTTGTCAATACAGACCACAGTAAAACCATAGTAGTAGTATTTTGTGTGATTTGTCGTAAAATATAAAAATACAGTTACATGTATTTATCACACTCGGGCGCTATAAATTAGTCACTTATAGCCTTAAATAATGTAGCTTTTAACCCTAAGGAACCGGCAGTACTGCAATGTAAAAAACTGTGGCTTGGCGTGCCCGGTAGACCCAAATCCCCAATAGGTTGTAGTGCCACAGGAAGAAGACGAAGATAGTGTTTTCTGCCACAAATATTTTATTTTTCTATAGTCGATATTTACGCTTGCATTTGTCACCGCAAACTATCACTTTTCCGCATATGCGCAACGAATTTTTAACTCTAAATCAAACGTTCATTGAACCACAGACATGTTTATCTGTGATTGAACGTTGCGATAATCAATGACAGCAAATAAACAATTTTCATTTTGTGTTCTGTAACGCCGAAAATTTCCAAAAATTAAATTCATAAAATGGAAATTGATAAAAAAAATGTATTACAGCGATTGTAAAAAAAATCTTGTGTGTGCTTCGAGCGTAAATATACATTGTCGATTTCGACAATGTACCATTTTGTGCTCTTAATAATAATAATAATAATAATTTTGTGTTTTCTGGAGACACATTACAAACATAGACATCGTCAAAAATATACAATTTAGACATGATAGGTCATTGTTACATATAAAATTTCATTTTGAAATATACAAACAATATACAAAAACAATATTGCAATACACAAACAGCTATTATTTATCACCATTACAAGATATATCTCTACATACGGTACCTAAGTATATACAGGGTGTTTCTATACATCTGCACGAAACTTTAATGACATAATATAAACAAAGAAATACAAGTGACAGCATTGGTAAGTTTATGGAGAACAACTGAAAGTGTACCTTTGTCTCAAGTTCGGCATATCGCGATCAATTCCATCTCTTAGTAGTTGAATATCCCAATAGAAATCCTGGATAGAGAACACTAATCCAATTTTAGTTTAAATAGGTGGATATATGGTGTGTATGAATGTCGTTTACTCGATTACTCGATCTCTCGCTTTTCTTGCCTTTCAAACTTTTACAGTTTTCAACCAATTTTAACCATATTTTTTTTGTAGCCAAATTGAAACAAATTATAATTTATACATTGTTTTAATGTAGTTGATAGTTCATAAATAAAATAAATATATCATCACGCCTTTTACCCATTACTGGGTGTGGCACTCTGCCTAAGCAGATTTCGGTATGTGATATATTTTTTCACGTGAAATGCGGTTACCAGTTATCAAATCACGGCCCCCAAAGATATTAGTGGAGGGGGGGCCACAGGGGTAGATTTAAATTGGTGAAAATTGATGGTCGGCGGTGGGGATCGAACACAATAATAACCAAATTGTATGTAGAATTCACACTTACCCATAGTTAGGGTTGTGCATTTGACCAGTCAAATATTTTTCGGTCAATTGACCGACTATTTTTTTAATAAAAATCACAATTAAAATTGTAATTTATTTATATAGTACTGTTTACTACATCCAATATTAATGAAAATGAAAAACCAACAACAAATATTAAACAAAACCACATCAAATTCAAAATAAAGGGGAAAATAAAGTAAAAGACGTAATGAAATGAAATAATATGTATTTATTTTATTTGTAAAGTAAAGTAAGCAAATTCTCCAGAACCCAGAATACCAAACTAGATATATTCATGTAATAATAGTAAGTAGCTATTTCTATTGAACAACAGATGTTGTGGCGGTTCCATTTAGATTTTTGACCGTTTTATTTGGTCGTCAAATATTTTTGGTCAATTGACCAGTCAATTGACCACGGCACAACCCTACCCATAGTATTGCATTTAAAAGTTTGTATCACTGACTTAAACTAATAATTCAAAATACAACTGTGTACGAGTGTTGCAGAAAATTTGACACAGACTAAGACGACATTGATATTTATAAATATTAATTAAGTATGTAGGTTCCAACCGAAATTTGTAATATATTTATTTTAGAATGATTTCGAAATATGGTAGGAATTTCTAGTAAAATTGAAAGTGGGAGAGCTGTCTTGTTAAATTAAGTTAATCTGGTGATTTAGTGGCGTTTGAGATTGAACTAATTCGAAAATAGCAGCGATTAATGTCATTCATTATTATCACTGGGTTACGTCACTTCAAAAAGTGGAATTCGCAGCAATAAGAAACAATGCCATTAAGTGCAGCAAAGCGCCAACGTCAATTGAACACAAAACGCTAAATTTACAAAGACAAGACGTAAGCACAGCAGCCAGGACTAGAGCACTGGAGGAGACTGAACGCGAAGCCTTGGTAAGGGGTGGCGTAGTTGCCGTCTTTAAAGCAATATTCCAACGCGACCGAACAATCGTGCTTATCAAAGCAAGCTAACAGGAACTGGCGGTCTCGAGGAGCGAAGAGTGTCGCGGGGAGAGAACGGAGGCTATTATATCCGCAGGCGAATAAAAGCTACCGGGAGGCAACTCAGGGTCAGGCCCGCGCCCCGAATAAACAAGGGCCGTCAAGCCAAGGCGTTGTTCTAACAGACTCGGAATCCGGCATTACACTATGACACACGAATCTTGCGACGCTTGGCGCCGGAAATTTACATTTTTTGTTCCTCTTCGTCTCTTTGTTGATTCCGTGTTTGGTGGAGTTTTGCTGGATGAAATGTTTGATGCCTGGGTCACGTGATTCGTGTGAATTTGTACCTCGTCTTATTTTTACATCTTCATTTTCCCTGGTTATTATGATTATTACCACTCTGATTCTGTCATTTATATTTCTTTATTTTAATAATATTTTGCTTGTCCGTTTCAAAAATATCATATTTCGTTCTCTGATATAATAAGAATAATGTCATAATATCAAAGTTCATTTAAAATATATAAGCCATTTTTTCGTTTTTCACTCATCTAATTAAGACAAAAATTTCAGTTCACTTGTAACTATTTATTTAATTATCTATATTTTAAACAGTAAGAATTTATTGAATATGAACACAAATTATAATCATGTTGTGAAAATAACTCAAAGTTATTCAAGTAATATGAATTATTATTCAAACAACATAATTTTTTTACACCTGCTGTGTAGGTTAGGTTTACAGCAGTAGTACCATTTAATAAATAATATAACTTATTAAATGGTAGTACAATATGTCTCCGGATACAGTATACAAGAGGAAAAAAATATTAATTCAGATTTTACATAAAAATACCTACAAGGGAAGAAAAATTTTGGTTGATTTAAAATGCATATTTTAGTTTTAAAAGTACTGCAAGGTCCTTTTATTATAACTTTTTTTATATATTTTGTCCTAATAATAGAGTTATTATAATGAATCAAACCTAATTTTTGTTAGCTGTGAAATATCTACAAATTATTATTAATTCTAACTTCAGGTAAATAGCGAAAATCAAAATACTTTTTTTTATTTTATTAAATTTTTTGTTCTAACGTCAACATTACTGTAACAAACTCTTTCTACTTCTCTGTACAATACCTTCTTACTTTATGATAATAACAATTACTTTTCACATTTAATCATTTCTTAATATTTCAAAGCTAATTAAAATAAGATTTAATACAGTAATGTTATAGTAATATAATCTTGCAATAATTAAAAGTTTTAATAACAAAGCAAAAATTTTACTTCCCCTGGCATTTTTTCGTAAAATCCAAAATAATATTTTTTCCTCTTGTAAACTTAATTCAGGGACATATTGTAGATTATAATGTTCCATGATATCAAATTAGCCTGTGGATTTGAGAACCCGGGTTCGATTTTCAGCACAAACTACCTCTGTGGCTTCCCCCTGCACTAACATCTTTGGAGACCGTGATTTGACGGCTGATAACCGCACTTTTTCGCGAAGAAATTTATCCAGTACCGAGATCTGCTTCGGCAGAGTGCCACACCCAGTAATGGGTAAAAGGTGTGATAATGATATGTATTTATATTTAGAATGCTCCATCGTGAAAATTTGACTAAATAGAAAGATTTTGTAAGTATTCTCAAATTTATGTTGTTGTTAATTAATGAAAACATCCGGGAAAATGTAGGGTAAACTGTAAAGTTGAAAAGAAAACTTGTCAACAAAACAAATAGGTCCTTGAGTTTATCGCCATTTTGCTGCTTTGAAACATCTTGAAATTATCATAGATTAGTCACAGAGATAGAACAGTTGTATATGGTCTGAAGTCCGAAACGCATTACAAAAAGTAAAACAACAAATGAAGAGGATATATTTTAGGTTCTTAGTCAAGTATACGGTGGAGATAAAACTAAAACTGCAATCAAAACTTTTCCAATTAATATACAGAATGAGAACGCGCGGTTTATTTGACTCTCCCAAGACAAACAGCGTACCCACCTAAGTTCAAAAATATTTATTTTCCGCATCAAAATAAAACAACAGTTAATTCAGTGAATTCATTAATTCTGGTGATAATTGAATTTTCTTAAAATTCAATTTGGAAACCTTGTTTTATTCCAACAAAAAAATTATACCATTCCCAGAACATATTCAGCTCAATATTTCATTCGATATACTTTGGCTGCTATCCAAAGATGAACAAATTGGAATATTTAACCTTTCTATATATAAAACCAAATTGAAAACTATAAACATTTCTGCAAGCAATAGATTTGTTTACTAGTCTCAGAACGAGTAGATCAAATAAATATATTGTTCAAGTTAATTACAAATATATAAATGTGCAGTTCCATCTAAATATAAACTAGATTTCGCAAGGAATTGCTTTCTTTCTGTTATTCAATTTTGATTTTGTCTCACTTGACGATCCATTCGTAAAACCAAGAACGAAATTAAATTATTTTCACGAATGCGCGTCGTATCTTTTCCGTACATTTGGACTTTAATTTCTCCATCGCACGAGATATAACCTCCATTTCCTTTTCTCCGATGATAACAAAGATTCCCTTTCGACCGATAATAAAGATTTCCGTTTTCATCGTTTCATTTCTCTTTTACACGCTTTCTTCGTGGGGCAGCTTCTGCTCTACCCTCACATGACAACAATGCACCACCCTAATTTTTTTATCCCTACACCGTTCACACCAGTTTTTTTCCACCCCTACAGCGCTAATCAGATTTTGGAATTTCATATATTTCTACCTCTTACCTTCAGACACTGACCCAGCATTCCAACCGTAATAAGAATGAGCTTATACACATTCTTCTTAGGTCTTAGTCATTTATTTAATATACTCACTTTTGTAAACGCAGAAATTCTTGAAACATACTCTTCATTAAAGTTTACATGAAATACTGTGATTTGTCAACTGTTAATTAGACGATATTTGTATCACTAGACCAGAAAGTTTTGCGAGTACTAGCAAAATAGTTTTTGAACGTGTGATTTACAAAATTTAAATGAATTAAATTATTTATTTATTTAATATTTAATACTAGGGAGTTTTTATATTGACACCATCAGGACAATCGTAAACAATGATATGAGTGTTAAATAAATATAAACAACAATAAATTATAAATTATTAAACGGTAATAAAGCGGTATATGAATTCGATTTGTCTTTAGTCAATTAAATAAAGTAAAATAAAATAACAAAGCAAGTTTTGCATCGTTGAAAAAGTGGAACAATATACTATTTAAGTATGCAATTTTTAACTATCCACTTCATTAAACAATGTAACTTTATCATGTCAAAACGGACAGCTATAAACATTATTTTTATTCTATAGTATGAATAGGGTTTTAGAATCTACATTTCTTCTCTGTATCGACTACTATTTAAGAATTAAAATTCCTCATTTTCGCTCATATCTGTAAGCTATGGATTTTTTTTGGAAAAACAAAAATTACATTATTTTTTTTTTTACTAAAGTAACAGCTTTTGTTTAATTTAACCGAAATCGTTCTCGAGATCCCAACAAATATATAGTTGTCAGACACGAAATTGGAAAGAAATCGAGATGATGTAAAAATTTATCTTGTATTTTGTTTCAATAATTTATTTGAAATTGTGATCTAAACAAATTATAAGTATAATACCAAGAGGGATGTCTTCCGGCTAAAAGGTGAACAAAGTAAATTAGAATTTTCATATTTACTTCGTTATAAAATAAGTAAGTTGACACTGAATTTATGGAATATATCATATTTCTTTACTTTTTGATTTTTTCGGAACTGATTATATCAGTAGGTCACTTTATAATTTAATTTGATTTGCACTAAGTATTTAAATAAAAGCTAGTAATTAGGAAGTCATATAAATTTTATTCGTTTCGTTTTTTTTATAATAAATAATATTGTCTTCATAAAATCTGAAGACCTGTGTCCCTTGCACCCCTTGCCCTTGTTACTAAGCGTATTTCGCGAAACATAAACCTTTGCGTATTTCGGTCACAGACAAATGAATCGCATTTTTGGATATTAATAAACAAATAATATTTTTTTGACAGTAATCCACTTACTGGAAACATTCTAACAATTGTACATTTAATATTTATTATAATAAATAATGGTTAATTTATCTGATTAATTCATTGTATAGCCTTAATTTATACAACTCGAGTTTTGAAAATCACCTAAATATACATACAGTCCATGGACTTGATATGTTACCTAAAAACTCAACTCCACTTCCGATGTTTTATTTGTTAGACCATACATATCGTCCTATAAACTGTATATTCGGTTATTTTTGATGCTCTTGTTGTATAACTACTGAATATGCAGTACAATAAATGTTTATACAGACGGAAAAGCTTTAGTTTTTTTTGTCTCGGTTACTAATTTTTGGTGGAAAATCTGAGTACTTTATTTTCTTGCTCGTGGCAACATTGCGCATAAATATATCACTTACCTAGATCTGATAGAGTGTCACACTCAGTAATGAATAAAAATATTTATTTATAAATAAATAAATAAATAAATATATCATCACGCCTTTTACCCATTACTGGGTGTGGCACTCTGCCTAAGCAGATCTCGGTAAGTGATATATTTTTTCGCGTGAAGTGCGGTTACCAGCCGTCAAATCACGGCCCTCAAAGATATTAGTGGAGGAGGAGCCAGAAAGGGGAGATTTAAATTGGTGAAAATTGTTTGTCGGCTGTAGGGATCAAATTAGGGTTCTCGATACCATACCTAAGCAGATCTCAGTAAGTGATATATTTTTTTCGCGTGAAGTGCGGTTACCAGCCGTCAAATCACGCCCCCTAAAGATATTAGTGGAGGGGGAGCCACAGGGGTAGATTTAAATTGATGATACTAGTTTGTCGGCTGTGGGGATCGAACCAGGGTTCTAAGGCCGACTCAATACCACTGAGCCATCTACCCCATATTTATTTGTATTACTTTTTAATAATGTTATAGTAAAAATATTATTAAAAAAAGCACACAAGGAACATGCCGCTGGTTTTGATTTACGCAACTTTTGAAGGATTAAAAATGTATAACTAGTCGTAATGAAAATGTTTCAGAAATAAATAAATAATTTGAGTCAATGGTGAGATTCAGCCAAAGGCTGTATTTCCAGTTACAAAAATGATCAAGAGCTACGTTTTTTTCAATAATCCGGAACCAATTTAATCCGCTTTCTAGATAACAGATACGAGTGAGGTTGTCACATAAAAAATGATCGTAGTTTTAATGTTGAAACTTCCATTTGACAGAATTACAGGATAAACTATATTCTCCGTTGTATAATCTGATGGTTGTTCAATGTTTGATAAAAATGAAATCAAATAGGAACACGTGTAAGTACGTGCAAACGTTATAAACAGATCTAGCGTTGAAATGACGCTAGAGTGCTGTGGCCGCAATATACACCCCATCGCACGTAGACTCGCAGATCACGGTACCACATAAAGCTTTCATCTTTATGTCTTAAACACAGCAGCCGGCCTTGCCTCTCTCGCTAAGTTATTATACTTGGTGCTTCACCAAGATTTACCAGAATTTGTTGTGGAACGTATTCTCAAGTGAATAATCTTTCTCTGTTTTGAATAATAGCGTTGATTAATAAATTAGAGGATAATAGAAAGCTTATGAGAATTAAATTAACGCATAATTTTTCAACACTTGAATTTTAATTAATAAATAATAATAATAGGTGGCTCAGTGGTATCGAATCAGCCTGTGGATCTTGAGAACCCTAGTTCGATCCCCACAGCCGACAAATAATTTTCACCAAATTAAATCTACCCCTGTGGCTCCCCATCCACTAACATCTTTTGGAGCCGTGATTTGACGGCTGGTAACCGCACTTTACGCGAAGAAATATATCACTTACAGAGATCTGCTTACGGCAGAGTATCACACCCAGTAATGGGTAAAAGGCGTGATGATATATTTATTTATATTTATATATAAATATCTAACCAAACAGATTTAACAGTTTTACATTAGGCAATTACTTTAGTTTAGGCAGATGGTGCTGCCTTCCAGAAAAATAAAACGAAAGATTGTGGATTTATTATCAATGACAATTGTATAAATGTCAAAATTAATTTAAGAAAGTGGGGGCCCGCCAAAAAATTGACCGAGTGAACAAGTGGCATATTTGACACTAACATAGAATATCTGGACTTATAAAGGGCTTATATCTCGAATAGTTTAAGGCCTTATTAGGTATAAATCCGACGCTGCTTGAAGAAAACATTTTTCTAATAAATTACAGTAATGATTGAAAGTAAGAAAAACTTATAATTTATTTGAGTCAATTTAAATTTTGTAACTGTTCTTGCAATATTTATTAATTTGTATTCATTATTGTAACCTATCCGTCTAGCGGCACCAAAAATGTTAGATCCAAGTAATATGCAATTATTTTCCGCGTTCCGGAAAAATTATTTTTTCGTTGTAATCACTACATCAAATAATACATACACTTAAATTTTTTTGGAATAGTTTTAAACCTTTATTTAGCAGCAATTTAATTGTTGATTCAGTTCAATTATTTAATTTATTTCATTAATCAACGGTTAATTTGAATGTTATCTAACGCTTTGACTCTTACTCAAATCCTGAGACTAATACAGATGGGAATTAATTTGTAAGGTATGCAGTCAGTGAGTTTTGATGTTTTGTGTGTGTTTTGTGCAACATAATCCAAATCGTCTACATCATAGATGGTCACAATAGTGAGGCTTTTTTATATTCGTTTGTTACTCTAACTAAATATTTAATATATTCTTCTGATGGCACTACAGCCCAAATCGGGCCTGGGCCTACCGGACACACCGAGCCGCAGTTTTTACACTGCCGTACTGCTGCGTTTCGTAGTCGAATGCTACATTATTTTAGGCGTATAAGTGACTAGTTTATAGCGCCCAAGTGTGATTGATAAATACATGTAACTGTATTTTTATATTTTTACGACAAATCACACATTGTCGACATGCGGATTCGAAGTGACGAACCTTGGTTCGGGTGACGTCACAGTATGTTAAGAGATGTGCCTTAACACGCTCGGCCACCGCGCCTGTTTATTTAATATACAGGGTGTTTCAGGACTAGTGTAACAAACTTTAACAGCTTATTTCTGAGGTCATTTTGAGCCAAAAATGTCATATGAACATAGGTCCTATTCCTTCTAGTTACCAAAATACGAGAGGTTGAAGTTCCATAATTAACACGAAATTTTCAAATTTTTGTAATCAAGATACTTTCGGAAAACAAGAGTTTTATTGAAAAGTCATACCTTATTTGTCTTCATTAGTTTTATTTATTCATATTAACATGCATACGAGTTCAAGGCGCTCATTTTTAACACTTGCTGTATTTTTTTAAAATTTATTATCTTATTTCAAATTGTGTTAACCTATTCCATGTTTGGTTATGTTGTTCTGAGTCAATTTAATTGTGTCATTTTATGTTTTTTTCTCTAAATCGTATTCGTTAATATTAATAAATAAAATTAATTAAGACAAATAAGGTATGACTTTTCAATAAAACTCTTGTTTTCCGAAAGTATCTTGATTACAAAAAATTGAAAATTTCGTGTTATTTATAGAACTTCAACCTCTTGTATTTTGGTAACTTAGAAGGAATAGGACCTATGTTCATATGACATTTATGGCTCAAAATGGCCACAGGAATAAGCTGTTAAAGTTCGTTATACTAGTCCTGAAACACCCTGTATTAGGATGATAAAAATGTAATTTCAAACACAGCTTAAATATAAAATTTCATTTCAAATTTGATGACTCATATTAAAAAAATGAAAACTAAAACGTTTAAAAAAGATAGATTAAAATTTAATGTCAACAAAATACTTATCACTAGGTTGAAGAAGTAAAGAAAAAACGAATATGAAATGAACCTGTTTAAAAAGTAAGTACGAGTATAAGTTTGTAATGCTTGTAGCTGGTTTAAATTTGCTTCTTGGTCTCAAGCTTTGCTCTCGCGTCTTAATCCGATAAGTCTAGCGCTGCTTTACGTCATCGAACGACTCTGTATCACAAGTTTGTTTAGAATTAATTTTATGTGCTTCAGAACAGTTGTAAAATTTATCGCTCAGTGGAAAATTAAAATTTATACTTGGGAAGTTAACGCTTGGAGTGAAATTGCTTTGCATGTGAGTTCATGATTAATCAAATTTCATTGATGCCGTAAAATGCTCCCGCTCTGCGCCCCTCCAATAAATTTACATTATTATGCCGACAAATTAGCTCTTTCGGTCAGGAGAACAGACTGCCGCACTAATTCCGAGATAATCGCTGTGCACTTGGCGCAGAGATAATTTTATCCTTACTGTATGAGATAATTTATAGATCCTCAAAAATAGTAAACATGCTCGAGCTGGCTCGCGCACAAATTGTGCAATTTGTTAATTAAATTCAGGAGCGCATATCGGTAATCTAATTTTAGGTATTAAACTTGAGGAATTGATAGAATTACTGAATTAATCGCGGGCAACAAACATATTGAAAAATAAGTTAGCATATAACTCACCTTGAACTTCAGACATATTGGTAATTAATGGGGGTCAAGTTTAATTCATATTTATCTGTAATAATACAGCAGATATTTAATGAGAAATATCATTCGATTGACCTAAATGGCAATAGTTCAGGCTTCGATTTTAACCTCTCCTACGAAAATTGTACCTTAGACATAGACAGTTAAAATGGAAAATAATATTCCTGTTACCATTACTTCTCTAGCTACTTTAGAGGGTATAGATGATTTGCTAGAATCTAACAGTCCTTGAATAATAATTTTAATCATTGCTAAGTACACAGACTGTTTATTTTAAGTGCCACACTATTTCGAGATGTATGGGAGGTACGAAGTCGATTGAATTAATAAACAATTTCAATTTTATATGACTACTTTAATGAGCGAAACAAGATTTATTTTTTAGTATACTCGTTCTCAAAATACGGGTGCACGTTTCTTATTTTAAATAAGAGCATTTTTTATATTTTTGTGCAGAAGGGAATTTTGTTCTGAATTAAACGAACCAAAGTTCAGTACCGTCACATTACAAAGTTTTAAAAAAAATGCATATTAATTGATATTAATTAAATTTAAATCTCATAGGAATCAGTTTGCTATGAAAAAAAAAACCAAATGAATATTAGAATATATTTAACTGTTTAATTCTATGACATTTTATGATTTGTTGATTAATTTTTATTTTTTTTTAATTCAAATAGACAAGACGAGATCGGGAATCTTACGGCAACACTACTCGTCTAATTTCTATTCTACAGATCTATTTACTTGTGCAACTATTTAAATCTGAAAATAAGAAAAAAATTTGTATTGATTTTATTCTTTTGGCCTTTTATTCTATGATCTATGATTACAAATTATGTTATATTTATCATTGTACCTTGATATTGGCCAAAATCTCAGGTTGATGCATTGAATTTTCTTAAACCTTCTTGATAATAAAGTCAGTATCCAACGAATTATATTAAAGTTTCAATATTCGTATCAAATATTAATTTCGGCTTAACTGAATATATATGTAATCGAAAATAAACTATATGATAGTTATGTACTCGGTTATGTATGTATTATATGATCCAGTTTATTAATTAAACTAAATAATATAAATTTTAAATTTACTCCTGTGTCTCCCCCTCTACAAACATCTTTCAGGAGCTTCATTTGACGCCCAATAATGGGTAAAAGATGTGATAATAATAATACTAATAATAATAATTTTAAGAAGGATTAAAAATGTAAAATAAAAAGTGTAAATTTAACTGCTGAAATTAATTATCTGACCTTTTATTTTAAACCTTTCGTGTAAAATTATCAGGAAAACTATGGTAGCGGAAAACTCGTGTTCCATGTTAATCGCCCAAAGCAAATTTTTTGTGGGTTATTCTGTATATTATTTAATTACTAATAATGTTAATTAAAAATAATACTTTTTTTGCTTGTCTGCAAATAAGAACATAAATTCGAAATACTCGATAACACAAAAGTTTAATTCTTTCTTATATATCATAAGGGCGCTAACTTTTGTTAATTTCAGACTTCTAATTTTAACTCTTTCTTAAAAGGAAAGGTATATTTGTTAATAATGTTTATTATTTAATTTTCGGGTTCGAATCCGACATCAGATAATCAATGTTCATTATATTAAAATTATTCCTGTGGCACTCACTCCACTAACATCTTTGGGAGATGGAGTACCACATCCAGTAATATGTTAAATGCATGATAATATATTTCAATTTTTGCAATATTCTTAATTTAAATACTACTTAATGTAATTACAAGTATGATAGAATTAAAACGAAGTACATAGTCAAATTGTATCCTACACTCTAATTGGAACAATTCTTGTCTGTCTGTTTATATATTTAAACGATCTTGAAATCGGTTCTAACGATTTAAATGAACAATCTAGTTACTTTTCAACTTCCAAAAGAATCATTGAGTAAGACATTTTGAAAGAAAATTAATTAAAGTTACTCAAAATATAGGCATAGGCAATAAAATAAATCGATATCACCAACTGTTCAAATATGAGCGAAAATTCCAAAGAAAATTGTAGAAAAAAATGTTTTTTTTTTACTATTTCTTGATTACTTCCTATCCGCCGTTATATTCCGAACGAAATTCGGTCTTCCATATATTGCAACATATAATACAAAGCTAGTAAATGTATAGCTAGTAAATTAGGTTCAGACAAATATATTGATGTGTGAGTTATTGGCGCTATCACATCAGCAAATTTAATCCGAATTTATCGCGAACGCAGGAGCATAATTAGCTCTGTCAAATCGTTTTCCGTTTACGGCAAACGGTGGCGTGATTTACAAACGCGCGCGTTCCCATGGCCAGTTGTTTGTTTCGCCGGCAATCCCCGCTTCCCGCTCGTGTTAATAAACAGCAAATCGCTTTCGATTCATACTACGCCGCCGACAGCAAAAGGTGCGTAGCCGAGACGAACATAAATTATTCAGATGCCTATCCTATACTCGCTTAGCCGATAAATCAAATGGCGAACAACGCTGCCACCAAAAATCGTGATGAAATATGATTATGTTCGAGAAAAACAGTATTCATGTTTTAGGGAAACTTTACCCACTGGTTAAGCGGGTAGATATTTTTCACATCAATTTTACCATTAATAAAATTGGTCTCGTTTTTTGCGGTTTGCAATATACTGCCATTTTTTCGCGAAAAAAGAGATAATTATTTCTACATGGTTTATATTTTCCGCATTTTTATTACTATTTGTAATTACAATAACAATACTGATTTTTAACGATCGGTTGTAAAAGTCTGTTTCGAATTTGTGACAGAAATAATACATTTTAACCAGGTTTATTGTGATTTTGCTCATTCCGAAAAAATATAACTGAAAGAACCTAAAAAACCCATGAAAATCTGAAACTGTAAGCAAAACTGTAGGTATACTCAAATAATAAATAAAATAGATAGATTCATAAAATAGGTGCGCAAAATATTTTTTTTCGAAAACTGTCATATAAAGTTAACTATCAAAACGCGAAATGAGTGTTTTTGTCTACAGAACGCAAAAGACTTTTGCATGCAGAATGCAAAACTTTTTTGCATCCTGCAATTTTAATTTAATAAAATTTGTCACTTTATTTTTTTGCTTAGAAACAATACTTCTATTCTTTGACAAAATTTATATTTAATGTTCCAATTGAGCAATTATTCATATTTATCCCGCTTGAGGAAGCTAACTGGTGTACTGGAATAGTTTCTTGAGAAATGCAATGCGAATCCCACTAAATCGCAGAAAAAAATTAGAACGTTTGTTTGGTTTCTATTGCCAACCAGCTGTCAATTGCTGGTCAGAGAATACCAGATTTGATAGCAATTATATTACATACATTGTTGTCATGGAGACATTAGATGTCACATTAATTAATCCTAAACGTCAAAATTTTCTCATTACATTATTACTAATTTTGGGACATAGTTTTCGAAAAACGTTGTTTGATACTCGATTGCGAAATGCTTTTGCATTTTTGAATGCAAAAGTAACATTTCGCAATCTAGAATCAAAAATAAGTCACTTTTAGTCGAATCCGCCAAAAAAGTTATTCGAACGCACCAAAAATAAAACAGGAGTACAAGTACAAACAACATTTTTTCTACCACTGTTGAAAAAGAATAATGCAATAATTATTAATATGAATTTGGTACTATTGATATGTTATAGTCGAAGAAACGAGAAAAAACACAAACTTGGGAATTGAACCCGAGTTCTTAAATCCCCATTTAGAAATTGTCTAATATTTTTCTAATAAAAAATGTCATTTGACAGTACTCGGGTACGATTTTTCCTATATGAGCAATAATCACTCCAATATATATTTAAATGTAACTCACTGCATGTATATATAAAATTTTTATAAAGTTGAACATAGTTCGAGTTGCATGTTTATAAAACAATCATAATTTATTATTTGTTTTTCATTATGTTCTTCATTTCTATATTATCTGGTTTTGTTATTGTATTTTTAAATCTTCAGTTATATTTCATTATGAAATCATGAAATTTCATTTTATAAGCTACGTTCGTATAATAACTATATAAATATAAAACTAAATTATCCATCAAAGCATAAAGAATGTTTTACTACTACAAATTAAATATAAAATTTTCAAATACCATAATATACTATAAATTTGTTGTGCTGCTCAAGAAATGCATTTAACTATTTACGAACAATGGTACGCAAACGAAATTTAAATTGAACAATTTCATTGGAAAGAGTTTTGTAGCATCAGCACGTCGCTGTTAAAGGCTGATCCTCACTATACATTACGATTTAACGGATACGAAACAGGAGAACAAAATTATTCTGAACGGAAACGGAACGTTTAGTGAGAATCAACTTTAACTTTGATCGAAATGACTGCATTCATTCTCCTGAACGACTGTTCCGTTCTTCAGCAGTCACTAAAATAAATTTCAATCTAAAAGTTAATTTCTTAAATGCATTTGCGATGACGCAATCATCTTTCATTTCACCGAGGTATAAAGCAAGCCACCTTGAGTACATTTCAATAAAAACCATTTATCAAAGATTCTTAAGCGCCATGTTACCAGTGTTGCCATATTTTCTCTGTGAGCGGATGTTGTTGGTTAATCATGTGCCCTACATTATCGACATTGCTGCTTGTCAGTGATTGATAACAGTTTATGAGGTTTACCTTCTTATTCTTATCTGATCTTATCTGATAGATTACTTGCACTTGCAAAAGAGTTCACCAATAATCTTAAAGAGAATAAATACTTAGAATCAAATTATACGACTGGAAATAATTATGCTCATATTCATAACAATAGTTCGTTACTGTAACAATTTCACTTCGATATTTTATAAAAATTTAACGATTCGTTTAATATACGTTTTATGAATACGAGCCTTATTTGTAGTTCCGGTAGATTTATTATTTATTTTTAAGCTTGGGCATACAAATTTAACGAAATATGTTGTTGCTTTCTTCCAGTTTCTAAAATATTGAAAATAAATTGAGCATAAACGTATCCCTTGACGTTACTGTCAAAATATTTGACACGTTTTTTATATATTATTTTCTGTAAATTTCAAAACTGATAAGTCTGTATTTTCAGAATATTGATTTAAATTTTAAGGAATGTAGAATATGATTTAAACTATAAACTTAAAGTTCATTCGGTGAGAGATTATAGTATTATAGTAAGTATTTGATTTTGATTTTGATTAGTTGACGTCAAAATGAAAACATATTTACAAAGCCGTCGCCTACGTTATTATATCAGATCTGGAATATATACAAAATGTTAATTTTTGTGTCGATATACAGGGTGTTTCTATACTTCAGCACGAAACTTTAATGACGTATATAATTTGATACACTGATCATAGAACAAAAAGATTTTCTTGAAATTCACAAAAATTAGTGTATTTCATTCCTAGCGAACATTTTTAGTGTCACAAATTCTTTTTGTTGTATATTCAGTGTATCAAATTATATATGTTATTAAAGTTTCGTGCAGAGGTATAGAAACACCCTGTATACTTATAGAACTATTATAACATGAAAAACTCGAAAACCACGCTTGTCAATGTCACAAATTTATTAGATTATGTAAACATACCTTCATTAACGTTTATACTTAGTATTTGACTGGATATTTATAAAAAATATGCTCGTAATATATTCATCTTTTTATTAACGCTGTGATATGTAAATAAAACTTACTTATAATTCCATGATAAGTAATTACAAAAAAAGTTTAAAAAGTTCACTCACATTAAATACCAAAACCAAATTAATGAGTCTACAATCAAAGTTAAATATGATACTAAGATAATACACCAGAACCAAATACATAAGAAAATATACGACGCTGTCTCTAGTACTATCTAAATATAGCGTCTTAATCAAATGAAGTAGGAAAATAAGAAGATATTTATAAGAATAAGTAAAGTCAAGAACAATAAAATCCATTTCGTATTAGAAAACTATTGGTGTGTTATCAGCGATCTTACTTGCTTTATATTTTTGTTTCAAGACATATAACCAGAACAAAGCAGGATACCTTCCTTCGAAGGCTGCAATCAAATATTTATCATATTTTTTGTACAAATACAATACGTTTATATTCGGTACCGACTTAGTTGTGCAACAAAATAAGTATAGGAAATTCAAATTTCAAATTTTAATTAAATATCTTGTCTAGTTTACCTTTTTGCTGGAGGACATACTCCATGAGGGCTTTATATATAAATCTGAACTGATTACTATTTCACGAACCTATATTAAACTTTTGAATAAAACTCAATATCACTACGTTATTGGATATCTAATAGCAAAGAAAAATACAGGTAGCAAGATTATCAAAACCAATATTAAACAGTATAAAAAAAGATATAAGCTAGACACAATATTCCCTCCGGTAAATATACAGTATCAAGTCGACATGTCTCACATGCGCAGAATAGAAAAACATCCAAGCAAATTGCATCCACAAACATTGTCCATTGGGAAAAGCTTGTTATATCACGCCACACGTATAGCTCGCCGGCCAAGCGGTCGGAGATGGAGGCTAGGTTAGGCGCGCACATGTTCCGTAATCTGGTTTCTACACTGACTTCGTACCAGATGCGATTTACCTAAGCGCTGCAAAAATACACTGCACTGATTTCAATAGATTTTTTGATGCTCGCGATCGGAAATAAAGTAGATAATATTTTTTGTAAATTTTGTTTTATCATTCTATTAATATATTTGCTACTGTGCATCAGGGAGTCTAACCGGAACCGAACTCGAACACCAAAACCTAAATTAACCGAAAAATTAAAAAAACCTAAACCTGAAATCGCTAAAAGAGCTGATACCGAATCTGAACCTTTATTTCTTAAGAGGTTAACTAATATCAAATTGGTTAACTTTTACAAAATCATGACAAATTTTAAATGTCTGTCTTAATTTTTTAATTATGTCAAAAATAGTATTAATTATAAATCTTCTGATGGCACTACAGCCCAAATAGGGCCTGGGCCTACCGGACACATCGAGCCGCAGTTTTTACACTGCTGTACTGCCGGTCTTCGTAGTCGGATGCTACATTATTTAAGGCGTATAAGTGACTAGCATATAGCGCCCGAGTGTGATAAATACATGTAACTATTTTTATATTTTACGACAAATCACACATTGTCGACAGGCGGATTCGAACTGACGAACCTTGGTTCGGGTGACGTCACAGTATGTTAAGAGATGTGCCTTAACATGCTCGGCCACCGCGGCTGTTCTATAAATTAATTATAAATATTGTTAATTAATATTATATTTAATGTCCTCAAAAAATGATCTAGATTGGCCCTATCCTCCGGAATATTAATTTAATGACATTTTGAAAGCAAATTGGAGAGAAGTTCATAAAAATCGATTGAGACCAAATTCAATTCGATATCACCAGCTGTTTTCAAGGTATGAGAAAGAGATTCGAAACAAAATTGAATGAAAATAGTTATTTGTGTATTAAGAGCGTGATTCTTTGTTACTCGAACACGTGTAAGAGGAATAAAGACACTTGACGCTCGTGATACACACATAATTTGTTCTACAATTGCATCTTAAAATTATTAAAAAACGTATAGGTACTGAAAATAAATTCGTTCTGTCAACTGCCAATGTGACAAATTTCTGTTTTGTTTGTATCCCTGATAACTATTAAAATAAGTGCGCATTTGATATCTTTTTCGCGCGTTGCTATTGGAAACGCGCACATTTAACGTCTTTCTCGCGCGTTGCCATTGGAGACGCGCAAAAACAATATTTTTCGATTCTTCCACAGAAAAGGCAAGAACTATTGTTCTACACAATAGAAAGTTAATTTCAATTATAATACATACCATTCTTACAGTCTTATTTTTTTGATATTAGTTGAACCCAGCGGGATTTGAACGCTTAACCTCTTGGTTTCTTATTTTTCATTTTAAACTTCTCATCTCCCGTTATTTCCCGAGCGAAATTCAGTATTTCAGATGTTATCTCAATAACTAAATATAAATATGTTTGTATTTTGGCATAAGTAAAAATATTTTATTAACGGATAAACTTCTTACAGTACAAAATATAAAATGATGTAACTTACGAAATAGATAAAGTAATTACTTTTGGTAAATTTTTAATAATCTGATAACTAAATAAAATAAATATATCATCACGCCTTTTACCCATTACTGGATGTGGCACTATGCCGTGGCAAATCACAGCTCCCCAATGACGTTAGAGAGGTAGTTTTAATATGTGATATCCATATATTACAATAATATTAATTTTCTAAATTACTTTGATTTCTACAAATGAAATATAAAATTAGTAATTAAATATGTAATTATTAATTTAATTATAATTTGTACGTATTGTATTCTGCGATACTTCATAAAAAAACAAATGTAATTAATTTATTGAAAATGTAATATTTATATTTTTTGCCATTTATACTTTGATGTAAACTTTGATCTAATAATTTTGTAATCATGCTGATGGCGCATGCATAAATAAAATGAAGATTAAAAAGTTTTATATTCTCGTAAATATTTTATGCTTGTTTAATTTTAAAACAATAAAACTGCGTTCTCCGTTCGCAGTTAAAATCTGCAATACATTATAATTACTTCCGGCCGGAGCCATTAAAGTACTCACCCGAAATTTAAACCAGTGCTACCATAACACATTCTCAGTCGATTAACGCGACATTTTTCTCTACACAGACAATCAAGTTGGAGTATTCCACCAGAGCCGTAATAAGTACAATACGAATAATATTTATTTACACTAACAAAATTTAATTTTGAAGTTTTACATAAATTGACAATATTGAAAAAAATGTTTGACAGAAATGTACACTTCATAACGTGACTTTTACTTCGATTTGCTTTTATTTATTTAAAGTTTAAAGAAAAAAAATCGCTTTCTATATATAATTGATTATATTATAATTTATATTTTAAAATTAGGATTTAATAAATAAATTCAACTTATAATTTTTATGTACTGTCCAACCTTGTATCATCTTTGTAAATATTGTTTATTTTGGTATTTCATTACTTAGTAGAGTTTGGGGCAAAAATATTTCTTTTTGCCACCAGAGCATTAGAACAATACGTTTAATATGTAATGCAATGATTACTTACTGTGCTAGTGATAGAAAAAAATACTTTGCAGACCGTTGTCTATAACAACAATCTGCAAAAAACCCGTTACTAATAGAAATGGTTCACATTCTGCCACCAAATGACGTTCGAAAAACCTACTTTTTTACTGATCATAGACAGATTACTTTTACTGGGTACTAGATCAATTAAAAACTGCAAATATGTGGAACAAAATAATTACAAAATTACTTTTGAATTGTATATTTATTTATTTATTTATTTATGTTACGCTGTACAACAGAAATTTAATCTCAATTACAGTACAGGGTTCGCACTCACCGAGCCGCAGTATGATAGTTCATATGATTTTTAGCTTGAGTGCGATTCGAACTCGAGATCTCCGGATTCGAATTCCGTATCGCTATTCACACCACCGTACTGACGGACAATAATATTTAGGATAAAAAATAAAATTACAAATCTTGTACTTTTTTGTTGTAATGAATAACTTCCAATCCAACAGCTACGTCATTAGCATCAATAATGACAATGAATACAAATTGTAAAATGGTGTGATTTCGATGTACATGATTCCGTAGTATTGATGAACTAGCCCTAAATGTTATTTTTAAGTTGTTGCCACGAACGCAAAAATATCCAGTTCCAGCTCTGCAATCAAGTTAGAGTGTTCCATGTAGCAAAACTGTTTCATTTCCACCGATTATCGGACAGATCCAGTTAAATGGATAACAGCGACCATTAGCAGATAATTGATTAATCTGAGGTAACGCGTGGTTGCTGATAAAGCGGGAGATTACCCACTGATCGTTCGCCCAATCTTGCACTGTCGTAGTTGCTGTCGCTGGCTGCATTGTGGCGGCGGTGCATTGACTAATTGAGTTCCGTAACACCGGATGCTACCAATCAGTTTCTTTAATCTACCTACGTCATTAAATCATAATTTAATGATGAGACTACTTGTTTATGGACCAGTAACACCGATGGTAAATCAATGCAGTGGCAGGGAGATATTATTTTAAAAGAGGGGGATATCATTAGAAAATTAGTTCATCGGCGCGAGATGAGCAATAACAAACATGAGTTACCTTTTCAATTTTTTCAATATGATCATACATACTCTATTTAAATATCTTTATGTCGATCTTGTTTTAATTCTTGTAAACAAATTTATTTTCAATCAAATAAAACCAATAATAAAAGATAAAAATTAAAAAAAAAACAATAATTTTAATAATCTTACTATTCAGAACATTATTTACCAAAGTTTCATGAACCTGAACAATATTTAATAAAATTTCATAAATCGGACAATTTGCTCCGATACATTTTGAATCCTGATAAATGCCTCCATATAGGGTGTAACATATATCATTTTCATATACATATTTTAAATTTGACTTTAATAGTAACTATAAAGAAAAAAAAATTTTGTTTATTTATTTAAACAATGATTTCAATTAAATAAATATAAGAGAAAGAAATGTCTTTTTTATGTATAAGGTATATATCAGACCAACTACAAAGGTCATATGCCGGATATGTCCTTTGTAAGGCCGTCACGGGCGGGACCTGAATCCAGGACCTTGTGGTCGTAAGTCAGGTCCTCAACCCGCGCAGGTCAAAAAGAAATGTTATTAAATAAACTATTTATTTATTGAACATCTTGAACACTTGAAGTATTGAAAATCAGAAATAATACTAACTTCATAACGCATTCATATATACAAATATATATATATATATATATATATATATATATATATATATATATATAAATTATAACCAACTTAAATGGACAAAATGAGTATATGAATAAAGCACTTCGAAAAGTTAAAAGAAAATCCTCTAGTTATATATACCAACCCACCCACAAATGTTTCGTTCTGAAGATATTTAAAGATTGCAATTTTAAGTATACGAGCAGCTCTAACACTCTCAAAAGAGTTTTAGCGAATCCTGAATTTTTAATTAGTAAAATTAAGCTCAACCATATTTTCTAAAAAGTTTAAGCAAAATTTAATATAAGCTTGTTACTATTTAGCTTTCAAAAAATAATTTATATTAACTTTTTTAAATCGGACTAAATTAAAATAAGCTAATTCAATTACTTGCACATAAAACTATATTTTATTCTCAATGGGGAGAGAGGAATAGAACCCTATATCCTCCCTCCTTTGTATACGCGGCTAATATGTCATCATGCCATTTTGTGGCAGCTCATCTGTAATAGATCTCTTTTTGCGCATGAAGTTCTGGTACAACTGTTACCAGTTGACAAATCATAACACTCAAATTTATTAATAATGATGAGAAACAAAGAGGTAAAAAATGAGTTCAAAATGGAAATATCATTTTTACAATAGGAAATTATTTGTACTAATTTGAAAGTGTATCAATTCATGCAACAGATATTTTATTTAGTGATTTGTCGAGAATTATGAAACTACAAAATATATATACAGGGTGTTTCACAACTTAGAGCAAAAATTAAAGGGAATATTCTGTACGACGTGCTGATCATGAAACAAAAAGAATTTTTTTTAAATTCGAAAAATTAAGGGTTGTTAACCTAAAACATTTTTTGTAATACTGCACTGAATTCGCTTTCCTATTAAACACAAACAATGAAGTAGGTATCAACTACGAAAGAATAATTACACAATTCAATTATTAGCAGTTATTTATAATAGAATTTTATTTAATTAATAACTTTAACATAATCATCCACGCAGTGGCAGTGGGAACGAAAAATTTTGGACTGGGAAACATGGAAAATAGTTTTGCGATTTAAAAAAAAAATTCTTTTTGTTTCATGATCAGCACGTCGTACAGAATATACCCTTTAATTTTTTGCTCTAAGTTGTGAAACAGCCTGTATATATATACATATATAATCACGCCTTTTACCCATTACTGGGTGTTGCACTCTGCCAAAGCAGATGATCTATGTGATATATTTCATCACATGAAGTGCGGTTACCAGCCGTCGATTCACGGCCCTCAAAGATATTAGTGGTTGGGGAGCCACAGGGGTAGATTTAAATTGATGAAAATTGCTTGTCGGCTGTGGGGATTGAACCAGGGTTCTCAAGATTCACAGACCGACTTGATACCACTGAAGCACCTACCCCATTTTATACATATTATAAAACTATAAAATTGTTAATTACAAGAGCGAACTCAGCCCTAAGGAAATTGTAGAACGCAAATGTTCAGCATTGTTCGGAAACAGGCGGAACCTATACTAACACTGATTTATCTCGAACCATTTCATTCAATAATTCACAGTGTTAGCGCACGGTGATTGTTCGCAAATAAATAAAATACTTGTTGCCTGATTGAGTTTTATCTGAACCTTGTATTTGTGTAATAATTGGATCTGATTTATTAATGATTATTTCCAATAAATTGCTTCTAATACTCAAATACTTAAGAATCAATTTCTTCTATTCTTTTTACATTTATTCCTGTTCGTTTCATTCTTATTGATTTCCCGACGCGGCAGAGTAGAAATGTGTAAATGAAAACCGTGACTAGAAATATTTTTGTAATAAATGAAAAACGTAATGTAGTTTTTAAACATTATTAATGAATAAAAAAAACTTCTTTCAACAATGGTTTTTTGTGCAAACTCATTTTGCTACGCTTATACAGTACTTTAATTAGACTAAATACACAAAGCAGATAATTATTACTTACATTACAAAACGATATCTCTACAAATTACAAAAAGGTAAAATTGCTTGAGATATCTTTGCTGAGATTTTTCATTGCTCATTAATGGAGGTATATTTTTGAAGTGTTACGATATGATATAACCGTAATGAACACTAACGTCCCGGCCGATCCTTGAGAATTAGATGGGTTGTAATCCTTTGGGAATGAGCTGTTTTGATAAGCCCGAACAAAAATGCCCCGGATAACACTTTACACTCTTCACGTTATAGAAATGGAATTTTAAATGTCTACGTTATGACGAAAAGAACAAAACAAGTCTGTAATGGCGTATAAAGTGTAATGTTTATATTTTTGTACTCTTCTGTAACGGTTTAAAGGTGATAATAATTATTATTAACTGTTAATAACTTGGTTTAGTAGCAACTAGCACAATAATGCAAATTATTATTAATAACCGCATTCATTAATTTACACCTTTTTATAAAATAAATAAATATATAAATATATCATCACGCTTTATACCCATTACTGAGTGTTGCATTCTCCCGTAGCAGATCTCAGTGAAATGCGATTACCAGCCGTCAAATCTCAGCCTCTAAAGATGTTAGTGGAGAAGGAGCCACAGGGATAGTTTTAACGTGGTAAAAATTGTTTGTCGCCTGTGGGAATCGAACCCGAATTCTAAAATCCACAAGCAGACTCGATACCACTGAGCCACCTACACCTTTTTAAATTGTTGAATATTGATTTAAGAGAAATTTGATATATTTTCTAAGACTACAGTCTGCTCTGTGGTATTTATTTTATCATTTGGCGTAAGATTTGAGCAGTTAACAAAAACTTAATTATCTCGTATTGATCTGTCCACGTATAGAAACTCATTTGTCAGCTTCACGGCGCGTGTGATTAGTGCTATTCTCCTAAATACACATCATTAGCACATGGGATGAACTATATATCACCAGTTTGTTTGGGAAATTAGATCCACAATTTCTAACCAAACAATAACGAATCAACATAGAGAAAGATAATAATTGTTGCTCTCCTAAATTTCTTCTCTAATGACATATATTATTGATAGGGATATCTAAAAATAAAACACGGCTTTTGTTGATTTAAATATCATCTTAAAATATACATACCTGAAATTTTCCGTAATTTTTTGAAAAATACTTGTCTCCATAAAATTAGCTACATTTTTAATTTGAAGATCCCTCCATTTCAGAACTAAATTGTTTCAAGAATATCGTTTATTTTATATTTTCACTTTTATCTGGTTATACAATCTATTTTTCAGAAGAACAAAAATACAATTTAAATCGCTTCATAAACTTAAAACTATTCTAATAATCTCATCGACTTAATATCTCTTAAAGTTCTTAATATTTTAATAGAGAGCCAAAATAAAATATACATCGGATGTTTTTAAATGAAATAAAATAAATAAATTTATCATCACGCCTTTTACCCTATAGGGTATGATATTCTATCGTAGCAAATCTCGGCAAGTTATGCCTGCAAAGTGCTGTTACCAGACGTGAAATCACGGCCCCCCAATGAGTATTGTCATAAAAATAATTATATCCGTATGCAACTTCTTTGATTTTGGTGGGATTAATATTCCTTCATCACTTTCCATTATATGTGATAAATTTTATTGATTATAAATTATAAATGTAAAATTTGTCTTTACATAGCAACTACTTAATAAATACATGGTGACTACGATAATATTGATAATATAAAGATATTTTTTTTCTACAGCTGTCAAAAAATGTTCACTTTTTGTCACTAATATCAATACGCGAAGTATGTGAATTTTTCATCATTTACATTACCATCACAACGTGTATTTTCCGCTCTATTTTGCACTTTAGTGCGCAAAATAAGTATTTTACGCTCTGTTTCGCATCCTAGTGCGCAAAATGAGTATTTCGCGCACACTCTTCAATTATTTTTTGTGAGGTTCCATTAGTTACAACACATCAATAGTATCAAATTCATATTATTGTTGATTGTTCTCTTTTAATTTTCTTAAATAAAACAATAATTATTGTATTATTCTTTATTTACAGTTGTAGAAAAAATATTGTTTGTATTTCGTGGGCAAAATTCTTGTTTTTGACGCGTTCGAATGACTTTTTTTGTCTCGACCTGCAGTCTCGACTATAAGTAACATTCTCACGCGCAACAAAAAATCACTCATTTACCACAATTAATACAAAAATAACTATTAAAAAATCACAAAATTGATATTAATTTTAGACAACATGCAAAATAATTTTGTATTCAAATCTGCTACTTTTTATCTAGTTAAACAAATAACTATTTGTTCTTTTCACAAGTATAAAAACACACTGTATAAGTGATTAATTGTATTTTATGTTTACATTATAATTTATCATCAAAATATTGTATGTATTTTATCTGATTGATTCAATATTATGATTATTGTATTTAGATATTACTTTTTTATCGGATTTAAATTTATTCATATTTGTTGTAATTCACCACAGAGCATTGCTCATTATTTTGAATAATATACCAACCAAATATTTTAAGTTTACAAGTGGTTGGGCACAATAGTTAACAACTATTTATCATTTTCAAATAAACATAATTCACTAAAATACATGTTTATTGAAATTAATTAGATACATATTTATTGACCGCAAAGGTTATTAGTGAACACAGAAATAATAAATAATATCTACATAATTTTGAACAATGTTGATTTTATTTCTGTGTTGTAAATTTAGTTTTGAATAGCAAAATTGCAATTATTTGTATGTAGAAATACCTGAATTTATATGAGCATAATAATTATGACAATTACATTAACGATTACTATTCTAACTATTAATTCAAAATAATTATTTACCCTTTGATAATATGCATACACATTAGGTAATATGTACCTTTAATAGTGATCCTATTTTGCCGAAATTTCAAATTAATTTGCGTATATGAAAACAGAACGAACGAAGCTAATTTTCAATTTAACTTTTAGAAATGTTAATAGAAATTGAGCATAATCCAATGTATCAAAAACTTACATTTTTCTTTTATTTATAAAGTTATTATTTTCTTGAGTTAGGACGCCTCAAGCTTTAACTCTTACGGAAAAATTATTATTATTATTATTATTTTAAATATACCATATGATGCATATTTTATAAAGACTATCAACTTTTATGTTTTATATTAGAACCTACAAAGATTTTATTATTATTTTAACTTTGCAATGATATATATTTTTTTACGAATATAAATTAAATTTTTTTAGGAAAATAAGATTAATATTTTTCATATCTATGTAAAAATGATCAATATATCTTTTTTGGTATGTTGTTTTACTTGTCAAGTTGTTTGGTATTGTTATATTTTATTTATTTATTTTAATTCATCATAAACAAAAATTTAAAATATCTGAATATTTTAATCCTGGACAAAACCCCTAGATGACAAATTCAACTTCGGTTTAGGTGGATCTATCTATGGTTTAGTTCTCAACCGATTTGAGCCCAATTGCGACCTGTAGATGACCCAGATTTCTTTTAAGTATTGCTAACTTTCGGCAATTTTTTTTCAATCCTGCAGTTTTCAACTGGTTTTAACCATTGTTTTTATATATCAACTTTGATCTGTAGATGGCCAAAATGTTTCAATGGTTTTTAAATATTGCCAACTGTAGGTAACAATAAAATTTCCGTGAACGAGGTAAAAAAAAATCGATGTAAATCAGAACAAAAATTTGGAAAATACTTGTAAATATGACAAATTCTATAATATAATAAGATGAAACATTTTTTTTTGAGTACTTAGTTTGATTTCGTAGACGAAATTGAAAGGGTAAGTTGTGGGAGAAATTTGAAAAAAATGTATAGCAACAGAGAATTAGTAGATATGCTGTTAGTGTATGGAGAAGCTGCGCAAAATTCCGAATTAAACCAGTGACACTAAAATTTTTGGCTAGGAATGAAATACCCTAATTTTTGCGAATTTCAAAAAAAAAATCTTTTGTTCTATAATCAGTATATCAAATTATATATGTCATTAAAGTTTCGTACAGAAACACCCTGTATATATAAATACGCATACTTTCTAGGTTTTTGAACAAAATAAAAATATGTATTTTATAAATTGAATGTCAAATTTCTTTACTTTTACAATAATCCGTAGGTAATTTTGTTCAAAATTTTTATTGTTTTTCCTCATAATAAATAATATACGAACAGTAAAAGTTCAAAATTGTTTCGATTTATCCCGTTTTACGGTATGTTTACAATCCCGCAGTTTTGAACCGATTTGATCCAAATTCTGTTTGCAGGTTAATGAACTATATATGATCGAAACAATTCAATTTAAAAAAAAATATTATTAACTTTAAATGAAAAATACCATTTCCGTAATATTCAAAATTTATTACTTGACGAGCTTAAGATATGGATCGATTGGCAATTATCGTACGAATATGTATGTATGTTAGTATCCGCAAAGCACAGAATGGAGATTGACCAAGACGACCTGATCGCTGATTTTTGTTTAATAATCATCTGTGAAAAATTCTAGCACGAAGGTATAAAATGTGAGTAAGCGAGTAATAGTAATTAAAATTAAATTAGTCAATTCATGCCGGAAAAGAGTTTTGTAAAAAAAACTGCGTTTTCTTAGCTTCCGGCATATTTCCTCACTCACCTCTTGTTTGAAAAAGTTCTTCCCTCAAACCACAGTGTCATTATAATCCTGTAAATTTCTTTCTTGACAAAAAACTTAATCTGCTTTGTCAGTTTTCAAATAAATTACTTGTAAAAAGTCACGGTTCTTCTAATATTACCCTGTTGTAAAATTATTCAAAAATGTGCTTCATCTCAAAATGATATATGCGTAATAATCAAATTGTTAATGTCATCCGATTATGTTGCGAATAAATTATAGTATTTATTAAAAAAGAAGAAAAATGAATTCTCTGACAACGGACAATCTTTTATTGCGAATATCTTGTAACAGCTTTTTACCAAGTTTCATAAATTATATGCCAAGTTTGCAAGATAAATATTATGAAATTTCTTTTTAATTCCAACTGGTCTTTCAAATAAATCGTCGAGACCCTTCTCAAATTGTATTTAATATTGCATAAAATATCAAATTTAAAAATCTAATTTTAGTAGCTGAGAATACAAAGAGAATATTAAAAAATATATAGTTTGGCAATTGACAAACCAGAATAAGTTCCCAACAGAAAAATAAACTAACATCTCTAGCCTAACTACCGTTCTAAATTTTTTTTACTACATTATTTAAAAATATATGGGAATTTCTTTCTCGTTCCGTTTCAATTTGGATAAATATTTTAAATTTGAATTATACTAGTGATACTAGCGGCGTAAGGCTTTATATATATATATATATATATATATATATATATATATATATATATATATATATATATATATATATATATATATATATATATAATCTTACAATTAACTATTAAAATAACCGAAAGAAGAATGGGTGTTTGGCGTACAAAGAATGAACTTGTTAGACAACATTCTAGAAACTCCAATCACATTTCACAAACAAGGTGGACATAATATTTTTTCCTATATCGCATATACAATGCCAATTTTATGACACGGTTTTTGTCAAAAACGATGACACAATATTCAGCTGTTTTTAGGACCTTTTTTATTTGTAAAGGTGTTGTACTGTCAAACAGACACATCATTTTATCTATCATTGCTCATATAAATATAATTAGAATTTACTTGGTTTTTCTTAAATTTAAAGGTATTTAATTTTAAAATGATATTGATAATTTTATTAAACTCTAACCTAACTTATAAATATCTAAATAATTTAAATTTCAAATGTTGTTTCATCTGTCAGTGACACCAATTTTGAATATTTTTATTTACTTTTTAATAATAACTTTAACCCTTTGCACTCCAGCCTAAATACTTATAGAGGATACCAATAACTCCAACACTATATTAGTTACATACATACATAGTATACAAGTACATGCATGTAATGTAAAAATGTCGCAATTACGGCGACAACGGAGTGCAAAGGGTTAAAATAATTAGTAAATCAATGCGTTATAGGAAAAATAGTATGAAAGACTCGTATTATAATGCCCAGTTATAATACTCATACTTTGCGAAACCCGCCTGCGGCTTGTATACGTAAACTGTATTCGTAGTACAATTAGGGTTATTGTAAATTATAACAAACCTTTTGCTCACAATACTAAATACTTCAAATAATACTAACAATATATATATTAATTGTCTTTGAATGCTCACTTGGTGAAACTAGGTTTAATAATAAAATATCAAACTAAACACTTGTCTAAGTGTTATACCATACAGATGAGCTCTAATAAGAGCGAAACGCGTCTATGGTTACTAACTGTGCTGGCCAGCCTCTGAAGAGGACCTCATAAGTTGACTTGGAAACTGAATTTTGTGAGACTTAGAGAAGTGTTTAGTTTAATATTTTATTATATTTTTTTAATTCCAATTATGATTATTTCTGTTTGAAATTTAAATATTTAAATTTATACTCCAAAAAATAGTTGAAATAAATGAATGAAATTTATCACAGAGATAGTTTATTAATAGTAGTGTAAATTAATAAAAAAATTGTTAACATAAAAAATACAGAACATGAAAACTTCAAAAAGAAATATGTCCTCTGTGCGCCCACATCTCCACTTGTACACGCCAAGGCATGGATTCAATAAGATGTCGAATAACATTTTGTGACATTTCACTCCATACTCTTTCAACTTCTTCCAACAATTGTGCTAAATTTTATTCTGGTTTTTGAGTACCCCACATAGAGCTACGTATCACATCCCACACATGTTTGGTTTGTTATTAATTATCTAAAGAACAGGCAGGCCAGGGAAGCACGTGTATTCGATACTGATTAAAGAAGTCCTGTTGGAATATGGCTTTGAGATGATGTTGAACATATTTACTACAATTTCACGAATCGAAATACCGTTCCGATTTGCTCCGGTATTCGAGCCCTATTTATTTGTGTTATTTATTTTATTTATGGGATAGGTGGCTCAGTGGTATCGAGTCGGCCTGTGGATCATGAGAACCTTGGTTCGATCCCCACAGGCGACAAACAATTTTCACCAATTTAAATCTACTCCTGTGACTCCGCATCCACTAATATCTTTGGGGGCTGTGATTTGAAGGCTGGTAACCGCACTTCACGAGAAAAAATATATCACTTACCGAGATCTGCTTAGGCATAGTGCCACACCCAGTAATTGATAAAAGGTGTAATGATATATTTATTTAAAGTTATTCTGATACCAAAATGAATTTAGCTTTTAGGCAAAAATAGTAAATACCAAATGGTAATTTTCGCCAAAGAAAAAATCGAAAAATATAAATTTCAATTAATTGGGTAAAAGGCGTGATGATATATTTATTTATATTTTATTTGTATTGATTTGTGTTATATTCAAGAAAAATAATATCCGGCGCTTACGATATGTTGAAATTTGAAAAAAGGGTAGGAAAAATGAATGGTGAAATCTGTCGTCCAGGCTATAAAAATGGGGTAGAAATTATGAAAAAGTTATTCAAAAAATGAGTACGTCCAGACCTGAAAGTGTCAAACGCGCCATCTGGCAAATGACGCAAGGAATTATGGGTTTTCTCGGCCCGATATTCTTTCAGTCCGCGGAAACAAATTTTATTTCTTCATTCGATTCGTTCTCTGTCACTGTATTCCTTCCCTATTTGTTCCAGAGCCCGATGGGAAATGCTTTTACTATATCATTTTATATCCGAACACGTAAAAATCGAAATCATTTTACGGGTGATATTTCACGAACGCTGCGAACCCGAGGCAATGCGTGCGAACGAACGAACGTGTCTAGTCCATTTGCACTGGATCATATTACTTCCTTGCATCTCTGCTTCTGCTTGTTTGCGCTCCCATTATGATGAAAAATTCATATAAGTGGAATATGCACCGCTGTGGTTTTTCTATTCTACTAGCTTCCGCTTTTTGTTCTGATGTCATTGCTTCTTTATTTTGATTTGTATAAATCGTTTTAGTTTCATGTAACTGAACTCAACTACAGAGCAAATATTGAGGTTCAATTTTTCTTGTCTGGACATATAAACTACCCATAGTCATATCACTAGTATAAAAATAGATTCAAACAACTGCAATTCAATAAACGTTTTATAATTCAGTTCTACAAATATTCACTGATATTGATATTAATTATAATGTGTGTTACTTTAATTGATAAACTCGTTGATATCTAACGTAGCATAAGAATATTTCAGTCTCAAATTATTAGATAAACCGGTAAGAAAAAATGTAAATATACCGGTAGTTTTTATTTTTATGGAGTTTTATGTAATTATTTTTATTTTACTTTTTTAATTGCTTAGCTTCCGTTTACACTTTATATATATATATATATAAGTGAACCTCTGTATTTATACAGCCCAGCCAATAGGAATTGAAGAATAGGAGTGAACTAAAGTGTAATTTCTTCTAAATTTCTATAAAATAGGTTAAATTTAAGCAATGTATACCGGCCTAAATAGACAGTCTGTATATTTTTACATTCATGTTTCTTATACTATTTACATGTTTCTCGCCTATTTTATTTTAATTTGACAATTTGTGAGTCTGACTTTATAATTATGGTAATTTTTATATAAAACGACGGTGTACGCCGTCGTGCCACCGATATAACAAGTACGCTGCTGCCGTAAAAACGGCTACACGCCTTCGTGCCGCCCCAACCGCTAACATTTGGACAATTCTCCATTGCCGGCTTGAGTGAGCCTCTACTGCGCTCAGGTCAAATATAATTTAAAAAAAAATCAATTAAATTATAAATTTATTGTCAATACTTACAATATAGGTAGGTGGCTCAGTCGACCTGTAGATTGAGAACCCGGGTTCGATTCCCACAACCGACAAACAGTTTTCATAAGATGAAAACAACTCCTGTGGCTCACCCCTTTACCAACATCTTTGTGGGCCGTGATTTGACGGCTGGTAATCATACTTCACGCGAAGAAATATATCACTTACTGAGATCTGCTATGGCTGAATGCCACACCCAGTAATAGGTAAAAATGCGTGATGATATATTTATTTTATTTATGTAAAACTACTCCTGTGGCTTCCCCTTCACTAACATCTTTGGGGGGCGTGGTTTGACGACTGGTAACTTCACTTCACGCGAAGAAATATATTACTTACTGAGAACTGCTATAGCAGAGTGCCACATCCAGTAATGGAAAAAAAGTCTTAATGATATAATTATTTATTATATACAAAAAATTATATCCAATTACTGCTAATTGCGTGCATTCATATAAAATTAATATTTTAGTTGAGTTAAAATGGTTCAAATTCTACAATCAATAGTTTTTAAACGATAAAACTTCAAAAAACTAAGAAAATAATTTATAATTTGTAAGAAAAAACTGGCGGAGGTGCTATTGTAAAACTTAAAAAGACACAAAAAGTAAATTTTCTTCCATTGTTATTTCTGTAATTGTGTTAAAATTGTCACTTTATTGCAAAAGTGGAAACCGATGAGTGCAATAAAGACACTTTGAACATGAGTTGCATATATTATTTAATCAAGTTTTAACTAATTATACTAACTTTTCTAATGACATTTCACGCTTGAAATAAAACATTTATTTTGTAGATTATTTAGTTTTAGCTTGTTTCGTAGCACCGTTGCCATTAATAGCATGGAATAAAACGATTTATCGCACACTGTACGATATACAGTCACTTTTTGCACTGAAAATAAGCACATAAGTAGTCATTTTTGCACGATAGTTGAAAAATAAATTAAAAGTCAAAATTATTGACAACAGAAAAGACGCACATTTAATGATGCTATTGTCAAATTGTATTGTATATTTTTTATTATGACATTGGAAAACATAAATAAATCTATGAATATGCTAAATTACTGAGTGAAATATAAATTTTAGGTACATTTTTGGCATCAAACTTTAATGAAAATGATTAATTATAGTTAGTTTATAAACCAACATCTCTGTGCTCTATACATCATCATGACCAGTGCATTGTGTTACAATTTATAGTTATGAGTTATATATTCACCAAGTGCAGTTTTTTGTTCGTATAATCCCAGCTTTAACAAGTCTATTTACATTCAGAATATAATTGGATAGAACGTGTTATGAAAAAATAATAAAACACAGCCATGAACTTTAATTTATATTTTCGTTCTCGTTTTTTGACGGTTTGCAATGGTCTTGAAAAGATGTAATCAAACATCAGACCATCAGAGAAGTAATTAAAATGCATTTCTGAAAACGAAACCAAAGCTTTGTTCTGAAAACTGTATACATTCAATTCAACGCTGTTGGTTACCTGAAAAAATAAATGAATATTTTATGTTATTCTATTTATTGCAACATTTATAAACGAGCCTAAAAATAATATGTGTTTATTGTGAATGTAACATGGAGAATAAATGAAACCTGCCAACATTTTATTGAATTTAAAGATAATCTCCCAAAAAAAATAAATGCAATTTTATTATCGATTTAAAATCGTAAACCAGCATATGATCCGCTTAACGCAGTATGTTCTACCTTAAATGTCGTCATCAAAATGACATCATTGGAGGATTTAGGAATTAGGCACACCGATTTTTTCCGGGACTAATAGTACTATAATGGTTCATATCTTTCAATACTTTTTCGATTTAAAAACACTCACGTTTCATCTATAAATTTAGATTATAGAGATTACTTTCCACATACGTATAGATTGTAATTTATTGCATCGTTAACTAAAAACTTGCTTTCGTATTCCAAATACTACTAAGTTGTTTCAAATATCATTTGTACATACAAAAAAAAATCCTCGTAACTTTTCTAGGTGAACCATTTACAGACAGATTCATAAAGCTAATTAGCCATTAATACTCATTTTACAAAGACACAAAAAGTAAATTTTCTTCCACTTTTATTTCTGTAGTGTAAAAAAAGTGCAATAAAGACACTTTGAATATAAGTTACAAATATTATTTTATCTACTATCAAGTTTTAACTAATTAATGAAGCTACATGGTGTTGCACGACCATCGCGGCGCGACTGTTTTGAGAGCAGTATACTCGCTCGACAATTATGTTTCAACATTGATAACTAACACCTCAGTGCATTTGTAGAACAACATCAAGGCTTATATGACGCAAAAAAATACTACCGAAAAAAAATAAGAAAAAATAGTATCGTCTTTTAATATATATCTTTCTAGTAAAATATTTTTAAAACCTTTAGCTTTTCTAGCGGTAAAAATATCATTAGGACTAATTCTAAATGTTTCTAATAAATTAATTAGAAGAAACTCTTCTTTCTCTTCAATATTATTAATTGACAGTAAATTCATCATGTCAGTTGTTTTAAATAAGACAGGCCCCTAAACTACGTTGCTATAGACTATGCTATGTCTATTGTGCTTATAAATATCACTCGTGCTGCGCATACTAAAGCACAAGAGACATTCGTAATTCACAGTAAAAAATAATCGACATAACTTTGACTACTTATAGTATTACAATTGATAATTTCATTGCAAACAACTAATTTGTAATACCACTCAAATTTAATTAATTAATTTAATTAAAATGGTAGGTAGTTATTTATACATATATTTGCACGTGCAGATATACTAACTGTTTCAAAACAATAAAACTGTCAGTAATACTAAAATTATATTTTAGTACATTTTCAAATTAAATTCATAAAATGGATTAACATATTATTGAAACTAAATATTATTTCATTAATTATTTAGATGATATACATTTCAAAATATTGATTAAAATATAAAATATTTGAAATACACATATTTTAGGTACTCTTGTTTTTTTTGTTTTATATCAATAAAAAAATAAGCTGATTGAACGCACGCCTAACAAACTCAAGCTGATAACTTAGAATTAAATAAAGAGTGCAATAATAGGGGACTTCAGCCCTCGCTTACGTCTCGGTTTGCCAACTTCACACGCGTCTTTACATTATTATTTAATGCTGCAAATTGTATCAAGAACTACAGCAAGACTTACTGTAAGAAGAACACATTGATTCACATTTGTATACAACGGAAAAATTCTGATAATAAATAATACTAAAATATATCTTCTAACAATAGAGATACTCTGCTGAAAATAGGGTTGTAAATAACAATTTAATATTTTTATAAATGAAACTATAAACATAACCTAAAATTTAAACAAACAACAACATACATACACTCTCATTTTCTTCTAACGGAAAACAGTGAAAAAGCCAGGAAAATTCTCTGAGAAACTCCGCGTTCTCGTCCGCATACCTTGGGGTTGACGGCCGGTGATAAACACTCGTTTTCACCCCTCGCCGACCGTCAAATTTTGATGAGAATTTTGCGGACGGCGATTCTGCCACTCGATTTGTGTTTGGCCGTTGCGCCAAGAAGTGTGAGATGTGAGATGTGAAATGGCTGCTGTATTGATGGCAGTCTACATAGAGTAAAAGGTTTTTCAGTTTTTACAGATATGAGGGAGTGTTGATAAATGATCCAGTTTATAGTTTTAGTTTTCAATATCGTATCAATAACATGGAGAGCTGAGTTTGATGCCAGGAAATTTATTTGAAAGTCATAAAAATTCCGTGTTCGTAAAGCGATTTTAGAGTTTTTATGTAATTGTATATAAATGGTCTTGAGTTAAATAACCAAATTTAAAATATGAATTTGGAATTTAAAATAACACAAAATATTTCTGTTAAAAGATATTGACATTGAAAATACAGACATGAATAAATTATTTTTGTAATAAAACGCGATCGCTCGCAACAAATAATACGATGATGAAAGAACTGAATAAACACTAGAAAACGATAACGTATGAACAAAATATTATTAAAGTTACAAACCAAACAAGGGGAAAGAGAATGATATCGTTGGGTCGCTTCAAAGTTAATTATTCTCACGCATAAGTAAAACTACCATATTTACGCTGAATTATTATCACATATCGTCTAAAAAAGCTTGTCAATTCAAAAAAGTCATAAATAAAATACTCTAAAATTATTAAAACATATTTGATAAAGCAAATCGCTAATAAGTTAACTTAAAAAAGGTATTTAATTAATCTGTATTTCTCGAATTGTAACAAATATCTAATTCTGAAATAATTCATTATATTATAATTTTAACTTATATTATCAGGTACATATTTATTGCATTTGATTTCAACTACCTACATTGCGTCAATTTGTAAGCATTCACAAACTTGAAAATACCAAATTATTAATTAAAAAAATAGAATGTTATACACCAAGGGAAACAGTGTATGTTTTTTCCCGAGTTGTAGCATTTAAATAGTATGTTATGCAACAAGGGAGGGAAACAAGCGATTATTCCCGCGTGTGATGTTGACAAACCGAGACGTAAGCGAGGGCCGAAGGCTCGAGCGGAAGTCGAGGTTTGCCAACTTCACACAAGGGATAATCGCGCCCTCTCGTAAAGCATATTATACTTTTCGTAACAAGTGCACAAAAATTACTGTCTTACCGGACAAATGTCAAATATGCGTTGCGTAACTAGTTACCTAGGAAACGCCGCAAACAGCTAATAATCGTAGTCCCTAGGGAGAGAGACATGTCCCTAGGGAGAGAAACATGCTACCTAGGGAGAGAAACATCCTACTTAGGGAAAGAAACATAATGTTTCTCTCCCTAGGGGAGAAAAGCAGTGTTTCTCTCTCTAAAATTAGGGAATAAGAACGTGTTTCCTGTGCATGTGTTACGAAAACCTATTTAACGATTTTTATATAGTTAATAACATAAATATTTTGAGACGGATATTTACTTGTTTACAATACCTACAAAATCTGAGTAGGTAAAGTATTAAATTCCATTTTTAATATTGTTTTTATATTTGATATTTCATTTGAGATTTTTATAATAGTGTTTCATATTTCTAATTTATTATTACGCTTTAAACCTTGTTAACTTTAATTTATGAAGAAACCAACATATAACTATATCCTACGTGTTCAGATTTGAATATAATCTGTTGTATAGCATAGCAAATAAAATAACATACTCTTCCTAGTTCCTGAATTAATTTTTAAAATAAATATATTGATGAATGATTATTACATAATAGATCTTAGTTGAGTGGTCAAAGTCGCAAGCAATAAAAATGTTTAAATATGTGTAGACAAAATTAATTGACAGTAAAAAATTGGATGTGAATATTTCGTATCCGTTTATAAATCCATAATTCAAAATCGCTTTGCATGACATGTTTTATTCGCGCACAAGTTTCATATTTATCGAGTCATAAATTATCGGAATACATCCATCAATTTCCAGTAAGCAAAAAACGCTAAACGAATCGCGTCCAATTAGGTCCATTGTCCTGCGCGTCACCAAAAAGGAGAATATAAAACTAATTTAAAAATGCCGAACGAATCCTGGCATCTAACAAGTACGACGCCTTTTTGTGTGTCGGCTTCGATCCCCGTTAATGGGAAATTCCTGACGCGCGATAACCATAATCGTTGTATTGAAGGGTCGTCCACTCCCGGAGCCGGCGCTCGAAGTCTCACTCGCGATGCAAAGGCATCGGTCGTTGGTAGGCATTGGAGCGTCCAATAAAAGTGAACTTCGTACGGCGACGAATGTACGTACGCTCAGTTGTATGATTAAACAATGTGTTACGGAATTCGACACAAGACCAATTGTATTATCATTTTTAGCTTTAAACTTTTAACAATCCTGTACTCATTTCAACATTTGAAAATTGTTTAAAACTTCCAAACGTTAAATAAGTTTGGGGCAATGCGGTAGCCAGAAATCTGTAATAGGCAGATTTGGAATTTTGTAACAATAAACGCACAACCTCATTAAAAATTATTTTGTTCTATAGAAAACCCACAATTACTAACTTTTTTGATTGCAGTGATAGAGAGAGATTTAAATAGAAAAGCAGTACCATTTTATCCGCCAAATTTAATGATGTAAAATTCAAAACAATTGAAGAACAAATAGCGCGTTATAATCAATAAAACATATTTTTTAAAGGGACACCATATTGAAAATAATACTTTTATTGCTACATTAAAATTATTATTGATTCTTACGTAAACTGTAACTTTAAATATCTCTGTTAACATTAACTTTAGTAATATGATGATAATGAATTTTTGTGAAAAACTTAGAAATATAATTTTACATATATCATTCGATTTAAAAAATATTGTTTTGTTATCATTCTCTTATTTGATCTTTATTATTAATTTACACCGTTTTTTTGTGGACTAGATAGCTCAGTGATATTAAGTCAGACTATGGTTTTAAGAATCCTAGTTCGATTTCCACAGACGTCAAACAATTTTCACCACATTAAAATTACCCCTACGGTTCTATTTCCATTTTTCGAGGCATTAATTTGACGGCTGATAACCACACTTCATAAAACATTTAGTTTCCGAAATTTGCTACGGCCCAATGTGCTCCATCCAGTAGTATGAGTATAAGGCATAATGATTTTTTAGGTTAAATTGATTGATTGCATTGCTCATTTAACTATCATTATTAGGGCCAGATTTATACTTGCCCTAAGCTATTTGAGATATGGGGTCTTTTACAAATCCAGATATTCTATGTCAGTGCCAAATATGCCAATTGCTCACTCGGACAATTTTTGGGGGGCCCCAAGAAAATGGGGCCCCCTAACTATAACTTGTGTGGCTTATACATAAATCCTGCACTGATCATTATCACTTCAATTAAAATAGCCAGCAATAATGGACTGCTAACTTCGTTCATCAAAGTGCAGCGGGAATATAAATAGTAAACTAAAAAGAAAATAAATATTTTTTCTTTTATTATTTGTAGGTAAATATTTATTGTTTATTCTCAATGAAGCGAGAGGGAAGGGGGCATTGAATCCCATGTCTCCTTGTATATACGCCTTGTTCAGGGTGTTTTATATGAAATTTAAATAAACCCAGAGGTAACAACTAAAACACAAACTCAAGATTGTATGAAAATGAATAATATGCAATTGAACCCTGAAATTAACAAAATAATTCATCAATATCACCTGAAGCACAAAATTTGTATTACAGTCATGTTTATATTTAAATAGAGATTGTTTTAAATCTTGATAATTATCACTACTAAGATTAAGGTAAGTTCGGAGATAATTCGCTTACATGCAATGCCCTTAGAGCAGAGTTTTTCAATCTTTTTGTCTTCGAATTTAAATACCGTGACACTAACTATACTGCCTATAATTAAACTGTCAAATTTTTATTCTACAATTATTATGTACTTGACGTTTTATATACATATATTCTTCATGTCTTTTTAATACATTTATATTATTATTAATAATAAACATTACGGTAATTTTACAATTTTATTTCATGTATTTGTTTCTAAAATTAATTTTAAATATGGATGATCAAATACTCGAGACAATTTGAAAATACTTACTTATTATTATGTTATTAATATTTTTTTTATGAAACCTACACCAAGTTGTACCAAATGTGTTTTCTCACTTTCCGTTGTAATTTTAAAATGTAAATCAAACGCTAAAATAAAGTCCTGACGAAAGCAAAATCCATACTGATTATGAAATCCTGATCATAAATTTTAAACTGCTGCAATCCGCAATATTACCAGTATTCCCAAACAACACAGTATTAAAATTAATCGTATTGATGCGTTATTTACAGTGTAATTCCGAATTATAATGCTGTCATCGCATTCTACTTAAAGATTAATACAATTTTCATCCAAATGGTGGAAAATCAAGAAGATTTACTCTGCGGAGCTGTAAAAGAAATTGAATTTCTTGAGGAGTTCTTAAATCTGAAGCGTCCTTCGGGAATGGGGCCTTCCGGGAACCAGCGGGAAACATGGATATGTTCAGACAGTTTGGATAAGATCTTATTTCCTCTGCGGCCCAGGAAGTAACTGTTATATGGCCATCGCTACTTAATAAAGATAGCAAACGGATCATTTAAAAATGTCTTTATTTCCACCACATGTCCGACGGCTCTCGTTCGGAACTCGCATACCTCAATGCTCAGCATATTTGCGAAAACTTTTCACAAGCAGTTTTCTAAATTGTCCGGAAAGTCAAATTCTTACATTTATTCTACTAAAATTTTATTATTTGTGGTTTCTTACACCTGGCGTTAAGAATTTTCATTTCTTTTCAACTATAAAAAGTTTCTAAATTATTTTGAAAGAAAGCTTCAAAATAATTTGAAAACCTTTGAAAGTGGAAAATATACGAACATTGTGATTTCAAAAGTATCAAGATATTTCCTAAATTATTTTCATATATAATATAACAAGTAGTATGAAAATTGCTGAAAATATTTTGACATAAATTATGAGTTGTTATGTTTCCTATTTCCGTAACAACGAATGTATATTTATGTCAAAATATTATCTGTCAATTTTCATACTACGAGTTGTATTCGGCTTGAGAATTTACCAAACAAGAGTTAATTAACAAGAATAGTTAGGTATTTATTTGCACAGTGATGAAAATTCTACATTTTTTCAGTGTACATTTAATATTCAAAATTGACGTTTATGAAAATATTGAAACATTTATTTTATTCGTAACCAAGGATATTAATAACAGTCGTATTTCTGATGAAATTTCACTAGTGATGAATTTCCGACGAAATGTACATTTCATTGGTTCATTTTCAAACAAATTCGTGATCCTATTGGTTGACAGTGACGTGTGGTGAATTCTCAAAGAAAGCTATTAATAAAAAATAAATTTTCTACCAGTTTTATTTGAAATATGTTTCTCCAAAATAATTTAGAAACTTTTGACAACGGAAAATGTACAAATTCCAAAAGTGTCAAGATATTTTCTAAATTATTTATAGATGGCACAATGGTATCGAGTCGGACTACGAATTTGAAAATCCGGGTTCAACAAATTAAAATTGCCCATGTGGCTCCCTCACTACTAACATCTTTGGAAGCCGTATATTGAAAATACGTTAATAATTGCAGTTGTGTAAATTTGGATAGCTAATTTATTTTTTTGAAACTCTATTACATGTATTTGTTTATCAAATATTCGGTAAAAGATTTGAGTAAGATAATTTAGCTTAGAATTATCAGCTAGATTAGTAATCAGTAATTAGCTTAAAATTTCCTGAAAAGAGATATCTTATTTAATATTTTTATCTTTTTATGATTAAAGAAACTTACTTTGTTTTTGACTGCAATGATTAATTATTAAATTGTATTTTCTCAATTTTTTTCTGTGTTTATTTACTTGTTACTTATTACTTGTCATATATCTTTTTTTTATAAATACCGAATACTTGATTTACAAAATTATTATAATTTTGATTTCTAAATTACTGATTTTATCTAGCCGTAATACCGTGGTAACTGCACTATACGCATATATCACTTATCGAAATCAGCTTTGACAAAGTTTCACACCTAGTAATGGATAAAAGAAAGGGATCGCTTTAAGGGCGGACAAACTGGGCGTTCGTCCGGGAAAACAAATCTAAAGGGCGGCATTTTGGCTGTGAATATGACAAAATATACCCAATTGATTGAAATTTATACTTGCCGATTTTTTCATTAGCGAAAATCATCATTCAATGTACATTTCGTATTTACTGTTTTTGCCTAAAAGCTATTTCATTTTGGTATCAGAATAATGTTTAAATAGCTATATTTCGATAAAGTAACATGTTGAGACCTATTTTAATTTTACTAATGGTTTATATATTCTTAACGATACTAAAGCCGAGGACTTATTTTATACATGACAACTTCAAAGGAATGTTATTGACCTAAAAATATAGATTACATTTCATACGAAAAGTTGTCTTTGACAACTCTGGTACTTATATTTGTTACCATGTCAGATCTTTAATATGTAACTAGGTAAAGGTACTTTTGAACTTTTACTGGTTTGTACTATTTGACTGTTAATTTTATGTTACATGTATCTTTTTAGATATACGTTTTTGTTATCATTTAAAACCATTTGCTTTTTATTTCATATAAAAGATTTATATTTTTTTTAAATATATCTTTAATGGGACGGCAATTTATCTTTCTGTTCGGGGCGACGTAAAAGCTATTGCAGATACCGATAAATGACGTGATAAAATATTTATTTATATTTAAAGAAAGTTTTCCTCTTAAATAATTTAGAAAATGCACGAACAGTAATGATACCAAAAGTGTTAAGATAGTTTTTAAATTATTTTTAAGGAAAGCTTCTAATAAAAAATAAAAACTAATTTTTGCGAGTTTTATTATAATTATTCTCCTCTAAAATAACTTATAAATATTTGACAGCTGAAAATGTATGAACATTTATGATGCCAAAACTGTCACTATATTATTAATATTTATTAAATAAATTTGAACTCGCGAAACCACAATCGAAATGTAACAAATGCCTGATGAAATATTGATTTATTAACATACTTTAAAAACTTGAGATATTTCATAAAAATACGCTGTTACACTTGTTTATTTTATGAAAATATCGACGTTCCCGTGCATTGAACCTTTGACAGGATGGATAACATAAACAAGTAACAAAACAAATAATTAAGACGTAACAAATTAAAACCAGCCTTGCTTTATTCAGTTCTTAAACTTTCCAGTGATTGAAATTATTACAATGTTGTTGAAATTCAATCGCTTCTCTAATTAACTTAGTATTCTTAAACTTGACTTTCGTTTTAAATACACTAAGGATCGGTTGTTCCATCTCCGGATAAAGTTCCAGATATCTTCCGGCGGGATAATTGAAAAAATAGATGAGTACAAAATAAATCAAAGCAATTTTTATTGTTGAAATATCTGGAAAACATGAAGTATTAAATAACAACACTGAACACGTATTTTACAGGAGATGTTCAACTTTTGTTTTCAGAGAACACATTGATTTTCATTTTCTTGCAAAACTGTGAACCATGCCGTAATTGGTCAATTTTAAGACGCTCTAGTTCTTACGAAAAGCATGTAAAACTAAAATTATTGCCACATATACTATCAATGTGGCAGTCCTGTCTTAGTTTAAAATAATTTATGCCATTGTATAGAACGATTTAAAATTGCTGCATATTTTTACAAACTTAACGAATTCTAAAGTAATTATATATTATATAATATATATATACACTCGGGAAAATAAACGCACCACTTGAAAATGCACTAAAAATGCCAAATATTCAGAGAGCCATAATTCGGTTGAATTTGTTCGAAAATTGATAAATCTTTAAGTGCCGAAAATTTTCAAGTTTTCTCTTTAAGGTCATTCAAGTTAACGTGTCGCCAAGTCCGCTTTTTTAACTTGATTAACTTGATACAATATTTTTTTTAATCCTTATCCCCTGGGTTATGTGCTAAATTGTATAATTTAACTTGAGTTAATTTGGTGTTATTTTTAATGGGATTAAAAATTGTAAACGTTTCTGATTTGAATACTTCTTTATATATCTTCTCAATGGAGCTAAAAATAATTCTAAACCAGCGATGTTTTGTCAATGTAGGCTTATAAAATTGATGTAGATAATACAGACTATTCCACATCTATAAGGTATTGGCGATGCCAAATTTATGACAGAAAGTGTTTGCCATCTGATGTATAAATTGGGAATTCTACAACCACTGATTGTTTTCGAACTTCTTTGCGTTTGCCTAACGTTGCAGGTATTTAAAAACAATATTTTATATAAAATATGTAAATGACTTTTTAAATTTTTCTTTAAATATATTCTTCTTCTCAATGAGTAATGCGTTTGTTGTGTTCTGGAGTATAATTCGTGGACAAAAAAAACAAAAAATAAGTTTTCAAAAGTTTCACAAACCTGATTAATAAAAAGTGTTATTTTTTAATCAATTGAGAATAAGTAAAATAGTAGATAAACATTTACTATAAATTTTAAAACTTAAAAAAAAAAGGAATAGATTAAACTTATAGTATACTGTAATTTTTAGTAAAATATAATGCTATTTTAAATGACACTAGTAATAAGTAAAAAAAATATTCAAACGTTGACAAAACGCAATATTTGTACAAAGTAAAAACAACATACAATACCGGGTAGAAAGGATCGAATAATTGACGCTTGAGCGCTGGCATCCATCTTAGCGTCGACAATCTTGTAAATATCTGATGACTGAAGGAAAATATAATCTTTCAGTTTTCAACATATTTTTGATTTGCATATACGGAGTAAACGAGATCTTGATATTCTTTTTAGTAAAAAATCTAATTTTATCTATTACATATTCAACAGATTGTTTGATAATCGAACAAAGGTCTAAAACTACAACATCGATATCATATTTTCTATAAGTATGACATAAATTCTGAAAGATTTTTTACAATGTTCAAGATATTTTAATTTTAATTTACAGATATAAATTTATTGTAGGTGTGGTATCGATTCGGCTTGTTAATTTGAGATACCGGGTTCGATTCTCATAGTCGGCAAACAATTTTCACTCTTGTGGTTCCCCTCCACTAACATGTTTGAGGACTGTAATTTAACAGCTGGTAACTGAACTTCACACAAAGAAATATACTTACCGAGATCTGTTACCTCAAAGTGCCACACCCAGTAATGGGTAAAAGGCGTGATGATATATTTATTTTATTTATATAAAACTACTCTTATGGCTCTCCCTCCACTAACATCTTAAACTATTACGCCCATAACCATGATTCACATATTATGTTAATTATGGTTACCATTTCCTTGCTTACGGAATAATATGTATACGTATAAAAGGATTTTTAAATTAACATTATTATAATGTACATAACGCAGTTGTATAAAAATATTATGTACATTTCATTTGTGAAATATGTTTGGCGTATTTAGAATAGAGTAGGTGGGGCTCAATCCCCACAACTGGCAAATATTTTGCACCAAATTAATCTACTCTTGTGGCTTCATTTCACTAACATCTTTGAGGACCGTGATTTGACATTTGGTAACTGCACTTCACACAAACACAAAGAAATATATCACTTACCGAGATCTGTTACAGCAGAATACCACACTCAGTAATGGTTAAAAGGAGTTATGATATATTTATTTATTTTATTTATTAACTTTTTACTTACATACATACATAACATCACACTATATCCCATTAAATGGGGTAGTACGAACCCCTGACACATTCATAGAGCATCCTCTAAAAGATTCATAATAAAAAATCAGTTCACGTCAACATTCTCATCCTGACACACGATACTCGTTTCGACCACATTAACTCTTCCTCCATACGTTTCACTTGACCTATCAAATATTCGGAATGAAGACAAGGCTCAGAGTTAACTAGGTATATGTATTTAATTTAACGCTAACTCTGGTTTTAAAACTTACTTTATACTGTTTACACTTGGGAAACAGGATTATCCTTTAAGAAGAGGACTAAAAGCAAGGTTTCTCCATTTTACTTCAAGATAAAGTTTCTCAACAGAGTTTCTTGTGTCATATTCTCAATCCCACACATTTGCAGTATTTGCAACTGATACAGTTAAAAATTCAATTAAAAAATATAAATTTATAATGAAGTTGATTACCAATGTACGTCAGTCAAATCAATCCCATTCAATAAAGAATATGCTGATTCAGGCCGACATGAACAAATGGCATTCCGGGGAAAATATTTTTTTCTCGGTGGATTACACGAATATGCCCGTCAGTCTTCCTGTCATAGCGGCTTCATGTGTACGCGGCGTATTCAGTACGTTCTGTACAGCGGTCAATCATATGCCGCTAGTGCTAGTTCAACAAAACGAGCTCTTCAAAACAGGGGCGTACAAACAATGACTCGGACAACCCCAAGAACATATTACTACCTCCACATTATAAATCCTATAAGTACATGACAAATAAATGATAAAATATTTCTCGAAATCACACGATGCATTGTAGAAATTTTTCTGCTGCAGTTTTCAATAACTAAAATGATGTGATGTAGATTATTTGTAGATTAATGAAGTTTAACTAATTGCGTCATTAATCGTTTAACCAACATTAGAATAAGAAATATAAAAAATATTAGATTTTTCCAAATTAACAAACTTATTAATTTAATTTCATATTTATGGAATATACAGGGTGTTTCTTTACCTTTGCACAAAACTTAATGACATATATAATTTGATATACTGATTATAGAACAAACAAATTTTTTTTTTTACATTTAATTATTTATAATTATGTATGTTACTAATGAAATAAACGTATAAACACTGCCTACAAATAATAATTTATGAATTAGTTATTATGTAGGTACCTGGTGTAATGCCTTATTTTTATTTGAGTACCTAGTCTGATTTCGTATACGGTATTGAAAGGGTAAGTTGTTGTGGGAGAAATTTGTGAAAAATGTATAGCAACAAGGAATTAGTGGATCTGCTGTTAGTGTATGGAGAAGCGGCGCAAAATTCCGAATTAAACCAGTGACACTAAAAATGTTCGCTAGGAATGAAATACCCTAATTTTTGCGAATTTCAAAAGAAATATTTTTGTTCTATAATTAGTATATCTAATTTTATATATACATATATATATAATTAAAGTTTCATGCAGAGGTATAGAAACACCTTGTATAATAATTTCAGGTCCAATTGCATGTAAATATTAAAATTATCTAAAATAATTTATTTTAAAATAGTATATTAAAGAACTAATTTTATAAGATATGTTTTTCCGCACGCGTACAAATTTAGAAGACAAACGCGATAAAAGTCTTTTCATTTGAGTTATTTATACTATTGTATCTATTTTGCGATTTTTATAATTATTTTTTTTTAATCTGCGATATTTGAAACCAAGTCAATTTAGGGCAATTTATATATGAAATGTTGTGGTTGGTAACTGTTATTGTCATGTATGCTATTATTCAGATTTTGAGGATATATTTAAATTTTGATGTTCTCAGCTTGATAGGTTCAGTATGTCATCCGCTTCTACCAACCGTCTAAAACAAAATGTTGCGTATCGTAATGAACGCTTTTTCGATCCGCAACTGGGTTTCGTAATGACTTCCGTATGAACGCAGAATAGAAAAACATATTTAATTAGACTCGTGTGACAGCACTTTGTATATATCGTGCTGTCATTGACAGGAAACTGATTTATTAATTAATTGTATTTTAACATTTTGATGTTAACTATTAATGTTATAGATGAAACGTCATAAAAATTTATGACGTATAACATGACGCAATTTCATTAATTCAGCGAGCCATCTATACTCAACTACTCGACATGAAATAGAACTGCGTCATATAGAATTTATAGTAGAATGTAGAGAATAATTTTCAATTCGCTAAATTAATAATTAGGTTCTAATTAATCTTGTAATACAAATATTTGATATATAAAGCACGGGATGTTTGGTGTTTTATCCGTATTATGTAAAATTATAACTTTGACATGACAGATTTATTTATTTAACCATAAATTAGCAAATAAGCAGATACAAAACATTGTTATTAAGAAAATAGAAACTTATTGTAATATAGTGAAAACAAATAATGAGTAACAGTGATTAATAAATGTGTTTCAATTATTCCAGATCCTAAGAAAACATTAAAGTTGGTTTAAACTTGAATTAAACAATCAGAGTGCTGGAAATGTACGAGTGTTGCCATAATTATCATATAAATTAGATTTAATAGAGGAAGAATATAGTAAATTTGGAATCAAGATTTTCAATAAATAAATTCGTATTAAATATTTTTTGGAGTAAGATCATATCAGCATTTGTTCTTTTATGTTTAAGAGTTAACAAATAATCCATAGGGTACTGCAATTTGCAGCCATTTTACTTTCAAATTTGAGCGCCAAAATTAAAATTAACAGCTGTTTGCCACAAGCTTTATGCGTCTTGGTACTTTAATAATGTAGGGACATTCGTGAAAGTTATATTAAACTGCATGGTGATAAATTTCTTCTAAATGGATTCAATTATAGATTTATATATAATTGTAGCATATTCGAGTTGTAACCTAAAGATAGAAATGTATAACATAATCGCTGCATGAATGTTGTTGAATAATTTAATAGAACGCATCAAAAACCAAGTAATTTATATAGTTTAATTGTTATACTATAGAAGTTATAGGTGGTTGTTTAGAAATACATAGTTTAGGGCAGTGGTTCTCAACCTTTTCGATATCATGCCATCTTTTAATTAGGATGAAAATCTGGTGCCTCCTCACCCGGATATTATCAAAACAATTTTTTTACAATTATTTTTATTACTCATATTATTATGGGAGTTTAAAGCAAAATAAAATATTAGTATGCTTTTGTTTTAACTATTTATTAAATATATTAAAACATACAAAAAAAAACTAAATTTATTATAATGTAATCGTTAGAACTCCTTTTTACCAACTGTGTTAATTGATAGTTCCAAATATTCCTCCTAGATATGTTTTTGCAAAAGTTGCAACTCTTACATTTACATTTATTAATACTTACATGTTTTTTTTGCACAAGATATAATGAATATATAATGAAAAGACAATGAACTAACTTTAAAATTATGAGCGTCCACGCCCTATGCTTCCCCTGAGATTCGCTTATGCTCCCCAAGGAAGGCATGCCACCCTGGTTTAGAGTTAAAAATAATGCCTAGAACGCGAATGCAGTTATTACATAATAGGAGAATGTTAATTTTATAATCATAGACAGGTTTATTAATATTTAAAGTCAAAATAATCACAGAACATTTTCTTCAATTTAAGGTTAAATAATTTGTACATCAATTACGGTAGACATGAAATATGTTCTTGCAGTAACAATCCATATTTGGAAATGCTCGTTTAACTCACATACTTCCAGAATTCGGTTTTATTTTTATTTGATTTTTCTTCTAATATCATTTAAATTTTAGAATATTATTCATAAGGGCTTCTTTACTTATGTTTGATGGTGACAATTAATATAATTAATAATAGCATTAGATTTGCACCTAATCTCACCACACCTCAGTTTGACAGCTGTTACTGTCGTTTTATTTATACTTGACGTTACTGAGACGAAATGTAGTTACTAACTTTTCCTCTTGCTGATATTACACTACCTATTTTGCTTGGTTGAATTAAGATTTTTTACTCAGTAGTGATAATATTATACACCCATACCTCGCTTTACGGCCTAAATACATTCCACGAAACTTGGCCGCAAAGCGAAAAGCCGTATAAGGAATCAATCAATTCTAATACAAATTCAATGGGAAAAAAAGTTTTTTGCCGTTATAGCGAAACATTTTAGGCCGTAAATCGAAAACGTGCCTTAATTGAAAAGGGCCGTTATAGCGAAATGTCTATAAAGATCGGCCGTATAGCGAGGTATGGGTGTATATTGTCTCTGGAAGTTAGTGTATCAGGAACCAATAGAATCACAAATTTGTTCCAAATTAAACCAATGAAATGAAAGCTATTTTGGTAGTTTTCCACTAGTGAAATTAATAAGTGATTATTAAATCTTCTTGGTTACCAATAAAATAAATTCTATTTTCATAAACGTCAATTGAAAAAATATATCGAAATGTCAAATTCTCAGCTTTTACAAAAGAAATGTATGCTTGTTAAATTCTCACGCAAAATATATGTCATAATATTTGTCAAATAATATTTTAACATGATTTTAAATTCGTTGTTACGGAAATAAAATATACAGCTCTTGCTGCGCATTTGTAATATTTCCATTTCCATAACAAATCATAATTCATGTCAAAATATTATCGGCAATTATTATATCACTTGTTATATTAATTATATGAGAGTATGGAAAAATATTCACAAAATGTTGAAGATATTATATTGGTAAGTGGAAGTTAAATCTCAGGAAACTAATTGATTTCAACAATTATTATAAATAATTATATTTTATCAACAATACGTCAAACCGACTGTAAGACGCCACAAAACAAATCCCTTAGTGACCAATAAGACACTGCAATATGTCAGGTGATCATCTCGTTTCAGTGATGCCAAAATTGATTTTATTTGCAATTAGAAAATATCACCTCACTTTACAAAACAAAAGTCAAGTGTAATGAGAATAAATAAATAAATAAATATATCATCACACCTTTTACCCACTACTGGATGTGGCACTATGCCGTAAGCAGATCTCGGTAAGTAATATATTTCTTCGCGTGAAGTGCTGTTACCAGCCGTCAAATCACGGCCTCCAAAGATGTTAGATGTTGGAAATGTAATGAGATTGTTTGCAAATCGAATGTTATAATATTTGCAATTTTAGTTATGGTTTTGATGCAATATATTTTAAGATGGGTTCATTACTTGGCCCGGATTTGGTTCAATTTATTAAAATGTCCTCACTACGCCTCTGTTTCAAATCCGTACAGATAGCGAGCAAACTCTGCTCGCACTATTACCATGTCGAAAGCGCGACCACCAAATGAAATATTCCGTTTTTCAAGCTTTGCATTACAATATTAATTTTTATCTAAACATAATCCGCAAATATTTTCTATTTGTTTCAAGTAATTAATTAAAACAAAAACTGTTCATTCAGCAAAGTGTTTTACCCGTGGTCTAAACATGTTTTACTTATACAAAAAAGTGTAAAAATCACTCTTCTTTCGCATCAAAAACCTACGCAAAAAATTCTAAACATCGATTCAAGTATTGGCTATAGAAAAAAGTTTTTTAGATATACCAAGCTTGGAAATTTCTTCCGCTACTGCTTAAAATTTCTTGAGAGAGATTTCGAAAAGAAAGCTTGTCACAAAAAAATTTGCAACAGCCTTTATATTCGCTTGATAAGGTCTCTACGTAAATGCGACTGTCACATTTCTTTTACCTTTATTGATCTGACTTTGTTACATTTAACTGGTGTTGTTAGAGATATAAAACAAATGTAGAGTTTTTTATCTGCATTGCGGAATTGCGGTAATGTCACTGCAACCGGCTTCAGTGTATAGTCAACCGAATTGCATACATATAGAATTTTAAATTGTGTTACTGGGTGTAGTTTATATTATTTTTAGTGGCGTTGTAACCGTCCACAAAATTAACTTTTATGATATGTGATATTGAAGTATTCAGTGGCTTGTGAATTTTATGAGTTTGTTTGGATTGAATTGAATATATTTAATGGAACTGTATTTACTCATTACATTGGTTTTATTTTAGGGTAATTTACTGACCTATACTATGCAATATTTGTTTCAAAGTTTCAAATATTTACTTTGCTTCAAACTTACAATGAAACTTGTGATTAATTAATTCTACACGAGGGCAGTTTACTAATTAAATTGCATAAATGTTAAAGTTTCTAAGTTTGTTTTATTTTAAGAAAGTAATTGATCACCTGACCTGTTACTAATATTGGTTTTCAAAGTTTTAATTATTAACCTACTTCTAACTTCACATCGTAGCACAATTTAATTAATTAATGTCGTATATAATAATTAATTAAATTTAAAGAAGTATATTATTAAAAGCTTTTTAAAATAAGCAATTTATAAACTACCATTTATTATTGGACTATATCTTTTTGTGTTCAGATATTTCTAACGATGAGGTATAATGCTTTTAAAAAGTGAAAAAATATGAATAAAAAGCTCTTCTATTATCAATAATTATTTCCCGAATTTTAATAATATTCTTCTACTACTGTTATGAAAATGTCATTTAACGTATTGTTTTCAATACAAATGTACAACTTAATATACTGTTAAAATAAATATAATTTGCAATACATAAATCATAAAAATTCATGCAGCAAATTGATCAAAAGTTCATATAATATTTAATGATTTTATCATGGAGTAAGGAATAATAATAATGTTCACATTGACGTGCTGTTCCGATGAATTGATTTCATGCTTGTCTGATATGAAATCTGTTAATTATATTAATGAGAATTTGAGTAGTGAAATGTGTGTCACCAAAGCGTAAATTATTGCGAAACTGATACAGTTTGATGTACAATTTCAATATTTAGTAGCCAATCACATAATGGAAACGAGATATATACAATCAAAGTAACAATTGCTGACTTATTTATAATAATAATGTTAGTTTCAGTCTTTTAATACGTTACTATCTATGTATTTAATGTCCTGTTATAGTACGAGTACGGAATTACTTTATAGATAGCAGTACTAAACTTTATACCTACTAAAATTTTTGGGAAAACTACAAACACCATTTGAGACTCGAAACTTTTTAAAATTTGTCACATACAGCTGTTTAAACTTTTATTTTAGTTCGGGCATTTCTTATGCTTGTGATTCCACTAGCTACAATATTATTTGTTTTGTTTTAATTTGAATGGAATAAAATACATATTTATTTATTTAAGATACAATATACAAAATATATAAACATGTGGCGAGGCATATATATATATATATATATATATATACAGGGTGAGTCTGGGAAGACGCCCCCCCCCCCCCCTTTAACTTTTTTATTATGAGTAATAGAAAAAAATGGTTCATATGAAAGTTTTATTATTTTAAATATACTATTTGATGGCAGATGTAGATATTTTTTATAAAGTCAGGTTTACAAGATACGACTTTCAACTTTTATTTTTTAAATAGCAACCTATAATTATTTTACTAAAATAAAAACCGCCATTTTTTTCTCTTTTCAACGGTGTATTAGTTTTTATTAATGTATCTGAAAAAATTGGAGAAAAATAAGAAAATTGAGAAATACTAGAAATAATTTTTATACAAATATTATAGGTGGCTATGTAAAAATAATTTGTTTTAAGTTGTTTTTGTTACTGAATTTGTTGCTTTAGTTTGTTAAGTTGTATAACACTGTTAAATTTTGTTTATTTTCACATAGCCACCTATAATATTTGTATAAAAATTATTTCTAGTATTTCTCAATTTTCTTATTTTTCTCGAATTTTTTCAGATACATTAATAAGAACTAATACACCGTTGAAAAGAGAAAAAAATGGCGATTTTTATTTTAGTAAAATAATTATAGGTTGCTATTTAAAAAATAAAAGTTGATAGTCGTATCTTGTAAACCTGACTTTATAAAAAATATCTACATCTGCCATCAAATAGTATATTTAAAATAATAAAACTTTCATATGAACCATTTTTTTCTATTACTCATAATAAAAAAGTTAAAGGGGGGGGGCGTCTTCCCAGACTCACCCTGTATATATCATAATATTTATACGGGCAGCACGGTGCTGTGGTTTGCGTTTCGACATTTGAATCCAAAGATCTCGAGTTTGAATCTCACTCAAGCTAAAAATATATGAACTACCACACTGCGGCTCGGTGAATCCGGACCCTGTACTAAAATTGGGATTCAGTTTCTGTTATACGGAATAGTATAAATAAATAAAAAAATAAAAGTATCATATTTCAGCTTGGAAAATTTACGGACGTAAATATAAAAATTCACCTGGCGATGATTAATTATAACTGTAGTAATTAACAATAAAGAGTGTATAAAAAATGGAATAATAAATATACTTAATAATAATAACTACAATGTTAACAAGGTGATCTGTGAATTTGAGAACCTGGGTTCGATTCCCACAGCCAACAAACAACAATTTTCACAACATTAAAATTATCACTCTAGTTTCCCCTCCACTAACATCTGTGGGGTGGCGTGATTTGATGGTTGATAATCGCACTTCATGCGCATAAATATATCACTTCCTGAGAACTACTAAAGCAGAGTACCACACCCAGTAATAGGTAAAAGACGTGATGATATACTTATTTTATTTTTAAATAGTTCACACAAATTTGCGAATAAAATAAAGCCGTTACATATGTATCCAATCATATTTGATTTCAAACTTGCCAGAAGATTTATTTTCTTTTTTATAAGCTAATTATAAAATGCTGTTGAAATCATAATTTATACTAGTTGTGTAACTACATTATTACTAATTTAGATTCATTATAAAACAAACAATACAGCATGCATACAAATAATAAGTATTTCATGCAACAAAGAACTGATTCAATATTTACAACAAAATTCAAGTAACATAGGGGCCTGGAGCAGCGTCGTAGCAATGCGCTGTCGGGCTTGAAAAAAGTATTTAATTTTTTTTTTCACTTAACTACATATATATTTTTTAGAAAACTGTCATATAAAGTTATACATGACAACTATCAACACGCGAAATGCATCCTGTAATTTTTTGATTGAAGAAAGGCTCACAATTTAATAAAATTTGTCACTTTATTTTTTTGCTTAGGAACAATACTTCTATTCTTTAACAACATTTATATTTAATGTTCCAATTGAGCAATTATTCATATTTATCCCGCTTGAGGAAGCTAACTGGTGTACTGGAATAGTTTCTTGAGAAATGCAATGCAAAAAGCAATGCGAATTCCAATAAATCGCAGCTGTCAATTGCTGGTCAGAGAATACCAGATTTGATAGCAATTATATTACATACATTGTTGTCATGGAGACATTAGATGTCACATTAATTAATCCTAAACGTCAAAATTTTCTCATTACATTATTACTAATTTTGGGACATAGTTTTCGAAAAAACATTGTTTGATACTCGATTGCGAAATGCTTTTGCATTCTCGAATGCAAAAGTAACATTTCGCAATCTAGAATCAAAAATATCTATATCATTCTATCAGTTCGGTGCAAGTAAGATTTCATTTTGTACAATTTTATCCACGACCTACGACGTCTCTCTTCTGCTTAATTTTTTTTTGTATAATATAAAAATATTGTAGTTACATTGTACTCGTATTTGTTAAATACAATCACAAAACCATTTTCCGTTCTTCGTTAATTTATTTAATTGCATTATTCTGCAGTGTGCAGCACTGAAACAATATGTTTGCAATTATAGCTTAGTTCGATTTTTAAAATTTTGTTATAAATCAAAATTTCAAATTGTAGATTTCATAAGGGCCCTTTACAGCTATAGGGCCCTGGTTCCGCGAGACCATGGAAGCTACGGCGCTGGCATGGGGAAATGAACTCCTGCTGCTTTCCCTCCCATCAATACGCCCGGAGATACTAATATACAGAAAGCTGGTATAATAAAAATGATTCAAATGAGAAATGAATAATTGTAGTGATACAATAGTAAGTTGTATAAAATACTTACAAAGAAGGAAAATGTATGTATCTACATTAATTTAACGATTATTACTGAAATAATGAGTTGGTCAACAATAATTGTCTTGTGTAAGTGCGGCCCTGTACTATTAAGGTTATTACCACCGCACGAAGTCATCATGTTCTCATTGTACCATTGTTAAGTTTATCTAAATTCAGTGCATTTCCTTTGTATTTGGTTTAATTTGTGCAAACAGTAATATTCCGGTCTAGCAAGTCGACGGCGCATACCGCGCGACTAGAGCGCCGCCCCGGATATTGCGGATATCAGATCACTCTAATACAGAGCTTCCTGCCAAACACGCCGTGGCAGCACAAGCGGATCCGAAGGATTAATTTATCTCGGTTATTGTCTGACGTGTGCATGAATAAATTGGTCATTATCGTCCAACGGTTTCTGTTTGTGAAATTTGTTACTACAGGGATTTTATAATCTGTCATGTTGTCTACTCTGATACATCATGCTAAGTGGAAATAAGAATGCTTGTAAATTATAGGTACTAAAATATCATTTTATAATGAATATTATAAAATACGGTCATCATTACAACATTAAATCACTTTTAATATCACTATTTTCTTTAAAGAGCAACAAAAATATGAATTAGTCAAAGGCGTCAGATATTTTTTTATGATCATCTCCGTATTCGTATTATATTGGAAATTTTAAATAAACATGCGCTCATAGTGGCGAAAATTGAAACTACGGCAAAGGTGCGGTTTGCTACTAACCTAATAACTAAGTACTTAAAAGATAAGTAGAAAGGTATGATAATAGAACTAAAATAAAGAAGTAGGTATACTATAATTAACTAATACATGTTATGTTTGTAAAATAGTAAAAGAACTAATTTCAACTAAAATAACCGCTATTAAAATAACGTATGACCTTAAATTTGTACCTAAAAGTTAATCGATAAATAAAACTAATGCTAAACAACTGACGACAACAGAAGATGTTTTTATACTTTTGGAAAAAAATGTAATATATGATTATAGAACAAAAAGAACTTTTTTTCTAAATTCGTAAAATTAATATTTTTTATTTTTATTTCAATTAAAGGAAAGTGATCATGCTGTCAAGTTCCAAAAACAACCTTAAAATATTTGAAAATTAAAGTAAAGCAATCTTAAAATATTTGAAAATTGAAGTTTATGTGATAAAATGAAATACATTTAATGGAATCGAGGATTACGTTAGTTACAACGTATCTCATCAGAGGCGCTAATAGACGTGCCCGTTCTGTAAATTTGAAACTAGGAATTTTAATAAAATATGAAACGACCATAATAGCATAGCACAATTGAATGAAGTTGATCATGGTTTGATATGTGATCAACGCCATCTCCTAGTAGTTTAATATCCCAATACGAATATTTTAGTTTACAAGATGCGTATCTGAATATCTCTTTCAGCTTCTATTTCTCTCCGTTTTTATTTTTCATTTAGCTACTTGAATATTTACTACTGGCAGATAATCAAGATTTCAATTATAAAATAGTAAATAAAGCAGTTCCACTTTGTTAGTTTTTACCTTCATTCCATTAAATCAAGTCTTAAATAAATTATGAACGTTGAGTAAACTCTATCACGCAGGTATGTTTGCTATCGTTCACTGTCAAGTAACGATGAGCTAAATGTGTAGGGACAAACCGTTGCAAACAAGCTGCACATGGGTGAATAATAAACTAGGAAAACAGTTTCCACTATTGATCTCTCGCTGTAGGCTTGCGAGGTCCCGAGAGCACGACAGTATAGCCTGCTCGTGTGTATAGGCCTGCGATCGTACGAAGCAACGACGGACAACTTGGTCGTTTGGTCACAATGCGAGTTTTAGGTTATGTTCACTCGGATATGTTAATTTATTTCGGAAACTGCTCTTAAGAGGATTAGCTTTTGTTGGAATAATGTGCAGCATTAAATTTTCAGTTGGTTGACTCAAAAATACAAGCTTGAAATGTGTTTTTCAAATCTTTTTGTCGTAAATATTCTTGATGATATTTTTAAACCTTGTAAAAATATTTGTTCAATTTATTTTAATTGTTAAAATGGAATTTAATGTGTTTTGGGTTAAGAAAGGTTAGGTATGTTAACAGAGTAAAGGAATTTCAATCTAAATGGGAAAATAATTACATGTTCTTTTCACATTATTTTATAAATTGGATAGCAAAACATCCAATTTACTTTTCCCGTTATTCTGTGCCGTACACGGAAGACGATAGTGGGTGTTTATGAAGAGACTGAAACTGTCAAAAGTCGGATGTGCGTTCGTAATGAAAAAAAGGAAATGAAAGATTAACAGGAACGCATTTCGTCGTGCGAAGAACAGATAAAAATGAAATATGTACAAGTCTGTCATGCGACGAAATGTAGATTTGAGCGCAGGCCGAGAAATAAACTCTACATTAATCTGTTGTCACTGAAAATATTTACTCTCACTCTTAACAGAGACCAACTATTTAAAAATTATTGAATATATTACCAGTTGTTTATCGCATTGTGGTAAAAAGAAACTGTTCGATTTTCGCAACCAATAACTGATTTTCACCATCAACTAAGTGCATTTCACGCTCTTCGATTTGACGTGATGATTTATTTATTATTATTCATATATCTTTTAGAAATAACAATTCATTAATTCTAGATAATAATCAATTAAATATTATTTATTTTTCATCCTTCGTAAGAACTAGTTATATGCCGTTTGGTGAGAAATTAGTGTATTTCTGTAGGACGCATTTTATTTTAATTCTGATTAGCTGACCCAAAACGTTAACATGAAGACATGTTTACAGAGCATAAAAACTTGTGACAGTGACAGCGTTGTACTAATTTTAATTTTTTACATTTTTATAAATGTTGATAATAGTTATCCACGTAAAAAGTCAGAAAAGTGTTCAATTACAGAATGAGTAGATAATTTCATGCCGAACGTCAGCGAGGCTTGAAACAGCTTACGAATCCTGTACGACGCTTTACTGACGTATTACGTATAACATTTTAACTGAAACTTATAAACAAATAATAAATATGTTAAATTAATTTAAATATATTTGACTTATATATTCAGTCAGTATTTTATGTTGCTAAGTAACTTCTTTCATTATCTGCCTAGGTAGGCATTAATTTTATTTTACCAACCATACAAATATGTCCCCCTTCGTGCTATATAAGCCTGTGTATTTCTCTCAATGCATCGATTTGCGCTATATTAGTTAAGTGAAAACATTCATAATGTCAAAATTTAGTTTTGACATATGCGTGAAATTTTTATTTCTTGGATATTTATAAATTTATTCTATAATTTTCATTAAAAAAATAAGGATTTAGCGGAAAAAAGAAATTTTAAACAATTTAATTTTTCTTTTTTTATTATTTGGCGATCTTTCGGCACAATATTTTGGCCATTTTCAAACAAACAAAAATGCATATAAAATAACTTTAAAGTTACATGGTACAATTATAATTATAAAAACTTTATTTTTAAATTCAGAAAAATTTCAGGATAAAACATTGTTGAGATATTTAAATTGTTTAAAATTTCTTCTTTTTTTTGCTATAGTCTGAAATCCAATTAAAAATTATAATTTTCATACTTATAAATCATAATTATATATGTATCTTCTTGATAAATTTCCAATGAAAAATTCCCTTATATTTTGAGTATTTTGGTAATATATTATTTGTTTGGTGCATTGTTATTTACTAAAAGGAAACAAAATTTTTCAGAATATTTAAGTATAAATGTTTGGATATTTTATACTATTAACATAATGTGTATTTACTTATATTTAATATTATTACAATATTTCAGTTTGTGTGAGAAAAATGACAAAAAAATAACTCGTTACTTAATATAATAATAATACTATGTTAAAATGTGAAAATGTATTTACATGATGGTAGGAAATGATTAGTTTGTTTAAAGTTGTACTGAAACCTTTAAAAATCATATATTTTTTCATAGAAAATTGGACCAGTATCTTTTAGTAGAGACATCTGATGGATTTGTTTCCGCTGTGACAGATCTGACTGGCATTTTATAAAAGGGTATCATAACAACCAAACAGACCTGCCCTCGGATCGCCCCATATAAACCTTTACAATGGAATGTAAGCGAAAATTTTAAAATTGCCAAATTATTATTTCTTTTATATATTTCGTGATACAAAAGCACTAATTATTTTGAACTATATTATAGAAAATGATAATTTTTACTTGACAGCTGACAGCGATTCTATTACCACACATATAATTCTACATAGTGTGATTTAGGGGCTGTATAGAAATTCATGGCTTTATTAAGTATTATTCACGATTAATAACGTCAGTCAATGCCTTAAACATTTCTACTATAGAACAAATGTGCAATATAAAAGTTTTACGTCATTGTCAAGTCAGAATAATTTGGCTATTACTTCGCCGACCACATTGTAACAGTACTCCATATATAACTAGAGCGATATTATTCATGTTCATGCAGTGGTGGATGCTCATTGGCCAGCGTGAGATATTTGATGTTAACTCAGGTGGCATTGTGAGGAACTCACTCACAGTCTTGGTGTAAATGGCAGCGCTGAAGTGTGGAGCAAGAGCTCAGATAAAACCCGCTTGTAATTCGGAGAAGATGTTAGCTTTGTGTGAGAAAGTGCGAATAGGTTTATTATATGAACGCCTCATAAAGATTAATATACAATAGAGGGTTTTATTTCATTTTTTCTAGATTCATTTTGCTTCAATAACCTACTTTGTTGTGTAGCAGGAGAGTCAACGTTGAAATTATTACTTCATTTTTATTATAAAATTTATATGTTTCATATGATAATACATTACAAAAAGTTAAATTAGCCGAATCAATTCGGGTGCCTAAGAGAAAACAACTTCAGACTGAAGACAGTAACATCATTTTAGTTTATTTGACGCATACGTTATATACAAGATCTACAATATCACAAAAAAGGAATACTAATTTTAACCGCAAGAGGCGCTTTTTCTGACAATTTAAGCAATATTTATTTTGTACAATATACATAGATCTATTTGTACAGAATTACACACACATACTATTTACATAATTATTGTATATAAAATTTGAATTATGAAAATTAGAAGAAGTATTTACTTTTATTGTCACTTAATAGGAACAACTGAAATTTTTATTTAAGCAAATTTAATAAGTAAATAAATAAATAAATATATCATCACGCCTTTTACCCATCACTGGGTGTGGCACTCTGCCTAAGCAGATCTCGGTAAGTGATATATTTTTTCGCGTGAAGTGCGGTTACCAGCCGTCAAATCACGGCCTCCAAAGATATTAGTGGTGGAGGAGCCACAGGGCTAGATTTTTTTAAATTGGTGAAAATTGTGAAAATTTAATAAGTGTCGTATCGATTATTAAAATCGTCCACTTATAGCAAAATTTTGTAAAGTTTATTTCCTTATTTTTTCTTAAAAACCACAGTGACATTCCTCGCCTTGCATATAATAAAGGCGATAATTTTATTTTATTTTATTAGTAACTTGTGCTGGTGTACATTTCTGTAATTATTTGGAAAAATAGTGATTTATATGAATTATGACAAACTTATAATCATTTCAAGTTTCATATACAACCATGAAAAGTCCTAATTAATATCTACAAATTTATTTGTAAAAATCAGTTTTAAAATATCTGATGTGGACACCACATGACTTCCTTGTACCCGTATTAAACTATAGATATTTTTTTAATTGCACATATTTGACATTAAATCTTTTATTTTTTGTTCTAATCCATAGCAAACTTAATTTTTTTTTAAATAAAAAAATATATAATATTTAACTTTAGATATCTCGTTTATGCAAAAAGCTAATTTAAAAATTCTTAATGTGCTAGACGCAGAATTTAATTCTCTAAAACTTTTATTTGCAGCATTTATTTCTAAAATTAAAATAATACCATTTTTTCAAGGAAAACTGTTAGCAGCTTCATGTAATGTGTCACTTCCGGTTAGTCTATTTTAACCAAAATCTATTATGTTATTTCCATTGATATAGTAGTCTTATATACCAAATTTGGAAAGTTTTAAATTATATTTGAATATAGTTTTTCATGAAAATCTATTATAGGCTTCAAGTAAAGTACCACTTCCGGTAGTTGTATAATGACCAAAAAGGGAGGTGCACAACTAGATGTTATAACAGTCCTAAATATAAAGTTTCAATTTTCTACGGTTCACCGTTTTTGAGTTATGCGAGATACGTACGTACATACGTACGTACAGACGGCATGACGAAATTAGTCAAAATGGATTCAGGGAGGGCCAAAACACCTATTTCCGTTGAAATCTGAGAACCGAAAATTTTCGCGATTACAATACTTCCTTTACTTCGTACAAGGAAGTAAAAATGACTAAATTTTGACATTTGATATTTTATTTTATTTTAAATCATACTTATTAGTATAACTTTTGCTATACATTTCGGGCCTAATAGTACACTATTTTTCATGTTGATATATTATATATAAAAATTGGGTGAAGTGATGCATATTTGACATCTAACGGCCAATTTTTATAGTAATCCTGATTATTGAATTATAATAGCAAGTTATACAACCTACTCTAACAATTAACAATTTGTTAAATCGGTACGCCACTGCATTCAGCAAAGTAATATAAACACCGCCCCGTATGACACGTGTATGAATAAACATATACAAGTAATGTGAGTAAGAGAGAGATAGGTTATTCTCTTGATGTCTTTGATAAAATACGTGTATTTGACGTCACTCCCATACGGGATGAATTCAACAATCCAAGCATTAGGGAAGAAATGAAACATGACTACATAGTGTCAATTTAAAATACAATCAAATATACATAGTTATATAGGATGTTTTATTAGTCCAGGAAAAAATAAATGGCGGAGTAATGTGAACTTCAAATAAAGATCACATTTTAGTGCCATTTTAACATATTAATAACATGACTACATTAATATTAAAATGGGGTAGGTGGCTCAGTGGTATTGAGTCTGCCTGTAAATTTATGAACTCGGGTTCGATTCCCACAGCCGACACACAGTTTTCATCACGTTAAAACTACCCCTGTGGTTCCCTCCCTACTAAAATATTTGAGGGCCGTGATTTAACTACTGGTAACCGCACTTCACGCGAAAAAATATATCATATACCGAGATCTGTTACGGATAAATGCCACACACAATACTGGGTATATTACGCTGTAATAACGAATAAATATTATTTATTTATTTGGGCCAAAACTTATAATAATAATAATTAAAATCAGTTGTATTAAATATTGTACGTTGTGCAAATAAAATGTGAATATTATCATGTAGTATATGCAATTTAATTTTTTTGAAAGTGTTGAAACATCCTATATAGAGCACTTTCATAAATTGAAGTAGGAAAATAAGAAGACATTTTTAAAAATAAATGAAAAAACAATAAAGTCTATTTCATATTGGAAAAATGTTAGTTTGTTATCAGAGATGTAACATATGTTATTGTTTTGTTTCAAGAGTTTAATATTTTTTTTATATTCTTATTGAAAATTTTTTAGATCATAATCAGTTTGTAGTAAATAGTTAAAAATATAATAAAACCTTATTTATTCAATTAGTTTAGTAACAAATTTATTTATTTTACGAAAGAAATACAGGAAAACAAATTTTACAAGAGATGTCGGTTCATCGTTTAGCCGAGGGACATTTCGCTTAATATATGTCTTGTTTAATAGAAAAAATTTAAAACTGTGTTTCGGAATGAAACATATATTTTTCCAGTGCAAATAGATCTTCTCTTTCATAAAAATCCTTGTAAAAATGTACACTTTTATCTTTCTTGTAAAGTGTAATTACATATTGTGAACAACTATGTTAATATGATAGTGTAATTGAACTTTGAACTAGAAAATAGTGTTGTGTTATATCATGGTAATATGAAATTTGCAGTTGAAGTATGTAGTTTGTATGCAATAGCAGATTTGATTAACTAGAAGTACTGGAACAAATAAAGCGATGTATTCGGGTAAAACGTGCTTAAATTTATATGTAAATATTAGCAGGACAGATTTTATATTACACACTAAAATATCCGACGGGTTTAATTAATATATGCACATCTGGTGTCTTTGACTAAAGAGTTAATTTACATCCATAAAATGTTTAATCCATATTAATGGATAGAGAGGTGGCTCGAATCCGGAAGTACAGTCGGTATTATAGTTCATGGAACACAAGAGCCAAGCAATTGCTTTAGCGCTAGTTGCAGCATCCAACCTCCAGCGTGTACCCAGCGGAACCAAACCAAATTTAATAAATTTCGGATATGTGACGTCATACAAATAACTTTGAAGCCATGATGTAGAGCAAGTATTGCAAGTAGCGAAGTTGAAAATCTGCACAGGTTGTGCAGTAAAAGCAAAACGAATCAGCTCCTTTTAAGACCTGCTCTCATCCTAAGATATTACATTATTGAATTTTTTCGTGGTTGTTAATTAAATCTGTAATTGTGTTCGCTTTGATTAGTTACCCTTGAAAGACGTAGGTACACAAATTAAATTTGTCGGCTTTCTAGATGTAACTGACTCGAACCTAGATATTGTTATGATTTTATGTGTCAGTTTTGTCGTTTAGTTCGGACGTGACCTAAGGTTTAGTGGTCGAATGGCGGTGAGATTTTTCTTTGTTGTTGCATGAAGTGAAGCCGGCTCTGTGTCCAGTACGGATGGGTCGAGCGCGCGTGCTTCTAGATCCGACCGGAGACCGGACCGTAGACCAGGGGATAACGCAGTTAACACGAATGACCTCACCGGCCCCACGCAAATTACATTTGTTCAGAACTCACGGTCACAGATATTATCATATTAGTGACATGTTTAGACGGCGGTACGTGCTTGGCGTGGCGATGGTGTGACGCGGTGCTTTGTTACAGGCGGCAGACGAAGCAGTGCGCGGAGGCTGAGGCGGTCGCAATGGCGGTAACATGATGGTGGCGCGCGCCGGCAGCGCGCTGCTGCTGCTGCTGGGAGCGGCCGCCGCCGCCGCCGCCGCGCAGGCGGACAGCAAGTGCCCCAGCTTCGCAGCCAACCCTTCCTGTCCGTGCTACAAGTTCGAGGATGGCATCTTCCTGGAGTGCCCGGCCGCCACGGCCAGCTCGCTGCATGCCGTGCTCTCTATCGTTGAGGGGCCCATCCAGTCGCTCAGCGTCTATGATCTTGACCGCAACATCGCGCGCCTCTCACCTGACTTCTTCCCTGATAAGACCGTCATTAAGCACCTGCAGATCTCCCAGTCTAACCTGGAGGACCTGCACGATGATGCTCTCTTAACACTAAAACCGGAGCTAGAGTCCATTAGTCTAGTCTCCGGTAAACTGAAAGAAATCCCGCAGAAAGCATTCGGAGGCTTGATCAAACTAATTGCACTTGATCTCGAATCAAACGCTATCACTGATCTACCTAGTTATAGTTTTTACGGGCTACATTTGATCAAGTTAAATATGAAAGGTAATCAAGTGCAGAAAATTTCCGAGTACGCATTTGCAGGTTTAGAAGACTCGTTATCGGAACTAGATTTATCAGAGAACAAATTACAGAGTTTCCCGATGACCGCGTTGCGTCGACTAGAACGGCTGCGTTCGCTGCGACTCGCTTGGAATGAAATCAGCACCCTGCCAAACGACGGATATTCTCGATTAGAATCGCTGATATTTCTAGACATTAGTTCCAATAACTTCGAAGCGATACCCGCCGACTGCTTCCGTCCCAGCCCCTCGGTGCGCACGCTGTCGCTGTACTACAACGCAATTGAAAGCGTCGACAGCGAAGCGTTCATTTCTTTAAAAGAGCTCGAATCCATCGATTTGAGCCACAACAAAGTAGTATTCCTTGATTCGAATACGTTCCAACTTAATAAAAAACTAAAGACCATCGATTTGAGTCACAATCACGTTCACTACATCAGTGGTGTATTCGCAAATCTACCTGACTTACGTGAACTCTTTCTCTCTGAGAACAACATTCTCGAGATCCCATCCGATGCGTTCACCGACTCGACGCTTATTTCTGTTATTTACCTGCAGCAGAATGCTATCCGACGAGTTGATCCGCAAGCGCTAAGTACACTTGGAAATTTGGCTCAGTTGCATCTTAGTTCGAATTTTATTCCAAGACTACCCCGAGAATTTCTAGAACAAAACCAAAAGTTAACATCTCTTAGTTTGGATAGTAACTGGATCTCGGATTTAGAGCCGGGCACATTTGAGAAAGTAAGTAGTTTGAGAGAGATTCGCTTGCACAATAATAGACTAGTGGGCATTCGACGAGGCGTATTTGATCCGCTGCCTGCACTGTTAGAATTGCATCTGCAGAACAACGTTATCACGTCGATCGATTCGGGGGCGTTCCAGAGTCTACAGAGCCTGCAGCACATAAACCTTCAAGGTAACATGTTAACCGCACTAGGCGACGTATTTCTGCACGAATCGCCCTCTCTGGTTTCCATCCAGCTGGACTCAAATAGCCTCGTATCCCTGCACAACGACTCTCTCCGTGGCCAGTCCAGCGTCCAAATTATGTGGCTCGGTCATAACAGGCTGACCCGCCTCGACAGAGCGCTGTTCAGTGACCTGCTGCTCATTCAGCGAGTTTACTTAACAAACAATAGCATTTCACACATCGAGGACCGTGCATTCGAGCCAATGCAAGCGCTCAAGTTTCTCGACATCAGCATGAACCGTCTCACGCACATCACAGGCCGAACTTTCGCCGAGTTACACGAGCTCGAGGAGCTGTACTTGTCGGATAACAGGGTGCAGACAATAGAGCCGCACGCACTCACCAACTTGAAAAAACTAAGGATCCTCGACTTGTCTAACAACCAGCTAGCCGTGCTGCACGATGCCATCTTCCAAGAGGGACTGCCCATCCGAGTACTCAACCTCATGAACTGCTCCGTGGCCAAGATCGATAGTGGCGCGTTCCGCGGCCTCAACAACCTCAACGAGCTCAACTTGGAGCGGAACCGACTTCAAGCCATCGACCTGCGCCAACTTGATATCCCCGGACTCAGGGTATTAAAACTCTCCGCAAACAATTTCAGCGATATATTTGACACTGCACTCGACGGATTGCCGTCGCTTCAGACCCTTGCGATGGAAGCATCGCACATCACTCGCCTACCCGACAACATTTTCTCCAAAAATAAAAATTTGTTGCGTATTGATCTGAGTTCCAACAAACTGTCAGAACTGCGACATGGGATATTCGCAAACTTAAACATACTGAAAGAACTTAAACTCAGTCATAACTTATTTGCAGATCCTCCGTACACTGCCCTTTTAAATATTTCTACTTTAGAAACTCTGTATTTAGGTGCTAATATCCTTACAACAATCGAATTTTCGCGATTGAATGGGCTGCCAAATTTGCGTGAATTAGACGTAAAAGACAATCAAATCTCATCCGTAACTGGTTTTGCATCAACGAATCTGACTCAGATGCTATCAGTGGACTTAAGCGGGAATTCTTTAGCGGCTCTTCCTGCAAATTTCTTTCACCATTCAGCGATGCTGCGGCGAATAGACTTGTCTCGCAATCGCTTCCGGCAGATTCCAACTGCCGCGCTTTCCGAACATACTCTGCCAGGTCTAGGATGGCTTAATCTTACTGGAAATCCTTTAGTTCGCATCCATGATATTTCTTCGTCGCATCGTTATCCGTCATTAGAGGAGATTCACATTAGCTCTACTAACTTAACAATAGTGACTAGTAAGGACTTTGAAGCTTTTCCAGCGTTGCTGCACGTGTTTCTGGGTCAGAACCGTATCTCACGGATTTCACCGGGTGCGTTCGGCAGCCTTCCGCACCTGATCACGTTAGACTTGGGAATCAATGAACTAGAACTACTTCCACAAGAACGATTGCAAGGTTTGGCTCACCTGCGAGTCCTTAATCTGACACACAACCGTCTCAAAGATCTCGAAGAATTCCCGTCAGATCTAAAAGCATTACAAGTACTCGACATATCCTTCAATCAAATCGGCAGGATTGCGAAAGGCACGTTTCAGCATTTAGATAATTTAGTTGAACTGCATTTGTACGGAAACTGGATCTCTGCGGTGTCTGTTGACGCTTTCAGGCCTCTCAAGAAGCTTAGACTTCTCGACTTAAGCCGAAATTACTTAGAAAACATTCCTCTAAGTGCGTTCAGGCCTCTTGAAACACAAATTCGCAGCCTCCGCACAGAGGGTAAGTTTCACTATTTTTATTATTCTCTAAAACCTAGAAAATATTTCTATTCTAAGCCAAAATTTGTTTTAATATTCTTCAGAGAATCCTCTTTACTGCGGATGCGAGTCTCAGGAGTTGTGGGAGTGGCTCCGCGATCACCAGAAGCTCGTGCAACCCGAGACTCGTGGTCTGCGATGCGAACAACCTCCCGAGCTGCGTGGTCGTGTTTTCCTGGAGCTGGAGCCCGAACAGTTCTGCAGCGTTCCGTTGGTGATGAAACTCGCCATCCAGGATATCCAGCCATATTCTGTTCTAGTCTCGTGGCAAAGTCGCAATCATTCCGGATTGCATGGCTACCAAGTTGCATACAAATCTCTTGACCACTATGATGAGGTAAGTAAAATAATTATCACAATACAGTCAATAAATAGTAGTAGTTTAAATAATGATAATCTTTATCTCAGTATTCTGTTTTAATTTTTAAATATGATGCAAAAATTAATGTAGAGGTAATGTTTCATATGTGCATTGTTATTTTTAATGAAAAAGTATTAAACAAAAAGCTTATGGTTTCAAATATTTTTCCGCACTATTAATATATTCTGGTTTCTGATAATTAAATAAGTGCTTACTCTCAGTATAAAATTATAACTGCGTAATAATAATTCTGTTCAGTAAATAAACACGCTTGCATTATATTTACTGACGCATCAAATAAGCTCTAAACAACTTAAAAGTATAAAATATCTCATTTATATTAAGTAATTTGCAAGCACAGCAAAACGCTTTTATTTAACAATTAAATCATAAATCCAGCTTGGTAATTTATGTTTCAGATCCGCGGAAAACTTCTCGCAAGTTCCGTCCGGTCGACAAAGCTCAGCAAACTGATGCCGATGACGCAGTATCTGATCTGTGTGCTGGCACTCGGGAACTGGGCGTCGCGGCGTGGCGAGACCGCCGAATCGCGTCTCTCGTCCCGACGTCCGGAAAACGACACCGAACGTGACGACGGCATCGAGATCTTCGGTGAGGCAATGCTTCCACTCCTTGCAGACTCACTCACTACCAAGTGCACTGAGGTGCGAACCTTGGAAGCACCGGATATCATCTCCGGAGGGTTTGGGGTCGAGGCCGGTGTCGATGTGCCGTCGATTCTCACCAGGCGACTGGGGCTGATTGTTGGTTGCTGCATGGGATTTGTGGTGTTCATTATTCTGGTGTCAGTGCTCGGATATTTGAAAGTGAAGAAACAAAGGAACGCAGTGAAACGTGACCAACCTATTCCTCCGGAGTATTTGAGTTACAGACACTTTTCTATACAAAGTGGGGATGCGGGAGCTCATGGGGGACACCCGCAGTTTATCACCAACATGGGGACTTCCTCTCTCAATTCTTAATTGCTCCATATTAGATCAGTTTGGCCGTATTTGTTCTATTTCATTTAAATTATTTTTTGGTGCAAAATTTGGACAATTGCATAGTGTATAATGTGAATAGTTTCGTGTAATAAATACGGCCTATAATTGTTATATGTAATGATACGACAAGTCGAAGGTAATACATAATAATTTATTTTTGTTACAAAATTTTTATATTTTATTTGCTTTATTTTCAGTAAAATTCCACAAAAGTGTTTACATGATCTTCACTGCCAGTAAAATAAATTCTAGTTTCGCTCCTATACTTTGAAATTAACTCAGCATTAATGAAATTACTTTGTTTATTTGAAACATAATTAAACGCCAATCAAAAATTGCAAGAAAATAAAAACTCCGATACACTCTCGGGTCGCCACTTAATAATTAACTTCTAATCCAGGTTAGTGATATTTCATTATTTTTTTCGCGCCGAATACTTCACAAAATTTTCCAATTTCGTCTTGTCGGTCGTGACTATTTCATACTTATAAAAATTTTGTTTCTAGTAGAAGCATATCAGTACAATCAAACATCAAGTAAGTAAAACTAATGAAATATTCCATGTTACCTCTTTAACGTATTAAATATATAAAATGTACATATATTACGTACGTGTTTTATTAAAATTAACAAATGTTTGTTGCCATTTTAAAAACACACTTTATACAAATTTTTCTTTACATGCGCACTTGTTATTAACTACGTTTTGTTATTTTTAACCTGATTATATGTTTCGTGCACAAATTTTAATTAAAATTTTTAGAAACGAATGAAAGATCGAAAGTGCTGCCTTTGTGCATGCCGAACTACTAGCAATACCAGTGGACAAAACATTAGGTGCATGCAACTATAATCGAATAGACGAATTACATTAATTAGCAAACGATGCTATGTAAATATAAGTTTCTAGAAAATTTTTATAACAAATTTGTAGGTGATATAAGAAATGTTAAAAAAATACCCACAAAAGTTACAATCGCTGGTATTACTGTAATTTCGGTTTTGAAGTTTCGAAAATCTTACAAAACTAATTTTCCATATATTCATGCACATAGTTATAGAATATAGATGAACAATCAAATTATAATAATCTAACAAATACTAAATGAACTAGAAAAAAATTACCCAAATTTTAAGTAGCAATAGCGACGAATTTTTGTAAGATTTTCGAATTACAATCGTGTATTATTATTTGAATAACCTGGCGCAATCGTTAAGGACTATTTTCTGTGCCAAAGGTTAAGAGTTAAGTCCAGCTTAGCCGTAATACAAACCTAACCTAAAAATAGTTCATGAATAAATAATCGAACATCATTATTGGCCAAATGGACATGTACACATGAATGACTAATGGCCATTAGTGTCACAGCCACATAGACTAAATGAATTCCTGTGAAATTCATTTCCACTCTACCGAGAACAGTGAATTTCGTTATAAGATTTACACAGTCATGTAAATGTGATTTTCTGTATTGTATGTTTATGAAATGGAAACACGAATGTATTGAGAGTTATTTGAATAAACTTTTATTTCAATTTTAAAGTTGCCTATCCACAAATAACAGATTCAAATATTATAAATAATGATTTTTTAAATAGTTATATACGTAAAAATGCAGGAAAGTGTTCAATTACAGGATGAGTAGATAGTTTCATGCCGAGCGAAAGCGAGGCTTGAAACAGACAACGAATCCTGTACGACGCTTTACTGACGTGTTATGTATACCATTTCACCTGGAACTTATAAACAAATAATAAACATTTTAAATTAATTTAAATTAAAATAAATATTTGACTTCCATATTCAGTATTTTATGTTGTTAAGTAACTAGACACTCACGTTTCTTTCATTACCTGCAATATATTATTTTCCTGACTAGGCATACAAAGCAAAGCTTTCCTGAGGTCTTAAAGTTCCGGCAAATGTTTATGTCCTGTCAGTTTCAGGTAAACTTAATTTATGATAACATTAAAAGATAGATAATATTTTATAAAAATCTAATGAAACTGTAGTCATATTTAATTTTTTATTAAAATAGTGTAATGATCTCACTTCAAAAATGGAACGAAAAATCTTGTAAATTAAGGTGTGAAATGATATGATCCATTCTCTGAAAATTATACAATATTTTGTCTATTTTGTATCGATATTAATTTTGAAGGGTTTGTTAAGATTTTGCACGGGTAATTAAATAAAAAAATATGCACTTGTATTTTCATAAAAAAAAATAATTGATATGCATTCCGTAGATTTCGATTTATGAGCGTGATTATATTTGTTAATAAATATTTGTGTAACAATAAATAATTATAATTCACACATTTACAATTTTATTGACACTAGTTTTTTTTTGCAAGATACGCAAAATTATCTTAAAATGTTACAAAAAAAAGTACAAACCAAAAAAGTTTGGGAACCTCTGTATTAAAATAATGATACATTCACAATGTAATTCTTTATTTATTACCGTAATAGTAACTAATTGCTTGTAATGATGTAAAGACCTGTTTAATTTGTACATCTAGAAATCAGGTACCTAGTCATTAATTTAGTTCCGACTTGTACAGGAATGAATTCGTGTTTCTTTTTTCTGTGAAACATAGCGTTAGTAGTGAATTTCTCGTTCTCTGTGCAACATATCTGGGATACTGCTATTCTGGTAAGTCATAAAATATCTTTTTATATTATTAACTGCTGTAATATTTCCTCTCGTAATATATGTACTAGTATATTCGCTTGAAATGTTGAAACTATTTCTTAAGATGTGAAAATATGAGCAAAGCTCTTGTTGTTATTAAGTAAGAAAATTAAAACGCGTCTTGGAGTAAAGTAAGGAAACGGTTGTGGAATAAAATTTAATTACTGGCATCTAATTCTGTGTTCTGCAGGAATTCATTTAGGTACTTTTGAAACCGCACGCAAATGAATTTTCAACTCTCGACGAAAATTCTCTTCCAGGACTTAAATTATAAACAAGGCTAATATTTAAATTCAATTTAAATCTGTTATCTTACACAAAATATTAGAATAAATAACGTTATTTTTCCAAAATTCTATTTTTAATTCATGATTTATTATATTTTTGCTAATATTATTTCAGCCTAAATCTACAGTACTAGCTCAATGATTTAGCAATGTTGGTATCATTAGCGGATTCAAATTTTGCAATTTAAATCTGTTATCTTACACAAAATATTAGAATAAATAACGTTATTTTTCTAAAATTATATTTTTGAACATTGATTACATCATTCATGATTTCTTATATTTTTGCTAATATTATTTCAGCCTAAATCTGCAGTACTAGCTCAGTGATTTAGCAATTTTAGTATCATTAGCGGATTCAAATTTTGCTGACAAAGTTATAACCAAAAATATAGATATATTTCCATCTACACTACAACAATAAGCAGTTATTCAACTTGTTGTTTGTATTTAGGCAGATATTTAATATTTTCCAAAATTAAAAAAGATAACTTTATTACCAACAATTTTAATGTAAAAATAATTTAATTAAAGTTAAACAAAGATACGTAAAAATTAAATTTCCATTGGATAACTTGACTTTCAACCATTGATTTCTGCCATTGTCAGCTATTAATATTATAAAATGTATCATTTCTAAACTTGATAATGGCCAAAACTAATAATCATGACGCCAGTTTTTAATTTAATAATTCTGAAGCCAAGTTACCTAATAAACATTTAATTTCTTATCTATCTTTAACATATTTTTGACTTATTAAATTATTAAAATTAAACTGTTCATGTAGAAGAGTACAATTTCTATTATTAGGACAGAAAGTAGCGGATTGCAAAGCGATGCTAGAAATTGTAGCACGAGTGTAGAGAGAGAACTGGAGATCTGTAAATATGCTTTCATCCAGAGGTATACACAACATTTTTTCTACGATCGGAAATTAAGATTAAACGATTTTTAATTATAATAATAAAAAACGTTAAATGTAGGTAACTAAGAGAATGTAAAATATTTTGACATTTGTGGTTTGTAATAGTTATTTACGAACTAAGTGCGGGAAGACGATGTTCCGCATGAGTGCCTTTAATAGCGCGAATGAGCGGAATACGTCTTCACGCAGGTAGTTTGTATAATATTTTTTGTTCGAGTACTTGTATTTAAAAAAATACAACATTAATTTTAAATCTTTATCTAAGAGCGTACATAAAATTAAGTAGGTCATGACCATTTGTTGTACTAAAAACAATTGCTTTATTTAACATTTCTATCAACATTTTGCGAGTTACTTGCTCTTATTACTCTTTTTTCCCAAACTTTTAATAAAGGAAAATTCAATGACAACGCGCGAAAAAATATTAAATGCACGCTTATTTCAATAGTTACTAGGGAAACAGAAACTTGTCATAATGACAGTTAACAGAACAAATTTATTTTCAGTACGTATACGTTTTTTAATAATACAATCGTAGAAAAAAATATGTGTGTATCACGAGTGTAAAGTGTCTTTGTTCCTCTTACACTATTGCAGCTCTTGCCTTCGGCTCGCGCTGCAATTACCGTGCTCGAGTAAAAAAGAATCACTTTACGCTCTTAATATACAAATAACTATTATCGTACAGTACCATTTTTATGTACATTATATAATCGTTTTTAGTGACTAAAATCAGAAATTACTCACATGTGGCTTAAACATTTAAATCCATGACAAGCACACAGAACTAACAATTTATACCAATGCAACAACTTGACAACAGAGATATTTCATTTATTTAACAGCGTCTCCATTATATTTAGTTTGAACCTTTATTATAGAAAAAACCGCTATTGTTACATAAAACGTTGTATTTCAGACATTTAAATAAAATAAATAAATATATCATCACGCCTTTTACCCATCACTGGGTGTGCCTAAGACGAATCTCGGTAAGTGATATATTTTTTTGCGTGAAGTGCGGTTACCAGCCGTCAAATCACGGCCCGCAAAGATATTAGTGGAGGGGAAGCCACAGGGGCAGATTTAAATTGGTGAAAATTGTTTGTCGGCTGTGGGGATCGAACCCGAGGGTTCTTAAGATCCACAGGCCGACTCGATACCACTGAACCACCTACAACATATTTAAGAAATGTCATTATATGCTCGTGAGAATTATCACAGTCGCGCTTACGTGCTCGTACCTCAGTCGTCTCATTTGCGTATAATAACTTATTTCACTCACTTATAATAAAATAAAAGCATCTATTTCACAGAAATATTCAAAGAAAAGTTAAATATATTATTGACAGTATCTGAATAAATTACACATGAAACATCAAAATACTATCCAACAATAAAAACAAGTACTTAATTAAAATTTGATATTAGGAATCCTGTGGCAAAATCATTGCGTAATGTATGTATTCAAATCTAGAACAAAATCATTTCAGTCAATTCGATACATTGGCTGGTAGATGAAGCTCTGTTTTTGGGTGTTCTAAGAGCACGGTTTTAACATATTAGAGATAGCTAAAACACCCAAAAACACTGCTCTTAAAACAGTCAAAGACAGCCAATGAGTTTATTTTATAGAAAATAAGATTGAAAAAATAGCCCTCATATTTTCATGGAAGCAGTAAAACAGTTAGAGAGTATTTTGTACGATTTAAAAATTGCACGATATTAATTTTGCTTTGTTCAACAAGGGATAAGATTTTTCCGGGCTACTTATAAATCGCTACTCTTCGTGAGACACAACAAACCAATTACATACGGATATATCAGGCCAATACGTTTTATGCTACGTGTCTCAATTACTCGAATGAGCGTGCTCTCATTTTGTGCTATAAGTTTCTAAAATGGCTGCACTATACAGTCTTTCAAACTCACAAAGAAAACAAATAACTTCTCGTTTGCGATTTTTGTTCATTTTATTTTAATAAAATACTACTTCAGACTTTGAGCAGGGCTGCAGAGGTTAATCTCTAGCTTTAAAAACAGGTTCGCAATTGGAATTGCGAAGCGAAAATTGTGTGCAAATTAGGTCATTTGTCTTTCCTAAACATTGATTATTTTCTTATCTTTTTACCAGGTTGTACAACAAATTAAATTAATTATTCTACATGGATACAGTTTTACTTTTAATTATGACTATTCGAAACTTTTTACATTATTTTATACTCGTATATAAATCAAAATATTTTTATTCAGTTTTTCCTTCGATACTAATTAAACGGAGAACACACATCGCAATTAGTAGGTATGTTTTACATATTACATAACAAATAAAAGTTATAAAAAGTGAAGTCAACCTAATGGGATCGAATTCCTAAATGAAAAAAATATTAATTTTAGACTAACAATAATGAATTATTTGTTACATGTTTATAAAACAAATTTTATTTCACAAATAGTTTTAATTTAATTTTTCGTCTAACGACAACAAGCAATAAATAAAGTAAAATAATCGATGATCGCTGCTATTAAAAAAAAATTAAATAATTTGCATTATCTTAAATATTTTATTCAAATAAACTTCTTGTCTATCCTATAAAATCACAGTATTTTACTCTTATTAACAAATCGTAAAATGCAAGTTTTAAACAATTCTGAAAAAAAATATAAAGATGTCTAATGAAGAAGTTGCCTCATTATGAAAATGCGTAGATGACTAGAGGTACTCAGTAATATACATTTTGCCAATTTCATTTTTCTCCTACAACTTTCTTGACTTATACATTATTTAGGCACACAGCGTTCCTCAAAATTTTTATATTTCGTATACGTTGCAAGAAATTCATATCAAATTTTAATCTTGGCACTCGTAAATAAAGATTTGTTTTCTTTTCAATGTGATAAATTACATAATTACTATTATTCAATTTTTTATTGAATTTATTTACGAAAATTGATAGTATAGTTTAAGTCAATAATTGTTCAAATAATAACATAACCTAAATACAAATTTTACACGAATTTTAAAACAAGCAACAATTACTATAAATGTTAAAATAAATCACGATTTTCTTGAAAGTTTTATGAAATTAATTGATTCGGTTTAAATTAAACATATTTTATTTGTTTGCTGTGAAAAAAAGAAATAAGTAATGTATTTGAATTTTATTGTTAGATATCTAATAAAAATCTTATAGATTTAAATGAAAAGCAAATTTTAGTATTTATATTGTCATCAGATTTTTGCACTGTTCCAAATTTTTCATCACAATTTAAATAAATAAAATTAATATATTATCACGCCTTTTACCCATTACAGATATAAATAGAGTAGAAAGAAAAACAAATTTGAAATATAAGATTGATTTGTTTCTTTTTAAAAATTGTTTTAAATTTATTAGTAAATATGTATGTTTAATCGGCGCCTACGATATACGAGACCTGGAAAGTCACATTGGTTTCCAAGAGAAACAAACTTTTCAGATTTTTTTCTGACGATTTTAATGATCGGTACTACATTAATCAAGTCTTACATACAAATTTTAAATAAATATAATAAATATCATCACGCCTTTTACCCATTACACAGCGTGGCACCCTGTCGTAACAGAACTCTGTAAGAAATACATTTCTTCGCGTGAAGGGCGATTGCCAGTCGTCAATTCACGGACCCCGTGTTAGTAGAGAAGCCACATCTGATAAAAATTGTTTATCGACTGTAGAAATCGAATCCTGGTTCTCAAATCCACACGCCGACTTAATACCATTGAATCACCTATTCCATGAAATAATATCAATATACAATAAAGGAGTGATAAATGTAAATGTGATTGTCTTCAGTTAACATTTTATTTATCCGATCCGATTATGTTTCACTTAAGTAATGTTCATTTTATATATTTTTTATAATAAAAATGAAGTAATATAATTGACGCGGAACTATAAAGAAAAAGGTAGATATTATATTTTTTTTGTTTACTAAAAAAATATTAATATTAAATAATAAAAAGACTTCAGAATCCAATGGTTTTTAAAAATTATTTGTGGACGTTTCAAATTTATGTTTTATATTTTACGGTTTTTAAGGTGCTGATGATGAGCTAGTATTTTAGCTTGAAACATTCACAAATAATAATTAAAAGGAAACATATAGTTTTCAAAGGCCTTTTCTTTATTTAATATTATTATAAAATTGAATCCTTTTTTAAATATATATTTATAAAAAAAATATTATTAGGTAACTATAAAAAATATCAAATTAAAAATAGTACATTACATGCCGAGGTGGAAAGTGTTTGATTGCAAGATAACAAACCAAAGCGCCCGAGGCCAGTAATACTTTTATCGAGATTTATATACTCTTTTATTCACAATCAGAAATTAATAAGGGTAATAAAAATATGTTGATTTTCTGTATGCATCTATTGTTCAAAGCGTAAAAATCACAGAATATCACAATATCAGAATCTGAAAATGAAATAATGGATTCTATCTAATTTCGGAGTAACAACAAATTGCAAATTCCAAGATGATTTCCTTAATTTTACTTTGCGTTGACAGTTCCAAGTCGGAAAAGTGACAGTTTAAGGTCGCAAAAGTGACAGTTCCAGGTTGGAAAAATAACTAATTTTCCAACTTTTTAAAAGTCAGAAATTGATCTCGTATATCATTGTGAATAAATAATTTTTTAATGTACGTACAAATAAAAATATCGATTCGACATACTCTATTATGTTAGTACTTCATCTTGAAAACGTCAAATATAAATTTTAATAATTCAATCTCATTTGAGGTTAGATTTTCTATGACTTAGGCCAAACTATATTAAACTTTGAATGATTTCAGCCTTTACTTTGTGATACATTTTAGAATAAATTTAAATTGTAATAACTTAGTTTTATTTAACAAAACTTGTTACTAGTTTCGACCAGTACGGTAATCAGCAGACAATATATAAAATAAATTTGGCATGCGTATTTTTACAGTTGTAAAAGTATCGTTATGTACAACAGTTGAAGAAAGGGGAGTATATTAGATTAGTTTGGTCATTTAGTCAAGTGTAATCTTTATTTCTTTTTTGTTTGTAAATTTCTAAAGTTTCAAACCTTTATTTAGAAAATGAATAGGTGTTATTTCTGTATCGGGTGCTATATTGCTTACTCAAGTAGACAAATAGACAGAACCTCAGCATCTTCGACATCACGATTTTTCATGAAAATTACTGTCACCAGCTATTACCAAATTTCCATAAATAAATATTTGACAAATACAAACAAAACCTTTTATGGTAATACCCTTGATACAACGCAAAATTATTTACGAATTATAGATTGAATTTTCATGTAAATTTAAGAGTGAACAGCAGCAATAAATATTGATACAGATAAAAAAAGTTTAGTAAAAAAAGATTATTTCAGCATCTAAATCACAGTTAAAAATAACAAAGCAAAGTGCTGCAGTGCATTTCGCGGTACTTACCACGCCGACCGCAATAAGAGAACGCCAGCCCCTGTACAAAAAAAACTACATTACAAGCAGATTTATATAGGTGCTGGGCTGAAAGACCCGTGTTTAAATCAATTACGCCGGTCCAATGCGGCCGCCAAGCGGGCAAAATACGCTTCCTTGAGTCCTTTATTCCTGTTCACGTTCGCTATTCTTGTTCTTTAATTACAAAAGAAAAATAAATCAATATATAAGTTGCGGATAATGTCTAACGAACACTGTGCTGTGTTGCTGAAATAAATGGATTTTCTCAAGCATTTTTAAAATATTTTTTTTAATGTGAGGTTATCATGAAATTTATACTACTTTGTTGTTAAAGGGTACTAACAATATTTGACCTCCGATAGTTATTAGTGTGTTAAAAGCGTAAAATGATTCTTTGTTACTCGAATACAGTAATTGTCTAAGAGGAACAAAGACACTTTACGCTCGTGATACACACATCATTTTTTCTACGATTGCATTTTAAAATTATAAAAAATGCGTACTGAAAATAAATTCATTCTGTCAACTGTCAATATGACAAGTTTCTATTTTATTTAAATCCCTGGTAACTATTGAAATAAGCGCGCATTTAATATCTTTTTCGCGCGTTGCCATTGGAGACGCGCAAAAAGATATTTTTCGATTGTTCCACAGAAAACGTCAACTTTACGATATAAATGAGAGCGTAATTGTCAACTTTTCATAGCAATCGTAGAAAAACACATATTTTAAGCTTGAATACGTAAGTATAGAGGACTTTTAAAGTTGTTTTTTCTACCACCACCACAATAAGTATATCATTACAAACTTGGGAACAGAGATGTAATGAGTCATTTTTCGCCCATTGATGGTTAAGAAAAATTTGACATTATTATTATATATATTTTTTTTTATTTTGTCGACGTTTCGGTCAACACTTTAGCCTACTTTAGGACACTATTTATATAATATAATAAATTAACAAGAAAAAATTATTATTACAAAATATAAAATACTTACAAATGAAATTATGCAAAATATACGTCTTTTTAAAAAATATCTATTCCGATAGAAAAGTACCCCTTTCCACTTAAGTAAATATAACTTTAATTTCCCCTCGCCACATTCCCCTAATAATTTATTTTTCCAACCATACAATTATGCCTCCCTCCTTGCTGTATAAGCCTGTGTATTTATTTTTCTCTAAAGTTGTTAGTTGGCCAGCAAAACTGATAGGATGCTTTAAAAAAATCACCCTGTGTAAATAACTTTCTTTTAAATGAAAGAATAATATATTTTCGTGTTAAATATAATGTTCCTTCTTTTGTGCGACCAGCGACCAAATAACATTGAAAGCTTTTTCAGTCGAAAAGAATAATCCAAAAAAAGTAACACGTACAAGGCATAAAGCACAAATCATATCTTTTGATATGATTGTTGTTTTGTATTGTCCAGCGAGCAGCAACCGAATATTTCTTATTTCTTAACCGTAATTCAGCGATCCGAGAAGTCAAATCGAAGTTTCGATCGCTCTTCGTTGCGTACAAAACAAGTCCCTGTAGTAAGCTTCATTGTTATACGTGCCTAAAGTCAAATTTGCGGATTTTACCCCGCAACTCACTTCCGTAAGAGGTTGAGAGGCAATACGTTCACCCGTGATTCCCACTTGACTTGTATAACTACTCGTGAAAGACGTCGGATGTGACGTCACTACGTCAATAATAACGTAGAAAGAAGTTTGAAATTAGCCACCTCTGGTTGATTACTTTACCGTGTTTACATTTCGAATTGTGCACGATTGTTAAATGAGTTTCGACACACAACAGTTCATACATTTTCATTCCATTTTAAAATATACTTAATCCAAGAAGAATACCAACTCCAAGTGCTGCATAATGAGGTGTGTAGCCAAATTTTGATTTTATATATGATTCTATACAAGAAATGAAGTGACCAATATTTTTATAACTTGATGAATTATTTATAGTTTACGAAAAAAAAAATGTTAATAGTATATGAAAAAACTAATATTTTAATTGGACATTGTAATACATATCTTTCTTACTATTATTCCTATAATGCATTGATTTATTTTTATTTTAAAATTATTATTAAAAAAGAAATTACATTTTTAAAGTTGGTAACACTGACAATGAAAAAACATTTAAAATTTGAATTATTTTTGACATTTATAATTTAGGTTAAAATTTCATAATATTATCAATATCTTTCTAAAAATAAATACCTTTAAATTTAAGTAAAAAGAAAAGTGTTTAATTTTTGATGTTCTTATTTTATCATAAAAAAGTAAATTCTAATGATATTTATATGAGCTAAAATAATGTATCTGTTTGACGGTACGACAACTTTACAAATAAAAAAGTTTCTAAAAACAGTTAAACAAAATCGAATTTTATGCCATTGTTTTTGACAAGAACACTGTTACAAAATTGGGTTTGTAATGCATTATAGGAAAAAATTATTAGAAGGGATATATGACGAATAAATGGGCAAAAGTTAGAGAAAGATAGGCGTACTGGGAAAGAAATATATAAAGTTTCATTTGTAAATTTTGTTCTCTCAACTAACCTCAAATTATAATCACTTGAACCGCCATCCATCAATTTCATTACTTGAGCCAAAAGCACAGATTACAAGGAAAGGAGAAGAACAAGGAAAATTTCAAATTTACTTATTTTATAATTTGTTTCTTCAAATACGACTATGGTCGGAGATCCCTTTGTTAAATATCAGATTTAAAAAAAGTAAAGAAATCCAATATGTTTAATAAATTCAGTACAAACTTATTTATATTACAACCAAATTCAAATGGGGTAGGTGACTCAGTGGTATCGAGTCGGCCTGTGGATCTTGAGTACCCTGGTTCGATCCCCACAGCCGGCAAACAATTTTAACCAATTTAAATCTACCCCTGTGACTTCCCCTCCATTAATATCTTTGGGGGGCGTGATTTGACGGCCGGTAATCGCACTTCACGCGAAGAAATAAATCACTTACCGAGATCTGCTTAGGTAGAGACCACACCCAGTAATGGGTAAAAGGCGTGATGATATATTTATTTATTTAAATCCAAATTTATTCCTGTTTATAAAAATTTTAAGTGTGTAATTTTCCTTTGAAAATTTTTACATATTCGTATTATTCTCGAAATGTTGTTTACTTCTTTTCATTTTATAAACAGTTAAACAATAAAAACCTTTATTTTTTGTTTGTTATTTAATATGAAAATTCCTTCTTAATTACTTTCTTATGCATAACATTGTACTTGAAATAAATTCTACTAACTTTAATATAAAACAGAAATACAGAGATGCGTCAGAGGTTAGTTATTTATCCGTCAAATTATTGTGGAAATGTTCAGGGTAAACATTGGCAACAAGATCACAACGAATTCGTGTTGCGTTCTCTCATCCCGTACCTACCCCGTGCTCCTGTGGGAACCGTTTCACGTACGTAAATTTAAATACGGGTCTCCAGGGACGGACTTAGCCCCGGAACCGCGTAATTAAACTCTCATCAGCAGATAAGTCATTTACACATCATACAATTTATTCATTAACAAAACTACCGACCTCGAAAAGTTTTTTGCACGTAATAATTATTTATTAATTGCCTTGAATGTGCTAAATGTGGATGTTTTTGAAATTATTGTTTTTGGAGTTCTTGGAAAATGATATGTGAGAGAAATTAATCAATTTTAATTGTACCTTTTTTAGTTTAAATCATTTTTAATTTTTTTAATTAAGATCACAACAGATTTCTTCATTTATATTAATTCTAATAGCTGTGATTCAGATAAAAACCCATTAAATACATGTACAATAATTTCAGTTTATTTTTTTATTTTCTTATATCAAGATTTACTTCTTCAAATATACAAAAAGAAACCATAAATCTAAATAGTTAGAACAGTATAACACATAAGCGAAAATTGAAATATACCCCAGCAAGATATATTATTTTTAGAAGGGCAAAATTGAATGAATGTTAAAAGTTAATAAAAAGAGATTAACTAAGGGCTACTGGGTCCAAAAATGTTGTATAATTGAAATTCAACATTTTTACACAAATCTAATTGATAGAGGCAAATAAATATCACATATATTACTGTATCCAAATTTTTCAAAATCGTCATTCGGGTACGTTCGTTTATTATCGGTAAAATCCTAGAGTTGTAGGATCAGATGTTTAGTACGTAAGGTTATTGATTTTAATGATTAATAAATAAATAAAATAAATATATCATCACACCTTTTACCCATTACTGAGTGTAGCACTCTACCAGAGTAGATCTCGGTAAGTGATGCGTGAAGTACGGTTACCTGCCGCGAGATCACGGCCCCCGAAGATGTAAGTAGTGGGGGAGCCACAAGGGTAGTTTTAATTTGGTGTAAATTGTTTGTCGCCTATGAGAATCGAACCCAGGTTGTCAATTCCACACGACGACTCGACACCACTGAGCCATCTACCCCATGTATAAATAATATCTTAACATTAACAGTTACAGTATATCTTACCAATTATTTTACGTTCGTTGAAGTTGAGTTAGTAAAGTGCGGACTTCTGTACTGATTGAAATATTTTTGTTGTTTTAATGAATATTTAATGATAGTTGAATACGTAAATTGGCTTAAATTATGTATTATTCTGAGTATTAGTGTGTAATATATGAGTGATAGTGCTGCAAAATAGATTTTATGGACTTCAGAAAGTTAATAGTGGACAAATATATGGGGCGTGGCCACCAACTAATTCCTGCTTAAAGTATGCAATAATGTTATTAGTAACATTGTGAAAATTCTTTTAGAATTCATAAAATTAAATAAAATTTAAAAGTTATTAAAAATAAATAATTCTAAAAATATTGTAGTATAATTTTTGCGATTAAAGAAAATATATATTTTTAGTGAAATCTAGATAATTGATTTCACGGTATTTTTCAGAATGTTTTATTTTTAATGGAAGCAATAAACCCATTGAACTCATTCTTCAAAAACTCAAGCCATTGTACTCAATCTTGTTGGAATTTAATTTTAAATATATAAATATACAAAAAGGATCACTGTTTCACAGTTACTAGTTTCTAATAGTACATACGTTATATTCTACAACTGATATTTGTTTGGTTATATTGCAATTAGACCACACATAATTCAGTAGCTACTTATTTTTATGTTTATACTGCCCGTTTACACAAATGAAACTTACATTTTAAGTTTGACATAAACTGACAATATCGTATCAAAAATTACACGCGTTCATATGATATTTTACTTCAATTTGCGTTTATTTATTTAAGTCAGACATAAAATTAATTTTCGTTGGTGCGAACAAGCATAACTGATTTAAAGGCAGAAGAAGATATGTTTTTACAATTCAAATAACAGTTCATACAAACAAAATCTGTCAACATTTTACTGTTTCCAATAGTGATAGCACGGATCGCCTGTAGGCTGGATAACCGATTCCTAGAATTCCGGTGTCTTCATAGACCGGATCCCCGGAATTCCAAACACATAATTTTTTATAGAATTTTTGTCAAAATTTACGTATTTAAATTTTACTAGATGACAGATAAGTGTAAAGTTAAAACTAAAAGACATAAAAGTAATTCAAATTTTTCTGTAACTCATTAAATTATATACGAGTATATAATCCACTTTTCATGGTATATTTTGATTAAATATTTGTTAGATATGTGTTTCCTGGATAAACATCACCCATCATAAAAATACCATATCTATTTAATAAATTTATTAATATATTTTGATTTAGTTATATCAAATTATAAACTCTGTGCCAAAAAAAGTGTTGTATGATTTAGTCTAATTTTTTGCGAAATTCGGCTGAAACCGGAATTCTGACCAAATCGATCTAATTCAGTATCATGACTGGTATTACTAATGAAATTAGAACAAATTGTGTTGTTATTCTTGGAAGTTCCAAATTCGAATTTTTACAGAATTCGCAAATATAATTGTAAATTTGAAATACGAATTTCGAATTTACATAATTATTAGAAATTCGAATTTGTCATATTTAATATCAAGTGAAATTTCGAGTTCCATTTTTATTTCTATTTCTATTTAATATTGACCTATTTTCATGCTATCACTAGTTTCTAATATTAGCTAGATTAATCGGTATCATTGGTGAAATTTTATATATATATATGTATGGTAGAGTTTTAATTTAGTTTACATTTGTGCCAGGGGAAATTTCCTAGGTCGCTGTATATTTCCTAGAGGATTTTTCAAGAACTTTAAAATTAATTCATCTTTCACCTGGATATCACACCCAGTTATTTCACCTATAAATTGTTGTTCGAAAACATTTTAGATAGTTTTTACAAGAACTGTCAAATTTTACTTTAGTTATTTGTGTACCTAAATCAGAAAATAGTTCATTACCGCTCGCACATTCAACAAGACAAGAGCCGCAAGAACACTTTCTATTTGTGGTGAATAGAATATATTTTCTATGATCATTTAGAAACGACTGAAAAATCATTTTTGCCAGTTTTTTATTTTGAAATTTGTTTAAAAATATTGACAGTTTTCATGTATCCATGGATACAATGATGTCCCATTACTTTACCATACCGCCAAAATATTAAACTGAATGAATAACATAAAAAGTTGAGGGTGTACTATAGGTAGTAATGATTTATAATAATAAAGTAAAATAAGAAACAAAGTAAAAGACTTAAAGCAAAAGATAGCCAACTTTTATCTTTCTGCTGTGCTTTACCTAAAATACACTATCTCTGGTCAATCAGAAATTAGCATTTATAATCTCAACTAATAATTGGAATTGTCTATTTTCTGCTCAGTCGTTATAATAGTTATTTACGTGGCTAGTGTAGTAAATTAATTTTTACGGGCGAGCTGGAAATAATCTAGTAAAGATTAGTTACACGCGTGCAGCATACAAACTTTCATTTCCACCTGTACAGCTTTTTTATAAATTTTTATTAGTTTTATGAAAAGATTCATTACATTTTGTTATCAAAGATTGTTGGCGATCGTTGTTATGAAAAAACAAATACTGTCAGTACCAACAGTTTTGTGAACTCTAGAAATAAATAACTTAATGCCCGACGAAGACTTCAAAGCCAATTTTTTTGTAGTTCAAGAAAATATACAAAATATTGCAGATGTTTTTATAATCTCAACTAATAATTGGAATTGTCTATTTTCTGCTCAGTCGTTATAATAGTTATTTACGTGGCTAGTGTAGTAAATTAATTTTTACGGGCGAGCTGGAAATAATCTAGTAAAGATTAGTTACACGCGTGCAGCATACAAACTTTCATTTCCACCTGTACAGCTTTTTTATAAATTTTTATTAGTTTTATGAAAAGATTCATTACATTTTGTTATCAAAGATTGTTGGCGATCGTTGTTATGAAAAAACAAATACTGTCAGTACCAACAGTTTTGTGAACTCTAGAAATAAATAACTTAATGCCCGACGAAGACTTCAAAGCCAATTTTTTTGTAGTTCAAGAAAATATACAAAATATTGCAGATGTTGCAAATAATAACCTTAAATTAGTTTGTTTTATAAGCATTGTAAAATTTTACAGGGCTACACGATGTAATTATTTATTTACTTAGTTACATTAAATACCTATAAAGTGTCATTTACATAGAAGGTGAAAATAAAAGTGTTTTACCGAGATGAAATTGAATAAAAATCCGGCCCTGCAAATTGAGCACGTGTACTCAAATCGGCAGAGAACACAACTGTTTGTTTTATACTTGTTATTCAGAATGCCCGAAGTATACACATACACCATCACTACACAGGTTTTGCTGCCTCTCATTCCCAGTTGTTTCTGTGATCCTATATTCCTGCTTTCCTGTTACAAACGTGTGGATGCTTTTTGTTCCCGTGATTGCAACGCTGGCGACATTGTCATCGATTTCACTGTCCCACTGCCACACAACATTTAATTTTAACTTTGTAAATATTATGCATTCTAATTGTATTCTATTCCTTCTATTGTTTCGGTTTCGATGTTGTTGTAGTCGACGTCATTGCATGCATGATGGCTTTCAACGATCAACAATGGGAATTTTAAGCGTGTATTTGATGGCAGTTTAATTGAAAACTGAACTAATATGTTGACTGCACCTAATTTTGTATTGGGTATTAATTTTTCAGTTGAATATTCTATTTATTCAATCATATATTGCGAATTAGAAATATAATTAAAATATTGTACAGGAAGCATAGAATGACACTCATTTTGCATGCTAAAATGGACGCCTTTATTTTTTATGTATCTTCTTTTAAATTGAAAAAATGATATAGTTCTTTTTTTAATTTTATGACAAATTTAAGGAATTGTGGACCTCAAACAGTGGAATTCGCGTATAATTGTAATAACATAAATATTCTATTTTATCATTTATAGAAATAATAAAATAAATAAAGAAAAATAAATAAACTGAAAGATTACCTTAGTTAAAAGTTTGATTATCACTAGTTCGATTCAGCATGTATTTCATCTCACATACCTGGGCAATATTTAACAATTATTTTTACTAAAGAACATATTATTAGTTAATAAATAAATAATATATCAGATATATCTTTAAAATATATGTCAGTTCTGTATAATACGACGTAATTATCCGTCAGTACGGTGGTATGGATAGCGATACGGAATTCGAATCCGGAGATCCCGAGTTCTATTCTCACTCAAGTTAAAAATTATATAAACTACTACACTGCGGTTCGGTGAGTGCGAACCCTGTACTGTAATTGGGATTAAGTTCTCGTTGTACAACGTAACATAAATAAATATATAATAAGAAACAATAACCTCTAAACCAGCTATCAGTTAGACAAACACAGAAAACACGAATGGGAAAATGAATTCTGAATAGACTAGATTTACAAGAGAGTGAATTAAAGAATGATCACAATACTTCGACATCAGAATTAATGCCATTAAAAACTCAAATAATATTTTGAAAACTTTCATCGTCTATCATTTTGTGACTACAGTGGAGAACGACCCCATTCATACGAATAAGAAAATGTACATTCCATACAAGTTGTACACTATGCTTTTTCTACGACTACAATATTGTTGACCTATTGATTTATATCTTAATAATAAGTTTCACTATTCTTTTGATGATGAGTCCCATCATTCCGTTTCGGAACATAGGGGCCGGGCACACCGAGCCGCAGTTTTTACACTGCCGTACTGCCGGTTTCTTTAGTCAAATTATTTAAGGCGTATAAGTGACTAGCTTGTAGCGCCCGAGTGTGATAAATACATGTAACTGTATTTTTATATTTTACGACAAATCACACATTGTCGGCAGGCGGATTCGAACTGACGAACCTTGGTTCGGGTGACGTCACAGTATGCTAAGAGATGTGCCTTAACACGCTCGTCCACCGCGCCTACCTCTATTCTTTTAACACTTCATAACTCACGTTGCCCATGGAAACCGTACTATATTTCCACAGCAACGATAAGCATTTAATGAACAGATACCGCAGTAATTTAAAAAAAAAAAATTTCTTTGTATTTTATTCGAAACATGAATATGTGTTATGTATTTCTCGTTTAATAATAATTCATTGCAAGTTACAGTGAATCACTTTATAATTTTTGAGTATTAGCATCCTGACAATCAGGGTACGATTTAAAAATTTATGGAGTAATAAATCAAATTTTGTTTCTAGTTGAAACTAAAATAGAAGTGGTAGAACAGATCTATTTACAGTTATCACAATGGCTGATTTATTTCCATGATACTCTGTTCGAAACAGAAATAAAATGTAACTATCATTAATCTAAAAAAATTCATTAAAAGTTTAAATGAAAATTGTTACATTTATGACGTAAATTAAATAGTTTTTTTTCTTCTGTGATTTATTTACTTTTCCGAATGCAATTACACTGTGAACTGTGTTAAAAAGTTTTTTTCGTATTATTTATTATGATAATAATGTTCTACTGAACTTATTTACTGATAACTTCTGATATGGCTCCTGAAATACGTATAAATAATTCATGGTCTTTCGTATATTTTAGATTAAAACGCATTTATATATAACAAAGTTTTCAAACTGAAGCTAACATATATTTTGCTGAAAACTTTGAACAATACCTATCAAAAGACTTAGCTATGGTAATTTTCGCATGTTCTTCCAAATCCCCCGTGTATTTTCCTTTCATGCGTGTAGATGATAAACGGACACACATTCCCACCACAAAAGGAAAAAATGAAAAAAAACGGAAAATAAAAAACCAGTCTAACACATAAATCTGACCGAGTATATCCGTTCGAATCCAGACAAAGTTGACAAAGTAAACACTGCACTGAATTTGTAGCCTTAGTTCGCGCAGGTTCTACCTCATCCGTGCGAAACTGAGAAAATGGGTTTCGGGAAGAGAAAGGGGCGTTATCGAATTTCAGAACCCATCAACGTCTATTATTCGAAACATTTACATTCTGTGTTCTTCAGGCCAATGCATACACTTTTAAAATGGATTTCAACTCAAGGAGGAAAGTTTGTGCATAAGACGAACCGACGCGAATTGTAATTCGCCGGCGCTGTGAGAGGGCATCAGCATCGTCCTGCACGCTCATACATATTTCATGACGGTCTAAACCGACCACAGACGGGTACTGCGAAAATTGGGAAACGTATATGAAATTAGAAAATTTACTGCAATATACTTTGCGGCGTACAGCGGCGCACTGAAACAGATGAGTCCGGCGCGAGTTTAAAACTTTTAAAAGAACCAGATAAAGACTTGTTGATAAGCATTCATAATTTCCTACTTTAGTTGCAAAATCTAGAACTAGAATATAAATCTCAAACTTCGTTAAAATAGTTCTCATTTATTCTTTCTAAACAAATTTAAATTTTACATTTCACTGTGTGACAAAAATAACTAATATTATTTAGTTTACAGTAAAATGTATCAATTTCATTAATTGCTTTCATTTCGTTTAAACTGTAAATATAGATACAAATTTTTAAAAATTATTTCTAGCTTATAAATAACAATCACTAAAAACTAATGTATTTGGCATTTAACTCAAACAAAATATTCATGTTATTTTTTAAAACAATGCTGAATTTTAATTTTTTAATTTATAATGCTGTTTTGAATTCAAATTTACTCCGTTTACATGTACGACAAAAATTTATTTTACGATTTTTTAAGAATTTATTTTACTTTTACAAATTTCTTCGTTATGTCAAGATTTGATACAAGTAGCTGTTCTGTTATGCATAAAATTCGATCGATATTTCGAAAAACACTTGCATAAGTCAAGTCTGATCTGTTATGTAGTTAACTTTAGAAAATAAACAGAGACAAAAGTAAATGTAGTTAATGTATCAAGTATACAGGGTGTTTCTATAGTTCTGCACTAAACTTTATTGGCATATATAATTTGATATATTGATTATCGTAATGAACGCTCTTTTGATATGCAATATTTTGTTTTAGACAGTTGGTAGTAGCGGATGACATACTGAACTTATCAAGTTGAAAATATCAAATTTCAATATTACCTTAAAATTTGAACAATTACATAAATATCAATAACAGTTATTAACCACAACATTTAATATACAAATTACCCTAATTTGACTCAGTTTAAAATATCTCAGATTTTTGTTTTAAATTTATAAAAGACGCCAAATAGAAAAATTAATATAAATAACTCATTTTATAAGACTTTTATCGCACTTGTTCTTTAGAAAACTCGCCTGCTGTTCGTTTTCTAAACTTGGACGCATGCGAAAAAACCTGTCTTATAAAACACATTCTTTAATATACTATTTCATGCCTTTTAACTCATTAATTGGTATGGCAGTTCTTGGTAAGTGTTATACAAGTATTTTTAGAGCGTGAAATTCGGACTTTGGAAACAAGGCGCCAAATCAAGTGTTACCCACAGATGTTAGTTGGGGGAGAAATACAGGAATAAATGTAGTGTATTCTAGTTCTTAAATCCATAGCCCTAAGCGTTGCCACTGAGCTATACTATACTTCAATATCACAAAGTACTTTTAAATGTCCATTTCTTTTAAAGGTCAGTGCTGCTTACGTAAATAAAATATTTGTATTGTAAACATTTTGAAATGATATCGATTTGAAGTAGGTATCTTTAATCAGTGTTTAATCTGTTGTTTATATCGTGTAATCAATCAAATAAATAAAATATTTTGTACTCATTCATCAAATTAATTGATGAATCTGCTCAATCGATAAAAACCAAATTTTACAATCACTTTGTAATGAGAAAGGCGTGATAGGACGCCACTGGTTGATCGTTGTCAAATAGGTATATTCTTTAGCTTCAGAGCTCGTCCTACGTCGCGTACAAAGAAGACAATGAATTTACAAGTTCTTTTGACGAAACGGCTGGCAGAAGCGCCGCCAATAGGTATAAACGTCCGGAGTGTACAAAACAATCTGTCCGAATAAATCAGCCATGGAAATGCCACTGCCGATTCGCAGACCGAAAGGGAATAAACGATCGAATAAATCTATGAAAAGTAAAACAATTCTGCCAGAAACACAAAGGTTTTCAAACTTTTTATAAAATATCGCAATTTCCTCTACATACTTCAACAGAACCAACTTGTAACGGCCCGTTTAGCTTTTGTACCTATACCATTTACTAATTAAGGAAACTTGAACGTACAGTTGGATTCAGAAGTTTGGAACCATTTTCTGAATCACTTTATTAATAGGAATGATTTGGCAACTTTTGTTTGTAAGTTTATTGGACTCTAACATTCTTACAAATTATTGAAATGGATAATGAGTTGTGGATTTAGATTGATGATGTCAGATTTTGATTCAGTCCTAATCTAATGCTAAGTTTTTAGAGACAAAAAGTATTTTTGTAGCTTACCCTCCACTAACATCTTTAGGTTTCTAACTTTGACTGATCACCAAATTAACAGAAATAGCTACAAAATATCTTTATTATTTTGTATTATTTTTTGACGTTTTCTTCATAAAACCAATAAAATATTTTATTCAGTGTGTATTTCAACCAATCCTGTCATTATTATAGTGAGAATTCACCACACGTCACTGTCAACCAATAGGATCACGAATTTGTTTGAAAATGAACCAATGAAATGTACATTTCGTCGGAAATTCATCACTAGTGAAATTGATATCGGAAATACCACTGTTAATAATATCCTTGGTTACGAATAAAATAAATGATATTTTCAATATTTTCATAAACGTTAATTCTACATTTGTTCAATGTACATTTAATATTCAAAATTTTCATCACTGTAATACCTAATTAATAATGTGCAAATAAATACCTAACTATTCTTGTTAATTAACTCTTGTTTGGTAAATTCTCAAGCCGAATACAACTCGTAGTATGAAAATTAAATAAAATAAAATAAATAAATATATCATCACGCCATTTACCCATTACTGGGTGTGTGAAAATTGACAGATAATATTTTGACATAAATATACATTCGTTGTTACGGAAATAGGAAACACATTTCCATAACAACTCTTAATTTATGTCAAAATATTTTCAGCAATTTTCTTGTTATATTATATATGAGAATACAACCCTTGTAATTATTTTCGAGCATAATCACACTAGCTTTTGCTTTTTTCTTTTTTTAGGTAGTTGTCAAACAATTATTTAAAGTTGTCAACTTCATTGTTTGAATTCTATTTGACAATAAATTTTCGAAAATCTGTTGAATTATTGTCAATTTATTCTCATTATATTATTACTAATAACTTTTCTCATTTATAAATTTGCATTCATAGTTTTAAAAAAATGGAGCTACTAAAAATATAAAACTTATTGATTTTATAGTTACCAAAGTAACAACTAAAATTTTAAAATCTACTCAGAATTCTTAAATTTATATATGTCAGTGGATTATGAATTTTCTTCTTATCGTTTTTATTTAAAAACTTAAAAGCATGACAAAAGTTTTGTTCGGTAAAAGTATCAAAGTCAATAATTCGTGGTTAAAAGCAGAGTAAACTTTCCAAGAGTTAAAAAATTGTCAAGTTTTACTTCAGAATAACTTATACTCAAAAATAATTCGTAACGAAACAAAAATGCGAAGAAGGTTAATATAATTCCACAGTAACATGTCAACAAACTAGGTTTGCGGATGCCGTAGAGCCATTAGTCTTTCGAGAGACGGATAAACGGATTGCAGAACGCGCGGGAACTTCGGTAATTTGTAAATGTACTGGGCATCATCTTCGGCCTGTGCGCTTGCTCGGCCGCAGAGCCGCCTGTGCCAAGGGGGCGGGGGATAATTAGCTAGTGATGGATGGTCCAGGTGGCGAGATACTGCTCTCTCTCAGAGATACTTCCCCTACCCACAACCGAAGCTTTTGGACCACCGACAATCGATACATTGGATGGATTCTACTAGCTGAAAATCCAATGATTTGTTTCGAAAAACTAAGATTTGTTCGGGCAAAAACTATTTTATTTTATCAAGTTGTTCTTCTTGTGACCAGTTTTTAGAAATTAAAGTGTATTCTATTATTTTCATTCTATTGCTTTTTAAAAATAAACTAGTATTTGTTTTGCTAACGATTGTTTTGATTAATTAGCTAATTGCTGGTTGACTCGCTAAACAATCTAAAGTATTACAAGAGTATTACCAATGTCTGTACCTATGATATTTACATTGATAATTATTAAACAATTTAATTAATATCAGCAATATATTTTTTACTGCAAAGAATGTATAAAGCAAACACAAATTTTAATGTTATTTCGTTACTTGAGTCCTCGAGCGTAGGTATATTAAAAACAAATAGAGTTGAGTTGAATGCTTTAATATATATTTATGTTTTAAATTAAAAATGAACATATAAAAAATTAATTAAACTATACGATAAACTTTTTGCAGAATGGTGTATGTTAGGTAAATATTTTATTTTTTAAACTCTGTATTTAGTTGTAGTTGCAATTCTATCAATCAATTTTTATAAACGGCATTTTATTCACGAGTTCTCATATTTCATAATATTGAAACTTTGTTTTTAATATTTTTAATCTAATAACTAATATCCGGTATTTTGTCACAAAAACTAGGATATATAAAATAAAATTAATTGATACCTACATATCACATTTTATTCATATTTATAATTTGTATTCAAAATATGTATTATTTTTTGTATTCATACACAGTTATTAATATTGTAATTCCAATGTTAATAATAGTAATGTGAACCTATAATTTTATACACAAAATATTACACCCTTGTTTTTTGCATTTTCAATTATTTAAAAGTATTCATATGCATTCTAATGGAGTAGGTGGTTTAGTGGTATGTAGATAGCCTGTGGATTTGAGAACCCGGATTCGATTCCCACAGCCGACAAACAATTTTCCTATGGCTTCTCCTCCACTAAAGTCTTTGGGGACCTTGATTTGATGTCTTGACTTAACGTGAAGAAATATATAACTTACCGAAACCTGCTACGGCAGTAATGGGTAAAAGGCGTGATGATATATTTATGTATTTATTCATTCTAATGTTTAAAACAATTTTCCAAAATAATTTACAATATTTGTGCGATATTAAGGAGCATGGTTAATGTCACAGTTTATTACTGTTAACTTTCTGAAATTATGAAAAGCTTTTATGCAAGTGAAAACTTTATCTAACGACGATTATGGTGTAAAACCGCACATCAACGGCCATCTGCTTAGTCTTAATTAATGGGGATTTACTAACTGAGCCGCGAGCCGCGAGCCGCCGACAAGAACAATAATATCCATCAACCGTGGTTTGCTAGATTATCCAAACTGTCTAAATATATTTGCACGCTATGTCTATTTAACATTTCACTTACTTTACTGACACATACAAATCACTGATAGCCATACCATCAATTATATAAATGAAATACATTTGATTAAGTAGGTAATATAAAAGGAAGAAACAGCAAGCTAGAATTATAATATATACAATAATTTCAATATTTACTACTACCCTATAGTAGTCCGCCAGTACGGGTACGATAGTGTGGATATCGATATGGAATTCGAATCTGGAGATCCCGAGTTCGAATCTCACTCAAGCTAAAAATTATATGAACTACTACACTGCGGCTCGGTAAGTGCGGACTCTGTACTGTAATTGGGATTAAGTTTCTGTTGTGCAGCGTTAACATAAATAAATAAAAACTCGTAGTTTATGTATTATATAAATAGAAATTTTAGAAAACATTTAAATTTAATTTTAGCAAAAATTAAATATTAAAATAAAATTTATTAACATTTATTTACAGTATATTATTATTTAAGAAGTAGGTGGCTTAGTGGTACTCGTATCAAGTCGGCCTGTGGATTTGAGAACCCGGGTTCGATTTCCACAACCGACAAACAATTTTTACCACATTAAAACTACCCCTTAGGTGGCTCAGTGGTATCGACTCGGCCTGTAGATCTTGAGAACCCTGGTTCGATCCCCTCAGCCGACAAACAATTTTCACCAATGTAAATCTACCACTGTGGCTCCCCCTGCTACGGCAGAGTGCCACACCCAGTAATGGGTAAAATGCGTGAAATGCGTGATGATATATTTATTTATTTTTTATAAAACTACCCCTGTGGCTAAACTAACATCTTTGGGAGCTAGTAACCGCACTTCGCGCGAGGAAATATTTCACTTACCGAGATCTGCAACGATACAGTAATCCAGTAATTGGTAAAAAAGCGTGATGATATATTTATTTATTATTTCATATTAATTTATATGGTAACTCGCGTGTAAAATAATGAAGACAAAAAGGTAGCTAAAAACTTAGGTTTATCTTTAATTAATTTCTTGTTATGATTAAATTAATTAACTACATATTGCAAAAAATATCTAGCCGGTATATTACAACAACGGTATAAATTAATTTTGTTTATTTCGTTGGGTAATTAAATTTTTATTAGTTATAAAAAATTTGGACATGCGTATTTTGAATGAAAATATAATTCTATACACTAATAAACAGAGCATTCTACTTTTATTGTCAATTTTGTTGTATTTTGATTATATGATTGATTTGATTTTACAGTAAATTTGGTTAAAAATTATCAGCTCATTGATGTGTAACGAAAAGAGACAACAATGAGCAATATGCATATAATATTATGTTTGTCTGTTCTGCTATGTTGGCAATTTTATTTACCTTAAATAATGTAATCACAACTGAATTTATTTATAATTTAATTTATACATAAATTGCGTTGCTAACATTTAGATTTATTCGCTATTAAAACAGGGTGTAATTAAACCTATATAACAAAAGTTAAGGAAATATAATATTGGACGCACTGATCAAATTATTTAGTTTAAAATGGGTCTTAATAGGGTGGTTACACTATTTTTAAATATATATTTTAATTAAAGTACTATGTAAATTTATTCATAGTAAAATTTAAAAGCATGTACAGGTGTTCATTTTATTTTCGCGAGAAGTATAAGACCTACGGGGTCGGTTAAATTAGCAAACAATTTCTATTTTACAAGACTATTTTAATGAGCATAATTTTTGTTTATATAAAATTCTAAGAGCCCTTCAAATTTTTCAGAGCTACGCGCTGTTATTATTTATTTACATTTAGAAAATGGAAATAAAATAAATAAAACTTCATTAATTATATTTTTCTACGATGGCATTGAAAAGTTGAAAATTACGCTATCATTTGTTATCGTAAAGTTGACATTTTCTGTGGAACAATCGAAAAATAATTTTGTTAAGATATTAAAAGCGCGCTTACATCAATAGTTACTAGGAATACAAACAAAACAGAAACTTATTGGCAGTTGTCAGAACGAATTTTTTTTCAGTACGTATACGTTTTTTAATTACTTAATATGCAATCGTAGAAAAAATTATGTTTGTATCACGAACGTAAAGTGTCTTTGTTGTTTGTTCTTCTTACACTATTGCAGCTCTCGCCTTCGGCTTGCGCTGCAATTATCGTGCTCGTCTAACAAAGAATAACTTTAGTACATAAATAACTATCGCTTCTCGGCCTATAGCTAAGATCAAAGTGTAGTACATAAATAACTATTCTATAATTTTTTATTATAAAAATTAAAGGTAACAGGGCAACAGAAAAGTAGTGGAATATTTATCATTGTTGTTAAAAATATATTCAACATCTAGTTCGATGGAAATAGTTAGAATTATGAGTGAGTTCTCTAGATACTTATCAGATACTTTAGTTCAAATTTTACTCTTCGTGTGCTTCATTTTTTTAAATAGATGTAGGTGCTACCAAAAAGCGATAATATGAAAAAAGCGTGATTATATGCGTGGAATATTTGTTTTTAGGAAAATAGATATTATAAAAACATGATGAAATTTCTATAAGTTAAATATCAGATTGCAGCTATACCTATATACATTCATTCAAATATTGATAAGTAACATATTTAAATAAATAAATAAATAAATATATCATCACGCCTTTTACCCATTACTGGGTGTGGCACTCTGCCTAAGCAGATCTCGGTAAGTGATATATTTTGTCGCGTGAAGTGCGGTTACCAGCCGTCAAATCACGGCCCTCAAAGATATTAGTGGAGAGGGAGCCACAGGGGTAGATTTTTAAATTGGTGAAAATTTGTTGTCGGCTGTGGGGATCGAACCAGGGTTCTCAAGATCCACAGGCCGACTCGATACCACTGAGCCATCTACCCCATATTTATATTTATATTGATTAAAAATGGTTACAAAATAAATCATAATGTTTAAGTAAAGTTGGCCACAGACTGGATACCACTGGTCTAGTCATTGTTTTGTGTTTTATGTTTAAAAAACTAATAATAACAGATTCCATCATAAAACTCAAACAAGCAACTAGCCATAAAAATATAAGAGTTAATAAAATTGTGAATAATAACTACATTAATAAAAAATAAATCCATGATGCACAAAATTTAAAATTCATAAACATAATATATGACACTTCATGTCCATGCATAAAATTTCATTATGCTTACATGTCTGATAAATTTGTACATAGAAATATATGCTTGGTTTATATTTCAAACATGAATGTTCCACGGACAGATAACCCTGTTGTGATAAAGGAATAGAGTAAAAGAGATAGAAAAGGAAAAAGTCGATGTGCTCTCAACATAACAGTATTTTGCCACACAGAACGCGGAAGGGGCTTTGCCTATTCAGATTTATGTTTGCCGACATGAGGGAAAATACTTTCAGTGGCAACCACTCAATTTAATCCGGAGACACGCATACGCCTTACGCAACCCTGCATAGATTCTGTGCGTGTTGTGACTGCTGTGGCTTCTAGTAACCATTTTGATACATGGGGCGTTGCTACTCACTTCTTGATTCGTGATCGTGTTCCTAACCTAAACAAATATATTTGTGTTTTGCTGCGAACATAAAACGCGAACACACTGCCTTCAATCTCTTATTTTCGCGAAAGAAAAACTTTAATAAATGTTACTTTTATGACACAAATTTCATTAACTGGTTACTTATTTCTTTTTTATTTATTAAGAAAATAAAACTTTATCTCCTACACAAATTCGAATCGGCAGTAAATTGCTCCCGCATCAGTTTTATTCACAACAAAAATAAACTTTTCCCTCAGTATTTTCTTCAGATAAAAGCTTTTTCCAAAAACTCTTATTGATTCAAAAATATTAATATTACTTCCATTCATTTATTATCCAATAATCAAAAACAATACTTTCCAGTTAGAATTCAAATAAAACAGACGAATGACAATTAAATAACCCAGTGAGACAGTTATTAGAAAAAATATTGACCTGTTCTTTACTTTACAGGACTAAAAATATAAAAGAATAAAATAAATATATCATCACGCCTTTTACCCATTACTGGGCGTGGCACGCTGCCAAAGCAGATCTCGGTAAGGTACCAGCCATCAAATCACGGCCCCCAAAGATATTAGTGTTATGGGAGAGACAGGGGTAGATCTAAATTGATGAAAATTGTTTGTCGGCTGTGGGGATCGAATCAGGGTTCTCAAGATCCACCCTATAATTAAAAATATAAAACCCAAAAATTTCAACAAACAATAATTGAATATGAAAATTTGCACTCTACTTCTTATTATTGTTTAAATTAAAAACAATTTCATTTTATGAATGATTATATACTAACTCCCTAGTGGTAGCAAAGAACTTGGCGAAAATTATTCAAACTTTGTGTTTTTCTCTTTGTGGGTTATTATTAGCCAGCGAATAATAAGTTTCTTGTCATTTCGGCATTATCCTTGGAGCATAAATAATAGGGTTGTCTCGTCGCCAACCACAGCACTTCGCGGTCGTAGAACTGCGAATCAGAGAAATAATTAAAAAAGGCTTTGCGGTTGTCAAATTATAATTTGTTTTTCATTTATCTCAGCTTTAGTTTGCAACTTTTAATGGAATTAATTTCGTAGTATTGCGGTTATTTTTGTGCCTTTTCAATCGATGAAACGTATGTCAATCTTTTGCATATTTTTAATTTAAATTTAATTATCTCATTCTATAAATAAATAAATTAGGAGGTCAATTATATCTAATACAAATAAATTATATAACCAGTTAATTGGTTAGAGTTTAAAAATCGTCAATTTTTTACTTCCTTGTACGAAGTAAAGGAAGTATTGTAATCGCGAAAATTTTCGGTTCTCAGATTTCAACGGAAATAGGTATTTTGGCCCTCCCTGAATCCATTTTGACTAATTTCGTCGTGCCGTCTGTACGTACGTATGTACGTACGTATGTATGTACGTACGTACGTACGTATCTCGCATAACTCAAAAACGGTAAGCCGTAGAAAATTGAAACTTTATATTTAGGACTGTTATAACATCTAGTTGTGCACCTCCCTTTTTGGTCATTATACAACTACCGGAAGTGGTACTTTACTTGAAGCCTATAATAGATTTTCATGAAAAACTATATTCAAATATAATTTAAAACTTTCCAAATTTGGTATATAAGACTACTATATCAATGGAAATAACATAATAGATTTTGGTTAAAATAGACTAATCGGAAGTGGCACATTACATGAAGCTGCTAACAGTTTTCCTTGAAAAAATGGTATTATTTTAATTTTAGAAATAAATGCTGCAAATAAGTTTTAGAGAATTAAATTCTGCGTCTAGCACATTAAGAATTTTTAAATTAGCTTTTTGCATAAACGAGATATCTAAATTTAAATATTACATATTGTTTGATTTTTACAAAAATTAAGTTTGCTATGGATTAGAACAAAAAATAAAAGATTTAATGTCAAATATGTACAATTAAAAAAATATCTATAGTTTAATACGCGTACAAGGAAGTTATGTGGTGTCCACATCAGATTTTTTTGATAGAAAAAAGTGTGATCGTATTCTATGTTTTTCGTTTAAGAGTTAATGTAATAATACAACACTTTGACGATATTTGCTTTAGTTTTTTAACAGTCTATTGTTCTAAATAAATGATGTAAAGCACTAAAAAAATAGTAACCATCGAGTATAATAAAATCATCGCACTATGTTCATGTTTAATTTAGGATGATTACGTGAATAAATTTCTAAAATTATAGTTTTCATAAATGAAATATAGGGCTATTGAAAAAGTCGGTAATTCTGCTGTGAATATACACAATAGCGGAAATACGAATACACATAAGTGCACTAAAGCTGCATGTTGAACAGGGAACAGCGACAAATCGGCGGTAGAAAAGAGAAAGAGACAAATGGAAAGAGAAAGAGCAACACACGTATATATTATGCAAATTGAAGTAGTCGTGCTACCATGTGTCGTGTGCATTACCTTACTGTGTAGAAGTGTAGAACTAGTGCTACACCATCCAGACGAATTTTATTACATTTGCTACATAAGGTGGGTGCGACAAATAAAGCCCAGGTGGTAATAAAGCCCATTTTCAAATTCTCCGCTTTATTGAATTTTTTTTAAAGTTTACTGCAATACCCACTTAGGTAAAGCAGTATACAATAATGTAACAGATGGAGTCACCGGAAACTTTGTTTCTGTAACAAGTGAGGACGGTTTCAAATTGGCATGCTACTTGAAGAGACGATAATATAACCTCAACGCTTGGAATTATTTACAATTTTAAGGTATATTAGATTGTAATTTATTTGTATCCTATGTTATTAAATATATTAGAACCTTAGTAACCTGAATATAATTGTGTTTTGTTCAAATTGTTTGGAGTATGTTGAAATTTATTCTAATCTATTTCAATACGAGTGCAGTAATAAAGCCCGCCGAAAAAAATACGTCTTTTCACGAATTGATGATTACCCCGGAAACATTCATTCCCACTGTGAAAACACCTAGACGAAAAGCAATCAACTACAAGGCCCAAAAAATTACAAAAAATTTATTTATGGAAAATATTCACTTCAAAACATCAAAACAAACAAACCAAGAATCGCAACCAGGTACTTCTAAACAAATTGATAGTTCATGGTACTGTCCAGTGTGTAATACATGCGCAGAATACTCAATGCGAATGTGTATTATATGTCGCACATGGATGCACGAACACTGCATTGGTTACACATCATCTGACGATGAAGAATATGAGTGTAATGCATGTAGTAAATAGCGGGCCTTAATTATTGTCCTATAAGAAATAAAGCCCAAAAACATACTTTTTTAAAAAATATTTTTTTATAATAATTATTTTTTATTTAGCTTATAGAATAATTCTATTTAATTGTACAAAGAGTGAAGTTTATTTTTGTATATTTGTTGTTAATAAAAACCGTTCTAATTAAATAATAAAAATTATTTACTGTTAGGTGGGCTTTATTTGTCGCACCCACCTTATTCTAATTCTCACTTCTGTGCTCCTGATTCTAAAATTTACAAAAGTAAATTTATAAACAACCCGACGCGAACATAGAAACACAATTTCAGTATAGGAATCAAAATTGTTTTTCCCTAGAAACAAATCTTTAAAATATATGTTACTAGAGCCAAGAGAAATAAAATTTTTGTAGAGTACACTTTCAATTTTTATGAATTTATGAAGTATACGCGTAACCTGAATATTAATTGAATATTTCTTAACCCAGAATTATATTTTAAAAGCTTTTAATTTTAGGTTTTTATTCGCATAAATTTGTCAATTTTTTAAAACAATTTACCCTTTAACGCCAACATTTAAGTTGAAAAAATTAAAATATCATTTATAGAAATTGTAATAATCAATTAAGTCAAATTACTATAGCATCGCATGGTCATGTTCCTTATAAAGCGTATGTAATATAACACTTCATTTCAAATCAATGCAATCTAGAATTTGTAATTTAATAACCAAAGTGAACTCAAAGGACCCTAGTTCAAAGTGAGAATTGATTTATGTCCGGACTGCATACTGCATTAAGAACGAACAGATAGTAAATGGGATATCATTGGTATTCAGGTGAACGAAGCTACTCTGAACATAGCCTGACACACCGGGAGCAATGAAGAAGCCATTATAGTTCACGAAAAGAATCGTCAAAAGCTGAACGTTTGCCGTACGGCGCCAAGACGCTCCCGCAGCTATACTAGAACGTCATTGAAAAGTTTGTCGATTACTACATCAGCATTTCAATAGCTAAAATAAGGCGAAGACTAAAATTTACTGTATTTTACAGTTATAATACCTGAAGGATTTAAATTTGAAAATTTATTTCCAATTTAAATAATTTATTTTTACAACTACAGCATAAATTATAATTAATTTCATGCATGAATTTTGAATCAAAATTGGATAAGAGAATACATAATTAGATAATTATTCCAAATTTATTAATTATTTAGTACTAACTACAATAATTATTTCTAATATTTCGTTTAAAATTATTTATTAACAAAGTACATAAAACTATTACATGAAACAATATGAAAAATGTAATATATTTATTTTAAATTAAATGTTACATCTTGCATGCCATACTTTTACAAAGTAAAGAAATGTTTCTTATATTTATCGTCGCCCTTTTCCTTTTCCCTTCCCTTTTCCACCACCAGTAGATTGTTGCTGCTGTTCAGGTTTAGTTTGTCTTGTTTTTAGTCTCGGAATCATATCACTTAAATGAAACATGATACTTTCGCGGGTATTATAAGTAGGATTACAGAAAGAACCATCATCGTTTCTTAACTGAACCCTAATACAACCCCTAACAGATAATTCCTTGCTACGTTCTCTAGAATACAGTTTATTTTCTACTCCAATTTTAAATCCTCCAGCTGCCAATACGTCTCTCATTTCTTGAGGAGTTGGGTTCTCAACACATTTCTCCTTAGCGATTCTACGTCCTTCGGCTAAGGTCTTCTTCTTATTTATGTACGCAGGATATATGCAGATCCATCTAAAAAGGGTAAAACATATGGATTATTGTTGTAATTTTAGGGTTATGCTATTTACCTTTCTCGGTCACTGTGCTTTTTATCTGCATTAAATGTTCCCATGGGTGCAGCCATCTAAGTTGTAAATGTAATATACTTATAACACTATTTATTTTCGCGTTTTAATTTAGTATTTAGTGTCTAAAGCACACGTTATTGACAAAATGACAGCATAACTCAACAAATATATTCGGAATCTACTTTACCGATACCGATTCTCAACTGTTTGCGTGGCGCTCACAAGACAGTTGAAAGTTACAGCGCAAACAGCGCCATCTCAGAATAGATATTTGTATTTCAACTTATGCGGCAAGTAGTGTAATCATAAATTAATCATTTGAAAACTTTTTTAAGAACTAAGGTTCAATTCTATACATGTAAATTAATAAAAATACCTCGCTTATCGTTATTAATTCTTTTATTTATTCATGAATCATTTTACACCACAACCATTTTCTATAATAATACATAATTATATTTTTACAATCCATTATAATGTTTCTCAAAATCTTTTATCAATGGATTATCTTCTAGCATTTTTATTCCTTGCTAAAATATAAACAAATATGATTAAATAACTATGAAAGCTAATTTAATTATTAATGCTTACCCAAGACATGACTCCATAGGCAACAGTAAAGAATATTAGAATTATTAATAGAGCCACAGTAGGTGGTTTATTTATTGTCAAGCACATATTGAAACGTTAAGCTTAAACAAACAATATTAGAAAATGCAGTGAAATTCTCGTTTATATCAATAAATATCCTTCAAAGCCGGAAATGCATTGTGAGATTATCAAATAATCAGTGAATCATTACACAAAGAGTGCAACTTGCAAATAACAAACACGTATATATAACAATAAAATTTTATTTCATTTATATAACAATGGAAAAATTATGAATTATATATAACAAAATAATTTTGATACTTTTACAAATTTCAAAAAATTATTTACATTTGCAATCACCGCATACAGTGTAATAAAATATATCTCTGTTATTTATGCATTGAATCGGTCTTGTATTTGATAACATTCTTCCTGATCTTCTTGTCACTAGCTTCCTAAATTTCCTGACCTAAAACAAAATAGTTATTTTTGTATTAAGGACGCGAACTGAGTGTTTTTCTTGTTGCGAATGAGAATGTCACTTTTAGTCAACACAAAAGTCATTCGAACGCGCCAAAAAACAATAATTTTGCCCACGATATACAAACATTTTTTCTAAAAGTGTCAAAAAAGAATAATACAATAATTAATGATTTATTCAAGCAAACTCAAGAAAAACAATCAAACATAATATGAATTTGATACTATTGATGTGTTATAATATATGGCAAGTGACAAAAAATAATACTCATTTAAAATAATGCGCAAAATACGCGTTGTCATGGTAATGAAAATGATAAATAAATCAAGTACTTCGCGTATTGATATTATTGAAAAAAAAATTTACATTTTTTGATAGTTGTAGAAATAGTTATTTTTGATTCTAGATTGCGAAATGTTACTTTTGCATTCGAGAATGCGACAGCATTTCGCAATCGAGTATCAAACAACGTTTTTTCGAAAACTATGTCCCAAAATTAGTAATAATGTAATGAGAAAATTTTGTCGTTTAGGATTAATTAATGTGACATCTAATGTCTCCATGATAACAATGTATGTAATATAATTGCTATCAAATCTGGTATTCTCTGACCAGCAATTGACAGCTGGTTGGCAATAGAAACCAAACAAACGTTCTAATTTTATTCTGCGATTTATTGGGATTCGCATTGCATTTCTCAAGAAACTATTCCAGTACACCTGGCTTCCTCAAGCGGGATAAATATGAATAATTGCTCAATTGGAACATTAAATATAAATTTTGTTAAAGAATAGAAGTATTGTTTCTAAGCAAAAAATAGTGACAAATTTTATTAAATTGTGAGCCTTTCTTCTATCAAAAAATTGCAGGATGCAAAAAACTTTTGCATGCTGCATGCAAAAGTCTTTTCCGTTCTGTAGACAAAAAACACTCATTTCGCGTGTTGATAGTTGTCATGTAAATTTTAACTTTAAATGACAGTTTTCGAAATATTTTTTTTCATATTTTTAACTAAGTATTAAACTCGATATTTTTTTACTTGTCTAGGGGAAACTGCTAGAGGTTCGGGCTGCACAATCCATTGAATGCCTTCAGTGCATGGTGGGTAAGTCAAGGAACCTTGGTACATATAATAATCAGAAACAAATGCTGGCATCAACCAACATATGGGGAAAGGAGGTATTTGGATTGCATATCCAGGATATTTAATTCTGTCTAATTTTGTAAGCACTGATTCCAGATAGGGATTGTCTATAGTTGTTGTCTGAAAATACACGCTGGTTAGTTTATTAACTACAGTTTCATAATTTAGACGGAAGTACTCAGAGACACTTTGCAACATGAAAACTTCTAAAATGAAGTAGGTGGTTCAGTGGTATCGAGTCGGTCTGTGGCTTTGAGAACTCGGGTTTGAGTCCTACAGCCGACAAACTATTTTCACCGCGTTAAAACTAGCCTTGTAGCTCCCCCACCACTAACATCTTTGGGGGCTGTGAAAATATATCTCTTACCGAAATCTGCTACGGTTGAATGCCACACCCTATAATGTGTAAATGGCGTGATGATATACTTATTTATTTATTTTATTGACAATTTCTAAAATAATTAGTGATATAAAAATCTATGATATGAAAAAAATAAAGTTAGTCAACTACTAACATTTTTTTTAATTCGCGCTTATTTTGTAATATAAATATATCATCACACTTTTTACTCATTACTGGGTGTGGCACTCTGCCGGAGCAGTTCTCGGCAAATGATATTTTTTCGCGGTTACTGGCCGTCAACTCATGGCCCTCATAGATGTTAATGGAGGGGAAGCCACAGGGGTAGTTTTAAGGTGGTGAAAATTGTTTGTCCCTTATGAGAATCAAACCCGGGTTTTCAAATCCACAGACCGACTCGATACCACTGAACCACCTGTTATATTACAAAAGTAATAGAATTTATATTAATTATTTTTACAAATCAGTTATTATTTGTCTTTTTAATTATGTCCTTTGTAACATTTTACTTTTATTATGTTGTTTTTAAAATCATCTGCATTTTTTAAACAAAGCAAAACACATAGATAAATAATTGTTAGAAAAAGTACTAAATGTTTGAAATGACATAACTTGTTAATAACCATGTAAATGGTAAAATAATAATGATGATTAATCATTTTTTTACCGTCAAAACCTAATGATTCATGTATTTTAAACTAACAATTCTTTCTTTAAATACCTGAAAGACATAACTAATAACGATTACGTTGTCGTTACTACATAAATCATCTTTAATTTCTCCCTCGCAATTGCATCCGTTTTTGACGTGTATGGCCTGCAGCTCCATCGCGAAACGTCGGTAGTCTATAGTATGTTCCGAACCCTCGTCGTCTGTGGGGCCCCATCGGAACCGGATGGAGTATAAGTCGTAATTTGCTTTCAGGGGCCCACCGCATAATGAAGGGCGATTACATGGAAATTTGGCGTGTAGCATCACTGCAAAAATAACATTTGAAATTACTTGTTATAGTTGCTAAAATAATCATACAATGCTCTATTTGCTTTTCTAAATTTAGAATCTAAAACGTAGCTAGGTAGATGCTATTTTTTACTGTCAAGTACAATTACTAGCCGTTGAATCACTACAGATAATAATATAAAGTAAGTTTTTGTGTATATTGAAATCGAACCCAATATTTTTTTTATTTTTTTTTTTTTATTTTATTAATCGATCCAACAGGATACAAGATCCCAATTACAGGACGATTATACAGAATACAAAAAATAAAAGAATGAGTTGTCACAAAAGAAATAGACAGAAATATAAGAAAATATACAAGTAACTTAAACAGAGAAATAATTAATTAATAAACGCTTAAATCTAGGTAAGGAATCGCCAAATATGTCAATGTCAATAATACATGATATATTATTATATGCTACACAGAGTTGTCATAAATCATTATATAAAACGCTAGATTTAGTAATAATTTTAAATTTCACCAATTTCAATATTGCGATTGTTAAATAAGTTATTAAATTTTGTTGTCAGTATCAATAGTTTTGTTGATAATACGAACTGAAATAAAAATACCTAATTAACTACAAACAGAACATAGTAATTATACAAATTGTTTGATATGAAAATTATATTTTGGTAATAAAAAATGTAATAACTTTTTTAATAAGTAATCATTTATGAATAATAATATTATGTAGTTAATTAATGGGATAGGTGGTTCAGTGGTATCGAGTTGGCCTGGTTTGATGCCCACAGCCGACAAACAATTTTCACCAAATTAAATCTACCACTGTGGTTCTACCTCCACTAACATCTTTAGGGGCCGTGATTTGACAGCCTGTAACCGCACTTCACGCGATAAAAACTTACCAAAATCTGCTACGGCAGAATGCCACACTCAGCAATGTGTAAAAGGCGTGATGATATATTTATATATTTATTATATGTAGTTAATGATATTTCCTTATAAGTACATAACTTAATTTTTATTTATTTATTTATAAATCTGTTTATAAAAGGTAAATATTAGACAAATTATAGAAAATGATCATCCAACTAATAATAAATAAATATATCATCACGCCTTTTTATCCATTGATGATATATTTCTTCGCGTGAAGTGCGGTTACCAGCAGTCAAATTATGGCCCCGAAAGAAGTTATGAAGGAGGAGCCACAAGAATAGATTTAATTTGGTGAAAATTGTTTGTCGACTGTGGGGATGGAACCAGGGTTCTCAGATCCACAAACCAAGTCAATACCACTGAGCAACCTACCCCATAATATAATTAGTAATATTTTATTAATTAAAATAATGTTTTGTACATACCACAGTGCCCATCATTTTGAATTCTAATGCGTTCAGGAATGACATTAAATTCACTCGACCAGTTCAACGCGGGAACAGGGCAAACTAACGCATTTTTGCACGTAATATTAATAGGGGATTGTCTACATCCCAGGGCTGCAGGATATTGACATTTCCAAACAGAAGGACCTAGTAACAATATATTAGTAATATCGTACTTTTGGTTCAATTATTTACTATCTTTGAAATACTTCAAAAACACACTTTTTCACATAAAAAATATATTTTTTACGACCGTCAGAAAATAATTTTTATTTACAACATGCACAGAAAACTCAAATTTCTTCTCACGAAATTAGTTTTCCCTCTCTAGAGAAAAAAATTGTAGTAATAAATGTTAGTTTAGAAGAAAAAAAAATACTTATAAAAATTCTTTATTTTGTTGAAAATTCTTATTTAATACTTACCAAATACCAAATAAATTTTTCCCTAAATATATTTAACATTCTAATAAATCTCTTTTGAAGTATGTCGTGAAAAAAATGTTGTCTCTAACAAAAGAGGCTTTTCTTCCCCCGTAGACTCGTCAGCATAGTGTTAGATATTTATTTATTCAGATATCATAAGTATTTTAAATTTTTATTTAAATTACTTTTAAAAAATGGTGGCAAAAGGAATCATATATATATATATTTTTATCCAGTTTAAAATAAATTTGTTTCGTGAATTGAAAAGAATATTAAACCTTACCCACTTTTTGAATCTGCTTGTACTAAAATAATTTAGAAACGTTTGACAACGGAAAGTATTAAACATTTTGAATGCCGAATGTATCAAGTTCTTTGAAAAATTCTTTACCATTGTAAGTTTCATAACCATACTCGAAAGCTTCACAAAGAGGTGTTTCAGGATTACCAGTAGGACAAGGCGTCTTAGGAGGACATAGTTGCGCAATATTACCAAATTCAAAAAATTCTGCTAGTAAGATTAATAGTAAAAGAGCGGTACCAAGCAGCAGAATTATTTCGTTTGCAGAACAACTAAATAACAATTAAATTCATTGTAAAAAATTTCAAATAATATTAATTTATAAATGCACCTGTAACAAGACTGCTTACTAAATATAGTATGAAGATTGTCCGAATCCATTTTGAATATTATAATTAACCAGAATTTTTATACATCTCACAGACAGTACCAATATGTCAAAATTCTAAATTTGTTTTTATTCAAATAAAAATGTAGCCTGCTTTAATTTTCATACAATATATCACTTGTTTTGTTTTTATGTGCGTAGTACACCTACCTCTATTATAATTAAAATTTAGTAAGATAATTATTTCTCAAAATAGTATTTCATAAATAAACATAGATTTGTAATTAATTTCCATAAAAAATAGGTTCATATATTCGATTATCGTTTTTATCGGGTAATTTCTTTTTGTTTGTAAACACACAAATGCATTATAGAGAAGTATTTATTAGTCAGGCGTTACTGGCTGCCAAGATAAATATTTTATGACAAGAATAATTACATATATATCGATTTTATTAGGACCTTTAAGCAGTATTATTCCGCATCTCGTACCAGTCGTTTGCTACAGAATTTACAGGTATAAAGATAAAATTCAGTTGTTTTTATGGGTAATTATATATAATTATTATTTGTACAATTAAAGAGAAAATGTAATAGTTATTTACGTATCAAGTGCAGAAAGAAGGGGTTTTTTGAATGAGTGGTCGCTTCGCTCATGCTGCAAGACCGCGAGTTAAAAAAAACCCTTTCTGCACGAGTTGCGTACACTATTTTTTCTACAACCATGAACCATATTTTGATAAAAATAATAAAACAAATTTCAGTAATTGTAACATCTCCGAATTTTTTTACTAATTTAGAAACTTTAGAAAGATACCTGGTTTAATGTATCCATGACAACTGACAATGACAAACTAACTCAATTATTTTGTTGATAATGAGGAAAAATTTCTCCGTGCTTTCAATTTAAAAAATGTTTGAATCGAGTGGCGAACACGTATTAGATTCTATAGACATTATAGAAGAAGCAAATGCTGCAACATTAAATTTGTTTCCATAAATATTAATAGAAAGTATACTGTATAGAGTTTATTTATATTAAATTACTTTTCTGTACTAGTGCAGAAATAATTCACATTTTTGCACTAGTGCAAAAATCTGCTACTTTCATAATAAAAATAAGTTCAAAAACGCCTACTTTTTTAATGGTTGTGGAAAAAAACTTTTACCACTCAATATTTTATGTTGGTACATTATAAATGTTTTGCTTTATCTGTAGATCAACAACAAAATAAATAATAAAATATAAAACTAAACACTTGTCTAAGTCTCACGAAATTCAGCCTCCAAGTCACCTTATGTGGGCATCGTCAGAGGCTGGCCAGCACAGTTAATAACTATAGACCTCATAAGATGACTTGGAGGCTGAATTTCGTGAGACTTAGACAAGTGTTTAGTTGTATATTTTATTATTAAAGCTAGTTTCACCAAGTGAGCATTCAAAGACAATTAATTTTGTCTTTGTTGTTTTAACAAAATAAATATTAATAAATTAGCTTTAATGAACATTTGATTTCGAAGTTCTAACGCAACCGGTAGTATCAGTCTGTATCCTATTGCGCGTAGATATCAGGCGCATCAAAATTATTAAATCGATAGAAAAATGCATTTATTCATAGATAATCATTAGAAACACACATTCGTAAATACACCCTGACATTTACAGCATTTCCTCTTTCAACTTGATGAGTAATGTAAGTATACTTATTTTACAGAATGAAAAAATCAACAAATGTTTATTACGTTATAATTTTCATAACGAAGCTAATGAAAGGATCGAAAGGATGTAATTATACAACTAAAAGAAGGCGTAAAGTCATAGGAAGAAGGCCGGAAACAGGAAAAAGAGGACGAATTGGACGTCAAAGACGTAAGTTAAAATTATCTTTTCTACTTTTATACACGTTGATTATTTCCTCGTTTGTGTGATGAATACAAGAACAAACAAATGTTTCTAGTGTGCTTTTTGTCGCGCTTTGTAAGGTTGTTGACCCTGAGTACTGATAAATGAAATTCAAATTTGCAACAAATTGGTTCAATTCTCGTCCTAAATTTTTATCGCGTAATTCATACTTTTCTTCTTGAATAATTTAGCAACAGACATTCAAATATTTTAAATAAACAAAGTTTTACGTAAAAACTACGTAGATTGTTAGTTGTATATTGTATGTTAAACAATTTTTTGACGTCCTATTTTGTATAAAGTAATAATTACTTTAACATGAATGTAATCTAGTTAATTTACTACATTTTATCGGTGTTTAAACTTGCCGGCTTTATAATAAACCTGTTGTAATTGCATGGTTTTGCTCTAATTATTATAATATTTTAGATTTTTAAAATCATGTACTTGATTAAAAAAGAATTAATTTATAAATACTTACAATTTAATCTATGATACCTGACATGAATCCGCATTGTAATGCGCCATAAATTTTATTTTTTAAGTTAAATTGGCTTACACATTTTATATGTTGAACAAAAAAAATTAATATGTTCTTGCTTAAAGGTCAAAGTCAAGGTTATTCTTACAATCTATAACTGATGTTATTCATTTTTAATTTAATTCGCATTCACGGGTAATTCATTATTGAAAACCATAAAAGCAATTGTGCTGTAAGCCAATCGCCAATTGTTTATACTCTGTTGAATACGATTATAAAAATACTGAGAACTTTTATTTTAACCACAATTGTTTCTATAAATAAATTTCCCTTGAATATATTGATCAACCTTGGCCAAAAAATGCAATAAATTAGAAAAACCCTAATTATAACATTACAATCAATTTTTAAAAAATAATTCTAGATAAAATTACTATAAATAATCAGTTTTCGGTCGGGATTATTTTATGTAGAAATAATTATTCAGATTGCAGTAAAATGTAAGTATTACTTCATAAATATTAATGACTAAATTTGACAGTTAATAAGAATAATCCTTATGTAGTCATGTGATATTTCTGTTGACCGCAAATTAGTTTGTAATAAATTTTATGTTGAATATTTTGGTTAACCTTGAGCAACAGAAAACTAATAAATTAAGGAAATCCTAATTATGCCATCAACGATCAAAATTTTAAAATTATCGTAATACCAAAATGAGTAAATTAATAAATGTGACAGATAATAAAGATAATTATCATGTGACATACTTCGATAAAAACAATTCTAGAAAAATCGAGAAAATTCGGGTCGTTAACAAGTGAATCTATTGTTTTGACTTTAATTTGAGAGCATTAAAATTGTTATCTAATAATTAAAATCATCACGAACTCCAACTAGATACGTCGGCTTTACGTAAAAAATCACGTGAAATTCTTTAATCGCTCTAAACAGTATTCTATGTTGTGCGAGGTTTGTTGATGCACGTGACCTCCACGATTCCACATGTGAGTTATAATGCGTCATAGATATTGACATAACGTAGCAAACGTAACACATTCAATGAATGGAAAAAAATAATTTATGTAATATTTGTTAATTTTAATAGAAAAGGAGCACAGATATCAATTTGATATGTTATATATATAGTTTAAATGGAAATATATGAAGATATCAAGGGAAACAACATCAATTTGATATAGCATGACTAACGGAAATAACCCTTGGCTAAAATGTGAACACACCTGAAATTTATATTTTAGTTTTATTCTCGTATATATCATAATATATCAGTATTGGGTTTAATAGTTTTGAAGTAAAAATACGAAATAAAATCGCTAGCTTGATCTTGATATATAGGTATTTGAATTAGAATAAAGAAACACCTCTTTAATTTATTGTTAACTAAGAAGAAACAATACAAAAATAAATTGTACAAAGAATTAAACATAGTGGTAAACAAAATTAAATGTAGAGCACTCTACCTTATTGAAGTTTTATTGTTTGAAATTAAATTGCCAATAACAAATCAGTGGTTAAAGGGGATAACCCAATCAAGTAATTTCCGTTTTTTCTTACGTTACGTCGTTACGTAAACACGTATGCAGATCTCACATGGTCAGAAAGTAGGGGAACCGGCATCGGTTTGTCATCGTGTCATCCACCTCTGCGCATGCGTAGTATCACGCTTGGAGCACGAGTACTAAAGTCGGACATGCGCAAGTTTTGTCAGAAGTTCAGATCAGAACCGCGCCTGACTGACAATTGTTGATTTCAACAGTGTTTCTCTGTATTTTTTCAAATTGTTATTATAAAGTTATAAAATGACTGATATTCTTTCAGGAATTTCGCGAAATGAGTGCATCTGTGAGGATATGGTCCCGAAAATTAGTGCCAAAGGTAAGTTTGAATTTTAATCTTTAAATGTGATGTAAACAGAGCCATGTGCGGATAATCGCGACGCTGATTTGTTTACCAATAAAATATTTTCTAATCTCGATGATTATGTTCCGAAATATTTATCCTTGTCAAATTTATTTATTTTTTTATTCGATGAATATTATTTTTTATTATATTTTGATTGATTGATATTATGCAGAAATTTTTGTATATAATTTATCACAAAAATATTTAATAATCAAAATTGCATATTTCTTTAAATTTTAGATTTTTTACCGTAACAATATTATATAATATTTAAACAGTAATATTTATAATTTGGCTTTCACTTTTGTTTTTCCTAAATTTTTGCAAAGTACCACTTGTGGGTCAAGTAAATATTCAAAATGGCTAGTTTCATCACGATTAAATGAACATTAAATAATGTTTTTGTTTCACTGAAATAAACCAAATTGTATCAAAACGAACTATCAAATCAGGCTGTACATATTGATGTTCATTGTTTGATTAGATTTTTAAATTTATTTAATTGAATTTGGAATTTACAATTAAAATAATCGCTATATATATTTTTTTTTTCAAACACAAAGAAAGTATTTTTCCAGAGAAAAAAAGTAAATAAACTAATTCGGTAAGTAAAAGCGTCATCTAAAGATAAACATTCGTGACATGATGATATCATAATCACATGATGCTGAGGTGGAAAATGTAATAAAATTTAAAGCTGAAAACCGCAAAAATTAATTAAAGCACAATGTTACAGCGAATCCTTGAACCAGGACGTATTATTTTTAAGGCAAAATTGTGTTCAACCACAGCAACCTTTGACTATTCATGCATATAATAGAAAAAAAATTCTGTCAATCATGTTATTGGAAAAATATATAATATAATAATGCGTCTAGAAGCTTTTCTACCAAATTTATTAATTGAACATTTTTCTTTTATTTAATTTTATCATTATTTCAATATTACGGAAAATGTGTATTGTTCTAAAGATATGACAAGCAAGTTTTGAATCTACATTCATATTTATTTTGTTGTAAATATAAGAAAACAATTGAACAATGGTTCGTATTTATAAATTCTAAATTTTTAATAAAATATACTTTAAAATTCCTTAGAAAACAATCATAGCGGTTTGAAATATATTTTCCTGTTATATGACATATTCTGTTAATTTCTTACGCCCTTCAAAATATTCATCTAATAACAATAAGACACTAATTAAAAAGAGGAAAATTAGAGTTACTTTGTAAGTTTCCATTGGTTAAAAATTTTAACAGTCGTTAAAAAATACAGAATACGCCCAATAGTTATTTATATTTTTTATTGGATAAAAAGATATTGACATTATTATTATTAATACCAATAATATCTAATATCTAATATCTTTGGAGGCCGTGATTTGACGGCTGGTAACCGCACTTCACGCGAAAAAATATATCACTACCGAGATCTGCGTAGGCAGAGTGCCACACTCAGTGATGGGTAAAAGGCGTGATGATATATTTATTTATTTATATTTAATATTACAGAACTGAAATTTTGACAGGAATCACATTTTCACTTCTAACAATCTAATCAAATCTGTAATATCAAACACATTTAAAATTAGGTTACAAATATATAATTTAATGTAATTTAAAACAGGCTATACGTAAGTTATTAACCTAATATAAATTACGTCATTAGGTAAATCAAATATTATTTTAATAATTTTTGCTCAATAGCTGCGTCATAATTTGCACTCTGGTTTTATAAAGTAAATTTTGTAAACCACATATTGTATAACTTGAATGTATTCAATACTCCTGAAAATAAATTACGGACGCCCATGAATAACGATAAAATGAACAATAAATAAACAAAATCTCTAAACAAAAGCCAAAAATCTAATAAAATTCGAATAAAAAATGGCAAAACAAGTGCAAACAGTATATAAACTGCAAAACATTTTAACCTTGCACTTGTAACAAAATTCTTCCTGGCCTGTTACCAAACAATGTGATTAAATTAGTTGACTGCAGTAGCCTTCTGCACATTTTACGCTGTTTTTATGTTTTATCGCTTGAACGAATAATTGTTGTATTTAAGGTAAAATTGTGTTTTATCTGATTGTTAGCCATGAACTAGTAATATACATACTGCCAATTGTATGATGTAGTGTTTCTTAAATATATGTCAAGGAATTCCGTCAAAATAAGTCCAAAAGAAAGAATGGTAATGAACTACTTATGTTAAAAATATTATGCAGCCAGTTTATTCCAACACAAAAAAATATTGACAGAAAAAATAAGAATATTCTAGAATACTCGAACATTCTATTCATATGTAATTATATTTACCTACTTAATAATAAGGTATCCGTAACCATCATTCTTTTAAATTTTTCACATAATTAGATAGATTGTTTGAACATTTATATTTAATTTGTTTTTATTTATTTACAAGATATATGATACATATGTAAAGTTATTAATTACAAGGTTGAATTGTATAATGTGTAGGCTATTTATTATATTTTTGATGACTATCAAACAAAAAAAAGTTTTATTGCTAATTAAAGTAGATTGAATGACATGTTGTTGTTATCAACAAATAATAAGAAGGTCAAAGTGGTGACAATATGTATGTCAAATTATTACAATTCCTGTCAGGTATTGTTATAGATTTTCTAGAAACTCAAAAAACAATTGCGTGTTATATTTTCACCATATGGATTATAATTAAATTATTGTTCGCTGATGCGTAAATTATAAATAAACATTAAATGTCTTTGTTGTGTTCTCTTTCCTGCGATTTAAATTCGGCTCATCAACAACTAAATAATAATTCTTGTATCTAATTTAGTTAGTAGGGACTTGGATCCTTAGTAATAAATATTACGAATCTTTGCCATTTCGAAGCAACTGTAACCTGTGCTGTTTTGTTTTGCACTACTTCAGTCGTGACCAATTCGTTGTACCTGCTTTGGGACTCTTTTCATTGTATTTATTGTAATACTACTACTTCCAAACAAACTTGGAAGAAATGATTTCGTTTAAGAAAAGTAAATAATTTATTTGTGATTAAAAATTGAAAGAAAAGAAAACAAAGTTGTAATGTTAGTTTTTTATAGTTATAAAAATATCTTTAAGTTTTTCTTATAAAATAAATAAACATTTACATAAATGTGAATAAATATCAAATTTATAGTTCCGAAAATACAAAAAGTTGTTCTGGTAGTTGTTTTTCTGTTGTTTTGATGCACACTTTATTGCAAGAAGAACTAAAAGTGACGACTTACAAAAGAATATATGTATATATAAAAGTAAAATTAAATGATTAACAATTATGTAATAAATAAATAAATATATCACGTCTTTTACCCATTACTGGGTGTGGCATTCTGCCTTAAGCAGATTTCGGTAAGTGATATATTTCTTCGCGTGAAGTGCGGTGACCAGCCGTCAAATCACGGTCCCCAAAGATGTTAATCGAGGGGAAGCCACAGGGGTAGATTTATGTCTATGAATTAATTTGTGTTACAAGGTATACATGACTCATTTTGATTCTGTGTCATTTACTCTTCAATATTTCTCAAGATAACAACTTATTTCGTTTGTTATTGTATTGTAAAATATTTAACACACTAAATATATTGATTTTATCGTAGAGATATGTGGTACTTAAGTGTCTAGCTTTACCAAAAAAGTTGCTTCTTTTTTGAGTGTATGATGACGATGGAAAATGGTTCTCGATAAATAATAATTAACTTGCCAAAAAAGTATCAGTGTATTTAAAATGTGTATGTGTGGGATTTTCAGAGCCTGATGCGCACATCGTAGCCGTCCCAGAATGGCGTTTGCAAAAAGTCCAGTCGCCCATCCAACTAAAGCACGAAGACAGCAACGAATACGATCACTTCGAGCCCCTGGAATTTCATGGTCACTGGGACAACGAAGGATCAGCAACGTTTACAAACAACGGCTACACAGGTGAATAACCACTAGCCAATCAAAATTACCGAAGCACTGAACCGGCTTTTATGTCCTCAATTGTAAACAAACCGTGTTCAATGCATTACATTCAGTGTTTCTAGAATTTAACATTTCGTGGTGACATTGAACAAATTCGTATTATGTTATGTATCCATACCTTTGTAATGAAACTTATATACAGGCAGTTTAAATATCGCTGGACTATTGTTACTAACTTCTAAACCTGAGCCATATGAGTTACGAATTTGATTAAATGAGATTTGGAAGACTATCTCATTTTTTGTTTTCCCAAAAATTTTCATTAGTAAAACATAAATTTTGGTCTTTTTTTCATTCTCAATTAATTCATATGTAGTTGCATATCCAGTGGTGTACGAAAATATGTTCTATAGGGGCACATTTTAGAGATATGACAAACTTATTTATTTTGAATGAAACCAATACTTCAAAATATCTTATTAAAATACATATTATTTTCTGATTTCAATAATGTTAAATTTGCTATGATTTGTGAATTTTATAAAAGCTTTGAAACTGTTTTTATTTTATTTATAACCAATGATTTTGTTAATATTATATTTAAAAATGTGTTTATATCAAATACAAAAATATTTAATCCATTGGTTACTTGAATATCCTAATTTTATTTTTTTTGCTTAGAATCAGTAAAATTAGAAAAAAATATATATATTAGATATTTTTAAATATTGATTCTCTATTGAAACATCCTAATTTATGTCACATCTCGAATTTGTGCCGCTTTAAAAAATATTTTCCTACTTCATTGATTAGGTATCAACAGTGTCTATATTTTTTGTTTGAAACGTTTTTCTAGATATATGTATTTACGAAATAATTAAGAATTAAAAAATTGTCCAAAATCAGTTTTTCATTATTATTTATTTACCCATACGGAAATTTTTGGAAAACTAAACACGTTTGAGATGGCCTCCCAAATGTGCACTAAAAAGTTCCATTTAATCAAATTCGTAGAAGATTGGAATGATAACCCCTCGAAATTGACACATCGATATAAGCAATATTTGTGAACACAAATATACTCATATGTTTTTTCCACATTAGAATTATAAAAATAACAAAAATTAGTTAAAATAATAAATAATGTAAAACGAACACAAACATAAAAAAATATGTTTCCACTAGTCTTAAAACATACTAAATTTGTTTTAATTATTTCACGGTCTCGACAAAACTAACGACTGTCATAGGGGCCGCGGCCCAAAGTTTTAGAAGCGCTGTAGTATATAAGCTAATACTCGTATAAGCCTTAGGTGCTTGAAACGCAATTGTTTCCGCAAGCCGAAAATAATTGATTATATTTTTGAATATCGATTTTTTTATTAGGCATTCATTTCATATTAGAAAATTAAATTTTTTTGATCCATTTTATAACAAATAAAACAAACAAATGACTCATACTTATTATACTATCAAATATTTAACTATTTATCACTTTTTTTACATATTCATGTACGTATTACTTTTTTTTAGAACAAATATTGAAAGGTAAAAACGAAATTGGAAATTTCGAAATGACGCAAGCCCTTTCACAATTATTTTAATACTATGTTAAACCCAGATTACTTCTTGGTAATAATTATGCAAATTACAGGTTGTTCTGCTCAGATCTTAACTATAACACTATGTATATCTACTCAAAAGAATTCAGCTGAATTTAGAAACAAAATTTCTTATTTTTGCGATAAACGATATCATTTAACGTGGTCAATTTGATAAAACCACAACTGGTTAAATTAAATTTAACTGAACACAAATAAACTCAACTAATGTTGAAAATATTCGCGGTCAAAATTATTTTGATAGTTTTGTGGAAAAGCGATTAACTAATGACGTTGAACTTAGATTAAAGTATTTTACAAAACATCTGCATGTTGACATTTGATAACAATTCCTAGAAACTGCAAAGGTAAATTTCAAAAGTAATCTTTATACAGCATGAGGAAAACCTGTATTAACATTTGTAATTTCATTATCTTTTACATGCGTTTATAAAACGTAAACAATAAAGTTGTTATCAACATATTTTTCTGCAGACAACAATTCACATTCTTTATACTTCAGACGAACTTCTAATGCTTTAACAATCTATATATGATAGTGTTAATGACTGTATTGATGAGTAATTTAGGTGCAATTTACGTGTGTTCATTATCATTATCAACGTGCAGCCTTGAATACAGCTTATGCCATTTGATTGTTAATTGATCTTATACTAAATATTGCATTGTTATTGCAATAATACCTGACTTGTTTTTATTTTTGTTCAGATTATTTGCTACTAAATAAATATTGAAATTACAACTTATAGAATGAAATGTATTAATCATAATGACATTTCTAAATACATATAATTTTGTATAAAAAATCAATTAGTATTATGATCTTTTTTGAATCGTTTAGTTTTTGTAGTAGTACTAATTGTGTCGTAACAGTTGAACGAATTTGTTTTTCATTTTAAATCGGTTTAATTTCAGCAAAAACTATAGAAACGATTTAGTAATAGTCTCTGTTCTAGAAAGGATATTACTGTCGATTTAAAATTATAGCCAATTGTTTAACAATTATATCTAAGGCTACAGAGTAATTAATTTATTGTCACGTCCTCCAAAATAAAAGTAATAGTAATTACGTTTTTGTATACGGAAATATTTTCAAAATAATATCTTGACCATCCTCATTATTGTTTCGACTGAAATTATCATTGAACTTTGTGCTTTAGTGCATAAATACTTGTATCACGCATAATTTACGATATACTCAATCTATAGATTACTCTAAAGATTCTAAATTTGATAAAATCATTTAATAATTTATATTTTTTTAAATTACAGTAATTGACATTATTGCTCATACACACATCTACGTAATTTCAAAAAAAGTTATTTCATTGATATCAAAAATTTTTTTATAAATAAGTGACATTCACCTTTTGACAGATTGGTTTATGTTTATAAACAACTTGACAATTTCCCTTCATCAAAAGAGAAATCTGAAGAAGTTATTAAAACAACCATTTTAACTTGTAGCAATGAACTTTCTGAATTTATAATTACAAGTTAATTTTGCTTAATGAATAACTTTTAAATGTGTCATTTTTAACCATTTCTGTGCATGGCGCTCTGCTACAGCATTTGATATATTTTTGCGCGTAAAGAGCAGTTACCATCCGTCAAAATTCAACCTCCTTCTACCGCTGGAGTTTATTTTGTGTGTTGCTGAGTTGATTTAAGTTTTTTTTATACTAAAATTTGAAAAACAATAATATTAAGGATTTGTTGAATGATATAATTAATACAACGATAAATAAATCAAATTTGTCCCGCGTGATGGTTGCGCGGGTTGAGGGCCTGACTCGCAACCATAAGGTCGTGGGTTCGGGTCCCGCCCGTGGCGACCATACAAAGGACATATCGGCATATGACCTTAGTAGTTGGTCCGATATATAAATTTAAAAAAAAATCAAATTCACTGTATGTCAGATAAATATTCATTAATTACGTATTGATAGTTTTTTTCTACTTTAATCAGGCACTACTAAACATTGTTTGTTATATAGAAAATAAAATTTGTTTAGGTTCATTGGATGCAGTTTAAAATTTTTAACATGTTTTGTATTAACATGATTGTTCTATAATTAATAGGTAAGAAACTATTGCTAAATGAAAATTTTACCATTGTATATCTTACATAACAAAAATAAAGTATACATCCGATATACACTTATTGTTTTTTTGCAACTAATTATTGTTATTAAAATCATTTCTCTAATTACATATTTTAGACTGAAATCCAGAAATCAGTCAGCAATAACACAACGAACTTTATATAGTAGAAATGTTTAAGAGATTCACCTACGTCATCACAAAATGTAACTAAACTATGTTTATATAGTAAATATGTACCCGGTTATAATTGTATTATATTGTTATAGTTTAATTTTACAAACTAATGTAGGCTTAAGAGTTTTTAAAATACGCTTTTTATTTATAAAGTTCCACAAAACGACTAGAGATTTGAAACAAATGTAGTCATGAATCATTTGACAGATTAATGACAACTATAGCCAGAAATGTGATATGTAAACAGTATTGCCAATCTCGAAAACAGAAATTATACTGTTATTTTATTTAAAAATCATTATATATATTATGAAAAATGTAATTATTGTTCATTGCTCTTTTATAAGATTTGTGTTTCCTTGCTTATTTAGTTTTTTTATGTTTTTTTTTCACGATTTATGACGTAAGTCAATCCTTTAAACGTTTCTACTGTAGTAGTATTATTTGTGTTTACTGTGATATCCAATGAAGTTATTGCACTGGAAATGAAATTCAAATAATTTCTATTTATGTTCCAGCAACTCTTCGCTTCGTAGACCGCGAACTGCCGGTATTGAAGGGCGGTCCTCTGCACAACGACAGCTTCGTATTCGAGCAGCTGCACTTCCATTGGAGCGAGGATGACCACAGCGGCTGCGAGCACATCTTTGAGGACCAAACGTAAGTGTACAAGAGTTCTCCACATCTCAACACCTACAGCAGCAGCTGCTGAGCTGTGTTGTCGCTTGCTGTTCTGTTATTTACGGCAATTAGAGTAGGGTGCTCGTTATCTCCAACACCATGCGGATCTCGCTAATGAAACTTCGCACGTTATCGGACTCGGACCGTCCGACAGTTTTTGCGAATAACACCAGTGCCGTACCACTAGGATTTTTCCTGGCATTATATTTTTGTTTGCTTGTTTATTATCGGATTATGCGAAAACAAATAGATCTTTTTATCCAACTTAAAATACAGGGTATAATAGTATATTATGTAACAAGTTTTATAAACGTCTCTTTAGTTACGAGCTCTACAAAGAGTATTTAAAGAGTTTATAAAACGAGTCATATACTATAATTATTTGTCTACGATTGCAAATTAAGACAACAACAAAAAATATAAATGTTAAAAGTGAGTTATACCATACTGATGAGCTCTAATAAGAGCGAAACGCGTCTATGGTTACTAACTGTGCTGGCCAGCCTCTGACGATGCCCTCATAAGGTGACTTGGAGGCTGAATTTTGTGAAACTGAGCCAAGTGTTTATTTTATACCTTTTATTAAAAAATATAAAGTTTTATTAATTATTTGAAAAGTAAGATTAAGTTACAATAACAGATGCAGAAAGCTAATTTCACTGCGTGCTTATTATGTTAGTTGTTAACTTTACGCCGTGACCAAAACGTTCAAAGTCACAAGTTGTCAACATGTGATTAAAATATTATTTAGCACCATTGTACCCAATAAAAACATTTTAATAACGGGAGTAGATAAAGTAATTGTAGCCACGTATTGTTGAGCAATCTATAACTAATTTTATTATTAAACAATCAATTTATCACCTGAAAACAGACATCCGAAAGTCAGTTTTACATACAGTGGTAGATAAAATATTTTATACCACCAACTTATAACAACATTATTTAGATTGCAGTATATTAACTCTTTTTTATTATTTTAACAGATGTCAGAGTGCCACACTCAGTAATGGTTAGAAGGAGTAATGATATATTTATTTATTTTATTATATATATTATTCGGAAGATTTTAGAAAATAAATACAAAATTTTTTTCAATTGGTAATACAATTTTATCAACAAGTTTCTAAAATATTCTGTTAATATTATTAATAAAAAAACTATTTACTCTTATTTATTTATTATATATAATATGTGAAAATTCTTTAAGCAAGATTTCCTAATGTAGTAGATCTTATTTTAAATTAAAACTACAGTGGCACAGAATTTTTATAAAACAGATGTTAGTTACCAATTAGTATCTGTTAGTAAGCAATACGTTTTTAACTTGTTTCTTGTTCCGCTTGTGGTTAGAAGCTGTGGTCGGTAATCCTTGTCCAATAATTTTCAGAGTTTGATAAAATCGTAAAATCAATCCGAATCACACCTATGCAATCTCAAAGAAATACAGTAGTCCATATCGTTGTTCATGACAAATGATTTCATTTCAGAAATCTTCTACGCTAATTGTTTAATAACAATATCAAATTACGGAAAATTTTTAAGTTTTTCTAGTAATTTCTAGAACATTTAGTTCACACAACAATTTAGTAGAGTGACAGTTTAATTGTATTACATATAATTGAAGTAAAAAATAATTACGTACTTATTGTTGACAATGTAATCTTTCAGGATATAAATTTTGCCTTAAAATTAATTAAACATAGCAAGACCTTGAATTTTAGTTTAACAAACATTAATATAGACCAGTAAACAAGAAACAAATATTTTTCAATACCCTTTCCCAAATTTACATCTTTTTTGTTGTTTTTAATGTTTATTCAGGGTATGATCCTAAATAAACCATATTCATTTTTATTTTTAGATTTACTATGGAAGCTCATGCAGTTCATTACAATAACAAATATGAATCTTTTGAAGAAGCAGCTGACAAACATGACGGACTAGCAGTCGTAGCATTTTTCCTAAAGGTAAAATTCAAATTTTATTACGTAATCGTTTCTATTGAAATTCTTACGTATTTGTATTAAATAAGACGCAATTAAACTATTAAATTTGAAGGTCAAATATCTCAGAGAATAAAAAATTATACACAGGAAATTTTAGTATACAAATAAATTAATATTAATACATTAATTTGAAAATTTCAGGCGACAGATGATGAATGCAATCCTTGCTTCAAGAAATTAAGTGATGCTGTTAAAGACATCGCGAAGATCGACGCAGAAACAGCAGTACCTGCTGGTAAGTCTTAAAAAACTTGGAAAGGCAAAGACAAATTATATAATAAAACTTTTCAAGGTCCGGATAATTTTATTACATCCTGTAGATAAGCTTCGGTGCGAAGAAAGCAACACATTCAGACTTTAATATAAATTCAGTTTTTGTTTTTAATCGTTGGCTATCTTCACCGCTAACAATTATTTGGCACTATTTAGATATTTGTCTCTTGTCTAATGATCCATTTTACAACAATGTTTATTTTACATTCTAGAACTTTCTTAATTCGAAAACAGTTTATTTTCTTAAATTGGGACGAGTTATTGTTGATTCCAATAATTATTTTGGGAATTAAACTTGAACTTAATTATTTATATTGAAGCTGAGTTTATGCAGTTAATTAAATTATGAAATAAAATTTAAAATATAGAAATAATTACTTTTAAAGTAAAAACAAAAATAAGCTGGGAAGTAGATTATTTTCGATTTTATAATTTAATTTTTCTTATTTGTAATGCGTAAATGTCAAAATTAAGTGTAAAATAAAATATTATTATTGTGTAAAATGGGAAAAAAATATTTAAAAAATAAATTCATGTTACATGGTGTGAATAAACAGTGGCTAGTAAATTTAATTTTTTTTATTAAATTTTAAAATTTAGTTGCTGTATAAACCCAACATTCTCGGTTTATTATTATTTGAAAAAGTAATTTAAAATTACAGTAAATTAAAGAGTTTATTTTAGAAGTGAGTAAACTTTTTTACTTCATTTCATGAGTTGCATTAAAATATATTTTTACAACCTAAATATAGACAATTTTCAGTAATTCGATGATACTGTTATTACTATTATTAATAAATAATAGTAATAATAAATAATTATTACTAAAGATAATTTTTATGTCTACACTAATTTTTTCAATTCTTCAGATTGTCTAACCTGGTTTTGGGATGCTGCTCATTGCAAGGGTTACTACACCTACCAGGGCTCGTTGACTACAACGCCTTACCACGAGAGTGTCACCTGGATCCTATATCCAACACCAATTCACATTTCCCGAGAACAGGTAACATAGAACATCCTATTTCATCATGTGCTAATCACTTCACAACAATGAATGAGTCACTATTGATTACTACAATAGATGTATCGGGTACAGCAAATTATCTTTTATTTAGCAGATTTTCTATGTGATTCTGTGTACAACAGAGTTAAATGTGTCAGTTAAATATTCGTTATGGTGCATAGGTTTTCTATTATAATGTGAATAAGAATTAACAACTGAATTTTGCTTTTAATGTACTAGGAATATTCATTAACACATTTTAACATTTATTAAAGTAAATTACTAGTTTTAAACGTGTTTACTTTGACGTCATGTTTATTATTACCATTTTTATTGTTTTCCGCAATTCTTTACAGTTAGTTTTGCTAAATCCATAAAATAAGTACATTTAAACAATAATAAGTACAGTATTTTAAAATTATTTGTAACATTTGGCATTATATATTTATGATACCAAATATTCAAGATAATTTGAAACACCATACAGAACGAATAGCGAAGTACATTCAGGCTATGAAATCCATGATTAATTAAACACAATAATCAAATATAAGCAACATATCCAGTCAACTTAACGATGGATCAATTATTTTTGTCACATTAATCTGCTTTTGTTTAAGAATATTTTGAGATATGTAAAAGTAAGTTTGTGATTAGTCGTAGCACAGTGGTTGCACATTCTTGAATTAAAATCTTACTGATTACAATTATGTAGATTCATTATGGGATTCGTTTTCTGTTTTGCAACTTATGGTCAATTGCAACCGCTGTCTCTTAAATATTAACTTTAATAAAATGATATTAAATTGAGAAATAATACTGATTCGATATTTTTTCCTTAAGTGAGACTTGATATTTAAGGGACAGCGGTTTTACTGGTCACAAATAAATAAATATTTTTCTTGAATTAAGTTAAAAGACTGTATGATAATTTTAAACTAATTTTATTTGAATCATAGGTGAAACAGTTTCGAAACATGAAATCAACCGTTTGTGAGACCCAAACTATTAGACAAAATGTACGTCCAGTTCAAGAAGTACAGGAAGGGAAACTGGGCCTTATTTACGTAAGGTCACACAAGCAAGGAGATCACTGATTGCAAAGAAGAAATCAGAGGTTGCGCAATATCACTAACATGCACCAATAGTAGAACATAGTGATAAATATTCAAATATTAATGATTTTATGTGGAATAATGTAGATTAGATCTGAAAAAGAAAACTATATTGTTAATTTTTATAATGTTTAGTTAACACTTCATTGTATTCAATGAATTCATTGTCAAAAGGGGATGATACTGTGTATCAAATTGAAGTGTCCTTTGTAGATTTATTGGATACTTTAAATTAGGACTAGAGAATAGTTTTAATACCCCTCTGTTCTCTTTTAAACGACGAATTTTAATTTAAGCTTTTGGTACAAATATGTATAAAGAAATTAAAAGAATGTTGATAGTTATGGATGAATTATTCAATAATGAAAGAATATATAAAAATATTTTTCATTAGTAAAAAAATATTTTAAAATAAAATATATTTTTATAACGTTGTTAACATCATTTACAAGAAAATTTTATGGATATGTTTATGTATTTACTAATCTTAAATATCACAAGAAGTACCTACCTATATTAATGTATTTTAAAAATATTAAAATATAATTATTCACTATATTTTTTTGTTCACCGCAATCCTTACTTTCAGTTATATGTTTTTATGGCAAGTACTAAGTATAATGTAATTTACAAAATATTTTAATAAACGAGTATTTACACCAACAAAATTTCGAAGTATGCCATGCGTCTAAAACAGCAACGTCGACATCCCACAGTGTCGACAAGTCCATAGCGTCGACAAACCATAGCTTTCACTCCAATGTTCATAGCGTCAAATAAAAGTTTTAGGGCATCAAATTCTGCATCTAAATCAATAAACAGAATTACTTTTACATGCTTTGTAACGACAGAAATTAAATATGAAAATGTCGAAAATTGCCTTTTTACCTTTTTGACAGTGGGTTGTTGCAATTTTTTCAAATGCATAACTTGTTCAAAACACATTTGTCCAAAACGTTTCTAAATTTGACTGTGGGATACCAGACCGAATAATCTGAATAAGACTCTTTGGTTTAGTAACAAGTATCTCCTCTGCAATACTTGTTATTTGTTCTTTAATAACAACAGCGCTTGGTATTTCATGAAAACCAGATGCTGCGAATAGTGACTGTAACCTTTCTTTCTCCTCTTTCGTCAATAATGCGAAAGTTCCAACACTTTTTTTAATAGATGTGCTTCTTCTTCAGTAATAAAATTAAAATATTCATTCAATATAGTTTCCTTACTGAAATCATCATACCCCGCAATCATTAAAATAGTAAGGAGAGATAGATTTCTTGGAAATGAGTATATGAGTTAATATCTTTCCAAAAAAGTATATGAGTTAATATCTTTCCAAAAAAATTTAATTTATTCATATCTTTATATAAAGTGTGAGTGAAGCGAACAAACTTAAAAATAGGTCCCACGAAAACAATACGATAATAATAATTATAAAATAAAATAATTTATTTAATGTGTACTTTTTAATAGTTCAATGCAAAAAATATTGTTTTAGCGCGCATGGTAAATGAAATATTGCAAAAACTATATATTTATTTAATACTAAATAGGTATTTATTATTTTAATGCATATTTTTTATATATTAGACATATAAATATAATCTAAAAACAATTTACTTCAAACTCCTGTAAACTACTACACACGTCTGTCATCTGTGTATTGTAATTCCAGATATCTTTAATTCGATAATTAAAGATATCTGAAATTCAATTAAAGATATCTCGAATTGAATTTTAGATATCTGAAATTGAATTAAAGATATCTGAAATACAATTTAAGATATCTAAAATTCAATTAAAGATATCTTGAATTGAATTTCAGATATCTTAAATTGAATTTCAGATATCATTAATTCGGCCGAATTAGAGATATCTTAAATTGAATTACATATATCTGAAATTGAATTTAAGATATCTGAAATTCAATTCGAGATATCTTTAATTGAATTTTAGGTATCTAAAATTCAATTCGAGAGCGCAACTTCATATGTCGTTTAGTTCTTGAGATTTAGCCTCAAGAAAGTTGGAAATCTGAAGCAAATAAGGAATTTCGCTTGTCCAAAGGCTATATCTTAAATACCATCCAATTTTACGCAATTTACCACATCAAAAATACTTATAGAAGAATATTTAATTGTCCAACTAAATTATTTAGGCCAAGGGTTCAAATTAAATGGCTTTTACACAGATGTACGGAACGTAGGTTTATATTGAAACCAATCCATTCATCACATTCATCAAAGAATCAATCTTCGATAAACATTTTCATAATAAAAATATGTTTAAATATAATATAATTCAAAAGATGGTGAATTCAAAATTTAAAACCAATTTCAATTATCTTTACTAGTTTAAAAGTTACAGCCGTTTAAAAAATGTTCAATTGTACATGTTTCAGCCGACATTTTATTATTTCTCTCAGAAAAAAAATAAAATTAACCATATTTACAGCCCATTTAAATTTTAAAAGATACACTCACTTGAAAAAGTAATGGAAGTGAAGCGTCCGGATACGCCATCAAAAGTCAAGTCCCCGTGGCCATCATCTCCACCGCTGGTTCCTCCAGCTCGGCTTCCCCGTGCTCCAGATTCTCCGTAGACTTTTTGCAGCTGTCCAAAGTCACCTAAATGAACACAGAGAGGGTGTCAAACATATCAAGTTTTTCAAAAACTAGTCGAGTTGAAATAAAAAAGTAATGTCTCTTGTGTTAGGATGTTGTAACTAATTAATTAATTGAAAGTATAATTATATCATCACACCTTTTACCCATTATTGGGTCAAATCACGACCCCCAAAGCAGTTAGTGGTGAAAATTGTAGGTTATTGTTTTAAATGATGATTAAATATTAATTCTAAATACAATCCAATTTAAATATTATAAAGAAAACTTTTATTTAAATATTGAAAACAATGATTATGGGTAAAACTATTTGATTAACTTTATTTACAAAATACAATGACCGCTAGTGAAAAGAAACTATGAAGGGAGATTAATTTTAGAAGAAAAATACTTGTAATATAAGTGATAGAAATATAATTGCTGACAATCAGTAGCAAAACGTGTTACTAGCTAACAACGTACTACCATTATTTTCAAGGGAAATAATTAAAAAAATAACAAGTTTCTTACATTTGCAAGAGATGTTTTTTCATTAATTATTATAAATTATTATTGTTATATTTTTGATAAAAGTAAACAAATTTAAAACGTGAAACGTTTATACGTAAATAATTTCTCAGTAATGGGTAAAAGGCGTGCTTTGATTTATAAATAAATAAAATAAATTAGAATAATACTTATCATTGTATGCTTCTATTTTAGTTTTATTTAATTTCTGTATATTTAAAATTTAGAAACAGCAATTAAAGTAAAACTATTAAATGAGATTATATATTTTTTTTTTGTTTGGTTTGGTGAATGTTTCAGGCAAATAAAGTTAATTAATTCATCCTTCATCGTTTATGTATCCTGGCTGCCATTGTATTTTGTAAATAAAGATAATAAAATATCTTTACCCATAATAATTGGTTCCAACATTTAAAATATTAGTTCTATAAGTTTTCCTTATAATAATTTAATTGATTATATTTTAAAATAGTTGGGAAAACTGACAAAATTAATATTTAATCATTTAAAACAATTACCTATTTGTATTTAAAAGATAATTTAAATATTAATAGGTAATAGTTTTAATGGGTGGTATTATGAATTCGATGTTTATGTGTATTAAGAGGGATGGTTTTAATATTTTAAAGATATATAAAATTACCCTTTGAGGCTACTCAAAAAATGAGCTCATAGTTCCAAGAAATAAATTTAAATCACTATTTTTTAAATATTATTTCTAATTATTTTTTGTTGTGTTTGTTTACAATCACAGTTGCGATAGCGAAGAAAGCCAGTCTTCTACCAAAAGTTTTGTCGATGGTTCCCTTTTGATGATGACAGCGAATGCTGGGAAGGTACGATTAGCAGTTTGCCGCTAAATATAATCCAGGTTACTAATCCAGGCTTTATACTTAATTAAAATAATTATTGTGTTCACAAATAAATGAAATGATTGTAATAAACATTGTATTCTTAAATTAACAAAATGATTGTAATATAAAGAATAATAAATATGTATTAAATAGATAATTTACAATAAGTCTGTTTAAAATATATTTATAAATTTAACAGTAAATTCATGCTATACTGCTTACTTTATTGTTTCTCCGATCTAACTAAAATTTTGCATGTAACTGAAAACTAAACTTAATGAAAAATGCACAGAAATTCCCAAACCATATGTAAACATAAACCACAAAAAAAAAACTATTTATTACAAAATTTAACCTTCTGCCATCATTGAAAAGTCATATTCTTCTAAAATGCATTCAGTACAACTTTGCACTTGAGTGGATTTGTCTTCCGTAGGCTTCTTAAAATACTGAACTGATGTTGCACTTAATTCTTTTTCAACTTGAGCAACAAGGTCAAATTCTTCTTTATCTAAAAATGAAATAAACGTTTATCTTTCCTACGAATTATCTTATAAATTGAAATTAAATTACTTACCCTCATCCGTTTCTATATTTCCAATTCTAGTTTTCGGTGGAAATAATTCATCGCCATCAGTTTCAGTTTGAGCATCAACCAGTTCTACTTCCTCTTTTACAATATTCACTACACTTGATATAGGTTGAAAAAAATCATTGTCATAATCTGAATACGACTTTGATATGTCAGATAACAGTCCAGATTTATTTGATTGAGCGAATGAAGAAACAGACAGAGATGCATGCGAAAGATCCTCAATATCATGAAGCATTGTTTTGAAGTCACGCTGAGATATTTTTTTTTCAAAAGGCAGTGGCATTGTTGGAATACCTAATTCAATACATTTTCTTAAAACATCACGAGAAATTTTTTTAGTTGATTTCAAGTGTTCAAGAATGCATTCAATTTCATTCGCAGTTTCGCATAATAACAGGTAAATGGTAATATATAAATTATAGTAATACATGCGTAAAGAGTTTTCAGAAGGTTCTTCATAATCTTCACTGGCTAAATAGTCGGGAAATATTTCAACTTTATCAGTTAATAATTTTGTAAGTGATTCTTGTTTTATTACGGATTCTTTGCGTAGAACAAATGTTTTTTTAATTTCCGTTTTCCCCTTATCTTCTTTTCCCTTCTTACTTTCTTTTCCCTTTTTAGATTTATCTTTTTCTTTTTTATCTTTTCTCTTTTTATCTTTTCCTTTTTTACCTTTTTTTCCAGTTTCTTGTTTTAGTTTATCAACATCTATTCCATATTTTTCCATTTGATATACTTTATATCTTTGCTCAATATCCTCAAAAGGTAATAACTTTAATACATCCATTGGCGGTTTATCAAATTCATCTGTTTTGCATTCCTTTATTCTTTGAACAGCAATTTGAGCTGTAATATCAGGAAAATATAAATTACTACGACAATTATCATCCAAATATTCTTGTCTGATTAATGTTTCTTCTGTAACAGCGGGATATGTTTCAATGAGAGAAATCTTATATTTATCTCTAAGAGCACAAATTTTTTCTGACATCTGATCAACCATAACACAAAGAAGTACGTAAATATTTTGATATTTATCCCTTTCTTCATTTTCAATCATGCTTGATTTAAAAATTTTACTGACAAGTTCATCAAATGAAAATTTATAAAAATTTTGTTCTTCTTTAGTTTCACAATTAATAATTAAATTATCGATATCTTCTATTTTATAACTCCATGTAGGTGGATCTTCTTCTGTTTTTAATGCATCATACATGTATTTTAGTTTTTTCACAACTTCCTCATTATAATAACAAATACTAGGTAATGTTCCAGGAGGCCCAAATTTGGCATTAGCTGCTTCAAATAAATCTTTCTCCGTTATTTTATGCCCACGTTCTATGTGATCCGCTGTTTTGTTTTGAGTTCGTTGTAAAATATTTAAAATAGTATCTTCAACGGCTGTGTACTTCATTCCCTCTTCTAATCTATTCAAAATAGCAGCTTCGGAAGCTGCAAAGTTTGCCATTTCTGCACAAGCATGAAGAACTAGGAAAAATTTCCCTTTACCCATTTTACCATTGAAAACATTAGGGTCTGTTCGCAATTCCCACATTTCTTTATATAATCCTGGGCTATTCGTTTTAAAGGCAATTTTTAGTTCATTATTATGATTAGGCAAGATTATGCATTCATTTTTTATAAAAATGAAGGAAAACACAGGTAGTCTGCTTGGTATAATATCTTGCAAAACTTTTTTTGGTAAATGTCGATACCAATGATATCTCAAAGTAACACTGCCAACATTTTTTAATGATATTGATTTGTAAACAATATCATCTTTACCAATCTCGTAATCTATAAAGACAAGATATTTTTTAATTTCCTGACATCCGTCAGCTGTAAACGTAGTGTCCTCAATCTGAAGAGATTTTAATGGAGAATCTTCAGTAAGACTGTTTACAGAAGAACTTTTATCATCTTGAAAATTTTGTTCATCTAAATTTTGTAAATCTTCTAATGAAATTTCATTATTGTCTTTTTCTGTTAGATAAGATGTTCCTGTAATTATTAAATCCTCGGTATCAGGGGTATGAGGCGCTATTCGTTTTATTTTATTCTTTAACTGTTTATTTCGCTTACGAAGATATTCATTCTTGAACCATTTTGAGTATTTTCTACTATAATAATGATATAGATTAATAGATGCACGAAGTTATTTAAAATATGAGATCTTACTTTTCTCCTGTAAGTATATTTTTTTCCCGTTGTATAATTGTGGGAACTCCTGCAGTTATTCTCTCAGGTACTTCGCAATCAAGTGCTTTGGGCATTATAGAAAGCAAGGATGGAAACTTTCTTGACCCTGGTGGAAGATACCAAAAACTTGGTTTTCCTCTATTCGTAAAAACTTCTGGTATTTTGGCATACTCATGAAGTAATTGTTCTTCTTTTATTGTACGATATTCTTCAGCTGCATTAAGTGCAAGTTCACTAGGTGTCCGGTGTTGAATTTCATACATTCGCTGATGGAATTCTTTTCTAATTCCAATCCATTTCTTCCAATTATTTAAACGATTATCTTCTCCTTTAGAGTTCAAATTTGGGCAATCCATTTTCAGTTTGACATAAAAAACAAATTGCAATATTGTTGACATAAATGTCGCATCATATTTTGACTTATTTCTGACGTTCCAAATTTTTACGATGGCTGAAGATGAAGAATACGAGGACGAGGAAAAAGGTAAATTTACAAACAATTTTATTTTCTTCTGTTTGATAAAAATAAATGTTTTAGAATTAGAACTTGAAGACAGATTACATACTATTACCGATTTATCTGATTTGATAGCAGAACTTAGAGATCGTGAAACAAATTTCGAATCTCCTATTAATTTAAATATAGCTATTATGAAAGAAATTCAGTTATCTGACTTGGAATGGCACCATTATGAATTACCTCCTAAAAAAATTAAATTAACAAATAGCGGACATACAGGTAAAGAATTAGCTTAATACTATTAATGTTACACAATACCATTAAATTCTCAGCAATATTAAGTGCCAAGTGGTTTCAAGAAAGACCTTTTTTAACTGGGGGACCTCTTTTGGGCAATTATGTATTTTCTCAGTTTCATTTTCACTGGGGTGCTAATGATATGGAAGGAAGTGAACATACAGTCGACGGCGTTCAGTAATACATCAATATCTGTAATTTTTAATTTTTGATTCTTCAAATTATTTAATTTTAGATACCCACTCGAAATGCACGCTGTTCATTTTAAAAGTGCGTATTTGACTCAAGAGACAGCTCTCTATGAAAAAGATGGTGTTATAGTATTGGTATACTTTTTCAAAGTAATAATTTATGAATAATTTTTAATTATGTCTCAAATTTATATATGAACATGTTTAGTTACAAAGTAAAGATAATTCTACACTGCAAGTTTTACTTGAATATTTTACTGATATACAAAAATCTTTTACATCAATTAAAATGGAAATAATTCCGCTGAATAATTTTGTTAGACAATTTACTAACGATTATTTTATATACTGGGGAAACATAAAAACTAGTGCACGGTCACATTTAATTCAGTGGATGATTTGTCGAGAACCTATTGGAATTTCTGCAGAACAAGTACTTTTTTTAAAAACTAAATTTAATTAAAAAATAATAATAATTTTATCTAGGTGGAAATATTCAGAAGTTTGCTTGACGAAAATGATGAACCGCTAATTCGAAATTTTCGTTCAATTGAAACTGTTAAAAAGGCTACTTACCATGTCAATCCTTCTGAATCAAAATACTCCACATTATTACCAATTCCAAGAGAACCTCGATCTCCAAGAACTAGACAAAGATGTCGCACTACAAAAGAGGAAGTTAAAATGTAATTTAAACATAAAGAACTTATGAATAAATAAATGTAAAAATTAAACACAATTATTTATTCATTTCATTCATACATATTATATACGTACAGTTACATATATATACATATATGTATATATAAATCAGGTAGTGCTCTGTTGAGTTAAACAAGACTGGCATTTATACAAATGTCTTATAAATATGATTGATTGTCCTCTTTTACAATTATTTACAAATCTAATGATGATCACCAGCATGAAGTTGATTTCAACTGTTACGTTAATAGTCAATGCAGCTTAGCGGTGAAATCTACACATTTCGTTCTATTTACGCGAGAAAATATTTACACCATGTTATAAACAACTACGCACGTATTCGATAGTGCATGTTCGAATAAATGCCTAGTTGAAACTTCAGAACAAAACAAAGTACAATAAATTATGTACAATAATAGTGCAGCACAATTTTTAAAATATTGAAATGAATTCAGTATAGTATACCGTATTATTGCCATTTTATAAATTGCGACAAAGACTATTATTTACACAATTATTAAATAAAGCTATTTTTAAAATGGCACTACTTACAATAACAAATCATTTATTCTTCATATTTATATTTAAAATAATTAAAAATATGATAAAATTTTAACAAAGAATATCATGAACTTTGTCCATGATTAAAAAAAGTAAATGTGAAAATTATACAACTTAATTAACTAATAAATTATTTAACAAACATATACTTCGCCACGAAGCCGACACACATTACACAAATTAGTTAATTTTAGACATAATACAAAATAGTCATTCCATAATTACATACCTACATATTTATTTATCTTGGGAGATATCCACTAGAACTCAGGACTGTGGAATCATATTGCACAGTTGTCTATACATTTAACAATAATAATAATAGTCATATAATAAGATATATATATATATTTTAACAGTCGACATCGCTTGAGTGAGATACGTTGACCAATTATAGAATATGGTGACAACTTCAAGGCTGTGTGAAGGCAGGTCGGTGTACCCCATACTTGAGGGACACTCGAACAACGATACCAATGCGGCCGCCTTACTTCAATAAATTTACCAACAACTAATCCATTTCATTCCTCCCAATAAACATGAACCATTTACCCATAAACCAAAAAACAAATAAGAATACCCAAAATTAAAAAAACTGAAATGTAGTTAGTTGCTAGTAAATTTTAGCAAATGGCGACTTAAAACTACCCACTAATACAGAAATCACGCATTGCGCTAACGAGTATTCAATACGTATGTGAGTACAACAGTCTGTTTACAATATAAATGAATAAGCAATCACCAAGGCGGATATCTCACTGGTATAAAAATATTTGGTTATCTACAAGTTAAAACTACGCGATCCGATTAGTAAAATATTGGCAACAACAGGCAACGCGCTCCAAAACCAATCACGCGAGATCATTCATTAGACTAGATTCTTCTCCAGATATTCAATGAATTCAACTCTGATTTGAAATCATAAAGATGTTAGTAATAAAAGATATGATATGTGAAACCGTGTAGTCTAATTCATGATCAATGCTATTACAGAATTTCAAAAGCATTCTCTGTACACGGTAACTAAGATATGAATTTCTACCTAACTAAATGCAATTTATATTTACAAGAGTTTAATTTATCGAAGGGTGGGAACATTATACATTAATATAATACAGAGAATTGGTCCCTAACCCTAATTTGCTTAGCCAGCGAACACAAGTTTCTCAACCACTTATCAACTAAAAGGAATGTTTGATGAATGTTTGCCTCTACGCCGACAACGCCACTACGAAGTGTACGTTTCAAACGCAAAATGGCACTCTGAAAGCAGTCTACTAACACATGTAACACGACAAATGAGTAGTAGTCATTAATTAAAAACCATCTTTTTAAATGTACAAATATGAGAAAATAGACATTACTAATTCACAACAATTCATTTTGGTGCTACTTTAATACTTTTACAATCTACAAAGATGAATGCGTGTGATCAGACTTTGTTTTCGGAAATTGTGAAATTAAGATAATTATAATTACTTCGGAAGTGACCTTTGAGGTAGTATGTGGTTTATTTTAATTCATCCACTTTCGACAGTTTGGTGCCCCACACATGCATGAAATCTTGTGTTGGTCGTCCTCTATATCAAATTTGTAGTCGTAAGCCAACTATAATAGACAAATACAAAACATTTACCATAACCATCCTGAGACATTCAAAAATATAACATACCTCCTCGCCACGCGCAATGCGACGTTTTGCAAAGATGATAATGCGAAGATCTCGGTCAACTTCGACGATTTCAGCTACGCAGTTTGGATTGCACGAGTGATTGATGTAACGCGCCAAGCCGCCGCTCAAAGTCGCGTCCACCACACGTTCCTCGTCCAAGCGGAACATATAAATTCCGCGATTCTGTTAAATATAAAATTAAAGTATATAAAATAAGTAATAAGAATTTAAATAAACTTACTTTAGCCTCATATTGCTTTTCTCTGGTTTCTGCAAGTTCCGTACGAATGATTTCTCCAATATACTCAATAACCATCGTATGTTTTTCTAAATCTCGTGCTGCGTATAATCCAAGTCCCTGAATCTTTGATCTACGAATTAAAAAAAAATTAATTATGTACGAGAAAAAATAAATAAAATTTTCTTACATGCGGAGAACGTCGGGATTCTTGGTTAAAAGGATAAGGATATTTAGGAATCTAAAGGTAAAATAATTTTTATGTAAATATTCTTATGTAAATCTGCCATACCTTGCAAGATAAACGTTGTTACGCCATTCCTGTTTCATTTTTTTATATTGTGAGCTTTTTGAATGCACGAACTGTTTGCTATAAGGGCAAGCAGCTTCCCCAGCACCGGTAGCAGTTGGCACAAAGACCGGACGTACTGATGATCCAGTCCGTTGAGTGTGCGGCCGTTTCCACGGAAATTGATTTCGTAGTCGCGGTTCTGATCGTGCTGCTCCGCTCGGATTAATTGCAAGTGGCAACTCCAGAAGTGGATTACGACCGTATTTAAAACGGTAATCAGATAAAGTTTCAATACCTGGCAAGCTTTCCAAAACTCTCACAACTGCAGGTTCAGTTAACCCAAATAAATCTTCGCCGGTAACGTACTGAGGATATAACTGAACGCAATGATTTTCTTTGCGCAATTGCGCTAATGGTTCTAAAATTCTATTCCAAACGGCTCGCGGAGAATTGTCTCTCAGCTCAACATCATCTTGACTCTGTTCCTGAACTAAAACTCTAAATTCCGGTCGTCCAGTTATATCATGAATTGAACAAACGTATCGGCAACGTTTGTTTATACGACGCATGCTCCAATAAAACCTAATTATTTTGTAACCGATTGGATAAATGTAATTGGCAGTATGAAAATTTTGTAACTGATGAGGCAGGAGCTGACCGACGCTTAAAAAAATTAAACTACCAACACGTAGCAAGTTATTGTGATCGGATTGATGCATAACAGCAGCGACTTGACGATTTTCGTCTCTTTGAACATAAACACGTCTTGACACGGACAATGTAGTTAGTTCATTATCTTTTTCGTTTTTCGGGATATGTGTCGAACAATAAGTTGTTTTGTCTTTGTAAAACAAGCAACCATCTTTAACTGCACATCCCAAATGGTAAACATTTGAACATCGAACTTTGAAACAATGTATAGTCGCTCCAGTTTGTTGACAATGAATGCAGGTGGCGACTAAACTTTGCTGAAGAGCATTTTCTAAATTCATTAGAGCTCCGTTTACAGTTTCGTACACACCTTCTGACCATAGTGCACAATTTAGATGAACCCATTTATCTACATCGAAATTTAACAATCTTGCTGGTCCATCTGCAACTGCATCTCCAGTCATATGACAGAACATGCACTTACGAGTATCGTCGGGAATTTTGCTTGGCACTACAGTAACTCCTAATCTGTACATCATTTCCATGATTTCTTTTTCGGAAGGTCTCCTGTATTTAGTTTTTGGTTGAAGTGCGCCTAAATTCCAATACTTGTATGTTGATCCCTTCCATACTTTAGGTGCTGGCTGACTGCTGGAAATATCATCACCGGTATGTTTCCTAGGTTTTTGTGGAGAGACAGTTTGATCAGAAACTTCGGTTTTGGGTTTAATTACCGCAGATTCTTTCTTGATTTCGTCACAAGAGAAATCCTCTCTGTATTCTTGTTTAATTGTATTTACTATGTCCTCTACATCCATTTTTTCAAAGTCATCTACTGGTTTTGAATTTTCTAACTTCTTGTTTTCAGATGGCACACTTTTCTTTAATATAGTTTTGTCATGACATAGGTGATCAACAATAGCAGCAGCCTTAAATAAATAAATTTAATTAGTTCAGCAAATAATAAAATTAATTAGAAGTGGTAAACGACCGAATAGATATTTAACGAAATTGGGGGATATATAGGGTTTCAGTAAAAAGTCATTTATTTACTGATATTCTGTACATAAATTACTTTTGACTGAAATCCTGTATTTCTCCCAATTTCTTTAAATAAAGTTAATCATTAAATAATACCTTATCTTGAGTCATTGTTGGCATTCTATTCATTACAGCAAATTGTAAGTAACATGTGGAGCTGCAGAAATATAGTTCATCACCATCACCCAGAAGATCAGGTTCTTTATATAAAAACGGAAGTTCTGATATTCTTTTCCTAATTAAATTGTTCAATATAACTACATCACAATGTTTACAGAATTTTGCCGCACCGTTTAGAATACTTTGTATATCAATTGGAGCTAAAATATAAATATGGTGACATAAAAATAAAAAGTGCAAATGTACAAACATTTACCTCCTTCTTTGCCGTCTTTTCCTTTAGTTCGATACAACCCCAATTTATGACTAGGTGGTGTGCTTGTACGCTCAACAATTTGGTAACTTGTTGGCGCGGGTATATGTAAAATGTTAGCGAGATCTCGTAGTACGCCCATGATGTCTTCAGCAGCAGCTGATGTTAAAGTCAAAGTAACCGTAACATTTCCAGAATCTTTCAGCGGTGTTGTAGGTGTATTCATAAATCGTGATTTAAAACTAAATAAATCTCGGGAACCGACATTTTCTTTATCCTAAAATAATAATATATTAAATTTTGTAAAAACAAGTGATAAATAAAAATATGATCTTACCATATCTGCGTAATCTTTAAGATATGGTCCGTTTGGTTTTAACCTAATAGGAATAGGTGCAATAATAGGTATAACTGGGGACATTCGCCTTTTAATAAGTTCCTCCGTTTCATCATCATCTTCTTGAATAAGGCGTAAACCAGCGAATTGTACAGGGGATTCAGACAAAGAACATTCAGGAGAAGAAGAGCTAACAATTGAATCTGGAGTATCGTTATCTCGACAGAAAAGTTCAAGTCTTCTGTCATCATCAGTATCAAATTTAATAGGAGGAAATTCTTGATCGTAGAACAATCGTTGAGTTGAAACTGGTGGTTTTTCTGGTAAAGGATCATTATCACCATAAGGTTTTGTACTATAATAATCTGAGGTGTCGGGAACTATTGCATTACCGTATATACCTGATAGTTCACCGTATCTGGTATCATATCCCTTAGTTCCAATTTTCACGAGCTCTCCAGATCCAAAAACTGGACAAACAGCAAAATTACGGCCGAGGACTGGTTCCATTACATTCATTGGTGGTAACTGTCGAAGTTGCACCATTAAATTTTCTATAAATGTATCATAATCTTCCTCTATCTTAGAACTTTTACGTTGACGTTTCTTCGGTTGTCCAGCAAGGTCTTTACTCATTATTTGATTCTGCCTACGTTTTTGTTGATACTGTCTTCGTTTTAATTTCTTTAATTCTAAAGCAGCTTGATCTTGCATCATTTTATCACTTCCCATATCCATCGCATCTGTAGATTCTTCTTTTGTTTGAATTAAATCTGGCCTCCCTTGGTCAGAAATTTCCGAATGCTGAGAGGATTCATCTATTAATTCTTTTTTAACTTCTAGTGTACTTATCTGCGGCACCGGACTTGGATACGGTACAGTAGTTGTAGCTTCTTTCTTAATCACTAATGGCGGTGTTTGCAGACTTGATTCTTGGCTTCCACCACAGCTTGATCTTGGTGTAGGAGGAGACAGTATTTCATCTCTGCTTGGCGTTCTACTTGGTGGTAAACATTTCTTAATATCTATTTGCAAATGTTGTTGAGTTAACACCGGTACAGTAGTAGGTGATTTCTGTGGAGGTCGTGATACAAACGAAGTTTCTCTAGACATAATTGGTGTATATTTTGGCGTAGTTTTAACTGGTTGTGTAGCCGGTATATCATTTTGTAATAAAGGCGGTAAAAGACTTGTTGGTGTCGGTGGCACTGGTCGTGCCAATTGAGCTTCTAAAGACGGAACTATTGGAAGACTTGGAGCAGTATGAGTTACTGAAGTACTCTGAGTTTGCGTCGACGCACAGCCAGTATTCTGAAGCAACTGCTTCAAAAGAACATTTTGTGAATCTTCAGTTCGTGCAGGTGTTTGCATCGAAGAATATTTGCAACCGCTTAATTGTTCTTGTTTTATATTTATTCCGCTACTACTAACTTGGCTACTACTATCATCTAAAGATTCCGATCTAATTGGTAATTCTTCTTTTTTGATAAAGTGAGAATGAATAGTTGTAGACGGATCATCGATAGATTTTGATCGTTTTAAAGGTGCTTTTGTTAACTGCGTATGTAACAAATTTGTTGTTGAAACAATAGGTTTGTGAGTAGTTATGGTGTTCGTTGTTACTAAACTGGATGAACTTGAACTCAAAATAATTGATTTACTGCTTTGACCTGAAGTAACTGTCAACTGTTCTCGGGTAACTGCAATGAAACTAGGCCGCGAAGACAGAAGTAAGCTTGCTGCTGTTATTGTACCTGGCATGCTTTGAGGCACCGTGGCTGCTGGATGCGATTGTAACATTGCATTTAAGCTTGGAGTTGATTTTCTTACAGATGATACATTTGTACTCGTAGATGAATTTATTGACGTCATTAATGTAAGAGCATTTATTGTCGTGTTAACTGGAGTATACGTTGAAACAGTTGTACTGATTGATAAACTAGTAGTCGTTGGTGTTACTACTACAGTCGTTATTAAAGGTAGTTTAGGATGATCTGGCATTAACTGAATTCCTCCACTAGCTGGTTTATTATTAGCAGTGTGTAAAATATTGTTAACAATAGAAATTGGTGTTGAAATAGATACAACTGGTGTTTGAATTGCAGTAGTAGCAGCAGCAGTTGAAGTAACCAAGAGTAGAGTACTTGCATTATTTGCTTGATTTGATACTGGAGTTGTAGTATGAGTTATTATTGGACTTATTTTCGTTGATGACGTACTTAAGGCAATAGAAACAGGAGTTGTTACTACAGGGGGTAACTTTTCAGGTTGTTGAATTACTTTTGATATCATAACAGATGTTGTTGGCGTAGTAATATTTGTAATTACTTTCTCTTTCTCTGAAATACTTTTCGCCACTGTTTCTACATTTGATGTTGTTGTTACCGTATTAGTATGTAAGGATGATAATAAAGTACGTAATTGTTGAGAAACATTTGCCATGTTTGTTGTTAGTTCTGCAGGTTGAGACAAAGGTGATAACTGTGGTATGACAGTAGATTTTGTTGTAGATGTTGTTGCTACTGTTATTGGTTGAGTTTCTATTGGAATTAGTTTTATTTCTTTTGTTTGTGGTTTCGGTGGCGGTTCTGGCTTTTCACTTTTTTCTAAAGCAGGTGTCTCTTTTATAACAGGTTCAATTTTTGATTCCATTAATGACATTGTTATTGATGAAATGCATTTCTCTTCTAATGTTTTGTCTTCTGGAACTTGAACTTTATCATCTAATACAGTTGGTTGTTCGGCAGTAATATTTTCAATCATATTTAATACATCTTCAATACTTTCAAATTCACTTGGTAAAGTTTTGCCATCACGTCGCCGAGTTTCAACTAATTCTTGCATTGCCATATTATCTAACATTTGCTCTTGAGATGGAGTTGGAGATGGAATTGAAATTACAACTGATTTGGAAGTTAAATCATTATTACTATCATCTAAGTCGGTATGCGTTATGAATGATGCCGGTATTGTTTCAATTTGGCCATCTCTTTGAGCTACACAAATATTTCCAATACTACATTTTTCTTGACTTTTTGAACTTACATTTTGTATTATTATTTCTTTGGCTAATAAATTTGCATTAGTACTAAAATGAATACCTTGTTCTATAGATTTTTCAACAACAGAAGATTTTGTGACTGGAGGTTCAGGTTTAGAAACAGATAAACTCTCAGTTTTTTGTTTCAATTCTTTTGTAATGACCGGTTCTTCAATTTTATTTTCGGATTCTACTATTAGTGTTTTTAATTCTTCTACTTTATTTTGTCCTTCTTTTTCATTATGATCTAAAATTTCTCTTTGTGGTTCCTTGTCAGTCTCTATGTCCGAATCAGAAGGCTTGAAAGGTTCTGATGTAAATGTTTTTCTTATTGGTGAATATAGATCATCCTGACAAATTGATTCATCTGGAGAAGTACATTCATCTTCAAAAATTTTATTAGGTAAGCTTGCTATTTGTGTATTCAAAGACAATGAAGGAGTTGATTCTAATTTCTTCTCCAAAGTTACTTTTGCAATTGCAGGTTCTGGATTGATTACAGGTTCAGATAGTGCTGTTGTTACAGTAACTGATTGTGTAGTAATTATTTTCGATGAAGTAGACACAGCACTTTCAGCAAGTGTCGGTTGAATAGTACTGACAATTTTTATCGGTGAGGATAAAACAGTGGCAGTAATTTTAGTAACTTGTGTGTTTGAAATTCCATCGTTACTAGATTTAGTTGATTGCGTAGAGGATAAAACAGGCGACGATATTGGAGTAGAAACAACTGTAATCACACTATTTTCTTTTAGGCTTGTGGCTGAATTACTGTTAGTATCAGAAGTATTGGAACCTTGAGAATAAAGAGGAGACGAAACTGTTTGATGATAACTTGGTGGAGATGTTTTAGGAGGAAAGTTAAATACATTAGCAGTATACTTATGCATTTCTGCTAATTGTCGTGTAAACATTGAATCACTGATGTGAAGTTTCTCTTCGCGTTTTTCACCATCAATAAGTTCTTCAAAATCTTCTTTAGTTGCGATATGTTCTTCTGGTGATTTCATTGTAGGATCAATGATCACAATTTCTGAATCATCAAATGATGCAATGAAATCATCAGTTGTAGAAACAAACGGTTCTGGAGATGGATCTACATTTAATTCTTCCTGATCAGGAGATTCAGGAGTATCAGTCATTACTTGCAAATTCTGTGATCTTTCTGATCTTAAACCATGTACAATATTTAAACGTAATGCCTCACTACTAACTTTTCTTGTTTTACCTCTCATAATAAGTTCCTCATCACTGCTTGTTGGACTTTGAATTGCTACTATTTCAACGTTTTTACCGTCTATATTGATCATATCATCGCCATATTCTTCATCGTCGTCACCGTCTTTCTCATGAAATTCTTGTTCTTCTAAATTTTCGTTACTGTCCATTGAAATATCAACAACCATGTCTGTTGGAAAGAGAACATATTCTTCAGCAACTTCTGATTCGAGAGGACTTGTCACAACATCACCTAATTCATCCTGCGTAAAAGTTTCAATTACTGTTATATCATCGCCATCTACTTGTTGCGCAACTGAACTCAAAGAGACTTCGGTCGCGACTAGAGTTTTGTCATTATCGTAATCGTAATCAACGATTGTGTCACACTGAAGTTCTTGTTTCTCATCAGGACTACTATCGATAATCATAACTTCTTCCGATTCTTGCTGTTCTTCAATCATTTTTTTCTCATTTGCTTTTTGTTGAATTATAATTTTTTTCTCAGCTACAGTCAAACCAGAGGAAGAAGGCGGTGGGGTCACTGGTGGAGTTGAAGAACTATCATCGAATTCATTGTAATCAGCACAAACTAATGATGCTACTTTTGCAGCAATCGGCTGAGCTACCGCTACTTTAACCGGCGTTTTCTTTTTCAGAATGGATACTTTATTTATATGCGATTCTTTTTTTACTTTTGCTGTTATTAATTCACTTGGTCCTGCTTTTTCACCCTCACTTAAATTTTGTGGCAAAGTTGGGGGACGTTTAGGTCCACGGCCAAAATTCCACATTGGTGATCCACCTCTTAAACCCAATTTAATATAACCAAATCTACCAAAACTGGGGCAAATCGGAATTGGTGTTTGAGGATTATGTGGGTTTCCTCCGCCTGTTTCATTATGATCATTATAAGGAGTTCTTGGTGTGCTCGGATTTTCTACACTTAGTGGTCTGTCGGGAATTGCAGGACTACTATTAGTACTAGGTGGCCTGCGAATTCCACCCATTGGTGATGGCATTTGACTTAACATTGGACTTCTTGAAAGAGGAGATGTTGGTGTTTGTATTGAATGTTGATTCATGGATTGCTGTAACATCGGACTACTTGGCGGTTGATTTTGAATCATTGGACTACGAGGCATTGGAGAACTTGGTGGTTGATTTCCATAACAAAATTGAACTAATGGACTTTTAGGTGGCATTGGAGATTGTGGTTGCTGCATTGAATGATGCGGAGACATCATTTGCTGGTTCTGTACCATTGGACTTCGAGGTGGCATCGGTGAACTTGGTGGTTGTTGCATTGGGCTTCTTCCACCTTGTTGACTTTGTTGTATTTGTGCTGCAAGTTGTTGCTGTTTAACCAACTGTTGTTGCTGTTGTAACATTTGTTGATGATGCAACTGTTGTTGAATATTTTGTTGTTGCTGTTGCGCTTGTTGTTGTAATTGCTGTTGCTGTTGCTGCTGTAACTGCTGCTGCTGTAATTGCTGCTGCTGCAATTGTTGTTGAAGTAACTGTTGTCGTTGTTGTTGCTGCTGTTGTTGTTGTAAAATTAGTTGTCTTTGCTGAATCATATGCAGAGCTCGTTGTGTCTGCATCACATTTCCAGTTTCTCCCTGTTGATTCCCATCGGAATTCTGTTGTTGCTGCAACTGTTGTTGTTGAAGTTGTTGTTGCTGTTGCTGTAACTGCTGATGTTGCTGCTGCAATTGCTGCTGCTGTTGTTGTAACTGTTGTTGTCTTTGCAATAGCTGTTGATGTTGTTGAGGTGTTAAACTTATTTGCTGTTGTCCAGGTTGTGGACTGCCAAGTGGAGAGGGTCCACCAGGTCGAATTCCTTGTTGAAAACCACCAGTTTGTAATGTTAATCTCGGTCGCTGAGATTGCATCTGAGACGGATCACTAACAACAATTGTAGACGGCGGTCTTACAAAACGATTTTGCTGAACATTTTGCGTATAACCTAAAGGACTAGTAACAAGTCTACGGTGTTGTGGAGAAGTCATACGAGGAGTAGGAGGAGGCGGGCAGACTTGTGATGGTGATTGTACTGGTCCTGGACTATTCTCTTCTCCTTGTGAATGAGGCGTTCCAATTCTAGGAGACTGTTGCATACTGAGTGGACTCATGCTGCTGCTGGGTTGATTTCCCGGACTTTGAAGTACACTAGCTACGGACGCGGGACCCGGGGAAGGCGAAACTAAAGGCGCGGGGCTGTGAAGAGGAGAGTTGTGCTGTGCGGTCATTGGCGACGAGCCAGATGGTGACATGAGCGGCGATTGTGGCGTAGCTGGCGGATGGATTGGAGACGATCCGGGCGGACCCAAGGGAGATTGACTTTGTTGGCCCATCATCAGTGGTGATTGTTGCCGTTGCTGTTTGGCTTGTTGTTTATTCCGGTATTCCTTCATATAGACCAACAGCGCAATACAGACATTACATACATGGTGACAATTTGCTTATAAAATAAAACAAACACTACCAAAATAAAATAATCAATTACTCTATTACACAATATTATTCAAAAGTATATCTTGTGAGAATTTTTAATTTACCATTATGCTGCTTAATTGTTTAATACATTTTTTAAAACATATAGTAGTAGGAGTCCAAACAGTATATATATTGTTAGTTAGTAAATAATTTATTATAATTATCGTGTTGCACATAATAATAGTTAATATAAAATTTAGCAGAAATTTAAGTGATAATAGTTTTGATACTGTAATGATTATTATATTAATCTAGATCAATAAAGATAGATACCTGTATGAGCATGCCATGTTGCCTACTCTGCTTTCTACTCGATTCCAGCTGCTTCTGCAACACTGCTTGCTCAGCTGATATTCGCTTTAGTTCTAGCGCATCAGGTTCTGCAAGCTGGTTACCAGACTTCTTCAACTGCCTTTGTTTACTATTTAATGACTATAAATATTCAAATAAAAAAATCGAATTAACACAAACGGAAAAAATCATAACAGCAGTTATTTAATGCCAAACAACGTATTTCTACCTCAAAATATGTTATTAAACAAACATTTGAAAATAGTTGTAAATCATAACGAAAACAAAATTGCTAAAAAGCGTTGTAACGAACCAAAGAAACTTAATTAAATAACCCAAAATAATAAAAATATTGAGTTACCATACCTTTCTAATTTTACGTAGCTTTTGAACTTCAGTTTCATAGAATTTTAATTGTTGAGTAAGAATCGCATTTTGGTGATGTAACCATTGTTCATACTGTTGCTGTGTTTGTCGATCCTGTTCTGTGACAATATGCTCTGGTGGTAACGGAGGAGCAGGAAGTAAAGAAGCAGTAAATGCGGGTGTTCTGGTGGCCGTGGTTTCCACTGGAGTAGAAGTACTCTGTTGTATAAGAGCTGGTGTGGGTCTAGCTGGTGCTTGTTGCCATTGCTGTTGATTTGGTGTCTGAGTAGCAGTTCTATTTTGGAAAGTTGGTCGCACTGCAGTAACCCCAGTTACATTTGACGCTGGCAGTAAACCTTGAGCTAAAGAAAGAAAATGGCAATCAAATATAATCTAATTGGGAAATTTAATTCTTACCTGGTAGACCCTGCGGTGGAGATTCTAATGAAACTGAACGAAATACATCTGGTCGCAATTTCTCAAAGTCTTGATCTGTGAGAAGAGAATTGCTGGAAGTAGAATGCTGTTGTTCTTGAACAACTGGCTGTGTTTGATTTTGCATCTGTTTTTCTTGTTCACGTTTTTCTTGTTCCAATAGATCCTCCAGCAGAAGAGGCTGTTCCTGTTGACAGGGCTACTCTTATTAGTACAATTATATATTTTAACTAAATTTACTATTACTAAACATTAAATAACTAAGTATGTGCAAGGCACAAAATAAACACTTATGATATTGAACTTGTATACTACTGAAAATAAGCATTCTAAACTACGTACATGAGTTAATTTGTTAATAATTATTTTCAAAGAAGAAGATCGCATGCCAACTGATGATTATTACATTAGTAGAAAACATGACAAAGAACACACTAATACGAATAAAAATATTTTAAAATCAATTTACTGGGGCTTTGCGTATGAAAGATTATTTTAAGTACATTCACAATATCAACTATAATATTTTTCATCTTATTAACTGCAGGTTCATAATAACGAAATAAGAAAAAAAGACTGATATTAGAATAATAATTCAAAATGATTTTTGCGAGTATATGTTGACCAATATGTTTACTAGATGTGTGCGTAGATGTAACCAGGGTACATTCTCACCTGCAGGAGCAGCGGCCTCCGCTGTATGTGTGGAGGTATCGCCAAGCCTTGTGGGGGCCCCAAGGGATGCATTAAACCCAGCGGAAGTCGAGGCGGACCCAAATGATGTACCGCGCCTATTCCACGTAGCCCCATCTACCACACCACATGCAACCAACACCACAACCGCAACCAATCAATGTTAGTACGAAAACGCCGCACTCCACACTATCAAATCAATTTAATACCACGGATACTATGACATGGACCATGATCATTGATAAATAGTAAAATAATAATTTTATCATGCAAAAAACATGGTTTCAATATTCTTGTGGGAAAAGATGTTAATTATTTATCAAATCAAAAACTACTCAAATATTATTAGCAAAATATCGTCTTTATAAGATAGAAC